>OY756438.1:23912034-26312034 GCA_963576905.1 Mystacides longicornis
ACAAACTTGAGTTGTTCCAATCGGCTGACTTCAAAAAAATATATTGGCAATATCTCGTGCGATAATAAATCCCAAATAAAAATAATATTAACCTAGTTTTATAAGTATTACGGTATTAGTAGGTACTTTATTATAAAATATTTAATTGGGGAAATAAAAAAAAATAAAATAATGAAATTAATAAAAATAATATTTGTGATGCATTTTTATTTTCAATAAATTAAATATTTAAAACAAACGATACAAAATAATAACAAAGCGCGCAACTTTGACAGCTCTAAACCACATATAAACTGCCTAACTACTGCTAACTACACTGGAACGCGACCCGACAGATGCTGTTATAATAACCACGCTGAAACACACATCTAACTACATTTGTAGTTAAGTCGGACGTTACGTACTCGCGCTAACTACACTAGGAAGTAGTTAGTCGTGCTATAGCCCTTACGTACTCACCCCCCAGATTGAGTTGTAGCAGAGCATATATCACATTAAATTCTACAAATGTAAAGCGCCATCTATAATAAATGAAAGAGCCATCTAGCGAGATGCACCAGCAACAATTACCATACTTCAACAAGGAAGATTCCTACAGTATAGCAACTTAATCGAACTAATATTAATTCACACCAGAGGGAGCCTGTTTCACGATTTTTTCCAATTAATCATTGTAAGAATAAAAGCAGTATAAATTAGATTTTCATCCTTCAATATTCACTCCTTCCCTTCAGAACCATCAAAGTGCACAGTACATGTAACTAGTTTTAAGTGAAATATTTTCTGTGATATTTTTTGTTTAAAATCTTTAATATAATTATTTGTGTTATTTTTAAAGTTAAATTGTTTCATTTAATAGTGAGTTGAGTTTCCTTGTTTATCAGTTTTCCTTATAAAGAAAGTGCCAGCTGGTGAGTACAAGAATAATCTCAAGCCTTCTGTTAAACTCATAAGAGAGTCTGCCTATTAAGACCACAGTTCTTCTTGCCATCATTCTGCTTTGAGAAAAACTCTTTGAATCTCTTCTTCATCTCAATAGAAAGCACTTGCAATTAGATTGTCAGATCTCCTGGAGAAACTATGGATCAGATATAAAATCTGAGTCCCATAGAGTGAACATTTTACTGCAAATATTTTACTTGTTCGGCTTTTTTTCGCTATGGAGTAGCATGTGTGTTGTAACGGGTTTCTTCTTCTCCTTTGGTGATTCCATTGGCCCTGAAGTTGGGCGATACTTGTAAGGGGTCCTCCTAGTCGGGAGACACTCTTGTAGATAAAATGATGTTACCTTCCAGCTCAGCTCAATCGGTATGGGTGTGTCGAACAGTCTCACTTTAATCTCAGTTGGCGAGATGGTCCGGGACAGATGTTGATGAATGAGGTTATGATTCTAGTAAGATAATCACTAAAAGATTCACTTGATAGAACGATGTTTATTGAACACAAGGAGACAGTCAAACAACAGTGTAAATATTTAGCAGTAAGAATTACAAAAGTCCCAATTGAATAATAATAAACAAGAAATTCACAATCAGAGTTTTTGAGTAATCGTATACGAGGCACTATTCACAATTCTTTGAAACTAGAAAGTTAGTTTATTATACAGAAGAATTATTACGTACGAACACTCGGAAATTGTATTGAGATATCTCAACGGGGAAGACACTCTATGAAATTCACGGATCGAACACAATTAATGTAACGGTCAAAACTGAATTTACATCTTTAAGTTATAATTCTACCAAGAGTAGAAGCTACGTGCTTCCTCACCTGTGGCTATTAGCAGAACGAGGAGTGATTAAAAATCAAGAAGGAGGGTTGTGTTTTCGCCCACTAGAAGAAAAATATACTGCTCGTGGTCAACCATTTTGGAAATAGGAGGAGCTTCTTTCTTCTTTTCTTTATTTAGACGGCAAAGCACCCGGTATCGAGTGAATCATGCCCATATTTATACATGTGTCTGTTAAGCCGCGTACAAGTACAACTCAACAAAAAAGGGAAAGCAAACCAAAAGAACACAAACAAAAAATCAACCGAAAACAGGCGGGAGACAGAGAAAAAATACCTAGCCTAAAAATGCCATTCAAGCTACCCACCTACAAACATAATTATTATAATATTGAAATCACAAAATAATATTGTAGTCACCACTAAATACATTCCATCACCATCATTATAGTTGCAAGTATAAACAAATTACTAATACAGTTACACGGGAAAAGGAGCAGGGCCGCAATTTATCTACTATAAAATACTTCGACCTTTATATAAATATATTTTTTTTATTTTTTTATTAAGTTTTTGTGCTTTTTTTTTCCTTTTTAATTATTTTATTGTTTTTTTTTTTTTTTTTTTATTAATTTTATTATTTTTTTATTTAACGTATATATCTATATATATATACATACTCCCACTCGCATCATAGTTTTTTATCATACTTTTTAAGATGGTTAACCAAAATCACATTAATTTTTAAATCGTTTAGGGCTAAAAGGGATATTATTTTAATGGGGAAAGTGAAACAGAACTTTGAGATGTCCTTTATAAAATCCTGGTTAGGTAAAAGCGGACAGTTAAAGAATACATGGTCGATAGTTTCTTCCTCCTTCCCACATTCACAAATAGCATCGTTCACTATGCCAATTCTGGCCAAATGAGAAGCTAAAACGACATGTCCTAATCGGAGACGGCATATAAGAGAAACGTTAAGCTTAGGCATTTTACAATTTTGAAACCATGGACTATGCGGAATATCACCCTGCACTGTCCTGTAATGGCCACCAGCCGAGGCATTCCTATAAACTTCATTCCATTCCTTCCTAATAAAACGATCCACAGCGCTCATGCAATCCGTAATAGGCAAAACGAAGGAGTGGGGCAACACTCCGCAAGTGCAAGCTTCTTTGGCAAGCGAGTCCACTCTTTCATTGCCACTTATTCCGATGTGGGAAGGAATCCAAACGATTGTTACGATAAGACCTCTCACGGACGCCAAGTACAAAGAATTTTTTATGTCACCCAGAACATGGCAACTCAAAGCAGACCTTGAATTGGAGTTCAAACACTTTACAAGACTCAGAGAGTCAGTGAATATTACAGTACGAGGCAAAGCAAGCTGCAAAATATTTAACAGGGCCTCTCTCAAAGCCACACATTCAGCTGTGAAGACGGACGCAATTCGAGGGAGTTGAAACATACAGTTTATGTCAAGAGAAGGGATGCAGAAGGCTGCACCACACTCTCCATCAGAAGCCTTCGATCCATCAGTGAATATTCTGACAAAGGAGCTCCATTTCTCCTCTACCTTTTGGCTGAATAAAGAGTTGACTACGTGAGGAGGCAAAGATGAAAATGACTTATTTATATCAATAGATTCAACAATGTCAGGATGGTATACGGTTGCTTCAAATGGAATGCAGAATATAGGAAGTGAGGGAGCCAACAAGTCTGGGAATTCTTTTGAGATTTCTTCAAAAATTGAACAAAGCAAAGGTGGAACTCTTGAGTGCCAGAAGGAATCATTCTGACAACTATCTAAGAGGCCACTTAATTTTGGTATGATAGGATGATCAGATAGAACTCTCTTGAGAAGGAACCCAAAACCAAGGAATTTTCTGCGTAGGTAAAGAGGTCTTTCCACGCATTCTGCCTGGAGAGCGATCAAAGGAGATGACTTCATGGCTCCTAAAATGAGTCGGAGGCACTTGGACTGAACTCTTTCCAATTTGGTTGATAGATATTTCGGAAGGGGATCCATGAGAAAACTACCGTAGTCCAAGTGACTACGAACAAGAGCGCAGTACATTGTTCTCATAGAAGCGGGATGTGCTCCCCACCAGACCCTAGATACCGCTCTCATGACGTTAATATTTTTTTCACACTTAACTATTGTTTGTTCTATATGCATATTCCAATTTAACTTTCGGTGAATGGTCATGCCGAGGAATTTAATAGAATCCCTGATGGGGATTGGCACGCTGTTACATTTGATGGAAATATCTGGAATCTTGTGTTTGTTGGAGAAAATTACCATTTGACTTTTAGAAGGGGACAGGGACAGCCCGGCCTCCGAAAACCAAGGCTGTATAAGGTCTAGCGCGTCCTCCATTCTATTCACAGCTCGTGTCATAAGTTTATCCCTACAGTAAACTACAAAATCGTCCGCATATTGCAGTACGCTGCAGTAGGTTGGAATGCGGTGTTGAAGATCCTGAGTGTATATGTTAAATAAAATGGGACTGAGAGAAGAACCTTGAGGCAAGCCTTTACACACCGTTCTTTCAATAGTCTCTCCGGGAGTCTCGATTATAAGCCGACGTTCGCACAGTATGTTAGAGATCAATAGGCAGATGGAGTCTGGCATCCCCAGGGTAGTCATTTTTTTATTAAGAATTGGTAACAGCACATTGTCATAGGCACTAGAAACGTCCATGAAACAAGCCACCATAACTTCCTTTTTGGATTTGGCTACATGAGCGTCTGTAATTAAAATACTCAGGTTATCCAAACATGATTTACCCTTTCGGAAACCGAGCTGCCACTGGGGAAGTAAGTTTTTAGTCTCCAAATACCATTCAAGTCTTGACTTTATCATTTTTTCCAATATTTTTAGAAAGCAACAAGACAAAGCAATTGGTCTATAAGACTTTCCTAAGGATGGATCCTTACCAGGTTTAATTATGGGTATAATAATTTGTCGCTTCCATGATGTGGGAACAGCGCCAGATTCTAAAATGTGATTGAATAAATTCAAAAGTTTCTGAAGGAAGGGAGTTGGGAAGTGTCTGAAGAAAGAGTATGGTATCATATCTGGGCCAGGAGATGAGTCACCCGACGATTCGATTGCGTGTGTCAGTTCCTCTAGAGAAAAGTGAGACGAGAGTAAGCAGTTTTCTTGTTGGGGAGCCGAGTCTACTTGAACTGTTTCAGACTCATTTGGCACATAAGGCGGCGCCAGTCTCTCCACGAAGCTATCGATCCAATCCGAACATTTGTATGGGTTGGGCTTGGGAGACAATGAACCTCTGAACTTCTGAATAGAAGACCAGACTTCCGAAATCGGTGTGTCAGGAGAGAGAGATGAACAATAATCCTGCCATCCCCGTCGTTTCTTTTTCCTTAGGAGTTTTTTGGTTTGGGCCTGAATGTTTCGGAAAGATAAGAAGTTTTGCTGCGAGGCACATCTTTTGTACCTCTTAATGGAATCAGATCTCAACTTCACCATGACTGTGCACTCCTCGTCCCACCAGGGAGGAGATGACTTTTTCCTTTTATGGGTTTTTTGTTTTGGAATTGAGGCATCTGCTGCTTCAATTACACTCTTAGATAATTCATTCGCGTAGGTATCCACCAAAAATTCATCACCGTCTATACATCGTTTGGAGAAGTTACAATTAGTGAGAAGCTCAGAAAACTGTGACCAATCTGCTTTTTTTGTTTTATAACCCTGTCTTAGTTGGGTTTTTTGACACTGAGTTCTGTTATTTTGGATAGCCAAATGAATCGGAAAGTGATCACTTGAGTAGGGATCACTTGAAATTTCCCAAGACAGCGAAGGGGCTAGATCGGCCGAGCAAAGAGATACATCTACCGCACTCGGATTTTGGTTAGGTAGGGAGAGTCTGGTAGGTTGACCATCATTAAGGATTACCAAGTTCTGATCATCAGCAAATTCCAATAGTGCCCTTCCTGCGGGATCCGTGTTGTGACTACCCCAAGCAGGGGAATGTGCGTTGAAATCGGCTAGTAAGATATATGAGGATGAGAGGTTAGAAACAACTCTCCTCCAAAAATCAGAATCAAAGTGGGTTCTTGGGGAAGAGTAGGCTGAAAAAATAGCAATACCAAGGATCTCTGCAGCTACTATTTGAGATCCCAGGCAGGGGGGAATTTGTAAAGGTGAAAATTGGAGATTGTTTTTGATAAGAAGGGCGGCCCCGCCTCTACCATCGGAGCGATCGTCCCTTAGGCATACATAGCCAGGAAAAGATACAACGGAATCAGTGGAAAACCACGATTCAGAAATAGCAGCTACGTCTACTTGATGCTTTTTCAAAAGGTAAATTATGTCATCTCTGTTGCTTACTGCACTGCGACTATTCCACTGAAGGATAGACAGGCTGTTTATTTTCTGGATCTTTGGAGTCATTTTCGGAAACAAATTTATTAAGAGTTTGAATTAGAGCAGCGTATGAAATGTCTGAATTTTTTGATGAAAGTACTTCCAAAACTATAGAGATTAATGTTTTCAGGAAGTTTTTGTTGTCATAGTTAAAATCATTGGTTAGTCTTTCGATATTTTGTAAAGATGGATCTTTGTTTTGAAGGGCACATCCATTTGGTGCGGATGATAAAATGTCCCCATTTGGGGAAATCAAGAGGGCGTTAAGCTCTGCTCGGTCATACGACAAGGGAGTAGACTTTCTTGGTGTCTTATATACAAATTTGCCTCTTGCAGGAATCGTTCTATCTGTACTGCGAGGGTTATTTTGTTGAGAATTATCAAAGGTTATATTGCGCTGGGGGATGGGAGGGGATTTCGTTTTTTCATTCCTAACTATATTTGCATAAGATAGTTTGCGTTGAGGATGGAGTTTGGAGGCTTGCAAGTATGAAATGTTATGAAAGGCCATATACTGTTTTATTTCTCTTTGTCTCTCAAACTCTGGACATGTTAAACTAGTAGCATTGTGGGGTCCCCCACAATGAAAACATTTTGATTCTAATGTGCAATCTTGTGCAGGATGGTTATCTCCACATTTGAAACACTTCTCCACCGATCTGCACACTGATTTGGTGTGGCCGAAGCGAAGGCACCGGAAACACTGAACAGTGGGGTAAAAGTACGTTTCCACTGTGAAACTGTTGTAAAAAATATATATGTTGCTTGGCAGGCTTTGACCTTCAAAGGTCACTACAATTGAGCCAGAAGGCTTCCAAACAACACTACCGGATGTTCTGTCTTTGTAGTTAAGACGGCGAATTTTTAATACCTCCCCAACATCAGGATTACATTCAGAGATTGCGGCTTTGATTTCTTCGTCGGTGATATTTGTAGAAATCCCCCTTATGAGACCCATACGAGTCACATTGTGGGTGGGAATGTACGCTTTGTACGCAGCATTGGATTGAATATAAATGTTTTTAATAAACGAGTTAGCAGAGTTCGCAGTGAAAAACTCAATGGATAGTCGAAATTTTCCCTCCGACTTGATAGATCCATTAATAACGTTGCCTAACCTTTTTGAAAAAAGGAATCTTCCGAAGTCCATCGGATGAATCCTCTTGCCAGACTCGGTACTTTGTACAAAGACTACAAACGGTCCTAACGATTTGGAGGAATAAAAGTGTTCCCGTAAGGGAGTCTCTTTTGGGTTCGAAGTTATGACAGGGGGTGAGGAAGAAGATGACTGATTCAATGGAGAGGCAGAGTTAACTGATTGAATAAGATGACACTCTGACTCTTTCATTATTGTTTCGTTATTTCTTCTTTTCCTCTTATTCATGTCCGGAGGATCCGGAGGGATGGGAGGTACCGGAGGAACCTCCATCTTTTTTAAGATAGAAGTACGAACCGCAGTTTTTATACCAACAACAAAAGAAAAGTAAATTGAAAAAAATAATAGAAAAAAAAAATAGAAAGTAAGAATAAAACTTAATACGGACCTGAGTCTTGGTGCATAGAACTTAATAAATAACAAAAATAAAATTTATACTTAAATAATAGATCAGCCTTGCAACAACACTTAACCACGTAAACAAAATAATAATTCCTCGGACCCAGCGCGAAGCGGCGTACACGTCCGTCTGGCACAGTAGCGGGGAATCGAAAAACGAAATAGGAGGAGCTATTCTTCAAATAAAACTACTTCGATCATGCAAGGTGACCTCTGATTCACGTGACATATTTGTCACTAGAGTGAATACGATAAAAACACAATTCCCCTTGCACTCTGACCAAGGACAATGTTTAAAATTTAACACCGAAAAGGCGGGTTCCAATGTGCATTTTATTTCGCAATATCCTGCTTATTTTTACTCCGCCCAAAAACCGTTGGCTATTATACACATCTATACATGAAGTATGTATATTTAGTATTTTCTATTGCGTTGCAGGAAATTAAAAATATTGAATTCAATTAAGATTTTTAACGGAATTCTATAATATGATTCCATTTTTACACACTACAGTGTCTTTAAAGCACCAGATTGAGTGAACTTTTAACAGCAAATTTTACATTCGTATGGCTTTTCTCCGCTATACAGTTTCATGTGTCACTGTTTCATTATTGCACCAAAATTTATTGAACATTTTACTGCAAATATTACACTATTATGGCTTTTCTCCGCTATGCAGTCGCATGTGTATATTTAGAGCACAGGATTAAGTGAACTTTTTACTGCAAATATTACACTAGTATGACTTTTCTCCGCTATGCAGTCGCATGTGTTTCTTTAAAGCACCAGATTAAGTGAACTTTTTACTGCAAATTATACACTCGTATGGCTTTTCTCCGCTATGCAGTTTCATGTGTCACTGTTTCATTATTGCACCAAAATTTATTGAACATTTTACTGCAAATATTACACTATTATGGCTTTTCTCCGCTATGCAGTCGCATGTGTATATTTAGAGCACCAGATTGAGTGAACTTTTTACTGCAAATTATACACTCGTATGGCTTTTCTCCGCTATGCAGTCGCATGCGTGCCTTTGAATCACTAGATCGCGTGAACATTTTACTGCAAATTTCACACTCGTATGGCTTTTCTCCGCTATGGAGTAGCATGTGTATCTTTAAAACACTAGATCGAGTGAACTTTTTACTGCATTTTACACTCGTATGGCTTTTCTCCGCTATGGATTAGCAAGTGTCTTTAAATTACAAGAATTTAAGCCCTAGTAAATTTACTATATAATTATGTCTTTCCTTGGGAAGTGGTTTAGTCAAAATATCAGGCAACATTTCTTCTGAAGGAAGATATTCAATATTGATGATTTTATCTCTCACACACTCTCTCAAGAAATGATATCTCAGTGGCGTTCCGTGGGTTATTGGCGCCCGGGGCGGGAACCACACCCTTTGGCGCCCCCACATAACTTTTCCTAAAAAAAAGGTCATTTCTATAATTTTTGGCGCCCTGCTAATAGAGGCGCCCGGGGCGGTCCGCCCCCCCCCTCGGTACGCCACTGTGATATCTTATATCGATATGCTTTGATCGTTGACTGATAATCTCATTTTTAGCTAAATTTATTGCTCCTTTGTTATCACAATAAACAGTAGATGGTTGGAGCTCATTGTTTGGTTGCAGTTCCTTAATTAATTTTCTTAACTATAAAGTTTCCTGCACAGTAAAGCTTAAAGCCATATACTCTGCCTCTACTGTACTTAAAGCGATTGTTCTCTGTTTTTTACTAAACCATGAAATAGAACCCCCCATGAAATTAGAGAAACTACCGGTGACGCTATGTCTTTCGTTGATCTCATTTCCCCAATCAGAGTCACACTATAAATACATAAATTAGGATTAGCATTTTTATCAAATTCAATTTTTAAATGTTTGGAACCCTTTAAATATCTAAGTATTCTCTTAAGAGCAGACCAATGACAAGATTTAGGACAATTATTATTATAACGACTTAACACATTAACTGAATAAGAAATGTCAGGCCTTGAAACCTGGGAAAGGTATAGAATACTGCCGATGGCCTGTTGATAAATTTCCTTATTACTAAACTCATCTACACTTTCTTTATTGTTCAGGATTGATTTTTTGTCATTAGCACTAAAACAAACACCTGGTTCCATTGGTGTAGCGACAGGGTTACAATCACTCATTTTAAATTTTAAGAGCATTTTATCAATGTATTTTTCTTGGTCAATCCATAACTTTCCATTTTGTTTGTCTCTAGTGATTCGCATTCCTAGAAACTCTTTAATTTCTCCTAGGTTCTTCATGTCAAATTCTTGTTGTAGTCTAAGCTGAGTTCGTTTTTCCAACGCTGGATCGTTGGATATTACGAGAACATCATCCACGTAGACTGCAACAATAATGATGGCATTTTTAGTAATCTTGTAATAAATACAAGGATCAGCTTGAGACTGTTGAAGCCCCAATTCTTTGAGCGGCTGTTCTAAACGCCGGTTCCAGCACCTTCCGCTCTGCTTCAGACCATGCATAGCTTTCTTCAGTAACCACACTTTGTTGGGAGGTTTGTTGGGTAATTCAGCGGGAGGTTGTACATAAATCTCTTCTTCGAGATAACCATGAAGGTAAGCAGTCTTCACTTCCAAGTGTGTTATCTTCAAATTTTCTTTTACACTTAAAGCAAAAAGATATCGTAAGGACGAATACTTTATCACAGGCGAGAAAGTTTCTTGGTAGTCGATGCCTTCCCTTTGGGTGCATCCTTTCACTACAAGGCGAGCCTTGAAACGAGGTGTGTCTTTCTCACAATCTTTAATCTTGTAGACCCATTTTGTTCTTAGGGCCTTTCTATTTGCTGGAAGGTCAACCCATTCAAATGTTTCATTTTTCTTGAATGATTCTATTTCTTCATTTATGGCAATTTGCCACTTTTCTGAATGTGGTCCATTTAATGCTTCTTGTGTTGAGAGTGGTTCATCAATCTCGGATGAAAGATAAACATAATTAGGATCTCTCTTTAATTTACGAGTACGAGCACTTTTCCTCACATCTCTAGAGGCTTCCTCTTGAATTATATCTTCTTCTTCGAATGGTGGTTCCTCGTCTATTTCTTCGAAAGGTTCTCTTTGTTCTTCCGATGGACCTTCTTGTTCTTCCAATTGATCTTCTTGTTCTTCCGATGGACCTTCTTGTTCTTCCAATTGATCTTCTTGTTCTTCCGATGCATCTTCTAGCATAGGTACTTCAAATATTTCCAAATCATTGCAAGAAGAATTTTCTTCTACGGGTACATAATGGTTAGTTTTTTGTACTTCACAATTAGACAAAAATTTATCCTCTAGAAAGATTACATCTCGGCTTATAACCACTTTCTTTGTCGTAAGGTTGATTAAACGGTATCCTTTGGTATCATCACAATACCCAATGAAAATTAATTTTTCAGATCGAGGGTCCCACTTCTTCCTTTTTTCCTGGGGTATTTGAACCATGGCTTCACACCCAAATATTCGTAAGTAATTAATGTTTGGTTTTCTCCCAGACCAGGCCTCAAACGGTGTCATATTTTTCAAGGGCTTCGTAGGGGATCTGTTATTTAGGTATACAGCAGTAGATGTTGCTTCGGCCCAAAAATGTTTTGGTAGACCTGCGTCTTGAAGCAGACATCTAGCCCTTTCCACAATTTTGCTATTCGCTCTTTCGGCTACAGAATTTTGTTGAGGAGTAAAACGGACCGTACGTTGATGACGAATCCCTTTATTATTCAAGTAGTCAGAAAATATTTGATTAATAAACTCCTTGCCATTATCTGTGCGTATTATTTTCATTTTCCTATCCAATTGGTTTTCAACTAGGGCACAATATTTTTTGAAAGCATTGAAAGCTTCATCTTTTGATTTAAGAAAATAAACATGGGTATAACGTGAGTAATCATCAACAAATACTATAAAATATTTGTTTCCTCCGATGGACGGAGTTTCCATTGGCCCACACAAGTCTGAGTGGATGAGTTCAAGTGGAGCTTTAGCTCTGAACTTGCTACTTTTGAAAGGTAGGCGTGTCTGTTTACCTTTAGCACAGATTTCACACACAGTGTCACTAATCTCAAGTTTGTCAGTACCAGTCTGGCACTGCAGCAAAATAATTTGCGTCGCAATAAATTAGGAAGGGGTTTGTACCGAGGCCTCCGCGATTTTACTTGGTCTCCCTTTTGCTATATACTACTATTTTACTTTACTAGTAATGAGCCACTGGATTATGAATTTGTAGATCCAGATGCAGCCAAATATTTAACTTTAAGTAATAGAGGTGGTTTAACATGGCCAACCGACTATTCTATAGAGATAGGTTTATGTACGTTTAGAGTTTTTAATTCTTTAATAATTAATGATTATGAACAATTATTTTTAAAATCCGATCACAGAAGTGTATTTTATAAGTTTAGTTTTAAGGCTAGGGGGTAAGCCAATGACCTTGGGGTAATGGGCGTGTCTATATCCTTTGTCCCCCTCTTCTCCTGCACTTACCTCAATTTAAATCTCCTAACACTAAAAAGTAAGAAAACTTGCAGTATGTCAAGAAATTGGCAAACTAATTGAGGGCGCTGTTATCGCTCATGGTAACACATTAACAATGACTGTGCTAAAATAAAACACTGTAACGGAAATATTGAATATTTTTAATGAAAAAAAATATTTTAAAAATGTCTCTATCGTGACTTTTCAAGAAGATTTATGCATATACTTCGAGACCTAGAGATGTAATTACTTTTCTAATCGAAGCTGATTTTCAATTTCTAGTGCAAATACGTAGTATAATCAAGTTTTAAATTGTAATTATTTTTTGAAAACTGAAAAATAAATAATAAAGATAAATGATAGTTTTGTGTTTGAACAATTATTTTTTGTTCCCTTGATTTATTGTTCCTTTAGCAGGTTTTTTCTCTGAAATAACTTGCCAAATTTTTTACATATTTTGGACTTCGGGATTTGAAAAAATAAAAATCCATAATTAAAATAAAGTGATGTTTAATGAATTAATTGAAGTTAAATAAAGTATAGACAAACTGTAATATTCTTTAATAAGCTTTCATCTATATAAACTATATTTTTTGGAGTTCTTTTGGCAACATCCTGTGATCCATGATTATTTTAAGACAATTTTCTCTTTTGGCCGCAATATTTTGTGTCTACATCAATACTTTCCTATTTGAATTGCATTTTTGTACGAAAACCCAATGTTTATTACAGTTTTTCGTAGAAGTTCGTAGCTCCCATCAAAATTCAAATAATTTCGTACAACTTGTAACATGCTTCTCAAACTGGGTATTACTTTTTTGAATGAATGATGATTGAAAAATGATTTTTGCCTTAATACGGCACAGCGGTCGAATCCTCCAATCCTTTTTTTGGTCGCCCTTTTCTATGTTTACCTGGCGTGGTAAATTTGCATTGATTTGAATTCTCTTCTATTACAATTATCCTAATAGAACGCACATATTAAAACCTGAAAAAAAATAAAGATTAATAATTATTGGATATGAAAGTTTTACTGTATAAAAACAATGAGCTGACACTGTCGAAAACATATTTACTATTTTCGATTGATTTATTAATATTAGTATTATAATTTAATAAGTATATATATATAGGAACATTATTTTATATAAAAAAGTAAAGTATTATTTTAATTAAAAAAG
Source organism: Mystacides longicornis (assembly GCA_963576905.1). Lineage (NCBI taxonomy): Eukaryota > Metazoa > Arthropoda > Insecta > Trichoptera > Leptoceridae > Mystacides > Mystacides longicornis. The sequence goes on from OY756438.1 coordinate 23,925,380, forward strand.
TAAAAATAATCAACTTTAAATAATGAATGGGATAGGAAAATAATACCATTATTGTATTTTAATAGAAATATTATTTTAGTAAAAATAAATGAAAATTTTCCATCTTAAAATGGGATAAGAAATCGAAATATAATGATAAAATGGTAACAATATAGTATTGCAATTTAACAAACATTATTTTCTATACCGTGTTTTGTTTTTCGATCGTCAAAACAAACTGTCCTGTGATCTTTCATTGACAGATATTTTTAAAACAAATAAAGTATCCTTAAATGAGCTCTAACTAACTTCTTATACTTGAAAATGTTAGAATTAATCATTAAAAAGTATTTTATCTACAAAAAACACAGTATTTACCAATCAATTGAGATGTTAGTTAGAAAACATTAGTAGACAGTTCTCCGGCTTTAATTCCACCAAACATTCCGAATACGTGGCGAATACACACGTATAATGATATTTCTTGATCCACCACGTATTGTATTGTTCATTTTAATGTCCAAACACACAAACACAAAACTATTTTTGATCATGAAATACAAACAAGATTACGATATCTTATATACAAATGTCACTGTCAATTATAAACAAAATAAAAAAAAAGTCCAAATAAGTAAAGTTTAAGTTCAAAACGAATAAATTATAATAAAAATATATTGTCCAAGCACACAAAACTATCATTTTTATCACGAAATAAGCATAAAACAATCCAAATGTCAAAACAGGCAGAAGAACACAGTGCCCGCTCCGAGATAAACTATCCATGTGACGCCCCACACCCCGAAGCTCTTCTCTTACCTGTAATCTTCTATAAAATAAACCATAGACAATAAAAAATTAATACAATTTGTAGTTTTTCAGTTTTTAAAAAAAAAATACAATTTAAAACTTAATTATGCTTCGTATTTGCACTAGAAATTGAAAATCTCCTTCGATTAGAAAAATAATTACATTTCTAGGTCTCGTAGTTAATGCATAAATCTTCTTGAAAAGTCACGATAGAGACATTTTTAAAATATTTTTTTCCATTATAAATATTCAATATTTTTAAGATATTGAAAGTGTTTGCACTAGAAGAAAGATTGAAGAACATTGAAATATTTTTTTCAAGAAGCTATCTTTAACAACAACGATAAAAAATTGCATGAAAAAACACCAAAAAACAGCGATTACCCTACCCCAGAGCCTTAAGAAAATTAGAGATGCTAGGATGCTTGTCTATGGTTTCAATGCATTTAAATGGGCATGCCGGAAAGCGGGTTCCTGCTTTCTCTGTGGGTATCCCCCATTCAAATGCATAGTAACACTCTTTGAGCCAGTCGGCGCGGGTCGGAATCGGCTTTCTACGTGTTTCCACCCATAAGGGTAGAACACGTAGAAAGCCGATTCCGATCCGCGCCAACCGGCACAAAGAATGTTACTATGCATTTGAATGGAGATACCCACAGAGAAAGCAGGAACCCGCTTTCCGACATGCCCATTTAAATGCATTGAAACCATAGGGTAAGAACACGTAGAAAGCCGATTCCGATCCGCGCCAACCGGCACAAAGAATGTTACTATGCATTTGAATGGGGGATACCCACAGAGAAAGCAGGAACCCGCTTTCCGGCATGCCCATTTAAATGCATTGAAACCATAGACAACAATCTATGAGCCGGTCGGCGCTTGTCGGAATCGGCTTTCTAAGTGTTCTTACCCATAGGTTAGTGAATGTTGGGCCTCACGATGTGACGTAGCGCTAAGGCCTTCTTATAATAATATAGGTGGTGTTGGGTATAACCATGTATTTATTTATTTTTTTATTTATTCATACATAATACAGTGATAATAAATAACAAAAATGTATCTGCTGCCCAAATAGGCCAAGCCTGTACTAGGGCAAAACATCTTTACAGTTTATAAAAAAAGTCAAACACAAATTTTAGTCGTACAGGGTAATTTTTATTACTAGCAACATTTTTCCTGTGATTGTCTATACGTCCAGTGTTGCCAACGTGGGCGATTTATCGCCATTTGGGCTACTCGGAATGAGAATTGGCGACGAAAAAATCTAAATGGCGACTGGTCGCCAATAGGGTATTTGACACTATGAAAAATAAGCTACAGATTGTGGTCATCCTGTTTGAAAATAGCCCAAGAATGCTTATTTCTTTTATTTTACAACTTAAATAGGCTTATTTTTTATAAAAACACGTAATAAAAATCCAAATATTTCTATGGAACTAGTCACCGATGAAAACGCCTTGTGTTCTCTGTGACGTCACACGTCTGTAAATGACAGTCATCAACACGTTAGCAAACTCATACCAATACTAAATTGTGACGTAAAATGCACCACGTGACCAGCCAAACCAGCGCCATTATACAAGACAGCGTTTTACGCGCGTTTTTGGATATTTAAACTTTAAACATGATTTTCATATAAAATATGGCATATCTTCAGAAAATATAAAGAACATCTACTTATAATGTATCGTAGAATAATTTAAAACGGTTTCTGGAAATTAGTCAAATATCCTATTGGGCTACTTCCCTTTTAGCGATTTTTCACCTCTCCGGATACAAAATGACATTTTTTTGGTGAACTTTCACCTCTCCGGACTACCAAATTTTTCGGAATGACCTTTTTTTTTAGCAAAATTTCATGTTTCCGGATACCAAAATTTTCGGAATGACCTTTTTTTAAACAAAACTTCATGTTTCCGGATACTAAATTTTCAGTTGGGCGACTTTGGGCTACTTTTTTTTTGAAAATCGGCGACATCGCCCAAAATCCGTTGGCAACACTGTATACGTCAAATTTTAATTACAAACGCATTTATTTTGTTTTTAGCACGTGTGCGGGTTTCTGAGAAAATTATTAGCGGCTTACTTATTTGAATTAGTTTAAAATTTTTAATATTTTCACATTTTTTAATCATGGACGACGAAAATTTAGTCAATAAGTTACAAATTAGGCTTGTTACTAAACAAACACAGTAAGTAAAATAATTACCGCGTTTTTGTTTACCATCTTTTGTTAATTTTATTATTGGCTTAAATTTATTATAACATCTGTGATTCTTATTTCAGGTATGCCATTCCAGATACGATATACTCAGTGGACTCCAATATATCCACAGCAAATCTCAGCTCTTTAGTAAAATCCGTTTTAAATGATAACCCTCAACTGGACATAAACAAGCTAGATTTTGACTTCTTAGCAGGGGGAGAATTGTTAAGAACGCCACTGTTGGAACATGTGAAGAATAAAGGGTTCAGCACCGAGTGCACTATTGATGTAGAGTATTTGACCAGGATACCTGCTCCTAAGCCTTTAGATTGTTTGACACATGACGACTGGGTCTCTGCTGTTAGCTGTAAATCTTCCTGGTAATATTTATTTTCTTATTTTGAAAAATTCGTTGTCACTAATGTTTAATTCATAGGTAGGTGGTTGCCTACCCAATTGGATAAATGTTAAAGCGTTTAATTGTTATTATTTATTGTTCTAAATTTGAATTTATTTTTCATTGTAAGGTATTTTTGTTTTGTTCTAGAAGTTATTATTATATACGCTCTTCATGGCGATGAAGTTGTGTTGTTACATTGTTTAAAAAAAGTGTTAAAATATTTTATAACTCGACACGGTTATTTGTTCTCTTTTTATTATTTAACAACTAAGGCCCAACCACCCATCCAAGGTGAGTCGGATATCCATCTGGCCAAAATTCAATAGCATCAATCCATTTGTCCGCCACTCCCAACGGATCGTCAATGGGGAAATTCGTTGGACTTGGTCCAATAGATGGATCATAACTTTTTTATGCTACTTTTCAGGTAGAATTTTATATCTTATTAATGTGTACATTTATTAGACATAAAATTAAAAAAAAAATTATTGGTAAAAAAAGATATAGAGGCTAATGGTTTGTTTTCCTACGGATACGCCGCTACTTTTAAAAGCGGTGAATATGTCAGTTGAGAACGTTGTCAATATTGTTTACGTAGTAACGAAAAACATTGTCATATAATTTTGAATGACGCCGTCTTGTCAGATGACGGACCGTTCCCTAGGAACCCACTGCATAACAGGAAAATTTTTCCGTATTCCTTATGATCCGAATGCTTTCCTCTATTATTATACTCTTCTAGTTTGTGTAATGTTCTACCATATGTATAGCGATTCGGTGGCTGTAATGCAATGATTTTCTAGAAAAGTGGACCTGCAATTTAACGGCCGTAATACATAAAAAATCTTAACTTTATTTCAGTATTTACTGTGGTATCTAAGCTACGCCCAATGACACTATACTACTGTCTCTTTAACACTCATCATTTCACTGCTGACAGTGAAAAAGATAAACTTGTGCTTTCTCAAATAATACAGGTCAAATCTCGGTATAACCAACTTCACGGGATCATCTACATAATATTTTAGTCCGTTTATATTTTTGTACGAGCATCAATCATAGAAAACAAACGTAAAGGTCAGATATTAATATGCGAAAAGCCGCGCAAAATTCCAGAGAGCGTTCTTAAATATATTTAACTACATAAGCTTTGATATATTTAAAGCTATTTAAAAAACTCTTATTTTTTTAGGATCTTCATACTACGTTTTCAAAAAAGACAGATGCCATCTTTTGGAAACAAAATTACTCATGTAAACGTTGAATGGAATCTTGGTATTACGGTATGAAAATGTAATAAAATAATTGGAGATTGATTTGTTATACATATAAATGTTATTCAAATCTTATTATTCTCAATAAACAAAGATTTAATGAAAAAATTTGCAAAATAATCCTCCATTTTGAAATCTGACACATTTTAGCAAATTTATGGCCACAGTTTTTTTTCAAACTGTCGTAGACAATGTAATAGATAAGTAATTATGTAGGTACCTGAGAAAATTATATTCTAATGTAGATAAGTATTAAATAATTTAGCAACAATTGTTGAATCATTTTATATTCCTGAAATATAAATAATGTTTAAATCTTAAAATCATTGTTGAAAAAGATAAATCTTAAAATCATCGTTGAAATTGTTATGAACATTCCATAGACAAACTGGCCGGTAACAGTGATAAATTAGATCATAAGGTACAGTGAACTTGACAGAATTGTTGAGAGAAAGAAATAAAATTGTTGACAATAATTGAGAATCTTTAAATTAATGTCTTCGGGATTTTAATCAGTTTAATAAAACATTTGTTTTATCCACATAATATTTGTATTCCAATTAATCACACTCAACAGTATTATATTGTATCTAAATTAGTATGTAAATAAACTCAAAACCACTTTAGCATAATTACCTTCGATTCGTTAAAAAAAATATTCATAGGGTGTCGTATACTTAATCATCGTGTTAAAAGAAGTATTCTTCAAAGACAGCGGCCAGTAAGAGGTTTGATTGGAAGCCTTTCTTGACGACCTTCCAAGGTTTGTAACAAATCATTCATCCTAGAAAAAATACAACATTATTATGATACGACATATAATATCATTCCATCTTCCACATAATTTACATTATGTAATATCATGTAGGCACATTAATTAAAGTTATAGTAGGTATATAATACATCTATAAGTAGCCAAAATCAACACTCTTTTTATAACAGAGATTTTTTTGAAGTATTTAAATGAATAAGATCACAATGAAATCAATATCTACATAATATTTTAGTCCGTTTATTTATTTATATTTTTGAATGCGCATCAATCGTAGAAAACAGACGTTAAGGTCAGATATTAATATGCGAAAAGCCGCGCAAAATTCCGTAGAGCGTTCTTAAATACTCTTTGATATATTAACTTTAATATATTTAGCGCTATTTAAAAAACTTTATTTTTTTAAGATCTTCATACAATTTTTTCAAAAAAGACAGTAAGCCATCTTTTGGAAACAAAATTACTCATGTAAACGTAGAATGGAATCTTGGTATTACTGTATGAAAATGTAATAAAATAATTGGAGATTGATTTGTTATACATATAAATGTTATTCAAATCTTATTATTCTCAATAAATAAAGATTTAATGAAAGATTTTGGAAAAATATTTCCTCCATTTTGAATATTGACACATTTTAAAAAATTTATGGCCACAGTTTTTTTTCAAACTGTCGTAGCCAGATAGATGAGTAATTATGTGGGTACCAGATAAAATCATATTAAATATTAAAGAAAATGTATTAAATATTAAAGAAAATATAATAAAGCTAAGGTAATAAAATATATTAATGAAGATTTAATTTGAAATTTGTATGAACATCCATAATAGCAAGAATTGGATGGTAAAACAGTTTGCGTAGTGTGTACTTACCCACATCTAAATCTCAAAATATTACCAGAATATGAATTCACGAAACTGTATCGAGCTCAAAATTCTTATGTAGATAAATGCAAACTTATATTCTCTTACCTTTTACTTATTTTATTTAATGTTACATTCATCACAAAACAAGGTGGGTAATATTTTTGGCAGCGTTTCTTGACATATCCAAAATCCTTGCAAGGTTCTCACCTAGAAAAAAACATAATTCATTTAATATATGAAAGCAAAATAAAGTGATTACATGGTTGCAAATATATAAGACAAGATTAGAAAATTTTGCATTTTTCAGGGATTTGTTTTAAAAATACACATTGTGAGAATTTGATTAGAATCAATATTAAGGATTTAGAAAGTATATCAAACTTTTAAGAACTTCATATTATATTAAAGTGTAGTATTTATACCTTTTAAAGATCTTCATAAAATCCATTTAGACTGCATAATGAACCATATTTGATATATGCTCTGCATAAAACCTTCATTTGGAATCTTTCATTATTTGTTTGAAAGTGTAGCATTTATACCTTTTAAAGATCTTCATAAAATCTATTTAGACTGCATAATGTACCAGGTATTATTATTTCAAAGCTGCTACTCCATGTCTAGAACATAGTATACAAAATAATCTTCAAAACCTGTCATATTTTAGTTACAGGGACAGCAAATTCAAAAAGTATCACATATTATGCCCCTATATCTTTACAATTCATGAATAGCCTAATCTTAGTAATTATATATAGCTTAGGTACCTACTTAGAAAAATATATTTCAATATGTTTTTGAATTTGGAATTCAATCGCTGTTTCGTTTTGTTTGTATGAGCTGTCAGAATCTGAATCTAATGACAATCGGTCCGCGGTCGCCATAGATAGTGAGCGAGAAAACAAAAAAGAATGAAGAAATTTTTTATAATAATTTATTGAATGTTTTATAATTTTTTTTTTACACAATAATGTAGTTTTTGTGTGAAAAATATTTTTTTAAATGAATCAAGTATTTAAAGAGGCCATTATATAAGTAATTCGAGAAAAAATATAATTTATTGAATGTTTTATATTTTTTTTTTCACATTTAAGGTGGTTTATGTGTAAAAAATATTTTTTTGAATGAATTAAGTATTTTAAGAGGCCATTATAAAAGTAAATCAAAATATTATTATACCATAAAATAATTTTATAGTACTTATACCTATATTCTAACTAATGTTGAATTGTAATAATAATTATCTTTTGTTATCCATGGATCACACCACGATGACAGGATGACACTTCCAGTATATATTATATTATCTATGGACACTTCACAATAAATCGTATTTTGTTGTCAAACGAAAGTTACGGTTCCATTTTGAAAATAATTATTTTCAATTGAGTTTAATGAAAATAAAACTGGTAAGTCATTAATTGATTAAAATATTTGTAAGCTTAAGCCATAACTTCAAACATTTATGCGTTGCAAATTGCAGAATAGTTATGTTATAAGGCGGAAAGTACCGAAATTACAGGATCTTAATAGTAATTAAAGTAATTAATTTTGTTTATATTTTTTCAGGTTCCTCTGGCAAACGTGTTTTCAACAAGACTAATTGCTTTCATCCCACCTTTTTGACATAGCAATTAAGTACATACTTCTAATGATCAAATTGATTGATAAAAGTGCATTTCTATTTAAACAAACTCAAAAGTTTTATTTTTGCAAGACAACATTATTTAACAAAATGGTAAGCTATGTAAGAATTTCATTAATTATCTTTCTTGAATTTCTTTATGTGTATTTTAATTCAGAAACATTATGTTGCAGATGAATAATTTTAGAGAGTTCCTTAAAATTTCCCATTTAGTTGAGAAGGGAAATAATTGTATTGAAAAAATATTCAATGGCAGCTTATGGGATGTAAAGAAGATTGACCATAATCAATAACAGACTCTTGCGGGTGCCAGTGATTTTATAAATTTTTACTACATATCATTATAAATAAGTTCTCTTTCTTCTTTTGTGTTGTGGCCCGCTAAAAGCATATTATCAGCTTCATACAGAGTCTAAATGTATCTTAAACCATATTATATAAAAACAATAATGCTTCTGGCTCGACACAACACAAGCTGATACAATTAGTGTGTTTCTAGCAAATAGATTTTTATATATAACTACCGAGATGGAGTACTCCAATAGCTCTTCATAGTAAATAAGTGAAGCCGATTTGGCCGGCAATTTTGACAGTACAGTAGTCAAAACGGAACGTAAGAAATGATGTTGACATTTATAAAGATACTTAAAAATGATCTAATTTCACTTAGGTATTTCAATGTAAAAATATATTTTATTGTAAAAAACACGACAAAATCGACTGAATAAATATACACCGTACCACGTTCTTTTGGGAACCAAACTGTCAAAAGTTGCAATATTTCGGCTTCATTTTTGAATGCGAATCGGGATTCTACGTTATTTATTGTATAGAATTCTGTGTTCTAGCATCAGATTTATTTAAACTTTAAATTTTTTATTTCGGTTATGGAATAAAAATGATATAATGTTGGGTTAAGAAGCGAATAACTAATATAACGGTGGGTCGGAATATCTTTTCTGGTTTCCATTTGTTTGGGAGAATATTTTTTTTACTCTGCTGATTTAACAATAAAACTTTGAGATTATACATATTTTATTTTTTTTATATAGCTTTTCAATTGTTGATTTTATGTTTTATGAATTAAATAATGATTGGACAAAAAATAAATAAAAATTCTTTCATTCATTCATTCATACTCATAAATAATACTACTACTAAAATGGTTCTACCTTGAAAAACTTGACATTTTTCAGAAGCCAATAACTTAAATTTGAATTTGTTTCCTATGTACATTTTGGTTCAAATTTTGTTTAATTTTAATAGATAATGGCATTTATCAATAAGGAGAAGAAGAAATACCTAAATTGGATATTGATATACCTGCATTGATTCATTGAAAATTTCCTTATAGGTAACTTCACATATTTTTTTAAATTATATTGTAGTGGTGTAGTTTTGTTTTGATTCCAATGCCTTTCTCAAAATGACATTAAATAGTTTTGCCTAATTGCCATAGAATTTTTCACCTAATTTTTCACATAATAATAATACAACATCTATTGACGTCAAGTGAGCATCTCGGTAGGTTTCGAATCCTACTATGGGCAATTAATTCTTCAATTTCCTGTGACGAGTCTGGGGATTGCAGATTTATAAGTTGAACCACCAAAATAGAGAGTATTGTTAATCTATGTAGGTGAGTTTATTTGCATAATCAAGTTGATTTTTATTCGCTCAGTAATAATCTACCAGATGTTGTTACTTGCATCTTGAAGTTATAACACATCAACCATTGATGTCAAGTTAGATGCAAAACTCTTCAACAATTTGTGGCGATTATTTTGAGTTTGATGTATCCAGACATGGAAAAGAAATTTATGGTAATCATAGATACAAATTTTTACAATTTCTCATATATATTTAATGTGATTAATAAATTTCTAAAATTACAAAATTTTCATAGTAAAATCTGCGTAAACACAGATGGCCATCTTTTGAAAACAAAATTACTCATGTAAATGTTGCATGGAACCAAAGTTTGACAGAATAAAAATGTATTTAAAAGATTCAAGGTTGTTTTGAAGTAAAAATAAATGTAATTCAAACCATATAAAACACATTTTATCAACATTAAAATGAAAGTACATTTTCAGATTACTTTTCGACTAACGTTTGAGGTCGGTAAAACAGCTGCCTTTATCATTAGCCAATCGCATAAAATTTGTACCATTCCACACATAGAGGTTGTAGGGAATGTAGTCAAGACTCAAACCATATTGAGAGTAAAACTTTCATATTATTTAGGTAGGTTTGTATTATATTACTATTAAAGGAATTTTTTACCCTTCTATTGAGCAGTGGAATTGAATCAAGTGTAAGATGTAACATATTATGATACATGCAGTTTTTTCCATGTACCTAGGTATGTGGCAGACTATAATTTTTCTTCTTTCTTTTTTATAAACATTAAAACTGTCATTCTTCTCTCTTTTTATGAATTGTGAAAGTGTAATTCTTCTTTTTCTGTGCTTATGTCAGTTATAGAGGTCAGTTAAGCAATGGGAAGCTAGACTAGAACAATAGAACCTGTTTAATTACCTACCAATCAAGCTTGACATTCGGAATTAAAAACGTAAAGCAAGACGGGTATTAGCTAGTAAAAAATATTTCGTTATACTGGATGTATAGGAAATGATACATTTTTAATTTTTTGAGTCGCCATATTATACCTACTGATATCAAATAAACTATTATTGCTATTAATAAGTGAGAACAAAAACTAATTTCAAGGATTTATCAATCATGTGAAGGAAATATGTCAGGCAAAACACTCTCGAACTCTCCAATGCCAAGGACAAACTGAAGTCGGAATTTTTTCTTGCCTAACTGTAACATGATTTTGAAAATTTTAAAACAAAAAAGTTCGCTATACTGAGATCGACTTAGTTACAACGAATTTTGGTTCAGTACATTTTATATGGAAGTTTTTCAGGGACAAATTGACGATTTGTTATATTGTCCTGTATTGCATATTTTGTAATATTACGGACAACATAGCAGTAGGGTTTGGACATCAAAAATAAAGCCATTATATCCGGATACTACTGTATCTCAAGATTTTCAAAATTGGTTTTGCTTTGCAGGATTATTACGGGCAGCTATGACAACAGCATCCACATTTGGTCCACCAAAGGAACACACACTTTGGCCATTCCCGGACACACCTCCCCAGTGAGAGCAGTGACTTGGATAGATCTCAATGACTCTCTTGGCTCTTTCATCAGGTCAGTTCACTTCCTTTTAGTCTGCACTGTAATAAGGCTCAGAAATCACTTAGCAAGCTTTTGTTTGAGCAATATATAGTCTTCTACATTCTCAGCATTGTAGCTGTATTAACCTTCAACTGGTGATGTGCATATGAGTTAGAGTATTGGAGAGGTGACGTCGCTATGACGTATCAATCGAAAGCCATAAGTACTGTAGATTATCTACAGCGAATTTAAAATAAGAAATGTTTTGAAAAATTAGGTTAGTTTGTTTTTCAATTAAAACATTTCCACACTGCCATATTAAATGGAAAGTTTTCTTTAATCAAACATAATATGAACATAATATGAACATAATATCATCAAATTTTGGTGTGTGTTTTGGTAGGCATAACATCAATCACAATGAAATTCAAAATACTTAAAAAATAACAATTTTATTTATTTTATTTATCGTGTCGAAACCAGTAAAACCAATTAAACTGATCTCCAGTACTGTGCAAAATGCACAGCACGTGGAGATGCGTCAAAAATATCCTCCATAGTGCATGTAACAGGGCACAACGGGCATTCCAGCAAGTGTGGCATTGTCTGCGCCGCGCCGCAGTCACACGCACCGGATTCGTCCTGTAGGAAGCCCCATCGTTCCCTATTGTCACGGCAGTTGCCCACACCAGACCTCAGACGGTTCAGGGTTGCCCACGTTCTATAGTCTAGTTCGCTTCCAGCAACAAGATGTTCTTGGGCTCTGAAAGGCTCACATATTTGCTGGTCCTCCTCCCACCTGCGTAAACGCTCAGAGGAAGCAGGGCCCTGTAGTGGTGATGAGGCATTTAAAAAGGATCGTCTGGAGCTAAGTCGTTGTGGTGGGGGGACATGGTTGAACATGAGATGTTTTGAGTTCGTCTCCTGTGAGGTTCTTTCGCTATCTGTTGCTATACTGCGTCGGATATTCGGGGGTGCAATTCCTGCTAAGCAATACAGCTTATTCACTGGGGTTGGTTTCAGGCAGCCAGTTATTAGTCGGCATGTTTGATTCAGTGCTACGTCCACTTGTTTTGCATGTGGGGAGCGGGCCCATACTGGACATGCATATTCTGCAGCAGAGTAACATAATGCCAGCGCAGTTGTACGTAGAGTATGTGGTTTTGCACCCCAAGTGCTTCCAGTCATGATTTGTAAGAGGTTATTGCGAGCACTTCTTTTTATTTTGACATTATGGCAGTGTTCTTTATAGGTTAGTGTGCGATCCAATGTTACCCCAAGATAGACTGGGTTATTCGTATGCTCCAGTCGAACCCCATTCCAACTGACATTGAGTGATCTGTTTGCCTCGCGATTTCTGAGGTGAAAGGCGCTAATTTGGGTTTTAGTAGGATTTGGTTTGAGGTGATTGGCTCTGTAATATTCGCTCAGTATTCTCAAGGTGGAGGTGAGTCTTAGCTCAACATCCTCAAAGCTCTTCGCCTGGGCCGTAACCGCCAGGTCATCTGCGTATGCAAAATGCTTTGTACATAATGGGGTTGGTTGATCATTGGTGTAAATATTGAATAGCAAAGGTGACAGAACGCTTCCCTGTGGGAGTCCATTTTTTTGGTTTCTCCAGCGGCTCCGCTTTCCAGCCAGTGAGACATAGAATCTACGACCATGCAGTAGGGAGCCGATAACCCTAGTTAGTTTTTTGTCCCGAGATAGGGAGCATACCTTGTCCAGCAGGGCCGAGTGATTCACCGTATCGTAGGCCGCAGTCAGGTCCACAAAGATCGCACCGGTCACCATCCCTCTCTCAAAGCCATCTTCAATGTGCTGTGTTAGGTTTAAAACCTGGCTGGTACACGACTTGGAAGGCCTAAACCCAGCCTGTTCCGAGATTAGCCTGTCATCGAGGTGTTGGAGACGGTTCAGGATCAGACGCTCGTAAGTCTTGTAGAGATGGCAGAGCAGTGATATTGGGCAAAAGCTTTTTGGGTCATTTGGTTGTTTCCCTGGTTTGAGGATTGCTACAATATTGGTCTTTCTCCATAGTTTAGGCATGTGTTCTCGTTGGAGGCATTCATTGAGCATCCTCAGTATCCAGTTCAGGGTTATTGGACCGAAATGTTTTATTTGTTCGACTCTAATTTCATCAACTCCCGCAGCTTTGCCGTTCTTTAGGTTCTGTATAGCTTGTTCCAACTCCGCCTCAGTAAAAGCATCAAGGTTCTCCTCTTCCGCTTCTGCATCATTTGATTTCCTCTTATGTTTGGTCTTATATTCTGGCTTTCCATTTAATAGCAGTTGGTGTGCTATTTGATTGGCTGTGATATTGACATGTTGTTGTGGAGTCTTCGGGTCAGCATTTAGTCTTTTTATCATAGACCAGGCCTTGCGGCTGTCTCTTTTCATGTCGATATCCTCGATTGTTTCGCTCCACTTCCTTCTTCTATCCTCTTCTATGGAAGCCATGAGGTTATGTCCTGCCACGATAGTTGATTCAGCAAAAGGGTCTCGTTCAAATAGTCTTGTGTATTCGTTGAGTTGTTTAGCACTTTCAGATGTGAGTCCGGGTACATATTGTGTTCGACATCCTCTTGGGATGTGTTTCCTTGATACTACTTGGACCGTCTTCACAAAGGTCTCATAATTTTCAATGGTTGGTTCGATTCCCTCCAGCTTGGAGTCCAAGGCTGCAGAGAAATCCTTCCAATTTGCTTTGATAAGCATGATCGAGGTCCATGGGAGGAATTAGCCACCGAAAGAGGGCCTTCCATGTCAAACGAACCTTCTTGCCAAAATTCAGGCAAAAAAAAAACTCCGAAGGTCCGAGACTGGCCCAATTCGATGCGACGTCACGCCTCGAACAGGTACCAAAAAGGGGGCCGAAATTCGGCTATCAGATATAGTGTATATAGACAAACGGAAAAGGTTCCTGATGGTGTACAGACTACAGGGGCTGAAAGCTATGTTTTAACTATCTAACTCTTGACCTAAATGTACTTTCGGCAGAGACTCAAAATAGGACAGGATTTTACTACGCGAAAATTATGCCACGACTAGCTGCAGTCAAAACGATCCTGCCTATTAACAATTTTTTCAATGTCTATCTCGCGTGCATTTAATTATTATCGATCTCAATATCAAAATAAACGTTCAATTACTTTATAAACGAACCAATCAACCTTCTAGTCAAATTTCGTACAGGCTGTCATTAAACCGCAAGTCCTTCCTCATTGGAATTCCAAATCGCTCAACTGCTTCGGTCTTAGCGCGCGACCTTTTCGCCAGTGAACCTCATGAACTGAGCTGAAAAGCGTCCAAATCAGCAACAGCCCATTCTCATAGACAGTCATGTGGGGAAGGTCTTCAGCTTGCGCCAACAGCCCTCCTACACATACCGGTTTTATAACATTACGTTTATCACGGCGGCGAAAACTAAAATACAAACTCTACATGTGCGCGGACAGACGCGAACTTTTAGTAAACTCATTCATAGCTCGACTGAATAAAATTACTCTCACGGGTAACAAACACACCAATGTACCTACTTTTACAAATGAAAATTCTACACTAAGCTTACTAGAAGGTTCTAAATATGAAATTCTTAACCGGATTAAAAAATAAACATTAAAGATAGGTCACACCACTGGTATCGGAAAATGGGGTAACCCGCGAATGACAGATAACAATTCGCGACGTGTGCTTGACATGTGACGTGTGAAAACAATACAGGGAGGTACATGCTGCAATACAATAAATCCATTGGCACACAGAGATCACAAATATTCATAAATATGCCGTATCGCGTCGGCCATATATCTCTCATCTAAAACCACATCGAGCAATTTGCTCATAAGCATGCTTGGCGGGGGGCAACCAAGCAACAAACAAAATACAACATAAAAATATATCTCTGTGCCCTATCATCGTCCTGGGGGTAGCTGCCAGCGACGAAACAAAAACACTCTAATAAAAATATGGCCACTCACCCGAAATTCAGCATACCTTCAAAATAAAAGCACACAGCACAAAAGAAAATAAACACGTCACATTCACACATATGAGGTATGGTCTGTCACTTGTCCCTTTCCAACCACGCCACGCCACCCCGCTCAGATCGGGAATCTTCCAGAGTAATGATCACAATTAAACGGAAGGTTTAATAAACAATCGCGGGACTCTAAACAAAACTCTAGATATGTGACACACCATAGCTCAATCGTCAAGCACTCGCAAATTACTACAGAAACTATAAAACGCGACGAAAATTATAAATTGATTAACAAGGAAACAAAATTGCAATAAACTATGGAGAGATGTTTTCTGAACGAGATCTAATATTGAACTGAAGTCAAAAAAAATCAAAGCATTCACCTCAAAACGGGAGAATTTGCCTTCTATACTAATCGCTGTAAACAATGAAAATTTTAATGGTTTCCTGGACATATCTTCAGTGCGTAAAAATTCCAACCTTTCTAATCCGGCATAAACAAACAAGCAACTGTTTTTCAAACTGTTTACCATCGCGCTCCCAAACTTTCAAATAATGACTTAACAATATTTTGAATAACAATATATGAATAAATATCTCACATCAGCCTTTTTAAAGTTAAATCTTCTCCTGAAGAAGGTAGTCTCAGGTCTGACGGCAGCATATATCTTCAAACAGATCGGTCTATGTTGTGTTTTAGGGATTGCATGGAGAACTGTTTTTTTACATTGTTGCTCGATTCTACAGCTGGAAAAAAATATGTCGGGGTTATAGCCTCTTTTCCATCTCCCGCTATTGAAGGAATGCGGCAGCTTTGGATCGTGTATGAGTGCTAGATCCTCAGATTCAGCCCATGACTCCACTAGTTCTCCATTCGCATCCGTGTTATCATATCCCCACGTTGTACTATGACTATTTAGGTCTCCCATGACAATTTTTGTGTTCTGTTTGTCAAAGTTTGATGTTCTTGTGAAATTGAAACTTTCACCAGGAGGTTTGTACACCGATGTCACTGTGCAACTGGCCAACTCTACGGTCAAGATTTCTATGTTGTTTGTATTTGTATGAGCAGTGGATTTGATTGGGAGATCTTGCCTAGCAAAGATGGTACTGCCATATTTTTCATAACTTTGTAGTAACTAACTAAGTAACTTTGTGATTGAAGAATTGTTTGCGCTTGAGTAAAATATTTAGTTACTTTCCAGGGGCACCGCTCGGAGGTTCCTTCCTTGCCCCCAAAAATAACAATGATCAACCTTATTGTCTTAAAGACATAAGTAATTAATAAAAAAATGATATAGTGTGTTGGTTTCATACAAAAAATCAAAATTATGCCTGGGCCTAAAGGTGACGTAACGTCAAAATGGCATTGGGTAACATCTATAACCAAAACTGTGCGCATTTGACCTCCATTCTGTGTGTCATCCAATGCCAAACTGAACTCGAAGCAGTTACTCGGGGGTGAGGTCACAGGGGGGGGGGGGGGGCTATCCATTTCTGTGTTTTTGAATAAAACTATTCCAGCTCCCTTTCTCCTTCACACTTATTATCCTTACGGCAAGTAAAAAGCATAAGTGAGGTTTATCATTAGATGACTACGTGGATTTTATTTTTCAAATATTATTATTTAAGCATGAAATTTAAGAAAGCTTTCAATCTTACAGCCAGTTTCATGGTCATCAGAAAAAGCTTCAAAAGAACACTTAGTTAAAGTTCCTTTTAAAATTTAAAGACTCCTTTAAGCTGACGCGTTTCATAAAAAATATTCCAGCTAAAATTTGAAATGTCAAAAAACTATTTGAAAGTTGGTAGCAGCTGGTAGTGTTACCATTGAAATCTATGGAAAAAATAGGTTGTTTACTAATATTTTCGCGGAATTTCTGTTGATTTCATTACTCAGTAGAGCATCAAAGTGCCGTTTTTTGTGTTAATTTATTATTATGGTTTATGAATTAGTAAACGTAATCTGTAAACAATAATATTCTTCCCGTTTTGCTATGTTTTCCGCCCTATTTTAGTCATTTTTGTCCACAGTTTCACCGCATACAAAATGTTTATCTTTTCTATGAACTCTGGTGGTAAAAATTTTAACTACACTAAAGTCGACTTTAACTAAAAATAATAATCAATAACGGTATTTTAGCAAAAAGTCGGTTTTGAATATCGTTTTGTTGTTATGAAACCCGTTATTTTTTAAAGGCAGTTTAAAGTCTCCTTTTTTTTTTATGAAACCGGCCGTTAGCAGATTATATTGACTTTAAGGCTTCTATATTTAAAACAGAATGAACTCAATGTTTTACCTTTTGATTGGTACCTGCCTTCTATCATACAGCAACATTCTAAAAAAATATTTTTAATAAAAAGCATTTTGTTGCATATATTATTTAAATAATAATAAAAGATTTATTCTATTTTATAAAAAATATCGATGAATTAAGAAAGCTTTGTATTGGAAAACAATAAAAATCTTGATGCATTTGAAAGTTTTGTTATTGGGACTGTCTCAACAAATATATTTAACAATGACTCATAGCGTCGTTCGTTCTATGAAATCTCTTATGTGTTCGGACATAAATTTTACAGGAGACGCAAAAAACTGTTTTAAAGCTTAGTTAGCCTGACATGAGGGATTTATTTTTTTATCATAGAATTCTTAATATAATCGTAAAACATAAGATATTTCATTGATACAATGCAGCTTGATGAGACGTACCATTTGACACCAAAGACTCGTTTTGCAAAAAATTACACATTAGAGGTTTCATAAAACATATACAAGAATAACTTTGACCTTGTCATCCTCCTCAGTGCTTCTCACGATCAGACCGCTGCCATATGGGAATGGGACCTGGTGGCTAACAGCGTGGAGTGTGTAGTCTCCTGCAAAGGACACGACAAGTCTGTGGAGTGCGTGGACATAGCTCCCGACCACAACCTATTCGCTACTGGCAGCTGGGACAACTCTATAAAAATATGGAATGCAAGTAAGTTTTTTTATGATTGGGAACGTGTTTGTAAATTTAGCATGTTACAGTGTAAAAGGTGATATATTTGACCCAACACTTACATATGTGAAGGATGCTAAAATTTTGCCCAAAATACAGTTGCGATCGACTACAAATGAATTCTTCGACAATGTAGAGTAGGAAGAAAATTATCTGTCCACTTTTTATATTTTTATATAAGTGTCATTGCTTGGTTTAAATAATTGTTTACGTGTTCCAGTGGACAGATAATTTTTTCGCACTATACATTGGCGAAATCTTCGTTTGTAGTCGAACGCCAGTTTGAATTTGTCTACGGGGGCTGTGCTTATTTCCTACTCTTTGTTTTGGTACCACTGATTGTGATAGCCAGCTTCCGGCAACTATCGCCAACGCTCTCCACTTACAGGCCGCCTTCAAAACAAGAAGCCGCCGGCCCTTGTTGTGATCCGAGTTTTTCCAAGTTTTGATGCCTCTTCTGAGGCCTGTGAATAGTTTAAAGATGCTACTTTCTTGGCTGCAAGCCAAGCTTTCCAGCGTCCCTGGATGCCATACCGTGAGGAACCCATCTATGTTTTCAACCCCGTATATCACTGGAGGCTTCCGTTTTCTGTACAACCATTTGGATGACTACTGAAGACTACTTTTACCTACATGTGTTGTTCTAGAATATATTTACATCTGTTTGTATCACATATTTTGTTTTACTTATCCATCACACCATCCTTAGCGCGGTTGAGGAAAGACCTCCACCAGGGGATGATCCCACTATTCAATTCAACCCTGAGAGTCTCATACCCTATAACGAGTAGAGGTTATAACCTCAAATATTCGTAGATAAATCCCTCTGAAAGGTACCACATCTTGTAACTGACAGACTTTCGTTCCAAAAGTTGTGAGATCGATTCCAGGTGCCCACCATCTTCCTCGTTCACTACACATGCTTTGCTGTATTTGAAAGATGTCAAAATTGTATTTTTGTGTTTGCTCTGGATAAAAAATACACGGGTAATTTTGAATTTATTTTTAGATATACAAAATGAGGGAGAAACATCAAATAAAAAGCCTAGGACGAACCAAGGAAAGCCCAGGGTAAGTTGTTACATCACATTATATCTCTCACGTACAAACTGTGATCTGTCATTCTGATCACATTGAGTAGATACTATCCTAATATTACACACATCAAATCAAAGAACAAATGCTGTAAGCCGTCGCTTAAAAACTCATATTTGCCCTTCTTTCCAGACTGCTGTAGCAACGTACACGGGTCATCGAGAAGCCGTCAGTGGGGTTCGATGGTTGAGCGGTTCGAATATTCTCAGTTCCTGTTCGTGGGACCACACCCTCAGGCTGTGGGATGTGGAATTGCAAGCCCCCACTAGGACGATAGCTGCCAATAAGCCGTTCTTCAGCTTGGACTGGTCACAAAACAATGGACTCCTGGTGACTGCTTCTGCTGATAGAGTTGTGAGGGTGTTTGATCCTAGATCCAATGGTGAGTAGACCCTGTTCAGCTTAACAATCTTATCAAGCCCTTCACTCCAAGCCATTGTATGCATGTTCTCAATTACCTGATCCATATAGATTTTTCTTTGGTGATCTTTTAGGTTACTGACTTTGTTCATTCCCTCTTCCATTGTATTCAAGAGGCTTTGCTAGTTGATTAATTCTTGTTAACCGCACTGTATTTATGAATTCTTAGTGTGCATTTACACCAAACGAACATGGAGCCGAATCTAGAAATACTTTCATAAAGCATACTTTCATTTATGGTTGATATTGGACACCATGGCAACTATAACAAGAAAGAACTAATTAATGGGCAATAACAAATTCGTGTCCATATCAACGATCAAGAAAATATACTCTGGCTCTATGTCCTGGGTAATTCAATTTGTTCCACCACTTTGTCCGCATTGTTTACGTTTTGTCTGATTTTCAGTGGACTCTCCAACTGTAAGTACGCGAGGGCACATGGGCTGGGTCTCGGCTGTCAAATGGTCACCCAAAGATGAGCATCTGTTCGTATCTGCTGGTCATGATGCTATACTTAAAATGTGGGACCTTCGAAGGTAAGAAAAAAACATGTTTATTATAAATGTTTATAAATAAAAATAACTTTGCAGTATTACAATAGGTTATATATTTTTTTTTTCCGAAATATATAACCTATTGTAATATCGTCGACGATACTGCAATACCGCGTAAGTACAAAAAAGTATCGAAACAGAGTTTTTCACGCCAAGGGTGCGTGATTATCAACAGCACGTTTTAAAAATATGAACACAAAAATCCAACGAATAGAATATCGCTAGCGAGGTCACTTGCAATACCGCTGATCTACTAACTGCATTTTAGTTCCCGTAATACCGCGTAACTACTATTCAGTGTATTAAGAGTTTGCGAATTAGCGGCAGTGTTTTAATTTCGTGCTCGCTCTTTGTCAATTTGTCGGTGTTTTCAATTAAATCAGCTGTTCAAAAATATTAAAGGTGAGTTCAAATATATTAATTACAGTAGAATTTGAATAATTTTATAAAAAATATATCTATACCTACTTTATAAACTCTCGCGGTAGTGCCATTAGTTTTTGTTTTCAAGATTGAGATAATAAAACAAACGATTACCTATTTTTTCCTAATTATATTCCTTTATTTGTTTGTTATAGTCTTTAAAGATGGCGGATAATTTACCTGATGACACGCTTAGCGATGATGCCATTATTGAAGCATTACTTTCTTCTGACCACTCTTCTGGAGTTAAAATAGTGAAAAGCAATCCAAACCCAAAACTTTCTGATTGTCAAATTCCTACTACATCCATCAACTCTTTAAATCCATCAGAAGCAGGGTCTGATTTTGATGATAGTATTGATGATCCGAACTACGCACCAAGTACAACCGGGTCTCTCGAAAACTTAAGTGATTCAACTGGAAATATCAACCTGTCATCAACTACACCATCAATATCTTCAACAATTTTCCATGGCGACGATGGAAATGTAAAGAGAAGGAAGAAGGGAGATCCCGGACAATGGAAAAGACAAAAAAATAAAAAATTACGGGAGGAAGGGAAAAACTATGTTGGTTATCGAACAGATTCGTCGAAAAAAATTATTCAAGATGTAGACCGAGAGGAAAGGGTAATGGGTAGTGCTTGCACTTCAAACTTTTGCAAGAAGTCCAAAGTTATTAATTGCGAAAAATTTTCGGAATCTATTAGAAAAGAAATATTCGAATCATATTGGAAAAATTGGTCGTGGGATGAAAAAAAAATGTTTGTTCGCTCAATGGTTGATACTATTCCAACAAAAAGAAAAACTGGCGATAGCTCCACCTCTAGAAGAGAAGGTACAAAGGTTTATTTTTTGAAATTAAATGATGAAAAACTTCGAGTGTGCCAAAAAACATTTATTAATACTCTAGGCATCAAAGAGTGGACTGTCCGATATTGGACTGAAAAAAATGTTAATCGTATCGTGATTGGTGGAACGAATGGTCCAGATCGGTCGAAACAACCTAAGAAGGAAAACATCAGACAGTTTTTGGAAAAGTTACCCAAAATGCCTTCGCATTATTGTCGTCAGTCATCTTCTAAATTATATTTAGAGCCAGTCATTGAATCTCTGTCCAATCTATTTAAACTTTATAAAGAACACGCAGCTGATGAGAAAGTGGTTTCTCGCAAGTTATTTGAGGATACTTTTAAAGAAATGAACCTATCGATATTTCGACCACGGAAAGACGAGTGTGACTTGTGTTTCTCCTATAAAAATGGAAATGTAACGGAAGAGGTCTACAAGAAACACACTGAGTTAAAGGAAATGGCTAGAAAAGAAAAAAACAGAGATAAAGCTCTAGGTGATGAAGGGAAAGTACACATATTTACTGCAGATTTGCAAGCAGTAAAGCTGTGCCCGAACATAAATGCCAGTGCAGTGTATTTCAAAACTAAACTGGCTGTTCACAACTTTACTGTCTATAATTTGTCCAACCATCGGTCAATCTGCTATTGGTTTGACGAAACAGTTTCTGATTTAAAAGCATCGACGTTTGCTTCATTTTTCGTCGATTACATTACTTCCTTGGTAGATGAAGACCTGAAGCCAGTTATAATTTATACAGATGGCTGCACCTACCAAAATAGAAATGCGATACTTTCAAATGCTCTATTATATTTGTCAATAACTAAAAACATTGAAATTACGCAAAAGTTTTTGGAAAAAGGGCACACTCAAATGGAATGCGATTCCGTGCATTCTGCAATTGAGCGAAAAATGAAGAACAAACAAATTTTCCTACCTAGCCAATATTTTACAATCACTACGGATGCGAGGAAAACTCCGTATCCGTATGAAGTAAAAGAAGTTAATTTTAATTTTTTCAAAGATTTCACGGACAAAAATATCCAACACTATAGTTCAATACGGCCTGGAAGATCCGTCGGGGACCCAGCAGTTACCGATATTCGCGTGCTGCGTTATCTTCCTTCGGGGATTATTCAATATAAGACGGATTTTCAAGCAGAATTCAAAGATCTTCCCAGAAGACCAAAACCCTTGGGAGATGTAAGATTAAAACAGCTGCATAATTCCAGATTACCTATAAATAAAACTAAATTTGATCATTTACAGGAATTGAAATCTCTGCTACCATCTGACACACATTACTTTTATGATAATTTACCGTATATTTAAATAAAAATAATTCTCTGGTTTTAGTTATCTTCATTTCTACTTTTCAATTTTCTAAAAAAAATTATAATGTTATCTACTTAAGTACCTTTTTTGGTCTAATTTTAGCTACCTACTTGAAAAATATTATTCTTCTTATTTGGTAATTTTTCTTGTAAGCATTTTTTGTTAAATAACTTAATAAAGTGATTAAAATTTTATTTTAAAAGTTTTTTTTTTATTCCCGTATCTACATCAAAATGGCCAAATGGATAGCAGCAATACCGCGTAAGTGAAATATTATCCATGTAAAAAGAAAAAAAAGAAAATTTTATTAAAATTAACAAAGTATCGATAAAAAGGGATATACGTTTTAAAAATAAAGTTTAAATACATATTTCCAACGAAGTAATCATGTTTTAACCATTTCCTCTAAAATCATTAAATTCTCATTTACGCGGTATTGCAGTATCGTCGACGATATGTACTGCAAAGTTATTTTTATTTATAAACATTTATAATGTCTAAGTATTACAAAGTTGAAAATAATGTTATTGAAGAATGTTTATTATTATCCTATTTTTTAAATATGAAGATCTTTTTCATTCGTAAAGTCAGTCATTTAGATATTCCACACAATTCACTCTCATCCATTCTCTTCTATGCGTGTCCTCTTTTTAACACGACATGATGGGTGGCGACCCTTTCCTCTTTTTTGACACGGCATGATAGGTAGCAAGCCTCTCCCCATGTCATATTATCATAAAGGGCTTACAACTAATTATATACCAAACATTAGTAAAACGAAGAAGATGTATAGGTTCATTCTCTCTGCCTACTCTTTTAGTGGTAAAAAAAACTCATATCAACATAGTACATAACCATTATCAACTTCATCATTGAATATTTTGTACTTTGGTTGCAATTTACTGTCTAAAGTTTCCACACAAAACCAAAATTTTGTTTTAAATTGAAATGACTTGATTCAGCCTAAGTCGTTCTTATACGTCTAAATTTTTTTCACTTCAATTCCAGTCCCAACGTGGCTCTCTACGAGCTAACCGGCCACCAGGATAAGGTGCTCTGCTGCGACTGGTCCGGTAAGCTCTTACTCTCTGGCGGATCCGACAACGCCCTGAGGATATTCAAGAGCAGATCTCCAGCGACAGGATTGAAGGACTCTTCATAATGCAACCACCTTAAATCTCGGCAAGATCATATACAGGCTGTTAACCAGTTAGTTTGTGTTTTAGCAAATTTCCTTTATAAATCCTAATACAGATTTAAATTTTTTATTGACTGTGTTATAATTTGAGTTTGAGACCTAGTGTGTAAACATCCAAGAAAAATGACTTTTTACGTATTCAACCAATTTTTTGTTGCAAACATGATTTTAATGATTGTTTTATGTTCAACTAGAAAATATTTTTCAATTTGAATCGCTAATGGTTTAGAACTATCTTCTACTGGTGCTTTTTCTTATCAATTTTGTGGTTAACAACATTTTGTTTTAGTCAAACAAATTTCGAATATCCAAAATTGGTTGTCGGCTGAACTACAAGCGAGTGCAAATAATGTTACCGAAATATCCCGAATTTAGTCCGAGTTGATTTTTTTTACGTAAATTGAAAAGTGCAAAAATATTGTGTTATATTTGGGTTACTACTTAAGGTCATTATGAAATTCCAGCTAGGTATGTATGTTATACGTAATTCATTGAAAAAAAAATTGTAGGTGTTTGCGCTTGAGCTGGACTTGTGAAAAAATGTGGCGTTATGGTATAGACGCATTGAGGTGAAGTTAGAAACAAAACACGTTGTTTGGATTGTTATTTGAAAAGGGTGTTGCTATTGGAGTTTTACTTACCATTAAAACTCTTATTATGTTGCCTGACTCATCCAGAACATTGTTATGAGAGAAACATCCATTTTCCTCTGCCAAGTGGTCATTTGTTGCTTTGAAAATCCCGCCTTAATAAAGTGTAAAGTTGTCTACACTGTCACCGGAATGGGATCCTGTACCCTTTTAGAGTTTTCAGGACAAATTCGGTCGCATTGGTTTGTTGCCATTTTTCTAAAAAATTTTGTAATTGCCCTCCTTGAAATTGTCCTGATATCTTCATGTCATTTTTGGCCTTTGTAATGACGCTGCGAGGTCTGCCCACGCATTGTCTTACGGGATCCTTTTTTAGGATTGGCCTGTTGGAAATTTCCGGGGTCAGCCCGCTGGAAATTTGATGGAAAGGACTTCGTGGTGGAAGGTCCTTGTTGTGACAAAAAGGGCTTCGCGTTGGAAGGCCCTGGTTGTGACATATACGAAAAGGGCTTCTGATTGGAAGGCCCTGCTTGCAAGCTATGTGGTCTTGAGCCTTTATGACTTGAAGACGTCAGATCATTTGTCCTCCATATTTTTGAGACTCCTCCCAACCTCTGCAGTTGGGAAGAAAAGTTTTCCTCATCAAAGAGGTGAGTTACACTTGGAGGAATTTTCTTTAATGTGGATTTGTCCACCTGGTTTTTGCAGGCATTGAGGATCTTGTCTCGTCTATATTCAATTATCTCCGCCCTCTTTCCGCAGGTCATTGCAGAATATCATCATTTTACTTGCAGAATACTGCAGATATCTCGTCTATTTTTTGTGGGAGCATGTCGGGAGACAAGTTTCCACTTTGGTTTGAGGCCACCAATAGCTCCAAGGCCTTTTTCATGTCATCCCTTTGTTTTAGGGCAGCATGTGTAATAGCGGAGAACGCCCTTTCCATGCTGGTGATCATGGAGTTTCCTGCATCCCTAGGCTGAATTTCGGCATTAGCTTCCAATTTCTTGAACCCCGGGTCTGCAATATACTCCTTCATCACCTTGGAATATCGCACATTATTCCAAGCTGGCGAGTCGAAGAACTGAATGCGTTTGACCGTTTGTAGCAGGCTGTCTGCAGGGGCTGGTACTGTTGGCTCTTTCAGTGACACTGATGGATCAGGCATCTTGAATGAGAGCTGTGCCTCAACATTTTCGGACTGATCAGAATCATATTGTTGTGGGGGCGTTGCACAACTTGCTACCGTGGCTTCCTGTCTAGCAAAGTCCTCAGCGGAATGTTGCGACGAGGCCACTTCTCTTTGGTAAACAAACTTCTGCAGTTCTCCAAGCTGCTTGGAAAATTTTGCTTATCATTTTCCTCTGCGACCTCCTTTCTTCAGCAGGGTCGTCAGTGGAGCTTGACTCCGAGGACGTACTTCTCCGCCTGTGCCTCTTTTTGGTACTGCGATCAGCCATATTAAAAAGTAGAAATTCACGATAAATAAAGTTATTTATCAATAAACCACTTTTTTGTTTGTAAACAATGACACGTGGGATTGCTCGCAGACGTTAAAATTAAAGACGCAATAACAAATAAAAAGTCACTATCTTATGCGTAAAAGTCACTATCTTATGTAAAAATGGCACTATCTTATGAAAAAGTCACTATCTTAACTTTTTTTTTTTTTATCTTGTATAGGGGTTATAGCTATATGCTATTATGGCATCTCGACCCTTGGGATCGTTTGTACCTTCCCCCTCCTTAATCCGTGATGGACTTTAGGTAGCTTATTGTGGTTCCCCTTGGGATTGTGGCATAGTCTTCTGGTCTTGGGTATCCACTGCCTATCACAATAAATTTTAAATGGTATTACTAAAAACAATACAAGATTTATTTACAAACATTTTACCAAATCTTTGAAAATATACATAAAAACAAACGAGTAGGTGCATATCAAAAGTGGACATGAGACTGTTTCCTAGTTTTGAGTAATATTGACAAATGGGCTATATTTGAATAAAATATTTACACAGTTTTAAATTAAACCTAAAATATTAAAACCTTAACACAAAAAATGACTTTTTGTAAGGTTTGTGTATTGACATAGTGAAAGTTCATTTTGATGATTAAAATAATTACACAGTTGCACTTTCACAATTTTTTATGAATCTCGAGCGCTTTCGTCCGACTCACGCAGACATTGTCAAGAGACTCAAACTGTGTTTCTTGACAAGCTACTTAGATAAAAAAAACAACAATAAACAAAATAAATTCATTTAGATTTCTACATATAGGTACCTACTTACTAACATTTCTACATACGAAATAAAATATCTTAAGCACGATTAAGGGAAATAAAAAAAATCATTCTACATCTTTGTCACTGTATGTTGAAGAGGAGTCATCACTTGAGTCGTCAGAGACAGTAAACCTGAGATCTTCAAACATGCTATCATAGTTAAGATCAAAAATACGGTCTCTCGAGGCATACTCCTCTTCAATTTTCAGGACATGGTCGACACATTTCTTCCATTTCTCCTTACCAAAATTTTGAAAAAGTGATTTCATTTTATTACATTTCTCTTCCAAGTTAGAACTCATGTGTTCTCTAGCCAACGTGCCTTTGATATCGCCCCAAACAAGCTGTTGTTGGATTGAGATCAGCATGATAGGGAGGCAAACGAAGAACTTTATGACCATGATTTTTTAAAATTTCATCAATGACCAGCTTTTTTTCCACATTCACAGACTGAACCAAAGAGTATAAATCAGATTTTAGCATCATAGAATTACATTCTACTTTGTGGGATGACAGCCACTCAATCATTCTTTGTTTTAAAGCTGATTTAGGTGGTTTTCTGTCAATCTCCACGTTATGATATGATGCATTATCTAAAATAATCGTTGATCGAGGCGGCAAATTTGGAACTAACATTTCCTCTGTCCATTTTTTGAAATTTCCAAAATTCATATCGTCGTGGTAGTCTCCCGATTTACATTTCGATTTGAAAATCAGAAGACTTCCATCGATAAAGCCTTCATTTCCTCCTGAAGGCATGACAATCAATCGTCGACCTGCACCGATATCTCTGAGATGGCCAAGTTTGGCGGGACTTTGCCAACATTCGTTGGTAGTCAAGGACGAGTTGACATATGTTTCGTCTACGTAAATAATCTGTCTGCCCTCGCTCCTGTGCTGCTTCACGTCCTTTAAGAATTTATGTCTTTTGAACACGATGTCCCAACTCACCATCAAGGCGACTCTCCTTGATTGCAGGGTCCTCCACTTGTAACCGAACCCCTTTAGGTATTGTGTTAAATATGTAGAACTACATTGCACAACCCCATCTTCTTTCAACGCTGATGTTAATTTTTTGATAGTTGAAATCTCCTTCCTCACTGTGTAAAATTCTGTTATTTTACGTCGTATCTCGCGATCGACCGTTTGAGCACCCCTGATCTATAAGTATATAATAGGTATATATACTTACAAAAACGTCGGATATGTCCTTAGAATTCCGTAAAGCACAAATAAAATGATAAATTATTATAAAGAGACAGACCTGTTACTACATATATATTATAACTTATTATAGTTGGCGACTATAATTTGCAATTTGATCACTAACTTTAGCCAACACCTAATTTTTTTGGCAGTCAAATGACAGAAATAGCATCTTTCAGACTTTTTTTTTTAAAGTAGATGATAAAAGCTTGAGCCTGATTCTTATGCTCTTCATATTTAATTCTGATTTTTTATTGCTGTACTGTCTTTTTCAAATGCTATTTTTTGTTTCATTTTTAGGCAAGTGCTACATTCGTCCACTGCGGGAGCACAAAAACGTCAAAAACCAATATTAAAATTAACATTTTTATGTTTTGAAATATAAACTATTTTTTTTATTTTTTATTTATTTGGTTACCGGTTTCGGCTACCAGTTATCATCGGACCAAACTTAGAACTAATGTGCACAGATGACAAAATATCAGGACTTACAAATTTTAGGTATTGGGATGGAGGGGGGTGTTAGGGGTGGGCGTGGAAGGAGGCGGGTAGAGAAGAGAGATAATAGCGGAGATTTAGAAGGGTTGATTTCTTTGTTTATCAGATTGTTAGGAATATTTTTATTGATTTCAATTGTTTCTAGGGTGTTGAGTTTTCTATATGTGTAATTTTGTAACCATTGGTGTGATTGTAAGTGGTTTTATTGATGTTGTGTGTGTGATTGTTATCTAAAAGATGATTCACATATTCTGAAAAATTGTTTTTTTTTTTTAAAGTATGCCCTAAAAATATAGAAGAAATAGTGAATTAAAATCAACGTTGAATATTTTCCGAAAAAAAAAAACCATTTTTACTTTTTCACCCTCTTGTTTGCTTTTACTATACATCTTCCATATTTTCTCTATATTCAACTCGGATGGTAAGTAAACTCTTGACCTGTTGGCTCGAGAATAATGGGATTCACACGCTTTAAAGCTTGAAATGAAATCCATGACATATCTTCTGGAGTTGGCAAATTTTTTTTCCTCCTCGAAGTACTTTTGCGAGTATTGCGAGGATGGATTTTGGCTTTGATGATATTGATTTTATTTATTTTTTTGGTCGATTCTGACACATTTATGTTTTGGTAGTTACTGTGTTTTTACTTAGCAGGGCATTAAGAGGTAACAAGCCATTTACATGTCAAAATACATTATAAAAATATACCCACAAACGAAAAACGTTGATTATGATTATTGTAAAAATGAAATAAAGAGAACAATCCGACAAAATTAAATTATTCAATAAAATCAGTCCCAACTGGGTGCATTCATAAAAAAAGTCAACTTGAAAAAAAAACTCCGCGTAATGGCATTGTGTGCCTGTGTATATTATGTGTGTCATTTCACGCCAACGCAGCAATAATTTTAAACAAAAAAAGTGTTATTAAATTAAAAAAATTGAACTTAATTTATATCCTGGACTGCTTGCTTAATAAATCATAATTATTGATGTTTTGTTAAACAACATTAGTTACACACATTCACACTTTTTAACAAGATGGTAAAAACTTGAGCTCTCGACAAATGAACTATTCTTAGCTTTGTTTCTTCTCTATTAGCCTTTTCCATTTATCCGGATGTGATAACTTATTTCTCCCTTTTCCAGGGGCTACATTTGTTTTCATTAGAACTTAATTTAACCACTTATTTTATCGTTATTTAAAGTGGGCACTAATTCTGAATAAACTTACGACAGCTCAAACACAATGCAATACTGGCGGCCATGATGGAGTTTATGGTAACGTCACCAGAATGATCGTTCGTCATTGGCTCGTTTGTTTATGTCCAATTTCGAAAGAAACTCAAGGAAAAAAATGTCCGGTCTTGAAATGAATGTGAGATTTGAATCTTAAAAATATGACGGTTTTGAAAGATATCAATAATTCTATAGTAAAGAGTAGGACGGCCGCTACGAAACTATATTATTACTTGAATTTGTTTGAAATTCGAATTGATATGCACCTACTCAAATACCGTATACATTTATTTAGAAATCTTATCTTTTTGTGGTTGTCTATAAAGCGTTTAGGAACATGTAGAGCGACTTTGATATCGGGTTTCTCACTTGACTTTTCTCTGCCTACACATCACTTTTGAGGCGTATTCTTTCCAGGATGAGGTGGAATGTAGTCAAAGAAATTTGCAAATTGCTATGGTACTACACGGAGAGGAGTAGACCCCAAAGAAGGTCTACCTCTCCTACGAAAACCCAGACATTTAATATAATCATTAAAACAATCATACCAAGCACGTGGGCTTTCTTTTAGACCATACAACGCTTTGTTTAATTTATAGACTCTATTAGAATCATCATCATAACCCTCGTAGTTTTACATAAACTTCAGATAAAACTTTACTATTTAAAAAAGCTGTTTCAACATTCATTTGACTATACTGACAAGAATAAGAAAGCGACAATTTTAAAGTTTGCATTTTAACAACAGGTGAATATGTATCATCAATACTGTCTTTTTGCTGAAAACCACGAACCACTAACCTGACTTTAAAAATATCACCTGGTTTTCTTTTGATTTTGAATTTGCCTTCATTTCTTTAACATAAAATACATTATTCAAAGTTACTATGGAATCAGCGCCATACCAACTTTAGTTGCCTCCAATATCCTTCCATCCCCAACTTTCACTTTAATTGGATCCTTCAACATTATTTGCTTTTCAAAATATTCATCAGTATTTATTATATGATCAGTACACCCGCTGTCCAGCAACCAATTAATTTCATTTTTATTTGTCATAATATTTTCATTTGAGCTTGACATATTACTTTCAATTACAGTAGTATGACTGATTATAATTATTTGTTGTGTTTGCTCCACCTCCACGATTTTTACTAAAATTACGACGATATTCCCCACTGTTTTGGCCATGATAATTTGTGTAGCCACTACTGCGGTTATTCATATTTTGACCACGGCCATACCAACAATTTCTTTTAAGGTGTCCGGATTTCCCACAATTTAAAACAAATTCTCTGTGAACCTGATTTGTTTGTTTCAATTTTAAAAGCATTTGATTTTTTTATTGGCGCACTTTCTTCGCAATCATTTTTATATGGAGTGTTTTCAGCTTAATTTTGCTTTTCAAATAATCGACTGTCCTTTCTTGTTCGGGTAAAACATCAATCAAATCTCCTATATGACTATAATTTGATGGTAATGCTCTTAACATATAGTTCAGCTTTTCTTTTTCATTTAATGTCGCACCGGCTTGCTTAAGATCATTCACGCCTTTTTCAAAATCATCAAAAAATAAAGACACATCAGAATAATTCTTCAGCTTGATATTTTCTAAATTATTTCTGCAGATAATCTGCAATGACGTGGATGTTTTTATATACATTGTGTCAAATTTGGTTATTATGTCAAAAGCAGACTCACATTCATGGATATATTCCAATTGTTGGTTTGTGATTGCCCTGTAAATATAGTTTGTAGCTTGTACATCTTTTTCTTCCCATTTAATTTTGTCATCATCCTTATTTAGTTTTCGCTCAACCACTTCTTTGCGTTTCTTGAACTGCAAAAATTTCAACATTCGTATTTTCCAATTATAATAGTCCGAGCCATCAAAGAGTGGAATACAAATTTCGCTACTTCGTTCGGGCGCTATGTTTTTTTCACTGATACGCATGTTTTCAAATAACTAAAAAACAAAACAAAATTAAAATTAAATACAATGCTATATAAAAATATCGGTATTATCTCTCATGATACATCACAATGTAATGTAATCATGAGAGATCTTCGAACTACAGAGAAAGGAACTTTCTTAACATCCTGCATGAGGACAACAGGACTGCCTTTTGGATGGCATATCTGAGACCACAACAGATGCCAAGTTTCCCTAGATTGTCTTTAAGAGACTTAGAAATAACTCCATTCGTCGATATCACTATAGGTATTATGTGGGTGGTTGGTGTATGCCACATATCCTTGATTTCATAAGCAAGATCAAGATATTTAATTATCTTATCTTGCTCGGCTTTTTTCAAATTTTCGTCATACATAAATTCTTGTCTAGTTCCGTTTGGTTCCACTAATGATTCCAAAAGAATACAAAATTTTCAGTACAACCCATGAATTAATGGCCATAATTTTATTTCTCCCGGAAAGAAAACTTTTCAAAACTTTTTTAATCTTTTAATAAATTCATTTTTAATGTTAATTTTAATAATTTTGTGGTCAAAAACTAGATTTTGTTGAAAGCCAAGATATTTGTAATTTTGATTATCTAAAAGAGGAATGTTTATAACAGATGAAGAACTATATTGATGATTGTTTCGGATTATTCCTTTTTTAACATTAATTTTTGCACATTTTTCTAAGCCAAATTCCATTTTTATATCATCACTAAATTTTTTTGTAATTTTGATTAATTTTTCTAATTCAACAAAATTTTTACCAAATAATTTTAAATCGTCCATATAAAGTAAATGACTAAATTTAATACCAGACCTTTTTAATTCGTAGCCACAATTTGAGGATTCCAATAATTTACTCAGCGGATTTAGAGCTAAGCAGAACCAAAGCGGACTAAGACTATCTCCTTGAAAAATACCTCTTTTGATATGGATTGATTCAGTAATATATTTTCCAGATGGTTGAGAAACAGATATTTTTGTTCTCAATTTTGACATCAAAAATTTTAGAAATTCTATGAGTTTGTTATTAATTTTATATATTTCCAATACTTTTATTAGCCACGAGATCCCATTTTACATCCATTTTGTCTGACGGATAAAATATCATTTTCGTTTGTGTAAGAATGTATTTTGTTTGAAATTATAGATGTCAAAAGTTTATAAATTGTTGGTAAGCATGTAATTGGTCTAAAGTTATTTGGAGTTGAAGCATTATTGATTTTTGGGATAACGTGGGTTATACCTTCTGTTAAGAATTCTGGAAGGTCCAAATTCTCAATCGCAGATTGAAACTGTCTGGCCAAAATTATATGTGAATTTGTAAATTTTTTAATCCAAAAGTTTTGTAGACCATCTTTTCCTGGAGATTTCAAATTTTGTATTTTTTTTAATGCAGTTTTAACATCAAACAAATTTATATTGAAATTTTGCATTTCTGGATATTCAGAATTAATTTCTTCTAACCAATCACTATTAGTATTACCCAACTAGCAAAATAATGGTTGAAACAACGTCGCAACAGATGTTATATAACTGTCATATAAACGTCTATACGACCCGAAAAGGGCCCAAATTATACGACATTTTAATCGCATAGTGGTTGAGTTATAGTGTTTTGATGACTAATTAGTTACATATTCGTCGAGTACTGGTGACAACTGCGACTAAAGTCGTTATATAGTGGTCTGTTCGACACATCTATGCGACTAAAATCGTTGTATAGTGGTCAATTCGACACATCTATGCGACATTTACGTAACGTAAATGTCGTAAAAAGGTGAATTTACAACTAATTATTCATGTTGTAAGTACACGTTAGTTTTTTCTAACAGTACAGAATAGAAGTGACAATTTTTATATTAAATTATTAATATTAAGTTAACAGATATAAATAATTTAGTTGAAATCTTCATCAATAATGTTCTGTGTCGAATATTACTATACGCACTTTTAATTTTCTTGGGGATTTATTTTTTTCGTCAACTACGGGTAAATTTGTGTTTTAGTAATAATGCCCTTATCAAATTTTTCAGAAATAACGAATGTTAAATTAATTATAAAATCTAATGAAATTTTCGCCATCTTTCTGTAGTTATAGAGCGACTTCTATTCGACGACTACATAACGACATGTCATATAAACATTGTGTAAGTGTATCTTACATAACTTATTTATTAACGCCATTTTGCTCTGGTATAGGTTCAGTATAGGGTTGCCAACTTTTTTTTCGAGAAAAGTATAGTGCATATTTTGATTTTGTAAATTTTGTGCAATTTTACTAAATATTTTACACACACAATCAACGTTGGGTTGGTCGAAATAATGGTATATTGCCACTGACAATATACCCGTCTGTTGTATTTTTAATGGTACGACTACAAGCTTGCGGACGTCTGGCACAAACAGACCTACACAAACTTATAAATGCCGTTCATAATCTGTTATAATTATTAATAAAAACCATAAATTACCTTTCATCAAGGCTCTAACCGGAGAATCACAAACGAATGCCCTAATTATTGTGATGTTCATATTTATTTCTATTCCATTCACCAGAATCTGAAAATCATTTCAACCACAAAAAAAAAACTGAAGTAGGCATCCAAATCATTAGGATTGCTTTGTCCCTCGTAAATACCTATTACAAATGGTTATACGTTGGGTTTTTCGAATATTTTGCAAAGAATAGGCCACACCTGCTTTCTTGATCTTTCGTATATTGGGAGCCCGTGAACGTTTATTGTCAAAGAATAAATCGGTAATATTCTTCAAACATTTTTTTAATGGTTCAATAACACCATTATGCCAATAATGTCCTTTATCTACCTGATGAATTGATATTTGTTGTCTGTTTGTTTCCAAAAGTGTCCTAGGGTCCTTAGGAAGAATACATGGTAACCTTTTATTTAAAATTATACTTACTGTTTCATGCGGAACATTAAAATTAATAACCCACTCTCTAATATCATTTTGAAATTCATAAATTTTATCTATTTCATCAGAAACTTTAGATTCGTCTCCATCTGTACTATTTCCATCATTATTATTTATATTTTCCATAAAAATATCGTCTGAACTTTCATTTTCAATATCATTTTTCTCCTCCTTCCTTTCACTTGAAATATAATCCAGTAGTATTCTCTTGCTCTAAGTAATCCAGTAATGAAATAAAATCTCAGGCATACCTACTGTATTATCTCAGGCATACCTACTGTATGTGAAGAGTCATTAATAATTAATAACTATTTTAATTTATATACATATTATTATGAACGCGCGTGAAATTGCATTTTCTTGCAAAGTATTATTGTTGGCACTTTGGCCCAAAAATAACATATTATGTTTGTATTATGATTTCTCGAAAATTTGTGGGCAACCCTAACTATACAGAATAAGTGTATGATGTATTATGGTTATATAATGGTGGTTTGGAAACGTTTACACGATTATGACTCACATAAAAGTTGTCAAAATTATACTTATATGACAATTAATGTTATATAAAAGTTTTCCTGGCACCGATATATGAATTTACTTTTACTCGACTTTTATTGTTATATTATGGAGGTTTGAAACCTTTTATACGATGAAAGTCACATAAAAGTCGTCGAAATGAAACTTATATGACAATTAATGTTATATAAAAGTTTTCCTGGCACCGATATATGATTA
The DNA here is from genome assembly GCA_963576905.1 of Mystacides longicornis. Classification (NCBI taxonomy): domain Eukaryota; kingdom Metazoa; phylum Arthropoda; class Insecta; order Trichoptera; family Leptoceridae; genus Mystacides; species Mystacides longicornis. The sequence continues at coordinate 23,960,846 of OY756438.1, forward strand.
GTTGTATAAATTAGTTGAATTTACTTTTACTCGACTTTTATTGTTATATTATGGAGATTTGAAACCTTTTACACGATGAAAGTCACATAAAAGTCGTCTAAATGAAACTTATATGACAATTGTAGTTATATAAAAGTTTTCCTGGCACCAATATACGATTAGTTGTATTAATTAGTTGAATAAACGTTTACTCGACTTTTTTATGTAACTTTATGACTATATAACTAAATCGTCGAATTGATAACTTCTTTACGACGTCGCAGTTACGGAAACACTTTAATATAACATTTAAAGGACTTAAGATCGTATAATTTTATTGTTATACAACCTTTTTGCTAGTTGGGTATGGGATACAGAATTCGACCAAAGATTTTTCCAAAAATTTTCCATATCATCTTTATTAGGTAAATTATTTGTTTTGAAATTAGAATCTTCCAGATTTGTAAAACATTTATTTTTTATTAAAGGAGAAGAGATGGTTCTGTTTGTCTGATTTTCTGTTCTTTTTTGCCAACGTGGGGTACTTGAATGTTCAATGATGTTTTGATTTGGATTAAATTTAATGTTTGCCATGGTTATGCAAGTAGCCGCTGCGCAGTAAAGAATAGAATGAACTTCTTGTGAATTTTGACCGGAGTTTAAATCCTCTAAAATAATGTTACTAACCCGACAAATAATTTTTTCAATAAATGGATAAGTTGTGAATTTTGGCAATAAAGGTCGAAGAAAGGGTTCTTGATTACGAAACAACAGAAGCATCTCTTCATATTTGCTCTTAATAGTGTCATAATCAGGGATATTAAAATATTCAAAGTTCTCGTTTGAAGCATCAGAATTTGTAAGATTTATATGAATGTCATCAGAACTTGTGTTTTGATGATTATGTTGTGAATTTGTAATATTTGTATGGCTGTCATCTGAACTTTCCAAAATCATGTTATGATGATTCATCGGAGAACTTAAATATTCCGATCTAAGAACATCTAGTTCAGATTCTGATAATAATTATTACCCGAACCTGATCGGACAATCTTTGGGTACTTACGTCTATCGTGGGCTCCAGAAGTAGCCATTCCTGGGACAGCCTTTGTCTGTATCCTGTTAAGAAAGTTTCCCCCTCTGTAGCCCTGAAGTACGCCCTCATGACATTCTGGTTCATTTCCGTCGTCCATCTCATCCTGCGGCGCACTTGACCACCTGCAGCGGGGCCTGCTGAACTTCGAGGGTTCTCTCGGCCCAAGCATGCAGGTGTCGATGGTGATCTCCGTTCCTCTTCCATCATAAACAATATGCAACTGTTATTTTGACATTAAACATTTTCTTCTTTTCTTATAATTTTTATAAAATTTCTTGATTTCCACTTTTGTTTATTTACACTGATACAAAAAATCCAAAAAAATAAACCATTTTAAAATATTATTATTAGTTTTGGGCAAGCAGCCTAGGCTGATGGGCCCAAATCAATGTCTGTGCCGTCTGTCGCTTTGAGAAATTCTTGTGTAATGTTACTGTCCTGGTACATATCCACAAATAATCTTTCCGCTGGGGGTAATCCCAGTTGCACGCTTGTTTGATTCCACTGTATGTGAGGGAAGTTGAAGTCACCACACACCATCACCGTAGAAGTGAAGCTTAATTCCTTTATCCTTTCACAAAGTATCTTTTCATAGTTATTTAAAGATGAAGCCGGGGGTCTATAAATTCCAACCCATACGAATTCAACATTCTCTATCTTAATTTTAATCCACAGTGACTCAATTACTCCATTACAGTTCAGTTATCTCCTGCATTTCTGACATGATGCATATTCCATTATGGGTATTTTTCACATATATGGCTACACCCTCTCCCTTGCGATTATTGCGATCACATCTATATACTATGTATCCGTCTATTTTGATGAGGTTATCAGGAATTGATTTCTGTGAATGTGTCTCCGTAACAACAATGAATGCAGGGTTGTACTTTTTCACTTCCAAGACAAACAAATCATATTTTGCAACCTTTTAGCAGGCACCGCCATCGGACTTTTAATACGCCTATGGTCCTCTCCACCGTATTTCAACCTAGCATTTATTTTAGCTGCCATCTTTGGTTTATAGTGCAACACCCTGTCTTTTAGCAGGCACCGCCATCGGACTTTTAATAGGCCTATGGTCCTCTCCACAGTATTTCAACCTAGCATTTAATATTGGTAACAGTCACTTCATTTATGAAATTACAATGTTTTCAATTCCGAACTGCATAATCTTTACTCATTTATGCACAAATTGTTTACATTGTTAGAATCTTTTTCTGCCCTCATACACATTCACTTCAGTATCGCAATACCCCTTCAATTTTTCTAATAACTCATCTAAATCTACATCTGTGAACTTCTTAGGACCACACAGATCCACCAATAAATAAAAAGTTTCCTTATGTAAAGCGTTAAGGTGCTCGCTTTTGAACCTTTGAGATACTTGACTCAACATACAAGAGCAGATTTTGTTCGAATCCCACTTATTATTAATCTACAATTCTATCGAAACAAATATAATGAAATCTCTTAAATAAGATTTTATTTCGATTTTTAAAATTACTCTGCAAACTGTTTGACACATAATTTTTCGTTTGAGAAATTTCATCAACTGTTAAAATTATCTGTGTGTAAAACGTAGCCCCGCCTACCGAACATATGAAAATGACTCATGAATATAAATACAAAGATATTGTATTCAAAGACATTTCAAGTTAAACTGTGTTTAAACCATTTAAACTGTGATTAGATAGTTTAATAAAGACTGCCCGTTTCCAGAAGTCTGTGGCTTGCTCCATCAAAGATAAACAATTTGTTTGAATAAATAAATGTCAAACTATGTCGTATCTGTCACTAGTAATGTTATTGAGTATACATATTATGTTTCGACTATTACCTAGCCATTATCAATACTAACATAAAAAATCGACATATTATATTGTAAGCTTAACTAGGATGTCGAGAGAAGGGATGGGGAATACGGGGATGTGGGATGTTGTCATTTAACTGAAACATTTTACGTATTGGTATGGTTATTTTGTTTACAAGATTGTTGTCTGAGTTAATGTTTTTATGAATTTCAAGAGTCTCTGTCAGGTGTAGTTTTTTATACATCATGTGTTTGGAGCTGAGTATTTTAAAGTTGGTGAAGTCTGTAATATGGTCGGTCTCAAGTATGTGAAAAGTCTCAATGATTTTTTCACTTTTTTCAAACTGTGGGCTTGCAACATAGTATAATTCGTGCTTTTTTCCTGTAAAGAACATTTGTAAATGCATTTGTGCCATAAACTTGACACCATCGAAATATTTTGAAACAGTTGGATATTTCATTTCGATTGTGTATTTTTTCCAAGACATTAAAGCGAAATATCTGCCTTTAATTTTTAATTCTGTGGCGGTTGTCTTATGCAGGACTTTAGCTGGAGCTCAGGTCCTCTGCTGATGCCACATTAGATGCTCCAGATATAGAGGGTTCTCAAGTAGAGGCGTTGACTACACGACGGTGGCAAGATGCCACGATGAGGACTAATTAATCAGAAGGTGTATTTGATATGTGAGATATAAATAAACGCGTTGAGAATAAAACACTGAGTTTATTACAATAAATTACATGTAACAATGAATGAGCAATCTGATAACTAAATTTAATATCAAGTAAGAGATTGGCGTAACGACCCGAGCAGCGACGCGGCCAAACGAGAAGTGCCGGGCCCTCGTTCCGCTGGTCAGTTCGCCCCGGCTGTAGTGGTTGTGTGTGTGTCTGCGTGACAATAATAACTAGCAGCGACCGCTGCCCTGGTCTCCACAATTCTCTTTCTTGAGCTTTAAGACCAATTATTAAATCATTTAACTTGAAGAAATTTAATTCTAAATTTGCAAGAAATTCAAGCCAGCTAGTCTCCTCCAAGTCCAGTAATGTTGACAGCAATCGTTTGGAATGAATTGGTTTGTTCGGATGGCTGCGGATTTGATTTACTAGTTCTGATCTTGATGATAGATCTATGACGTCCGGGATGTCGTAACACTTTATTAAAGGCAAAAAGTGCCAATTAGGTCGAAAATCATTTCACGCTTTTGGTGTTGGCCAAGTATTTGTTATTTTAAACTTTTTCAATGGGCAAGTGTCTTCGATTTCGTCAGGATTCACAAACCACCGATTTTTGTTTTTGAATTCTCGATGCAGAATCTGTTGGCTAGCGACCTAGCCAATATTTATATATAGACAGCCCCACATTGGACGCCATAATGGAGCGTGATTTTAAGCCAACCATCATTGGCTCCAGCCATCCAGCTTAACTCAGTTGGGTGGGTTACTTATTCAGAGTTCTAATTATTTGTTGAGCCTGAGTCAATTTTTTCCTTAATTGTTCTATAGTATTGTATTCATTTTTATAAACCAATTCCTTGAAATTCTGAAATCCTGGGGATCTTGGAGGCCTGGTTATGGGACCTCCGCGGCCAATCCATCAGCCAATATTTTTACATTCCGTGCCAAGTGACAGGGTGCCCCATTACACTGAAAATATTTTTTCCTGCGTACTGCCAAATTGACATTCTCAAGCATTTCATGCAAGTTATTTCTTAAAAAGTCTAAATACCTTTCTCCGTTTAATCTAGCTGGTAATTCGTACGGCCCAATTAGCTTTCCGTTGAACACCTCTATCCATAGGTTCACACTAAACTTGTGTTGAAAACTATGTCGACGTATTTTATGTGGATCATTTTGGGAAGGTGGAGGTGCCCTCGAATTTGAAAATTTCATATTATGGATAAATGATTGCATTTCTCCCCAAAACTTGTTGATATAATATGATCTCTATGTCGTCACGTTGTTCTACACTTTTAACCGTTTTATTATCTACATTGTTCTGACCAATTTTTTTTATAGAATGAATCTGCGTGAACATACTCTATGATTTATCTGTTTACACTTACACACGTTTTACGTTTAAATTATCGCTATTTTGATTTCCATTCTAATTGCTATTTTGCCTATTCTGGTTCTGATTAAAGTTATTTCTATTTTGTGTTTATCCATTTCTATTTATTATATTTAAGAAAATTACAAGATGTCTTGATATCTTATCTTCCTCTGGTTTTGTTTATCTTTATCTTTATTCATCCCCCATAGGCCCCTTGTGAGGCACTCGGGTTCATTATTTCTAGTGTGTAAAATTATTAATGATAACTATGCAGGGGATGCATAATTTGAGGAGACATATTATGATTTGGTACAATTTTGTTCGGTATAGCGGGTTCTGAATACGATGTCCAAGAAGAACGAGGTCGTTTTGGGATTCTCATTTCATTATGTAAAGGTTCAGAGTAAGAAGATTGAGAAGAAGTAGGTCGTTGTGGGATTCTCATTTCATTATGTAAAGGTTCAGAGTAAGAAGATTGAGAAGAAGTAGGTCGTTGTGGGATGTAATGCGATACAGAAAAATTTGGTAATGGACTACTAATATTACGTAAACGGTTTATAAACATGCCGTCTATCGCGTACATGAAAAATGCACGTTCATTTTCAGGTAGCCCTCGCATTTTTTTTTGCCAGTAAATTGCAATACATGTCGCACTACTCTTCAGGTTTTATTTCTTTAAAAATAGTATTTAAAGTGTTAAAAGTGTCTCTCATTTGCTTGCTGGCTTCATTAATGTGGTATTCGCAACCCTTTGCCCTTATCCCAATTTTTCTCTACGGTATTATTATATACCTGTTGTGTTCAATTTTGTCAAAAGCTTTTGAGAAGTCTGTGTATTTTATTTTGTATTATATAAAACACATAGGTTTCCATGTAGTTTAAAAATTCCCTTTGTAGCAAAATTATTAATTACATCATCAAAGTAAATTTCGATTGATAAAATCGCTAAATCATTTAATCTGATGGAGCTCATTGTAGATATTAATAAAACTCCCTCTCCCCCTTGGTATGCTACTGCATAGATCAATTTTGAGCAGACAAACATATTGGTTGTTCTACTCTTTTAACCGTTTTATTATCTACATTGTTCTGACCTTTTTTTTTTATTGAATGAATCTGCGTGAACATACTTCGAAAACATAGCAAGGGTCCAAATGTGCAGAACGATTTTCAGTCCGAGATAATCGGTATGTTTCTTTGCAATATAATATCATAAGAATATGTGAATAGAAGTAGAAATGTGAGAGTGCAATCTTACTTTGTAGGATCTATTGTGCTGACTGATTACAACAATAAGACGTACAGAATAGATGATGTGCGCTGGGATCTCAATCCAAACAGCAAGTTCAACTGGAAGGGTCAGGACACCACGTTTAAATTATCGCTATTTTGATTTCCATTCTAATTGCTATTTTGCCTATTCTGGTTCTGATTAAAGTTATTTCTATTTTGTGTTTATCCATTTCTATTTATTATATTTAAGAAAATTACAAGATGTCTTGATATCTTATCTTCCTCTGGTTTTGTTTATCTTTATCTTTATTCATCCCCCATAGGCCCCTTGTGAGGCACTCGGGTTCATTATTTCTAGTGTGTAAAATTATTAATGATAACTATGCAGGGGATGCATAATTTGAGGAGACATATTATGATTTGGTACAATTTTGTTCGGTATAGCGGGTTCTGAATACGATGTCCAAGAAGAACGAGGTCGTTTTGGGATTCTCATTTCATTATGTAAAGGTTCAGAGTAAGAAGATTGAGAAGAAGTAGGTCGTTGTGGGATTCTCATTTCATTATGTAAAGGTTCAGAGTAAGAAGATTGAGAAGAAGTAGGTCGTTGTGGGATGTAATGCGATACAGAAAAATTTGGTAATGGACTACTAATATTACGTAAACGGTTTATAAACATGCCGTCTATCGCGTACACACTCTTTGATTTATCTGTTTACACTTACACACGTTTAAATTATCGCTATTTTGATTTCCATTCTAATTGCTATTTTGCCTATTCTGGTTCTGATTAAAGTTATTTCTATTTTGTGTTTATCCATTTCTGTTTATTATATTTAAGAAAATTACAAGATGTATCTATGTACTTGATATCTTATCTTCCTCTGGTTTTGTTTATCTTTATCTTTATTCATCCCCCATAGGCCCCTTGTGAGGCTCTCGGGTTCATTATTTCTACTGTGTAAAATTATTAATGAGAACTATGCAGTCGTGTCGGGTTATAAAATGATTTATTTTGTAAATAAATAACAAACAACACAACTTCATCACCATGAAGAGCGAATATACAATAATTTCTAGAAGAATATTATTGAGAAGATATTTGAATGAATCATAGATACATATATGTCCTTGAGCGGTTGCCAATCACTGTATGCACCACTGAATGTTGGGCAGCATGCAATGTTGTCCTTCTGTGTTGGTACTGGTTTTCAAAATATTTAACTCTACAATTTTATTCCTAATACTGCTTATCTATGTTATGAATCCCTCTTCCAAAAGGATCCCTTCTTGTGTGTGTTCTTCGCCATCCTCCAAATCAATATTGACGTCTTGCAACTTCTTGAATAGTTCTTCAGCGCGATTATTCAATATTTGAAGATTAAACTTAGTTTTGATCTTCATAACTCTTCTGCAAATGCGTCAGACGTCCTTTTATGTAACGTCTAACTTTGAGCAATTTCTTTGCTTCCATAATTCTTACACTTTACCCGACACGCCTCACTATAAACAATAACAGAACTATCACAGCTCGAATTGACCAAATGTAAAATTATTAACCCTTTGAGTTGATTTTCTTTAATTAGCAAAGAAAAAATTTTTTTTTCAGATTTTTTGAACTTAAACTACACCCTGATACAAAATAAGGTGTTTTTTTTTAATTGCTACCTTCATCTCTTATTTTTCATGTTGTACACATATTATGTGACCAAACGTACTCAACGGGTGTATGTAACTCAATTAGCAGGAACTAAGGAATATTTAATCCAAACCTATAATCATTTTTAAATAGTACAATGTTAGGTATATATATGTTTTTCAATGTGATGAATTAAAGGTTTTTTATTTATTTGCGGAACGTTAGGGGCCGATAATAATAATAATGAAATGTAATTGAATGAAATTTTATTTGCCAAAAATATTATGTACCTACTCATATAAATGTAATATTGTGTAATAATAGTATTCCAATAACAATTTATCAGTGTTTTACATTTAGCAAACTTATGTTGCGTGAAATTTGTAGACAATACAATTCTCCCTTTTACACCCCACTCAGGAACACAGGGAGGCAACAAGAGCTCTTCATTGCGCTCGATCTTGCGCAATGTTTATGACCTCCACCCACACCATGTCCAAATCCTTCAGCTCTGCTTCGAAGGAGCGGAACACAGTGTGAAAGGGTCTTCCTCGTCTTCGGGACCCTGATGGGAGGAAGAACAGCTCTCTCCTCGGCCAACTGTCATTCGGCATCCTAAGCACATCTTCCAGCCAAGTCCATTTCCTCCCCACAATGATAGAGGAGATGGGTTCACGCTGGGTGCGCCGGCGTATAGCGTCGTTCGTGATGCGGTGGTAGCATCTTTACCCAAAATTCTCCTGAGGCAGTTCATTTCAAATGCAGAGATTTTTTGTGCCTGGGCTTTGTGTCAGGTGCCAGGACTCACACCCATACAGGAGAATGGGCAACACACACGCATCAAGCAAATAGCTTACATTTCCTCTCGACACTAAACGCTGATGCTTTCCGATTCTTGGTCATGTTGTTAAAGGCGCTACTTGCCATACCGATATGTATCGGGAGCTCAGCCCCGAGGTCACCAGAGGTGGTAATGGTTGCTCCCAGGTATTTAAATTTATCCACCCGGGAGACTTGGTGACCGTCGATGGTTATCGTTAGCTGTTTATCGGGGCAGGCATTATTTGCCATGAGCTCCGTCTTACTGGTATAGACTCAAAGACCAAGGTGTGCTGTTTCGTCGCAGAGTCTTGAAACACTGCGCTGTAATTCCTCTACTCTCGTACTGAACAACGCTAGGTCGTCCGCGTACTCCAGATCGCACAGTTCACCCATTTGATTGGACCATCTCTTTGTGTTATCGGTATATCTCTTGCTCCTTGCATGGACTTTCTCAAGAGGAAGTCCATGACAATAATGAATATAAAAGGAGCCAATACGCAGCCCTGTCTGAAATTTGCTGAAACCGTTATTTAGACAAATATGCACCTTGAATTGTCTATGAATTCTTCATCAGACAAGTCCATATCCAAATCATTGGAGTTGAGCATCTCATAAAGTTCTTTTTCAGTTAATTCCTTTGAATTCATTATCTAAAAAAACACAAAAAATCATAAACAGCTTTATGAAAAGTATCCATCATACAATGTTTCTTATGACTCTTGAGTATGTTTGGACACAAATGTGTACATGTTAATAAAAGTATCATAACTACATTAATTGATAAATATTATTTAAAATTTATTAAAATATATAGAAGATGTATATTTAATGAACACAACAACATACGTACCTTGTGAATTTAATGCCTGATTATATAAAAAAAATGTTAAAATGAAGAGCACTTAACACTTGATATTGATGTTTGCAAAACTTGATATTGACATGTGGAAAAATCACAGTCAAAATTATGTCATACATAAAATAATTGTAGTCATATCCAAAGACAAAAGAGTTATTCCCTAGATAATGTTAAAACATATGAAAAAATCATACTGGCAACTTCACACGAGACAAAAAGACTCAAAGGGTTAATGAGAAATATGCGGTCGTATCGGGTTATAAAATGATTTATTTTTTAAATAAATAACAAACAACACAACTTCATCACCATGAAGAGCGAATGAATGTTTTGATTCATATTCCGGCCATTATTATAATTCACCTTTAAATGTTTCTTCATCAATGTTGGGATATCCTTCCATTTTAATGAGGCTGAATTAAAAAACACCTATGCAATATTACTTATTGAAATTTGCCAAAACATTTTCAACCGCAAAGCGGTCATCGTCAGTGGCATCATCGACTCAACTTTCTGCTAAAATGATCAACTCTCTGATTATTATTAGCATTATTTTTTCTATTATTTTGTTCATAGTTCTGGTTTTCTATTGTCCATTGGCTACACAATCCCTTTGAAAGTGGGGCCCCGATGGTTCAAACTGCGTACCTTGGTCTGTTGTAATGGTTAGAGATGTTCCAAACTGGCAAATCCATTAGTTGTAGAAAGCTGTGGGTATTGTTTGAGGTGAATGTAATGGAATCTTTTGTCTGGTACATCCTGGAGGACTACTGGTTTTCCAGCTAGCTTATTTAATTTATATATTTATTTCCATTTCTAGGCTTCAGCCATTTACAAACATATAAAAATACAATAATAAACAGACATGATAGAAAATATATGTTATGATCAAATAAAATACTAACAGCAATAGACTAATACAGACTATAAAAAAGAGAAAATAATAACTAGAAAAATATTGCAATTTTGACATTTCTTTGAACAAAAATACACACACATAAAATAGGAATAATCATAACCCAAAAATAATTTAAATAAAATAAAATTGGAATTAAATAAAATGAAATTATAATTAAACAAAATGAGTTGAGATGGTTAAAACTTTTCAGAAGTATTAAGTTGGACAAAATGGATCACAAAACACTTTAAATAAAATAAAATTGAAATAAAATAAAATGAAATTATAATTTAAATAAAATGAATTGAAATCGGTTTAAAGTCATAAGTATTCTTCTTCTTCTTCTTATGGTCGCTCACAATCTGACCTCCAGAGACCGAAGCCATTGGATCGCTTCATCCGTCAGTGCGTGCAAGTCCTGTAGTCCTTTTTCAAATGCGTACATGGGGCACTCGTTAATCAGATGGTCGATTGTTTGTGTAATCCCACATGCACATGCTGGTGAGTCCATCCATCCCCATTTATGTAAGTTGGAAGCGGTGCAGCCTACATCACATCGTATTCGGTTAACTCTACACCATATTATATTTCTGGGTTGCGTTGAGCCAGGCAGTTCTTTTGTCGGGTCAGCTACGAGGTTCTGGTTCCTTACTGATGATGCGGTCCATACTTGTCTCCATTTGTCTTCGATCGAGTAATCCGTAGTTGTAGCGGCAGCTAACCAGTACGGGTTTCGGGATTTCAGACGGCATGGAGGCGGATTATCTACATCAAGATGGATTGGTAGATTATGGTTGGACTCCACTTTTCTTACTTCTTGAAGAAAAGCTTCCTCTCGTCTAAGGTGTGGAGGTGCTATATTAGAAAGCACACATAGCCACGGCACAGGAGTTGGTTTTAGTGTGCCGCTAATGACTCTCATCGCTTCATTTAATTGAGAGTCTATGAGATTGGTATGTGCACTTTGAAACCAGGCTGGAGCGCAGTATTCTGCAACCGAGTAGACTAAACCGATGCTGGCGGTTTTTAATGTCTTAGCGTCGCAACCCCAAGTTGTTCCGGCGAGTTTATGAATGATGTTGACTCTGCTCTTTGCTTTCTGTCTGACACATTCTAGATGTTTTTTGAATGTGAGAGCCCTGTCTAACGTGATTCCTAAGTATTTAGGATTCGGCTCGTTTTGAAGTCGGCTTCCAGCAAAGAACACGTCAACTTCTTTTCTCGCATCTTTATTATAAAGGTGAAATGGTGTAACAACCGTTTTTTGTGGGTTCGGCTTTAGCTTCCATGTACTAAAGTAGTTCTCCATTGCTTTAAGATCTTCGCTTAATATTTCTGCAGCTCTTTCTAAGTTGTTGTCTTGACTCGCGATAGCGATGTCGTCTGCGTAAATGAATTTCCTCGATTGCGTATTTGGTATATCCGAGGTATAAATATTAAAAAGCAATGGAGCTAGTACAGATCCTTGTGGCAATCCGTTCTTCGGGTAATATGTCCTGCTAATGTTTTTACCCATGTAAACACGGAAGGATCGATTGAGGAGCATGGACTTTATCAATCTTGTTGTAAATGGACACTGGTATGTTTCATATACTTTAGGTATAAGCCCTTTTTGCCATACCGTATCGTAAGCAGCTGACAGGTCTAAAAAGGCAGCGACGGTTTTCTTTCTTTGTTGAAAACCAGCTTCAATATGCGTTGTCAAGGCTAAGACCTGATCACAACAGTTACGACCCTGTCTGAAACCCGCCTGCTCCGTTGGTATTTTGGAGTCAACTATAGATTTCATTCTTCCCAGCAATACCCTGTCTAAGAGTTTGTAGACCGTGCTAAGAAGAGATATGGGACGATAGCTCTTGGGATCATCTGATGGCTTGTTCGGTTTCAATATGGCGGTAATTTTTGCCTCCTTCCATTGTTTAGGAATGCTGCCAGTCTCTAAACATGAGGTAAATAAATCAGCCAGCCAGAGTCTTGCCTTTGGTCCTGCATATTTTAGGAATTCTGGAAGTATTCCATCTTTGCCGGCTGCTTTGCCAGATTTAGTGGCTTTGAGGGCAGAGTCTATTTCATCCAACGTGATAGGGATGAGTTTGTCAGGTTGGTATTTACACTTTCGTTCAATAAGTTTATTGGCCCATTCATAAGTATTAAGTTGACCAAAATGGATCACAAAATAATTTAAACAAAATAAAATTAAATAAAATGAAATTATGATTTAAGTAAAATGACATGAAATCAGTTAAAACTAACTAAGAAGTATTAAATTGGCCAAAATGGGTAAGAGCACTACTACTATGTGAAAAATAACGATTTATTATAATAATAGGTATGTTTCATTCATCAATTTTTATACACATCATTCCGCGAGAGTAAGTTTGAGTTTATGTTTGAAGGATGGTAAGCTAGTACAGAAGATATCTATGTCGTCGAGGTATTGGTTGCCTAAATAGTGCAAACGGGGGACAACAGTGTTGAGAAGGTAGGTTGTGTTAAAAGAATTGTCTGTATGAAATGTATTATTGTTCCTAGTGCTTCGATTGCTGACACGGAGTCTCACCTCGGCGACCAGGTCAGGGCTGTGTAGATTCCACTTCTAGAGGTGGGTTGTTCTCATGATGCGAAGCTTGGGGTACTGTGTCCATTTTTGGCAGTTCTGATGATGTTTAGGGCTACATACCCTATACTTTTGTATGCAGTACTCCTCACAGGGCCAAGATCCTTCCTAAACCCATACCACACATTGTTACCTAAAGTTGTCATTGCAACTATCAAATTGGCTCATTCGGATGGATACATACGCCTTACCGTGCTCCACGAGAACCCAGGATGAGTACGCATGCAACGTCCGATCACCATTATGGAAGTTAATCCAGATCCAGAAGCTTGAGTGAGAATTTGCCTCATTCGAATTTTATTGACCGATAATAATGCTGATAATTGAGTCACAATCTTATGGATATTAAGTTCAGTAACACAAACTCCGAAATATTTGTAGATTAACTTACAAGCTTCAGAATCAATTGTGACATTGATACCGCAATCATCTCGCACACTTTGCTGAACTCGAGCTGCATATTCTTCTGACACAGATCCTCTTTTCATTATGGCCACATATATGTGCACTAATATACTAGTCCCTGTAATTGATACAAATCGTGTTGCGTCATTAGCATCTTCAACATATTTTGAAAGTGATACAAGTAGATGATCCTGATGATTTTAAGAACTACTTGCGCATGAATGAAAACTTTGAACTATTTATTTTCTTTAGTAAAGGTGCCTCGACTAAAAAGGAATGTTGTCCGGAGTTTTTGTTTAACGAAATTAGTATCAGCTTTATCGTTGGCTTTTTACAATAATCGACTAGATCCTTGTAGGGCAAATTTTTAAGGCTTTTATTGGTATATCCCGGTGATGTAAGTTTCCATGAACTTTCATGTCTTCTGTATATTTCGATGAAACCTTCAATGAATTCTTTTTGAGACATTTTTAGATTGTGATAAAAAATACTTCTTAACAATCAAGAAAACATATCTTTAATGAAGAAAAATTCACATATTTTCTAGAATGACAAATAAGAATTAAACAGAAGTCATAACAATAAGAAGAGGTGGTTGGTAGACCAGTGATATCAGTCAATTTATGATTGATCTTTCAGACACCACTAACGTGCAGATTTATCGCAAAGATTTGGAAAATAAGCGATTATCGGTCAAATCGTAAAGATAAATCGTTACGTGTGTATGCAGCTAATGAAATATTAATTATTTCTTGCATGAAGTGTAATTTTTCATAAAGTGATAAATTTTTCTATTTATTAAGAGTTCCTATCTATTTCCAAAAAAAGTTCAGGCTACGTCTGAAAGAAAGCAGTATACGTTTTATCTTATATATAAAAATACTAAATGGCTTTTCAAATCATATTCAAACAATATTTTTCAGAGATGTCACTTTACTTGATAAGAGTGTGTCCGCTCTGTTTTGCATGAGGGACGAAAATCCCAAAGTGCCATCTTTGTACAAAAAATAGCAAATAGATAATTAATATCCTTTTTCCATATAAAATAACATTGATTGCAGACTCGTTTTTAGTAATCCCATTTTAGAAAAATTTTGAGATATTATGTCACTTTTCCATCTAATCGACGACCTAGTGCTATTTGAAAAATAATCGACATTACGACATTATTAGTGTTATCTCCTTCCGCTTTCCCCAATTGATATCTAAACAGTCGTTTAAAAGTTGGTGGGCTTAATTCATCTAAGACTTTTCACATTTAACCCATTTATTTAAATCCGAAACATACAGCTCCTATCACTAACTTGCATGCTTGGATTCCCTTATACAACTGCCTTTCATTTCTCCACATTTCTCGGCCATCCTTCTCTTGTATACTACTCACACACCCCAATCTCAACTATACCCCCCCTACAGTTTTCTCTTTCTCACATTCACTCACCTGGATGCTCCCTCGCACTCGCACTCAGCTTCGCTTTAAATTCCTTGGAATTTGGAAACATCTATAATCTTGGTAAGGCTCAGTAGAAGATGGTTGTAAGCCTATTTTTGTAACAGGAAAATCGGAAAATCAAAATGTTGGTAGTAAATAATATATTTATCTCTTAAGTTTTAAACCAAATTTTTACCATTGGTATTTCATCTAGGCAGAATCTGCATAGATGCATGTCCATCAGTTTCATTGTACTTAGATGTTAAAAAAAAAAGTATTACAGGTCAAATTTCTCCGACTTCAGTTTGTCATTGGCATTGGATAGTTGGCCTGACATATTTCCTTCACGTGATTGATAAATCCTTGAAATTTGTTTTTGTTCTCACTTAATAATATCAATAATACCTAGTTTTATTTGACATCAGTAGGTATAATATGGCGACACAAACAATTAAAATGTATCATTTCCCATATATTCAGTATAACGAAATATTTTTTATGGTCCCGTGAAGTTCGTTATACCGAGATTCGACCTGTATTGTCTTTTGTATGAATTTTACATTGTAATGTCAACAAATTTACAAAATTATGATTTCAATGTAGCTAATATATCATAGTGTGTCACTGAAAAATACTGTTTAGATGATATATTTATTTTTGTTAAATAATATTATGAAAATTAAACATAAAAAAAACATTGAGTTTTTAATTGTATCCCATAATACTTGTATAATTTTTCTAGGTAAATACATATGCATATAAAAACAAACTTTGCAATATGGCTACTTTTATTAGTAATTTCTTAGAAGAAAAATGGAAAATGTATCTGAATATCCGGACTTCCTCCGAGTTCTCTCTCAGTTGGGAGTTCCGCTTCCATGCAGCCTCTCAGTTCTTTTATCTCCCTCTTCCAAAAACATAATGCTGTCCTTTCTTAATTTATAAATTTCAATTCCCTTAAAATTTGACCCATTACTTCTACCATTTTTCTCTACATATTTTTTCTCCCACCATTTTTATGGTGTCGTCTTCTAATTTATTGTCCTGGCCCCGTAGACAAACTCAAATTGACGTTTGACTACAAACAGAGATTTTGTCAATGTATAGTGCGTAAAAATTAACTGTCCACTGGAACATATAAAGAAGTAGGTATTTAAACCAAACAAAGAGACTTACATAAAAATATAAAAGTGGACAGTTAATTTTCTTCCTACTCTACATTATCGAAGAATTCTTTTGTAGTCGATCCCCAAATGCAGTTTGTCTTGGCTTACTGTCCTAAATACAGAATTTCGTAATAGCCCGGCGTGTCTCAATCTCTCAAAGTGTTAAAATGGCTGGGACACTCCTTTAGGGGTGAAAGCCAGAAATATGGAAGAAGAAGAAGAAAATGTATCTGAAAGTGATGAGTTAGCCTTCAAAAGACAATAGAATATGCCACAAAAATTAAAATGTTTTTGGATAAAATTGAAATACAGGTAGGTACAGGAGGAAAAGACTTGGTAGGTGTGTGGAAGTTGTTTGGGAATGGCTTCATAGAGAAGAAAATGAAATAAGTAAGTAAAAGAAAGGTTTCAACCAAAATAATATGTTACACCCTTAAGAGCTCCTCACAGGCACATATATCGGCAACAATAAAATACTAGTTTAATTACAAAATACTGCTTTATTCAGCTCCAAAAACAACATGTGTACATATTCCAAAAAAGGACGCTAAACCTCCCTAGATGAAGACAGTGTTGCCAACCCTCTTTTTATCATCTTCTTCCTCTTCTCAAATTACTGCCGCTACACTCGGCCGTCCTGACTTCCCTTTGAGACCTCGCAAAGAAAGAAAATAACCATCTTATCAAACACATTAAGGAAGGCAATCTGCCCTTCACCATTCAGGACAAAAACAGGTTATCAATTCTCAATTTTGATAACACCCGGATCTAAAGTCGATCCACACAAATAAATCATAATCGGTTTATTTCCAAATCATAAACATGTGAAATGACTTGGCAGTCAACTCACCCTCTTGCAAAACAATGCAAGCACTTAACAACATGTGAAATGACCTGAAAATCAACTCACCCTCTTGCAACACAATGCAAGCTCTCCACAACATGTGAAATGACCTGAAAGTCAACTCACCCACTTGCAACACAATGCAAGCAACCAATACATGTGAAATGACCTGACAGTCAACTCACCCTCTTGCAACACAATGCAAGCTCTCCACAACATGTGAAATGACCTGAAAGTCAACTCACCCACTTGCAACACAATGCAAGCAATCAATACATGTGAAATGACCTGAAAGTCAACTCACCCATTTGCAAAACAATGCAAGCTATCAAAACATGTGAAATGACCTAAAAGTCAACTCACCCACTTGCAACACAATGCAAGCAACCAATACATGTGAAATGACCTGAAAGTCAACTCACCCATTTGCAAAACAATGCAAGCCATCAAAACATGTGAAATGACCTAAAAGTCAACTCACCCACTTGCAACACAATGCAAGCAACCAATACATGTGAAATGACCTGAAAGTCAACTCACCCATTTGCAAAACAATGCAAGCCATCAAAACATGTGAAATGACCTAAAAGTCAACTCACCCACTTGCAACACAATGCAAGCAACCAATACATGTGAAATGACCTGAAAGTCAACTCACCCATTTGCAAAACAATGCAAGCCATCAAAACATGTGAAATGACCTAAAAGTCAACTCACCCACTTGCAACACAATGCAAGCAACCAATACAATACATGTGGAGCGACCAATGTCCTCTCACCCAGTCTGACAACAGTGATTCATTTAACTCTCCAGAAGATCAATAAGATCATCTCTCTCCACTTCACTATTTTGACTGTCAGACTCACTGGAATCTTTAAATGCACCCCTGTATGGTCTCAATGCATCAGCGGCCACAACTGCCTGGAATTTCTTATAACCCTTCATTCCTTTCACACTCGTTATTTCATAACGATCAATATCCTTCAATACCTTGGTCACTCTGTACGGGCCACTATACATTGGATCAATTTTGTGATTAATTCCAGTACCACCTTTAACAACTCCTTGTTTCCACAACACCAAATCACCTCTCATATACTTGTGTGCTACCTTACGGCGTTTATCATAATGTATTTTCATCCTCTCAGCAGCAACTTCCAAGTGTTGCTTGGCTTTTTCTTGCCTTTCAACTAGCTCATGGTTTCGGTCGGTACTTGTACTTGCTACCGCCTTATCAGATTTATTATCTGATTCAGCCACCAGTTGACTCTTGTGACCAAACATCAACTCAAAAGGCGCAAACTTGGTACTTGCACACACAGTATTATTAATACCCCACACAATTTGTGGTAAATCCAGATCCCACAACTTGGTCTCTGAATTGGTAGTTCTCATCGCATCAAGTAAGGTACGATTTGTTCTTTCTACCTGCCCATTTCCCCTTGGTGTAGCCACTGCAGTCAAAACGTGCTTAAATTGCTTCTCTACAGCAAACTCCTTGAAACGTTTGCTCGTAAAAGCCAAACCTCTATCAGAAACAACTCGGGTCGGTATTCCAAACATGCTAAAAACTTCATTTAGCTTCCTTATTGTCTCCACTGAATTCACAGTGCGAGTTGGTACTGCAAACACAAACTTAGAGAAAGCATCAGTAACAACCAGTATATAATTATGGTTCAACTTACTCTTGACAAATGGGCCCAAATGATCAACATGCAATGTATGCATTGGTTTCTCCACTTTCGCTATAGCATTAAGCTTACCCTCCTTCTTTCCATACTGTCCTTTAGCAAAGGCACAATTAATACAGGCTTTAACATACTTCCGTATGAATCTAGTCATCTTCGGAAACCAGAACTCACTCTTTATCAATTTTTCACACCTATCAAATCCAGGATGACCAATGTCATCATGAAACTTCCTCATTACCATCCACTTGGCTGTAGCTGGTATTACAACTCTATCACCAGCCAAAGTCCTTCGATACAATCTACCATCTTTAATACAAAAATCATTTTTAATATCTTTATTCGCAGCCCCGCCATTCAATTGCTCTACAAGTGCACTCAATTTGTGGTCTTGCAATTGTAAGGTAAGCACCCAATCATCGGAGCAAATTTGGGTTACATTAACCTCACATATTGGAGGATTCCGACTTAATGCATCAACATGTTTCATTCTTTCCCCTGGACGATACTCAATCTCCATATCATACTCTTGTATAGTGAGCCACCACCGGGCTATTCTTGGTATCATATCTCTCTTGACTAAGGTCGCTCTTACAGCAACACAATCAGTGACCACCTTAAAATGTATGCCCAACAGATAGATACGGAATCTTTTGATTGATTCTACTACAGCAAGAGTTTCTAACTCATAGCTGTGATAAACCTCTTCCTCTTTAGAAGTCACTCTACTAAAGTAGGCCACATGTTTTAATTCTCCCGTCGATTGCACTTGCATCAGAATACCACCTAAGCCAAATTTACTAGCATCTGTGTGTAATTCTGTCGTCAACTCTCTATCATATATTGCCAACACAGGTCGAGATACCAACTTTTCCTTCAGCGTTTCAAATGCATTAATTTGAGCTGAGCCCCACGTCCATGGGACGTCTTTCTTTGTCAGCTGAGTTATTGGTCTAGCAATCGTTGCAAAGTTTTTAACAAATTTTCTAAAATAACTTGCCAATCCCACAAACTGCCTCACTTCATGTACATTGGTTGGCGCTCTAAATTCTTGCACAGCAGAGATCTTTGTCCGCCCGGGTGCAACACCTTCACCCGATACCTCATGTCCCAAATAGTCTATATTGGTCTGCAAGAAATAACATTTCTCCAGATTGACTTTCAGATCTGCCTTCAACAAAAGGTCCAGAACTCTCTGCAAGATGCTTAGTCCTTCTGCAACAGTCGTAGATGGAATTAAAATATCATCCATAAAAACTAATATACTGTTACCTGGAATGTCCTTTAATGCTTTTTTGATAGTACGCATAAACACTCCAGGTGCATTTGACAAACCAAAACTCATGCGTACATACTCATAGTGACCATCTGGTGTCACGAATGCTGTCTTCCTAATGGAATCTTCATCCATAGGAATTTGATGGTAGCCTTGAGCTAAATCTAAACTGGTAAAATAAATCTTACCTGTCAGTTTGCAAACCTGATCCTCAATATGAGGCAGTGGAAATCTATCCTTTATGGTTATAGCATTCAATGCTCGGTAGTCAACACACAATCTGTAGTCTCCTGTCTTTTTACGAACCAGTATAACAGGACTTGCGTACTCTGACTCAGATTCTCTAATAATTCCCGCTGCCAATAGATCATCTATCTTTTCTTGCACTACCTGACGTTCTGAAAAAGCAAGCCTATATGGTTTATAACAAATAGGACGATCAGTATTAGTTCTGATCGTCATTTTACCCAAACTGGTACATCCTAGCTCACTCGTAGAGTTTGCAAAACAAGGCCCATACTCCTCGAGTACTTTTATCAACTCTAGTCTTTCTTCTGGTCTAATGGGCCCAACATTTAGCTCATCAGTGACAATTTGATTACAAAATACCAGACTTTGTTCATCTTGATTTTTCGCAGACTCGGTTATATGTTGCCCACAGAGCGTAGCTCTTGTCAATAGTTGGCCCTGTTTCCACAAAAGTTCTTCTTCACCTAAATTGTGTATATTCAACTGTGCATCATTCCCACTCAAAAAGGTAGCCGGGATCATATATGACTGGGAACCCAATTCATAAAAGCGAGGCGAAGCAGAGAAACAATTATTATCTGCATCTGAAACATAAACTTTTACACGCTTTACAGTATTAGGAGCAATGCATATGTCTTCTGCACAGCTCACAACATATCTCCTATCAGTATGTTCAATCTCAATATCAATCGTCTCTGTTGGGTCAATTTCGACATCCTTCACCAATGTAACTTGAGATTTGCTCACCACAAGAGATATTCCCTGCTGCACGATGACTGGCTGACCTATCAACAAATCAATCTCCCCCATATCACAGTTAGAAACTAATGCTACTGTACTTAATTCTAGGTTGTCTATTTTCAATATGAATGTCACACATCCAACAGCCGGAATAGTCCCTCCAGCAAACCCTCTCAGCAGCGTAGTACTTGGACTCATCTCCATACCTTGGTGTCTTACCCAAGAAAGTTTTAATATATTTACCTGACTGCCAGTGTCAATCAGTGCCTTCAGAGGCACACCACATACCTGTACAATCTTTATAAACAATGAATTATTCAAAATATTAAACTCGTCTATGAGCCTTACCTGGTTCTCCCTAGCAGGCTCCTCAGGTCGGGACCTCTTGAAACAATTCTTGGCCATATGGCCAAGTTTACCACACCTGTGGCACTCCACCCGTCCCTGCGGCTTGCCGCTGCGGCAAAACTTCTCTATGTGGCCAACCTTGCCACACTTGAAGCACTTACGGGCCTCCCGCGGCCCTCCAGCAGGTCTTTTGGCTGCACCACTGCTCCCTGCAACCTGGTAATTCTCCTGTAGTGCCAGGAAACCTTGGTACAGCTGGTCAGGAGTTTTGCAGCTGTACCCTTTAGCATGAACTTGCAGCTCTTGAGGCAGGCCCCGTATGATGCAGGAAATCGCCCCCTCGTCGTCAATCCTGCATCTCCTGATCAGCATTAATTTATGGTGGTAGTAGTGAGTCATGGACTCACCACTCCTTTTCTTGTACGCCATCATCTCCTCCAGGAGATCAGCGTATTCCACATGCCGTGGAAAGGCTCTTCCTAACTCACTCTTCCATTCCTCCCAGGAGAGATTGTACTCCCCCAGCACGTCGTACCACTTACGTGCCGTTCCCTTCAGCCTCGTCTGCATGTAGCAGGCCCTTTCATAGCTGCTCCAGCCATGAACTTCCCCCAACACGTCGATCCTCTGGAGCCACGCTGCCGCCGTGGACCCCTTATCGTCAGGATCAAAGAAGGGTATAACGTCCCCCTTCATAGTAGGCAACGGCCTTCCACTACCACTATCACGGCTACGGGGAGCCGGGGATGGAGTGTCCCGCGCAGGAGAATTTCTTTGAATCCTACCGAAGTAGCGCTCCACCATGCCCTCCAGCTTCGTCTCCAGGAGCCGCTCAAAAAGCACACGAGGCGACTCGGAGTCATCCTCGTTCGCAGCACGGCTTTTCTGAGCCATTTTAAAGTTCGTAAAACAAAAACAAAGTCACAACAAACAATAACAACAAACAATAACAACAAAGGTGTCCTGTCACAAAATAACTTACAATAACTAAAGGTGTCCTGTCACAAACTTAAATAAACAAAGGTGTCCTGTCACAACAAACTTACAATAACAAAGGTGTCCTATCACAACAAACTTAACATAAACAAGGTGTCCTATCACAAAAATAAACGTCCTGTCGCAAAAATAACAAAAAAAACAATTTAACAATGGCGTCCTTTCTCGCAGCGTGTTTAGAACACTAAATAAAAATCCTTTTTACAAAAAAAACACAGGTCACTCTGATCCCACTTCTGATAATGTTACACCCTTAAGAGCTCCTCACAGGCACATATATCGGCAACAATAAAATACTAGTTTAATTACAAAATACTGCTTTATTCAGCTCCAAAAACAACATGTGTACATATTCCAAAAAAGGACGCTAAACCTCCCTAGATGAAGACAGTGTTGCCAACCCTCTTTTTATCATCTTCTTCCTCTTCTCAAATTACTGCCGCTACAAATATGAACCATGAATATTCCATAAGAAATTCATCAATGTGAATGTAGCTGCAAATGATATTACTCGGTGAAGAATACAATCAATCAAGTAGGAATGTCTCTTAAGATTAATTGGTTCGCCAAATCATGGACAGAGGGCCACAAGAACGGTTGTAAAAGTCTAAAGACATATGTAAGTATGTCTTGGTCTTTGGCTGCATGCAGAAGTAAATTCATTTTATTCAATACTTTCTCCAAATGTTACCCATTTTGCTTCTTTTCTAGTAAAGAAAAGAGGCCTTAACACTATGAACGTAGTATTCTTAGAGACTAGTACAAATCATATCTAATTATACAGAGGTGGTTGGTAGTCCAGTGGTATCAATCGGCGACTTTCGAGTGAGCACAGATTCATTTTATTAAAAAAAAAATGTTCCATCTCTTACTGCCTACAGTAAAATAATGAAAGTGTGAAAGAGACAGTGCAAAATTGACATTTAGTGTTATTAAGCGTAGCTTGGATACCATACTAAACAAGACACTCACTGAAATAGAATGTATGAACCAAGTAAATAGGTTGAATTCAAAAACTTTTCCAATATTGTTTTTATGGTGCTGTGAAGTTCGTTATACTGAGATTTGACCTGTATAATGATGTGGGAATAAACAATCGGGACTTTGAAATGAAAGATCATTACATATTTTTTGCCTCTTTATTATTTTCATCATTTGATTGCTTTTATATTTTATTTTTGCAAAGGAACATGACAATATGAATCCATTCTTTATTACTACATTAATCGATAAACTCCTTGCTTCATTTTACTTATTTGCTTCTGACTTAACTGTTATCATTATTAATGTTGCCGTAACTAAAATAATATTATCCAGTTATTGTTGACGCTTACCAAAAATGTACAGTAATAATAAATAATATATTCAGCTCAAATGCATAAACAAAAATTATATTAATCAATTATCACATTTTTAAATGTTTCAAGCAATCATAATAATAGACAATTTATCTATGGAAGATAAAATGTCCTATTTTTTATGCAAAGAAACTGAATATATAACCTTACACAACATACAAAATAATAACAAGTATTTTTTTGTAAAAACTATGTAATAACATATTGTAAAAATTATTTCCATTTTTTTCTTCGTGTATATTTATTTTTCAGATCACACATAGTCGTGAATGCGACACGCTTACAGCACATCAGCTAATAGAAACATGCAAATAGTGTATAACAAAATAGATACATTATATTATATTTTTTTTATCATTTCTTTTTTCATAGCTTCTCAATGACAAAAATTTTTTTTCAAGGAGAGTTTTATTATTTAATCTATGACTTATCTTAACTTTTTTTTTAATAGATAACATTAAATACTAAAGTTTTAGCCAAACATCCTTTTTTTCACAACAAAGCGATTTTTATTTTTTTTTTCAAATCAACATAAATTTCAATCTTAGGACTAAAAAATAAAAAGTTTTTTTTCTTCTTCTACTCAACTCGTTAAGCAAACTCTCTCCACTCAAATTCACTTTTCTCATCTTGTCGTACAAATCCTAATAAGAATAAATGTACAAAAAAATTTAATTCTAACTCCTTCAACAAAAATCTCTTTTCACATTGTCGTCATCTTTCTGATTTTTTTTTGCTTTTTTTTTCAATTTTGTTTTCATTCATATTTCTAAATACTAGCTACCCTATCTATCTACCTATGCTATTCTCCTAACAAAGGATTTTTATTTAAGACTAGGCCGCATGGTAAAAAAATACCATACCCAAAATACAAACATGGAAAATATTTTTTATTTCTTTCAATTTGTTACGAGCAATTGTTTTTTTTTTAATTATCATGAAATATAATAATATTAATAAAGTATTACAGATGATACTTTCTTTTTTTTTCAAGTCAAATATACACCTTGGAAATGGCGGAAAACGAGAGAGTTTAGATTTCTTCGAAAGGATAGTGGGAGAATGATTGGAAACATGATCTTAAGACGAAATGACTCAATTCTAAAATCTATCTACACGTTAACGAGCCCCGGACTCTTCCGGACTCCAAAACAACTATTCTAAATTGCCCGTCTACGGACACTACGTTAGCTACAAGTTTAATTTAATGAATTAATAGTATTTAGTTACTATCTACAGCATATTTAGACGTTCAGGAATCTTTTGATTGGCACGTTCCCGAACACAACATCAAATGTTTTTATATTTGCATCACCGTTTCGTTTTGAACTGACTTAAAAACTAATTCACTTAAATTACGACAACGAAAAAAAAATTAAAGAAAGAAATCTTATCGTCTAAAATTATCAATAGTTTTTTTTTTTATTTATTCAACGTTATAAACTAATTTTTTTTTTCCGTCTATTTGGCTTCACGTGGAAGAGAAACTCCCGCTAAATCTTTTAATTATTAAATTTATTTTTTCAGAACCCTTCAAAAAAATCTTATGAACTAGATTTTATTTTTTTCGAATCCAGACGTTAAGCTATGGAACGTATCCATATTATTTTTTTTTCTTCCCAACCCAGTGATGACTATACAAGAAAAAAAACAGTTTAACAAATCAACCATAAATAAAATGTTCAGCCGAAGGGCTATTAATGTTTTTCGAAAAACCTTATAAACTCTTAAAGGCACCAGATTCTAGAATAACAGACGAAACGAAATCTCAATAATCGTGAAACGAAAAGTTTACATAAAAATTATAATAATATTCATAAAATGTGATGGTGTATTTTATCAAAAATTATACACTTTCTATTGTAATTTATAAATATTCTATACATTTATTTGATGTCGATTCCTCGAATGTGGAGTTCAGTTAAATGTATTGTTAAAGCGATGGAAGACGTGGAGAGAAATAAAAAAAAAATTACTTCGTATTTGATTGAGAAGTCAATAATAAGAATGTATCTGAATCTGACGAGAAGAAGTTTGTTTCCCGATAATGCACGATAGAGGTTGTGAAAGGGCAAAAGAAAAAAATATTGTTGGAAGAATATTTAACGAGGAAGACCAAATTTTATTCTCTGGCAACGTCTTTCGATTTTTTATCAACGAAATACATCAAAACGGAACGGAAATTTTGCAGACTAGTAAAAATACATATTGAATAAATCTTGGAGTTTTTGTTTTACTCAAACGAGAAATACAGTCTTTCACATTTTTTTTTAAAGAGACACTGAAATTACACGTATTATACTAACAAAATTTTTGAACATTCAGTTGCAAAATTGCTTTGTATCTTAATAGGAGTGCGTTTCATTTTGATTTTAATACGTAATAAGAGATAGTAGAAATTATTTCATCAATATCG
The DNA here is from genome assembly GCA_963576905.1 of Mystacides longicornis. Classification (NCBI taxonomy): domain Eukaryota; kingdom Metazoa; phylum Arthropoda; class Insecta; order Trichoptera; family Leptoceridae; genus Mystacides; species Mystacides longicornis. The sequence goes on from OY756438.1 coordinate 23,986,775, forward strand.
TTTGACGCGTTCTTCAGAACTTACTTGACAAAACGTTTAAAAAAAATGCCAGTCTTCGCAAAGGCATATGAATTATTTTCATAAAAAAAAGAAGAAACAATTTTTGTATAAATTAATTTGAGATCTATAATTTTTTTTTTCAATTTCGACTATAATTTGTTACTCAAATGAGATATCAAATATTACATTTTAAGTAGAATGTACAAAATTACAAAATAAAAAAAGTAGAAAAACAAAAAAATCTATAACCAAAGTCTTTTTCAGTGAGCGTCTAAAATTTATAATATGTTTATAATAATTATTACAGATTATCAAAAACATTTTATAATCGTAACAAATTAACCGTGTCGATTGCCATAAAATGTTTTCATGAAAATGAATCAAACAATTACTACAGAAGGATAACGAACATTTGTATATTGATAAATTTGGGAGGCACACTACGCTAAAACCCTGTCGTCAATATTATTTTTTTCATTATATATATAGATTCAGAGAAGTTACGCTAAAAAAAGTTCAAAATTACCAAAGTTTAAGATAGGTATAAAGAAATAGGCAATCGCAAATTTGATTCAATTCGACAATACGATTATAAAACATTTTAAAATATTACAAAATGGTTACATTTTTTTTTAAATACCAAATACGTTCTTGTAACAAAAATATAACTCTGGTTGTACAAACACCCATTTACTTCTATGAATATAATAATATGCTGTATTTATATATTAGTTTTTTTTACAATAGTGGGTCTACGGAAGCGGCGTTTACGGCGAAATATCATAGCAACGTAAACTACGGAATACACAATCTAAAGGAAGATTTTATTAAAAGTAAAAAAAAAACAGCCATTTTATGGAATATCAAATCATTCAAAAGGCAAATTCATGAAATTATTCTGTCAATTTTTTGGGACGAGTCATCGGATAACGATACTTTTATACAAAGTATAAGGCTGTACGTTGCTATATAAATTTTCATGTAATATCGGACAATACGAAGTAGACCATTCGCGAGCTTTAATAATGAAAACAGAAATAGGTTTTTTTTTTTACATAAAACAATGGTATACCTATTTCATTTTGTTTGGGTACGAGTTAAATAAAATAAACACTAAATTTTATATACAATTCAAATTTTGAAATCAATAAATGTTACTGAAGATTGGACTGTAAATATATGCGTTATCAGCGTTTTAGATAATTTACTGTAAGCCTGCTATGGTTCAGATTTGAACTCTTGGAAAATAAAATTTGATTCATGAAAATGTTTATCCATATTTTTGAATTGGCGAAATTTTCCGTCCTGTCTTCGGCTACTCAAGTAAGTATTTATCGGAATCAGTTGGTGTTAAAGAATTAAAAAAAAAAAACATGGAGAAATATTTACAAGGCGTTTTTGGAGAAATTAGAAAGTTTACAAGAATGAGCACCAGATTTTTGTAGAAAAACGAAGATATAATTCGTACATTTTTGTAAAATTCTATGATCATAAAGATTAATTTTAGATAGGTACATCTTTAGTGGATTCTGCAAAGGACTTTGATTTGGTAATTTTCGAAATAGATTATTAACATTACCTGTGAAAAAAAAGGACAAATAAATTGTTCTGAATGATTTAAAAAAAAAAAAATCATGAATCTCTTCCCTAATACTCAAACCTTTGTTAAAATTACAAAAAAATAAAACTTAATAAATATGTACAGAAAAAACTTAAATTAAAATCAAACAATGAAAAATTCACAGGATCCAAAATTGATGATTGACAAAAAAAGTCAAAGTCCCTATATTCTTTTTTTTTAATATTAGGTACCTATTTGAAAAATTAAAAATTACAAAAAAAAAAATAATTAAAAACTAAAATAAATTATTTTTTTAAATTAATCTACAATTTGGAAAACAAAAACTAATTTGTTTTTTTTATTAAAAAGAAGAAAAAAACATTTTAATAATTATCATTATATATTATGAAATAAATTAAATAAACTCTGAAGAAAAAAAAAAGATATTTTTACTAATAAAATTTGTCTAAAATCGGTTTAAATTATAATAATAAATTTTTTTTTCATTTCAAATAAAATCATTTAAGATATAAATTCAGATGCCCTATGACTTAATATAGTTGACGAGCTTTTTGAGCCGATATTGTTCGCACACATATGGCACCGAACTGAAGAGTTGAATGAGCAAAGAAACAATTTTATAAATCATCGTATACATTTTATATATTTTTAAAAAATAAATAATTTATCAGCGCAACGTAAAAGACGAAATAATATCTTACAACATCACTGGAAGATCGTTCGATAGTATTTCTTTTTTAATAATTAATATAATAAAAACAGATGTGAAATTAATTTTTTTTTTCAAAGTTCCAGTGCTTTGTAGGCGTACCATCAAATTATTTTAGCATTAAAATTTACTGAAAATAACGGATCAAAAAAAAATACAACAGCATGAATTTAAATAAAAAAAACAAATTTGGTTTAAAAGGTTGTGTTGTTTTTTGTTTATTCAAGGTTGGTTATGTGAGTTCTTCCGATTTCAAGTGTTGAAGAATTTAGCCAGGTGTTCGTGTGTCATCTCGGAAATGTTTTGATATTATCTGGAAAAAAAGAAGATTAGGTTAGTTTTTTTTTTAAAGTGTGTTTAGACTTAACGAACAAATAGCCAGAGTTAGAATAAATTATTCTTGATCTTTTAGTGTACCTAAACGAATGCACGTTTTCAGCATTTAAACCAAACGAATGTCAAAGAGCAAGAATAAAAAGCAAGAACTAGAACTATTCTTGGGCATATTTTTCGCTGTTGATAATTTTTTTTTTGCTAATACATTAGTGAGCAGCTCACAGATAGAGGATGACCTATGCAGGATAAGCAGATGGAGCTCAGACTGGTTGATAACTCTCAATCGGAGTCGGTCTTCCAAGCCCGAGCTGTCATACTACCTCAATGGTGTTAAGTAGAGATGGGCATTATAACGACAGCTGATAAAAATAATAGCTAAATAAAAATAATGCATATAACGTTATTAATATTTAACGATATTATTTATAAATAATAGTTGAATAAAAAGAATAGTCAGGGAAATAATAGCCTACCCTTATTATGTATATGTCAGGTAATATTAGCCGAATGAAATACCAAATTTTGGAAAAGACTTTTTTTTTTTAGGAAAAAGTTAAGTTTTTTTTTTTAGGAAAAAGTTAAGTTTTTATTTTAGGAAAAAGTTAAGTTTCCAGATACCAAATGTTGGAAATGACCTTTTTTTTAGGAAAAGTTATGTTTCAAGATACCAAATGTTTAAAATAGCTTTCAGCTTTTAATATTATATTAACGTTATATCAATTAACGAAATGGCTATAACGTTTTTGAATTTAAGCCGTTAGTCCCATCTCTAGTGTTAAGTTGAAGGGGGTCCATGACTCAAGTGGATTTGGGTGAAACAGTTTCACATAACCTAACGCGGGAGGATCATATGAGTAAAATTGTCAAGAAGGCCAACTCTGTATTGTTCCTAATCAGGAATTCTTCAGCCAGATCAGCATTGAGATGTTCCTGGAAATCTATAAGTCGTATGTACGTCCTTTGTTAGAGTACGGGCTCCAAGTGTGGTCACCATACTTTTTAAGGGATATCAATCTTCTGGAGCAAGTTCAAAGGAAAGCGATAAAGATTCCCAATGGAGTATGAGGATAGGCTGTTGGCACTCGGATTGACTACACTCAGGGCGAGAAAAAACAGAGGCGACCTCATAGAGACATACAAGATCCTGAACCTTTACAATGAATCCAAACACTGACATCACCTTAAACCCAATGGAACTAAGTTCAACTCCAATCCGACCAAACATTTCTATTCTGAATATCAATTATTAGTCTTTGACAAACTGTCACTTGTTCTATTAACAGGGAATGTGCCTTGCAAACATTGTTTAAACCAGATGCATTATTCAGAATCATATTGGTTAAATAAATAATTAAGGCCCTGTCCGCACTGCGATTTTTCACCGCACAAATTTTATTCTTGTACACACTGCGAATAAAATTTTGCAAGGTTTTTTAATATCTGAGAGAAATTTGCAAACTTTATTTCGCAGTGTGGACATAGCCATACCTACTGCATACTGTACAAAATATTCGCACGGAAATAATCCACACGGCATCGTATTCAATTTGCAACAAATCACAGAACACTGTGTTACAGAATTGCTAAAAAAAAATCCGTGCGGTGAAATTTCGCAGTGCGGACGGGGCCTAAGTTATCATAGTAGAAATTCAAATTCTGATCCATAGATGGGAGAGGACAAAATCTGTGAAGAGAGTTGGAGGATAATAGAAGATATTTAGTTACCTTGGAATATGAATTCATTTAGCAGTAGCGTACGCTTGATAGGTCTCGTCGGGAGAGGCCGCTGTGGAGTGGTCAGCTTCAATGGGCAGAGGATGCAGGATTGGGGGACCTGTACCGCTCATGTATCCGTAACCGGGAGATGCAGCAATGTACTGAAACAAAATTATTGTCATAAGAGAAAAGAGCTCGCCAAGATTTTGGTAAGGTTTTCTTTTTTCTAACTTATAAATTGTTAAAACTTCTTTTACGATTGACTCTTCATACGTAATCTGAGCAAAAACACATTTTTGATGTCTATTTTATGACAAAGGGAAATTTAGGTGTTATGTTTTTTCAAATAGGAAGTTCTTTGGTAGAAATTTAAGAACCTATACTATAACCCTCAGTACGCGGTATTAAGGTATGAAAAGTAATTTACAGACTACTAACACCGCATTCTCTTTGCTATATGATGTGAAGTGGTTGCTAACCTAGTGGTTAAGTAGCTGAGACTTGTCCTAAAAGCTGTGGGTTCGACCACCTTCCTCTTTCATAACACAAGCTTTGGTTTTAAGCAAAAGATGTTATAATTTACTTATAAAAGTTTCAACAAACTGACATTTCATTTGTGAATTTTCCTTGAAAGTGTGTCTGCTTAGTGCTTAAAGAGTAGCCTAGTTTTGAAGAATACTTTTTTGTTCAATAACAATCAATTTTTGGTGGAAGGAATATAAAAAAAAAAAACAATACCTGTGGTGCCAATTGCAGGGTTGCGGGATGCGGAATCAGGGGAGCGGAAAACTGCTGTTCGGGCAACACCAGACCTACGCCCATACTAGCAACCCCTCTATCTCGTCCCACAGTCACATATGGCTCCTGTCAAATAAAAAAAAGCCCATGAAAAAATTATTAATATTATTACAAATTTAATACAGGCAACATTAACGTATCTACTTACTACTGGGTAGTGAGTACGTAACTTTTGCTATAGCACGACTAACCACACATCAATCTAACTACTCATAACCACGACTTAACTACATAATAACCACGCTGAAACGCACAACTAACTACATTTGTAGTTAAGTCGGACGTTACGTACTCGTGCTAACTACACTAGGAAGTAGTTAGTCGTGCTATAGCCCTTACGTACTCACCCCCCTGATTAAGATTAAATTAAAGGTACAACAACATTTTTTAATTTCCTGATTTGTTTCGTAGACAAGTGCCATATAATCATGGAGATTTTTATCTATTCATGCGACTATTCTCAGGCCGTTTTACATTTGCATGTTGGATATCCCCGTCTCATTTACTCGTCCCACCCTTTCGGTCTCGCATTCATAGGAAACTATTTCAGGAAGTCTAAAACTTAGGGTGAGGGGAGAACGAGTGGGGAGGATACACGGGGGGTCCGCATGTGCAAAATTAAGAGCGGTTTGGTTATAGCTAGAATAGTGAACCAGGTTCGATTCCTGGTCGGGTCAGAATTTTTTCATCAAATTTTTCACTTGAAATTTCTATCGGGACTCGGACTTTTTTATCTTATCAAATTAGACGAGACTGGTTGAGTGAAAAAAATTACCCCAGCCAATTAATTATTTATTTAGAATAATGAAAAAAATGTGGGAAAATAAATACCTTTTATACAAATTATATTATAGGTAGGTATATTCTGTTTTACATTTCAAATAAAATCGTCTATAATTCTAACACATATTTTAATCTTATTAGGACGTACGCCTGCTTTCAATAGCATACCTGTATCTGTTAAATGCTATTAGGTTATGGCTAATGGCCATGCTATTACCATGGCTACCACTTATCTGATACTCGCATTTCAATAATCAAAGATAATCACTCTAAAGATAGATATGATTTCCATCAGTTACCCCTCTGAGTTTCCAAAGACACTATGAATTTTCTATGAATCAAAGATCCATGGTTAATGAGTTACGTACCTTGAAAAAATAACCTGCAAATTAACATTATTTCCATGAGCAAATCATTTATGGCTATTTTTTTTCATCCGAATCCTGTACCAGAAATATTTTATTTGACAAAAGTAATTAATTTGTGAATATTCTATCCAAGGATATTCGTCTTCAAATTCAGAGTCAAGGACTCTGGCCTAAAACAATATTCTAGATCACTCTCGGTATAGATTTATAACAAAAGATAAGTTATTGAGAAGAGCCATTATCCATTTGATAATGGAGATATTCGTGGCAGTAATAGATATGTGGTAGAACTATGGAAAATTGTGTTTAATTGAAATAGACTATCACCAAGTGATACGGATTTCAAAACTACAATATAATATAACATCAAAACAAAGTTGAATCTTGCCACTGTTGGAAGATAAGAAAATCAAAATTATTTTAGGTTATGAATTGTTCAAAACTTCTCCGGACCCATTCCATCTCCGCATGAATTAAAGCAATAAAGCCGATATCATTGTGCACAATGAAACTCTCCTTCCAGTCCAGTGGCAATACTCATACACTTTTCATAGACAAAAGACAACAATAAGATAAAAGAGGAAATGTGACAATGAGTTGATACTAACAGTCTGCATGGGACATGGAACAGGTGGCGGAGTAGCCTGAACACTGGGCTGATGCTGTGTCGGTATTGCCATTGTACACTACAACAAGCGCACGCAACATACAAATCAGTCTCAAAATACCATAGACGAGATATTCCAAAATTGCGGTAACACAAGTTGATACAGAGACAGGGGCCGAAATTATAAAGACCGGATTTGAGAGAAACAAACAAGTTTGACTCTTATGTAAACCAGCGTCCATAATATTATAAAAGAAAATTAACCATCTATATTTGTCTATGGAAATTTTAGGTGACTGTCATTGGCCAGTTGTTATGTGTGAGTTGGTATTGTTTATTTTTCATACATATTTAGATTATTCTATATAATAATTCAGAAATGTTTGTGTGCTTTCTATCGTATATGTGAACATCACGCCTAAACGGCTGAACCGATTTCACTAATTCTTTTTTTGTCTTGTTGGCTTTTATTAGTAGAAGGTTCTTACGAAAGAAAAAATTAAGAAAGTTGCGTGGTAAATCTACATAATAATTTAGAAATGTTTTTTTATTAGCTTTTTACTTAATGTCATCGCATCACGCCTAAACGGCTGAACCGATTTCACTAATTCTTTTTTTGTCGTGTTGGCTTTTATCAGTAGAAGGTTCTTATGAAATAAAAAATTAAGAAAGTTGCGTGGTAAATTGGGAAATTAAATAAAACCTGCATTAGCCCCTCCTTCTCTATCTAAATAATAATTATTCAGAAATGTTTTTTTATTTTGCTTTTTACCGTATGTCATAGCATCACGCTCAAAATACAAATGCTACGTCAGATATGAATCTGCACAGAGCCGTGCAAAATGCCGGAGAAGGTTCTTTAATACAATTTGCTGCATTAACTTTAATATATTTAGAGCTAATTAAAAAACCCTATTTTTTTAGGATCTTCATACAAAATTTTAATAAACATTCAAAGTGTCATTCTTCTTTTTCTGTGCTTATGTCAGTTATAGAGGTCTGTTAAGCAATGGGAAGCTAGACTAGAACCTGTTTAATTACCTACCGATCAAGCCTGACAATCGGAATCAAAAACGTAAAGCAAGACGGGTATAAGCTAGTTAATTTAAATAAATCCAGTATTTATGTATATTCAAAAGACAAATAAGAGTACTACAACATGTTAATTTTCTAGATTTCATCTGAATTATGTGGAAATACATCCATCAAGAGAACCTAATGAAATGACAGCTACAGCAACGTTTCACACATGGGTCGATAGATCTATTGTTGTTTCTTTTTCTCTTGGGTAAAAGAAAGAGACAGCGATGCTGTTAGTTAGAGTTACTCTGGTAAACCGATGCTCCGACTACCAGTTAAAAGTCGATGGTGATATTTTACGGAAATATGACGAACCAACATCCAAAATTCCAAACAAAGAGTAGTTATATCAAATTTTAAACCAGCTTATGGTCACTTAAACTAACGGGCTTTATAATTTCGGCCTTACGATGTCTGTAGCTCGAATCAAACCGAAAGATGTGCTCAAACGGGAATCTTTATTTAGGCTATACAAGTCGTTGAAAGCCGTTATAAATGTAAAAATTGGCAATTGGGTGTAAGAAAAACAACTCACCGCATCAATGTGCGTTGGTAAATGCGATGGCAATAACGGATATGGGCCGGGCACCCAATGCGGGCCCACGGGGTAATATACACTGCTGACGCCTCCACGGTACACTCCACTCAAATCCGAGCCTGGAGCGCAGCCGTACACTGTTCCGCTTCCGGGCATACTCTGAAAAAATACAAAAATGATAGTGTGAAGTGTCTTTCTCTCTAGCTTGATAATTTCCCATAATAGTAATACTGTAATGAAATATATAATATTAATGTTTCTATTGCCTGCTGGAAGACTCAGTAAATCACAACCAAAAAAATAATGTGACACATCACTATGGGAAAACAAAAATGCTATTTTTCTATTTTCCTCCCAATTTTTACATATTTTCACACTGTTGTAAAAAACTCTGAGCTTATACGAATATTTCGAAATCAAAATTATAAAAATAGTACAGCTTTTTATGCATAAGATAAAACTATTGATCGTGAGATTTTATTTATTTATTTTTTTATTTATTAAATCATATACGGCCATAGGCCATTAACATTATTACATAATATACAATATATGAATCAAAAAGAAAACACATACAAAAAGGCTAAATCAACACATACACAACAAAAAACGAAAGAAAAGAAAAGTCAGCCAGTGAGAATCATACAATCAGACGGTACAAAAAGAGTTGATGCAGACAGAAATTATACAACAGTAAAAGTCAGTAAAAATAAAAGCAAAAATAAAAAATATACGTCATATATAATATTGTCAACCCTCAACCCATAACCACAAACGCACACACACCAGCAAGCACAAGACCCCAACAATACAAAATGCGAACCATCATATCAAAGAATTTACAAAGCAGAAGAATCTCAATACATGTTCGGATTAAAGTGGTGGGAGATTGAGCGCTTAAATGATATAAAGGAATCACCAAATACATCCGCACAAAACGCATAGTCATTACCCAATTTATGGAGTCTTCGTATCGTGGCATTATACATCACCGTGGATGTAATGCCAATAAAAATAAATAAATAATAAAACTATTGACATTTAATTGAAGTTTTAACACAGAAGATACTTCATACCATATTCAATAATGGCAGTTATCCATCATTCACTAAACATGCAATATACAAATACAGTGACTTAACAATTATATTGGTGATCTAAACCATCCTTGAATTACCCTAATCATACGCTTTTAAGTTTGTTAACACGAATCTACTGAGAACACATTTTTTTACCCATCACGCCATTTTCCGAAGAGGGTAGGCAGTAACTTCCATTCTTTCCAATTCAAACAAACCACTTTCGCTTCCTCCAAACGCATAACATAACGCATACATGCTCATCTATTCCTATTGCTCCTGACTTGACCTTCCTCTAAGACGGCACCGATATGTTCGGACCATGTCATTCGAGGTCGGCCTAGTCTGCGTGCACCCATTCTTTCAGATTTATAAATCCTTTTTGTCATTCTCTCCTCGTTGATTATCTCTACATGCCCAAACCACATTAATTTATTAACTTTCATTTGTAAATTTTGTAATGTATAAAAATTAGTTCTAATAATGCAGATTTGTATTATATTTTTTTAGTCATTCTCTTTACATGCCCAAACCACCTTAATTTATTCACTTTCATTCTAGTCACACTCTAACATCCACTCCACATTCCTTTCTAATATTCTCATTCCTCACCCTATTATTATCAATCAGTCTCTTTCTTCATACCTACGCAGTGATCTCATTTCCACAGCATTCATTCCAACTTCCAGATTTTTCATCCATGTCCAAGTTTCACTAGCGTACATCATGGATGGTATCAGGATTGCATTGTGCATTGACTGTTGCAACATTTAATGTATACTTACACAGATAATTTGATGAGGATCCGCCTGTTCGCGCCACGTCTTTTCCGGAGTCTTATACTGAGTCTTTTTCTTGTTGCCCCCATCGGCAAACTTCACTAGGAGGGGTTCCTTGCTGCCTGGCAGGGGTTTGCCATTAAACACCTGGCGGAGGAGATCAACAATTAAATAAGGGCATCGCATCATTAAAACAACTAGTGGTCCAAATTCGATCATAACATATTTCAATTATAAGTTTGAACATTATTCATTTTATATTACGTATATTGAGCGAGCGCTATTATACAATTTTCTTTCAAAAACAATGGCATAGATACTTCAAATTTGAAATGTTGATATGAACAAAGTTTTTTCTATTATTTTATAGACAAACAATATTAATCTATTTTCAATTTGACCACCTAAAAACAAAGAAATATATGCGTCCGTGTCAATGTCAAATGGTATTTTTTTTATTAAATGAATCTGTGCTCAGTCAAAGTGACTCTTTCACAGTAAGCTACTTAAAGAGAACGAATACATCCAAGTGTGTGCATACATAACAATACAGTAGTATTTGTAATGTATATTTTATTCATTTAATGTTTCAAAAATTTAAAAGAATATTAGCATTTGCCACTCTTTCTCTATATAAACTATAAGTGTGAAAAATTTCATACTCCTCCGTCGGCGCAATTTCCATAAAAAGGGATGAAAAGTTTTTTTTCACTTATTAATTTAGAATATATAGATAATCTTTTAAGTTCAATTTACTAGTTTATAAATAACAAAATTGGAGGTTATAATATTTAACCATTAATTAATAAAATAAATATGGGACAAATATGGCTGAAATGGGTCAGATTTGACATACAGTACCTATAGAGTCTAGGGCGGATGCAAAAATACGCTGAGAGTCTCAGAAATGAAGACTCTAAGAAGCATTGCTGGGAAGACCCTCAGAGATAGGATAAAGAATGCGAGGGTAAGAGATTTCTGATGTGAGGTTGAGGATACAAGTAAGATGGGGTAGACAAAGAAGAAGATACTGGTATGCACATGTGAGAAGAATAAACTCATCCAGACCCCACTATGGAAGATGATTCCCAGGCAGACCACCAAAAGAGGTGGACAGATAGCTGGGAGTCGATCTAACAAGATAAGCAGAATAAAATAAAAAAAATTACCTGAATAATCTGCTCACAGCGATCTTTGGATTCCATTCTAGCAAATCCCACACCTTTGCTCTGACCAAAGGGATCTCTCAGTATCCTCGTGGACACTACCGGTCCGAACCTCATCAGCATGTTATCCATATCATTCTCCTTAAAGTGCAGGGGAAGATTTGCCATGTAGAGGTTCGTCGGATCTTGCTCTTGTTGCTATTTGAAAATGTAAACAAAAAAAAAGAATGTCAATAATGTAAACATAAAAAAAATCAATGGATAAATGAAAAATAAATTAATTGGTTTGGGCTGGTAACATTGTAACTTGTCGTATTTTTATTATGTGGCAACACCTCAAAATAATAATGGGAAGTTTTCTGGGGAGCTTCCGACAATACACACTAGGTGGCAGAACTTCTAATCAGGTCTATTGTCAAATTCAGTGCTGCCAACGTAGAGTTGTTTTTTTCAGTGATGCCAACGTTGGGAAGTTTGTTTTCCATTGCGTTGCTAAGAAGTTGTTGATTGAGTTGCTAAGAAGTTGTTGATTTTATTGCGCATAAATTTGAGAATAAATCTCAGGGGTGCTGTTCTGTATTTTTTAATTTGTATTTAGGTAGGTATATAAAAAAAGATGAACAATTTTATTTGTAATAGTATGTAAAAAATGTACAATGATTACTCTAAACCTATTGTAAGTTATCATGTATAATAATATATAAGTTGTTTAATTTGAAATAAACTAGAATGATATTTTGGAGGTTAGATTATGAGCGACCATAAGAAGAAGAAGAAGTAAATCGCCCCCGTTGGCAACACTGAATTTGACAATAGACCGGATTAGCAAGGGCGCCTCTAGCGGCACAAAAAGGAAAAAAAACATCCCATTAGTTGACAATAATTATTGTAAGTTCAAAGCGTCTTAACAACTATATAAGTAGGTACACATCTGACAAGTCACAGTTTGACATGATTCGGTCAGTATGAAAATTGTTTGTTCGTATGTACGGTACGGAATCGAACCGTATCCTCAACTAAAAAGATTTTTTTCAATATTATACAATTTTATAAAACCCATAGGGTAATAATATCAAAGTAACATAATATTTCACATGTATTGAAAATCACCTTAATACCAAATCTATACAATATAAAAAAAATCATATTTACTAGGTTTTCTTTTTACAACTAATTTGAACATTTCGGGGTAAAATAGGATTCTAGAAACTAAATCAAAAGACTTTTTAAACAACTATTACAATTGTTGTGTTATTCATATTGTCAAAAAAAAATTAATCTATAGTCAATCTACGTATTTAATCGTAGTGAAATATTAAACTAATCTAATAATATCAAAAACACAAATAACTTTTGTACATGTATCTCTACTTAAATCTGAGGATAATTTTAACATGGTTGTCTACTTTAAAAACTCTAAACTGTCGCAGGTTTAATTTAATAAACAATCATTTTATATACCTACACTAAATTGTCAAAAAAATTATAATTTTCAACACCCTTGAAAAGTGTAAGATTTTGACTAAAAAACACGCCTTCGCAGATATTTTGATCTTGTTGACATCAATAATTTAAATTTCATCATTTTGTGCAACATCTTTCTATACAAAGGAGTCAGTATAACTGGCGAAACTTATTGCATGAGGCAATTTTTACTAGTCAACCTGTGCCGTCCAACATCACGACGGGATACTAACCCAGGAAATGTCAAATGGATAGCTCTGAATGGGAATCAAACCCATTGTCAGTCAACTAGGCTACCGAGGTCAGGAGAATAAAAAAAATTGTGTTTCGTATCACATAATCTCAAACCATGGGATGTTTGACACATTTTTTTTTAGCAAATTATCTGAAAGTAACAAATATAAAAATATCTGCTGTGAAGTTGTTTCCAAGTCAAAATACAATAAAACGTTATTCGCAGATGTTCGAAGGGGTTCCTATGCTATGCTAATGCTAACTTACACTATAATATTATATTCATACAATAATTTTATAGTTTAGCTGTTATCATATAAATAGGTAGTAAGTTACATAATATGTATAGTGCATAAGCGCAGCATTACAGAACAAATATTAAGTAGTATAATTTTTACGTAGACCGTCAAATAGAGAAGCGAATCAATTACAGAGCTAGGAACGGCAAAGCGTTATATAAAAATATAATATTAAGTAGGTATATTATCCGAAAATTTGTACGTTGTAAATAGATAGATAAGCTGATATATAATAATAATAATTACTGAAAAGCAATGACTAAAGACTCTAATATAATGAAATTCTTCAACAAAAAGCCATACTTTATAATCGATAGTAGTAATATTGAATACAGGAAGCTGAAAGATCTCACAATGATTGAGAATATTACATATTATTATTTGTCAATAGAAAATGATTGATGTATTTTGTAAGTGGGTGGTTATACCTATATTGAAAATTTTGTAGTTTTTTTTTTTAGATATCTACGAAAGCATGCCTTGCGACGATTTCGCGATTTACTAAAAGATGCTGTGTTATATTTCCTTAGTTTTACTTAACACTTGGTCATACACAGTATTTGTGAATCTTCGACTTTTTTACTACCTATTGCTTAAATTCAACATTTACAAAGTACACAGTTTAAATATTATACAGAAATTTGTAGCTTAAAAGTCTTCTTCAAAATAAGATCCTACAGTTTAGTGCACATAACTATAATTAATAGTATTTTCAATAAATTAAAAAAAATATTAGCCGACTGCGTAATACGTTTTGTATGTGGGCCTCTCCGCAGGGATAAGAAATTGTCACAAAAACTCACAAATTTCCCAAAAATTTCAATCTTTTTCTATAATAGGTAACAATTGAATGTTATAACGGATATCATCGAAGGTGGGGAAGATACTTTAAATATTTATCAAGATATTTAAAAAAAATCGATGCTCCTTAAGCAGAATTTCATGGCTCTGTGTGTGACCGAGTGTTAAGATTAGCTGATAGTTCGTAACTGTACTTGTAACGAAGACTCAAGCCACAATGTAGCATCAAATTATTACGAAGACAAGTCTAAGGGTATGAAAAAAAAGTGTTGCGTAATCATTATTATGGGTAACAGGTGGGAGCACCACATCACAAACGGCGCTATACACCTTTCCATAATGGAGGGAGGATGAAAAATGACAGTTGGCTGAGGAGAGCGCTTTTTGTTTAGTTTCTTTGAGAGGAGCTGAGGGATTTGGACATGGGTTATTGCAACCGCCCAAAACCAATCTCGGTGAAAAGATCTTGTTTGAGAATTTCTGAACATAAGGGTAACTTAAGTTTGTGTGGGATTCCACACCAGGAGAGCTACGTTTGTTGGATGTCTTTGCCACAAGCCCTGGACAATGCATGTTACTTCACAAGAGGTTGAAAGGCGAATGCCAGGCGTTTCTAAGCCAGGAACAAAGAGGGCAATGGGAAAACACTAGAGTTAACTTTTCTTTTAATCTTAGAAAGAAGAATATTTCCAACAGCAGTCGCAGTCTTTAAGTTTAGTTGCTTTCAATAATTTCCAACTTTTATCTCTATATCACATTAATTATTATTAAGTATCTACTTGTTGCGTACATGAGATTTTTTGACATGTTGAACATGTCGAGAATTCACATGATTAGGAGTTTCGGAGACTTAAACATTACACCTAATGGCTAACGTTGTTAACATAAAGTGATCACACTAAGCCAGCCTTCGAAATAACAGTAGAAGACGGTCATCAGTAATGAATTATAAGAGTCATTAATAATAATAATAAGATAATTTTTTAGAGCGCCGTTTTGTGATCAAAAGACCACCTCAAGGGCAAATTAGTTGTTAGATATTCGAGAAGAATACTTATGTGGCTTGATTCCATCCATACTACAGATTCAATATCCAGCACCCGAACAACAAATTATATTTCGTTACCAATGACACGAAAATTGGACAAATTTTAAGGAAATAGAACACATCTTACAAAATGAAATCTTGAACTGTAATACTTTACTTCTGCACTTTTTTTTTATTATTATCTCGTAACTAAACTATATGGATTTAACAAAAATACAGAGTTTTTATAGAAAAAAAGCTATGATCGGTTTATTATACACTATCAACAATGGTCATTTTAATAATTTAATTTATATCGATTGATCGACAAATTCCAACAGCCTATTTCGCTATAAAAAAAAACATATACAATATGAATAAATAAAAAAAATTACAAATCGAAATGTTAATTATTAAGATACATACAATCGAATAATCCAACGAGTATCGCCACTTTTCTACATCAAAATAATTTCGATTATCAAAAATGGTTTTCGTCAAAATGTATGCTGTATGTCCACACAGTTTTCCCTCAAAATCGTTTTCGAACAAATATCAACAAAAAAAGATAATTCCACTAAATTCGACAATCAAAAATTTTTTTGTTCTGATTATGATTGTAGAACAATCAATTGTTAACGATCATATTATATGGTTGTTCGTACTAGGTCAAATAAGAATGTTTTACTAAGGGATTTTTTTTATTACAATGAAGCTTTTAAACATCTTACACACAAGAGAAATCATATTGTGCTGTATGTTTGTTGATGGTCGGCGTCGGGAATCGAACTCAGGATTGGGAGAAAGTCCACAACAGATCCTATATTATGCTACTTTGGAAATTATTTGTGATTAATACGGACGTTGAGCGAAAAACTGTGGAACACACCAATTACACTAAAAGTATAATATATACAGTGTGATGGAATGCCACCAACGAGATTACGTTATGTAGGTTAGGTTAGTTAGAAAGATACAATAAGTTGTGAAATAAATAATACTATTACCTAGTATGGTGAAATAGTCAATGAATAGAGTATTGTGGAGTTAAGACATTTCTTTTCTGCATTGCTTCGTCATTAAACGTCGAACGACTTTTGGCTGATTTAAAACATACGCTGATTCAGGACAGATGGACGTAGGATAGATGGAGTTTATTAAACAATTAGTGCAAATAAGGATTAAATGGATGTATAATTTGGAATCGGAATTCTGGTACAAAAAAAACGAAAGCTACA
This sequence comes from Mystacides longicornis, assembly GCA_963576905.1. NCBI lineage: Eukaryota > Metazoa > Arthropoda > Insecta > Trichoptera > Leptoceridae > Mystacides > Mystacides longicornis. Next base: position 24,003,379 of record OY756438.1, read on the forward strand.
ACGAAAACATTAGTATTTGCAAAATATGGTTCACGGATTTATCATATCTGAACCAAATTCGGAAACCCCATTATATATTCGAAATCGAGTAAAAAAGCTTTTAGTGGATAATTTTGACTTCTTTTTCAATGGTTCAGTGGCTCATCCAAAGTGAAAAGAAATAAACTTTATGACATCTTTCACACAGTTCAGAAGCTTGTGTTGTGAATGTGGAAGATGGTCGGCTCCGGGATGGAACTCTCAACAACTGAGGTTCGGTGACTGAACCGTCAAAACAATGACGTGTTAATATTACGTATTTACATAAGATTTTACGAAAACAATACTCTTAACTAAGCTTACACTGTACAAAATAATTAACATACACACCCAAAGTAAGTCTAGAAAACTAAAAAGTCACAACGTTCTTCAAAACGACAGCGGGGACAACAATATAAAAAAAAAGTAACAATTTAGGACTTACGTAGTTTTGTACAATAGGCATTATTGGTAACACAAAAAGACACAGCGCATCAAAAAGCGCAACAGCATAATTATGTTGTTATTAAAGCCTCGCATACACCACACTCATGCAGGCGTCCCGAGACACGGAGAACGGAAGAAAGGGGAAGTAAGAGAAGGACGATAAACATCTTCAGTGTTAGGAAGAGTCCAGACGCAGAGGAGAGTATACAAAGTAAATGAAACAGTATACTAAGCATAACCATAGTGACGTCCTTTTTATATATTTTTTTTTGAGGACGTCAAATAAAAAACCAAGTCAAATCTGTCAGCAAGCGTTCTCGCACGTCGCTCAAAATGTCAATGTAAAAATTTTACGTTAAACTTTAAGAGAAATTTTGCTGTCGTTTGTTGTAGAAATAAAACAGATCAATATAGAAAATGTTTGATTTCCTATCGAAATAGAATCGTGTAAGAATTTAGTAATATTATTAACTTTACGTACACTTCGATGAGCTAAACAAATTATGCAAATTTTGGAATTTCTAAATTTTTTTTGACAATTTGAGCGATACGAAAACTCATAGAGAAGTAAGCAGAAAGAAATTGTTGTAGTGTTTGTTTGACTGTGTGTGTATTGTGTTGTTTGAATGATTTTATGATTGAAAAGCTTTATGCGTGTAGAGAAATTTTGTGTGTGTGTGGGGTCTGATATCGCGTCTTCGAAATGTCTTCATTGTCAAGGGCGTATAGTATATTTCGTAGGACCACTTCAAATGTAATGTACGTCTGTCGATGGTTTATTAACGTTTGTTAGTGTGTCGAAGAAAATATCAGAAGAACAAATAGAATTTACTAAAGGATTTGGTTTAACAATGTAACGTCAAATGTTACATAAGTTTAGTTATACAATATAGGGAGCAGTATTCATGAAGTGCCTCGGGAGAGTTTCGGGTATAAGGTGGTACCACTTTATACCCGAGCTACGGTATACGCCGGCGCACCCAGCGTAGGGCTATCATTCTACCATTATGGAGAGGAGAAGGACTTGTCTGGGACATGTGTTAAGGATAACCAATGACAGTTGGCTGAGGACAGTGCTGTTATTCCCCGAAGATGAGGAAGACCCTCTCATACGGTGTTCCCTTCCTTCCTTCCTTAGCAGAGCTAAGCGATTTAGACATTGTGATCATTAAAGCTGAGCAAGATCGAGCGCAGTGCAGAGCTGTTGTTGCCTCCCTATGCCCCTAAGTGGGATCAAACAGGGAGTATTGATTGATTCAAGGTTTTGTTTTTTATGAATCTATTTCTTGCTCAAAGTGAACACAAATCCACCATTTGACTCTTTCTCAGTAAGCTACTTAAAGCCTGTGTCGTGAAAGCGGAAGATAGTCGGCACCTGGGATTGAAACCGCAACCTCCAGTATAAAACAGTACGATAATCAGCAACGGCAGGCTACCAATCACTTCAATATTAGGGATTGCCTTGAAATTTTATTGGAAATGAGGATTCACCAAAAATGACAAAAATATTTTGCACCTACGCAATTGCAGTTAAGTAAAATATTTCAATTCCCATTAATGGGAAAATAGAGGGCCGCAAAGGGGTTAGAAACAATTGCGAGAATCGGAAATACGGGATTCTTCCTCAAGGTCAGAATAGTCAAAGTCTTGTAGGTATAGTGTTCTGTGTGTGTGTGTGTGGGGGGAATACCTGGATCCTGTTTGGTCTGTACGTGTGGAGTGTGTTTAGTATTAATATTACTTGCATGCACAACGTACAGTGACGGGTCTACGCAGCAACCAGATACCCACTTTAGCCATCTGCGCTTGTATCCCTTTGGCCGTAAGACCTTTCACAGCGGCCTCCGCAGACGAGACATTCTCAAAGTCTACGAATCCGTAGCCTGCAACAAAATAAACAAACAATCAGTGACAAGTTCAATGTATGATATGAAGAATTTAAAAGAAACACGGTTGCAAAAAGTAGTTTTTCTACAGGAACACTGTTTAAAGGAAGAAAGTATTTCGTTATTTATCTATAATGTAATGTATTTATTTTTGTATTTCGTTACATCACGCATAAATAGCAGATTTGCAGATATAACATTCTAGTACATAATCTCCATCTATATAATAAAAATGGAGACCTATTTTCCGTGGTCATCGCATCACGCCTGAACGGCTAGACCGATTTCGCTAATTCTTTTTTTGTCTCATTAGATTTTATCGGGAGAAGTTTCTTACGAAAGAAAAAATTAAGAAAGTGGCATGGAAAATTAGAAAATTAAATTGAACTTTAAGTAGGTAATCTTTTTAGTACTTTTTACAATATAACTATTATTATTCCAAAATTGAAATTATTTCAAAGTATGACAGGAACTGTATGTTGTTTGATAATTGCTGTTATTGACAGAATGTCGATGGAAAATGAATGAATCCACCTAAATTACATTGGTTAAAGGGTAATAAGCTTATCATTATACAAATTCAATATTCATGGTAAGGACCACAGGACAACGTCTGTCGGGAAAGCTAGTATGATATAAAAATGTTTCGTTTCTATTTCGTTTAATTATCGCATCACTTGTGAGCGCCTGGACCTATTTTGCAAATTATTTACTGCTGTGTTTGCTTTTGTCAGGAGAAAGTTTTTATCAAACAAAAACATTAAGAAAGTTATGCAAATTTAAAGAAACCTAATGCAGGTTACCTTCTTAGCTTTTTTGAATTTTAATTTAGATAGTTAGCTCATAACATTGTATTATTATTGTGGGATAAATACAAACTTTTTGATACAAACATGGATGTTTAATGTAATTTTAACATAATAATAAATAACACTTTTCTATACAAAGGTGTCAATATAGCCGCCGGAACTTATTGCCTGGGGGAAATTTTTTCCAATTGACCGGTCCCGTCCAACCTGAGGCAGGCCAACCCCGGGTAGAATTTCATGTGAAAAAACACTTGATCAAAACTCTGATCCGACCAGGAATGGAACCCGGGACCTCGTGATCTGAAGTCCACGCCAGTAAAAGTTGTTTTATATTTGCCTCAATTAGAATGTCTAACATGAACATCTAGTCCATCCTCTCCTTATCCTCATTTAGTATTTATGTTTTTATATGTATGTATTTTTATTTATTTTTGTTTTCTAATATAATTGTATATTTTTTAGCATTAGATATGTATTGTTTTGTCAATTTCGAAATGTTCTCTTTGATTTAACTTGGTTGGCTGGCAGAGATCCTTCGGGATAAGTCCGCCCTTTCGACTGTCTCCACACTTTACTTTGGAATAATAAAGTCTTATTTATTTATTTATAATGTCAAGTGGAATAAAATTATTTGCGTAATGAAAAATTATAAACACTAACCTTTGCACTTATTAGTGTTCTTATCCAGAATTGCCTTCGTAGATATGATAGCACCGTACCTGAAACACATTAATGAGATTATATCGGAAACCGACTCCATATATAATAACTGCTCTTTATTCTAAAAACTAAAAAAATATAGGAATAGCAGATCGAAATCATAACATACGTTCGATTTACTGTCCCTAGATTTGTATGAATCCACTTTGGATGTTTTGTTATGGATACAATTTACAAAAAAAAAACAACTTGAAAATTAAAACAAAGTGAGTGTGTCGACAGATTAGTAATTCAACTTCAGACAAAAACTCTCGAGTTAGATTAGATCAACACAAAAATACAATATTGATTTGTCTTCAGTTAAATCATTGCGTATCCGTCGACATTATGGTAACAATGAGTGCACACGTGTTGGTTATGATTATTGGAAGCAAACGAAAATGTTACATTCAGTAAATAAAACAGAAAAAAAACAGTGTGAATGTTACAAGAAGGGGAAGATGTGTGTCTATCGGGACAAGGGATGTAATAAAAATTACAAAAGAGGGCATTTAAGGGTGCAAATAAAAATATATAAATAAGCAATATACTGAATTGGATATGAACAGTCGTAAACCTTTGATTGAATCAAAAACGAATAAAATGATTAAACGGTTAGCTAATTGCTTGATATATTCCTTTTTACATACGACAGTAAAACGTGGATACGAGACTTAAAATGAGGTAATTTACATTTAGCTCTAAATAGAGTCTGTGGAGATGAAAAGAAATGAAGATAAAAGAAAAAGATAGTATGGAAGATGTCACAGAGATGCAAGATATTATAAAGATGGTCACAAGAAGAATTAGTTCATCAAAAACGAGGAAAATTTAATGAAATAAGTCCATTCTAAGGTTACGTGTAAGGGTACAAATGAAGTTACATTAAGCATTTTACGTCACTGAAAGAAGGGTCTGTAGATTTGTCTGATTGAAAAAATTGTATGTAGATGTATCTCTTACGAAACACGGTTTTTAATTATCAATTCAAACAGCCTAAGTAATTTTTCAGGTTTGTGAGGAAGATTTTATATTGACAAAACAATACAATAAAAGGCAAAAATAAAAACTACATTAAAGGGGCCAGAACAGAACTTATGGTTACATGAAAGGGACAGACATAAAACTTAAAAGTTACATGATAGGGACAGAGACAAAATGCAAGGTTACATAAAAGGGACAGAAATGAAAAATTAAAGATACATGAAAGGGACGAGTACAAAGCTTATGGTTACATAAAAGGGACAGAAATAAAACTTAAAAGTTACATGATAGGGACAGAGACAAAATGCAAGGTTACATAAAAGGGACACAAATGAAAAATTAAAGTTACATTAAAGGGACGAGTACAAAACTTATGGTTACATAAAAGGGACCGAAATAAAACTTAAAAGTTACATGATAGGGACAGAGACAAAATGCAAGGTTAGAAAAAAGGAACAGAAATGAAAAAGATACATACGAGGGACAGAAATAAAAACAGCTAAGAAACAAATGGGATTTTCTACAAAGTGATTGACTAAATTTACAGCAAACTGTACCATTACCATGGGTTTACTTTGTGTGTTTGGTTGTGGCTTGAAAAAACATCTCATTAGTAATAAAATGGTTTGCACTTCACAAGTAGTAGGTAATACATTTATAACACAAATAAAAAGAAAAGAAAATGTTATAGCTACACAATTATACAAAGTATTACTAAAAAAAAACGACAGCGAAAATAAATAAGTTTGAAAAATTTTGACAAAAGTTTGTAAAGAAAAGTAAAAATTTGAATTATTGTAAGTCTTAAAAACGGTAACTATAAATAAATATAGACTATAAATATCAATCCTATATTTTAAAATTTCATGAGTCAAATGGCGAAGAGAGACAAGTTAATCTGTTGGTTTTGATTTTAGTAAGAATGTAATTTAAATAATAATATTCGAAGTTCGTCTGTAAATTAACATATTCATTCTCCGATACACCGACTGTTTTGCCATGAAACATAATACAGGTATTCATGTTTTAACGAAAAAAATATTTACTCTTTCTACTTAGCTCTCATCGCCATTCTATACCTACTAGTTTGGACATAAAAATTTAATATATTTTCGTCAAAACCATGGTTCGACTATATAGTCACCATTAGGGTTTTTAAATTATATGATAAAAAAAAAAAACAGGTGAATATCGCCATTGCACACAAAAATTGACTCATTAGCGAAATTAAGTGCACAGTTAATGCAAAATTATAAAACAATTGAGCGTGAGAAACATCGACCAGAAATGAAACGGATGTACGGTAATGATCGCGAGACGAATAGTACTAATACTGCATCAAGTCAAATTTTGATGAAAGAATATTGATTTCCCTGTGAGAGATAGTGGGCGGTTTTTGTTAAACAGTCCAGCTCATGGCGACATTCTAAATATTCGGTATCCGGCTAAACTGCTATCCGTTTCATCTCCAATCTCAAAATTTTGATGTTGCCCTCAATTACTTAAGTTTGATTTTGGCCTAAATTTGGTTGCACTAAAATTTTCACACAAATCATAATCGTGTGCAAGGACGATATTTATCTAAAATTTCTAGAGGGAACAAGAACCCTATTACATTTATCAGAGGTTCTGTAAGGATTTAATAAATTGGAGTATGAAGTAATGATGAGGGAATCTATCTGACTTACTGTTGGCACATGTTAACGAGATCTTTATCAGTAGTGGTGGCAGCCAGGCCGCGGATATAAAGATTGGTCCGGCTGAGCTGTTCCTGAGGAGCGCCATTGTTATTGGTGGCCGGGTTCGAGAGGGAGGTACTCATGGTTCCCGACTGACTTCCCGTGGCAGAGGAAGAAGAAGATGTGGTGTTACTTGGTGAAGTTGCCGTTGGTACTCGGCTGTTGTTAAACTGCAAATAAAGACCATTATGTTATAACAATATTAATATTATTTTATTTTAAATGTCCCTCATCCTTGGCCTTCATCCCTTAGCCCCAGCTAGGCCTACCTATACTATTGTCTAAGTTTTTCTGTTGTTGTTTTGAGTATACACTTCACTGGTGTCTTTGTTGTCCATACAATTTGTACAATTATTTTTAGCATATCCTGTTGTAATAAATGATGATGGAACATTGAGATGATTCAAAAGACAGAGTTATCCCAAAGGATTTCTTTTCTCTTGATCTCTTCTGGCTTTTAAGCAGTTGTGGCAGAAAAAAATACGTACATATGCTATGGAAAAGCGCTTAAAAATGCTCCTTAAAATTTTAAAATGAAAGACACTCATCTCATATAACCAGTCATCACACCTCTGAAACCTAGGTGAGTAAGGAACTATATACTGAGAGACCTATAACTAATTTTGATTCAAACTTATCTGTATAATAGAGAACAGCAGTCTTAGCTTAGAGAAGAGGTGTAGCAAAGCACATAGTTGGACCAGAACCTTTCTGCGGCCCAAGTAACAGATTCTTCCAAGAAGAGATAAGAAAGAAGGGAAAGGTGGAAAGAGAAGAATAATGCAATAACCTTCCCGGACATAGGCAATCTAAGGGACTTCTTGGTGGTTTCAATTTCAGAAGAACTGAATCATATTTGAGCCCAAGTAAAATAGGTCTTATTAAACTCTTAACAGGCTTCTAACGGGTCACTGGAGGAAGCTGGGACTCGAAGATGATGGAACCTGTACATTCTTTGAGGAAAGGGTAGAAACGCCTCACCACCTCGTTATAGATTGCCATGCAGTTTATGCGAGAGCAAGAAATTTAGGAAAACACAGGATAGAGGCGGAAGATTTTGCCCGTCCTAATGCTGACTCCCTGAAAAGTCTGGGAAGTAGAATCATCGGAGCACACAAAAGCATTGATGATGATAATAATAATAGATTGTTAATTAAGGCAAAAGCTTGTTGAAGCGCTATATTATATGGTCTGTTGTGATGTAGGCACGCAAACCTGGACCCTGATAGTATGCACTATGAACCGGTTGGAAGCATTCGAGGTGTGTCTCCACAGAAAAATGTTTCGTATACCATGGACAGATTAAGTTAGTAATTATTCAGAAGTATAGAGAATTGCTGAAAAATATTATAGTCCGCAAGGATTCATATCTGGGGCATATTATGCATGGGGAGAAGTATGAAATCCTCCAACTTATTTTGATATATTATGGACACCGTGGACCTGTTAGAAGGCTACTTGGTTCTCTTGGTTGCGTAATGTGCGAGTTTGGATAGGAATAGGGCGAGTGCAGGAGATAGAGAGGCCTTGAAAGAAGTGATAGGGCACGGAAGAAGTGTTGGTTTGTACCTGGGAATGCTGTGTATGCTGTGGTTGGTACTGCTGTTGTGTCTGTTGCGGTGGCGGCTGGAAGCGCGGCTGCTGCGCCGGTGGCGGGCCTGGCCCCCAGGGGGCACCACGATACGGAGGAGGGGCCGCACTGCTAGTGGCGGCCATCACCCCGTTGTTGCTGTTGTTACTATTGTTGGCGTGGCTGTTGCTGCCGTTGCTGCACGCTACGTTCTGTGCCTGCTGAGGGTTCACCACAGGCCCGGTGCTGAAATAGAAACCACAGTTTATGAAACATCGATAAAAATATCGCCATAACCTCATAAGTACTCGAAATAATTTCACAACGTGGCCGGGACATAATATGTAGTCAAAATGTTATGGCCAAATATGTCAACAAAAGTATAACCTGTCTAGACGCGTTTTCAGGTCAGATAACAGTCAGGAGAGAAGATAAAAATTCACTAATTGTAATGAATCCACCAAATATGCATAATTTCATTTGTGTGTTTGAACACGGTTTGATCTTTAGAGATCCTTTATTTATTTATAAGTATTTCATTGTCCGGCGTAGGTCCCTTAGAGCTACGCTACGGACAATGATACCCCCCAAATGTAGAACTTCGTTCTAACCTCAAGGTTAACCTAACCTATTCAAATTGTAAATTGTAACGTTGTCATTAGGGGATGTTGTCAAATTCTCTAACCTAACCAAACTGACCAAGATCAGCTATTAACTACCTAAATGACAATGCCCACTGACCACTGACCAGCAACAACTTCACTGTAAAACAACCAAGATTAACTTGGGATTCCCGAGCTGGGTGGGAATCTAAAAATAAAATCTGTACCTCAGAGGTAAACTATCGTATCTCTAAATTTTTAGATTTTGGGTTATTAGTGATTTTTTGTCAAACTGTGCATATTTTCTTGTGGCCAAGTATTTTATCTCTAGCTATCAGTATAATATACAAAATAGGCAATGTGATACTATCGTAAAGAACAAAGCATCATAGAGGTAGACTGTATAGCCAATGACTTTACAATAGTTTACCAAAAAATCTAAAAAAAAAGAGATACGATAGTTTACCTCTGAGGTACGGAAATGTCATTTCGCAAAAGGATGAAGAAAATAGGCAACTTGTGTATTGATTTTTTTTAAAACTTCATTGAAAAAAAAAAATACTTCAATTGTTAATCCGGAACATTCTTGTTTGTATACGTATAAATTTGAAAAATTGTCATGTGCTTCATATAAAAAAAAATCAAATAAGCCCCCAATCTGAATAATTACCTGTGTTAAAATAATTGAACATTTTGACATTTTCACTAAAAGGTTATTCAAGGATGGTTTAGAATCACTCCTATGATAATATTATGGAGATGACTCACCCGTTGGCGATCGGCTGGAGGTTGTTGGCTGCTATCTGCGCCTGATGGCCGAAGTGGTGGGGGTGGATCTGGTGTGGCGCTGGGTTGGCGCGCTTACCGCTGGACCCGCCCCCTGCGCCGCTTCCGAACCGAGCCCCGTTGCCTACTACGTTACCCTGAAACAAAACAGCACAAAAACAATCAGTAAAGATGTAAAACATCATACAACAAGTCTTAACAATAATTTGATGAAATAGGGTTTTAGCAGAGTCTATTAATATCTCGATAACGTAACATGTTTCATATGTGACGTATTTCCTACTACACCGCCATCTCTTGGATTTTTTTAAAGTTACGCAACTATATAGAGGAATAGTTATACCCATTCAAATGCATAGTAAGGCTAAGAACACGTAGAAAGCCGATTCCGACCGGCGCAAAGAATGTTACTATGCTTTTGTATGGGAATACGCACAGCAAAAACAGGAACCCGCTTTCTGGCAGGCCCATTTCAAGGCAACCATCGAAGTGGTTGATAGACTAGCGGTTACAGCGCCGGCTTTCGTACTGTTTGGTGCGGACGTCGTGGTTCGATCCCAGGTGCCGACCATCTTCCTCTTTCACGACACAAGCTTTAAGTAGCTTACTGTGAAAGAGTCAGGGAGTGTATTTGTGTTCACTTTGAGTGAGCACAGATTCATTTAAAAAAAAATTAAATGCATTGAAACCATAGACAGCATTCTTTGCGCCGGTCGGCGCGGGTAGGAATCGGCTCTCTACGTGTTTCCACCCTTACAAGATAGAAGAACGAGAAACAAGGGAAGGTGTAAGAGGAACGGTATGGCGAAGGATAGAAATGAATAATGTTACTTTTCTCTGCCTACCCCTTTAGGAAACTTTGTTCGCGCGTAGACTCAGAATACAATATGCGTCATTATTGGGTAGGGAACATAAAAAATAATAATATTTGCAGCTCATCTAGCATCGAGCAAAACAGACCTTCACATACCTCATTATGGCTTAGTCATACGCAAAGAATACTGAATGAGTCAACCATCATGAGAGTGCGCATGTATGTGTACACTGAGTGACCACGTCTCTCAAAGCTTAAACAATATTTTATTATTATGAATTTTGTAATGTTTGACTATTTATTAATTAATTTGCAAATAAAACCCTGAAACAGCAGGTAAATTCTGCTGGTTTCAAAGGGCCGTTAAAATACAACAAATCTCTAATATAAATTTTAAAGTCGGGTTAGTGCGAACACTTATAACTCGAGATCGGCTCAACAGATTCTTTCAGTGTTTGATTTATTGGATTTTTCTACGCTCCGAATAACAGAATAACTAATAAAAAGTTAAAAAATGATATAAAATATAATATTGGAGTTACTATGGGACGGTAGATCCCTCTCATTCTTGCAAACGTAATTGCCGCTCTTACAGTAGTCCATCCCACTTACTCCAATTTTCATACTAAGTCAACATCGGGAACATAGAGGTAGAATGTCTCGCGTTGTTCCCACCTGAGTTTTGAATACAAATGAAATATGGATGTTTTGGAAATGTTTTAATGTTAATATTTTAGTAGCTTAACTCGATCGAATTAATTATGTATTTTTATGGGGGCGCAGTGCAAATTATGTACATATGAAGGGGCCGCCTCGGGTTAGAACTATAGGACAACGTCTGTCGGGAAAGTTAGTATATTATAATTGACGCTATATGTGAGCATACTGCAAACATAATGTACCTAATTCAATCAAAATTAATATCACATTTAACACCCACTGCAAAATATGCATTTCACTATCATTGTCTATATATTATCTATATCAGATTAATCTTGATAAGACCTTTAATATTCCTGGTGAACTCCTTTATGTTCATAGAGTTTCTGATGTCCTTTGATATCTATAGGTACATATAAAGAGGAAAGATTTTATTGTTTGTTTGCATTGAATAGGCTCCAAAACTACTGAACCGATTTGAAAATTTCTCTCACTTTTGGGAAGGTACATTATCCCCGGTGACCATAGAATATATTGAATTTTCAAAACAAAAAAATGGAATCCTTACTAAACCTCCAATAATGTAACCCAAGGTGTAAAAAAAAATTACCTAAAAATATTCTTTACATCGCGTGCTCTGCGAAAACTAATGATAGAGTAAAATTATGTTTTAGAGCTATTAATCCTGGAAAGGCCACAAAAGCCGCGAGTTTCTTTTTTTTTGAAACTAAAAGCTGTTAGAAAATCATTCTTCCTGTACGTTAAAACCATATGGCTAACAATTTTTGTAGGGTCGATTACTCGCAATTTTAATTATGTAGGTACCTGCATATAGGTATTCGTATTTGTCATCATTCGTAATACAAAGGATCGAACAATTTCGCGCAACACAAGTACATAAGTACCCACCCAGATTATTTTCATTCCAAGTAAACAAGAGTAGGTAATATGTAAAAGATTATCAGGGTATCATAAACAAAGGAGATTGTTGTACTCTTTGTTGCTTCATCTGTCACCCGGATCGAATCCCGTTCGTCACCTCGACCGCATATCTTCACAAGCATTCACCAACACGATGATTATCTCAAAAATATTTCTCTACATCGAAATAATCTAATATAATAATTTATTAAGTTCGAGTTAAGCGCGGTTTTTTTCGTTGAAGCATTCTAACCTCACGCGATATAAGTCAAGCTTCGACAATAAGTTAATTTATAAAAGAAACTCTTTTATAGTACCTACCTAAGCTACTTAAAGCTTGTGTCGTGAAAGAGGAAGATGGTCGGTCGATGGTCGGATGGTATCGAACCAGTGTGGCCACCTGATCGGTTTTGACCCGGACGGCCCGGTATTCGTGGCGTCCGTCCGGGCGAAACCTAAAATGTCCAGGTCGTAATTGACTGAGATTTCGCCTTTTCGGAATGACCCTTTTTAAGTTTGAATTGAAATATTGTCAAAAGCACCATAAGAACCTTCTTCTTGGAACTAGCAAACACAACAAAAAATATCGATTTCGTCGATTAGGAGGAGGAAGTGAGAGAAATAGGAGAGGTTGTATGAGAAATGGTATGTCGGTGGAAGAAGCGAAAGAAGTGTGCTTGAGTAGAAAAGAGTGGAGGTCCGTTCTCTCTGTCTAGGTACCTCTTAAGGGAAATTTGTCGATGACCAAGGGATTTACTGAAAATCAAATGAATTTTTGGATTGGCTGACACAGCGATTCCATGGCATTCATTCAGATAGGAAATATTACGAAACTTCAAAGGTTAAGAAGGTAAGGTAAAGTTAAAAATGGCGACGTTTTTGATAAAAAAAAAACAGACAATATTATTATACACCCGTGTACAGATTGCATTGAGTCCTATTTTTATTTGTCCCACCTTACGCCCAAAATGTCGTAATTTAAAGCAAGACAGCTGAAGCACCTCATCTTAAAGTGATTAACCCATAATAATATGCCAGTAATTGACCGTTAGATTTTAAAAATAGTTCTGCATTTAGTCGAATATTAGAACAATGATTACTTTTTCGACCGCAACTACTTGGAACATAATATTTACACGAAAGAAATTACGTAGGTATGTTCAGTTTTTTTCCACAATTTTTTTATAGGTATATCTAACTGGTTTCGAAGACCAATAGTAGCATCCTTCCTCAGGGTGGGTTTCTCGATCGTTAGCAATAGCAAAGTAATAGCAACTTTTTAGTCATTATAAAACGACATTTTATAATAATTTTGCATGATGAAAACATGTTTTTAGGCATTGTGATGTTGGTATGCATGATACTAATCGGTTACCATTTAATTTGACATTCCTTACGATCGAGGCACACCTGATAGTAAAGTATTGTGCTCACAGAACACATATATTATACTCTCTAACGAATTGTGCTAATATATATATGGTTATGGTATAAGGCGCCTATAAAGAAATGTTAAGATCCCTCAGCCATATCCTGGCTTTGGTCGTCAATTCATGTAAATCTCCCATCGCTCCCTGAAACCCATACAGCGGGCATGACCCAACGATATGGCTGGTAGTCTGAATCTCCTCGCCACAACTGCAGCTGGGGTTGTTGGAATATCCCCATCTGTGAAGTTCAGATGCATTGTGCTAATAATTTACTATTAATTACTCGCGGCGTCGAACAACCCACCCTTAGGCAAAGTTGGTGACAACAAATTTATAAATAGATGAATATTTTACATATTATATTTAAAAGAAATAGAAAAAAAATTTGTGAAAATTAAGACAATGCGTGGGTGTACGTTAGTGTGGGCCGGTTTCCTTTTCTACCGATATTGCTAACGTAATGGTTATATTTTAGTGATAAATGCTGTTTAAAATACGTATGCAAAATATTTTTCAATTTGAAAGATATCTTCTGTCTCCGAATTGAGCTCAAAGTTTCAAGAAATTGTTAAATTTATCCTATTTTGAAGCAGGTATAAAGAAAGTAAAAATATCTTTAACATTATATTTTTTTCTCGTATCACCCGAAAGCTCGTATCACCCGAAAACACGCACCTATGACCCTTGAAGTACCGAAAGTAAATTTTGAAGCATCCTTTTACGAGAACTATCTTATAGACAGACAGCAAATTGTAACAGAAACACCAATCCACAAGTATCCGACGAGGATCTTACGGCATTCATTACATACAATGGCGAAGATGAATAAATACAGTTTCATGAATTTTCCCTGTCATATCGAAGCAGTTTGACGATCTGTGAAATTGTCAAAGAAGCCTCACCAACTTTATGCAGAAATTTATCAAGAGAAGATTATGTAAAAGTATAGAAAGCAACGAGTGAACAAGATAACATTTTTAACTTCCATACTAGAACGGCCCACCCTAGTGTACGTAGGTATATACCAAACAAACATAGAGCCGAATCTAGAAACAAAGCATAGGTACTTTCTTTCATGGTTGATATTGGACACCATGGAAACAATAACAAGCAAGAACTAATTAATGGGCGATGACAGATTAGTGACCATATCAACCAAATATCAACTATCTAGAAAATATACTCCACTTCCAGCTCTGGCTCTATGTTCGTTTGGTTTAGATGCACCCTAATACAAATTGAATAGATAAATAAAGATGAAAAAAATAAACCTTTGAACTGAATTTGGCAGCGCCCAGTCTTCCTGCAAATCTCATGGTGCAAATCCAAAAAAATAACTTGAAAAATAAGTTCGAAACTCAAGTCACCGACGCGACTACGGGACCTTCTCCCGAGAGAGAGAAAGCCCAACTGACTGACCAGGCTTGCAGCCCCGACTCCTATATTCTAGAAAAGAGAAAGTGCAGGTATACAAATGGCGAGAATTATTAAAATATTATTCAGGTAAAGGCGGGATTTCGGGATAACCGACCGATAAAGTTGTTGATGATAAATCCCAAAAAAAAAACAAACAAAAGAATAGTTCGGACGGGTGTAAGACAAAAGCTATCGGCTAGTGCGGCAGGGGTCGACCAACGCAGGTTCGTTGCACTTTTGTGTGAGTATATTCATATGAAAAAATTAATTTGTTTACCTATACAAAATAGAGAAAAATGATGAATTTTCTTTCAGCTGCTAAAACATGCCGTGAAGTTACACAAAGTAGACCTTATTTTACACAAAGTAGACCTTATTCCTAAGTTTTACATTGCATTTTATAATGATAACAAGATGAAAACAACATTTATGGTTTTTATTTTATGTGTCTACTGTCTACTATAGACATGCGGAAGATACTTGTTAAAGGAGCACTAGAAATTAGGTATTTTTGTTTCATGATATGTTTTGTATGTGTTGTCCAGTTGATTTTTCTAATAAATAAATAAAATATTTTGTACAATACACTTTCAACCTCGGTAGCCTTGTAGTGTAGGCATCAATTTGCGATTAAGAGGTCCCGAGTTCTATTCACAGTTGGATCAGAATATTTTCAAGGATGTTTTTATTGAAATTTCTATCCGGGAATGGCATTTTGTCTCAAATTGGACAAGAATTGTGGATAATTTTATACGGAAAAATGTTAATTAAGTTATTTATTTAACTTAACAGATATTCCTTGATACAAACACTTGAATGCAAGATTTTATATTATTTTTAGCACCAATAAATAAACATAATTACATTAACACTTTTCTTTACAAAGGCCGACGGCGGAACTTATTGGATATTGCATGGGGCATTTTTTTCCAGTCAAGCGGTACCGTCTCTAATCTGAGACAGGCCAACCCCGGGTAGAAATTTCAGGTGAAAAAAAAAGTCTGACCCAACAGGGAATCGAGCCCAGGACTTTGTGTTCCGAAATCCACGCCTATACTAACATCGGTAGTCTATTAGAACTAATTTTTATACATTACAAAATTTACGAATGAAAGTTAATAAATTAATGTGGTTTGGGCATGTAGAGATAATCAACGAGGAGAGAATGACAAAAAGGATATATAAATCTGAAAGAATGGGTGCACGCAGACGAGGCCGACCTCGAATGACATGGTCCGATCATATCGGTTCAGTTTTAGAGGAAGGTCAAGTCAGGAGCAAAAGGAATAGAATAGCATGTAGGTATGCGGAATGTTATGCGTTTGGAAGAAGCGAAAGAGGTTTATTTGGATAGGAATGAATAGAAATCCGTACTCTCTGCCTACCCCCTTCTAGAAACGGCGTGATGGGTAAAATTTTTCTTTACTGAAAATTTATTAATGAAAGTCGTCACGTGACTACAGATAAAGGAACCAATTTTCGTCTCTGCGCATCCACAAAAACTCTCTTATAATATTTTTATTTAATGGATACAATATAACATGGTACATGACGTAAATACAAGCAATGGCGAACGAAATGCCAAAGGTAACCAGCCCCTGTGCAACTATCTTTGGGACATTTTTGCGATTAGAACAAACGTAATAGATACCTACTTATGATTAGTTATCGGTTAGAAACGTTCCCTTATCCAAGATAGAAAACAATCTATTGTCTTATCTCGGGTAATGTGTGTTGCTTGTTTTAAACGAGATTAGGTTCAGAATCTTGCTTGCTTTATAACGGTTTAGTGCTAGAAGGACAAAGGTGTCCAATGACAGGACAAGACATGTTTTTGTCTTAACTATAGGCGCGAGATAAAGATAAGACAAATAAAAATAAGTCTTAAGAAGGAGAAAAAAGGACGTAAATTCGACTTTTTAAAGATTTATAGGCATACTATTGCAGAGAGACAACGTAGTTTTTTTATAGATCAGACGTATCCACCAAGTGAGACTCACCTTAAACAAAAAATCCAAGATCTTTGAATCCAGCAATATAGACCTTTAAAATCCGTAACTATGGATGTGTAACCTGGTGTATCGGCGAAAGAGAACGGAAAAGACTGGAGGTCTTCGAAATGCGGACGTATAAAATAGGCGTACCTATGTTAAAAATCTGGAAGTTGGAATCTCTATATTTGTTTTTAAATTTCTACTTGTTGCATTCATGAGATTTTTCGACATGTTGAACATGTTGAGAATTCTCATGATTAGGAGTTTCGGAGACAAACATTACCACCTAATGGCGGCGAACCTTGTTAACGTAAAGTGATCACACTAAACCAGCATTCGAAATAGCCGTAGAAGATGGTCGTAAGCCCGTTGTGGTTTGTTCCATTTAAAAATCGAACATTAGTAATGAATTGTTAGAGTCATTAGTTGTTATTTTTTCTTTAGTTGGAATAAATGCTGTAGAAATGAGATCACTGCGTCAGATATGCGGAAAGAGACTGATTGGTAAGATTTAGGAATGATAATATTAGAAAGAAATGTGGAGTGGATGTAAGCGCAGTGACTAGAATGTGGAAGTGAATAAATTAAGAATCTCGAATGACATGGTCCGATCATATCGGTGCAGTCTTACAGGAGGGCCAAGTCAGGAGCAAAATTAATAGAAGAGCATGTATGCGTTTGGAGAAAGCGAAAGAGGTTTGTCAGGATAGGAAGGAGCAAGAAGTTTAGGTAAACAGAGGATAGAGGTGGTGGACTTCGCCGCCTTGGATTCCCTCCTAATACTGGACTTGCTGAAGCGTCTGGGATTAGTGGGGAAGCTCTAAATGGGAGACACGATGAGCAAGCAGGGGAGGCACAATAGACCACTACAGAACAGGTCAGAGCACAAAACACCCCCAGAAAAAATGGGCTGGCTTTAGAGGGACCATCTAAGTGTTTAGTTTTATATTATACATATCATGGAGTATCCCTAAAGGAGTAGACAAGGAAAGGAAAAGGACTCTCTTCTATTCAAAGAGATGCTTCGGCAGTACATAATATACTTAAATTGGAACACTTTTGCTTTTTCAACTGACATACTAATTCTCATACAAAATCTTATATTTCTCTTAATTATTATGAATATAAATTTAATAGTAAGATATTCAAAGAATTAGTAAGTTAAAGACTCTGTAAAGGAAACTGTTTGGGTCAATTTTCTCTGTCTAACCCTCAAGGGACAAGGCGCGATGAAGAAGAAAACAAACAAACAAAACGGTTGGCAGCTTAAACCGTGATTTTGAATTCGGTAATCCGTTTCTGAATGTCTCTCAATTAGCCGAATTGTAAATTTTTAGAATTATTCAACAAGACACCGAAGGAAATAACCCTCGGGAATGCATACCATTCAAGGTTCAATACAGAATCCATATTACCAACACACATGGGAGAGAACCTTCTAAAAACTACCTGAAACTCTTGCCAAGTTGACATTCTGCTTAGCTTAAAACCCAACACATTATCATTATTGTGTATTGAGGACAACACACACAATATTTGAAACCGTCTCAGGTATTTATACCTGGATACTCTGACACTATCCTCCGACTACCAGCTGTAGTAATTGTACGTCTCAGTTTTTCGTTTTCCAAAAAATGCGATTTGGATTGAGGGTGCATGGGTCCCGATTCCCGACAGTTCATTCACCCCAATGTTTTTCGGCCATACTTACCTGCGACATAAAAAAGAGACCTTAACGGTATATTCATAGCAAACGGCTAAATACCTCACACCAAAATAATTATTTGAAGCCCTACCGCGAAGACTTAAAAATGTATCTTGAGTTTTGTGATTTTTCGACATGTTGAACATGTCGAGAATTCTCATGATTAGGAGTTTCGGAGACTTAAACATTATCACCTAATCAGCTTCACCAGCTCTCAAATAGATATCCTAATTGCATGGCATACAGACAGTCTTACAAAAATTACAAAAATGTCGTTCATAAACTAGTTCGCAGTGCCAGAAACAATTATTATAGGGAGAGGATAGCTGAGGCTGGCAGGGATACAAAGAGGTTATGGCGGGTGATACGGGAGTGCTCCGGTGCGAATACAGAGAGGGTGGAAGTGAAAGAGGTCAGGATTGAAGGTAATTTGGTGAGTATTGATGATAACCCCCTAAGGGTTGCTAACCATTTCAATGAGTTCTTCTCTCGGATTGGCATAAACCTTGCCCGAGCTATCGAGCGGGAGACTGGCTTGACCGGGGAGGAGCTGGCGGGACAGTTGATAAATGAAAATAGGTCTGGTCACGCTGGCTCAATCTTTTTCACCCCTATAGATCGCTCCGAAGTGGAAATGCTGATAGGAACATTAAAGGCAAGCTCATCAACTGGAACGGATGGAATTTCTAGTAGTGTTTTAAAAACATGTAGGAGACATATTTCGGCTCCTCTTGCCCACATCTTTAACGCTTGCCTGACTGTAGGTATTTTTCCGGGGCAGTTTAAGGAGGCTATTGTAATTCCTATTCATAAGGGAGAGGATCGCCGTAGTGCTGGAAACTACCGACCTATTTCTCTGCTCAGTAACCTTTCCAAGATTTTGGAAAAGGCTGTTAAGAATCGTCTTGTTGGATTCCTTGATAGCACCTGCTTTTTCTCCAAAAATCAATATGGATTTAGAAGAGGGATGGGAACTCAGGATGCTCTTGATGCTTTCGTAGGCGGCGTGACCCAGAACTTGGATGATGGAGATAAGTGCCTGGCTGTCTTCCTGGACTTGTCTAAGGCTTTCGACACGGTGTCGCACGCGATCCTTCTGAGGAAGCTGGAGCTTGCTGGGATCAGGGGTTTGCCTCATCAGTTTTTTGTTAGTTATTTGAGAAACAGGTCCCAGAGAACTAGGATTGGGAATCATTTAAGTGATTTCCTCGAAGTCACATGTGGTGTCCCCCAAGGTTCCACGTTGGGGCCGCTTCTGTTCCTGATCTACATAAATGACCTTTGCAATTTGGCATTAAGGGGAAGAGTCATTGTATTTGCTGATGACACGGTTCTATTGTTTCGTGGGAAGTCTTGGTCGGAGGTGTATGGGATTGCAGAAGTGGAATTCAATAGGGTTGGAGCTTGGTTGAGGCGTCATTTACTAACCCTAAATGACTCGAAAACAAAATGTATGGCCTTTTCTCTTACTTCGGCTGGTCAGCCTATCCTTGATCGGAGAATACGCCTGCACTCCTGTGGGGGTGGGGCTCGGCTTTGTACTTGTCCTGATATAGCCAGATGTGATAGTATAAGATACTTGGGACTAACGATTGATAGTCATTTGAGATGGGATAGGCACCTTAATGGTCTTACATCTAGACTTGGTCGTCTGGTACACGTGATGAGACGAATTAGGGATGTGCTGGACGGGACGGTGTTGAGGATGGTTTACTCTGCTCTCTGTGAATCCATCATATCCTACGGTATTGAGTGTTGGGGTGCAGCAGCCGATTCTCATTTATATTCAGTTAACGTGGCACAAAAAGCACTTATAAGAGTCATGAACCGTATGGGGTTCCTTAGTCAGACCGAGTCAGCCTTCATTGAAAATGGTATACTTGAGGTTAGAAAGATATTTGTTTTGAGGGTGTTATGTAGACTACATAAGGGAATTGGCCAACTGACGAGAGTGACAGGGGAAAGAACTCGATCTGCTGTGCAGGGTTTCCTTGCGGTACCATCAGTACACAGTGCTCTGGGATTCAGATCCGGCCACTTTTTAGCTCCCAGATTGTTCAATGGGTTGGACCCTACTTTGAGAAGTATACAGAGTGTAAACGAGTTTAAAAAGTGTATAAGAGTATGGTTGCTTACTGTGAGCAGGGACGTTGTATTTGATATGATTTTCAGAAGGATTGTATAGGTTGTCGATGGGGTTTGTTTGGGTGGTTTCATGATGGCGTTGGTGTGGGCTGAGGGTTTTCTTTGACTGTGGAGGCTGTGGCTGTGCTCTGTGGGTGCTGTTAATATGAGAGTACATTGTATGTTTCTGTTCTGTGTTGGTTCTAAGCTTGTTTGTGTTATGCCTTTGACCATTTATTTTATGTCTTTATTTTTTAATTATTTTTTTTGTAAATTTAATTGTTTTTTTTTTTTTTTTGACATATATATATGCTTTGAATTGCCTTTTTATTGTTGCTGTGCATTTTGTTTTACTTCAACTGCTGCTGTTATTGTTGTTTTCGTTTTTTTTTCTTGTGTTCTGACATTTTATATTTTGACATTATTATTAATATTATTTTATTTATTATTAATTTTTGACAGCCCGCGGCTCTATAATTAATTTTGTTCTTGTATACTTTAAATATTCTTTTGGATTTCTTTGTATGCTTAATTGTGCAACTGTCCCGTTTTAATTTATTATTATTGTTGTATTTTATTATTATTGTTTTTTGTAATTTATTAAGGTTATTGCAATTTATTTATATTGTTGTAATTTGTTATTGCTATTGTATTTAATTTATATTGTTGAAACATATTATTGTTATTGTAAATTATAACTGTTATTGCATTTTAATACTATTATTGTAATTTGTTATCATTGTTAATATCATCTTGTTCTTTAATTTTATTTTCCAAAGATTTGTTGTGTCTTAATGTGCCTAGTCGTATATGCATGCTAGCCTCAACACAGGTTCACACCTAGTGAGGCGGCAATTTTTTTTTCTTTTTTATTTGTATCTGACGTGTATTATTGTTTTGAACTGTATAATATGTATGAATTTGATGTGACAATGATTAAATAAAAAAATAAATAAAAATAATGGCGAACGTTGTTAACGTAAAGTGATCACAATAAGCCAGATAAGAGAAAGTATGTATACTCTACTTCCAGCTCTGGAACTACGTTCGTTTGGTTTAAATGCAACCTAAGACGATCAAACTGATATTTTTAAAAATGAATCTGGGCTCACTCAAAGTGAACACAAACACACTTTCGACATCTTTCACATAAAGCAAAGCTTGTGTTGTGAAAGTGGGATTCGAATCCACGACCTCCATAAAGTCATCGACTGTTACCACTGGTCTACCAACAACTTCACATCAACCCAACCATAGGACAATCGAGCAATTAATGACCGCTTTCTATGCTTCTATCATTCGACAGGTTTTGCTGCTAGTTTTACGTCCATAATGGACTCCTCGAATTCCGTTAACGCTTGGAATTCATAGAAAAACGATAAAGAACAATAATAATTGCTCTATCACCGAGCGCTCGAGAAACGGACAGTCATAGATAAAAATAATGGTTATCGCTGTGAACTGAAATATTAATAGTGATGTTAGTTATCTGTTATTGGCTTGGTTATTATACTGTAGGTACTGATAACACATTCTTTTTATCGATAGTGAAACACCCAAAGTGGATGTTGGCGTCAAATTATCGCTGTGAATGAGATGTAAGTTAATTCGAGAGAGCTTGAACTTCGGTAGGATATTGTAATCTTCAGTAAAATCATTGATATGAAATCATATCATCCATCTCAAAGAGTAATTTCAAAAAAACTTTTCCATGTCAAACTGCCGTATTTCTTTTTTCCCATCACGCCGTTTCCCGAAGGGGGTAGGCAGAGAGTAAGGATTTCCATTCTTCCCTATCCAAACAAACCTCTTTCGCTTCTTCCAAACGCATAACATTCCGCATACATGTTCTTCTATCCATTTTGCTCCTGATTTGGCCCTCCTGTAAGACGGCACCGGCCTCATCTGCGGGCGCCCATTCTTTCAGATTTAAACAGGTATCCTTTTAGTCATTCTCTCGCTATATGCGCAAACCAGCTTCATTTATTCACTTTCATTCTAGTCACTACGATAATATCCAATCCACATTCCTTTCTAATGCGGTGTTCATACGAGGCGATATAAGGCCAGACGATTTCGCTTGCATAAAAAAAAATATCGCTCGGTCGCCCATTGATCGT
The DNA here is from genome assembly GCA_963576905.1 of Mystacides longicornis. Classification (NCBI taxonomy): domain Eukaryota; kingdom Metazoa; phylum Arthropoda; class Insecta; order Trichoptera; family Leptoceridae; genus Mystacides; species Mystacides longicornis. The sequence continues at coordinate 24,026,103 of OY756438.1, forward strand.
GTGATGTGTTCACACGAATCCACCGACATGTCATTCAATCTGTCAGGTGCGCTGATTTTGACGTAGTTTTAAAAATGGCGGACGGCGAGGTAGAAGTCTCAGAGTGTTTGCGGTTAGTTGAAAATGTTGTTTTAGACGATATAAGGAGGCTCCTAATTAAGGAAAAATCAAGAAAAAATGCAGATATTGGGTACGGAATTGGATTCTAAGGAGAAAAATTTTGGAGCATTGCTGTTTATCTGTCAAGAAACAGAATTTTACCACAGATACGGACGGCCCGCATATCTCCGCATGCGTGCATCGTTCCACCAGAAACAAAAGTTGAAAGGAGTTCAACTTGAGGCGATATCGCTTTCAATCATTTTTATCGCTTCAGATTTATCGACAATCTGTTCACACGGTTTAATTAGCTGGCGATATTTTGGTGTCCTGGCGATATTCGCCTCGTGTGAACACCGCATTATTATTATTTATTTATTTCTTTATTTTTCCAACTTTTACATAGGTACATATTTGAAATTTATATAGGTACATATTTGGAATTTATCACCTCACTAGACGACAGCCTGTGTTGAGGTGATACTAATTTTTAATTATAGCGGCACTGTACTATGGAAGACACAAAGACACAAAAAGAGAAAAAAAAAATACAAACAAAAACAATCAGAACACAGAAGAAACAAAATAGTAGAAAATGAAAAAAGGAAAACGATCAGGACATACCCATGTACACACACTATCCTATACACGCCATCACATACATACACACATATATTCTCATTCCTCACCTCATCAATCAGTCTCTTTTCGCATATCCTACGCAGTGATCTCATTTCCACAGCATTTATTCCAACTTCCAGATTTTTCTTCCATGTTCAAGTTTCACTCAGGATGTATCAGGATTGCATAGCGCATCAACTCTTTGGATTTAAGAAAAACGTTCTTATTTCTCATTAGAGGTCTAAGTGCTAGAGGCCAACCATTCTACCAGCCACTTTCTTTCTTTCAATCTCCTTTTCACCCCTTCCATCTCTGCTAAATAGACTACCTACATAAACATACTCATCCACTTGTTCCAAGTTCTCATCATTCACTTCTCATCATCAACTACCGTACCGTAGAAATAGATATCGGCCCAAGTGTGAAGTAAGCGATCAACAAAATGAAATTTGAATGCTAAATATTCTCCATGAATTGTGGTTGTACCTATTTAAGATAAAATGTAGAAAAAAAGTTATGTGAAAATTTGTAATTTGAAAGTTTGTGGAAGAATTTAGCTCATACATGCACACTTCGATGTATTTCACATTGACACAGACGCATATATTCTGTGATCAAATTGAGAATACATTAGTATTGTTTGTCTTTAATAATAATAATAGAAAAAACTTTGTTCATATCAACATTTCAAATTCGACGTATCCTTGTTATTGTTTTTGAAAGAAAATTGTGAAATAGCGCTCGCTCAATATAATAATTATGTATGTATTATGAAATCTCAATATCACTATAGTATGATGGCCGCACATGGATGAGAGAGGCTCAGGACAAGAATGATTGAAAGGAGAGGGGGAGGCATAATATGTTCAGCAATGGACGGAGACAGGCTGACGAAGAAGAAGAAGAAGATGGCCGAACTTCGAACACTAGGCGACTACTAGTAACAATCAAATAGACCTTTTAGGGGAACGGTGATAGTTAAAAAAGGGCTAATAAACAAGGAAAGGTAAGAAAAGCAGATTTGAAAGAAATTGCAAAATAACAGTAGAGAATAAGTTTGAAATTGAAATATGTAATCTGAGCAAGTATGTATATTCAAAATCGGTAGATATGTATTATATAGTAGGTATGCGTGCTTCTGTCAAAGCAATTACGTATTCTTTCAGATCGAAAAGAGAGTAGGTAGGTATACAGTGTATTATTTTTTGGTATAATGAAAATAATAGACAAAAAAAAATACATTACATTAAAAATACAGTACATTTTGTATGGTAATGTTTTATTCAAATACAACCTATAAATGTGTTCATAATAATATTATGTTCGAATACATTACAAAAAATATACAAAATTGTAATGTACATTTTTTCAGCTGACTTGATGTCACATAATATTTTTTTTTACGTTTACGAAACACGTGGATCGAAATTATTGAAATAACAGCACACAATTTAATAATAAACCAAATTATAAACTACTTATGATATGCAGAATCAGTTATTATGATGTTATCATTAAACAACGATCTCCGAATTTTCAATGATATTTTTTTTGCCATAAGTACTGCGCAAGATCGAGCGCAATTGAGAGCTCTTGTTGCCTCCCTTTGCCCCTGTGTGGGGTTCAAAGGAAGATTGTATGTTGTATGTATGTATTTTTTTTTCAAATTTAAACCCTGGTGGGCTTACTACTGTTCTGATGGTTGGCTTACGGACGGTTTCAATCTATCTGATATAGTATCTATTTTTACTAGGTAAACGAGACATTTTTCCGCAACTAAAGTAGAGTTGTGGATCGAGACGTTCTAGAAAAAATACTCATGTGCAGTGCAACGCGCACTTAGTTTCAAATATTTGACTATAATAAGCTGATAAAAATATTAGATAAATAAAAATAACGCCTCTTAACGGGATTCATATTATGGCGATGACTTTACTCAAAGATCCTTTTTTTTTTTGAGAAAATGTACCTTTCCGGATGGATACCAAATTTTGGGAATGACCTTTCTTTAGGAAATTTATAACTTTCCAGCTACAAAATTTCCGGAATGATCTTCATTTAGGTTAAAGAGTCTTAAGCTTTTAAAAATATATAATACACCTTTTTTTTAATAACTTCATTTCAAATACGTACCTATAATGAAACAGCTATAACGTTTTTGAATTTAAGCCGTTATTCCCACCTCTACGTAAGTAAAACCGTCATATACTGCTGTCTCTTTCATTCGATGCATGCGAAAAAGATAGCAATCACGTAGATCTCGGTTTTAATCTCTTGCCGAAGCGGTAAGGACATACTAATGGTAGTTATAGGAAATAAAGTCAATTAATTATAAAGCGGTTCAAGATAATCACCGTCGATATGGTGGGGGGAGACTGCGATCCTCCCCCACCCCCAGTCTGCCCCCCTCATCGAGGTTTCAAGTGGATGAACCGTCTGAAAGCCGAGACCGTAATGTGTATTGTGTGGGCCGTTAGAGGCGGCGCTGTCTGGATGGCCGCAGCAGTAAAGGAGGTCAGGCGAGGCCGCCCACGCCAGCGTCCCGGCGCCCCATAACGGAGAGGCGCCACTGCCCCAAGACGTGACTACGCTCCGTCATATCATTAATAATATGCGTGCGGAATTTGTACTAATAGGAGATTGAGATATCGACACGACACGACGACGGCCAAAGCGTTTGCTTGTCCCATATTTATTACCTATGTGACGGCGATACTTTTAATCATTAAAATATTAAAAACGGTTTATATGGCGTTTTGTAAAATATGGGTCATGGGGATAAACCTACATACATTATAGTCTTTTAATACAATATAGCATAATAACAGTACAAATAACTAATAAGTAAGCAATTCTTTACCCTATATTGCCCATATTTGTTTCTTAGTGCGCATTCACAACAAAATAACATAGAGCCGAATCTAGAAAATATGCTCTGTGACTAGATTTGGCTCTACGCTCGTTTGGTGTAAAGTAGGTACCTACATGTTTGTTCATACAAGTCGATAGTTGCTATGACATATAATAATAACGGGAATCCGCAGATTGAGAGTCCTACCAGTGCGAGCAAACCTATTTGATTTTGCTCCTACTCTTTCTCAGAACAAGCAGAAACAGTGCCTTACCTTTACCCTATCCTCTTTCCCCTTTCCCAGTATCTGAGCCGAGTACTTAAATGTATATACTTCACACTGGTGTATAAGTTCAAATGTATATACTTCACTGGTGTATAAGTTCAAATGTATATACTTCACTGGTGTATAAGTTCAAATGTATATACTTCACTGGTGTATAAGTTCAAATGTATATACTTCACTGGTGTATAAGTTCAAATGTATATACTTCACTGGTGCACGTTTCGTAATATATGTACTGTCTTATTTTTGTATCAATTTCACTGTCTGTATATTAATGTTAAAATAAATAAATGAATAAATAATACCGACGAAATATGCTATACTTGATCAGAAGTTCCTACATACAAATGTTGAAACGGGAAGAAATGTCAATTTTTCCGCAGTTCTAGACGTGGTGAAGTAAAATTGTGACGCTTTAAGGAACGATATAACTAATGTAAGTATAAGCAATCGAACATTAATTATTAATAACCCTTTTCAATGCCTGTTGTCCGACAGGTTTGGCTGTTTTTTTTTTCAAATACAGTAGCTCGTTGCTTTCATTGAAACACTAACTTATCTCACGAGAAATATTTTTCTTACTTATTTTATTCGTCTATAAGCCGACTTTCGTTTCTATGACAATAATAACAATCATTGGTATCCGCAGGAAATATATTAATATCAACGAAACATGTGATTGGTACTTGATAAGAGGTTCCCATATAAAAATAAATATATTCCAGTATAAATACTTAGTATCACCTCAGCACAGGCTTTTGTCTAATGGGGTGATAAATTCCAATGTTAATGTGAATTGTACACATTAATGAATTATATTAATATAACTATTTGGAAAAAAATTATGTTGCTACAGTACGTCTTATTAGTTCAAGTCAAGAATAATTTAGTGAAAAACCATATTATCATACAATGTTCTTTTATCTGCGGCATCAAAGACCTCGTATTGGCGCCGGCGTCCTAGCTTCCCCGACGTAGGCGCCAAGGACGACAAGGAAGGTGATAAATTCCATCATGTACAGCTAAATTTATATTTTGTACACATGAATGTAAAAAATAAGTTACCTACTAAAATACCACAATAATTCGGTAAAATTTGGGTTTAATGTACATAGCCTATTCATCCAACAACATATAGAATAATGTAACACGCTTCAAATGTGACTTATTTCCTACTACACCGCCATCTCTTGGATTTTTTTAACAGTTATGCAACTAGGTATAAGATTCTGTATTACGTCAACGTTCGACGGGCGGGTCAGCTAGTATGTATATCTATACTAATATATAAAGAGGAAAGATTTGATTTTTTGTTTGTTTGTTTGTTTGCATCGAATAGGCTCCAAAACTACTGAACCGATTTGAAAAATTCTTTCACTTGTATATTATAAAAATGCAAGTTCCGAGAGGCCGTAGACTTTCGTCCCACGTCGCAAAAATGCAGAATCGCTCTCGCAGACGAGTAGGCACAGGCAGTCCGATTCGGCACAATTCCAACAGCGCGGCGTCCTCCATCCATCTGTCTAGTTGTGTCTGCGTGGTATGTCGGTAGGTTGGTTGGTACGTCTGGTCTTTATAATGTGCAACTTGTAACGGTGCACGACCTCGGCCTTGCGTTGTTGCGGATTTCCCTCGCCCTGCGCCTCACTTGCGCATTCCTCATCGCTTCTGCGCACACAGCCACGCGCACTCACCTCACCGGAGAAGGTGGCCATCTCACGATCGAGACAATCATAAAGCTTTTGTCATAAAGATATATTGAAACCCACTATTATAACCACTGAGTACAAATATTATTAGAGAACTTTTTTGGATGCGCGGTAGGTACCGAAAATTGATTCCTTTATTCAACAGTCACGTGACTAAAGATAAATAATTATCAATAATGATTCATTTGACTTTCATCCACAAGCACAAGACAACACAACAAAACCCATAAGTACGAGGGGGGGTCCAAAAGTTCGTGGAATGGAGGGGATGGAGTGGGGATAGGGGCGGTTTCAATATTTCATACTAATTAGTGACTCATCAATAGTATAGAAACTGAGTTTCAGCTCTGACGCATCATTCGTTTAAGAACACTCGCCTGCTAAACAAGTCAATCCGGAAGAAAACTGTAACTATGGAGAAAATTGAACATCGGTCTGTGATAAAATTCCTTACTAAGCAAGGAAAGAACGCTCAGACCATTTTTAATGAAATGGAAACCGTTTATGGGGAACAGTGCCCTGGTAAATCAATGATTTACAAGTGGCATGGTCTTTTTAAACGTGGTCGGGAGTCGATTGAAGATGACCCCCGCTCAGGAAGGCCAGTTGAGGCCACCACATCAGACATCGTTGAAAAAGTGGAAAAATTTGTACTGGAGGACACCCGTTTGAAGAAAAAACAGTTATCTGCATTAGTTGGAGTATCAGATACCACCATTTTGAGAATCCTACATGACCACCTGGGTATGACAAAAGTCAGCGCAAGATGGGTACCGAGAATGCTCACGCCCCTTCAGAAACAGCAGCGCGTCGATGCGGCAAAACAATTTTTGGAGTTGTGTGGAGACGAACCTGCACAGATTTTGGAGCGGATTGTTACCGGAGATGAAACATGGGTTCATCACTTTGAACCTGAGTCCAAACAAGAGTCCATGCAATGGCATAAAAAGGGGACTCCACCGCCAAAGAAATTCAGGGTGTCAGAGTCGGCTGGAAAGTTGATGGCTACTGTTTTTTGGGATTGTAAGGGGATATTACTCATCGACTACAAAGAAAAGGGAAAGACCATAACCGGAGAATACTACGCAACGATATTGGAAAAATTAAAAGAGGCCATCAAGGAAAAACGTCGAGGAAAATTGACCAAGGGTGTGTTGCTCTTGCAAGACAACGCGCCAGTTCACAAGAGCAGAGTTGCAATTGCTGCTCTGCACACACTTGGCTTCGAATCACTAGTACACCCACCCTACAGTCGAGATCTGGCCCCAAGTGATTTTTATTTGTTCCCAAATTTGAAAAAAGACTTAAGGGGAAGGAAATTTTCCGATGAAAGTGAGGTAAAGGAGGCAATTTTGGCCCATTTTGAAGCCAATGATAAAAAATACTTTTATGAAGGTATAGAAAAATTAATTTATAGATCTAATAAGTGTATTCGGCTTAAGGGAGATTACATTAAAAAGGAAAAATAGATTTGTCGTTTTATTTTATTTAAAACCCTTTCATTCCACGAACTTTTGGACCCCCCCTCGTACTTTCTTTAACTAATTATACGATGAAAACATAAAATTCGTCTGCGTTTAAGCTAAAATATTAAAAATCGAATGTCACACACCGCTACCGACAAACGTCACAGTTTGAATGAGTTTAACAGCAGTCACGTGGTATATTTTGGGACCATGCACGGTAGCACATTATTTCTCTAGTATTATTAATTTCTCCTCAAAGATTATAACACCGTACCATATCACGAAAGTCTGCTATAAAATAGAATCACTAATGCTTTGTTTTCCTAGAAAAGAAAAGCCGACGTCACAGTAAGAACTCGGCATCTCTTTCACTGACTGCAGTAAAATAATGAAATCACGAGAAAGAGTCAGTGTACGCTTGACGTTTAGTGTCATTAATCGTAGCTTGGGTACCATAATAAGGACGACGCCCACTAAAACGAAACAATAAACGTACACAGTACAAAGATTTAATTCAAAAACTTTTGCAATATTAGTAACAAATTTTTATTTCCAGTTTAGTTTTGTATGAGGCAGTTTTACAATGGGATCCGCTTTACTTGAATATCATGGCATTACACAAGGTCTTTCAGTATCAGAATGGCGAAGTTTCACTGATCCCGCGCCTTCTGATCTCATAATAAGGTTGACTTTCCTAAATCTGTACTAAAATGGAAAACATTTTGTTTTTTCGCAAAGCTTATTATGAATCGGTGAAGTTTTCTCTGCAGTTTTCACACCAGGTGTAATACATTTTTTGGAGTTATTTGCTTTGGAAAAATCTAAATTGATAAGAAAATAAAAACCGATATTTCATTTAAGAAGATTTCATAACATCCCCATTTTTTACACTTTGTGCCCGAATCACTCGAAAACGAGTGCAGAGCTACAAAAAAAAACTTCACTTGTAGAAGAAGCTTGGTTGTGAATCCTGGCATCTGACGAAGGCTCAACAGAGGAAGATCCTTAGTGTTGAGAATAGATTTTCGCGACAGATTTTGGGCATAAGGTGGTACCACTATGTCTCAAATGAGACCGTACGCGCCAGATCAGCACAACAGCCAATCACCTCTGTAATCCAGAATAAAGATTAAGTTGGCTTGAATATGCAAGCCTTTTCTACAATCCGGATGGGACAAGAAGGCGAGGCAGGCCGAAATTAACAATCAAGCGAGCATTCACTGCAGTTCTACAAGATGCTGGACTAAGCTGTGCAACTGGCGTGAGATAGAGAGGCTTGGAGGAACTTGGCGGCCACATGCTCCACACTGGGAGCGAACGTTGATTAAGTAAGTAAGTAAAAGAAGCTATCCAGTATGGTAAGACGATACAAGAGAAGGTTTTGCGAACATGTAAGACGAGACTGATTCGCTGAGAGAAAGTATAAAAATAACCCTCAAGCGAAAGAAATATTAAATTTGCTCAAGTTCTGACAATTATTATTCTAATGAGTGGTTGTACTTATAAAATACGAAGAGAAGAGGCACTCGAACTATTGTAGAAATAAGTCGATCACGATTCGCACTATTTGGAATTCGAATTAGGTACGATCCGTATTCTATAGGTCTTTGTATTATTAGAAAATGTAGACGGGGTTTAATAGAGGTTGAAGATGCATCGCGGCGATATCGGGTTGAAAATCACACAGGAGAGACTCGATTATCCGGTCTCGCAATAAATTTAAGCATTTTACAATAGTGATTTTATATTATAATCCTAGAGCTGATCAAGAACCCTGTTCTCGAATGTCGATGGGTTTTCTCATAGATTTTTTATGACTTTTGTATGAGTTCTTTAAGAAAACATCCCAAGTTCTCTTTCAGAAGTGTATTTTGTGTTCACTTAACGCGAGCAAATATTGATTTTAATTGAATAAAAAACGCTACGCCTTCATAACACCATCTGAATAAAATACACTACGCCTTCATAACACCATCTGAATAAAATACACTACGCCTTCATAACACCATCTGAATAAAATACACTACGCCTTCATAACACCATCTGAATAAAATACACTACGCCTTCATAACACCATCTGAATAAAATACACTACGCCTTCATAACACCATCTGTACCCCTATTCTCTGTTTTATCGGAAGGTAGTCACGGTAGTAAAGTGAGTATTACAGGATACATTTTGTATGGGAAACGTGTATAGCGCCGCCACATATATATTTCTAGAAACTAAAGCGATTCTCGCATTCGATACGAACTTGCTTACTTTCCGAATCCGGATCGTCAGACCAACAATCGACTGTTTCTTGGTCTCTCCGGTGGTGGAAGGATTGGCCGACATGGTGTCGTTTCCAGGGACGCCCGATCGGTCTATTGCAATAGTTCAATCTACGTGGATGCTCCTTCCGTGTCCCCCGATTGTCGATGTATTCGATACGTATAGTCGTTTAATAAGGTTTATTTTCCGAAACTGTTGTAAGATGGAAAACATTCATACGTTTTCGGAAAGCTTATTGATTGGGGAAGATTTTTTTGTGGTTTGTACGCTAAGTGTACTATACTTTTTTGGAGTAACTTCCGTAGGAAAAACGAAAAAAAAAAACTGACTTGTGATTTTCAACGTTGTATTTCCGAGGTTTATAGTTTCCATAAAGCAGTACTTTGTTCACGATTTTCAGTTTTAGGTTAAATTACGAAAAATAACCTGAAAACCACTGGCATTTGACCCCTGGTTAATAGGAACAAAATTGTTGCAAATTTGCTCTAGTATAACCCCTCTCAAGTATTCTTTACTTTGTAACTTTTTTATGCTAAAAACATTTAGATAGATGCTATTAATTATTTAGCGAATGCCATTGAATGACATTTCGAACAAATGAGGCAGAAACAGTTTACTGATTACGCAGAATCAAATTTCCTGCTTGTCAGAATAAATATGGATTTGGAGTTATCTTTATTATGCATTTTGTGTGTTTAGCGACATCTTTTGGATACTATCCGAAATAATTATCCGGTCGATCTAACTGCCGTATAAAAGACAACTTACTGTCCCATGCTTTATTGATTCGTTTACTATGGCGTTCTACTGCAATACTGCGAACGCTAGACAGAGAGTGAACGAACACATTATGGCATTCAGATTTGTTGAATCTGATCCATAAGATGAGATGAGGCTGAGATGAAGAAGGAGTACTGATTTCTTTTCTCAAGGTCAAATGATATTGGGGAAAAGTGGTCTTTATCGGAAGATGAGAAACTCTCTTATGAGTTTTGGCAAGATTAAGAATATCTGGAGTACTCACCAACTTACTTTCACTATTTCTTTATGAACTAGGTTAAACAGTTAATAAGGAATTCCACTAACTACTGAAATGAAACTCGATTTTATATTACAAAAAACACAAGCACTATATTAGTGAATTCAAATAAAGTATCACAGAAAAAAATATATTTTAACTTAAAACTAATTACAATGTTATGCACTGGTAGTGGGTTCTGAAGAAAAGAGTGATAAAATTGTATATTGAAAAAGCTTTTATAGTTGGGTTATTCACGCAAGATAATCTTTTCCAAATAGGTGATGTGTTCTCCCTCTGGTGTGAAATATCCTAAGTTAGTTGACTTGGTACAGACGGTGATGAATCTACATTGTTGATAAAATACGAGATGTATTCGTCGTATTCCGCTAGATGGCTCTTTATCCTGGATGGTTCCATACACTCGTTGTCATCAGATAGAAAATTAGTTTGTGTGGTATAATTTCCATACTTGTCTAACCGCCATAACATTATTACTCCGGATGCGCGAACTCGTAGCACGAACGCGATCGGGTATCGCGAGGCGATTGGGGCAAGGGAGACACCTGTCCGGCGTGTGTCCGCAAAGAGCCGGCCTCTTGTTCCCATTCCACATACGTCCACTGTATTATATAAAGAGGCAGTCGAGGTAATTCGGTGCAACTCTCACTATATAATACAGTACCCTTATTCTTAATACTACTCACATTCGTCGATGAAAAATTTTGACGATTACTGCATAGGCTGAAGGCATCCGAAAGCATTGAGGCGGCCATATACCCGTTTTCAAACAAAAATTCCGTTACTTTCCGCCTTAAAGTACCTCACGGAAATTTAGAGGCTAAATACGTATTTAGAAATCTGGAAATCCTCAAATCAGTCGACAACGAGAGCAAAGGGTTAAGAAAAAATCTTGAAATCGATTTTTAACAACTTTCTGACTGCTAGAAAATTAAAACTTTTAGAATAGCTCCTCCTAGCATTAGGTTTCCATTTTCATGTATTATCTAACATTAGGTACATTAAATCTACTTCGAAGGAACGAAATATCGTATAAGAGGTTTCAATGCCTTCGGAGCCCCGATGGGAGAAACAACAGCGTTTTCCTTGGCTAATTGTTAATCAGAATCATTGAATCATGACTCTGCGATGTCCATTGTTCAGCACTTCACGATGTTGTCTTTGCATCAAGTGGTCTGGAAAAATTATTGTAAAACATGAATTTGGCCACTCTACCCCCAATGTCCCTCCTACCCCCACTCACTACTATGAAAGTGTCGGAATATTATGTGTGTGGCATTAAGTTGATCGCATTCCTCGTAGAAAGCACCAGACATTCTGTTACATTTACCGGACAAAAAAGCTGTGCAATTTTGCTAGTATCCGGCGCAACTATGGACGAATGGAATGTCATTTCTTTGGTTAATAATATGGGGGCTAAACTGTCATTGTCCGCTTCTTCCAGCGATATACCATTTGTCTATATATATACCGATATACCTCTCCTATTTCTCTTGCTTCTGATCTGGCATTACTTTAGGATGGAATCGATGTGTTCCATCCATTTCGTTCTTGCAGGAGCACGCTTTTTTCACAACTTTTACTTTTAACATTGTGTTTCCGCGAACCGTCTCAACTTATAAACTTTCATCTTTGCCACAACACAAAATTTCATACCATTATGCCTCTCTACTGAGATAACGAACGAGGGAGAAGATTTTTTTTTTATTACCCATCACGCCGTTTACAGAAGGGGGTAGGCAGAGAGTACGGATTTCCATCCTTTCCTATCCAAACAAACCTCTTTCGCTTCTTCCAGACGCATAGCATTCCGAATACATGTTCTTCTATTCCTTTTGCTCCTGATTTGTTCCTCCTCTAAGACTGAACCGATATGATCGGACCATGTCATTCGAGGTCGGCCTCGTCTGCGTGCACCCATTCTTTCAGATTTATATATCATTTTAGTCATTCTCTCTTCGTTCATTCTCTCTACATGGCAAAACCACCTTAATTTATTGACTTTCATTCTAGTCACTACGCTAACATCCACTCCACATTCCTTTCTAATATTCTCATTCCTCACCTTAAAGAAATCTCAGCATTGAATAAATGTCAACTTGCAAATAACACCGTGGTTCGACGTTTTAATAATTTTTTTTTCCATACACTCTACAAAAGACCTCATATTATATATGTTTCCGTGACAATTACGCTGGTGTGAAGTACCAAAATTTTGTATGGAAGCGTGTATAGCGTCACTACAGAATACTTCAGAAAGATCCGCAGCTCGTCAAATTCTCGTGAGTTTCTCACTTACCTTAGTGAGTGATATTAGGAATAGGGATACAGTAATGCAAAAATCAGCGTTAGTTTCTGTCGAAATCACACCATCGGGCGCACAAACAAAACATTATGTATCTCGACGTTTCGGCAGAAATCTTTGAGCCATTATCAAGGTAGTCCTAATTAGCTCATCTATAATATAAAAGAAAGTCGGGTTAGTGCCAACACTTATAACTCGAGATCGCATGAACAGATTTTTATAATGCTTAGTTTATTGGATTCTTCTCCGCTCCGGACAACAGAATAATTATTGAAAATTCGAAAAATCGATACCAAATAATATAAAATTTAATATTAAAGTTTGTATGGAACGGATTTACTGACAACAACGGCATGTGTTAAAAAATCCATAACAACACAATTTTTATTAACACATCAACCATTGAGTTTCAAAACATGAGAACGTGATAGAATATCTTTCAAGCTTTCAGAAATATTTTTTTTTAACACTCAAAACATATTTTTGTATAAATTACAAATTTGAAGTTAATAATCATATTAAGGACTACAGGACAACGTCTGTCGGGAAAGCTAGTTATAATATTTAACAGTATTTATTTATTTACTTCATAAGAGACACCAACAGAAGACTGAACAACACAAACAAAAAAAAACATGAAACAAACACATAGAATATCCAGTGCTCCAATAACAGGTATCTCCCGCATAGCTATTGTACATAGTTAGGTGGGTACAATCAACAGTACCTATGCGTATAAAGTGTGTACATACGCTATTATTATGATGTTATATTTACATTATTAGGTACTTGCTTTTTTTAAACAGTTTTTGCCATTTCTTCAAAAAAGGGGAAAACAAAAGTTTTTTATTCTGTAATTTGAAAACTATAGCGATAGTCGAGCAAATTTATAGGTAGGTACGATGCAAATTAGTGAAGTCAACGAACCCGTAAAGAAAAAATCGATGAAGGAAGCTGACAAATATAGCATCGATATTATTATTCTTATTACTACATAATCTACAACACGCGAATAATATTTGAAAATAAAAATGACAGTTAGATGGAGCAAGGCGATACAGGGTGTAATTGTACATGTATGAACACCAATAAAAAAATATTTTATAAATAAATAAAAAAATAATTAACGCTTTTCTATACATATGTAGGTGGCAGTAGAGACATAATGTAAAAAATTTTGGTGTATATAAATCACTAAAACTATTAAAATTTTAAAGCATAGAGGTTTATTAAGAATATAACGAAAATAATATGAGAGTTCTTCGTACTTACTAACATTTAAAAATACAAAATAGTCTTCAAAATCTAGTATGTTTATGGTTTCTTTATTATTTTTTATGTATTTAATAAATCTCCTATATTAATAATTTCTAGTACATGATTCGAGTATTTCCAAAAAAGGTATTATCTCGGCACAGACATCTACCTAGTGATGAATAAATTCCGAAAAAATGTATTTACCTAGTTCGCAAGTATTATAGTATTATGTACTTTTTGTAAGGTTTGTGTATTCACATAGTGAAAGTTCATTTTGATGATTAAAATGATAACACAGTTGCACTTTCACAAAATTTTATGAATCTCATTAAATTTTGTGAAAGTGCAAATGTGTTATCATTTTAATCATTATAGTATTAGTGCTCTTTTTTATTGTAAACTATTAAATTTGGGAAAAAAAAATGAATAAAAGCTCAAATATCTAAAACTTCTTACTTCTTTGAGAACACAGAAAAAATTGAGAATAGAATATAACAAAGAATTAATTAATTTAGCAAATAATTTACTATGGAAGTAAACGCCGTCAATTTTATTTTAAATGATTCTGTGCTCCCTCAAAGTGAACACCAATACACTCCTTGACTCTTTCACAGTAAGCTACTTAAAGCTTGTGTCGTGAAAGAGGAAGATGGTCGGCACCTGGGATCGAACCTACGATACGAAACAGTACGAAAGCCGGCGTTGTAACCGCTAGTCTACCAACCATTTCAACAATTTAAAATTTACCAATGATAAATATTAATTAATCGAGATGAATGTATTAAGCTTAAGGGTAGGTAAACAAGAAAACGTCTGAAAAAAAAAGATGCAAGAAGGCGTGGTCGACACAAAAATTCCTTCCCCTGAACAAAACGGCATCGGAAGTAAAAGAAACAGGAGAGGTTGTATGAGAAATGGTATGCAGAAGCAAAGAAATGTTGTTCGATACAAAAAAGAGGATGTTTGTTTATTCTGTCTAACACGACGCGCGACGTGATGAATGAAATGAAATTCCAAGTAAAAGGTGTAGCTTGAAACAAGTGAATGTGTGTTGAAAGCCTTTCCAGTTGAGAGAAACAGGAAGTTAAAAGTGAGAGGTTGATAGAAAGAAGGAGCTTTCGGATGATAAGATAAGTGGAGGGCTTGCGGCATCTTTGTCAGATCAAAGAGGATCGCTCGCTCGAAGCTATTCTGGGGCAGAGAGCCGCGAACTATAAAAGATACGGATATATACGCGCAAAAGCCCGACATAGTTTGCAAGTGTGATATTTACAGGAAAGGATGGAAAATAGAGAATCTTTCAAACGCCCCGCATACCGGGTAAAAAACGCAAATTCAGCAATAAACTCAAACATAAGAACGTTCGGAATATTTCTATTTTTAGTTGTATGAGAGATTTTCATTCGTAGCTCCAACACGAAAGAAATCCGCTTAGATTACATCTTTTTTCAAACACAATACCTTTCTTTAATTTCATTTTCGACTTCTTCTGGTAATAAACCATTCCTAACTTTCATGAAAGAACATAGGGAGGCAATCGGACATCTTCAACTATTTTCTCCAAAAAAGACCCAAGTTCCGACTCAAATCGACGATAGCCCATGGCACTCGAAAGATATTGAACAGGTTGTAATTTGGCGTAATGATGCAAAAGAGCGACTTATTTGAGGCAAACAAGTGGTTGGTAACCTAGCGGTTTAGTCGGTGAGTTTCAATCCGCAGGTCGTGAGTTCGATTCCCGGTACCGACCAAGCTCCTCTTCCACACAACACAAGCCTTCGCTTAATGTGAAAGATGTCAAAAGTGTATTTGTGATCACATTGGGTAAGCCCAGGTTGATTTGAAAAAATGATTGCTGCTGTATAATAGTGGACAGGCATGGCTTAGTAGGGCGCAAGAACCGTATGAAAGATCTAGGGTTCCCAATCTAATAGATTTACAGAACGACGGCGACGCACGGTTCGAAATATGGAGAGACAATTGGAAGTCCACGTCACAAGAGGCTAACGTAGCAGGAAGTTAAAAGGCATCAGAAAAGAGAAAGAAGAAAGATAAGCAAGAAACCACAATTGAAGGCAGCAACACCACATTATGCATGGGTAAGTTTGCCATTTTCTTGATATTAAAGAGCAAAAATTAACAGGTGCCACAAGCAACGGAATGTCCTGGATAGAAGACCCCAAGACCGGAATAAACATTGCATAAAAGTCGAACCTAATGTTGGAATGATAATAATGGCATTACAGCATGGACCGTGCGTGGTTTTCAAATCAAGTCCGCCGCGGACTGATTAGCATATCCAGTTCCAATGGGCATAGAAAATGCGGTGACGTCTGCAGAATGCTAATAAAAGATCTACTGGGCCAACACTCCTCTCCTCTAGGAGCGTTGCACGTTTCCGTTTTTTATACTCATAATAATTCCGCGTGGATCTCGTCTTCCTCTTGTAGACCTCACCAGAGGCCATCCTGTTTATCAACAAACTTCGTTAATCTCCAACTGTACGAAGTCTCTCTCCGTTCAGTTCATCTTCTAACGCTCCTCCTTCGTAATATTATATCCTTGATTTTTCTTTGTCAGCCGTCCTTCAGGCTTCTTCTAAAGTATTCCACCTTTTTCTATTTTGTGTTGCTTTCAATCAGTTTTTCTCCGCGAACGGAGTCACATCGTCCACCCATCGTTTTTGAGGTCTACCAATTGGCCTGCCATTCTCATAGGATCGCCATTTTGCAATTCTGGTTGCCCGTCTTTATTTTCTCTGTCTCGCCACATGTAAACCTTCTGCTATTTTTGTTTCGCGACACGGTCTATTAAATCTGCGACTCTCATTCGTCGTCATATCTTCATTTCTTATTTTGCATCTAAGACATCCTAAAATTTGTCGCTCCATAGCCCTTCGTGCGCATCTTAATTATTAGTGTATTGTGTTGGCTGCGAGTGACATTGTTTCCATTTCATATGTCATCATATCTTTGATAATGGTCAATTTGCCCAAAACTCGGACCTGCTAGTCGCTTTGCTTGATTTTTTATAATTTATCAATTATTGATTTTTACCGTCTCTGCCTGACTGATCCGTGCACTCTTTGCAATATTTTCGAAGCCTTCCAACTACCTCGAAAAAATACATTTTGGAACAAGCAAAAAGATAGCCAGGTCTGTTTTGTTGTATAAGACTCTTTCTCGTAGAGCATTGGTCTTTTCCGAAAGGTAAGGCTTTTCGATGTAATTACATGACAATACACGGTAGGTACGGTTCTAAAACAATATAGACTGATTCTTCATAGAAAAGGAGGGCCACCATGGAAAAAAATAACAGAATGCCTTTAAGGGCAGCAGTTTTTGCTTTCCTATAAAACGACCTTGGACTTCTATGGTCTTGGGTGGAGATGAAGAAACTTTTAATGATTAATGATTAATCATTATAAGGATTACTCCATTTTAAGTTTTTATCTCTTTAATTTTATATGTGTTTTGATATTGTATATTATTTAAATAGTATTATTTTATTTGTTTTAGAATTGTTTATATTATTTGTTTTAACTTGAGAGAATTATTAATATTGTTTTAACATCAGAGGATTGTTTTTTTTATTATTTTATTGATTAATCATTATAAGGATTGCCCCATTTTAAGTTTCTATCCTATTAATTTGTATATGTTTTGATATTGTGTATTAATTAAATGATATTATATTATTTTTTTAGAAAAATGAACCCCTCCCTTAACACGAGACTTGTCTCTACTAGGGAGGTTACTAATTTAAGAATTTTTTACTGTGATTAATATATTGAATATATTGTAAAGGAAAGGAAAATGTAAGAAAAAGAAAAAATAAAGTATTATTATTATTATTTTTATTCGAATTTCATGGCATTCGGTCATATATGCTTATCCGGTAAGGGATGTGTCAAAAGATGACAAATAAAACACGGCTGGCATTAGAATGAAATTTCACACTTGATTGACACTTTTACAACGTTACAGGCATAATATTATAATCCGTATATATATATAAGAATATATATATAATGGAGTTCTATTTCCTTTAGTCATCGCATCAGGTGTGAACGCCAAGACGAATTCGACTGTTCTTTTTTCTTATGAAAGACATTTTCTATGAACACAAAAGAAGCGCGGTTCATTAGAAAATATTGCATAGTTATCCTTAGTGCTTTTGACAATATGAGCATTTCCAATTTTGAATTTTTATTGACGTTTGACGTCTGTCAGTTGTTTGACAGTTGGTGCGATTGTCAGAATGTAACCTGTAAACATCGTTCAAAACAGAATTATATTGGTACAATGGGCAATTAAGGTACAAATCTGGATTCAATTATTTTCATAATCAATACAAGACTTCGTCTGTCGAGAAAGCTAGTATAATATAGCATTACAAGGAAATAGTTTGTATAGAATTTCATAACCAAGTTGTATTGAACAAGAATATGCGTTTAATTCTGACCGCACGTCACAGAGGCCATAGAAAATCTTCCCTCCGACCGCACGAGGAGTGCGACCGACATAATATTACAAAAGGTCAAGACGTGTTGATATTCTGATGGAAATGCAACTCAAATTTGTAATTATTGAGACTTCTTCATCTAAGAATGTGACTTTGAAGTTATATTCAAGAAAGACCATTTACTGCTAACAGAATTTTAAGACTAGTTTAAAATATGGGGTAACACAGTCTTCAACTTTCGTAAGGATAGACTATACATAGCGGTTGAAGAGTTGACAATCAAAGGTTGTCAAAATGAGAACTGTTATGAACACATTCGATGGCAACTACATATTATAAAACCCAAAAAACATCATGTGATTTTTTTAACTGCTGTGAAGAATTATAATCAAAATATGGAAAGCATCGGCGTTTAGGGTCGAGAGGAAATTTAAACTATTTGATGCGTGTGTGTTGCCCATTCTCCTGTATGGGTGTGAGTCCTGGTACGACGAAAGCCCAGGCACAAAAAGTCTCCGCGTTTGAAATCGCAAGACAATTTTAGTAAAATCATATTTAGAAAAGCGAAAATGTCTAATATTCCAGACAGAACCATAAAGAAAACAGTCGAGAACTTTTCGTGCGCTGGAGTCTAAGAGCCATGATTGAATTAACGATTTATTATTTTATAAAAAAAAATCCCTTTCAAAGAATGTTTTAAATCTGATAAAATTAGTAAAAGCAATAATGAAAAACGTAATAAGCAAAAAGAGAAAGACTCGTCAAAGGACATAAAAGGAGAGGTTGGTAAGCTGGGACAAATGAGTAAAAAAAAAGTAATTAAAATTACAAACGCGACTCCGGACTCAAGATGGACGAAGAGACACAAAAAATAATAAATGTTAACAACGTGACTATAAAAAGAAACGGGGGGCTGGGAGAAAATCGGGTGCCGGTATCTGAATGATTAATTGAAGTTCTCAATTAAGGGATGAAAAAAGGGAGAAGCGAAGATTATGTCAGAGATGATAGAGAAATGCCGAGACTACCTACGGATTTTGTTCGAGTAAGCTGGAAAAATTGTTATAATTCATTTCTTAAATGCATCTCTTTCAACTCGAGTTTATTTGCTCCGGGATATCGAAAAAAGATATAAAGAGAATAAAACATTTTTGTAAAGAATGCAAATAAATTGAGTTCCGGTATTCAGAAAAATGCACGTGAGATCACTTGCTATCACCACCAAAGTTCTTATTCATAACGTAGACCCAGACGATTATGGAGAAAGACATCTTCGCTAGCAAATTCGGAAAGCGTGAAGATGAAAAGCCAACATCCTTACTGAAAGCGAGGGCAATATAGAAAAGCCCACCAAAAACATTTCGCACTCAGCACTACAATACCGTGCATACCTACACGTTCCATAATTAATTAGGGAGTAACTAATTCAGGAATTGCGATGACTTTCTTTCTTCCCTAACATTATAATGTATCAATAATGTTTTTATGTTGTCTTGTTTTAAATATTCTGATTATTATTATATTATCCAGATTTACAACATTTGTTCAGTTCATTTTACTGACCATTGTTTGAAGATATTAATTGGTCAATTTGAAAATCCGATAAGAATTGATCCCATTTTTTTTTCATACTGGAATATCAATTCGAAATGCCAGCAGAAAGAACGGGAGTATCATTCTTGCGTGTTACCTCAGGCATTTAATAGTTCAAAGACAAGTATTTGAACCAAATATTTGCATAAGATAGTTGTATATATTAATATTATTCTGAGATAGCATATTATGATTAGTAGTGGACATAAAACATACCCCTGTGGTAGTCCCATTATCATTAGCTATAGTTATCAGAAACATTCCTTTGATTGTTGTCCAAAACAACAGCATTAGTGTCCGACGCTATTGTATATTTAATTGTTTTCCGGATAGCTGTCTACATGCGTGTTTATTTCCGTCCTATCATATTATTGTCCCGTCCAGCCGACACTCATTACACTGTTTTGAACAAACAAAGATAATACACTATAACAATCGTACAATATCTATAGAAAACAGTTTTGAAATAAATCCAGACAAGAGACTTTAAATTTCTTGCGGCGAAATGAGTTTGCCTACTCAACGAATGCTCGGATAGGCATCTTGTGTCTATTCCGAAGGCATTTTCCCCATGATGCCTTGTTTCATTAAATACTGCATTTCCTTTCAACATCGAGTGTTGCACTAGCTGTCTTGGCTCCACTACCGTCAGATAATTTACCGTCTCTCCGTGGATGTTTTTGATGCTTTTTGCAAGTTTTTGAATCGGCAGTGCTAAGAATCGGAAGTTTTTGAATAACCAACGCTATCAATCTATGAATGAAATATAAAAAGAGCGAGGTTTTTAAAAGCATACTTCGAAGAATAGGAAAATGTATCAATGGGTCTAAAAAACTTTTAATCTGGGGAAGGAAGACTGGAATAAAAAAATATAGGTATTTAATACTTTATCTGAAATAAATTCGAAGACTTTCCCAGAGGGATTGTTGACTAGTTCTCCAAAAATTATTTAACAATGCGTCATGCGCGGTGTACAATTGCGTCAAGTTATAATAGCTGTTTTTCCATCTGCCTGAAAAACGCCAAAATTGTTTCGAACGCCGCAGTCATTAAAAAGTCATTTCGCCAAAACTATCAACTGATACGTAGTAACGAATCCGTCGCAGTCTACAGTTGAAATTGATCGCATCAAATCACAATGACATCAACACGGTCAAAACGAATCATATTAATGTACATAGCTATCATGCATGTTAGAATTGATTTTGAAACAAGCTACCTTTATGCAATTTAAACACCCGTTTATTTATGATCGACCACGCCTTCTTTCACCTTTCCTTTCCGCCTTATAAATTCTCTTTTTATTCCATTTGCATCCATTCTTTCAACATCAAAAACCTAGATTATTACGCGTAACTTTCATTTTTCTACCATTTTCCATACCACATCCGTTTCTAATATTCTCGTTCCTTCATCCTTCGATATTAGCTGTCGTAAATGGTATTTAATCCATGTTTGCAATAAGTTAAAACGATTCTTTTTATTCTGGGCTAGGTCGAAGTACGACGGGCGGATCACCTGGTATGGAAATATAGATATACGCCAAAAAGCCCGCCCTAGATCTGAATCAGATTGAATTCAAGTAAGAAATTGTCGTTCTAATTTTATTTGTAGATAGATATTCGGGTTCAACGCTCCCGAAAAGAATCAGAGAAAATTTGGCGAACGCAAACGGTGGCGATGCATCCGTTCAATACAAATGCGAAAACAAAAGCGAAAATGAGTTATCGATTTGCGAATTTGGCAAACGTCGCCATCTCCGAATCCGTCCGCTTTGCCAAAACTTCGTTTCGGTGCAGATTCCCGTCGTGTGCGTTTCATCGGAGCGGGGCATGGTGGGCTGACGTCAAACAATTATTATTGTGCGGAATCGGGGAAAGAAATTTTAAAATTGTCACAAAGGCGAAATGAATGCAAACAATAGATTCTAAAAAAGGTTGGTGTGTCTACGAAGACGACAAAATTCATTTTGATGACGTTTAAAGATATATATTATTATTATTAAAGATACAAAATTATTTTACTTTGCCAACTAGCCGATCCGGCAAACATTTTTCTGCCATATAAATTATTTTCATTTTTTTCCAGTGAGCGTGAATAGCAAAACACGCAAAGTTTTGAGACGCACATGTCTCGACACTCTACGGCCATAAGCGTCAGTTAAGTGCGCGTCGTGTAGTTTGTCTCCGTAATTAATTTACAAATAAAGAGTCGTACCTTTATGTCCAATTACTCTAAAGCTTTCTCCAAGAAATAGAACATATCAATCACATGAACACTTTTTTCATCGATGCATAATTTTTGAGATTATTGCGTTCAAACATAAAAGGGAATCAATGAACTCTTTCTGTGGAGCGTAAGATGCCATTATTTGGAGTCCATCCTATACACGGATATTGTTTTGATCTCAAGTACCTACCAGCACCTCCTCGACATTGGTCTCACCTGGAAAGCGTGCAATACACGTCGGGAAGACCAAGTCAAGAGTGTCTACATAAAGTATACTCAGACATAATGTGCTGTTCCTCATATACGGAAGTCAAAATAACTGCTTCAATTAGGGCGGAGTGGAGAGAAAGAGTGGGGAAAATTACTGCCAGCTAATTCTAGAATTTCGACCAAAGAAGAAGAACCAGCACCGGTGGATAGTGTAGAGTGTAGACCAATGGGCTAACGTGGAAGAAAGCAATCGGCCACTAGCTTGGAAACCGTGGTGTTGTAATGCCAATAATGACCTCTCGCATATATCACGTGACACAAATCTCTGGATGTAAAATACGAGGAATGCCGTCATCTAGCAGTGGATGGTTAAGGCTCAGAAGGAAAATCTTACATCTGGCGCTTCGTCTAACTCACTTTGAAATTGTCAAGATATATGAGTCTCTTTTATCTTTAGCGAGGATATTGTTGAGGGAGAACGAATTTCTGCAAACAATAAGCAAACTGCACAGATCGCCCTAAAAACGGCTACTGTCATTAGGTAATTGATGATTTGAGCTGGGGTTTGCTGACGGTAGAGAGACCGGTGCTTAGGACAGACCGATCGACAGTTTTAGACCCGAAAGAAGAAAAAAGGTGCTAAGTCCCCGTATGCAGAGACGATCCTTTTCCAAACTTTCTACTAAACGCCTTTCTTTCAGTCTTGAGAAAAACAGGGTGATGGAACCCAAAATGCAGAATCCTTTAAATGTAGAATCCGATAATGAGCTTACCTCTATTGAGTTCGGAAAAGGGTAGTAGTGAATGTTCACTCACCTGAAATGAAAGAAAAAAGTTGGTTAGGTAAATTTAGAAATATAAGTACATTGTCAAAATGAATAAAAGTAAAATACTGAAAATTATTGTGTTCGAAAAAGTAAAAAAAAAGCCTGAATGAATATAATATTATTATTTGAGGCATTTATTCATACTAGTGGTCAAAATTCGACCAAAACTAATTTAAATTACCGTAAGTAGGAACATTACTAAGGTTCCATTGTCAGACTGAGTATGCGCTATTTCACAATTTTATTAAAAAAAAATAAAAAACAAAACAATGACATGGATACGTCAAATTTGAAATGGTGATATGTTAAAAGATTATTTCTTTTTTAAAAGTGACTATTAGGCGATAAATTTTGTATGAAAAACGGCTATATGCGATTCTCGCATTCGATACGTACCTATAGACGTTTTTCATACAAAATGTATCGCCTAATAGTCACTTTTTTTCAAGTGACTACCCTACATTTGCTACAGAATAGGGGTCCTGATCCCGAATCAGGTGTTAAATATAATCTACACGGAATCCGATCTTGTTAATCAGATGCGCCACTCGGGTAGACATTCGCGGCGGTTGTGGTGGTGGCGAGACGCCGTCGGTTTTAATTGGAAGAGACCAACCCTCTTCCTGTACCAGTCTTGAATCGGATGGGGCGGAAGAGGGAGGTTCAGAGAGGAAATTCTAAGATGAATATTGACTCACAAGGGGAGGTATCAACGACAACTCGATCAATTGGTTGGTACTTGTCACTTACAACAAATTTAAATCTGTTTGACGGTCTAGAAAGATTATCTCCAATTTTTTTTATATGATCGATAATAATATTTGTTTTTTTTAGCCAATGATCTCCGTCCTTCAGGGAGTAGGTAGAGAAAACGGGCCTCTATTTCTCTTTAAACGTGTATGTATGCAGGTACCCTCTTCAATTTCATTGAGCTAAAAATGATAAATACTATCAAATGTTATATTCATGCTTAATGGTCTGTTTTCCTACGGATACGCGCCGCTACTATAAACAGCGGTCAATATGACAGTTGAGAACATTGACAATATTGTTTCCGTAGTAACAAAAAACATTGTCATATAACTTTGAAAGACGCCGTCTTGTCAGATGACGGACCGTTCCCTAGGAGCCCAGGGCATTAACGGCAGAGCATTATATTTTTTCATAATTTCTTGCAATCTTTTCAGAAAAAAATATTATTTTACCAGCTTTTATGTATGATGCTACAATATTATATATATATTTTTTAATTTAGACTAATATGGGCTAAAAACCGTCTTCTACAATTAATTGTTTCAATGGCTGGCTTACTATGATCACTAATACAGTAGCTTAACAAAGTTCATTATTAAATGCCTAACATGTCTTAAAAACAATACCACAGTAGGATTCGAACCTACAACCCTAGCTATGTCGTACCGAGGCGCTAAACTAATGGGTGTACATAACTTCTAGTAGTTCGATAAAAATTAAAATTGGTGAAATAATTATGTATATCCATTTGTTTTTATTGACACATGCTTGAATTTATTTGGTATTGTTTTTTTTTTTTTTTTGTCTTTGTGAAATCACTTAAAATGAACAAATTTTATTTAATTGTATAAAAATCATCTTACCATATTCCCTCTGACTCATCATTATAAATTTAACTCTGACTGTTCTCATTTTATTTCTGACTTGATCTGACTAAAACTTCACCACATTGACTTTCTATTTATTCCATTTGTTAAACTGTGATAATTAAAACTGGAGACTATGTATTTGTTGTCGATTATATCGTTATTATTTTTTATGTGTTACAAATCTAATCCTAATTGACGATGGATATAGAATCGCATTGGTCCAAAATGACTGGCGATGCGATTTTATACTCCTGATTATCATTATAATGTGTACCACCCACTTTGATCTGTCCAGATTTTTGTTGTTGTTAATAATTTGTATACCAAACTGTATTAACATGTAAATGGCTTTATGCCGTGTGTTGAAATAAATAAATAAATAAATAAATTATATATTTTTTTTATTAAGATCTATGTACATTTGGCGGTGCAGGCTGCGGAGGACAGGGAGGTTTGAAGGCATTTCGTTTACCCAACCGTGCTTAGTATTACAAATCACAGGTCATAACCCTAGGCAACGAAGAACAAGAGTAGAAAATGCCATACCTGCAAAGGTCTTGTAAATCCTGTTAACATCAATAATATATGGATATGAGACGTGGACATGGACGAAAAATAAATAATGTAGTGTAAATGCAGTATAGAGATGAGAGCTCTACGAAGAACATGTGGAAAAACTTTATGGGATATGGAAAGGAATGAAAATATTAGGAAGGAATGTGGTATGGAAGTAAGTGCTGTGACAAATCAACGACGAGACTTTATTTGCATAGGCTCAGTTGGGCACTTAGACATGTCAAGTTACAACCGAATTACAAAAAAAAAAAAAAAAAACATAACAGTTATCAAAAACAATATCATTACAAATCCGGCAGGTGTAAAGGGCCCACCAAGAATTTCATCAGTACAATTCAGATGATAAATCAATGTGGATTCTAGTCAACAAGAGGAATACCACAGATACATAATTATATAATAAGTTGAGATGGTTTGGACATATGGAAAGAATGGATGCAAACAGAATGAGAAATAGAATTTATAAGGTTGACAAGAAATGTGTAAGAAGGCGTGGCCGAGTAGAATGACCCATCGAACTTCATCCCGCATCCGAATCAACGATATCTACTACATAGTGCGATAAATTATTAGGTAAATTTAATTCAGTTTTAATGTCGTATATCACATTTTATTCATGTCATAAGTCATTTTTTTCTGGGCTAGGTCGAAGGTTGACGGGCGAGTCAGCTAGTATCCCATATGTGAAACCCCTATTAAAACCTTTAATGAAACCTCTAAGTCTAGAATACCACTGAGAGCCAAACGAACTGAGAGCCAGAGCTGAAATAGAGTATTTTATTTTTTTGGTCATAGATACGGTTGTCAAGTACCTAAATAACAACGAGAAATAACCGTCAAGTTAATGCCGTTGTTATTGTTACCATGGTGTCCATTATCCAAAATATAAAAAGAAAGTCGGGTTAGTGCGAATATTTTATAAATTTTAAATCAGATTTATATCATTTTTTGATAACAGCTTAATAACTAATAAAAAAACGAAAATTCTACAGAAACACAATTTTCATTTACCTGATACAAATTAAAAAGCGAAAAGAGAATTAATATAATTTTGAATTCAAATTGTCGTTTGATATCAGTTGTTTAATATGATTAATAGAGTTGGTGAAATTGACAGAATTCGTATGGAAAATAATAATATATTGTTTCAAACAGATGCATCGGTCGGAATGACATTGGTTAAAAGTAATTTTTATCATTCTTTAAAATTCTTACTCAATATTCATAGTTAGCCCACAGGAGAACGTATGTCGGGAAAGCTAGTAAACCATAAAAGAAATTACGCAGTGTTTTTAGATTCGGATCCATGTTGGTTTGGTGTAAAAGCACCTTAAGTGTACGTAAAAACATATGACTGCATTACTTTTCGTGTCTAATATTACGGCAGCTATACAACGGCGCTGTTTTCCTAAGAATAACAGCATAACTGTGAAGTCAAGGAGTATATTTTTATTAACTTTGAATGAGTACAGATTCATTGAAAAAAATAGATGCATGAAATCTACATAATAATTCGGTTATGTATTTACGCTTGTTGTTAATATTCAACAGTGACTGAAAATCGACCACCGATAACCATTAACCATCAGCTGCCTCCATTGATTCGTTATGTACCTATGTATCATTAATGGAAACACACAATAAAATAAAATCCCGATATATCCTAAATCTTACCCTTCGGGGGATGGAGGGATGGAGGAGGCAGCAAGCGAGCGGAACAAGATGCTCTCCAATAAAATATTTCCTCCCCCGCGGAAAGAATTCGAGCGAAGCGTCTGGAGCGTCGAGCTTCTTTTTTATTAGTCGGGTATTGAACATTTGATAAAACTTGGAAAATATGTATTTGCTTGAACATTTACATTCTATATTGATAGCGAATCTACATAATAATTCAGAAATGTTTGTGTGCTTTCTATCGTATATGTGAACATCACGCTCAAAATACAAATGCTACGTCAGATATTAATATGCCCAGAGCCGTACAAAATGCTGGAGAAGGTTCTTAAATACAATTTGCTGCATTAACTTTAATATATTTAGAGCTATTTAAAAAAAACTATTTTTTAGGATCTTCATACAAATTTCTCAAAAAGACAGTAGGTAAGTCATCTTTTGGAAACAAAATTACTCATGTAAACGTTGAATGGAATCTTGGTATTACGGTATGAAAATGTAATAAAATAATTGTAGATTGATTTGTTAAACATATAAATGTTATTCAAATCTTATTATTCTCAATAAATAAAGATTTAATGAACAAATTTGCAAAATGGTTCCAACATTTTGAAGTTTGACAGGCACAAATCACCCTCTATGGGTGGAATGCCTAATTAATTATCACACATTAGATTAGAGAGGGAATGTAGCTAAGATTCAAACCACAGAGCTCTCTATGAAAACTTGCAAATTATGTCGGTAGGTTCGTATAATATTATGAGGTCGGTAAAACAAAAATTGTAAAAGTGTCATTCTTCTTTTCTGTGCTTATGTCAGTTATAGAGGTCTGTTAAGCAATGGGAAGCTAGACTAGAACCTGTTTAATTACCTACCGATCAAGCCTGACAATCGGAATCAAAAACGTAAAGCAAGACGGGTATAAGCTAGTGATAAATAAATAAATATAGAAGGCAGTGGTTACGAGATGATTTTGTAATGAAATTACTCCTAGATTTAGAATATTACCAAATTACTAAGGTAAAATTTAGGATTAATGGAGTCTATTCATTCAACAACGTAATATATACAATAATGTAACAAGCTTCACATATTGTGACTTAATTTCTACTACACCGCCATCTTTTGGATTTTTTAAATGTTATGCAACTATAGAGGAGTTTTTATTAGAAACTTATGGCCTGTCGAACTTCATCGCAGTCAAGAATAATTATTACATAATGCAATATATTATAAGTTAAATTTAACTCAGTTTTCATTTCTGAAACTGTATTTAATTCACGTAATAAGTCAAAATTATTATTTTTTATTCTGGGTTAGGTTGAAGTTCGACGGGCGGGTCTGCTAGTGTTAAATAATTTAGAAAAGAATTTATCTAAAGCCTAAGCATTGTTTTCAAGATCAACATAAAACGGTTTCTAATTTATATTGAAGTAGCTTCCCCGACAGACGTTGTCCTGTTGTCTTAACTATGAATAGTATAATGATAAATTAATTATCTTTTAACCAATGATTTTTCTACCGATGCAACACTTTCAAGCTATGTATTTTTCATCAAACAATTAACAGTTTGTATGAAACTCCTATTTAATACCAAAATTAGAATCAAATTATATTGTAAAAAGCGCTTGAAGGTTCTACGTCACTTTCTTTCTTGCTGTTCTTTCATAAGAGCCTCCACCTGACAATACCAAACACAACAAAAAAATGACAATCTAGCGAAAATTGGGTTCCACGTTTATGTACAGGGATACTGGTAATTCGATCTATACCTTGAAAGAGCTTAATTTGGAGTCTATTTGTTATAATTTTGTTCCCAATTACCGTGGGTCTATAATTCCAGTTGTTTTCGAGTTAGTTATTTTTTTTCAATTTTCCACCTACAGGAAAATAAAAATTGTGAAAAAAGTTATTCACATTGGAAGCTTAAAATACATTTTTCTAATCAAGGAGCGGTAATGGTAAAAATATTGTGGATGAAATGTCAAAAAAGGAGAAAAAAAAATGATAGAAAAAATGTCAATAACCTCAGAAATCAAACAAAGCTGATGACAAGTCAGTTATAGAAGTTAAGTTACGCGCCTTCGAATTGCACACTGACACATTGAAAGCAGCCTGTTCTATCTGATAAAGATTGATTACAATTTTTAGTCAATTAAAATCATTCGTAGAGTGTTTTATTTTTGCGATTTGCAACGGGCGCCAAATTGGATTAAAGGAGGATTTCCAAACGATCCCTCCGCCTACCCTGGAGGAAGGAAGGTATCGATTACCATCAGCAGTTGCGGAGAGATGAGGACTTTGGGCGAATTAGGGAGTTCTGCCAAACCGTCAAGTGTTGGGAAATAGGTCAGCCGTATCTGGCTGCAGTACCTAATGTGTGCAAATTTATGCAATTATCGTTCTCGCAATAAGGCGTCTGTTAATCACACGATCAGCGGGGATGTTGGAGCGTGGTTCGGGCAACACGAAAGCTATGTAAGGGAAAACTGGATCATTGAATAGGTATACACAAAGGCTTTAATTGATTGCAATCACAATAAAAAATAGAGTACATCAGTTGTTCGAAAAAAAAACTGTAAATCTATATAAATAATACGAAGTCTGTAAAAGACTATATTATCCTTTATAGACACTGTGAGCGAGAAAGACAGAGGTGAAATAATGCCCTCCATACCATGTCTTATTAGGACTTATCAGGATATTTTGAATACGTTATTTTTGAAATTAATTACATTTTTTTTTTGAGAAAATTCTTGAAAGTTACAAAAAAGAGTTGTGAAAGTAAATTATATTATGATCATTATTTTTGTTTACATATTTTTATTTTATTTTTTATTTTTCTTTATTTTTCAGATTTTCGCAAACATACAGTTTTTTTTAACAAATAATAACAATATAATGAAAAGTACAACACATAAACCAGCAAAGTTTGCAGACATTACTTACTTATTTTTTAATATCTGGAGGGTTTTTCCTCTCCCCACTCGACATACACTACACATCATCAAGTACAAGAAAAAAACACCAAAGCTAGACGGGCCCGCCGCCGGGCCCGAAAACCCACCAGGGCGCACACCTCGACGCTCGTCACGACGTATTCCCGACACCCGGCAGCAGTACCCTCATTAAAATGTATATAACATGAACACCAGTAAGGGGATTGGGAAAGGTAAGGAATGAGGAAAAGGGAAGACGACAATGAATCGGAGGACCCCCGCCTATGCCCGATGAGATCCAGAACCTATCAGGGATCCAATTATGGACCTCTTAAACACAGAAAGGGATACATGAAAGATGTCGATACCAACAAAAAATGCGTTATAAATATCCGATGAACGATGAATGAAAGAACTCTGCAGGTAATTAGTGCTGCACCTCGGTTGTTTAAAAGTAAGTGTCGTTCTGGTTAATCTGATTGGGCAGTTGAAAAAAAATTTACTTATTAGATAGTTGCTGTCGATTACGTTGTGAGTTATTTTATATAAGAAAGACATATCATGCAGCGTGCGCCTGTTCTCCAAGGTCATTATTTTATGGTGACGCGCAGAGAAACGCGAGTTTTCAAATGATAACAAACTTCTAAAATCTAAATGTTTTAAAAATTTATTCTGTACTCTCTCCAACCTGTCAATATACGTGATGTATTGGGGACTCCAGACCACAGTAGCAAACTCACAGTAGCAAACTCAAGGCAACTTCGCACATACGTAAAGTAAAGTAGTTTTAGTGTTTCTATTGACTTAAATGGCTTAGATACTCTCACAACGAATCCCAGTTGTTTAAATGCCTTGTTCGTGATCGCATCAATGTGAGCTCTAAGTGTCATTTTGCTGTCCAGCAGTACTCCGAGATCCCTGACAACGAGACATCTCCGCAAAGAAATTTTATTAATTTTGTAGTCGTAATGGAGGGGCTCCTTTCGTCTTGTGAAGGATATCGCGCTGCATTTATCAACATTAAGGAACAGTTGGTTTTCAGCACAGTATTGGGAGAGCCTATCGAGGTCGACCTGAAGAGACACCGCGTCCTCGAAATTGCATATCCTCCGGTAGACCTTTATGTCATCCGCATATATAAGAAAATCAGACGATCGAAAGCACCGCTGGATATCATTAATGTACATGATGAAGAGAATTGGGCCCAGGTGAGAACCCTGCGGAACACCGGACACGCAACGTCTGAATTGAGATGTTTCGTTGTTAACAGCAACAGCCTGGTGTCTTTCCCTGATGTAAGAAGTTATCCAGCGCAAGAGGTTACCATGCACACCATACTTCCCCAGCTTATGTATTAATATTTGGTGGTTTATTTTATCAAACGCCTTGGAGAAGTCGGTGTACACAGCGTCAACCTGACCACCGCCTCCCATAGAGTTATAGATAAAGTCGGTGAATTGTATCAAATTTGATTCGACCGATCTGCCGCCAAAAAAACCATGTTGATTTGGCAACACGAAGTTCTTTATTGCCTATATAAAAGGCTCTATTATATAAAAGGCTTTTAAATAAACATATTATGAGTCAATCGGTTTCCCATCGTTTCAGTCATACTAGTGGTTGTGCCCGCTGCCGATAAATTTTATTAAACAGGGTAACAATACCACCAAATAATTTGAATTTTTCTAAAAATGTTTGTATAAAACATTAATTTAATACAACGAAAACTCGTACTATAAGTATGTTCGCGCGTATTGAAATTAATGTTTTTTTATTGGTAGCGTAAAATACCTCGGGCTACCTACCACATGAGATATTCCCGTTCTTCTGATGGATGCAAAATTCACAATAATTCTTAAACAAATTTGATGATACTTAAGGAGACGATTTTTCTTTTCTTATTTCGAAAAAAAAAACATCTGCAAGCGTTCTATGTTTGTTCAAATTAGCATCTGACGGAATAGGTAAGTACTAGCAGAATGTGTAGACTTTAACCCGATTCGAGTGAGAAATGACCTCAGTAAACGGTAACAGTATATCCCCATTTCATCCCCAACATCACGGGGATGATATCCTGTTATTGTAATTTGAGATGCAGCTTGTAAGATATACGTGATACTGGTGAACTGGGGGGGGGGGGGGGGTAATAGCGCACGTCGGGAGCTGTACAGTCACATCTGCGAAAAAACTTTTTTTTAACAACACAAAACGATTTTTTTACCCTGAGAGGACCTGCACTCTTTTTCTTTCTCT
Source organism: Mystacides longicornis (assembly GCA_963576905.1). Lineage (NCBI taxonomy): Eukaryota > Metazoa > Arthropoda > Insecta > Trichoptera > Leptoceridae > Mystacides > Mystacides longicornis. The sequence continues at coordinate 24,058,398 of OY756438.1, forward strand.
TCTTCCACCGATATATCAATTATTATTTTATGACATAGCGGCGCCCATGTCGAAAATGAATTACAAAAATATTGCTCTGTTTTTGTTATGTTTTATTTAAGTATGTATTTTAGCTACTTTTGTCTTAACTTAAAATATACCTACCCTTTACTACCACATCTATTATTTGATCAATATTTTGCCCATTTAATAGCAAATTTTACACCTTTTGTAATAGCTAATATAAGACGTAGAAGTTTTTAAAATTATTTGCAGAATAAGTTCCTTAACTTATTCTGCAAATGCGTTTCAAAGTTAAAAACACACGTGAAAATTCTTTAGTTCTAACCTTTGTCAAGCTGTATTTTTAGTAGAAGTTTCAGCTTTTGTTATAATCATGTTTATTAATTGACATATTTATTTTGACAAAACACATTACAGAGCACAACTATGTATAGGCACATTAAAAGATAGAAATAATATAGGTAAATTTATGGCCTTAAACTAAGTTGACCTCCATCGAGATGTGTCACATGTTACATAGTAAATTATTATTGATTTAAACAGGTACAACATGTTCGAGAGAGAAAAAAAACTACCAAAAGGAAAACTCTTAGCATAAGTGAAATATGAAAACAGCTTAAGATAAACTCAAACACAAATGGAGAGCGCGGGAAGAAGGCAAGGAAAAGAAGGGAGGGAGGGGTTTGGAAAAAAAATAATCAACAATATTCTCTAAACTAGATACACAAAAAAGAACCCTAGGAGCTCTAATCCGAAAAAATCGATAAAAAAGCCAAAAAATAAAGGGAATTTTAAAAAATCATTAAAATTCAATGTCTTCGGGTTTAGCGTGGGTTGATTTTGGAAAACTGTCATACATTCTGATGTCTAAGCGATTCGCAAACCACTTAAAGAAAAGGGTATTTGATGCTTGCATTCTCCAGTACTAACGTATGGTTTTGAAACTTCCACCTTCGCAAAAGAACCATGCAAAAGCTCCGCATAAGAAGGATGCTTGGTATGAGATTGTGAGACAGAAAATGCAACGAGACAGAACAAAGGTGACAGATGTAGTCCAAAGTCGCATCACTGAAATGGACCTGGGATGGACACGTGGTCAGAACAACGGACGACCGGTGGACCAAAAGAACCCTGGAGTGGAGACCGAGAACCGGTAGCAGAAACCCAGGGAGGCCATAAATGCGATGGTCCGACGATATAAGAAAGGTGACCTGTGGGTGGCCTATGTACAATACTGGACCGAGGAGGGCTGATGATGATGATGATCTCCGTAAGGATTAATTTTTGGTTGTTTTTATTTCTCAAGTATATTCAAGCTACGACCCTGTAGTTATCAGAGTGCGCTATATGAATAGTAGAGTCTCGTTGTACTGCGGGGGATCCATGAGACCGACGAAAAAGAGGAAAGTGGGTCACCACCGTGACGCGAATAAAGCGAGAGATAATAATGGGGAGGTGCCGCAGTATATTATTATCTTCGGTAATTCAGAACGTTGGCGCTTTTCGGGATCGATACGGATTTTGGACTCGGTAACTCGGCGCCATTTCCAAAAAAAATGCTTGTAATGTACGTATAAGAACACTTAATTAGGGTAAAAAAAAAATTTCTTAAATGAATCTGTGCACACTCAAAGTGAACAAAAAATACGCTCTTTCCGATTCCGACCATCTCTTTCTTTCATAACTCAAGGTTTAATGCTTTATCTGAGAAAGATGTCAAAAGTGTTTTTGTGTTAACTTTAAGTGTGCCCATTTTTTTTAATGTGTCTGTGCTCACTCAAAGTGAACACTAATACACTCTCGACTCTTTAACAGTAGGCTACTTAAAGCTTGTGTCGTGAAACCTGAGGAGGATGGTCGGCACATGGGATCGAATCCACGACCTCCGGTTATTTTTTTATCTGTGCTCACTCAAAGTGAACTATAACCACCTCCAGCTATTTAGAAAAAAAAAATAAACCCTTAAAACACAAACTTTTAAAAATATACTCTACACTCCCTTTAACGTCCACTTAATGATTGAGAGTGCCCTTCAGTGCACTCGACCCTTCAAAATGTCAACGATACTACAAAATAAAATACTTAAATATTATCAATCTCTCCATTACCCCATCAGGCGTTTTTAAGTGTTTAAAAACACTCTATATTATGTCAATTTATATTTCAAAAAGGGAAAAATTCCTATCCAAAACCTTTGCCTCTAAAAAGTTAAGTTTTGCGGCGTGACTCCCGTCACAAATAGAAAACTGTCTACATTGATGACGACGATGTTAAAGAACAGATAAAGCGCATGGTTTTTACTGAAAAAAAGGGGCAAACAACAATATCATTGGACTGTTTTATAGAAAAATAAGTGATTATAATGAGTAATATTAAATACAGGTGACTGGGAATTCGATACATTCTTGTATGAAAACGCCTGTGTCTTCATAGCACTATCTGATCGTTTAATATTGATTATTTTCTAAAACTGTGGTAAAGTGGAAAACATTTTTACCTTTTCTGAAAGCTTATTAATAATTGGAGAAGTTTTTATCGTATTTTGTACGCCAAGTATATTATACTTTTTTAGAGTAACTCCATTAGAAAAATTAAAAATGAAAATAACTGACTTGTGATTTTAAAACGTTGTATTTCTGTGGTTTTTTATTTTATTTTTTCTTGATTTTTTATTTCAACCATTCCTTTATTCTTCAGCTATTGGACAAGTGTATTTTTACTTTCCTAAATGGAGTACTTTGTTCACAATTTTTAATTTTAGGTCAAAAGGTGGAAAATTGAAAAAAACTCTAAAAAGTTAAATAACTCGAAAACCACTGTCTTTTGACCCCTGGTTAATGGGAACAAAATTGTTGCAATTTTTTTTTTTAGTATAACCCCTGTCAAGCAATGTATCGAATTACCAGTCACCCTGTATATATAGAATCGACGACAGCGAATTCGTTGATAGTAAATCAATTAATAAACCGCACCTGTATATTAAATTTGTTCGATAGAAATTCGCGAAACTACAACTACCACTCCTGACGTGAGTTGGTTTACGGCCGCGGCGTGTGCACCCAATATACTAAATAGTGGGGCAGCGGGTAGAGGGGGTGGGTGACACGAGCAAACACCGTGTTCGTTTGCTGCAGTGGTGGTGACGCTCTCGTGCATTATGTTTATCTACATAATAATAATATTGTACGAGCTTGTAATTAAATTTTACTCTACGATTACCTATATTATAAATCTATATTGTGTGTAAAATAAACAAAAAACAAAAACGAATGGGGGTAGAAACATAATATGTATTATAGATAGTTTTTTTATTGAATCAACAATTTGCATTTTATCGTGCGCAGGGATGCAGCTGAACTGAAAAATAAGATTGTCTGAGAGAATGATGTTCCGTTCATTCTTTGGAATATGTATGTAAATATTTTGATTATATCTATGACATGTCATGGAGCTCCTAGATATCTTTGGCTACGTAAAAAAAAATCATTAAATTTTTGCAATTAAGTGATTAAACGAACGCCAGTAAAATATCGGTTATTTCAGAAATAATTTCGAACCGGTTCATTCTAAGTCAGTTAAAATTCTAATTATACGAGTATAGAGTGACAAATTGATTCCTCCTGTGACAATATTTGGTTTTCCTACTTTATTCCTGGGATTTTTTTTTCTCTTTTTTGTCTAGTTTTGGTAGTGTGTAAGTACCCATATTATTAGGTTTATGCTGGCAACAAAAAAATAACATAACGTCGCCGAAATTTGTTCTAAAGGTGCTGGGTCCGGTCTCCGGAGTGGGATTCAACTCCGGGTTTATAACTATTTTATAATGTTCCAGCATTAAAAATGGCAGAAGAAGAGGTTGTTAGCTCGCATTAGTTAAAATTTGAAAAAAAAAACAATAAAACAATAATGAATGCAATGATTACATCCAGACCAATAGTTGACTGTATGGAGTATATAATGTTAAAATAGTACAAGAATCTATAGAAATTTAGAATGCTATAATTCGAGGTCTAAGTAGAAAAGCAATAAAAAGCAACATTAATCACTAGACACGGTATGAATAAACAAACACATGTGTTTTGGATCGCGCGAAAACAATACAATACGAACGCGCTATAATTAGCGTGTCACCTCTAAGAAGACAAAAAAAAAACAAAACAATAACAAATCATATCGCTGGAGTCAATCGCCGCCGCAATGGACGAGGACATCTGTTGGATGCGAACGAAAAACACACTATCAGTTCAACAAACTGCGGTGCGATGGCCGACGTGATACAGATGCAACCTGAAGCGTTATAAAAAGTCAACTACAGGGTTGCCCAAAAAATCAGTGTGCAAAGAAACAAAACTATAAAGAAATGAAAAAACCTGTCAACACAATCTCATGTGAAACATCTAACAAATAACACAAAAATAACATCTAGGTCTCGTTTAGCCAAACATATTATGACAGAGAGTATGCAAGAGTTAATGATGACAAAGCAAAAGTTGAAAAGACGAGCATCCATAAAGCGTTAAACCTAAATGACATAACCGAACAAGGACCAAATATATTTACAAAATCAAAACTTAGCCAATGAGTAAAAAAAAAAACATTTATTATTGTTTCTATATTTTTGGGCAACGGGCGGAACATTGGTAATGAAATCGGTGAACCGCAGACAAAAAAATACTTAAAAATCATACATTATTTTTGATGATTTCTTGATCGGGAAAGACTTTAAAATTATACGAATCTCAATAATGGCACCCCTAGCACATTTGAGACCCGAAAAAAATCAGACCAAGAATTTTAAAGAGTTCCATACTGTATAATAGTAACAACAATGTATTATTTGAACAACTCCTACGAAATATTAAAAGTGAGCGATGATCTCATAACGAAACTAGATCGTAATAATAACGTGTCAACTAATATACGCTCATATTATATAGGTGGTCATTTTAATTAGAACAGCAGACGTGGGGTTAGACGGGCGTTCCCCAAGGATGTGTCTTCGGCCTTGTATATTATTCGTTTTTTATGGAGACGTATGACCTTTAGTTGATTAACGAAGGACAGGTGATCGAATTCACTACGCAACTGTTCTGTTAGAACATGTTGTATCAAATATAACTTAAAATCAAATATTTGGATATCATGCGAGGTTAGAAAATATGTAACTTATTCTTTGCCAAACCCTAATTAAAATAATTCCTAAGTGCATCGAAGGAGATGTAATATTTTTGTGGAAGCGACAGGTTATTTTGAGACCACGTCATCATATCAATAGGCGTAAAATTAGAGGTAAAGGCTCAAATCTTACTGTTTACAAGACGAAGATGCTTCAATCATGAGTGAGCGATGCAGATTTTTACGAGCCACCTTATAATAATACAAAGACATACCGGAATTATAGAACAGGTCGGTAGAAAATCCGTGTCTGCCAAAATTAAATCATTATTTGTATTATTATAGAGGTTGTTGAATCAACAGTTTCTGCGGGTTTTCCAAGCGACAATAAAGGCGGATAGATCACTGGGAAATTCTTGAGGTGGAGCTTTACTGACCATGTAAGCGGAGAGTGTAACATGGATTTGAATGGATCTCATAAAGAGACTTTGCAGACTCACGCAAGATTCTTGGTTTCCTGATACTTATCTTCTTGGATTTTCTACAACACTGTTTGGAGAAGATGCCTGCAAATCAGGAAAGGACAAAAAAAAATACTAAAAACTGACCGCGGCTGAGGTACTTATGGCGCTACACAAAGAAATGGGATTGGATAGGAAACTTGTAGAAACGTGATGATTTTTTTAGACGGCTAAAATTATTGAACTGATACTGCCTTATAAAAAATTTTAAGTTCCCCAGTCAGGTTCCTAACGCAACGTATCTCCTCAGCACTTATCGCCTTTGTGTACGTAGCCCAGATACGAAACCTCGCTTATCCTGATCTTCGTTAAGAACCTTTTCTGTAAGACTATTTTCGGTATCTAGATCCTTCGAATCGTTGTACATCAAATAATGCGCAAAAATATTTGACAATCTCGCCATCTTGAGCGTTCACGGTTTTAGCACCGATAATACGTATCATTTGACCATTCGCGGTATAAAAAAATAGCTTCATAATACGGGGAATCCAATGGCTGAAAATTAATAATGTAACCAACTTTGAACATTTTTGGAACGGAGCAATTGTACGCTTAACCAGGCGTGTATATCGGGTTTATTGCATTAGTCCGATTCACTCGGGGGAATATTGGCGTACGATTTCATTACACCAGCTGTGGACCGCGGCATCCCCTGACGGGAAGTAAAGGGGAGGGAAACAAAAACAATTTGTTAAGGCTCACGAGTGCGTGGCCTAATAATCCGGTGGGATTTTCCCCGAAAATCCACTTAAAGACGGTGGTTATTGAAATGAAAGAAAGAAACACAAACGAATCGGAACAGGAGTGCGGATTTCACGGAAGGAAAAAATTTCGAAATAATAATTTCGTTGTTGAAATGTCGATAAAGAGACCTCTCTCGACGACAACGACAAACAAAATTATTAAATAAGGATGTTCGAGGAAAGAGCTTTATCATAATGGTTATGAAATGAGTAATAATAAGGACTTAAAAGCGTAATTTGTATCGGAAAAAAACATTAACAGTGTTTACACGGTTTTTATACATCTATTATTCAATATAGCCGTCTCGACGTTTCAATATTTACATTAAAATATATTTTCAAATGGCAATTTCGTAAAACATTTAGATATATCATGTTGGAAGGTTGGCATCACACCACGACACATCTTCGAAACATGGCTGATAGCATAGAATTTATGGCATGTTGAATTACTTATTCAATCAAACATTTTTTTTTTTTTTTTACACCTCTTAGGGGCAAATTTACGGAAGCAACAAGAGCTCTCCATTGCTCCATCTCGCGCAAAACTAAACTTAAAATTTGCCGTCAGGCAACATAATTATTAGTCCAAGTATTTGAATGTTTATAAACATAATGTTTAAATAATTATTGAAAAAAAATTATGCATTGCTGATAATAAAGAAATAGAAAAGAAAAATAAAAGAAAACAGCCGAATCTCACCACACAGAACGATTACCGAATTTTCAAAGTCTGAGACTCAAGATGAAAGATGATGCGATTGGAAACGTTTAAACAACTAAACGAATTTAACGTGGAAATCATAATACGTACCCACTATAGAAGCCACATCGGATAACTATTATAGATATTTGCAGACAACCGCTATAGAACGGACATAAATGGACGTAAATGAAAATATCTTTTAGCGTCGTAGGTACATAAAGAAAAAAGGTAGAAAAGGGTGAAATGAAAAGAGAGAAAGTAAAGGAATTTAACAAAGAGACTGAATAGAATTTATCTAGAAATCAAAGACAGGAAAATCAGCAATAAGCCTTTTATTTAATGGAATCGAACGAACCCTTTCTAAAAACCGAATTCGGTTAAAAATAGCCCACATAAATGGGATGAAATTTGAAAAAAAATATTAATCAAACTATAATAAAATATCTAAAAGATCGATCATTATGATGTTTCATGACCGAAGTGGCAGGACTGCGCTCAACGACGTTTTGGGTAAGAATAATGACCCGGTTTTATGCTGCTTAACTCATGTCTCTTCTTCTCAGCCTATTCCCGTCCACTGCTGGACAAAGGCCTCCTCCATCTCCTTCCACACCGCTCTGTTTTGGGCTTTTTGGGCCCAGTTGACCCCAGCGTATTTGACGAGGTCGTCTCTCCAACGTAGTGGTGGTCTCCCGACGCTCCTGGCGGTCGTTCTGGGTCTCCAAGTTTCAACCCTCTTCGACCATTTCTCTGCCTTGTCTCTTGACAAGTGACCTGCCCATCGCCATTTGAGGGAAGCGATACGTTGGGCAATATCTGCAACCATGGTTCTTTGTCGTATCACTTCATTTCTCACTCTATCTCTCAGGGTGATACCCAGCATGGCTCTTTCCATGGATCTTTGGGTAACCCTTATTTTTTCTGTACTCAGCTTGGTCAGCGTCACTGTTTCCAGACCATATGTTGCAACTCATGTAAATGTCCTAAAATAAGCAAATGACATATTTTCAAAAAAAAAATCTAACTGTCAAGTCTTCTTTCCTGATCAGCCGTGTGGCATTTGTTGATGGCCTTAAGTGCCCTTTTTTTGAAAAACAACCCCTTGATTGGAGCAAATTAAAAAACTACTCAGAACAAACGAAATGAGGAACTTCCGACCTATTCTAAGGATTAATCCTTGATGTAGAATTACCAACGAGGAAATCCGTAGATCCTGTAAGGCAGAGGACTTTGTTACTAGTCTAGTACTATAGGGCTAAGATAGAAGGATTTTGTGGAGGGATCATTTTGACAGAATGGGTTTTGAAAATTTGCCGAACCGAAGCACGAAGCACCGGAGGGACATAGACCACCGGGAAGACCACTGTAAAGATGGCCATCTATATCCCAAAAAAAGACAAGAGGTTCCTAAATGAACATAGGAAAAAGAAAAAGAAGCAACATTGAGCGCAGTACAGGTTGCCTTAGTATACTCCTACTGAATGGGCTCATAAAGGAATTATAGATAGACAGATGGAATTTTTAAAATCTCTCGGCAGATAAAAAAGAAATAAATGTTTTTCTCGAAACCGAAACTGCCACCAAAGTAGAATAATGAGATAGGTAGCTCCCTCATTTTGCCACCCTTTTCGATGCCTTCCTCGAATCTTCCCCCGAGAGTACACACGAAGAAGGATCTCCAACAATGGAGATAACGACTGCGAAGGTGGGGAATCTAAATTAAAGACTGTCTGATTAATGGAGCAAAAACTCGGATGAAGGTGCAAAGTGCACAGCCGTACGACAATTTATTATGGCCAACTTTTATCACATTAAAAACTCTTTTTCGTATTATTTGGAGACATTATTTTTTTTAAATTCCCCAAACAAATTTGAAAAATGAATCTGTGCTCACTCGAAGTGAACATAAATACATAAGTGAACACAAATACATTTTTGACATCTTTCACACTAAGCAAAGGCTTGTGTCGTGAAAGCGGAAATGGTCGTAACCAGCTGCAAAATCTATCGGATGACAGGCACAGGAAAGAGTAAAAAATTGTTTGATTCTCCTATGAATCAGTCATATCGACCCTTTAAAGGTACCAATTTTACAATAGCGCGTTGAGAACTGCGGAAAATTTGACATTCCTTCCCGTAGCAAAGTTCTATGAAGGAGCCTCTGATCAAGTATCGCGTTTCTTAGATGCAAATATTTCCCGAGGACATCCGTTTTTATTAATAGTCATAGCAAACATCGTCTTACTGGCGAAAATTATAAGTATGAAAAATATTTTCATTGGATGGATGGGTTTTCAATGAAAATACCAAAATAGTAAAGCACGAACTTAAAACCGATATTTGATATTTTCACTCCGCATATGAAAGAAACGAGTTTATATTTCCAAGTTATGAGGTGGCCATAATAATTTGTCATACGACTGTAGGGTAGTCATTCTTTTAAAGAGATATCTCTCTGTATGTTTTTTTTTTAAACTGAATCAAACCAATAATAATTATTATAAAACGTACATGGTTTATCTATTTAAAGGTTTGTAAATATTCTTTATTTAAGAGATTTTTGAGTGTTACTATTTAGAAGCCGAAAGGAAATTGCAGTTTTTTTTTTTTTAATTTTCAAAAAACCTGTTTTCAAAAACCAATAATGTTGAATGAAGACTATAAGGTAATAATGTTAAACGAATTATTCTAATAAAATCTTATGAAGAATCAGATTATATGTAGGAAAATGGAAAGTAGTGAAAATATTAGGATGTGAGCAAGTGAATGAAAAGGTATGTGTATTTAGGAAGTAGGTATGTTTGTTTAGTTGGGATGAAAAGTAGTGTGAAAAAGAAATAGGAAAGTGGCTGGTAGCAGGGTGGGTGGTGCACTAAGACCTATAATGAGAAACAACAACGTTTCGCTACAAAGCTAAGAAACTAGTGCATAACGCGCTCCCGTTGACCTTCAATGATGTAGGGATCTGTAACGTGGACATGGACGTAAAAAGAAGAATGTATGTAGTTTAAAAATGCAGTAGAGATGAGAGCTCTACGAAGAATATGTGGAAAGACTCCTACACTCAGAGAAAAAACGCTTAACAAAGTCACAATAAAAGCTTTGCCATTTTTTTCTTGTCTCTGCAACATTAAGATTTGTTTCAATGTTAAAGGAAACTTTGTTTCTGCGATAATTTTTTTATTGTCCTGTGTTTATGGTTTTGTTATCAATTTTCTATTTGTTTTTATAACAATATTATGGTAAAGTTGTATTACCGACAACTTTACGTAAATACTGTATCAACGTTAATTGCAACAATATTATTATGCTAATTATTTTGTATATATGACAATGTTTTTTTTTTGTGCTAACAACACTTTGCTTGACAGGACAAAACACGATTAATTTATTTATTCCAATATGGCGTCATCCTTCAATTTTCATTCAACTGTTGGCCGTGAGTTGTTTTATAAAAATGGAAAATGTGCTAGATTTTTTGGAAAAATCGAATATTTCGAAAGAATCTATTAATAACATAAGTGGTGAGTACAATTATTTATAATTCTCTGTAGATATTGTTAAATAATATGGTTTTTTTGCTTTTGAACATGCCAATACGCATGCACGTTTGATTGCATCAAGTCTTTCACCTATCAATATTAAATGTATTTTTTTCATTGTGTGATGGTGCAATTTTATTTTATGACGTGCATAAAGAAAAAAAACTAACGAAACATATTATATCCATAACGACCAATTTCATAACTTATTAGAAAAACTTAACCTCAAAAATGTGCACATAATAATTATACTTTGACAACAAAAAACCTATTGACCCCATTAAAATATTTTACATTTACCTAATTGGGATTATTATATTTGCAATTATTTCAGTGGAAGGAGTCACATCGATAGATATTTTGCTTAAAGCAAACGAATTGTCAACGCTGTGTGTGAATGTGGTTGACAAAATCAAATCAAGATCATCGCTCGACTGCCTTTTGAAATAATGTTAGTAAATAATCTCAGCTTCTAATGTTTATTTAATTGTTAATATACCTAACTTGATGTTAATATGATTTGAAGATAAAGTTAGTTTAAACGTGTATTAACTATAAATATTTTAAACTTGTGTTACTATAAACTCGCTTACTATGTATATAATATAATTATACACATATTCTTATATGTAAAATTACTTGGTTACTTTTACTTGTTGTAATTTATTTATATACCTATTATTTTATTTGAATAGATCATTTGCCCCAGATTTGTTTGAAATGTTGGTTAAATATTTTCAGATTCCGACTTCCATGGCCACCGTCCTGCTGTCCTGAGCGACCAACGCCTTTTATGGTCTCCGATGAGCGTCCGTTGGGCGCTTTAACTCGGCGTTTGGTTCATCCCACAGCGCCAGTTCTGCTTACCAAAATTGGCCCACTTGGCACTCCCATCCGAGCTCCGACTTCATCTTCGAGCAAGACGGAGAACTCACCCATTTAAAGTTTGAGAATAGGTTGAGGCCATTTCGGCCCCAATGCCTCTAATCATTCGCTTTACCGGATGCGACTGTTCGAATGCGCTAGCGAATAAACGCGCGCATGTTTCCAAGAAATTAAGAAATCTCATTTTAAATTAATTCATGGGTACGAGCCGGCGCGACATCTCCGCGTATCCCTCACTGAATTTTCTAGGTCCAAGGGGCCGATCCGGACACCGCCGCATCGGCGATGATCTTCGCGTCCCGAGCCCTATCTCCCCGCTATAGGATTCCAGGGCGCACAGGGAACGCTGCTGGGAAAACTGCTCGCTGCATAGTGTGAATTTCCAAGAGTCGACCAATTCACATTAGATCTGTTACAATTAGCGTCTGGTGAGTTTTCATCTTACTATTCATGTGCTTATATTTAGTATAGTTTGTGTTATTATGTATGTACTTCTATTTAACTTTATACAGCCCAAAAGCTGTACATAGTTTTTAATAAAATTGCGTGTTGTGTTTTATTTGGATGGATTTGTTTTCCTCGCTTATCTAATTAAGTTATTTATTTTTCAGTGGGTGAGGAGCAAGCCAATGTTGCTACGTTTTTGACAATAATTAATCTTCTACGACAAATCCCAACAGTCAATGTCCCACGTAAAAAAGTGTGGAAACTGTCAAGAGAAGATGTTCGGTCCAGTTTTCTTGGACGAGTTTCAACTGCTTCAGATATTGAAGGATACTGCAGTGATAGAGAAGCATTTGTTGCTGCAAAGGGTATTCCGAGCCTGCCATATATTCTGGCTGTAGGATCATCTTGGGCAAGTGTGTTTCAATATGAAATCGTCATTCATAAAAGACTAAGATATCAAGTGCAAGACATTTTGTTCTGCAATCAAATACACTTTTCACATTTATTGGGCCCTAGACTGCGCCTACCCCAAAGACTGTGCCACGTGCTGGATGTTCATACAACGCACAATGTTCCAAATGACGTGGTGAGTTGTTTTTACTATTTTATTTATTCCGTTGCTCTTAAGTTTGCTGACTGATAACCATTACTGTTTTAATATTTTATTTATTCTGTTGCTTTCATGTTAATTCATTGCTAATAATTGGTGGTTTTGCATTTTTATTCATTCCGTTGCTCTTAAGTGTAATTACTGACTGCTAATCATTGTTATTTGTTACTATTTTATCTATTCCGTTACTCTTAATTATACTGACTGTTGACATTTGTTGTTTTTACTATTTTATTTATTCCGTTGCTCTTAAGTGTATTACTAATCATTATTTTTTTACTATTTTATTTATTGTAAGTTTGTTGATTGCGAATCATTGTTGTTTTTAATATTGTGTTCATCATTGTATCTATAAATAGTCATTTTAACGAGGTTCCTATTTTTATTCTTTTCTTTTGCTATATTGCGATGGCTTTGTTTTGCATTTTTTTTTTATTATTTGATTTTATTATTTTTTTTTTATTTTATTCATCGCGTTGTATATGTATTTATTGTCATTGGGATTGTTCTTTTTGCTTATTGTATGCTTTAGGGTTGGTTGGAAGAAATTGCCGTTCGGCAATAAGCCCGCCCTTTCCACAATAATATATTATATTTGTTATATTTTGTGCGCAATAAAGTATATTTTATTTTATTTTATTTATGCTGTTAATAATTGTATGTTGCTGTATATGGTTAATCTTGTTTAAAGGCACATTTGTGCCGTGAACTTATTAAATAAATAAATAAATAAATAAATATGATTTGAAGATAAAGTTAGTTTAAACGTGTATTAACTATAAATATTTTAAACTTGTGTTACTATAAACTCGCTTACTATGTATATAATATAATTATACACATATTCTTATATGTAAAATTACTTGGTTACTTTTACTTGTTGTTGTAATTTATTTATATACCTATTATTTTATTTGAATAGATCATTTGCCCCAGATTTGTTTTAAATGTTGGTTAAATATTTTCAGATTCCGACTTCCATGGCCACCGTCCTGCTGTCCTGAGCGACCAACACCTTTTATGGTCTCCGATGAGCGTCCGTTGGGCGCCTTAACTCGACATTTGGTTCATCCCACAGCGCCAGTTCTGCTTACCAAAATTGGCCCACTTGGCAATTATTCAAGGGAGAAAGTAGCGACTTGTACTACGTGCCTTACAAAGTATTAGGAGGTAAAGTGATCCAAGCGAGTGGGCTTTTACACAATCGACTAATAACACACAGAAGATCATTGTCACCTAAATCGTTATTTATGGTAATTTATTTATATACCTATTATTTTATTTGAATAGATCATTTGCCCCAGATTTGTTTTAAATGTTGGTTAAATATTTTCAGATTCCGACTTCCATGGCCACCGTCCTGCTGTCCTGAGCGACCAACACCTTTTATGGTCTCCGATGAGCGTCCGTTGGGCGCCTTAACTCGACATTTGGTTCATCCCACAGCGCCAGTTCTGCTTACCAAAATTGGCCCACTTGGCAATTATTCAAGGGAGAAAGTAGCGACTTGTACTACGTGCCTTACAAAGTATTAGGAGGTAAAGTGATCCAAGCGAGTGGGCTTTTACACAATCGACTAATAACACACAGAAGATCATTGTCACCTAAATCGTTATTTATGGTAATTTATTTATATACCTATTATTTTATTTGAATAGATCATTTGCCCCAGATTTGTTTTAAATGTTGGTTAAATATTTTCAGATTCCGACTTCCATGGCCACCGTCCTGCTGTCCTGAGCGACCAACACCTTTTATGGTCTCCGATGAGCGTCCGTTGGGCGCCTTAACTCGACATTTGGTTCATCCCACAGCGCCAGTTCTGCTTACCAAAATTGGCCCACTTGGCAATTATTCAAGGGAGAAAGTAGCGACTTGTACTACGTGCCTTACAAAGTATTAGGAGGTAAAGTGATCCAAGCGAGTGGGCTTTTACACAATCGACTAATAACACAAAGAAGATCATTGTCACCTAAATCGTTATTTATGGTGATGTACAACCATTGCAGTATGTAATTTTGCGTGTACATCTGTAAAAAAATCACACTTCAATGCAAATATAGGTTTGCACTTATACTTTTTAAGTAAGAAATATTAGTCTCTTCGTCGGTCTCTCAATGCTGAGGATCGTGACCGTCACCCAATGAATGCTACTTTGCTCTCCGATGCACTCGGTCTTGCGTCATCTGCAGCGGCTCGTGCAGTGGCCATCCTGTCTCTCCCTTCACCTGGTCGCTCCATCTCATCGGTTCACGACCCCTTCCTCTAGCGCCCTCTTACCTACTTACTTACCAGTCGTCGTCCTCATTGCTGAGTATCGTGGCCATCATGAACTCTCTCTCGCACCATTGCTCTCCAGGATGTTCTGTCCGCCGCCAGATGCACGGCTCTATGAAGTGTCGTCGCGTGGATATTTTGTTTTATTTGGTCGGTCCAGCGCATCGGCAATCTACCCCGTGGTCTTGTACCTGGCGCTCTTCCAACCATTATCAGCTTTTCAAGGCTGTCCTCCCCTCTACGTGCTATATGTCCAAAGAACTTTAATATTTGTTCGAGACAGAGAGACGACAGTCGAACCGTGATGCGGAGTTCTTGAAGAATTGAGATGTTTGTTCTTCTTGCTGTCCAGGGAATCCTCAGCATTCTCCTCCAGCACCACATCTCGAAAGCGTATTCTGTCTTTGTCCCTAGCCACGACTCCACTCCATAAAAGAAAATTGAGAACACAAGGGAACGGACAATCTTCACCTTCAGGTTTCTGGATATGTTTCTGTCTCTCCATATTTTGTTGAGACTGGTCATCGCACCTTTAGCCATGCCTATCCTTGTCCTGATCTCGGTTTCGCATTCACCTTGGTTGGTAATAGTGGACCCCAGATAAATAAACTTATCAACCATTTCCAAGTCCGAAAGCGCTCCTGTCATTTGTAGGGTGTTGAATCGGTCTACGATCATGAGTTTCGTCTTGGATTTGTTAATCTTAAGTCCCAGCCTTCGGCTTTCTTCCTCTACTCTATTGAGCAGTTCCTCCATTTCAGCCTCGCTGGATGCGAATAGATTAGAGCGCCCTCTACTTTGCCAGTAATGAAGAGTTTTTCAAAATTATCATATCTTCGCGCAATATGTCCACAATAGTGTAGGACACGTTTCATACACACTGTGGACAGTCGGTCCTTAATTTTCAGTTCGTTTAATATGTACTGATTTGTTCTGAATTCCGTCCATGGTATTTCGTAGACGTTAATGTGGGATAGCTCCTGAGACTTCAAATGATTCTTTAAATGATTTAAAATAAATGTTTTTTTATTACTTTTAAATAAATATTTGATACAACTTGTATTACAAATGTTCAAGATAAGATAATATCCTCGTAACCTGTCATGTGATTATATAATATATTGAGTAAATTTGTGTCTCTACTTAAAAATGTTATTTTTATTTTATTTAATTTTTTTTGTCTTAAATTTGAGCCGCCTTTGTTTTTAATTGACATTACTCATCCTTCAGGATTCTTTAACTTGTACTTTTTAAGTATGTAACTTTTAAATAAATGTTTGATATAACTTGCATTACATATTATGTTCAAGATAAGATAATATTTTTGTAACTTGTGTTTTATATAATGAATAAATTTGTTGATTATAAATATGCTTAAAATTTTCTTTTGTTTTAAATTGTTATTATATGTCCCTTATATTCTGATAAGTTATTGTTCTTTTTTATTGATTTATCAACGTTGGTTAATCCTTCAGGATTCTTTAGTTATTGGAAATCAGCAGAGTGTGTATATGTGCTACGATAGGAGTTATTATTAAGCGTTTCTATTCATTACTACGTACTGAATGTGCATGTCAATTGCTGATTTTTGATAACCAAATAATCTTGACGGAAGAGCAACCTTTGATGACTTAAAGTTAACTATTCTTTTTTTAGGGCTACACTCTTGTCAGTACGGATTGCATTTTCCAGTAAGTCTTTCCCTATTTTACGAAGATAGGGAAAGGCTTACTGGAAAATGCATATCCGTGCTGACGAATAAGGGGTAGCCCTAAAATAAAGAGTAGTTGCAGATACAAAGTTAATTTGTTTCTGGAACAAAAGCCAAATATTTGCAATAACAACATTACTTTGTTAGGATAACAGGAGAATGTAGGTGCAAGCACAAAGTCAGTTTGTTGATGGAATAGAGTTGAGTTGGTGCAGATACAAAGTTAATTTGTTACTGCAATAACTTAAACTTGTTTCTGGATCAAAAGCCAAATATTTGCAATAACAACATTACTTTGTTAGGATAACAGGAGAATGTAGGTGCAAGCACAAAGTCAATTTGTTGATGGAATAGAGTTGAGTTGGTGCAGATACAAAATAAAATTGACAGGGTAACAACATTAATTTTGTCAGTGTAACAACTGTACTTTGTTTTAGAAAATGTTGTTACGTTAACAATAGCAATTTAACAATAAAAACATTGTTTCATCGACTATACGCTATATACGGCTGTGTGGGATCAAAGTTTTTTTGTTACACCCAACAATATTTTTTTCTGAGTGTATGTGGGATATGGAAAGGAATGAGAATATAAAGAAGGAATGTGGTAATTATTGAAGTTTGTGATTGTGACAAAGATGAATGTCAATAAGTTGAGATGTTTTGGGCGTGTAGAAAAAATGAATGCAAATAGAATGACCGAGAGAATTGATGATAAGAGGTGAAAGAAAGCGTGGTAGACCTAAAAATTACGTGGATCGAACACATCGATTCCGTCCTCAAGGAAGACCACGTCAGAAGTAAGAGAAATAGGAGAAGATGTATGAAAAAAAATGGTTATACTCACGATTAAAATTGAGAATCAGTAGATAGGTGTGTAAACTTACCTGAAAAATAAAAAAAAAAACGTTAATTGAAAAATTCATATGGTCCTTCAAACCTGATTGTGATATTTTACATACAAATTCAAAATTACCTATACTAAAACATAAATTAAATACTATAATATCTAGGAATTACTATACAACAGTTATATGATTTTTTTCAGAAGAATAATAAAGAAACATTACTATATTATAATATTATCTTAGCCAATAAAACATAGATACGTAGGAAGGTTAGCGAAAATCATGTAAGATATAAAAGTAAGAATGACCGTAGGGAAGAAGTAGGAATTTTATTACGTCTCGGGAATATGGAGGGAAATACGGGAATTCGACGTGTCCTTTTGGGAGATTTATCTTGTAAAAAGTATCCTTTCTTAGGGACAGGGAGATTCGATTGATGACAAATCAGGTATACTGGGCAGTGCGCACCGCACACGAATGATCGATTGATTGGAAATTAAGTATGCTTTGCTTCATTTCAATACGACGTTAAATGAGCCGTCTAGAAGCGTAGGTAGGTACACAATATATCTATAATATAAAAGAAAGTCGGGCTAGTGTGAAAACTTATAACTCGAGATCGGCTGAACAGATTTCATGATGTTTGATTTTTTGGATTCTTCTCCAAACAGAATAATAATTATTAAAAATTCGAAAGATTAAAGTTAGTATGGAACGGATTTACTGACAACGCCATCCGAGAAAATTCTATAGAAACACAATTATTATTTACCTGACAACCATTGACATTAAAAAAATAATACCTATTGGCAAGCAGATTTTTTATGGAGTTTTTATACAAGCTTTTTTCTAATTTGTTAACATTGAAGCGCATTTTTTATAAACTAGTTGCATGTATACATGAGATCCAACTGTCGATGGCCTGAGTCGGCATGTTCATTGTATGAAACGATGTCGTCAATAAATTAAATTTTTACAAAAATTGTTAAGAAAAGTTTGAGATGTACTGATATTATGTATTTTTTTATAGAAAATTAAATTATCTAGTTGATATGTTTCGGCGTTTTTCGATTTTTTTTTTTAATTCTGAAATATAGGCATTGAAACTAACTAAACTGTAAATTTGTCATAAAAAAAATATTTTTCTATATAAAAAAGTTTGAGAAACCCTGGAACTTTTTCATTACATTCAATTTGAGATATTGTATTTTTATATATACATACACATTTTTAGGGTTCTAGCTTTTATAGTTTTCGAGATATATGCAAAAATTAAGTAACAATTCAAAGGTTGATTACCCCTGACTGAAAGAAAATTTAAAAATTCTGAGTATACAAGTTTTGTAGACTTAAAGTATTAAATATTTTCTGAAATTTTAGGATCTGTGCATCAAGCGAATCAAAAGTTATAAGGGAGGGGGGGGGACACACACACACAGACACACTAAATGTTCTCCTCCGAATTCTGAGTAAATCCATATAATATGGAACATATATGCTGCGAAGCCTCTAAGTTGGTGTTTTTTGTCGTCAAAGTTTGAAAAACCGTTTAAAATGTAGACCTGGCCATACAAATCTCACGTATCTTGGCTTGATACTGCCGATCTGTCTCGAGAAAAAATTTCTCTTCAACAAATCGACAGTTGGATTAAGAAGCGAGAAGTGAATAAATCTAATTCTGAAATCAAATTGTCGTTCGACACAAACTGTCAGTTGTTTGATATAGTTGGTGCGATTGACAGAATTCGAATGGAAAAAATTTGGATTCAAATAGTTGCATCGGTCGTAATGACATTGGTTAAAAGTCATTTTTATCATATTTTTTTAATTCTCATGCGATATTCATAGTTAGATCACAGGACAACGTCTGTCGGGAAAGCTAGTTGTATATAAAAAAAAAACCTCAAGACTTGGTGCTACCATTTAGCAAAAAAAAAAGTTTCAAACGAATGTGCGACACTCAAAGAATGATTTCGCGATGGATACAAGATTATTCCTAGTAAATAAGTTTTAAAGAAAATATTGTCTAGATCTAGAAGATCAAAGTGTGATTCTAAACCCTCCAACAAAATAACCATCAACAAAACAAAAATTAAAATCCATCATGGTTTGAAGGAGGAGTAAGATATGATTATTATGTAACTTTACTAGCGGCAAAGAAAATTCCAATCAATACCGGGTACGAAATTGGATTTCTTTCTCAGCACGTCAGCATCCAGAACCTGGCAGTAGTTAGGGAGTCCAAGTCCAGGCGTACTTTAGTGGAAGGAAGACGCAACTTGTAAGTAATATTGTTGGCAAATTAGATTACCTACTCGCCGGCTTTGGTAGCGTAATTCGATTATTCTCATCATATTACACTTTTTTTTTTCTTTTTTATCTCCCAATCTCTCATCTTACGGCTCGGAATGAAGCGAGGAGAAAATGATGGGGAATATTGATTTCGCCAATAAACGGAGCGCTTCAATAATGACTGGTATTTATTTATTTATTATAAAAGACACCAACAGAACATTGAAAACACATACACCTCCCAATGCTCATTAATATAATCCTCCGAATATATCTATCAAGTCATTTGTACATATTATTTAAGTAAGCTTATATACTATATAAGGACAATAATTATCTATTGTTATGTAAGACAATTCGAACAAAAAAAAAAGTGAAAAAAACAAAAGTAAATGTATTGGTATTCTCAAATTCACGTTCCAACTCATCGCAAGAAGCTCTTGCTTAGAACTAAATCGGTAACCAGTATAGTTGCGCAACTTATGTATTGGATAAAACATTTTCACAATACAGAAAAAATGTAAAAAGTCTCGATAAAAATTGGATACGACGCAACTCAATCGTCTGTTTTTCATTTCAGAATAATGTGTACCTAAAAACTTTGAGAAGAAACAAAATTAGAGAAATAATGTGCTACTGCGCATGGTCCCAACAAATATCACGTGACGGCTGTTAAGCCCATACAAACTGTGACGTTTGTCGGTAGGTAGCGGTGGGTCACATTCGATTTCGAGGAATTTTATGCTTTAATCATATTATAATTAGTTAAGGGAAGTAGGTACTCATGGGGTTTGTTGTGTTTTCTTGTGCTTGTGGATGAAAGTAAAAAGAATTATTATTGACTAGCCGACACGCCCGTTGACCTTCGAACTAACCCAGAATAAAAAAATAATTTTGACTTATTACACGAATAAAATGTGATTTACGACACAAAAACTTTATTAAATTTAGCTAATAATTTATTGCATTATGTAATAATAATTATCGTTGTTTCGGATACGGGATGAAATTCGATGGGTCATAAGTAGAGGTACGTAATTTTCGCAAATAAAAAATTGTAATATCGCATTTAAAAAATATATAAAAGCGAAATTTCGCATTTATTCGCATAAAACATAAAACGTCTATAAAAAACACCTTTGAGTATTTTAAATGTTTAATAAAAAGTTAACAATTGTAGAAAACCTTTATAAAATATCAATATGTAATAAAATATACGTTTTTAAATATACAATTTCGTTACATCGGCGACTTCTACTAACTGATTTTTCAGTTTCAAATATTTTCACAAAGACAAAGCGTTCGTTTTGATGAGTTACTTGATCGTTTACCTTTAAAAATTAATAATTATCGACATTTCACTGAAATTTACTAAAAATTAAATCATCGCATTTATGGAATATATTGACAAATTTCGCATTTATCGCATCTATTTCGTAAATACGAAATTTACGTACCCCTAGTCATAAGTTTGAAATCAAAACAATTCCTCTATAATTGCTTTACTTTAAAAAAAAATCCAAGAGATGGCGGTGTAGTAGAAAATTAATCACATGTCTGTGAAACCTGTTAACTTATTGCACATATTGTTGAAAGAATATACTCCACTTAAACCAAATTTTACTGAATTACTATATTTATCTTCAGTCACGTGGCTGTTGAATGAAGGAACCAATTTTCGGTACTGCGCATCCAAAAAAGTTATCTAATAAAATTTGTACTCAGTGGTACATAATGGCAGTCGCGGCCTACTAGGCGACCAACAATAATTCTCATACTATGCGAGCTGTCAAAAATACTCGTACGTCCATCGAATCTTCCTACAATACTCGATTGAAATATGTGAGGGTTGTCGATAGACATTATTGAGAAGTTCCATAACGAATAACTTGTTTTTTTCTTTTAGCAATGCACACGTTTTCGAGTGATTCGGAAACATTTCGGTTTGGAAAATGAGTAAGCAAATGTATGAGTATGCATTTGTAACCTCACAACGCTGTTAATACAAGAATTCCACTTGATTTTTTCATGAATAGGTAGATCTGGTACCGTATTGTAGAATGTCGATCGATGGATTTTCTAATAGAATTTTTATGACTTGCATATGTTTTCTTAAAGAACTAACTCGTGGGAAAGTCATGAAACTCTATTAGAAAACCGATCGATCGACATTCGAAAATAGGTTCCCCGCTGAAAATTATTCGGTTTCAATTTATTTAAAGTGTGTTTATACATTAAAATTTCCACTCGCCACTTTTCAAGAATTTTTAAAAAGCTTTTTTTTTTATCTAACTCTTTTTTATAACTAAGCCGATCTTAAAAGGTCAAAGAATTTCAAGAGAAATCGCTGAAACAAGTTGGAAATCCCTACAATTCCGCAATCGACCTCCGACATTTGCTTGGAGATGTTTGACATTCCAAACTCTTGTGCTGATAATATTTTAGAAACGGAATTCCCTCTTTGTCAATAATATGACTAAACATCGGCTCCACTGATTGAGCGTGTTTCCTATATAAGTGGTTTTTCAGTCAGTACCTTCTTGGAATCAGGTATTCTTCATCCATGTTATACGACTATAATACTAAATACTCTAGTTTCAATCCTAAGATTGTTTTGCAGCAATTCCCTCAATTCTTCTCTTCCATTCTTCCCTGTCTTGTGCGGCTCTTTTAAGATCCACATATGACTGGCATCGCACGTCCGCCAACAGGTCCTCCAGGTACTCTCGGCGTGGGCGTCCCTTGGAGTTTGTCCCCTCGGTCATACCCTCCATTATGGCATGCAAGAGGCCTTCTTGTCTTATTATGTGGCCGATCCATCTTTCGGACAAGGCCCTGAGCAGATGCCTTCCTCCTTCGATTCTTTGGAGAACCTCCTCGTTTGTAATGTGGTCTCTCCAGGAAATTCCCAATAGTCTTCTGTAGGACCACATCTCAAAAGCCTCTATTCTACGTTTATCTTTCAGATAGGCACCATGTCTCGCAGCCGTACATCAAGATACTCCATATATACATAGGTCTTGATGAGGAGTATTCTCAGTTTCAGGTCAATATTATTCGATTCTATTATTTCAGACCTTTTATTAAAGGCAAGCCTAGCCTGATGTATACGGCTGTCGACCTCGCTCTTAGACCGACCGTCCCATGTTATCTTGCTCCCGCGATAGACAAACTCCTTGGTGTTCTTTAGCGGAACTCCTAACATCATTACTCTCATCTGATGTTGCGTTCGGCCTACAGTCAGCAGCTTTGTTTTACCTTTGTTTATCTTTTTTTTTAATATTAAACTCACTAAACGTACATTGAGACCGAACAAAAATCAACAGCAAGAACTAATAAATGGGCGATTACAGATTACGTGCCGAGGTTCGTGGGTTTGAATGCAGGTGTCGACCATTTCCACTTTCCAGTCACAAGCCTTAGAGCCAAGTGTGAAAGATGTGTGTTGGTCCACTAACTGTATGTTTTGTAAATTACTGTGTGTTTACATTGATAAATAAAATAGAAAAAAAAAGTATATTTTATGTTCACTTTGAGGGAGCCAAGATTCATTTAGAAATAAAAAAAACCAAAATCATTTACGGGTTGTTATTAAAATAAAAATTCAAAGTTAATTTCAAAATTTCCGTAATCAACTTTTTTATTAGGGATTCTGATGAACTTTAAAGGGGTTTTTTGTTTCGTCGGACGAAGGCTGTTACGCTTCCACACGAACCCTTATCAAATTCTGAAAAGTAATTTTAAATTTAGACCAACGAAAATCTGGCAAAAATGAGATCTGAGAGTTCTGCAAATTCCAAAGATGAGGAATGACGCAACCATTAAAATTAATCAAAAAGAGTTGAAATCAATTTCAGATTCCATGCACTCAAGAATACAAGACGATCATTTCCAGAATCAGTTTTAAAAACTGTCGTCTGAGTTTCAGTAATTCTCCGTCTAATTGAGATGGCAACGGCAGTTTTATCGAACGCAGTCGTATATTATGCTGTATGTCTCTCTTAGGCTCCAGACCACTTACGTATCGGGTTACCCATAGGGATGGAATTGCCACCCCTTCTCTTCTACACTTCTCTCCACCCCCGCCCACCCAATCGTTACCATAAACACATACCATTTCAAACCATAAACATTTGAAAATTTATGATCTAAAATCTTTTTTTTTTGCAACCAGCTTTCCCGAAAGACGTTGACCTGTGTGATGGATAAGCTTTTTACCTTTTAACCAATTTAATTTAGATCGATGAATTTGTTTCAAACCATATACTCTATCCATCGACATTCTGTCAATCGCATCATCAAACAACTGACAGTTCCTGCCAAACTTTATTTAAATTTCTATTTTTCAAATTTAGAATAAAATACTTTATTGTCAAAATTACTTACTAACCTACTTAAGAGTTTTCTTTGATTTTCTAATTTACCACGCAACTTTCTTAATTTTTTCTTACATAAAAACCTTCTCCTGATAAAAGGATTCTTCTTTCATTATACCATTTTTTTAAATCTACTAATAAATACGCTCCGCCTTTTCCGATTCTATAAGGTTGCGTCTAAACCAAAGGAACATTGAGCCAGAACTGGAAAATAGAGTATATTTTCTTGATCGTTGATACTATGGTCAATAACAACGAGAAAGAATCGGAACTCTCCGTCATCACCCATTTTATTAGGTAGTTCTTGCTCGTTGTTGATTACACGGTGGCCAATATCAACGATCAAAGAAAGTATCCGCTTCTTCCATCTCCACCTCTATGTTCTTTTGGTCTAAATGCACACTAACATTCTTAGAAATTGTTTAAACTAATTTTTCCTCCGTTTAACAAACCAAATCAATTTTTATTGATTCTGGGAGTACCTACTTACTGATTCTCAAATTACCTTAAGTCTTGTGCTTTGTTTTTAAGTACATCTTCATTCGTTTTCAGTTCTAAAAGTTTCATTAACGAATTACTAAATTTAAAAGTTAATGGAAACGAGATTCGATTTTACGACTGCTTTCATCATCATATAGCTCATTGAAATCATAGGCATTCACGAAAATTATCTTCCGTTTATGTAGGTTGATTTTCTGTTCACTATAACTGTTGACTTCCATTCCCAATCCATTGATTCTAATGCCATTCTTCTGGTCCTGTGTCAAGAATCTTCATGCATATGGGTTTTCCCAAATCCCTGGACGTTTCTCAACCCATCGAAGCCAATTTGACTATAATTCTTACACTGTTCCTTCTTTCCTTAATTCTCAGCCTGTATCAGTCCACTCCTGGACATAGGCCTCCTCCAGATTCTTCCACATCAACCTGCATCCACTGTTTGCCAACGGTTCTTACGATGTCGTTCCTCCATCGAAGCTGTGGACGGCCAGGGTTTATAAATGTATCCCTAGGGCGCCAGCACAGGAGGCGTTTTGCTAAATTATCCTCTAATCTATCTTACACTTTGCTATCGATACATTTTTTGGACTTTTTTGAAAACAAACAATCTCCTATAATAGCCATTTTTAAGAGTTATCATACTGTTAAGTAAGATTTTGACGAGAAGAGTATACTTTTTGCCCAAAAAAGCATTCGCTGCTGATTTGCGTAATGCTGTTCTGTAGATGCTGGAAATGTTCGGAGGAACTTTTTATCCAACCATGTTCTCCAACTTGGCAGCTAAAGTTGAAAACACGAGAACTAAAGGTTATAAAATTAAACGCCATTTGTATTCATGATGGATAGGATGAAGAATAACCAAAAATAAATAAAAGCAGATACAATACAATAGAGAATGATCAAATCACAGCCAGCAATCCATCAATCTTTTGAACGCCCCAAACAACATACCGCCGTTAACCACAAACGTTGTCAACTTCATACATGCACATGACTCATATTCTGCGTGCGACGAGGATTAAGAAGATTGGCTAGTGGACTGATGCTCGTATCTTCTGCACAACAAGACAATAACAAACAAGGAACAATCGCGTGGTGTGGTGGCGTTGCGTGTTAGTTCTGTTATCAATCTCAGACTATCACGGAGTGGGGCCGGATTCAAATAGCAGGCACTGCTATTATAATTTGGCCCTCTGTTGATATTCACAATCGTGGTTACAGCTCAATGTTTCTAGTATGTGTTGCCAATAGACCGGTCCAATTTTTTTAATCCTAACCACTAAAAGATTTCTTCGAAATTTACTATTTAGCAGCAAAATCTGTCAGACGACAGACATAGAAAAGGATCGTTCATAGTTTGATTGCCCTATAAATCAGTTTTGTTAGATCGTCCCTTAAAGGATTCCAATTTGACTTTACCACGTTGAGACTGCGGAAATTTTGGCATTACTATCATAATATTTAGATAATGTACCTAAATTATTTACCGCGGGTACACGTTATTATTTATTTTATCGTCATATATTATTTAAGTAAGTTTATTTCATTAACATATCTAAATATTGTTTACAAATTATCAAACATAAAACCTATCAACAATCGACTCAACTCGAAGTCGGATTCGTTTTGTCATATGGAAAAAAAAATCTTTTTAGCACTCATCCTTTACAAACGACCAAGTCACGTCAACTTGTTAACTTTCATATTTTTGTAACAACAATAAATTCCATACCACATTTCTTCCAAATATTATCATACCTTTCCATATCCCACAGAGTCTTTCCACACATTCTTCGTAGAGATCTCACATCTACTGCATTTATACAAAATTTTGACAACTGTGATAATATTTCACAGCGATTTTAAGGATGATCCATCCTTGAAAAGTAGCCTGTGCATGACATTAACGTATCGGCCCGACGCGGTACACCGCTAATGTGACAGATCCACAGAGGCGGTCTTACTCGTGCGACCAAATGTCAAATCTATTTCGAACGCCGCGGCGGCCCTGCGGCGCGTCATCCATCTCACGACGCAGCGGAACTGGTAGAAATAGTTTGCGGTGTCTGGGTCAGGAATACGAACTCACACTCTGCAATGCACTCGTCAGATTTTTTTGGTGGGAAGTCTAAACGCTGCGAGGCATTGGCCTCCAACAGCGTCATACTACTTACGTTCCTAGACTTTCCTATTGATATCTTTAAGTAGGTACGCGTATCCTTGACTAGTCTTTGTAATAATAGCATAGAACACTTACTCATCAACCGACGCCGCCTACCCGAAACGTTCCCTGCAAGGACACGTCACATATTATGGTTGTATGTATGTATGTGTGGGATTTGTTGTGGTTTGCAGAGATGATCGGTTTTATTGTAGAAGAAACATGGTATTGGTGGATGATGTCGTCATGCGAAACACGGTATCCCGTACAAGAAACGCAATAGACAAACGCAGCGGAATTAGAGCTTTCCTCTAAACCAGGCAATTCTTTTTTCTGGTCAGCTAATAACTCCTCTTCATTTCTGGAGAGACTGACCAAAAATATACGAAATAGAAACTCTTTGCGCAACTAAAAGCTTGCCGTTGCACTTTCGTCCAATAAAAATTCTCGGCAGTCAGATTTCAATGACGAGTGTGTGATAAGCGGGTGTGACCGACCTTTATTCGCATATTTTTTTTTGATAATCTCTCCAAAAGTGAAGAATAGTTTCTGACTGACGATGTTGTCCAAAAATGTCTCGATTTTGTCTTCAATTGGCAAATACGTGCTTGCAACAGCGGCTTACCGTTTATCGGCATATTTGTGTTAGGACACGTCAACATTTGTAGCCCTAGGGCTACTTTTACTGATAAGCCTGGGTTAGATCTTTCACTCTTCACTCAAAACCTTATCGCGGACCTTTATCTTGACATTGACAGTAGTAAACCACCGATAACTTCATGTTATTATTCCATGAATACTAATAATGACTATTATCTGACCAGAGATAGGCAGAGGCAGAGTTGAGGCCTACTTATTTGATACGGAAACATCCTTGTCATACTTCAAATACCTCCGACGTGAGTATGTGACAGGGTCTGACGCGTCATTTGTTCACGTCACGGGTCTGTTTATCTTGAGGTTTTGAAACAATTTCGCGATTTGTAAGATGATAAAAGACAAATAGCTCCTGTCGGTTTTAAGGAATGTATTTGTAAATCAAAAATCCAAACGGTTGATGAGCAATACAACCCTGACACTATCCATGACGTACTGGAATACAATTTGGACACGGAAGAAAAATCTGGAAGTTTTTATAAATGCTGTTGAAATGAGATTTTTACGCAGGGAATGTGGAAAAAGACTGATAGATAATGATAAGGCGAGGAATGATTATATTAGAAAGGAATGTGGAGTGAATGTTAGCGAAGTGACTAGAATTAAAGTGAATTCATTGAGTATGTTGCATAGGGTAATGTTGAGAGAATGAATGAAGAGAGATCGACAAAAAGGATCTATAAATCTGAAAGAATGGGCGCACGGAGACGTGGCCGATCTAGATTAACGTGGGCCGATGATGAATAAGTAGTAAAAGATTAAAAGCAATAGACAACAATGTATGCGGAACTTTATTTCTAATTTTAAATGAAAGAGGGAAAGAGACGGTGTAATCTTGACGTTTAGTGCCAATAAGCGTAACTCGGATACCGCACTAATCAAGATGCCTGCTGAAATAAAATGTGTAAAATTAGTTAAAAAAAACAATTTTTTTTTGCAATATTTGTTTTAAGTAAAATTGAAAATAAGGTTATTGTTACATAAAATTATTTAAGGTCGTTCCACTAGCGGTCAACTTTTCTAAAAAACTATTGCATGACCAGCGGTGAAAGCTTCAGAAATTATCTAATTTCAGGATTTTGACCAGAGAATAAGATTCTCAGACACCGCAGAAGCTTCGGTATAGTTATAGAAAACATTGTTGCGAATGGTGCTGGTACTGAGTACAGAGGAGACCAAACAAAAATGCCTACTAACAAACAATCATTGACCTCAAGATTTTTTATGATTTGGGAAGGTACTTAGTACTTACAAAAAGATCCACAGATACACGTGGCAAAGAAAGGATGAAAAAAGTATGATTGATTTAGTGTGCGTGGATTCTAGACTGAGGGGTTTGACCACGGATACTCGGGTTTTTCGAGGTGCTGAACTAGGGACGGACCATTTCCTTGTAGTTGCAAGAATTGATCTGTTCCGTGGTTGGCGATCGAGACCGAGAGAAGTGGGAAGCTCCAAAAGGATACGAATCGAAAAGTTAAATGAGGATAATTGTAAGGATGAATATGTAAGATTAATTGAAAGCACGTTGAACAACTTAGAATCAATCAATTATAGCTTAGAGGAACAATGGGAAATCATAAAACAATCTTTAGTAAATAGTGCGATTAAAGTATGCGGGGAATCTAAAACGGGTAGGAAAAAAGGTGATGCATGGTGGGACAAAGAAGTGAAAGCGGCTGTGGATAAGAAACAGAATGCGTGGAAGAATGTAGTTTGTGCGAAGAATGACTCCGACAAAACAGTTATGTATGATATTTATAAGAAAGAGAAGAATGCAGTTAAGAAACTTGTGTGCTTGAAAAAGAAAAAATTAGAGGATAATGAATGTAAAAAATTAAGTGCGAATGTGAATGGCAATTTAAAGCTTTTTTGGAAGGAAGTGAAAAGGAAAAGGTCTGGGAAGGATGAGAAAGTGAATTGTTTGAAAGATAAAAATGGATGTATGCTGACACAGGAAAAGGATATAGGTCTGAGATGGAAAGAGTATTTTGAAGAGTTGTTTGAAACCAAGGATGGATGCGGCAGTTTGTGCCAAGTAAGTATAAATGGACAGGGTGATGAGAGTCAGCAAATCAGTATGAATGAACTTATGAATGCGCTTAAAAAAGCAAAAAATGGGAAAGCGTCAGGTTGCGATAGGGTAGCAACGGAGCTTATCAGGTATGGCGGCCGAGTGACGCTGCAGTGGTGCCTGGAGCTTTTCAACTTGTGCTGGACGGAAGGCCGTACCCCAGGTGACTGGAGGAAAGCCATTATCTGCCCTCTGTACAAGGGGAAGGGCTCCCGGTTGGACTGTGGCAACTATCGTGCAATCAGCTTGTTGAGCAACGTGGGTAAATTATACAGTAGAATTTTAGTAGAAAGGGTTAGAACAATAACTGAAAATAAAGTTTGGGATGCACAAGGGGCTTTTATGAATGGGAGGGGGTGTGCCGATCAGATCTACGCTCTGCGGATGATTACGGAGAAGCTTTTGAGTAAACATCAGAAGCTTTTCTGTGCATTCGTAGATTTGGAAAAGGCATATGATAGGGTAGACAGGGGTAAATTATGGGAAGTTCTATCAATGTATGGAGTGAATAACCGGTTGATTCGTGCCATTGCTTCGCTATATTCGGAAAGTACTGCGTGTGTGAAGGTGAACAGTCACCTTTCACCGGAGTTCTATCTTACGAAAGGTGTGAAGCAAGGGTGCGTCATGTCACCCTGGTTGTTCAATTTGTTCTTTGATTTTTGCGTCAGTGGGTTAAAAGATATAAATATAGGGGTTGAATTGAATGGTATAAAGGTATGTGCGCTTATGTATGCAGATGATTTAGTACTTATGGCTGAGTGTGAAAATGATTTGCAAGAACTTGTGTCAAGTGTGTTTGAAAATTGTGCAAAAAATGGTCTAAAAATGAATGTAAGCAAAACAAAGGTGTTGGTATTTGAAAGGGATGAAGCAAGAACGAATTGCAAAGTAACCGTAGAAAATGAATGTCTTGAGCAAGTGAATGAGTATGTGTATTTAGGAAGCATGTTTAGTCGGGATGGAAAGTGTGAAAAAGAAATCGAACGTAGGAAAGTTGCTGGTCGCAGGGTGGGCGGTGCATTAAGACCTATAATGAGAAACAACAACGTCTCACTACAAGCAAAGAAACTAGTGCATAACGCAATCCTGCTACCATCGATGATGTATGGTTGTGAAACGTGGACATGGACGAAAAAAGAAGAATGTAGTATAAATGCAGTAGAGATGAAATCTCTACGAAGAATATGTGGAAAAACTTTATGGGATATGGAAAGGAATGAAAATATTAGGAAAGAATGTGGTATGGAAGTAAGTGTTGTGACAAAGATGAAAGTTAATAAGTTGAGATGGTTTGGGCATGTGGAAAGAATGGATGCAAACAGAATGACAAAGAAAATTCATAAGGCTGAAAGGAATGGTGTAAGAAAGCGTGGGCGACCGAGAATGACGTGGATCGAACACATCGATTCCGTCCTCAAGGAAGGCCAGGTAAGAAGTAAGAGAAATAGGAGAAGCTGTATGAGAAATGGTATGTCGGTGGAAGAAGCGAAAGAAGTATGCTTGGATAGAAAAGAGTGGAGGTCCGTTCTCTCTGCCTACCCCTTACGGGACACGGCGTGATGGGTAAAAAAAAAAAAAAAAAAAAAAAAAAAACTTAGTGGTACTTAGTCCATTACAATAAAAATAAAACCATGAACCGTGTTAGATAAGGATCATCTCCATAGTCAAAAATGTTAAAGAATGGTTTTTGCTCTCCGACGGGTGTTGGAATAAAAGCGATCAATCAAGGACGTTAGCAAAAACAAGAACAGGACGGATTGTCGGGTTGAAAAATAAAAAGGGGAAAATGAATGTCCTGAGCGAGTGAATTAATGCTTGTATGTATTGGGGAATGTGTTTTAGTAGGGATGAAAGGTGCGGAAAGGAAATTGAAAGAAAATAAGTGGCCGGTAATGGTTTGAGTGATTCCCAGGGTCTTCTCATAATGGCTCTAACATTCGATAGCAAACCCTTACTATAATTTTCATTATTAGTATGTGCGATACCGGCCCGGAGTCGACTCTCCTTTCTTTCGTCCTAAGCTTGATATATTTACTGGTTAAATAATAGCTCCTTGCTTAAGAGCCAAACAATGTTGAAAAGATTGAAACTCTTCATCAGTACGGCCAAATTATCTTTGCAATACCTATGGTATTTGTTGATCTTATCAGCAAAAAAAGATACGAATAATATGGAAATACCAAAATCAAAGAGTGTTCTCTTAGACAGATTTGAATCTTGGAATCTCAAAGTAGGTGCCGTGAACCGATTGCAAGATTTTGAAATGTGGGTACACTGGAGAATACGCCGCAACCAATTGACAGACAGATGGTCAGCAAAACAAGATTCCTGAAAAAATCTAGGCTTAATAGAGATTTGTTTATTAACAATATCAAGGTCCGAAAGGTGTCCTAATTGGGTCATGTCCTTAAAAGTATCAAGTGCAGCAAAACTTATATATGTTTTGCTGCACTTGATAATTAAAGGGCAAAATAGGGGATCGACCGCAGATATCCTGGATCCAAAATATGCGGGATTGGATAATGGATAGGGATCATAGTGTAGAGGAAGGATTTCGTGTCGGAAACTTGAAATAAGAGACGTAGCTCCAAGAATTGAAAAAAAAATTAGCGGTTCACAAGCTAAGACTCAATCAACCGATGCAATAATTTATAGGTTGGATATCCAGAGGCTTATTACTTTTTGCTGCTGTTTCTGAACAATCAAAGATATAATATGGTCGGCCCTTCTCGTTCTGTTCCAGGGAAGATGCACTCGCATTGGCCGATTCACATCTGATGGTCTCCATTTAACGTGCTCATGTCACTTTAACTCGCACTGTTCTTCTTTCGTATGCATACGACCATGATGACATCTTGGAAGATTCTCCATTACCCTAGGAGTCATCATACTAATCTATTCAAGTGATCCCTCAAGTTTTTTAATGGGACAGCCCAGTTCAATATGTTTCAGTCTCAATCTAGCCACATTAATGGATCAATAAAAGTATCAATCAAAAGTACCTTTATAATCCCACTTAGGGGCGAAAAGAGGATCAAAAACAAAAAAAAAAAAACGTAAAATCCGAAATGATTGTTGATGTTTTTAATAATGGAGATAAGTAGCAAGTAGAAAATAATGAGAAAAAAATGAGAGGCGAGTGAATAATGAAAGACGAAAGTGAAAGAAAAAAAAAACGTAGAAAGAACTCCGTAAATCATCCGCACGTGAATGGGGAGAAGAAAGCAGTGAAGAACAGATGTAGGAGAGGCAATTTCGTAAAGTAGAAAAATAGTCCAGGGTTAAAAGCGGAGATATTCGAGTGGATAAACACCGGGAGAGGTCGTCGCGTGGTCAGAGTAATAGCGGGGGAAGGGAGTGGAAGGCAGGCGCGGAACACGATGATGATACAAGAAGGATTAGACGATAATATGATAGGAGAAAGGACGTAGCAGAAGGTAGATGAGGAAGAGCATTAGATCCGTGTAGAGAGGGGTCAGAAACGGGAGTAGGTACTACTTAGCCGCTTAAGAATGAAAGAAAGCCGTATAGAAGAGAGTTTATGCATTGGACCGCTTGTTAGATCAGAGGTAGATATTCTCTCCCCTTCCGCAATAGACTAAAATAGACTTCTAAGAGGATGTAATGAATAAAATAATATTGTAATATCGCATTATGACGATAGTGGATAATGGAAAGAAAATCACAGTTATTGAATAAATAATAGACTGCTCGTTCTAAATATGTAAAAGACAACCTTACCAAAGACTAAATTTTGTTTTCTGATGCCTATCGTAAACAAAATAGTGAACCCCTCATTTTGATAATAATTGGTAAACAGAAGGTCCCAGGTCCAATTTTCAGTCAGGTCTGACTATTTGACTGTGACTTTAAATAGGTGCGCAGAGAAATTGGACCTCCACTCTTTGCGTTTCAGATAAACCTCCTTTTAGTTCTTTTGGTGACGTATATGTTTCGTTTACTTCTGACCTGGTCCTTCTGGAGAAAATAGATTATGCAAATTCTCTGGAAGGTTAGGGACAGAAAAACTTACCCTGCGATATTGGGTTCACCGGTGAGTGTTTTCTAGGGGTAAAATGAACGCATTTTGAAACAGCGGTATATTACTCAAGATCGAATTTAAATAAAAATGTACAAATCAGAAATTTGGTAGAAGGCGTATAAAACACCTAACCACTTGGAAATGGTTGAGTTCAATGATTTATTATAACCACCCAAAAGAATAAAATAAAACATGTACAAACAAAATTTTTCGCATTTGGCCACAAATGGTTCGGGAGAAAGAAAAACACGTCGTCCAGAAATAGAAAGAAAAGAAGAAAAAAACTGGAAAAAAGGCGTGGGTACTTATGTTGTGCGCGCTAATAAAAGCGATGAGGAGATATTCTGTAAATGTACTCTGAAATTATCATCTTCTCGTAGTATTAATATTCCAGAAGTAGCGCTGGAACAGATAAGGACTAAAAATAGATTATTTTAATCAAAATAATATTATATGAGGCTGTGGAGGCAGCTATGTTATTCCATTGAACTATATTAATTTTATTCCACGTACTGAATATTTTTTAGTGAAAATGGAAGGCGTGATTCAAGGTTCTGATACATGTTCCAGGAGCTGGGATTGAGGTCAGAAGTCAAGGACTGCCAATTATCACTATAAAAAATCAGATCGAAAAAGAATAACATGGAACGGGCATGTCGTCAGATTCTGGAAGGAATGTTCCAAAAAAATTTTTGAGCATTATTTAACGCCTAGGTGGTAGACTAATTTTTTTCTATTAAATTTTTAATTAATTCTGGTTTTGTATATTTTTGACGACTCCAAGTGCCCGAAAGCGCCTAGGGATGAGAATGAATAAATAAATAATGTTATTTGGGGTCTAGATGTACTGAATGTGGAAAATTAACAAGTTCTTTTACGCCACAATTTTGGGAGACACCTTTGTGTTTCATGCACTCAAAGAGATCACCAATATGTCTGGCCGGGAAGATAAGGTACCCACGTAGATAGGCAGGTACAATCAGACGGTCACAAGAGGGCCATGCACTCTCGGAAGAATTATCACGCACGCTGCAGACCAATAATCATACATTTGTCTGCCGAATGGTGCGACACCCACGCCGAAATTCGGAGGAAAACGGTCGATGCCAACTATTATTTTGATTGTTTCGTATCACACTGGGCGACAAATCGCGAAAAAGCCCAAAGAAGCTCAAATAATTTCCAATTAGAAGAGAGTTCAGGGGATAGTAGACGACGCTGATTTGTCTAAATTTTAGGGTAAAACAAGATAACTGATGATTTTTCTTCTGTTTTAAAACAAACCAGCCTTTTATAAAGAGTCGGGTTGGTATTTTTTACGTGGTCTTAAAGAGTCTGTATGTGGATAGGTCGAAACATGTGTTATTATGTCAAACTAGGCTAAGTGCTGAGTTACTTGATTTTCTGATCAGTACTATACAATGACATAAATAATGACGAACTTGTGCAAAAAAAAAAAAGGACCTGAAGGAATTTTAAATCCCAATGGGTGATTAAACTAGAATAACAGACTAAGGATAGCCAAATGAAAAATATGTTTAGATTTTGAGGCGATCGAATGCCCTATATTAAGAAGACGTAATAATTGGGGACATAAAATAACCACGTATTTCTTCAAGCATATAGGTCTTTTGCCACTTGAGTGTGCATTTACACCAAACGAACGTACACCCGAATCTAGAAACAGAGCATATTTTTTTTATGGTTGATATTGTACACCATGGAAACAATAACGATGAGAGTTCTTTCTCTTGTCATTTACTCTGTTTCTATATCAACGATCAAGAAAATATACTCTATTATAAAGCTCTGACTCTATGTTCGTTTGGTTTTTAAATGCACCCTAAAAAAGAGAGAGTAGTTTTGAAAGACGTTCGAAAGCTAGAAAATGTTTAAAAATTTATCGGGTTGTCCAAATTTATAAGACGAAAAAAGGCAGTTTGTTCCGTAGTGTAATCAAAAGACATTCGTCGCGACGCTCAGCCACCGTCGAGCAGACAGATGTGGAAGTGTTTTACGACACAATGGACGAATTAACCGCTGCAATAAAAGAGAAGACGTTCTTACTTCTGACGTAAGAGGCTGAGAGACCGAGAGACAAGAAGAAAGAGACGAGAGCGAGAGAGGAACAATCATAACGGGAAGGAAGAATGAGAAAAGAATAAGAAACATAGTCGGATCGTATTCAACCGTAGACGAAAGGAATAAAAAAAAAGAAATTCTGGCAGACGACGACGTAACGGGGGAAGTTTTCGATAGTATACAAAGTCCGGAAACAAACGAACGCGGAATGACTAGCAAAAAAACTAAAATCGATACGAATGTAAAATTATTACTCAATATCAAAAGAAACGTTAATGAAATAATAATGATATTACACATACTTCTGTAGAACATAATGCGATTAGGGAGCCGTCAAGAAAAAGTCGTAATTGGATTAGAATCATCAGACGTCGTAACAGTAGGCAATATCATTGTGAAGGCTGAAATTTAGATCTGGGTTAATTATTAAAACGCCGTAATAGCGCGCGAATGGCAGTGTTGGTGCGTTTTTTTTTTTGAGGATTTTTATGGAATTTCAAGATGTCCAACGCGTCTATCCCGAGAGGGATCAATGTTACTAAAACTTTTAGTCTTAATAATTGTTTTCTTTGACACAAAGTGGCATATAGCCCTATACTTGGAAGTAGTTGGTAGACTAGCGGTTACATCGCCGGCTTTCGTACTGCGGACGTCGTGGTTCGATCCCAGGTGCCGACCATCTTCCTCTTTCACGACACAAGCTTTAAGTAGCTTACTGTGAAAGAGTCAAGGAGTGTATTTGTGTTCACTTTGAGTGAGCACAGATTCATTTAAAAAAAAAAAGTCCAGGATAAGAATCTGCGAAGGAAAGGATGGTAGTCATTGCAAGTACAAAGATGGTTATTTTTGGTCAAGGATTTTGGTTGCTGAGACGCTTAATACCACCCAGAGCCTTTGGTTCGGAGTTATCTGGAATACCGACACTTCCAATTGAATTTTTTTTCTCTTCAGAGAAAATAAATATGTACATAATATTTATGTCAAGGTGAATTGAATAATTGATTTTAGACCTCACGGAAAGGACAAAGATGAATATGGAACAAATTGCTATGAAATACGCAAAAATAAATGTGTATTTCGCCGAATTCTAATAATTGTCGAAGTGAATCGAATCGTCACTGGATAAAAGTTCAATTTAATCTTCTAGGAGATAAGGAAAATGAATCTTTTAACGGTGTCTGGTGTTAAACAATACTTTTGCTGATTGATTCGTTATATTATTGCGAGCGAACGTCAATTCATTCGAGCCTACTGCCGCGACCCATTTCCAATGACATCGAACAATCGGTCGATAAAATTCTCAAAGCGTAACGAATGATGAATCGTCGCATGACATATATTCGGTCGATGCGATAAATGAAATTGCGAATAATCAAATTAAATGAAAATCTAGAAACAGTAAACAGTTAGAAGGACAGTAGAATAAGAATCAGATAGAAACAGAAATTATGTTGGGAAAGGCTAAAAGATGGAGATTCTTTGAAAATAATGAAGCCCCAGAAAATAACAGCAAGCACACATACCAACAGGGTGACCACCTTGAGGAAGTCCAGCCAAGTTATGGAGAGTTAGCTGGAAATCCGCAATCCGCATGCCAGGAACAAGATCCGAGTAAGAGAAGAACCTTTCTCTCAATCTACCCATACAAGAAAATGGGATGATGGTTAAACAGAAAATGATTTCTCAAATAAACTTTTTCACCAACAGACGAAGGAGAGCATATCAATTGTCAGCCTAATCTATGTGACCTGTGTATCTGACCTTGCATATTTTAGCAGCGGTCAAGAGGGATCAGGGTTTTATTGTTTTTTTTTTTGGTGACCAAGATCAAACCAAGATTATTATAATACCTTTTCAAATTGTCATAATTTTTGCATTGATGGATTGGTTTGGTAACACAGACAAAAATAGAAATTCCATGAATAACTAAAACGATTTTGTCCATGTCACAATAACTTGTCAGATTGATTTTTTTTGATATCCAGTTTTAGAAAAACAAAACATATTGGTATTTAACTTGTTCTCGGCATAGTTCAATTCAGAAATGTCTGGACAAATTATACAAAAGAATTCATGGTCCTTCTTTACCAATCCGTATTCCTCCACAATAATTGTTTTTCCGTTTTCCCAAAAAATCTAGTAATGAAATAAAATGGAGTATAAATATTATCCATATTTCATGAACCGGTTTTCGGAGTAGACTGTCTCCATTATCAAACATAAAAAAACACCTTCTATCTTAAGACATGGAAGATCTAGTAGATACATAATTATGTAGTAAAGCTTCAATTTGTTATCCAATTGTGTATGTATAAACGTGTACATAAATGGTTAATCATAGGCTCTAATATGAAACAAAAACCAGTGGCAGATAGATGTCTGGAATAAAAATAAAAATAATAGAATAGTAATAATAGGAATGGAAACTATTGCAGATAATGAATACGATCTACAGCGCATGCTTTACAAATTCCACTTAACATCAAAAAGGTTTAATATGTATAAAGGTTTGTCGAGGACTGCCCTCTGAGAGCATTCCCTGGACCATACGCAGATATCCACAATGCCAGTAATGCCACCCCCGATGCTCTTGAATGGCTTGAAAGCCTGGATGTTGCTCTGTAGGGAGCGTGTCTCCTGTATGTAGCAGATAGCATACTTCTCCGTCTTCTGACGTTGCCACCCGTTGGTGGCAGAAGCCATACGAAATAATAATAATGGCAATATCAGACAGTGAAACTAAAAATCTTACTATATCTAGACAACCTTTGAAATGCAAATCGGTAGTGAAAATCAAATACAAAACGGATGAACTTTAAGCACTTTGGTGTGGAGGTAGCTAGAAGCAACCAGCTGTATAATCAAATCAAAGGACATACTAATAAAGCGGCAGTGATTTACGGATGCCTAATAGATTCTTCTATTCTGTGAGAGTTAGTTCCACATTTAGAACTTACATCAGACCTAGGTATAATGATCTATGGGGTGAGGAGAGGCCGGACACGGTAAGAATAACGCAGATTTTCAGAATAGCGGAAATGAAGAATTAAGACCTACCCTAGGAAAAACACTCAAAGACAGATCCCGCAGGACTTGCAACATTCAAGATGTAGTAAGGTGGAGTATAGAGAAGAAACGTCACTGGAGAGACCACGTTGGTGAAATGGATCAAGAAATACTTTCAAAGATAACAATGGAAGAACTACAACAGGGACGTAGACCACTAATGACATGAAAGGGAATGTGGTCATTGGCATCACAAACTAATTCTTCCTAAACCTAAATAAAGATGAAGAATCGTTATATTCGATGCTGGGCAAAGCGTAGAATGTGTAGATGATTCCCCGTTCGAAAGAGATATCACCGGGTGAGAGAAACAAAACAACATCGGTGTTGTAGCACTGTAGCTGCTAAACAAATGAACCGTTCCACTGATAATAATTGGACGATAACAAAGAATGTGCGCGATGATAAAATAATTGAAATCCCAACACAGAGTGGACACGGCGTGTGGTGTTGAACGAGATATGGAGAAGGTCAATAGCAAATATGTCCGTATTGTCAGGCCCATTAGCGAGTGCGCGCGGTGACGATAGAGCGGAGCATAACATGCGATCCAGTGTCACGTTCATCCACGAACACATGGGATGTTTCCGATTCCGAATGATTAATAATAATAATGAACACAATAAAGCAGAAAGTTAATCGAAAGCCTTGAAAATGGCGTGATGATATGAAGGAGAAACAAAATGTAATCAAAACAGCCTAGGGAACTACAAGGAGTACGTGTATTGGTGGAATTGCAATCAAAGAATCGCTAGATCCGCAGACAATGGATAAACCGGATTCGGACTGGTCACGGTATATGCACAAAACGGGTAAAAAAATCATCCCTTTGGTGAATGTTGCCAGATTGAGACTACGGGACACATAGTGCTGAGCTGTGTCTCTGAAAATTTGAGGGGACGCTCTAGGTCAATACAGCATTTGTAAGATATTAACGCTGAAGAAAGCATGGTCGCATATGCATTCGAAAGAATAAAAAGCTTCTGATTTCACGTGGTAGAGCAGATCCAGGAGGAGATTCTAGGAAAAAAGCGTACCAACCAAATTTCACGGATATTCATAAAATATTATTCTCATAAGCTGAACGCTTTGGAGGAAGAGATGTCTATCTACAGTTTGGTGACCTATGTATTTGGATCTCTCTGATTCCTGTACTATTCTGACTGAAACTATTCAATACATTTTATGGTCAATCCAATACCAACTTCTGATTTGTCATGAACTTCAAAGTTTATTACACTGTATTCAACATTTTGCAATTATGTCTGGCGACAATGCTTTGTTTCCGAATGCATCTTGAAGCGTAATATATTACGCAGAGATTAGTTCGATGATGTCCTTACACGGCAAGAGATTAATGCCCCGCGCATGTATTACGTGCGCGGGGCAAACATTCTGGGAAAATTGAAACAAAGAAAATCTTCCAGGAAAATAAGCGCGAGGAATTGACCCGTTGTCGTCGCCACGAAAATGCGTCGATATACTGCAAGAGCGTATAAAATTTTGTACAGTTTTGAGCTTTTAATGCGGATAATGTATGTCTTTTTTCAATCCCTAGAAATCCGTTTAATGGAGCTCCAAATCTGGTGAAGTACAAATATTAGGGGATCATTAAGATCACGTTGAGATAAAACGTTTAAAATAGTAGTGGCTAAATCCAACGTGTTGCGATTTCAATTAAGAAAACAAAAACGCTACTCCAACTCTGATTGGAATCCGATAAGGATCTGGTCTGGGCCCATTTTTTTTTTCAAGACGTAAATATTTTGAAAATGTTAGAGATGAATATGAAAAGAAAAAGAGTACGTACGTAAAGCCTACCTTATGGGTTGTTTTCCTACGGATTTGCCGCTACTTTTAATAGCGGTGAATATGTCAAATGAGAACGTTGTCAATATTGTTTCCGTAGTAACGAAAAACATTGTCATATAATTTTGAAAGACGCCGTCTTGTCAGAAGACAGACCGTTCCCTAGGGACCCACTGCATTAGGTATGCTATAACAAGCGTCATTATAGCAAAATCTGACGATTTGAAATTACCACCGAACATCGGAATCATGAAACTTGCGAATGTTTTCAAAAAGTCCACGCCCTTGTGAAATGTGAACGCATGTAATGAGATCCACTCGAAGAGACGATTAAAAAAAATATCATCATATTTTCTGCAGGAATTGGGACTTCATCAACAATACTGAAAACACATAACGCGATGACCAAAGATATTCCTGAATTCGGAACACGAAGAGTACAAGGAGTATGTAAAAGCAGGAATAAGATATTTAACAAGAATTTTACGAAATAAATATGTATTTGTTTATTTGTTCCAGGTCCCTGTCCAGACGACTTAACTCCGGGTATTCATTACTCTCGTTAAAACGCTATAGCTTAGAGACCTGGACTATGACACTGAGGGATCAGCAACGTCTGCTGACTTTTGAGAACAGGAATCTGAGACGAATCTGGATCTAGGAAGGGAATCCTGACTGGCAACTGGAGACTGAGAAGCATTAATACTTGCACTCACAGGACAACCATTGATCATCAGCGACATCCGATATAGAAGATTAGCATGGATCGGACATGTTGCCAGATCCGGGGTAGAAAAGTCCACAAAGAGTCTTCTGGCCAGTAATCCCACTGGTAGAAGACCACCAGAAAGACCAAGACAGCGGCTGAATGTTGCGCGGGACCTGGGCGTGCTAGGTGTGGGAGATCATTGGGAGTGCGTTGCGCAGGATAGGACGGCTTGGAAAAACATTGTCGAGAGTAAAATAGGAATGCCTCGGTGAAAGCAAGATAAAAAATGTTGTTTTGACCGAGGCATTCCGAGGTAAGACACATCATAGGAAAGACTCAACATCTTTAACAGTAAGCATCCGATTTTTTAAAACAAGGATAGCAAAGAAAAAAGGTTCAAACAAGGAAAAACCAGGTCGATCATCCTAGTGCAAAACAAACAAGGTTAGGAAAGAGATTGAGAATACGATTGATCAACAATTGTGTATGTAATTGCTTTTAAAAATGCCATCACTATAACAAACTTGAGGCAATCAAGTAAACAAGGTATGGTATCGGAGAAGTATCGACACGTCAAAGGTGCTTGGATTCACGTGATCATAAACACAAACAAAGATAAGTTTATCGACCCAAGAATACTACTTAGTCGATGTGAATAAAATAATCGTCCGTCTACACAATATAAATAGCCCGCACTTCGTACCGTGTTGTACTAATTAATACGGACATCATATCAGAATTGAAGGAGGCATCTTCGTCCCAGTCACAAGACAATGAAGTGGTTGGTAGAGTAGCGGTAACAACGCCGGCTTTCGTATTATTTCGTATCGGAGGTCGTGGGTTCGATCGCAGGTGCCGACCATCTTCCTCTTTCACGACACAAGCTTTAAGTAGCTTACTGTGAAAGAGTCAAAGAGTGTATTTGTGTTCACTTTGAGTGAGGACAGATTCATTTTTTAAGTCATTATACCGTTTCTCATTATTCTACACAGTCTATCTCCGAAGTAAAAACATGCACTATTTCTTTAAAAAAATAGCTTATTCTTGTCTTATATCTTATGTTTTGTTGTCGATTTATCTTTGAAGTATGGAGTCCGAGTTGCACATTTATTCTACTCCTACATATTTGAAAAATACACAGACCTTCGTTACAGTAACTGATGAAATGCTATTCGCATTTTTAAGCATCCGTATGAAATAAACGGATGCCCTTTTCTCTATAAAACAACATTACCTGTATTATTTGTTGCCTTTCCGTCTTTGAAGACTGTTCTCTGGAATAAATCTTTGCATGAATATGTACGTATTTATGTAAAGCCAATAATCTAAACAGTTAAAAACGCTCTTGTAGAAATAAACACGTCTAAGCTGTCAAGGAAAATATACACTCTAAACGAAATTTAGCCATAGAACGACCAATAACTCCCATGTTAAAATAAGCTTTTTATTAATTTTAGCAAAAAAAAAATGTGTATATAAATAAAATTTTGACCGCATTAATATGTACAAGAGTGTAGTTCCAGTACGTAGTGTACAGTCGTATGTATAAAAGTCTGATAATGATTGTATTATACACGTAGTTTAGTAGTAGTAACGATGAGTGCACGGGGCGGTCGGTAATGAACCCAAATCAACGTAATTTGACGTCAACTATGTAAATATCTTTTTTTCACCCATTTTCAAACGGGGGTAGGCTGAGTAGTATGAGAGACAGAGTGGGGAAAATTGCTAAAAAGTACAAACCAATCACGTGATTGTGACCAGACAGAGAGATTTAGAGAAAGGATCTTGACTCCTTTCCATTTTTTTCAACCAGACAAACTTTCTATACTGATTTCAACGTTACCTTAAACTTAATTATTTTCTTAAGAGGGAAAAATAACGCTCAAAAGAAATCAAGTTAAGGCAATTGGGATAAATTCCAATCAGAATTAAGATTAATCTTGAAATTTTTCGTAGCATAGTAGGTACAAGCATCTTATAAGTGTTGCATTTTTTTTAAATAATGTATCGTGGAAAATTTGAGAGACGATAAAAAAATTATGAAAATTACTCAAAATTCAATGCTACACTCTTTACGTTTATTCTACAACGAAAAGCGGTTGGTAGACTAGTGGCCATGACATCGGCTTTTGTACTGTAACGCTCGGAGGTCGTTATCTTCCTTTTCTTACACGACACAATAAAGTATCTTACTGCGAACGAGACAAAAAGTTT
Organism: Mystacides longicornis; assembly: GCA_963576905.1. Classification (NCBI taxonomy): domain Eukaryota; kingdom Metazoa; phylum Arthropoda; class Insecta; order Trichoptera; family Leptoceridae; genus Mystacides; species Mystacides longicornis. The sequence continues at coordinate 24,101,794 of OY756438.1, forward strand.
ATTTATTATGGTTTATATAAAGTTATATCCAATTTTGCAACACTTTTAGGTACCTAATTTAAACTAACGGACTTTTGTAATATGTATCTGTCCTAAGGATTTCAAATGTGAGTCCAGTTTTAAGTTTACATTGTATATTATATCTGAAGCTAACTTTCCCATCAAGATCTTATAATATAAAAAGGGCATTCCTTTCTTAGAAATTCAGCAAGAAACACTCAATCGCAATAATTGTACGTCGTTCAATTTATATAGAAAGACTTCGTGGGACATGAAAAGTACTGAGAATTCTGGAAGAATGATCGTTCGATGGGAAAAGGTTAGGGCCGCTATCCACCATCACTCCATAAGTGGATGTTGTCCAACCATTTGAATGACATCCAAAAACCAGGTCCCCATTCGATCACTCCAAATGGATATCATCCATTGTGGCGCAATTTGTCAAGAAACACGTATTTTCTAATGTCTTCATCTTCAAGACGTTGTATCCTTTCATTGGACACTGCGTCGACGTCTTAGCAGACAGCGAGCGCTCCTCGTCCTTTGAATAAAACATTTTTTATAACATGTCGCTTAAAGGAGACATCCTGTCACGTCGAAAGGATATCCATTATCCGTACAGTTCACACGTCCATTATGTATCGAGTTGCCACCTCCAAATATGGGGCAGGCGAGACTCGAACGCGGGTTAGTCCTCAGGAATGCGATGCGACGAGCCGCACTATTAACATAATCAAAATGTACACGAGAGAATTTTCAACAGCAGTCGTGGGCGCTTCATTGCAATGAAAACGTCGCGTGAATAATGTTAACGGGAAATATCTGCCCGTGTTTCGGTTTTCGACGATTCCTCAGAATGACAAAATGCAATACTTAACCAAAGGTTTTACGTCATGTAATTGTTGCAACGTGAAATAATGACTATTATTCTGAAATTAAAAACAGACGATTGAGTTGCGTCGTATCCAATTGTTATTGAGACTTTTGACATTTCTGATACCATGGATGATACAGTTTGTAATTTTTTTTTTTTTTTTTTTATAATGTGCCATTTTGTAGTTTATTATAAAACACAACCTATAGGTACGTACGATAGGAAAACTACAATAATGCAGAAAACTTTGATGGCTGTGACATGTGTTTTGTGATCCTCCACACACCAGGGACGTAAGACAAATGTAATAACGTGAAAAGGTGTCGTTTGAACGTGGTTACTATGGGGGCACAGACCAACCATTTTATTAGACTTGACTTAGGCCCCAAAGGTTGCTGAATAGAACCCTCTCAAAACATTCCCTTCGTTCAGAACAGATCTGTGGAATTGGGACATTGGGAGACAGGAGGTCTATAAAGATTCTGCTTAAGATCGAGCCTTTGTGTGTCCGTAAACGGAGTCACAAATTATAATAGAGATTGAGTTGATTCCTCAATGGAGATTAATTGTATGCTAATCACAGAAATTGTATTGCACACCGCACACAATCGAACCGCTTTCTGTAAATGTATGTTTTTTTTTTAAGTTTTCGCACCTGCATATCTTTTACAAGGATGAAGCACCTTTTTGCAAAGAAATCGTCTTCAGTCTATTTTAATATCGGAGTAGAAATAAAGACGAGTTACTGACTCAAAGCGGCAATTAAAAAAAAGTAAATAAATAATCAAGTGAGAAGAGGCAGTAACTGTGAGACGAAAGAGCAAAAAGAAAATAATAATATTAAACAAAAAAAATAAAAGGTTGAGTATCCGCGCCGACGTCTAGAGCGACGTATTATTCCGATTCATCAAGGTCGTCGGCATGGATTCGTCCCTCCCTATGCAGTGCACACCAATACGTAACCCGGCCCAGAGGTTGGCAACCTGGCGTGACCCGTGCCTATCCGAAGAAATTGAATTCAAGCGGGCATTATAAAAAACAATCAAGACCGAAAACAGATTTTTCTATACGAAACGACTTCATTTTAAAGTAAACCTAATACTATTTGAAGTTTTTTTTCTTCTCCTTTTTGGCATTTCATCCACAATGGGGATGGTTTGGCCATTGGATAAGTGTTTTACTATCTACTTAGTTTATATCACAATGCAATTTTCATTTATAAATTAGTATTTTTTTAATATATTGTAATTACGTCAAGGGATAATAGATATTGACATGATATGGGGTATTCTACATTTTGGAAAGTAAAATAGGGGTCCGCCACGTTAGGCGAAGTTATTGTGTTAGGACATAACTAATTTTAATCATTATTTTTTTTTCTTTTACAAGGTTACATTTGACTCCCATCAGTGTCTCGAATACATGGAAGACCCTCTCATACCGTGTTGCTTTCCTTCGAGGTAGAGCTGATGGAGTTGGACATGGTGTGGGAGGAGGTCACAAGCATTGCGTAAGATCGAGCGCAATGGAGATGTCTTGTTGCCTCCCTATGCTCCTGAGTGGAGTTCAAAGGCAGTTTTGATGGAAAAAAGCGTAAAAATGTCACAAATCTCCATGAGTACGCCTTGGCTACTTTGGAAAATGACCTATGAAAAACAGCTGAATTTAACCTCGAGCTGTTTTTAATTTTCCAAGTTATAAGACATTGCATGGGTAGGATAAAATGACCTCCTTTACTTACAATAAAATCCCATGAAATGCGTTTAAGTAGACTGCACATCAAAAAGATAAATGAAAAAATGTCAACGATCGAAAATATAGGCGAACTTGATTACTTTTGCAAATGTCCTTAATTATCATGATAGTAGAAAATGTTATAAATATTCGTTTAGGTGGACTTGACTTCTTTTGCAAATAACCTTAATTTTGATAGAAGTAGAAGTAATATCACCAACATACAGCGCTAGTAAAAATTGAGAAAATTCATACATGTGGACTTGGCTACATTCGCAAATGACCTCCTGTATTACACTAATAATAATATCACCAATAATGTACAGAGCTAGAGCAGAAAGAGAGAGATGGAAAGAGAGTACGCTGCGTCAGGAGCGGGTGTCGCCCGACAAATGCAGATGGTAACGGCTAACTGTAGTGGTACCAAGTGGTATTGATTATAATATGGCATGGTATGGTATGGGAATAAGGTCACCGTTTCTGGATCTGCATAGCGTGCGTGCACTGCCTTACTACTTATGATGCTATCTCCCCAAGCTCGCCATCGAATTCTCCGCAATTACTAAATCTTACTAAAGAGAGCTCCGAACATGACAATAATTCAGATGACTGTTTTTGATCAGCCTTTTCCGCAGAAAAAAAAGTTCAATGTTTCAATTGATTCATGTTTCATAGAAGTCTTATTTTGTTTCAGCGTACCCTAGTTTTCTGCGGTATCCAAGCTACGCGCAATGCGATTACATACACTGTCTCTTTCGTGCTTTCATCATTTTACTACCGGCAGTGAAAGAGATAAACATGGAATAATGTTAGTACTTGTCTCAAGAAAATAACAATACGTCTGCTTTTCTAGGAAAAAACGTGGGATAAGCGATGGTGAACTTAGTCAAATAAACTTTAATCTGAGACAGAATATAGTTATGACTGAAATCTGGTGCTGACCATAACATCAGGGGGTTTGTTTAGCGTGAAAAAGCAGAGGCTTTTGGGTTAGCCAAAATCCATTAGTGTCAATAATCTACGATGGAAATCTATAAATCTGAACATATTGGGAATCAAACCCTGAACATCTTGTTCAGTATTCTACCATCCAGACACATACTAACAAAATTTAAATCCTTGTTAGTTTTTTAATGTCTAAAAATCCCATGTCTTCTGCTGGATTTTTCAAATTAAATTAAAAAACGGTCGAAACGGGATTAGTTGAATATTTACACCAAAAAGAAGGTCATTCACTCGGATGTTCTTCGAAACAACAACAAATGGACGGATGAAGGGATTTTGATAAATAATACCATTATATTACATAGGTTGTTGTCTGAGTTTGGCAGTTTTAGCCAAAAACAAAGGTGAGACAGTTGCGCCGCTTGGATAACCTTTAAATCCCTCGTCGCGCGGTGTGGTTGAACAATCTGAACGACCTCCTCGTCTCTCGTGCGTCTGTTGCCACAGGTAAACAGCCCGGAGAATTCCAATGAGCGTAATCGCTGCAGGCCGGCCGTCCGAGGAGCCCGCCCGATATGGGAGACGTCGTCGCCCACGCGGCGGGAAATCTGAGAAAAGAGCGTCGTGCCGATGCAGATGGATCACACGGGAAACTAGCAGCTGTCAGAATCCCGGCCGATATTAAAGGATGGCTGAAATACGGTAACATAATATACATTTTTATTCATTTGAGATGTTAGCAACGTTTTGTTTCTGAGGTTTTCCAAATTTTTTTATACGATTTTTTTTGCTTGTGCTTTTTTCATGATTTTCAGTTTTACGCCAAAAGGTGGAAAACTGAAAAAAAAACTAAAAAGTGAAATAACTCGAAAACCACTGGCATTTGACCCCTGGTTAATGGGAACAAAATTTTTGCAAATTTGCTATAGTATAACCCCTTTCAAAGAATGTATCGAATTACCTGTCACCCAGTATATTCGACGATAACGTTGGTTGGTTTGTAATGAGAATAATAATGGAGGTCGAAATTGGTAAACGGGAAAAATCTCGAATGATATGTCGTATGATTGGCTATGCTAACATCTTCATTGACGAAGGTGTTAATTGCTCTACTAACATAATATAAATACACTGTCGAGAATGGTTCTGTTTTTCCTCTCAATAGGGAAGCTAAAAGTCGATGTACACTCACATTATGTATAATTATTTAACAGCTGATTTGAAGGACATTCAGAATATTTTATTGGTTAAATATTATCATTTTTATATTATCACTTTTTTAACACATTACGCCGTTTCTGGGTAGGCAGAGAGAACGGACTTTCATTAGCTTTATTCAACAGCATAATATTCCGCATACAATGTCTTCTATTCCTTTTACTCTCGATTTGACCCTCCTTTAAGAATGGCACCGACATGATCGATCTATAATCATTCGTCATTCGTGTACCCATAATAATTACACGAACATAGATCCTTTTTGTCAATCTTTCTTCATTCATTCTCTCAACACCCCCAAACCACCTTAATTTATTCACATTCATTCTAGTCACTACGCTGACATTTTACTTCTCATTCCTACTCATTTCGAGACTAACCAATCATGTTTTTTTTTTCGCACATCTGAGCAATGATCTCATTTCTACACAGCATACCAAATATTACTTATAGAACCAAATGAAACCAATGGAATTCAAAAAGGTTCCACAGAGAAATGGCATAATGATCACTGGAATTGGCCATTGTAAATAAATATATGGGATGGTTGGTAGTCCAGTGGTATCAGTTGAAGTGGTATTTTTTTTTTTTTTTTTTTTTATTTTATTTATTTAGGTAAACAGACAGTCATTAACAATACATAAAAATTAAAACAAGTATGATAACAATAAGTGGACCAATTAAGTTTACACACATAATACGTTATGAAACAAGTGAAATCTGTGTCATTCTTTATCATATTAAATTAAAAACTCTAACAAAAAATAATATTTCAATAATAATAAATGCTTGGGGGCGGAGGAAGGATTTGGACTGGGGAAGGAATGTTGATAGTTTCGGCCGTGCGTGCTTGGTAGTAGTTCATTTTTACATCAGTGAAGTGGCATCGTTGCTCAGCGTATTTAAGGTCATGGGTTCCCCGGTGACGACCATTTCCACATTCACGACACAACCCTTAGATTAGTGTGAAAGATGTCAAAAGAGAATTTGTGTTCACTTATAGCGAGCCCAGATTCATAAAAAAGAAAAAAAAATTATAGGTATCTATAACAATAATTTTGCTGACTTTTTGAAGAACACATCAGGTCCCCAGAGAGTTTGCTCCTCTGAACTAAAAAAAAACATAATTTCCTAGACAAAGTTTAGTACTTTAAGGAGAAATTTGAAGGATAAACAAGTTTATTCTTTTGTCAGTTCGCATGGAAATAGGTTCAACAGCCTTTTTAACGTATTTTGTTTCGTAAAATTTTCATTCTATTCAATACGCTAACATTCACTCCACATTCTTTTCAAACATCATTCCTCACCTTATCAATCAACTTTTTTGCACATATCCTTCTTAAATAGCTAATTTCTATTGAAGCTTAAATTAAACTACAAAGGAAATTAATTTCGGTTGAAAATAGGAAACCGCTAACAACATTAATTTTCAAACGAGACGACATCGAAAAAAGTAAATAAATAAAGAAACGACCGATTGAAGACGAGAGAATAATAATTGGTTTTCGAAACGCGATTCGAAAACCTTGATGCAATCTTAAACATGACGTTATACAATCAGAAAAGAAAACTCGATTAAGAAAAAGCAAATACATGCGCTGGCTGGAATATCTCGGAGAGTTACTATCGTAAGGCAAACATGCGAGTAGACATCGGTTGTCCGAAGCAGCAGGCTAAAACGTCTGTCTGTATCATAAAATACATAATATAGTTACCGTACATATTCCCGAGCCTCTCACAGTAGTTGCTAGTAGGTAGAGTAACTAGGGTAGGGGGGGGGGTTGTATGGAGCATGGGGGAGGCTTCAACCGACCCCCCCCCCCCCCACCCCACTCATCTGTTAAATAAGTCTGTTTCGCGCGGCGTGCGGTTGGCGAAATACCACAAATCCACCTCTCTCGAACCGCAGTATTGATATTTTAAATCATCCGCTTTTAGCAAACATTCCGACTTTCAATTAGGAATGTAAATTTATTATTTTTCATTTCGCGGCGAGGATACGGCGGGGCATGGAATTAAAACCATTTGGGATTTGTTTTAGAATAATAATAATAAAGTGTTACAATAAACCGAGAATAATAAATTAATTGAGTAGATACTCGATGGGACAGCACAGAACAGAACGCCAATTTAGGCCAACTGTCCACAGCGGCGTAGCGTACGCGACGCAGCAAAGTATGCCATGCAGCATTTTGTAGTGCGTCGCTGTTGCACCTTGGACAGTCTCAAAATACGAGTACGCGCTGCATACGCTACGCTACCGTGAACAGTCAGCCTTAAGCAATCTTATTAAGAACTTACCGTATTAGCTCGACTATAACGCGACTTTAGAAAAAAAAGTGATATAAGTACATAAAATAATTTAAATACATTACTTCTCCACACAAGCTTTAAGTAGTTTACTGTCAAAGAGTGTATTTGTGTTCACTTTGAGTGAGCACAGATTCATTTTTATAAAAAAAAAAACTCAAGTCAGATAAGCTTTTACATAGGTAATGCATTTATTTCAACATTAATGTATCGCCTCATGAAATAAACAATTGCGCAAGAGATTATTATTAATTTTTTTTTAATTGTTAAAAAATGCCACTGTTTAGCATGACGGTAAAAAGTCTTTGCGCCAAACAGTGTTAATACGTTGAAACATATTATACTAGCTTATACCCGTCTTGCTTTACGTTTTTGATTCCGATTGTCAGGCTTGATCGGTAGGTAATTAAACAGGTTCTAGTCTAGCTTCCCATTGCTTAACAGACCTCTATAACTGACATAAGCACAGAAAAAGAAGAATGACACTTTTACAATTTTTGTTTTACCGACCTCATAAAATTATACACCTACCGACATAATTTGCAAGTTTTCATAGAGAGAGAGCTCTGTGGTTTGAATCTTAGCTACATTCCCTACACCCTCTAATGTGTGATAATTAATTAGGCATTCCACCCATAGAGGGTGATTTGTGCTATCTGTCAAACTTCAAAATGGAGGAATCATTTTGCAAATTTTTTCATTAAATCTTTATTTATTGAGAATAATAAGATTTGAATAACATTTATATGTATAACAAATCAATCTACAATTATTATTTTATTACATTTTCATACCGTAATGCCAAGATTCCATTCAACGCTTACATGAGTAATTTTGTTTCCAAAAGATGGCTTACTGTCTTTTTGAGAAACATTGTATGAAGATCCTAAAAAAATTGAGTTTTTTAAATAGCTCTAAATATATTAAAATTAATGCAGCAAATTGTATTTAAGAACCTTCTCCAGCATTTGTACGGCTCTGGGCATATTAATATATGACGTAGCATTTGTATGTTGAGCGTGATGCTCACATATACGGTAAAAGTCAAACAAACATTTCTGAATTATTATGTAGATTATATACCTTGCATTACTACAATATTGACTCGCGCTGAACCCCGATTTTAGCATTGAGTCGAAAAGTATCGCGTTATATTCGGGCTATATAGTCAGGTCTCTACAAAATGAGTCATTAAGAGAGAAAATCGTTACTAAATAGAAAAGTTTGTCATTTTATATCAAATGAATCAAATAATGAACGTATCCTTGTCTTAAGATGGTGCTTCTTCACACTTTGTAAGCTAATAACAAAAATTAAATCTTGAATCCGAAAAAAAAACATCAAGTTTAGAAATCTTAAAGATACCTCATTTCATAGGTACACATTCGTGTAAAATTTCAACTTACCCCGACAGTCTTTTTAAAAGAAAGCATCAATTTTTAGAAGTAACTGTTAACTCACCTGAAACAAAACAGAAAAACAATACAATTAGTCAATTTGAATATTTTGGATTTAATCGATACTTAAGTTGTTCATAAAATATTATAATGTTGGATATTTCCAAAATAATCGTCACTTTTATTAGTCTTGAAACCATCAAGAATGAGATGTGGCCACATGGCGATAAGACAAGAAGACGACTAGTCAGAAACAATTCTATCCCAAGAGAGTTAAAATTGTCACCACCGACAATTAGATATTCAGATTAAAACGAGAACAGATGACAAGGACGCTTTTGAAGGGATCATCTTGACAAAATAGGAGATGACAGAATTCCCAGCTCCACTAAGGAAATTCCTGAGAATCGAAGAAAATTTTGTAGTGGCGGCTGGACTGAACGAGGTCCCGGGAGATGGGAAACAACTAAAATAAACGGGCCCCAGTTCAGTGATCTGTTATCAAATCAAAACTCCCTTCAAACCCCACTCAAAGAGCACAGGGAGTCAACAAAACCTCTCCATCGTGCACGAGCCTGCGCAATGCTTATGATATCCTCCCACACCATGTCCAACTGCTTCGAAGGAACGAAATACAGTATGAGAGGGTCTTCCTTGTCCTCAAAAACCTGATAGGAGGAAAAACAAATGTCGACCAACTGTCCTTCGGCATCCTCAACACATCCATCTCCTCTCCACAATGATGAAAGTGATTGGCCAGCGCTGGCGTATAGAGTCGTTCGTGATGCGGTGGTAGCATCTTACACCCAAAATTCTCTTGCTGTATCTATACCCAGTCATATAAAATGGAGAAGAAGTACAGATAAAGCATTAAATATGACATCGAATAGATGATTCAAGAATGAATAGCATCACTAGTGTTCGAATCAAAGAAGGTAACAATTTCAAAAACACTAGTTATTTAATCCACCGCTAACAGGAAGTTTTCTATGTACTAAAAATCGATAAGGAAATTAATTATCCTTTCTTAGAAATCTGAAGTACCTATGGGCTATGTTTGAATTCATCATTATTTTGTCCACATTTTTGTTCTATAACGAAGCAGTGGTTACAGTATTCAACCAATCGGCAAACAGATATATTATACTGCTAGTGTTGATAGTATCAAATCAATCAATCAATCAAAACTCCGTAATTAAGTAATCTTTTATGTTAGTTGGGACAAGCATTATGCTTGAGTCTCCAGTCTCATTATGGCTTCAAAATTGAGACTTACTTCCCCAAGACAAGTTTGACCTAGTGGGGAGATTAATCGCGTGTAGGTACTTTATTGAATACTAGCCGACCCGCCCGTCGAACTTCGACCTAGCCCAGAATAAAAAAATAATATTTACCAATTACATGAATTAAATACAGTACTCGATATAAAAACTGTATTAAATTTAGCTAATAATTTATTTCATTATGTAATACGCATAGGACTAGAAGACCGTTATGCGTTTGGAGGAAGCTAAAGAGGTTTGTTTGGATAGGAAAGAGTGGATGTCCGTACTCTCTGTCTACCCCCTTCAGGAAACGGCGTTATAGGTAAAAATAATGTAATAATTATTGTTGATTCGGATGAGGTATGAAGTTCGACGGGTCATAAATTTGTAATAAAAACAAATCATCTATAATTGCGAAACTTTTTTAAAACTAAAACTGCAGGAGATGGCTGTGTAGTAAGAAATAAGTCACATGCGAAACAAATTGTTGAAAGAATAGACTCCGATTAAACCAAATATAAACGAATTATTATGGTGAGATTACAAATAAAAGTGAAAAGTTTTTGGGGCGTTGCGTTGATTCGAATAGCTTCTAATTATTTTTCTTATAACTAATTCGCGATATAGCCTGTTGATTATTTTTTACCACATCCCTTCCTCCCTTCTTCTTGCACTCTCCATTTGTGTTTGAGTTTATCTTTAGCTGTTTTCATATTTCACTTAAGTATGCTAAGAGTTTTCCTTTTGATAGTTTTTTTTCTCTCTCTTGAACATGTTGTACTTGTTTAATTCAATAAAATACTATGTAACATGTGACGCATCTCGATGGAGGTCAACTTGGTTTAAGGCCATACATTTTCATTGTTTCTACTTTTAATGTACCTATATGTACTTGTACTCTGTAATGTGTTTAGTCAAAAAAAAATCAAAGTAAAAAAAATAAGAGTGCCAGACGGGAAATGGTGTAAATTTTCCATCTTGGTCTTTAATATGTAATGCAAGCTATGAATAATTTCGAATTCCTGGAATTCTTCAGAAGCATGGACGGAATTATGTTTCAATTGAGGATAAGTAAGAAGAGAAGAAGAAAAACTACAAAAAAAAATCAATCAATCGAAGTAGGTCGGTAAGATAACAAAATGTCTAATGGATAACAAAATGTCTAATGGATATCGACGTTTTTACTACTAGTAAGTCAATGACAATATATTAATAGGTCTTCGATCGATTTCGGTTCGTCAATTATTGTTGATAGGGGAAAGTCGTGTTACTCTGAACATTTCACAATTTGCACACTTATAAAGAACTAGCTTATACCCGTCTTGCTTTACGTTTTTGATTCCGATTGTCAGGCTTGATCGGTAGGTAATTAAACAGGTTCTAGTCTAGCTTCCCATTGCTTTGTAGACCTCTATAACTGACATAAGCACAGAAAAAGAAGAATGACACTTTTAATGTTTATTAAAATTTTGTATGAAGATCCTAAAAAATAGGGTTTTTTAAATAGCTCTAAATACCTATATTAAAGTTAATGCAGCAAATTGTATTAAAGAACCTTCTTCGGCATTTTGCACGGCTCTGTGCAGATTCATATCTGACGTAGCATTTGTATTTTGAGCGTCCTGCTATGACATACGGTAAAAAGCAAATAAAAAACATTTCTGAATTATTATGTAGATAGAGGAGGGGCTAATGTGAGTTTTATTTAATTTCCCAATTTACCACGCAACTTTCTTAATTTTTTCTTTCATAAGAACCTTCTACTGATAAAAGCCAACACGACAAAAAAAGAATGAGTGAAATCGGTTCAGCCGTTTAGGCGTGATGCTCTAACATACGATAGAGCAACGATAAAAGGCAAATTAAAAAACATTTCTAAATTATTATAATAGATATGTGCTCACTCAAAGTGAACACAAATACACTATTTGACTCTTTCACAGTAAGCTACTTAAAGCTCGTGTGTCGTGAAAGAGGAAGACGGTCGGCACCTGGACCGTAAAAGTAAAAAGACGCTCGAATTATTTTTTTATTCATTTATAACTCTTTATCCTACTTGACAAACGGCGCTATATTAATACGCTGGATCATCCAACGGAGTTCTATCACTTCTACCATTATAAAGAGGAGATGGACTTGGCTGGCACATGTGTTAAGGATGTCATTATAACGCTAAAATGCAATATTTTTTTTAGGTAAATGAGACAAATTCCAATTAAGATTAATCTTCACGTTTTTTTGAGATCTTAAGTTTCCAAATGTTTTTTTTTTAATTAATGGATCGAAATTTTCGTGAAATACCCAGGTGATTTGGAAAAAACGATACGATAAGGCAATATCGGTAGCTGCATTAATTAGTAACAACTTGAAAAAAAATCAAATGACCCAAATCACCCCTGTCCAGAAGTACACGACTATACTCTATTCGGATTAAGTCTTAATTGAAAATGCGTACATAATAATTTATTTAATATTGTTTAATAACGCATCTAAAAGTTCTTTGTACAATAAAGAGTATGATACAAGATGATATTATTATTGACTAGCTTATACCCGTCTTGCTTTACGTTTTTGATTCCGATTGTCAGGCTTGATCGGTAGGTAATTAAACAGGTTCTAGTCTAGCTTCCCATTGCTTAACAGACCTCTATAACTGACATAAGCACAGAAAAAGAAGAACACTTTTACAATTTTTGTTTTACCGACCTCATAATATTATACGATTCCTCATCGGGACGGAATGCCATATTTATGTAATAATAATAATATTATACGAACTTACCGACATAATTTGCAAGTTTTCATAGAGAGAGAGAGAGATAGCTCTGTGGTTTGAATCTTAGCTACATTCCCTAATGTGTGATAATTAGGCATTCCACCCATAGAGGGTGATTTGAGCTATCTGTCAAACTTCAAAATGGAGGAATCATGTTGCATATTTTTTCATTAAATCGTTATTTATTGAGAATAATAAGATTTGAATAACATTTATATGTATGACAAATCAATCTACAATTATTTTATTACATTTTCATACCGTAATACCAAGATTCCATTCAACGTTTACATTAGTAATTTTGTTTCCAAAAGATGGCTTACTGTCTTTTTGAGAAATTTGTATGAAGATCCTAAAAAAAATAGAGTTTTTTAAATAGCTCTAAATATATTAAAGTTAATGCAGCAAATTGTATTTAAGAACCTTCTCAAGCAAATTGCACCGCTCTGCGCAGATTCATATCTGACGTAGCATTTGTATTTTGAGCGTGATGTTCACATATATGATAGAAAGCAGACAAACATTTCTGAATTATTATGTAGAAGATATTTATATACCTAGTATAGGAAGGAAAAATCAAAGCGCCCCATTCTCGACCCTGTGGCCGACAACGAGGAGGCCAAAACGCTGTCAAAGGCGCCCGCATGTTCCATACCACACTCGTCACCGTTATTAATATTGACAACAACGCTACATCAGTGCGATACTATATTACCTACAAACGAATATTTAACTAAGAGATTTTTTTTTATAACCTTTTCGGCGATTCATCCTGTTATATGAAAAACCGTCAAAATATCTCAATGCGCTCAAACATGGCGAATAGATCTGTGGTGACGAGGTAAAGAGACACGAGTCCTAAGTTGAACAGCACAGATATATCAAGAACAGCTAATGACTCACTTACACTGTTCGAGTTTTAAATTGAACAAACGACAGTCTTGTACTGTTATTTCGAATGCTGGCTTAGTGTCATCACGCGTTCCTCGTCGTCCCATGCAGAGAAGGAAACCACTGCACTGGGCCAACTGGCCCGACGCTAATTCCTTCGTGTTTACAACAAGATGATAATGAGATATAGGGCCAACACGATCAAACAAAAGACAAAAATTAGTTATGATACAATGATTCAGGAGGAAAATGCCGGGCATATCGTTGAATGTTAGTAATGACAATGCATGGAAATGACAGAAGACATTAGATAGACTCAATGAGTACTCGATAACTGATCGGGAGAACTTGGTAGACCTAGACCGTGAGTGGACGTAAAAAGGCAAGATTATTCTGTCTATCAGGATCAACTGTCAATTCAATTCAATTCTCCCTTTTACACCCCACTCAGGGGCATAGGGAGGCAACAAGAGCTCTCCATTGCACTCGATCTTGCGCAATGTTTATGACCTCCTCCCACACCATGTCCATGTCCCTCGGCTCTGCTTCGAAGGAGCGGAACACAGCGTGAGAGGGTCTTCCTCGTCTTCGGGACCCTGATGGGAGGAAGAACAGCGCTCTCCTCGGCCAACTGTCATTCGGCATCCTTAACACATGTCCCAGCCATGTCCATTTCCTCCCCACAGGATCAACTGTACCAAGTATTTATAGTGTTTATACAATCGCTGAATATTATCCGAATAAGATGGACAATACTTAAATTTTTAGCAATCTGTTGAGATGAACTTTCCTTAGAGTGAAAGATATGGAAAGTCATTCGATTCAGATTCCTTAAAAATATAAAAACGAATTTGCAGTTATCACATGAACGCATTAGCCCAACGATGATATTATACAATAATATTAGTTGCAAAGGGCGTTATTATTAATAATTAATTCTGGTTGCGTAGTTCACTGGAATTTCTATAAAATAATATAATATTAACACGTTTAGATTATGCGGGACTTGAGTAGTGCGTACGGAGTTAGGAGGAACATACATGTACTAGCAGGTACCCCCGACGTGTTCCTGCCGCACAAAAATACGATAAAACATTCATTGTTAGGTATTTGAGATTATATAAAAGAATATGAATACGAATATAACATTGTGTATGGTACTTAATAAAACGCTGTTTGACGTTTGTTTCTATTATTTTGCAGATTGTCCACATAAAGAATCATACGTCACCTATTTTAAGTTTAATTAACCAAGTCTGTAACTGTGAATAGCAGCCTACATTTGAACTTCGCGCTAATGGTAACAATAAGTTGATTGAAATCATCGCAATCGGGAGACCGGATTGGTAGCACATAAAATAATATGAACCAACAACAGCTGATGATTTTAATATTTTTGATATCAATTAATTAATCTAAAACCTTCCTATAGAATTGCCTTATAAATTTTAGTATACGAATTGAATTTACAACAGATTTATATTATATTAAACAATACTAGCTGAATCTGGAATCAATAGACGCCGTCCCGTTCAACCACAATTTTGGGCTTTTGAATAAACGGGTAACTTCATTAATATCCTTAAGTTTACAATTATTCACACCAGCTTAATAATTTTCTCTAAGTATTTTTTTATTTTTTTTTTTTTAAATAATTAATATTTTCTACAATTTTTGACACTTGTAAAACATCTGCCAAAATATAATTGATAAAGAAATTAAATTTAATTGTTATTATGCTTAATCTTTGTAACGGTAAGTATTTATATTTATGTCCATATTTGCGGTTCAATAATGCATAGATAGATGGAAAACTAAATATTTTTTGATTCGTTACAAAAAATATCAGTTCAAATTGTGAAACCCGAAAATATTTCATAAAAATCACAGACAGAAGAAATTTATATATAAAGACAGATAACATTTGATTCCTTTGTGGAAGCGGTGATTTTAAAATAGATAGGTATTCCGATCGTAAATTATGTTAAATTGATCGGAATGAATGTATTAAATTAGACGTGTGCTCTGGTAGATACCAGTAGAACTTCACGTACGGGCTCATTCGCAAATCGGGACAATGTAAAGAACTTGACATATTATCTTTACAGCACAATAGCTCTCCACTATTTCGAAATTGAATTATCCTATTGTATGTTTTTCAATAAAATGCCTTCGGTATTTTGGGTTTATCTCATTTGGTATTTGCCTGTCAGCCTCTCTGTTCAAATGCAACGCTATCACTGCTGTCCTTCTTGGATTTGGTCGCATGTTCCAACTTTTCAGATATTCCTGAAAGTTTATCAAATCTGCGTTAAATCTGTCCTCCAAATCCTCAAAAATCTTTGCCCGAGCCACCATTGCCACATCTTCCGCGTATATAAATTTCCTAGATATACCTAGTATGTCCGCTGTGTAGAGGTTAAATAAAAGCGGACACAACACTGATCCTCGGGGTAGTCCGTTTTTGATTATTTTTGTGTTAATTGCAACACCATCCATGTAAACCTTGATTCTCCTATTTGAGAGTACATTTTCAAGCGATCGGATGGTTTTGTGAATCGGAGTATGTTCGAGATCTTAAGGACCAATTCCTTCCTCCAGATGGTTACGGTATATGCTATATAATCAAGGATTGATTTAGGTTTCAAGGACCAATAATGTAGCCACACATCCTCGACATAGATCTTTCCCGAAATGTGTGATTTCATCTATGTTGGATTTGATGGAATGACCTGGCCCACTAGATATCTGTTCTGGGGAGCACCTATTTATATTTGAGACATAATGTAACTAATTTTGGTGGTAATGTTGACCCATAGACCAACAAATTGCAAATGTTACATTCGGTTCAGAAATTTCTGGCCGTATATTACATAATGCGTAGAAGGCCATGGTCCGGCAGTTAATGGATAAGGCAAACAAAAAGAATGTCTGTTCTCCTCCCCTTTTCTTAAACAACATGATGGGTGGCGAGCCCCACCGCGGAGGGTGGAAGAATATCAAGTGAAAGTGTGTCTAAATACAAACGAGTGAATGGGATTGGAAGATATGCGATTTACAAACCTGCTTGACATAATACGCATTGTGTTCAAATAATACAATTGAAAACAGTATTAAAGTTTTGTACGGCTTCTTCAGTACAAATATTTTATGCAAGAATCATTGGCAATTGTGGTTTCCCTACACTTCCATAGTGCAGCGTCAAAAGATGAAAAATTAGAAATGAAGATTATAAAATAATATTTGGACATAATCGATCATAAACTTAGGGCAATACGAACCCGAGATGATGTAGGTGCGTGTAACCGTCAGACACGGAGAAATGGACTAGGGATGTACCGGGCGCGAGGGGAATACGGTCCAATATCCTGTCCCTTTCACGTCACGTACGGGCATCCGCCAGATCGGGCTTGTTATATCTTCAATCTTTGCTTTCAGATCAAAAGCTTTTCTCCCCGTACTCACTACTAACTAGGTACGTACCTATCTAGAACAGTCTAGGGTCTAAATATTGGATCCGGAATGTTTTTTCACTTAAGCAAATGACGTCGATTTGTTTACATAACCATGTCTTTGTTGCAATAATTATATCAATATGTTAAATTTCGTCCTGGAAAATGTCGCAAGTATCTATAAATATTTGAAATGTTGTGGATTTATCTACATTTTATCTGAGTCTGAAAGGTATCCAACTTATTTTGAAAAGACCCTAAAGATTTGCTGTCACATTGAAAAGCTACCCTTGCTATGAATTATAGCTGCACCTCCACTATTAGAGAGTTGTTTTTTTTAGTCAAGAACCGTGAGGCTTATTCACTCTCATTAGACTAGTGGATGTTACTCGATTTAAAATGAATCGCCAAAAACAAGGGTACGTCCTCTACAATGAAAACCTATGCGACTGCAGCATATCTCAAAAATCGCGCCCAAAAACCACTTAATCTGTAGTTATTACTTAATAGGGAGGTGTACTTCCATAGCGAATATAAGGAGGCCATCTGACCATATTTTTTACAACGATTTCCTGTCCATTTCCATGAAGCTGTTATAAAGGATTTGATAGCAAACATAAATGGTTTGATAAAATTTACTAGATGAACATGCATTTTTGAAAGACGGATATAAATAAAAAATGTATAAAACTGAATGTCTGTGTGTGTACTCGATAGATTCAAAGATCAGTGGACGTATTTCAATGAAACTTTAGTGATCTGTTCTACTAATGTCCGGGAAGGTTTAAGCGGAGTATGAGTTCAAAACCACTCCTAGGAGGGTATTTATTTAATTTTATTTGGGCAAGCACCCAAAACAAGGGTGAAGCAGCCCACCAAAAAGTAAAATACAGCACGAGTAATTCAAAATGCACAATCATCAAAATGAATTAGGAAATATTCTCAATCATATTTTTTGTTATCTACACCTGGAGCGTCAGCGATGTGATGCCGTCTAAAAATAGATTTAATGTTGTTGTCACTAACACCTAGGCGGTGCGAAGACTAAGGGGAACGGGGTTGGTCATGTAAACGGAAATTAAATTAAAAGTTGCGCATTAAATTCAAGTTTTTAAGTTGGAAGTCATTTAATGTATTAAATCATCTTTTTATTTTTTATTAAATGTTTGGCAATTGTGGATATTATTCTTTTGTCATTTTGGGCTAATAGGAAATTCACTGACACAGGGAAAGTCGTCCTAGGAAGGTAGTTGCAAGTAGAAAATGTTAAAATGTAATAAACATTGCATAAACCAGGAGTAAATTAATTTTTATTCTGGGTTAGGTCGAGGTTCGACGGGATGGTTAACTTATTTGAAATAAAGACACATAGCACCCTACTCTAGTTACATTTAAGGAGACGACGTTTCTATTACGACTAAAATATAATTAAATGCTTCTGAAATAAAAATAATATTCTAACTTGCTCGTTATTTTGTGCTCTTATTAATTACCCTTGCACTGTACAACGTGGAAGTTGGAAAAGTTGTGGAAATTGTGTGGGTCTTTTTGGATTATAATCGATTATCTCGGGACATTTGGAAATATTATTTTTCTTACAGCGATGTTTAATACCTACTTGCTTGCTCGAATCTGATAAAATAACGTTGAACGTTGTATTAAAGATCAAAAGAGTTCAGGAAAACGTACGTAGTATTAAATGAAGATAAATTTATAAACTACAAAGTTTTGGATACAAATATTACACCTGAAAATATTCCATTAACAAAATTGAACGTGCACTCTTTAAGGAATTGTTATGTTTCTGCTTTTCCCGACAGATCTTGTCCTCTGGTCCTTAATAACTAGGTATGTATATTGCATTCGATTTTTCTTGTATTATCTATATATTAATACGTGAAGGAAAAACTGCGACCATTTTTACGAAAATTGCGCGAACGGAGGAGTATGAGTTATTTAGAGAAGGAGTGGCAAATGCTAACATTTTTTTAAAATTATGCATAAAAATGTATTAAATAAAAAAAAAATTATAAACACTACTGTAATGTTATGTATTTGTATTTGATACTCACACACATTTCAATGTATTTGACATTGACACAGACGCATATTATAATCTTTTGTTTTTATCTGTAGTCTAATTAAAAATAGCTCAATATTGTTTGTCTTTAATAATAATAATAGGGTGGATGCACCAGTAACAAACCGATTAAGCGACATTTTAAAACAAATTTTTATTATGTGATTCAATTTTTGCGACAATCATTGCTAAAAAAAATCAATGTACTCCTTATCTACCATAGAATCATGTGGCTTATTCTGATTTTTTAAATAACTATTTAGTTTATTATTATTTAAAAATGAATGTGGAAAGTTGCAATGTGCCTAAGGTAGACCAGATTGTACCAGTAATAGACCAGATATTGTGCCAATAGTGAACCAGTAAAGAAAACGAATGCTTTTAATCAAAAATAATTTTATTTATTTATTTATTCATTTATTTATTCATTTACGGCCTGTTGGGCCTTTTTTTAAAAATAATATGTATTACAATATATAATAATCTTAAGAATATAATTATTTCAATATTACATTATTTTAATATTACACATCAATAAACAATAACAATTATTATTAATATTAACTAACTTAATTAAGTTTTGTACTTAGTAATGATCACAACTTTTCATCAGTGTACAAGTGTAACGGTTGTTTGGGGAATATTATATTTTCGGCACGGTTCTCTAATTTTTGCGCCCTTGCATATCTCCTCGATTGCTTTGAAGACATCTTCCTCCTTGTATTTGAAAAAAGTTCTTTTCGGTGGCATTGTGTGTGAAAAAAAAAGTAGGTGGTCAATTATTGGAACAAACTCGTAGTATAGATGTTACCAGTATTAAACCACTGGTCTACTACTGGATCATAGTGATTTTTTTAAGAGTTTATTATAATAATTTATTGCACTATCATAAGTAAATATAAATTTGAAAGAAAAAATAAAAAAGGATTCAAAAAGCTTATTCACCAGTTGTAGACCAAATGGAATATTACTGGAACATCATTGAATTCGTGTTCCATTAGTTTACCAATGACAACTATTGATTTAAATTAGCATTTTTTTATGAAATAACACATATTATTATTGCTAAATGCATTTTACTATGCAGTTAATTGTAAAATAGGTTACAATGATTGATATAAACAAAGATTATAAAAGATTAAAAAACTTACCGTCATACACCTTGCTTATAAAATGGCCGCCAGGAACATAGTGAACAATTATCGTTTCAGATTTTGTGTTTTTAATGACATATAGATGGTGTTCGTATCGCTTTTATCTATAGTTACATGATTGTAAGAAGTACGGCTGGGCTACCAAACGTAAAAAAGTGGCGAAAAATTCAACAGAAGGTTAATATTTCTGTTTGAAATTTGAAATGGTGTACTACTGGTTCCTGGTGTGTTACTGGTGCACCCACCCTACAAAAAACTTTGTACATAACAACATTTCAAATTTGACGTATCCGTGTCGTCATTGTTTTGGAAAGAAAATGATGAAATAGCGCTCGCTCAGTCTTTGACAATGGAACCTTAATAATGTTCAAACTTGACATTTAAATAAGTTATGGTCGAATTTCGAGCACTGATCGATCACTTGTTATTATGAAAAAAGCATTATAGCCGTGTGTTATGAAATAAATAAATAAATTACTGATACTTTTCAATACCTGTCGTCCGACAGGCTTTGCTGCTAGTCTCTTGGTAAACCTCCTTCATAACTGTGTAAGGGGAGTCCTAATAAACCCTGCGAGTTTTGAAAAGTACCTACCCCCAATCCACCCGAAGGAGGTGTCGGAGCGATCCTAAGCACACGAACTCAGTTACCCCCCTGGTACCCAATCACCGCATACATTAATCACGACGAATCAACTTGTTTACAATCGTTCCTCTTTTCCTGCTCTGTTCCTCTCAAATTCTTCGCAAAACTTTCCCACTATAGGGGTTGAAACTCAGAAAGAACTACCTACGAAATATGAAAAAAAGAAAAATGAGCTCTCCGTGGCGTGCGGAACGCTTAAAAAATGAACTACATAATGTTACTTCTAGGTGACTCGCCCGTCGAACTTCGACCTAGCCCAGAATAAAATAATAATTTTGACTAATTACATGAATTAAATATAATTTACGACATAAAAACTTAATTAATTAAAGCTAATATTTTTTGCATTATGTAATAATTAGGTATTGTGGAATGAAGTTCGACGGTTCATAAGTTTGTAATAAAAACAAATTCTTTGCGTAACTAAATCCAAGAGATGGCGGCGTAGTAGGAAATAAGTCACATGGTACGTTGTTTTTTATTTTGTTGAAAGAATAGGTTCCATTCAAACCAAATTCGAATTATTATGGTAAGATAAAAATAACAATCTTTTAAAGTATCCTGTACCTAATATTTTAAAACAAACAAAAATGTGTATTGTAAATTGTAAAAATTTGTACGGCTTGTCTTATTTTGACAGAAATAGATTATTTCTAATGTCTACGTATAAAAATGGAGCTTTTGGATTCTTATCTCAGTGACAACTTCTCAACCTCTTTTTTTATAAAAATTGAATCGGCGCTAATTCAAAGTGAACACGAATACACTCTTTCAAAATAAACTACTTAAAGCTTGTGTCGTGAAAGAGGAAGATGGTCGACACCTGGGATCGAATCCACGATCTCCGCACGAAGCAGTACGAAAGTCGCCAGGCTACCAATCACTTCAAAGACATGACAATAACATACAACCTTGTTAAGAGTGAAATATGTCGAAAGTGTACTTATGTTCACTGTAAAGAAACTTACTTTGCCGGCACATTCGCGACGCGGTATCAAATCCATCGTGGAGTTGTCGCACTTTGCCGGCATATTCGCGACACGCCCGCGACATGCCCGATCCACTTAATCCAGATCGCTCCATTTTTCTCTACGGCCGCGACCAACTTCTCCGTCACGTCGGGTGGGGAACATCCACATCGCACTTAAAGACGATAATCGCTTGTCCCATAAATAATACTTGATGGATTTTCCTTGTATCTCTGAACCTTATCGCCACGCTTTTAACACAAATAATATTATTATTATTTGGGGCAACGCTACCGTGTAGTTTGTTTTCTTGGTCTCTTTCACTTCTGGTAGTAAAATAGAGAAAGAGATAGTGTAAGCTTTTATCTCCAATGTCATTGAGCGTAGCTTGGATACCGCAGTAAATAAGATTTCCACTGAAATGAATGAAAAAAAAATATGAATGACGCACCCAGCGTAGGTTCATCACTTCTACCATTATGGAGAGGAGATGGATTTGGCTGGGACATGCTGTTCAAAGCGGATGGTGTGGGAGGAGGTCATAAACATTGCGCAAGATCGAGCGCAATGGAGAACTCTTGGTGTCTCCCTATGCCCCCAAGGGGGGTGTAAAGGGAATTTGGACGGGATATATTACGGTCATTGGGGTACTATCGACACAGGTAGATTTCAAAGTAATGCAACATTTCAGGTTTTTGCGAACAGTTTATCTCTATCCTGAATCGCTTGAAATACTAGCTAAGTAACGCATCTACTATTTTGAAATAAACCTAACGACAGAATACGTAACTTCTACAGCTCAACAATAGTTTGTGTACGTATACTATGTAATCTCATCAATACTGTAGTGATTCTCTCCCAGAACGTAAATACACTCTACTAGCTACCCAATAGAGTGTACTGTGTATGTGTAATCTCACCAATACTAAAGTGACTCTCGTCCAGAACGTAAATGCACTGTACCTACCATCTACTTAATAGAGTTTGTGTGCCTATACTGTCTTTTCCCACCAATACAAAAGAGATTTTCAGCCAAAACGTAAATGCAATCTACTACCACATCACTACATATTACACCGCAGGAAGTGGACCGGAACAAAATAATAATCTGAATAATGATACATTACTAACGATACATCAACGAGAACTGTACTGAGTATTTTTGTTATTGTATATCTCGGTAGTGCAGTTGTTTGAACGTCAGACTTTCAACGATAGTTCGGTCGAGTAAAAATAGACAAATTTAATTAGGTAATTCCAACATATTATTACACTTTTAAAGCAGCCAAATCATTCGGTATGCTTACGACCATAATATTTTTTTGAATTTTAATTAGATATACGCCACCAAGTGCCTTTAACAACAACATAAAAATATTAGAAGAAATATAAGAAAGCAGAATCAAGAATATAACATGCTTTACGATAACATAGTAAAAAAAAATAGGGATAAACCTATCTTCCCGTGCGAAGCTGGGGCAGATCGAACGAACGAATGGTCATGGCGCCAGAGAGAATTTATTTACAGATTTCCAACCATATAACGTGTATTTAGTTCCAAAATTGGACGCAGATACACAGTGCAACGCTGAAACTTTTTTGATTAAATTTTAAACAAAAATAATAAAAAATTACTCCGTAGTTGGCAAAGAAATATACTTCGCGCATGCAATACCAAAATGTCTGTTGTGATTATATTTAGCTTCTGCCAGCTCTGTTTAAAGACAAGTATAAAATAAGTATGTATGAAGGTTACGAGAGTTTTTCCAAATACTTATCTACTTTTTCTTGTTTGAAAGTTTTGCAGACCTCGGTAGGTTAATAGTCTGAATAAAACAATAGTAATTTCAATTATTTAAAAAACGAATTAAGTAAATCCGCTATTTTAATCTATTATTTGAATTCCATTCAATTCACTTAAGTGTAGGTATCGACGTGGTGATGTGTACTTACTGAATTTCGTCGAAAAAGTACTCCGTGAAAAGCCTGTTTTTAAACAAGTTTTTTTCAAATAAATATGTAGTTGATACACTAAAAAGCAAGTTAGCAACTCCGAAAACATGTCACAATTTCCTTCATATTCCAACACTTACTTTCGTATTATTTTACGCCAATATAGAGCAAATAATAATTATATAGTAATGACAAACCATTTCAATACTGAGCAACCACCGAAATTTAAAGAATACGGCAACCATGTATACTCATAATTAGCAGAATATACATCAAAATTAAGAATAGGTGAAGAAACTCAGAACAGTTAACACTAGGAGGTATAATATGTAAATATATGGATGGGTTCGTATGATATATATGGAAGAATTGCACCTATTCCGTCGTCAGGTAAGGCGAGGTCAGATGTAGGCTGTTAGCACACCTCCGCCGCGAATCACGGAACACGAAACTGCAGAAAGCGAAATCGCAGGTAGTGTTAGTACACTAGCGGGTAAACGAGTAGCGAAAGAGAAAAATACACATAAGTAAGTATTCTATGGTTATGTTTTGTTGGGAAATATAAATAATTAAAACCACAATATTATTTCACATTTCATATATATTTTTAAATATTACAACATCAACAACGTTTTTACTTACAATTTAGAAAATATGCACATCCAACTCCTGCAAACCATCCCATAACAAAACGCAATTAACGTTTCCATCTTTGATTTCTATGGAAAACATGACGTTCGCTTCAATTTCGCTCCAAAATTCTGTCGATTTTGACAACTTCAAAAGCGGGCGGAATGCGAAACACACGGATCCGCGAAATATCAGGCGGAGATGTGAATACAATTTGAAGTAATCTATGGCGAAACACCGCAAGAGAGAGATGAATGTATAGAAAACAGTACGGGATTGAGCATGCTGTCTCACTCTCAACATGGCGCGCAGAAACTGACAGATGTGACCGTTGTCGCTTCGGCTAATCCGCAGCGGAGGTGTGCTAACGGGGATAAAAGATACAGGAAAAGATGCATGATAATAGAAAGGAGAGACGTTGTCTTTTTCTTCCCCTTTTTAAGGAATTTTTTTGATTTCAACCGTTCCGTTCCTGTAATGGGTAAAATGATGTGTAACCGTTCCTGTAATGGGTAAAATAATGTGTAACCGTTCCTGTAATGGGTAAAAATGTAGGTAAAAACCTTCTTGTAAAAGTGTTAGTATAACCATTCCTGAAACTAGTAAAAGTGTTGGAGACACAGTTCCTGTATAAGGTAAACGTATTACAAAAACCGTTCATGTATAGGGTAAAAAGTGTTGACGAAACCGTTCCTGTAATGGGTAAAAATGTCGATAAAACCGTTCCTGTAATAGTAGGTAACAGTGCAACACACGGATAATAACCGAGTTATTATTTTTAGTAACTTTGTAATTACGATTATATTACATATTACAAAACTGCTCAATAAAGTTTAAGGTCTAGTGCGCTCGAACTAACAGGTCTTGAACACGAATATAATATGCTCGTAAATAATATACCTACCTACATAAAAATGTATTAATTTATTTATATTTTATTCATTGAATAATTTTTAATGAACTAAAATAATTGATATAGACACATTATGTATAAACTTGCAAAAAAAAATATTGGACAACATGCTAAAATACTATGAATATAAGAAAAAAATCATACATAACGTTCTAAGTATAATAATATCTAAATTATTGTTTCCATTTTTCACGAATCTTAACGATTATAATACAACAACCAATGTTTTATAGAGGACTAGCAGCATTCCAGAAAAGACGTTGTCCTGTAGTTTATACTATGAATATTGATTTCGAATTGTAATTTTCACAAAAAATACGTTTAAAATGCGTTTGAATTTTAAATGATTATTTCTGTAAGCTCGAAAAATACCCATCGAAAATCTGCGTACCAATATTTTAAATGTCAATGGTTTTCAGGTAAGTAACAATAATTTAGTTGTATTTAGAATTTTTCATAGATGGCGTTGGCGTCGCAGGAAATCCGTTCCGTACTAAATTGAATATCAAATTCCTTATGCATTTTTCAACTTTTTAATGGTTCTTCGGTTCTGTTATTCGGAGCGGAGAAGGATCCAATAAATCCAACATCGGAAGAATCTGTTCAGCTCAATAAATTGAATCCATACTCAAAGTGAACACACATAAACTCTTTGACTCTTTCACAGTAAGCTACTTAAAGCTTGTGTCGTGAAAGAGGAAGATGGTCGGCACCTGATGGGATCAAATTTATATTATAGATATATTCTGGCACCAATTACATGACAGCAGTCGCAGTCTATAAATTTGGTTGCTCTAGTTGTTACCAAACAAAATGCAAACCGCATCTTTCAGAAGTCACCGCTTCAAAAGTCTCCATGTCTACCCCTATGGGCATTTAACGAGCTGATAGCTATAATAATATAACCGCCAGGGTTCTATGGTGTACTTCCGCACTTCCTCACCATAAAATTAGAATGATTGATTACGGGCACCATATCCATTATACCATAAAAGTTCGATAGAACTTAAATTATGAGGGTATACAGGGGCTTCTATTACAAGATCGAGGTCGCATACCGGTCCGTAGAGTTATTATTCCCTATCGAAGTTTAGACGAATGCATGTTCTGGTGATGAATTCTGAGAGAGCGGCTTGAGAAAGCATTCCTCAGTTTAATAGGTAGTCTTCTTTGAAGACCTTACAAAATACTGAAGGATAACTATTGAAGTCCACGTCACAGGAGGCGAAAACAGCAGGGATTCAATAGTCCACGAAAAGGGAAAGATGAAGATGATATTTATGATTTTTTTTTTACCCATCACGCTGTGTGCCCCGTAAGGGGTAGGCAGAGAGAACGGACCTCCACTCTTTTCTATCTATGCACACTTCTTTCGCTTCTTCCACCAACATACCATTTCTCATACAACCACTCCTATTTCGCGTACTTCTTACCTGGCTTTCCTTGAGGACGGAATCGACGTGTTCGATCCACGTCATTCTCGGTCGGCCACGCTTTCTTATACACCTTTCCTCTCAGCCTAGATAATTTTCTTATATTATTTGGGTTGGCTGGAAGAGATCCTACGGGATAAGTCCGCCCTTCGACTCTCGTGAATGGATTGTATCAGGACTGCATTTTTGGAACAATAAAGCATTATTTATTTATTTATATTCATCTTTTTTCGTCCATGTCCACGTTTCATATCCATACATCATTGATGGTAACAGAATTGCGTTATGCACTATTTCAAATGTTCTAATCTTTTAAATAAAGCCTGCAAAAGTAGTTTATACTAATATCGTTATAGTATAGTAGATGGTCGGCATATGAGAATTTATGAAGCGATCTTAGTATTTTATATAATCGTATTGACCATGGTTTGAAATTTATTAATAGTCCAAACTTGGTCAGTTTTTTTACTAGAACTTCCACTCCGATGATTCCGATCCACGATTTAACCACATCTGGCCGTGTAAGAACGGAAAGTACAACAATAAAGGACACGTTAGCTGATATAATGTAGAAACATTGATAAATAATGTAATAATACTATCTAAATATTACTATAATGGTGGTAATATTTAATATCTAGCAATATTGCTCAAGGGGGCAGCACCAGTAAGGGGGGTTTTCACGCAAGTGCGGCTCTATTCGGTACGGTTTCGGACCTTTTTCGGTCGCTACCGACTAAAATGAAACGGTGCTTTAACCTTTGAATTCATGTTCGCGTCATAGAACTAATAGTTTAAGCGCATATTTACGCGAATTTACACAGCTTCACTAATCAGTTTCACAGTACCTATGCATTTTGAATGTTGAAATATAATGATTGCTATTATTATGATTAAAAAAGATGTGAGAAGGCGTGGTCGAATGAGAATGACGTGGATCAAACCACAGAGCACAAATTTAATATTATTACATAACTTTTTTGGATACGCAGAACCGAAAATTGGTACCTTCAATCAACAGTCACGTGACTGAAGATAAGTTATTAATAATAATAATAATTCATTTTTCATTCATCCACTATCACAAGATAAAAGCAAAAGGTACTTCCTTTGACTAATAATATGGTAACAACATAACATTGCTCTCTGTTAACGCTAAAATATTAAAAATAAAAAATCGAATATCACCCATCGTTATAGTTTGTATGAGTTTAACAGCAGTCACATGGTACTTCGTGGAACCATGCGCAGTAGCAAATTATTTCCCTAGTACTATTTCTTATCAAAGGAACAAACACATCTATTCCGTCCTCAAGGAAGGTCCGGTCAGAATTAAAAGAAAGAGGAGTGATTGTATTCCAATTTTTCTTTTTTAATTCACCTCCGTCTCTCTACATATTTCACCTGGTCTTCCTTGAGAAAGGAACCATCTCTTGCGTACCTTTCAATTTCTTTCCTTAAAAAAATTCTTTCACATAAAATGATGGGGCTCATATCATTATTATGGCTCCGTTTTCTACGTTCGAAATTTAAAATCAGCAATACAGCGGTATATTATCTTTGTCGACGGCGACCGAAAAAAAGAACCGAATTGAAATAACACCGTTTGTGTATGTAGTAGGCCTACTAAGGGTGTTACATAACTGACGGATACTCCTGTTGGGTCTATTTATTTATCTAATACCATTATCGTTATTTATTGTGGGTTCGGAGAAGTGGATTCCACACGGCTATTTCAGTGATTGAAAAATTTATGGAAAAATGGGCGTGGTCCGTATTAATTTGGGCGGGGCGCGGTGCAATTTGGGTGGCGGGATATGGGTCAAAATTTACCACAGGCTGATAACTGCAATAAACACTGTTTTACATTTTTTAGTATAAATCTCGTAATTGGATGTAAGTGAGACAGCATTCCTGATCCTGAAAATTTTTACCCAACTGAAAATGGAAATCAGACGTGAAAAGGGGCGTTTTTAGTGGGACGACCGAACCGAACGATGCATATTGTGATTGGTTGTAAGCAGTAAGGCCGCGGTCTTTCGTAATGACACAGACGTTGACTTCAATCCCGAACCACAAGTTTTGCTCATTGAGTCATTAAAGTTTGCACCCACCCATGATCCTGAATGTTTCAGGAAAGTTATGAAAGATGTTGAAACTGCATTGCTGTGCATATCTACCCCGCGAGTATGTGTGTATTTCTCTCTTGGTAAACTTAAGGCCTCCCATTCTCGATTATTCCAGCCGTCCAAATGAAGCAATGTCACTACAAAAAATGACCGTGAAAGCAAAAACCCAAATGGATGATGTGGAGTGATAGAGTGAGTCGGATATCCATCAGTCCAAAATTCAATAGCGTCAAGCCATTCGTCCATCACTCCAAACGGATCATCAATTGGGCAACTCGAATAGACGTGGTCCAAGTCGTCTCTTGATTGTCAGTGTTTAAAACATTGGTCCAAATTTGCCTCAATTTGTCATCATATTTCCACCATGGTACACGTGTTGCTGTTTTAAATTTAATACTAGCAAAAAACGTGTATTAACGTAGTGATTTAAAAATAAAAACTCAATTCATAAATCACTCCAAATTCCAAATGGATGGCATCTATTTGGAGTGATGGTCAATGGTGTGCCTAATGGAGACAATAATATAGAACAGGTGATGAATCCACTATCACTGAGATTCAATTCAAGTTATTCCATTATTTGTAAAATGATTCCCATGAACAGAAAATCCCATTTTTTTTTTAAAATTCACCAAATTATGAACATCACATTTCTTGGTGGAGTTTTTTTGAAAATGAAGTTCAAATAAAAGAGTGTATAACTTTTCCACATTTTTTATTATCTACTAGCATTCCCGACAGACGTTGTCCTGTAGTCCTTACTATGAATTATTGATTTCAAATTTGTAATTTATACAAAAATACGTTTGAAATATACTTGAATGCTATAAATGTTCAAATTGAAATACTTTTCTAATTATTGTATCTATTGTAATTATTTTGATCATAACACATCATACAGAATTTTAATGCTTCATCTATCATGTTTATTGTTGTATTTTTATATGTCAATTTGTAAATGGCTAATAAAGCCGTAGAAAGAGGAAAAATAAAAATTAATAAAATAAATAAATAAATTGTTTTTGAAAGCTTGAAAGAAATTCCATCAAAAATCTGTGTACCAATGTTTTGAAGAAACTCAATGGTTCTCGAGTAGGTAAATAAAAATTATGTTGTTATGGAATTTTTCACGAATGGCGTTGTTGTCAGGTAATCCGTTCCATACTAACTTTAATATTATATTATATCCTATCCATTTTTCGATTATTTATAAGGTATTCCGTTATACGGAGCAGAGAAGAATCCAATAAACCATGCCTCATAACAATCTGTTCAGCCAATCTCGAGTTATAAGTGTTCGCACTAACCCGACTTTCTTTTATATTATAGATAATAAAAAAATGTGGAAAAGTTAAACTTTTTCCACCGAATCCCGTTCCAATACTGCAAATGTTTAACACGACAAACCACACAGATAACATGGCAATATTTCGATTCACCGTTGAACATACTTCACGGTAGAGTTTTCTATAATATACGCTTTGTGTCTCTTGGGACGTAATAGGATTAGGCCGGTGTCGTGTGTCAAGGGCGTTTCATGCCGTCTTAAACAGGTGAAATTGAGTCTATTGTATATTAGGGAATTACGCGAACGGCAAATGGAATGATCCGATTCTTAGTTATTTCTTTGATTTTCTTATTTTGCACGCAACTTTCTTATTTTTTTCTCGCATAAGAACCTTTTCCTGATAAAAGCCGACACGACAAAAGAGGAATTAGCGAAATCGGTCCAGCCGTTTAAGCGCGATACGATTAAACGTCGGGAAATGGCTCTCCATTTTTATAATATAATAGAAGATAATGGACGTATGTAGCTTGGGTTGAAATTAACGATATTGCGCAACATTGAGCTCCCTGTGCTCCGGAGTGGAACCAAGAAAGGAGTGCGTGTCAGCGAGCACTACAATGTTGCCAGCAGCAAGGCTTCTGCGGAGGGTGTATGTATCGCTGAAGGTGCTATGCGCTATGCTCTTGGAGCATGAAGGAATGCGATACCGTATTAACATATTATTCATTCAAGAATATCGTAGCCTTGCAATAATTATCAATGACTAGCTGACCAGTCGAGCTTCACCCCGCCGCGAGGTCAAAAATTTAGCGTAACAAATAACTGTTGTTTTTTTTTCCTACTAATAATCAAGTTTCTTAATCGGGCGTGGTTTCAATTATTGTTTCATTCATCCAAATCCAAAAAAAAAACGTTTCTCTGATGTGATCGTGCCACAAAAATTTAAAGGTAGGAACTCTTTACATTGGAAAACAAAATTGTTATTCTCTCTCACAGTTAAAAAATATTTAGAAAACCAAATTAGCCAAATCAGTTCAGGCGTACTCGAGTTATAGTGAGACATAAGTAAAGCATATCATTTTTATATATAAGATAATTGGCCTATCGGTTGCATTGCATCGAAATACTTTGGCCTTATTGAAGATTAACTGTTAGAAAAAAATGCTTTATTAGGTATATAACTCATTTTGATTATCATTTTTTGTGCATAATGGGCTGACAGTAGAGAAACAAACACTCAGAAATATTTTGTCTGGTATTCCTCTCATATCCGAAACTAAATATCTGTAAAGACATAACGATACATCCAGCCAGACACAAATCAATTAAAGCAAAATAAAACCAAAAGATTTAAATAAATTAAAAGAAAAGATTAGAATATTTTAATTTTTGAAATCGGACAAGATTTTATTAACATCTGGAGAATTTCGAAAAAGCGAGTAAACTATACACAGTGGAAATTTAAGGTAATCGAAAAGAAAAAAGATACAAAAATAATAAATAAGTCATATGTAATTTGCGATAACATTAAATTTTTGCGTAAGCCTATGTTGCATTTAAAGTATAAGAATGTTTACTCATTGATTTAATTTCAAAAATATTTTAGATGAAATCACAAAAAAACGCTGGCTAGCATAATCTGCATTCCTATACACCTAAATAAGTAAAGCGACTGCAGAATAGCCTTGAAATGTACAAAAAAATCGGTAATAAGACGTATAGTATAGAGTTGTGGCCAATACCACGGCGAATACGCAAAAGTAGGTTTAATGGGACACAGAAGTCGATGAAGGAACCCAAGAGTAATGGCCACAATGCGTCGTCGAAGGTCAACAACCACCATGCAAGGTACGAGATGAGATGACGTAAGGTCATCCGACCAGCAGAGGAACATCGCGGTGACTGGCACATTATACGGCGCGATCTTCTCGAGGTTTTTTTTTTTCAAAAGCTTTGTGGAAAGGTAAAGAGATGCGATTTGATTGCACAGCAACAAAACCCTAGCAAAAAATCTCAAAGGTTCATTGATTTTTGAACACCTTTGCCAAAATCTGTTTTACTTTAGGTTTATAATATTGTTTCGAGAGATCAAATTCTTGTGCAAATTTGTATTATTTAAGGTTTTAATTGATGCTGTATTATTCAAGGTCTGATGGATTATCAAAAAAAAATTCTTACCAAAATCACTATTTCACTTCTTTTTTAAATTTTCTATCATATCCAACCCCAGTCAAAATGCGACTAATTATGCGATGAGTTTTCCAAAACCGGAGCTGTCGCTTGAAAGAAATGTTTGGCAAGACGGACCAAGAGAACCGACTCGAAATAAAAGAAGAAAGACGAGAGATAGAGAAGAAATTATATTTGATCAATCTAGCCAAAATCTGAATTATGATTAACTTCTCAAAAACCCAGCATAAATTTAATAATGTGCGATTTGTGAGAGGGTTGTAAGTTAAAAAGGTTGTGTTGTTGTAAATACTTGGCTTTTTAAGGTAAAAAATTTGAGTAGAATCATTCGAGGGGGAAAAGTACAAAATGACCAACCGGTATACCTACACGATTGTTTAAAATGCAGGAGTTGGGAGTATTAAGTGACGGCAGTCCAACTTTCGTTAGTCACGCCAAACCGGAAAATGTCGTGTCGATATGCGCAAGTGGGTACGTGCGCTCGCCGACAGGTTATGATCTCGTTTAAGGAGTTCGAAGGTTGAGGCCGACCTGGAAAACATGAGGTAAAAATAACTATAAAAGCCAATCATGGATCTAGGAAGGTGATTCCTTCATAAACACCTTCGACTCCCCAAGTTCAGAGACGGAATTATCATAAAGCCATATTTTTGCCAAGCGGATCGGCAAGAAGGTCTTCTGACGATCAACATCAATCGAGGTTAGTTAATTTATGGGTAAAAGTATGGTTTAGGGGAAACCAATGTCGAAGATTTATGGACTGATTGGATTAGATTCAAACCGAAAGTTGACAATAGAATGGACATCTAGTAACAGAATTCCCATTTCCCCCCTATTTTGACTAAATCCTAAAATTATTTTTATGACAATGATTATAGTAAAGTTCCACTATAAAAAATGACGTCTTCGAAGTACAGAAAATTGCTCTGTATTTCATGACAAGATCGCTTCCCCAATATGAAATAATTCTGGCAGTCGTGAATAAGGAGAGAGAGAGAGAGAGAGTTGCTAAAAAGAAAACCGTATGTTTCAGCAAAATATTTCATCTTTACCATCATAAATTTTAGGAAGTAAAAGTAGATAAACGATAGACAGTGGTTTAAGATAACTCTTTAGACTGATATAGGATAGTCTTAATCAGAGATGGTGAACAAAATCTTAAAAAAAAGGAGTGGCTTTGTATTAGAAGTGAAGTTAAGTTTACGAATATCATTATCTTGGCGCGTTTAGCCGGTACATGCATTCCCAAGAGACGACTTTTTTGCAATCAAGATATGTAATTATTCGCTAGCGACGTCAACTGGTCATTCTGCGATATATGCGGTCAGCCTTGCACGGGTGTTCACACCGTAATTAATACTATCTTGCGGTAATATGTAACACAATCCGACGCTCCGGAGTCAGTCATGTGTGATGGCGATACTTCCAAGATATTAGCAATCGTGGCTGATTCTGATGAAACGGGAGACTCACCTCTGAAATAAATTCACTCGAAGCGCGGAGATGCTAATGATGCCACCGTTGACGACGAGGACGAAGAACTGGATAAAGATAATGCAGATTTGGAAAAGGCAAAGACGTTTGACAAAGTAGGCGAAAGAGACTTCAAAAATAAAAAAACAAACGATGAAAGCACGCAGACTCACCTCTCAAAGATGTTGCCTCGAAGATTATAATGATTTTACTGTTGATGACGGCGAAGAACTGGATAAAGATAATGTAGATTTGGTAATGGCAAAGACGTCTAACAATGTTGGCAAACAGAATATTAAAAAAATCTAAACGATGACTCACCTCTAAAAGACGTAGAGATTATAATAAATAATGGTACCGTAGAGGATAAGGACGAAGAAATGGATGAAGATAATGTAGATTTGGAAATGGAAATGACGTCTGACAATGTTGGCAAATAGAATGTAACACAATCTAAACTATGACTCACCTCTAAAAGATGCTATCGTAATATGCTAAAGATAATAAATAATGCTATCATAGAGGATAAGGACGAAGAAATGGATAAAGATAACGTAGATTTGGAAATGGAAATGACGTCTGGCAAGTACATACGCGAAGAAAAATTGAAAAAAAAAATACAAACAAAACTCACCTCACCGTCAATTCGTCGCTTCAAGATAATGATGCTTCGGTGATAGTTGATGCTGAAGATGACAAACTGGATGAAGTAGATTCCGAAAAAGCGATGACGTCTGATAAAGTGGGCGAAGAAGATCAACAAATTCCAAAAGATAACGGCACAAAATCGCTGCTGAACGGCACTTGTGTAAAAATAATTATTATTGAACACGATCAAACGAATTCACTGGAGCGTAAACAAAAGTTATTACAATACGAAGACAGACAGCTACCGGGGAAATTCTTCGGAATTAAAAAAAAATAAAAAGAGCTGCAAACGATCAATTATTTTCGAGAATCGACAACAATGTCGCACTTGTATCGGAACGATTACTTACTTAATGGTGCTGTCCATCAAGAAAAAACATGTAATTAATATTTCGAACGATTGCACAGGTTCGAGGAATTCGGCGACGATGTCAAAAAAATAACTCAAAATACAGAAACACTGCAATTAAAATACACTGGATGAATCACACTGATATAAAAAAAAAACACTATTGAGAGATCGGAAAAACACTAATGATAATCCCGATGATCCTTCGGGTGAATGTTTAAATCGTTCTGGAACTATTCTATTTAGTAAATCGTTCTAGAATTAAAATTGTTATTGATGGGAAAAAATACTATTGATAAGTTCACTATATAATCAAGACACGTCACATTCGTCCCGATCGGGGCAGTCGGAGGGATCGTGGGTTCATCCGCCGGATGCCGGGACTGGAGTGGAACAGAACGACCAGACCGCCATGGTGAAGAGACCGTTTCCAACTGAACCGAGAGGCGAAAGGGACCGCGTGTCGGCAGCTCGGTACGGAGTGAAAAGTAATAATAATAACAAACTGCACAAACGCGTACATGATATCGTCGTCGTAGTACACGGAAGAAGAGTCATGTGGAAATCCAAAATTCAGCGCGTGCGAAATTTTAATCAAGTGCACATTTAAAAAAAGGGAGTGTGATACGAACACATAATGTGTTAAGCTACAGAAATATGAGACGAATGACAATCAAAGCAGAATTTTGTATCCAACACTTCCACAGCTCCCTATCAGGTGTCAGCCGCATCCATCCGTCTACGGAAACCGTTCTTACGTTGTCAGACCACCTTGTTTTTAAGACCTGCCGAAACATGATGAATTATGAGTTGTATAATGTATAGTCTTTATAAAGACCCCACTATCACTGCAGAAATACGAATTGGCAGATGGAATTGTGTCGGACATG
Organism: Mystacides longicornis; assembly: GCA_963576905.1. Classification (NCBI taxonomy): domain Eukaryota; kingdom Metazoa; phylum Arthropoda; class Insecta; order Trichoptera; family Leptoceridae; genus Mystacides; species Mystacides longicornis. The sequence goes on from OY756438.1 coordinate 24,137,400, forward strand.
TTCGAAGAATGGCGGATGAGAAAAGAAAATTCTAGACGGCATGCCGGGAGAAAGAAGATGACCAGGAATGCCAATGCTTCAGTGGATGATGTGGTGCGGAAAACCCGACAAATTGGAATCTCCAACTGATGAAGAGCTGCATCGGATGGTTATTGGTCAGTCATAGAAGCGAGATCTTGAGGTGGCCAAGAACTGACCTGTTATGATGGATGAAAATCAAGAAGCAAGAATTTGATACAAACCAATCATCAAGAAAGAGATCAATGAATGCTGTTTGACAACACTTTGAATGTTCGATTTTCAAATGGTTAATTTATTAATTTGATTTAATACCGTCTTCATCTTCAACTGCTGCTTCGAAAGCTGGCTTAGTGTGATTACAGATCAACTAAAGTTAACAACTCAGAATCACATTCTAAGATGAAACGTTAGCGAAAGATTTGTGGAAAAATTATGTAATGCATTAAACGAAATGAGAATATTCGGAAGAAATGTGGTAAGGAATTTAAGGTTACAAGTATAAAAGTTTACAAATTGAAAAGTGGGAAAATCATTATGAGGACGTCGATCAAACACATAGATTCCATCCTCGAGAAAGACAAGGTCTGAAGTGAACAGTACGATAAATTAAGAAGTCAATGAAACAACACATGGTTTGCTTTCTGAGAAAGATGTCAAATCTACATTTGTGTTTACTTTCATTGGAGTGAGCCAGATTCATCATTTCGAAAAAGATGTTTCTGGAAAGAAAAAAGTAAGTTGTATTTCGCGTCTAATGAAATTTTCACATAGCCCATATTGCGTGTGTAACAGTGATATTATCATGCGCCATGTAGTAAGTAATATGAAAGAGGGGGCGGAGATAGACAGAGACGGAGAGAGTCTCCGGGCGTATTGCTCCCTCTCCCTCGCACCTTGCAGCATGACAACTGCGAATTTTCACCGAAGAACAGCTGCTACTCGCTGTACGGAGTGTTCCAGCGAGTGGATTGCGATGGCGGGTTGGCCGAAATGTGAAAGGTCCGTCTATCTATACTATTCTATAAAGTGTGGTATCTCGACACTTGATCAAACGAAATGTATGAATCTTCTTATTTAGCCTTCAGTCATCCACTGCTGGACATAGGCCTCTTCCATGTTCATCCATTCTTTCCTATTTGCAGACAGTTTTCATCCCCACAGTGGCTATGTTGTCGGACCATCTTTTTTGAGGTCTTCGAAGCCTCTCTTATTCTCCTTATTCTTCATCTCAAAATCTTTGGAGTCCATCTTGTGGGAGGGAGCTTGTCTTATTTGTCTAATGTATGAATATTAGGCTAAAATTTATCGATGAAAATGCTAAAATAAATTATAGGAGAACTTTAATTTTCCGATTTCTTCGAAAAGTATGCCTATGGAGCCTATAACATGGAGCCGAATCTAGAAACAGAGCATCTTTCTTCTATGGTCTATATTGGACACCATGGAAACAATAACAAGTAAGAACTAATTATTTATGGGCGATGACAGATTAGTGTCTATATCAACGATTAAGAAAATATACTCTATTTTCCAGCTCTGGCTCTATGTTCTTTTGGTGTAAACGCACCCTAATAGGTAAATGGAGAAATGCGCTGTATAAAAGTAAAGACGAAGGGTGAGAACAAATAGAATAAGATCTTCCAATAATATGATAAGTTACCGACTGTTTTGGTGATGCTAAAATCACACGTTATTAAACGATACATTTAAATTTGAACCACTACGGGATTACGACTGCCTCCTACTTTTAAGCAATTAAGTAGATGCTGCATTGTCTGATGACTATGCGATATCTCCGGTTATCGCCGTATTATTCTCCGGCAAAATGGGATCTTAAACCGGTTAAACAAACAACATGTACTTACGTACTTCACGGGGCTATTAATACCACTACGGTCAATACCACTTACTAATAAATAAATACTCACTTTTTTTTCAATTTATTTACGGCAATGCAAAAATAAATCTACTTATATATATAAATACGTGAAGGTAAAACTTAAAAAAGGGAAACAGGCTGGTAGAAGGATTGGCGGTGCACTTAGACCTCTAATGAGAAATAAGAACGTATCTCTTAAATCCAAACAGCTGATGCACAATGCAATCCTGATACCATCCATGATGTATGGGAGTGAAACATGGACATGGACGAAAAGTCTGGAAGTTGGAATAAATGCTGTGGAAATGAGATCACTGCGTAGGATATGCGGAAAGAGACTGATTGATAAGGTGAGGAATGATAATATTAGAAAGGAATGTGTATGTTAGCGTAGTGACTAGAATGAAAGTGAATAAATTAAGGTGGTTTGGGCGTGTAGAGAGAATGAACGAGGATAGAATGACTAAAAGTATTATATAAATCTGAAAGAATGGGTGCACGCAGACGAGGCCGACCTCAAATGACATGGTCCGACCATCGGTTCAGTCTTAGAGGAGGGCCAAGTCAGGAGCAAAAGGAATAGAAGAGCATGTATGCGGAATGTTATGCATCTGGAAGAAGCGAAAGCGGTTTGTTTGGATAGGAAAGAATGGAAATCCGTACTCTCTGCCTACCCCCTTCGGTAAAACTTGTGACAATTTTAACGAAAATTGCGCGGAAACATTCCTAAAGTTGAAATAACAAAAGAACATTGAGTGTAAGTATTGATATAACATAATAACATCGAGTGTAAGTATTGAAATAACATAATAACATCGGGTGTATGTACTGAAATAACATAATAACACAAAAGAAGACAAAACAGAATAAAGTAGCCAATTATCATCACACACAATACACATAAATAACTCGCGCGTCTGATAAAACGAGTGATTGACCTTCGCCGTGCGCCAGAACAACAATTAATTACATATTATGAACACCGAATCTCTATCAAACAATTAGTAATTTTAGAAGTGCGAACAATCTTTCTTTTAATGTTATCTCAGTGTTGAAATCACTCGAGATTGTGCCTATTGTTACAAAGAAAATTCGTCGACCTTTATATCAGCCATGAATAAATCCTTATTTTGGGACAAAAGTCCCGCTACCATTTTGATCGTATATAACTTTGTTCAAAGAAAAGATAAATAGGTTTGGTTTTCTTAAAAAGTTTATTTGGTCTTTACATTTTTCCCTTATGATTGGAAAATTATATCGGCTAAATGGTGACCGCGATTCGCTCCAGTGAATCTAACTATAGGTACGTGAATGAAAAACCTAGTGACTATTTTTACGAAAATTGCGCGGACGGAGGAGTACGAAACCTAGCACACTTATAGTTTATAAGGAGTGGCGAATGCTAATATTTTTTTCAATTATGCATAAAAATAAATGAAATCAATAAAAATAAAACAGTACGCACACTACTGTAATGTACATTTCATACTCACACACACTTAGATGTATTTGACATTATTTGACACAGATCTTTTGTTTATCTGTGGTGAAATTGAGAATAGATTAATATTTTTTTTTGTATTAAATAACCATAGAAGAAACTTTGCACAATGACATATCAACGTTTCAAATTTGACGAATCCATGTAATCATTTTTGAAGGAAAATATTGAAACAGTCGCTTGCTCGGTCTTTGGACAGTGGAACATTAATAACTTTCGAGCTTATAATTTAAATATTATGTTATTATCGAATTTCGAGCACTGGCCGACTACTAGTTTTAATAAAACACCACCGATATTTCGATCCAAAGGTTGCTTTACGCGGCTCGACAGAAAGACCCAGCTTCGACCACCTAATAGGTCCGGGCACGTACTTAGATCACATCAGACCAGGGAATGTGACTTTGAAAGACAAGATAAGGGCTATCGCATTAGTCATTGGCGTCTAGCACTCGTGTATGTGTGCGTACGTATAATGGTCATGTCAACGGGTTGATGACACAAGAGCTGTTTGTTAATAAAACAGCAAAATTTAATGGTCCTTTTTAATATGAGAAGTCTATCATGTTTTTATACGGAGAAATTCAATATCTTTTATCACGTTTCAAGTAGTCTACTAAGTATTTCAATATTATGTGTAGTTGTACCATTAGGGCTTAATGAACTTTATCATCGATGATCGGCTTAGTGCAGAGGTAACTAACCTCTCGATTTCCATTGTTCATATCTACATAATAATTTAGAAATGTTTTTTAATTGCTTTTTACCGTATGTCATAGCATGACGCTCAAAATACAAATGCTACGTCAGATATGAATCTGCACAGAGCCGTGCAAAATGCCGGAGAAGGTTCTTTAATACAATTTGCTGCATTAACTTTAATATATTTAGAGCTATTTAAAAAACCCTATTTTTTAGGATCTTCATACAAAATTTTAATAAACATTAAAAGTGTCATTCTTTTTTTTCTGTGCTTATGTCAGTTATAGAGGTCTACAAAGCAATGGGAAGCTAGACTATAACCTGTTTAATTACCTACCGATCAAGCCTGACAATCGGAATCAAAAACGTAAAGCAAGACGGGTATAAGCTAGTAGTGTTATAATTTTTATGGGTTGCGTCCCGGCACCATATCAAAGCCCAGACACAGTGCACAGTGCGTGATGTTGCTGGCCCCACTCATCTACCTCCGGCAGAGGAAATGTCAGCAGGACATGACCTGCCATTATCCTATTCGCACTGAACAGATTAAGAACAGGTGTCTCCCGATGTTACAGTAACCTCAAGAAATGGGGTTATAGAGATGACGACACCTGTGAGTGAGTGTGGCTCTGTTCAGGACAACGCACAACTATTTACATGTCGCCTGATAGGTGTGACATGCACATTGCTCACACGAAGGCGCATTGATGGCAAGTGGTATTCGGGTGGCCGAATACTGGGGATAAAAGATTTGATGTCGTTCTGGATACAGAAAATAAGTAAGTGCATAAGAAAATTCAAGAAAACTTCACGCAACCTTCTTCATCCTTTTAACAATATGAAATGTTCTATTTTTTAATTATTTATATTGGCATTTGACACCTGTTAGTTGTTTGATAGAGGGGTGCTGGTCAAAAATTTCCCTACAAACAGATGCATCAGTCGGAATTTAATTGATTAAATAGTTACTTAATTAATTTTTCATTTACCTATACAAACTCCAATTCAAAATTCATACTTAGGACAAGAGAAGTAGTATGTCGGGAAAATTAGTAATTTTGAAACCAATCCATTCCGTTGGCTAAGTCAATCAACATTTGGATGATAAGAGAGACATTAATATTATATATTATGACTTGACGTAACACATTCTGGTGTCGTGTTATCTTAGATGACGCACAATCAAACACTTCCAAGCAACTATCTCGATTCGTGTGAATTCCAACGATCCAAAGAGGAAAGAGAACAATCTGATGAGAACAAACTGTGTCAAAAACAGATTTGAACGAGACTTTTGACCGATCCCACTAAGCCAGCCTCCGATATAGCATTGAAGTGGAAGATGATCATAAGCCTGTTGTGGATCAAATAATAAATAAAATTTACCATGAAAAATATTATAATGCTTGAGTCAAATAATTGATTATCAAAATATTTCTTCGGTTAATTAACCGCAAAGTTAATACCGAATGCGATAAGATGCGTTCAGAAAAGAGAGGCTTGTGGAACTCCCTACGCTCAAACAAAAAGCTAATGGTGACACCATGCCGTAAAAATGCGATAATACCGTCTCCAATAGAGAGCCTTGAGGAACTCCCTACGTACAAACAAAAAAACCTAAAAACAGTTAATGATGACACGATGCCATGAAAAGGCGACAATACCGTTCCCAATAGAGAGTCTTGAGGAACTCCCTACGTACAAACAAAAAACCTAAAAACAGTTAATGGTGACACGATGCCATGAAAAGGCGACAATACCGTTCCCAATAGAGAGTCTTGAGGAACTCCCTACGTACAAACAAAAAACCTAAAAACAGTTAATGGTGACACGATGCCATGAAAAGGCGACAATACCGTCCCCAATAGAGAGCCTTGAGGAACTCCCTACGAATGAACAAAAAATCTAAAAAGGAATGGCGAGACGATCCCATAAAAATCCGATAAAACAGTCTCAAAAACAGAGCCTTAAAGAACTCCCTAGAAACTAAAAAAAAATAACCTGAAAAAATAGTGAGACAATTATTAGTTTAATAGAATGAGAAAGAAGAAGAAACGGTAAAGTGTCATCACTATTATTACCCACATCCAACAAAGTCACGCCCTGGCATTCCCCTACGAGTGTTTTAATAGCGTCGTGAAAATTATCGGAGCGAAACGGGAATAGTTAGGCACGTAGATACTCCCATTAGTAGAAGTATCGACCACATTTTTAATGTTGTTCAATATTTATTATGTACACCCGTACAAAACGAAAGGAACAAATAATTAGAAAGTCTGGTTAGCATGTTAAATGGAACGAATAATGATATCGAAAGGATAACGTTTGCATACAAGATAAAGCCAGCCTTTTTAGCAAAAGCAGAAGTGATTCTATCATTTTTCTTATAAACCTTCGAATTTATTGTCATGAGCAAGACTGTAGATTTCCATAAAAAAATTACTTAATGTCAAAACGGGCATTCGTCGTTCTAAGCTGACAACAGCAATCGTCACTTTAAAATGTCTGTTCATAGCCCAGTGGTATCAGTCGAGGGCTTTCGTAAGTGCACCTTACTAAGGTCGTGCATGGATTCGAATTCCGGTGTCGACCATTTCCACTTTCACAAAACACGCTTTGCTTCGTGTGAAAGATGTCGAAAGTGTATTTGTATTCTCTCTGGGTGAGCTCAGAATCATTATGAATTAAAGATGTTGTGAAAAAGTTGGTATCTAAATGCAATAAGTAAACTACTTATATTCAAATTCAATAACGCTCTGAGGGATTATGCACGGCTCTGTGCAAAATAATATCATGCGTAGTATTTCGATACATAACAGAATCATTATTGTAGATTATAATATGCAAAAAATAATATTTATTTCAGTATGAATCATATAATTTCGTATAAATTTGATATCGAAAATATAATATAGCTAATCGGGTGATAGTGAACATGGTTAACCGCAATATTGTTAAGTATGTTTGTAGTGTGACCATAATGTATGGGAAACACTCAAGAACTGAGTCATCGTACTAACGCTAACCTATCCAAATATAACGACAGTCATAGAACTTCTTCATGATAACGGTAAATGTAACGAGACACGTAATTGGAAAAAATATATTCTTACAGCCATATTCATAATTTTTTATCCAAAACTCCCGTGTTCTGTAAAGGGTTAATAAAGACAATTGAAGTTCCTCATTTTCTATATATATATACCTTGAGAGTTTAGCACCTGTTTCTATTTCTTTTATCGTAAACAAGTAATCGCCATCCCCATGCCGTGGCAAACTTTGGACAATATTATGTTGTCACTAGAAAAAAAAACCTGTTCGATTACTGGTGAAACAGCTTCTAGCAATAAGAAAATCATTAATATCACAAGAATAACGAAATCTGAAAACAGCAATTGTAACCAAAACCTGTGGAAGATATGTATTTTTATGGTTGCTCATTAAACAGAATGAACTTGTGACAGCGTTAAGAACTCAATGAATTCACAATTCGTACCAAGTCCCAACTCATTAAGTAAGCGGAGCATATATAGCCAAGAACAAACAAAATACTAAAAGATTCAGAAATAAAGTAATTAATTAAGACACCTAGCAAATCTTTGATTATATGGGGAACGCCCTTATGGGAGAGATAGTTGAGGCTGAAGTAGAAAGTGGAGAAAAGAGAAGAGTGAAAAGATTCAATATCTCGCACAAAATAACATCCCCGAAAGCTTTGAGAAGAGTTGCTGCAATCCAAAATCACGATAGGAGCAACGTTCTGGAAAAACTGGCCGATGAGGCTAAAGAAGATGAAATTAATGGTTGTCCTTATTAGCAGGAATCCTGTTCCAGGGAGCGAGTGTACGACCTATACCAACTGACGACCAGTTGAGACATCTCTCCTCCAGCAGAACAGAAGTAGCAATCACAGTCATTATCGTCTTCATCGCCGCAGCGCCCATATTTGCGGGTAGGGGTCCAAGAACACACGAGTACTCGACGCACGCGAACTAACCTGTTTCCAGACCAGAGGCATTCCGACTTTCAGTTACCAACGCAAATCAATCATCGACCATCTTTTGCTGCGCGTGTCCTTAAGGCAAGAAATATAAAGAAACTGAAATAATACAAATGTCTTAAACATTTTTTAAGGTTTCTTTCTCATCCATTTTAAATCTCGTGGATGAAAAATTGGTTCATCGGATTTTTGACGAATTCGACATAAGATCAGTATGGTATAATTTTCGGATTGCAGAAATCTTTTTGGTCATTGTTTTCATAACTTCTTGTCCAGTTGCCTGTCATTTGTTAGTAATAGCATTCTCTCATTCCAATATTGTTTCTTTAAATTCATCATAAGATTAATGAATTTCACTATGTATGGAAATACATAAATTTTACAAAATATTACACACTTATTTTCATTATATCATACTAGGTATTTATTTCTTATTACTATTTGATTAACTTTAGAAAACTCACAAGTTCAGATATAAACTTAAAAAAATAAAAGTTCTTAATACATACGAACCTTGGCTAAGGTAACCTAACCTTGCTTGAACTCTTGGTGGCTTGGCTTGCGGCGCTGGAGCCGAGATTATAGGTGCTTGTGACGACGCAGCCTGCAAGGGCGAAGAAGAAATCTATCCGAATGTCGCACGAAAAGTAGTAACCTACTGTTTTTGTAGCAATATTTGAGAAACCATGGTTTTGATCACGCATCCAACTGCAACTCCGGTAAACAGTTGTCATTGTGTATGTTCGAGTAAAAAAAAGTACAAACAACCTCAATCGAGTCCTTTTGAGATCAACCCGATGCATGAGGAAGACATTGTTCCACTGTCGGTTCAACATGCAATAATTATATTATTTTCTTATAAAGTTTCTTTCGGAGGATTCTAATGTTTTGTTTAAAGAATATAATTATAATTAAGTCGTAGTTCATTCCGGGAAGGTGAGAGTTTGTTCCGGGTTGACGAAATTTTATTCCGGGTAGATGGAAAACTAAGAGATTTCTTTTATTGACCCACCACTGATCAATAAACGCGAGAATGCACGATAATAGCACACAATGTATTAACAAGGTTTTTAATTACACATTACGGAAGCAATGGGGTGGTACAACGAAACGGACGGTGGTTCGCATACCGGTTTCGACATTCTTCGTGTATCTTTATGTGGTTAATTCAAGGTTTGTTTGTTTTTTGTCTGGAAAAAACTCTTTCACTATCCAGCTCAGACTCTACGCTGAAATAATTATTGATCTACAAATGTCCCTACCACCCACTATTGAAAGTTGCAGTTTTCATAGTGGGCTATAGGAATTCTAAACATATTTCAACCGTAATGTCAGAAAAATAACTTTACTTATCATCCCGACCCAACCAAAGTTTGATATGTTAATCTTACCATAATACCTAATTCGGTAAAAATTGGTTTTAATGGAGGTCTATATATTCTTTCGACAACATAGGTACAGAATAACATAACGTGTATCTCACGTGATTTATTTCCTACTACACCGCCATCTCTTTGATTTTTTTAATAGTTACACATCTATAGAGGAATTTATTGTTTTGATTACAAACATAATATGACCCGTCGAACTTTATCCCGCACCCGAATCAACAATAATTATTACATCCTATAAAAAAATAAATCATTAGCTAAATTTAATTAAGTTTTTATGTCATAAACTGTATTTAATTCATGCAACAAATCAAAATTATTTTTTTATTCTGGATTAGGTCGAAGTTTGACGGGCGGGTCAGCTAGTTGAGATATATTTTTGAGTTTTATAAACTCAGAAAATGACTTGTACATGTACAGATAAACAATACCTTAAAACGAGTGGGCGGTTGGGCGATACCCAAAAAATTAATATAGGAGTGGGCTGTAGGCTTTAAAAGGTTAAATACCGAGCCTAGTGTTAAAATCACCACTTAAGGATAAAAAATGTATTTACGGAACATTCTAAGGACGGATTCTGTCATTCAGAATCGCACTAATACGACTAACAATGTCAATTTTTGCAGGTAGGGCAAACCTCTCTATGTAAGTATATCCCCGTTTTGAAACTAAAAACTATTGTCTCTAGCCAGATTACTTTGATAGTCGATATTTGTGTGGTCATGATAATGAGCTCCTAACGGTCCCCCGTAGAAGCGGAAGGCACTGAAACACCCAGACCGTGACAGGAATTTACGAGTTAGACTTTTACTCACGCAATAGCACACTGTTCCGGTCTTCCAAAATCTGCATGCTTAGAGTAGGAATGATCATGAAAATGCCAGTGAGAGCAAAGGGTGAAGTATACAAGGGCGCAGTAAGACCCGCAATGTTATATGGCTCTGAATGTTTCGTATTAAAACAAAAACACCAACAAAGCATACACACTGCAGAGATGAAGATGCTCAGATGGGCTGGAGGAGTAACCAGACTCAATAGAGTTAGAAATGTCCATGTCCGGGGAAGTTTCAAGGTTGCACCCATAACCGAAAAGATAACTGAAAACGGGCTTAGATAGTATGTGCATGTTATGAAACAACCACAAGACAACATGATCCAAAAATCTATGGACATTGAAATTCCAGCCAGGAGACTAGGCAGACCAACTGCAACAAGAGGGACCTCAAAGAATGCGAAGTGGAGCCATCAGAAATGGCGTTCGATAGACAATCTTGGCGCGACAGGACAAGGAGATCTGATCCCAAATAATGGGACAAAGGCGAGGGCGAAGAAGTGTAGGAATGATCAGCTGGTTACATCTTTATTGGAACGAGCCACGGTCGCATCTAGACACAACTTCAAACAACTCGTCATTAAAAATTATATTGAAATTTTTTTTTATAAAAAAATGAAAATTCAATGGTTTCGAGTCCAATTAATCAATTAAAAATTCAATTAAAATGATAAAGTTTCGCTCGGTCCGTAATGCGCACGGTTTATGTTTGTATAAAGTTTGACGCAAAAACAAACAACGAATATCGATTGAATACTTAGTACTAGTATGTGGCTAGCGTGATAGCCGATTTTAATTCGGTACTTTATAGGAATTATAATTCTTTGAATTTGTTTTTTACATTCAATGACTGGCGAATTTAACCTACATAGTGGACTTCGCGCGATATAAAAATACCATATAGCTTATCAGAGAGTGTGAGAATCAACAAATGACAGCTATATAGACACCGGTTTCATAAGAAACAATGATAACAACAAAAAATAACAAAATGTATTTTTTTTATCTCACTGGGTGACGATGTTCACAATCTCATAAAAGGATGGATTACGTTCATACATAATATTCAAAACAACGTAATTATTTTTTAGGTATTTTATTAATTACCGTACTTGACAGTTATTGTAAGCGATCTTTTCTAACATGTTAAAGGCACGGTGGTGCCGTATGCTTGTAAATAAATAAATAATTTGCGCATCACGGTTCATTTATTTTGACTGAAAAACACTGATCTGTCATTGTGATCAGGATTTTTTATTATTACAAAAAATATCTCTAATAAAAATTAAAGTCGGGTTAGTGCGAACACTTATAACTCGAGATCGGCTCAACAGATTCTTCTGATGTTTGATTTATCGGATTCTTCTCCGCTCCGGATAACAGAATAACTAGTAAAAAGTTGAAAAAAAAATGGATAATGGATAGTATAAAATATAATATTAAAGTAAGTATGGAACCGATTTCCTGCGACGCCATAACAACAAAATTATGATGGTAGTTCCCTCTCATTCTTGCAAACGTAATTGCCGCTCTTACAGTAGCCCATCCCCCTTACTCCAATTTTCATACAAAGTCAACATCGGGCACATAGAGGTAGAATGTCTGCGCGCGTTGTTCCCGCTTGAGTTTTGAATACGAATGAAATATGGATGTTTTGGAAATATTTTAATGTTAATATTTTATTAGCTTAACTCAATCGAATTAATTATGTATTTTTATGATGGTGCAGTGCACATTATGTACATATGAAGGGGCCGCCTCGGGTTAGAACCACAGGACAACGTCTGTCGGGAAAGCTAGTATAGATTAAAAATAAATCATCGTCAGCCTTAACTCGTCCATTATTGAACATAGGCTTCCTTCCCGACTTCCACAATTCTCTGTCTCTTGCCAATCTATGCCATTGATTGCCGGCCACTCTCATAATGTCGTCAGACCACCTCAGCTGTGGCCTACCTGGGTTTCTATGACCAGTCCATGGTCTTCACTCCAGGGTTTTCTTGGTCCATTCGTCATCCGTTGTTCTTACTGTATGGCCAGCCCCAGTTCCACATTCTTTTTCTTCTTCCTGGCACTTGTCAGGTTATACTCTCTTCATTCCTTATGACACTCTGGTCTAGGCCGTTTCTCTGCAGGATCTTGTCGCACTGTTGCATCCATGTATTTTTGGGTCTCCCTTTTCTTGATGGAGGTCGAGGGAGATATACAGTCATCGCCTTGTTAACTTGGTCCTTTCTCTAATTCATTAATTTCGCTTCCTGTCTCTAAGACTAATGTTTAACATTCTGCTTTCCAACGATAGTTCTGATGTTCCTTGAAGGTTTTTTAATGAATCTGGGCTGTCCCGAAGTGAACACAAATACACTTTAGACATCTTTCACATAAAGCAAAGCTTGTGTTGTGAAAGTGGAAATGGTCGGCATCGGGATTCGAACCCACGACGTCGCTGGTCTACCAACCACCTCTTTTGTTTCGTTAAAAATAAATTAACGTGATATTCTCACGACACCCCCCTGTAGTTTATCCTCCCTGCCCCCTTTCGATCTCACGTGATAAATGGAACGATCCCTAAGAAGAACCATGGGAGTCCAATCTAAGACAGGGGGTGAAGCGAGACTAAGCTACTGATTTGTCTTCTTCCGCGTAACTCACAGCTAAAGTAAGCCGTACATTATAATGTCGGATGAATGACCTTATTAAACGTAAAGTGCATCCGCCGTTGAGTGATCTCCGAGAGTGTTGCTTATAATATATGAATCGACATCGAATTGCTCTACAGTCTGGCGAACGTGGTGTCTGCCAGACACGCGAGACCCCGGATCGAGTCTTGGAGCGCCACGGATAAGAGAAAATGAAAGATCATATTAGTATTACATCTATAATCTCCAAGAAGACAAAGTCATAAATCAATCATTTTGTAATTAATTGTGATTAGGTTCTTGTTTTCGATCAGAAACTACATACATTTGCATATAGTGAGGGAAAAACAATTCAACGCAAAATTGACCAATTACCACTTTTTTAAAATTAAAAGTGAACCTTATTTCTGACAGCACATTTGAGAGAAGCAAACCTAGGTTTTAAAGAAAAAAAAATGTTAACACGATTTCAAAGAAGGAAGGAAGCGAAGCGGAGAATTTAGACGTGGTGTGGGAGGCGGTCATAAACATTGCGCAAGATCGAGCGCAATGGAGAGCTCTTGTTGCCTCCCTATGCCCCTGAGTGGGGTGTAAAAGGGAGTATTGATTGATTGATTAACACGATTTAGAATCGAATCCAGCAGGGTAATTCACGAAAGAGATTAAGTTTAGATCTGGTCAAATATAAAATCAAGGGCCCCTTCTCTCAAAATAGTCGTTTTTGGAACTTTTTCTAAATCGATTACACTCAATGATTCCGCGTTTCCTTAACATACGAAACTGAAATGTACGTCTTATTGTAGAATGAGCTTTAATTAAATAGTTTAGCTAGTTTAGTTAAAATAAATCATTGAAAAATAAATGATAAATCTTATAAATCATTGAAATTTGTTTCATTCACCTGAAAAGATTTTTTTCTAAGGCAACGACACCTTAACCCGGATATGCCTATTGGGTCATATGAGGAACACTGTGATAGACACCAATTCTGTCACATAAATAAAAAAATAAGTTTTAGTTCGAACTAACGTTTTTCGTGAATCAGGGGGCTAAAACTACCCTACTGTGTAACATTTGGATATAGTGATTGGACAGAATTGTTTAATTTAGACAGACAATTAACATGAACACTCCCTTTTACACCCCACTCAGGGCATAGGGAGGCAACAAGCGCTCTCCATTGCGCAATATTTATGACGTCCAACAAAATTGTTGCAAATTTGCTCTAGTACAATGCAAAAATAATATAAATATAAGGTACTTACTTACCGGCAAATCAAGGTTGAATTGAAGAAATTGTTTGGATGAACTTACCTGAAAATAAACGAAAACAAAACAATCGTGAATATTTCGAATTTGGTTTCGAATTAAACAGGATTCATCAAAATAATCTCGCAATGCTTAAAATTTCCAAAATATGAAGAAGCCTAAATGTACGCAGTAATCGCCAAAGCGAGACAATTCTTATCTACAAAAATAATGAATTTGTTATAATAAATAAGGTCTTGTGTGCGATTCCCGGTCGGGTCATAAATTTTCAATGTGTATTTTCACATGAAATTTCTACCCGGGGTTGGAATCCTGTCTCAGATTGGACGGAACCGGTTGGCTGGTAGAGAATACTTCAAGCATTAAGTTCCGCCGGCTATACTGACACCTATGTATAATAGAAGAATATTTATTTATTTACTAGCTTTCCCGACAGACGTTGTCCTGTGTTCCTATAACTATGAAAATTGAATTCGAATTTGTATGGTGATGAATTAATTATCATTTGACCAATGCGTCTGTTTTAAACCATGTCATTGTATATTATTTAATCCGCATTCTGTAAATCGCACAAACTATGTACCAACTGACAGTTCCTGTCAAAATTTCAAAGTTGGAATAAAAATTATATATTAAAAAGTACTAAAAAGATTTCATACTTAGAGTTTTCTTTAATTTTCTAATTTACCAGGCAATTTTCCTATTTTTTTTCTAATCAAACAACCTTCTCCTGATATAAGAAGATTTAATTAATTTATCATCACACGAAGTCATATTCAATATTCATAGTAAAGACGAGTCTCTCGAAAAAGCTAGTATGATGTATAAAGAAATGAGATACATTTATTATGAAGCTTAGATATACAGACATCAGACGCCAAATTTAACGTCTCAGACAGAGTAGGCTAGACTGGACCTTTCCAGTCTCCGCCAACCTCCAGCGGAGGCACCATTCTGGAAGCAGGCAGCCTCATTCTCCAGCCGCGGCTTGGCCGAGTTCCAGGACCCCTGTTCTAAATATGGATATAGCGGCGGAGCCACTCATTCCCATATTATTCTCCACATTTATGATTTTTAACCATAAAAAAAAACTTAACCAAAAAAAAAGTATTCGGTAAATGTGAGGGGTTAAAATATAAATTCAAGCTTGGTCAAAAAGATTCAAACATAGCTGGATCACAATAATATGCTTTGCATGCCAACCGAATACTGGAGGGGTATTCACGAGACGGTCTAAATACGATATAGTTGCGTAAATCAAATTCTAGCCTTAACAGATTTTATCAAAATACTAGCATTCCCCACAGACGTTGTCCTGTAGAATATTGATTTCAAATTTGTACAAAAATACATTTAAAATATTTCTGAATGTTAAAGAATCGAATGTTTGAAAATCATTCCATCAATAATCTGCGTTCCAATATTTTTTATGTCAATGTTTCTCAGGTAAACAATAATTTTGTTGTTATAGAATTTTTCATAGATGGGGTTGGCGTCGCAGGAAATCCAGTAACTTTAGTGTTATATTTTAGATTATTCTGTTATCCGGAACGGAGAAGAATTCAATAAATCAAACATCGAAAGAATCTGTTCAGACGATTTCGAGTTATAAATGTTCGCACTAACCCGACTTTCTTCTAACAATTCTATAAGAAAAAAAAAAATTGTTTACCTGACAACCATTGACATTAAAAATATTGGTACTTACGCAGATTATTGATGGAATTTTTTCAAGCTTTCGGAAATGATCCTTTAACATTCAGATATATTTTAAATGTATTTTTGTACAATTAATTACAAATATAAAATCGATATAATCATAGTAAAGGACTACATCTGTCGGTAAAGAAAGTAGTTTATATTCAAATACAGATGTCAAGTAGGTAATAAGGTTCGAATAGTTCGACGAATATTTCTGGCTTATGCTAATGACTCTCAAATCACCCTAAACGGTCCATCACTCATCAAGGCCATCAATCCGGCGTGATCCAGGTCCCGGAAGCACCCGACCCTGATCTCTGGATCATGTCTGACGCATCGTAGGGTGGCGCACGCGACCCGTCTATAAGGCGGGATAATTGGGTGACGAGTGACAGCAGACAACACCACATTAGAACGTCAGATGGCGTCATTTAATCGTTCTAGAAATAATCGTCAAATATTACATAAATACTTCTATCTAAGCTAAGGGGACGTACCGTACATTAATCGCGTGATTTTTTTTGCAACTTTTTAGGACCCCCCTGGTGATGTTTTAGAATACCCCCCCCCCTCCCCCGTAATTACGTGTACTTTTTTAGTACAAAGAATTAAGAATCTTATGATTTTAATTTTCGTCCATTTTTTAAATTTCTGAAAAGCAACCTGGTTTCTTTAAAGTCATCAGAAAGTCAAGTCAAAAAAAATATACGCACATGTTTTTCTCACTATACCCCCCTTCTCCCCCTACGTGATCTTTCGTGATTTTTTCCAGACCCCTCTCCCCCTTTTGGGCTCACGTGATTAATGGACGCCCCCTTATGTGAAGGAGTCAACTAAGGTATCTTCTCTATATACGTGAAGCAAAAACTTTGTGACCATTTTTACGAAAATTGCGCGGATGGAAGAGTATGACATTTCGCACACTCACAGTGTTATTAAAAATCTTGGTATAAAGTTATACAATGGTTTATACCATGGTGAAAAATGTTATTAATAATCCAGGTATACCACAAATCTATGGTATAAACCATGCATGGAATAAGCTTATAACATCCATGTTATACCACGGTTTTAGAGATTATACCAGGTTTAGTAATTATATGGTTTATACCAGTGTTCTTTTAATAACACTTATAGTTTATATAGATGAATGAGGAGTGCTAATATTTTTTTTAATTATGCATAAAAAATACATTAAATCAATAAAAAAGCATTACTGCTGTAATGTTAGATAGGCAAGTATTTTTGTTCTTCACAGATACTCCGACGTATTTGACATTGGCACAGACGCATATATTCTTTTGTTGATCTGTGACCAAATTGAGAATAGATTAATATTGTTTGTCTTGAATAATATTAGAAAAAACTTTGTACATATTATCAAATTTTCATATTTGATGTGTCCAGTTATTGTTTTGAAGAGAAAATTGTGAAATAGCGCACGCTCATTATTTGATTAATAATGTTCAAATTTATAATTTAAATTAGTTTTGGTCGAGTTTCGAGCCCTGGGGGCCTATTTTCATATCGTGCGATAAAATATCACACACTTTCAAAGTATGCGATATTTTAGCTATCACTTTTCTTTGTTTTGGTGTATCGATATCAGCTTTGCGTCGAAAAACGTATTTTGGTATTTGTCGTCGATAATAATTATCTATCACATTTTGACCGATAATTATCTATTGATATTTGTAGTAGATAACTGAGAAAAGTGAAATAAAAATAAATGAATGAATGAATGAATGAATAAATAAATAAATAAACGTATCATTTGCTTATGAAAAATTTCCGCCATTGCTTCCAATCCTTGCATGGGCCTCCTCCACATGCGTTGACTTTCAAGGCAATCTCCTGCCATCTCCTCTGCGCCTCCTTGTATGAGAATTTTTGGGTGATCTTTCCATCAATCAAGTCAAAAAAAAAGTGACAAAATATCGCATACTTTGAAAGTGTGCGATATTTTATCGCACGATATGAAAATAGGCCCCCGACGCAAAAAGTCGTAGACAGTGACATTCCATACAATGTGAGAGAAAATCCATAAAAATATCGCACATGATAAATTATCGCAAGATATGAAAATAGGCCCCGGTCGACCACTAGTAAATAAAAATACCCATGCCATACAGAATCCTATAAAAGTTAATGTAATAACACAAATCAATAGTTGCCTTTTATTTCCATTACCAGGACATGTCGATTAATCTATACTTCCATACAAAAGCACTTGGTTATACTTTATTATCAATCAAATATAATGAGAAACTCTGAAGTAAAAGCATAAACAGACGAACATTTCAAGGTCCGCGGAAAACTTGAAAACGACTCCATAACTTCGTAATAAATTCGATAGAGGTAAAAAAGAACACTTTGTTTTGAAGGTTTTTTAATAATAGCCTATAATAAAACGTCATAGAAGCGTTTTTTCCATTTTTAATAAACAAGAAGACAATTTATTAAGACAAATCCTACGCTCCAATTCCATCCAACACTACTTGAAGTTTGAGCGTTCTCCCGTTATAAAGAAGAGTTATTGTTCCAGGAAAATAGCCACCGCAGGCAGTAAGCAATAATGGGAGAGTAATTAACGATACAATCAAAAAGCTTTGTTCGAAAGGGAGACAGATCGAGCGAATGGGCGAAAGAGAGACAGAGATAGACGAATACGGACAATAACTGAGAACTAATGGACCACGACAATCATCGTGAAAATCATATATCTATAGTAGCTAACTGCCATAGACGACGGAAATAGAAAATTTCAAACCGTAAAGAATGTTCAAAGAACGTAAATTCAAAAATCGATAGATTCTCAAACTTTTAATTTATGCGTCAGAAGAAGATTTGTCGAATATAAATCTACCTACTTACATATTTTATTAATAGCTTGGAGTGTCAAAAACATCCATTTTGATTCGCTTTGGGGGGCGTTGCTGACATAT
The DNA here is from genome assembly GCA_963576905.1 of Mystacides longicornis. Taxonomy (NCBI): domain Eukaryota; kingdom Metazoa; phylum Arthropoda; class Insecta; order Trichoptera; family Leptoceridae; genus Mystacides; species Mystacides longicornis. The sequence continues at coordinate 24,156,280 of OY756438.1, forward strand.
CGCGCCATATTTATCAATCATCTCCATTTCGTTTTTTTTTTCGTCTGACAAAATTTAGCATACCATATCTCTGTCGCACCATTTATCAAAGAAAAAAAAACCAAGTAGATTTCTGATAGTTAATAATGAAGAAATTTCTTTCAAATGACATTTTTTTTTTAAAACTTCACACGCGCGGGAAACAATGGAATACTAATTCGCCATTACGCCATGCTCTTTTGTCAAAACCTATTTAAAATTATCAAGAACCTCATTGTGAAACGTCTATAAAATCTCCCTTCATTAACGGCAAAGAAAGGCGTCTTTACACACTTGTATTATAATCCAATTAATTTTCTTCATAAACAGATGAATGTAGCTTTCGCGATACTCTAAAATATAATAATAACGAACAAGCGAATTGGAAAAATTTACTTTTCACACTTACTTTTCAAATAGCACAAAGATCGAGAATGACGCTGATAGAATCATATCTGTCAAATGGTCCCGACTGTTATCTGCAGATATGTGAGATAAATCAACTCTTTTCTATACAAAGAAGCAAATATAGCCGACGGAACTTATATTAGCTGAAGAAATATTTTTGCCTGTCCAATCTGAGACAGGCCAACGTCAGGTAGAAATTTCATGTGGAAATTTTCTGACCCGATCAGGACTCGAAACCGGGACCACTTGATATAGGCTAACATGATCATTTCTGAGCTCGAAATCTGGATGGTTGTGAGTTCGAAAGAGGCAAAAAGTCGCACCTTGTTGAAAAACTAATTTTATTAATTGACGATATGCTAAATAATAAATATGTACCTATCTAAATTATTATTTATCTTTATTACTAGCTTTCCTGAAAGACTTTACCCTGTGGTCGCGTGGTTCTAACTATGAATATTGAATTCGAATTTGTCTAATGTATTTATTTCTTTATTTTTTTTTTCATGATAAAGTAATTATCTTTAAACCAATGTGACTCCGACAGATGATGCACCTGTTTTAAGCCAAATATTTTACATCCGTATTCTGTCAATCGTACCAACTATCAAACAGCTGACAGTTTCTATCAAACACCAATAATTTAAATTCAAAATTAGAATTACATTATACTGTCAAAAGTACCGAAAAGGTTACCTTCTATAAGATTTCTTAAATTTTCTAACGTTCAGCGCAACTTTCTTAATTTTTTTCTGTTTCTTAAGAACCTTCTCCTGACGATTGTAAACGCAACAAAAAAATAATTAGCGAAATTGGTCCAGAAGTTCACCCATGATACGATGAACATGGAACAAGGCTCCATTTTTATATACCTACAAAGATTTATGGATTTTTTCCCTTTCATTGTAAATTCAAGAATCCCTCAATGGTAAAATACTAATTTATCAATTGGTTTAAATGGAATAAATAAAAATACATCGGATCTGAAATTGACCAATTTTGTGAAATAACAGGATCACATGAAAGTTTTTTTCAAAGATAAATACAATATTTCTTTGAATTCAGATAAGAAAAAGATTTGATAACTTTACGAAAAAAAAAACAAAACAAGTGAAGAAGATTAAAACAGGAATCACGCCTACGGAATGTATCAGGAGAGCAGAAACACCAAAGGGTGAGAGAGGAGCGAGAACCTCTGACCTTTCAGCTACCTACGTACAAGTCGGTAGGTAGCTACCTAAACGTGGAATATAACGCGTCATCCTCGGGTTTGTCGAGTAGTGTGGGTCCGTACTATTCATCACTGGGTGCCTACTTTGTACTGTGTACGTACACATTAATAATATCTGTGCGAAGCGGAAACCCCTGTGAATTTATGCAGCCCTGATACTCGCAGGGTATTTCGGTGACGTCATACGCACATTTCTATTCCTTTTTTTTGGGATAATTTTTCTTCATCTTCTTAGCCTCTAGCGAGATCGACTCCCAACTGCCTCTTAGGACCTTAGGAAGTAGAGTTTGGAAAGAAAACCGATCTTCTGATTGCGTTTGGGTTGCGATGCTACAGTCACATATATGTTATATCTAAAATTGCGAGTGAAAAAGGGGCTTACCAGTTTCTGGAATAGTGAGATAAAAGGGAGTTCCCAATTTCTGGAATAGCGAGATAAAAGGGAGTTCCCAATTTCTGGAATAGCGAGATAAAAGGGAGTTCCCAATTTCTGAAAAAAGTAAAGTTAAGGATTTCCCGATTCCTGAAATTGCGGGTGAAAAGGCGCTTAAGCAGTTTCAGAAATAATCTGTCTCTACGAAGGGGCTAAATGCACTGCGTCGTCTGACAAAACGACCGTTTTCGAAAATTATGACAATATTTTTTGTCGCTCAGGTAACAACATAGACAATGTTCTACCCTGACACGTTCACCGCTATTTCGTATTCCTAGACTCACTCATTTCTAAATGCCCCAACGCAATACTTTGGGGTAAAAAGAACATCAATAGGTTTATTTTTATTTTATTTTTTTGCAACTTAATAAACGTATAAATAAAATAAAATAAATAAAAAAATAGGTTGATATTATTTATTTGCCGGCTTTCATCCTGTTTCGTACCTACTGGAGGTCGTTGGTTCGATCCCAGGTGCCGACAATAGTTCTCTTTCACGACGCAAGCTTTTATTAGCATTCTGTGAAAGAGTCAAAGAGTCTATTTGTGAGTACACAAATACACTTTTGACATCTTTCTCAGAAAGCATTAAACTTGAGTTATGAAAGAGAAAGATGGTCGGAATCAGAGATCGCACCAAAAACTTTCAGTAAGAAAGTCGCTGACTGAACCTCTCTAGGCTACCAACCACTGCGTATGAATATTATTGATTTACACGTGTACTTACTTAGCTATCTATGACTTTATTGCAGTACCTATCATTCTTAAATGGGTAAATTCTGAAAAATAACTAGGTACGTTATTAAAATTATAGATAAAGTCAGTGGCGTAACGTGGGGTTTCGCCGCCCGGGGCGGGATTAACATTTGGCGCCCCCCCCCCCCTATCTAATAAAGTTTGGCGCCCCACCCCCCTATATAAATGGAAAAAAAACTACTAGCTAGCTTACGCTGAGACAGGTTAAAAGGAAAAAAAACCTTTATTTTATCAATTTTAAGAATTTTAGTGATTTTTTTTCTCATTTATTTTCCCTTCACAAACTCGGGGCCGCGATTTTTTTCTCAGATATTTTCCCTTCACAAACTCGGGGACCCGATTTTTTTTCTCATTTATTTTCCCTTCACAAATAATTCTCGTACCTATACTATTTAAGTTTTGTGTTTTTTACCAAGTTTTTTTTTATTTGTCGGCTCATTTTGCCGCCCCCTGAAAAGTGCCGCCCGGGGCGGACCGCCCCCCCCGCCCCCCCCTAGTTACGCCACTGGATAAAGTAGTGTATCTTTTCACAAACATTGTTAATATTATTATTTAAATTCAAAGTCCTTAAACTCAGACTAATAAGAACATAAGATAACATTTTTTTTAAGATCTCTGAAGATGGACGGTTGTCCGAAAAGCTTAAATCAATATACCTACTTAGGTACTTATTCATAAAACATAGGATTGACTTTTCGTCATCTTTATTGATTAATTTTATCAGGTGTTGTTTCGTTAAGAAGTTATCCACGACAAAAATTAAATAAATTTTAGTAAGATAGACCTACTTCTAAAAATATGAAATGTGTTCGTTTGTACAATATTATCTTTATTAACAAAATTGACAATATCTTGTAAACAAATAGTTTATTTATAAAATTTTAATACAAGTTTACTTGCCTCAAAAACTGGTGATTCCTTTTTTGTGCTAATTCGGTGTTTCAATCTTTGACAATTGGCGACACTTTGGTACAATAATCCAAATAAATCACCAAATTAATAAGATTTTTCGATCAAAATGTACCGTACGTCTTAATCTTTATATTTACGACTATATACAATGATTATTATAAATCTAAAACAGTCAATGAGGTATGCAAAAGATGAGTCGGAATTTTATGTTGGCGATAAGACTTATATTAGCACGAAAATAAATAAACCCGTTTTTTATAATAATAATAATAAGTTTCTATTTTTAATCCAATAGGAAGTAGTGTAAATTTAAAAGTTCGCGTTGATATTGATCGGCAAATAAAAAAAAATAGCCAGACGTCTTTGCTGGCGTGAAATGCAAGTATATCAGTCAAGACACGAATCAATAACACATGAATACACTTCCACTTAACGGATTTATTAAGAAAAATATTTTAGACACTCGTTTATATCGGATTTTATTTAAAATACTATTAAAAACACCCGCCGTTACTATTTTCCATCGAATAACCACCGGCCAAAAAAAGAAAATCTTATCGGGAACCAGCTGAGTGGAGGTTGAAATAAAAACAAACTATAAAAAAATGTGAATCGATGTGTTGACGTCACACGAAAAATGTCCGACACTTGCTCTTAAAACGCGATAAATAATTTAAATGATTAGAAAAATAAATTCACAAAATTATGAAAGGCGAAAAACATATGTCGGCGCCGCCCACCTATACGAGCTGCACAGCTGAGACGGTCGGCGAATACGGGCTGGGCGGGTCTGTCTAAAACGTTGTAATGACGGCCATCTTGACTGTCATCTGACTTCGACCGGTGTCCGCTAGCGGCGCTGACATCACCCACGATTTTACGCGAATGCAACCGAAGCGTTATCGAACATGTACGAAGGGGCGCAAAAATTAACGAGACGAACACGAATGCAGTCGGTGAGTCGATTCCATCATGGCGGAAATTCACGAATCATATGATTTCAACTATGGCGCGAATGAAAACCAGCTGAGATGTATGTACATCGGATATACCGTATAGAAAGATAGTCCCTGTTTTATCCGCATCACATGGTTGGGTTTAATGCCTTCTATTCATTTTATAATTTAGTGCCAAACTTGTTAAAGTATCGTTCATAATAACTAATTTGTCCAAAAATAGAAATGCTTGTTTATTATTTTACGAGTCCGAATTTATTCTAGGAAACTGGATAAAAAAAACTTTTTCAAGGCTGTTAAACTTGAGACCGATAAACTATTAATTATTAACATGAAGGCTTGTGCGAGATTATGTTATTATTATTCGTACAAGTTTTACAGTATTATTTTATGTTCTTGTTAGATTCCAACATGATTATAACTAGGCAAATTAATTACATAAAAAATATAAGGTATTGTTTTTTAAACTCTCTTTTAGCGATTTAATTTTTCTAATCAATATTACCTATGTGTATAAAAAAGTGTATAAAAATAGTGGCAATGACGGGATTATAGCCGAAGCAATCTCTAACATCCAACCACATCGGTAATCGATTTTTAACTAGCTTCCAAAATGCTATATACTTTTAAACTTTAAGAATAGGTTGGTAGCCTGGGGTTACAACGTCGACTTTTGTACTGTTTCGTACTGGAGGTCGTGTGTTCGATCCCAGATGCCGACCATCTATACCGTCAAGCCCAGGCACAAAAAGTAGGTAGGTATCTGAATTTGAAACGAAAGCCTCAGGAGAATTTATGGGTATAAGATGGTACCACCGCATCACGCACGACGTTATACGCTGGCGCACTCAGCGTAGGCCCATCACTTCCACCATTATGGAGAGGAGATGGACATGTGTTAAGGATGCCGAATGACAGTTGGCCGAGGAGAGCGCTGTCCTCCCATCAGGATAAATAAATTAAAAAAATATATATGTTTTGTAGGGGGTTTCGTTGACACCTTTTTATCAAGTATGCGGCATATGGTTGCTATGGCTATCTATAGTACACCATACAGACTTCACCCCCTATTTTGTAACTTTCTAAATAATATACGTACAACATCGCACAATATGGCTGACGACTGCGTATTATGCTGATTGAATAGCCTCCGTATGGGAAATTGAAATATTTAACAAGTTATAGATAACTATTTTAGGGTTCACTTCTTGTCACTATGTGACGGGTGTCGTCTCCATTTTTCAAAGTTGTCTATCTATTATAGTGCCTAATTAGTATTGTCCTAGATCAAATTTTGTCTTGTTGGTATACTTACTTACTTATATAAGTTTCAATATAAATAAATAATGTAGGTATATTTTAGTATGAATGATAACTTGGAACAAGTGGATGAGTATGTCTATTTAGCAGAGATGGAAGGTGTGAAAAGGAGATTGAAAGAAGGAAACTGGCTGGTAGAAGGGTTGGCTAAGCACTAAGACCTCTAATGAGAAATAAGAACGTATCTCAGTTGCTGCACAATGCAATCCTGATACCATCCATGATGTATGGGAGTGAAACTTGGACATGGACGAAATATCTGAAAGATGGAATAAACGCTGTAGAAATGAGATCACTGCGTATAGGATATGCAAAAAGAGACTGATTGATAAGGTGAGGAATGACAATATTAGAAAGGAATGTGGAGTCTATGTTAGCGTAGTGACTAGAATGAAAGTGAATAAATTAAATTGGTTTGGGCATGTAGAAAGAGTGACTAAAATAATACAATATTAATCTGAAATAGTGGGTACACGCAGACGAGGCCGACCTCGAATGACATGGTCCGACCATATCGGTGCCGTCTTAGAGGAGGGCCAAGTCAGGAGCAAAAGAAATGGAAGAGCATGTATGCTGAGGGTTATGCGTTTGGAGGAAGTGAAAGAGGTTTATCTGGATAGGAAAGAATGAAGTCCGTACTCTCTGCCTACCCCCTTCGGGAAACGGCGAGATGGGTAAAAATAATTTAGTATGGGAGTTAGTGTTTTAAATATTGTAAATACTTACAAGTTTAAAAGTTAATTAGATGAGATGGTTAGAGCATGTTGAAAGAATGATTATAAAAAGAAATTATTAGGCTGGAAGAAAAGGTGTAAGAAGGCGTGGTCGACCGAGAATTATGTGGATAGAACACATCGATTCCGTCCTCAAGGAAGTCTAGGGTATCTCTGTCAATTTTATTTATTTATTTAAGTTCTCTTCGGCTATTAAGGCTTTTACATAATACAATTTTGCAAATAAATAGATACTTTAACTATTTCATCGCAATACCGATCCAATTGGTGAAGTGGTTGGTGACACAGCGGTTACAACGCCGGCTTTCGTACTGCGGACGTCGTGGTTCGATCCCAGGTGCCGACCATCTACCTCTTTCACGACACAAGCTTTCAGTAGCTTACTGTGAAAGAGTCAAGGAGTGTATTTGTGTTCACTTTGAGTGAGCACAGATTCATTTATTAAAAAAAAAACGATCTCAATAGCTCCACACACACCCTGTATAAATCTTCCAGCTCTGCTTTGAGGGAACAGAACACACAGTGGGAGAAAGAAAAGCGTTATTTTGTCAACATATTCTCATAGTTTGCGGCTTTTCGTGCGTAGTCTTGGGTCAAATAATAGGATTAACATACATAGAGAAGAATTGCCATGTCCAACAACCACGTCAATCGATTCACATATCGTCTCGACGCTGAGAGTCAGGGTGACGCTGTTGTAAAATGTGCAAAAAACTCTAAAATATTTCAGTAGATTTAACTTCTTTAACTGTAAACTATGGGAAAAATAATACATCTACATGCGGACCAAAAGAAAAAAGTTTGTGATAAAAAAAACTAGCATAATATGACGCAGAAAAAAGTTTTGTTTGTATCAGACACTCCTGTCAGTTGCAAACATGTTTGTAACCATAGAAAAATTCTGTCGTATTATGTTCTTATTTAAAAAAAAACTTCATAGATAACCATAGATAGATGCATATTTCGGAATGTACTGTATAATACTATACAAATCTTGGTATATCACCGTAAGATACAACACTAGGTATAGACGTTTATGTATATCTACAATCATATTTTGTCCGTCTAGCCTAGACATGTAGATATATGTATATTCAGACAAAACTTTTCGTAAGGCGAATCGATACTTTTTACCATGAGCCGACGCAACGAAACAGAGACTGTTTCAGGAAATGCGATTTGATTTGCAAGTGCCTAAGGCGGCGAAAAAAAAACACAATCGAATTTATATTTAAACTGATAAACTTGGTAAAACTATAAATATGAATTTAATGGATCAATGTGCGTACTTTTAAAAACTTTTTTCGAATGTAGATATATACCTACAGTCGCCCCCCTAACCATTTAAACTTTAAATAGAGTGAGAACGAGTGATTAGTGCAGGTGCTTAGTGTTTGGTCTAAATAATATGATTGTGTGCACTGAAGTTGATTGGTGCGAGTGATGAGTTATCATTCAACACAGGTAGGCGCGTGTTTATTTTTTTTTAGCAATTACCTCATCCCGCGCGCCTTATTTTCCTTTGATCTAGCACGTTTGGTCAATTACATGCTTGTTAACTTGTTTACAACTAAACACATCAATGATGAGTGATAAGTGCGATCCATAAGTTCGCTTTTATCATTTGGAAATGAAAATGGTAGAACGAAACGAGGACATAATATCTTACGTTTTTGTGGCTCTTCAACAATAAGTGAAATTAAGTAAAGCGATGGACATTCTGAGATTAGTCTCCTAGTCTCAAAAGGTAATAATTATTATTATAAGTATTTTGTTAATATTGATAATATATCCCCTCTGGTTTGATTTATGAATACAATTACTTATATTAGGCCATTTAAACATCTCTCTTCAGCATTTCTTCAAAGCGGGCTTGTTCAGGTTGCAAGGCCGTAATAAAAAACAACTAAATAACTAAGCAGTGTCGTGAAAACTACTGAGCTCACAAAACTCACTTAACAATAATCACTGTGCCTTGGCACTAAACGAATGTAAATGGACCTTAACAAGCTTTTTTGATTAAGTCAACGTATCCCAGAGGAGGTGTAGGTAGAGAGAATAGATTTTTATTATTTTTATTCTGACATGCTTCCTTTATTGCTTCCAGCAATGTTTCTTCTGATCGTCCCGGCCGTCAGGAGAAATAACAGCGTTTTCATAAATATTTTCTGATTTTCAGAAGAGGGACTATAAAGTACCTAATGCTGCCATGCAATATTTAAAATTTCTAAGATGAAATAAAAATTAACAACGGTTAATGTTTAAATGGGAAATATGTACGTGGTACATCGACTGATCACAAAATCAGTTTTCTTGCTGAAAAGTTGCACAAAACTTACACTAAAGGCTCATTTACACGATGCAAGTTTCTTGCCTGTTTCATACAATAATGTCATAGCAATAATTTACTTGCATCGTCTAAACAACACGTTCAATTCTTGCTCTTCTAGGCAAGTTTTGCATTCAAAAATGCTCTTGGTCTAAACAGAACTTGCAATAATTTCATACAATTCTTGTATTCAATTTGATTCTCCTTCATTTGCAAATATGAGTGCAGTGAGTGAGGGTGTGTCAATTGTTGTTACTCTTCTGAGGCAAGAAATATTGAGGAAAGATAAAAAAAAATATATTATATTGATAAAATATTGATTAAATTTTTATAATTAATATTTTCTGTATACCACAAGCACTCATGACTACGATAAATCTCTATAAATTTAATTATATCGGAAGAACCCAATTTGATCACTTTTGACTCATTTTTTTAACAACACTTTTCTCTTAAACGTTCAACACTTGAATGAAATATCTGACAGCGCAAATACATGCAATTCTTGAATCAAACAGAAGAAAATGGTAGAAGTCTCTGTTTACACGTTTCAAGACTTGAAAGTAATCGTTGCCCTAGCAACGCTTGCATTGGTGTAAACATGAGCTACTTTCAACTATTGCTTGTCAAGAGTTGCATTCCATTTTTTTTTAAATATTTGTGTCTAAACAGGACCGTGCAATTCTTGAAGGTCAATAAATTGTATTCAATTATTGCATCGACATTATTATATTGAACAGGCAAGAAACTTGCATCGTGTAAATGAGCCTCAAGGCAATATTAATCTTATATATAAAAATGGAGAGCTATTTTCCGTGGTCATCGCAACACGCCTAAACGGCTGGACCGATTTCGATAATTCAGGAGAAGGTTCTCATGGAAATGAATAATTCATATACCTACTATATCACTAAAAAAATAATTTGATCAATAAGCTAAAACTGCTACGAAAACAGAGAACAACAAAGTATCAGTTTACAAACAGACGTTCGGTATGTTCCGTCAGTAAAATGTTACCGAAATTTTAGTATCTAACGGATTTTCATAAGATCGGACCTTACTTATTAAATTTGTCGTTACTCGACTAAAATACTTGTGTAGTGTAAACAATGCTTAATGGTTATGATTAAACCCTAGAAACCGCCTAATTATTTGATTGATTGATCCATACGTTCTTTTTCATTTATGCTAGAGTATGTTTAGAAGCGAGAATGGTGAAATTAAAAATGTAAATTGAAATCGAAGGTTTTCATGGTGAAATAGATTTTTAATAAGCCAGCATGGTTGAGGCTAGCATGCAGCGCCACACACACCCCCCATCCCATGCCTTCGCATCCTCCTGGTCCCCCGACGCCTCCGCAGCCCTGGCCTTCCACCCTGCAGCGTCCCGTACCACGTCTGCGGCTCTCCAAGCGCCTCCCAACACACCAAGTCGTTGACCTCAACACTGTTCTTTGATCTCTTATGGGTTTCCATTAACTTTGTTAAGCTAATTGCCAGGATGTTCAACAGCTTTTTCATCTTGAAGATTATAGTAAATTATGCTGCAATTTTTTAAGGTTATGTATACTTTCTGTTCGACAGTCAGACAGACCTGAGAAAGTCCATGCAAGGAGTAAGAGGTATACCAATAACATGGAGAGCTGGTCTAATGGAAGAAATGTGCGATCTGGAGTACGCGGACGACCTAGAGTGTTGTTCAGTACGACAGTGGAGGAATTACAGCGCAGTGTATCAGTACAGTAGCAGCGATTAGTGTCAGACATAATATGGACGTGGCTGGGCTGGGTCATGTGTTAAGAACCGAATGGCAGTTGGCCGAAAAGAGTACTGTCCTTTCTCCCATCAGCGTCCCGAAGACACGGAATACTATCTAAAACTGTGTTCCATTTCTTCGAAACAGAGCTGAGGCATTTGGACGTGAGAAGTTCGTATTCACAAAGTCTTTGTCAGGTCATTTATTATTATGACAGTGAATCCAGAGCCGAGATAGGCCAAACTTAAAGGTACTGCTTGAGGTGCATTTAAAGCAAAAAAACATAGTTCCAGAGATGGAAGTGGAGTATATTTTCTTTTATCGTTATATTGCACACCATGGAAACAACAACTAATGTGCGTGATGACAGTTTTTTCTCGTTGTTATTTCGTTTCCTTTGTGACCATAATATCAACGATCAAGAAAATATACTCTTTTTTCTGTATCTGGCTGGATGTTTGGTATAAACGCAAACAAATCTGAAAACATCTATGATGGTCCTATGTTTGTTTGGTTTAATCTTTAAATGCACCCTCAGACATTGAGATATAGCATAAGAAATACAGTCCTCCAACATTTGATATGACGACCTTGAAGAAAGACAAGAAAGCACTTTTTGCGGCACCAAGTTGAAAGTACGGACAATGGACTCCCTCTGATAAGACTCCGATGGGAAATTGCCATCCAGAGGAAGGTCTACGAAGAAATAGCGAGACGGTTGGAGTTCAGTATTCCAAGAAACCTCTATATAACAAAACAGGTCAACAGACTGTTTAAAGATAAAGAAGAAGAAGAAAATGACTCCAGGCATGTATTTCGTTGTGTCATTGTGTTAACTGGTGAATACCCAATACCCATGCCATGATATCCGGTAGATTCACAGTATGCTGTCATAGCGGTTGCATAATTTAAGGTTTTTATACCAACAGAAAATCTTTTTAAGATATAAATGAAAGTGGGGTTAGTTCGAACACTTATAACTCCAGATCGGATGAACAGATTCTTCCTATGTGTGATTTATTGAATTCTTCTCCACTCCGGATAACAGAATAACTAATATAAAGTTGATAAAATGGATAAAAATATTGTTAAATAAAAATATAATATTAAAGTTACTATGGGACGGATCTTGAAATTTTATTAACAACACAATTTTTATTTACCTGACAAACAGAGTTTCAAAACACTGGTACGCAGATTATTTATAGAATTTCTTTCAAGCTTTCAGAAATATTTTTATATAAATATTCAAAATTATTTAAAATTTTTGTATAAATTACCTACAAATTCGAAATTAATATTCATAGTAAGGACTACAGAATAACGTCTGTCGGGAAAGCTAGTTGTTTAATACCAAGGGCGGATCCAGGGGGGAAGGTCACGGGGTCATGACCCCCCCTGGACTGGGTCCAGGTCAAGGTGAACCACTAATTAAAATTGTTAAATATAATGTTTTTTATATATTTTTGTCTACTTTTTAAGTACAATACGTACGTTTATTAATAAAATACCTACTTTTTACTTGTATCTATTATTATCAAAATTAAATTATAACTTCTTGTGACTTGACCACGACTATGTGACCCTCCCCTGGGGTCAAAGCTGGATCCGCCCTTGTTTAATATTTGGGGTGATAATTCGGATAGAAAATGTGTGATTTAAAACAGATGCATCGGTCGGAACAACTTTGATTAAGTCATTTTTATCATTCTTTTAAATTCTTATTCAATATCCATAGTAAGACCACAGGACAAAGTCTGTCGTGAAAGCTAGTTACCTATAAAAAGTGCCATATTGAGGTGATAACTGTTGCTTCTAAACTGCGCTATATAAATTATGGTCATTTTATTATTTTAGCTAGCAGCAAACCTGTCGGAAGACGTCAAAGAAAAGATTCTTTAATGGTCCTATAAATCTGACTCCATCTAGTTTGTTCCCTATAAAAATCTATGAGTAAATCTGATTCACCATTATGTCCATTATCAACCCAACGTTTCGCATGATTCTTGGCGATTCAGTTTCGAAATAACTAAAAATGCTCCTCAGTTCAGAAACAAATAAGACCAAATCACCATCTGGGCACACTTCATAAAACTTTTCAACTCTAGACAATCAACATCATCTATGGTCTCGCATAGATAATCTAGTTATTAGATGTGTTAATGGAGCGATGGTAAATAGTCTAGGTTTCGTCTCGATAAGTACCCGCGCATCCAACCAGGATCCTTCGTGATGGAAAAGGGATTAAAGATAGCGTCTCCTAATCCCTGATAACTCCAACAAATCACGTCCAACTATCCATATTTGCCAGCTTTTTATGTGATTATTCATTTGGCGGTGAGTGCGAAATTTAACAATGTCTATCTTTCATGATGGTTCCGTGTCTAACTAAAAATAATATGTTTCCAACTACTAATGAAACATCCACAGATATATTAAGGACTCGTTGAGTGCCTAATCGATTTATTAAAAGTGCCAAAAAAATTGGCTTTTTCGTGCATAGCCCCCTTATGTGCTAAATTGAATACCTGCTTCGGATTCGTGAATTTCTAGCATTCTATTTCTTAGGCCGGGTTCAGTCCAGTGTAATGTAACGCGAATTCTGTGTATGGGTGGACTACACAACGCGCGTTACACGTTACGCTCGCGTCGCCGTTCGCCGGGATCCATCGACGGTTGGTTTCTTAGAGCCGGGTCCAGACTATAGTGTAACGTGTAATCAAGGGCGGATCCAGGAGGGGTCAGGGGGTCGTGACCCCCTCTAGGCTGGGGCCAGGCCTTATATTTTTAAGAAAATACCCACTTTTCTATTATAATCATAATTTCTTGTGGGTCATGACCCCCCCTTGATCAAAAGTTTAGAAATTCCGCGCAGTTTCCAGATACCAAATTTTGGAAATGACCTTTTTTTATCATATGACCCTCCCTGGCACCAAAGCTGGATCCGCCCTTGCGTGTAATGTAACACGACTTCTGTGTTTGGACTGTGGACTACACTACACAACGATCGTTACATGTAACGCACACGTTGTCGTTCGCCGGGATTCATCGGCGGTCGGTTTTTACACTACCCTAGTCTGGACCCGGCTTTATACCTTCATGATTGTTATATTAACCCGGCAATAATATCTTTCTTTTTTAATTTGGCTTGATTCTATTGATGTTTTGTGCTTTTCTTTTTGACATTTTGATTATTTTTTTTCCTTTGGTTTTTTTTTAAAAAGACGTTAGCAGTTTTGATATTTTTTTTACTTACCTATTTTTCAGTTTTTGTTTGTATCTTACGCATAAATATCTCCAAGACAGGATTGACCTGGTGGGAAGGTAATTGTAATTTACCCAGACAGCACGAGATATCCCATGGATAACCCGCGGGAAATCCAATGTCCGCTAATATCCCGAATATCCCAGGGATATCCCGAATGTTCCAGGATATTCGGGATATTCGGGATATCCATGGGATATTCGCGTGCTGTCTGGGTATAGACTGTTGTGACTCAATGAATAAATATTTGACATGTTATAAACATAAATGCAATGATAGTATAGTTTGTTACTTACGTTAGTGTAAATGTGATGGTGGTTATGTCTAGGTGGTCTGGGACAGGGCAGTCTTGGAGTGGCGGTCTGCATTTTTGTTTGGCAGGGTGCTGCTACAACCAACATCTGCAAACAAAGACAACACTTCATCAGACAAATTTCTACATTCACCAACACTTATCTTATTTGAGGGTACCTACATGCGATTCTGAAATCCAAATTAATGTAAAGAAAACCCAACGTTCAAAATATTTATAGATTATTGTGTAGTTTTGCAGATTTATTTGTATTTAGTTCGTTCGTTCCAATAATTTTAGCACCTGTATGTAATCACCTGAATAGTGAAAATACTTATCCTAAAATTATTGGAACGAACATATTAACGTTCGCCTACGCTTAAAAATCCAATAATAACAATGTACCTACGCTAAAAAATCCAAATCGTATACCTACTGCCGAAACAATACTATTTGGATTTTTTATTTTGCCAATCTCTTGTGCCCTCAATATCAAATTCGAATTTCAAGTAAAAATTTGTTCTACGATTTTTTTTACCCATCACGCCGGCGCCGTCTCCCGGAGGGGTTACGCAGAGAGTAAAGATTTTCATGCATTCCTATCCATAAAAACCTCTTTCGCTTCCTGCAAACGCATAACATTCCACATAATTGTCTCATATTCCTTTTACTCCTGACTTGGCCCTCCTTTAAGACGGCACCGATATGATCGGCCCACGTCTACCATGTCTCCGTGCACACATTCTTTTGTCGTTCTTTCTTTACTCATTCTCTCAACAAGCCCCAGCCGAATCAATTTATTCACTGCCATTCTCGACACTACTTAGCTAACATTTACTCCACATTCCTTTCTAATATCATCATTCCTCACCTTATCAACCAGTCTTTTATACGCAGGATTTTTCTTGTGCCCGATCCTGGCATCACTATAAGAAAGAAGGGGAGAGAATCATAAACCTCGCTTCTTAAGTATTTGAAGGTGAGTCGCTAAAGATTTTATTATTATTTTATATTTTTTAAAATGTTCTTCGATTCGAAATTCGATCTACACACACACGCTACGACGCCATTTTGTTATAAACGCCACAATCTTGCGTCAACCCTTTATTAATCCGACTGTCATTTTCATTTCATTCTGCCATTTTCCGCGTCACGTTTATAATAATTTAGGAATAATATTTTTTTTCAACGCGAATGGGATTTGTCCTACTTAATTCTTTTTGACACATTTGACATTTAATATAGTACCTATACCTACACACTACTTAATCGAAATGGCTAGAAACACCAAATTGCGTTTTAAATATTAATCTATGGATTCATGCGCCATTTTCCAGGATAAAATGTGGCATCAATAAAATTAGTGTTAAATTTTTAAGAGGCAATTTTTTTACAAATAGATTCACTACGGGCTTATGACCATCTTCTGAAAATTTCGAAGACGCCCATGATTTTTAATTTCGGGAATTTCGACGAATTTGGCGACCTAAATGGCGAACATTGTTAACTTAAAGTGATTATTTTATCTGTTTTATAGTTTTATTATAATGTAGCCTAGTGGTGTGGTAGATTACATAGTGTAGCTATAAAAAAGAAATTTGTGTAATTTAAAATCCGAACGTTGTGTTTGGCGACATTTTGTCGTTCATATACGCGGTTCACCCGAAAGTGTCATGGCGTAATTTTATGCAATTTTATTATCCGAACATAAATTGCTATTAATTATCCTTTATAATACACGCCGACAAAATAATATATTGTAAATATAATGCTGTAGTGGAGGTCTGTTGGATATTACACCCCCCGGGCTCCATAGGGAGGCTGGTGTAGAGATGAGGGAGGGTGTTCGTAAAACCCCATTGACGCACGGATATAGCATTGTAAACAATAGGGTCTGCCCACTCACGAATGCCACAGTATTCTATTTTTACGAACATTTTATTGTTTTACCAAAGACAAATATCCATAGACGGAAATATTATGTTACAAATATCTGTGGAATATTACGGAATATTTAATTTAAAGTTGGACATTTGTTTGATAGATAGGTGCGATGTAAGATTACAGATGCATCGATCTAAATTACATCCGTTAAAGGGTATCATTATACAAATTTGAATTCAATATTCATAGTAGAACACAGGACAACGTCTATCAAAGCTAGTCTTCTATTATATAAAAATAGAGAGCTACTTCCCGATGTCATCGCATCACGCCTAAACAGCTGGACAAATTGCGCTAATTCTTTTTTTGTCGTGTTTGATTTTGTCAGGAGAATGTCCTTTTAGAAAAAAAAATTAAGAGAAATGCATGGAAAATTAGAAAATTAAAGAAAACTCTACGTAGACAGCCTTTTAAATACTTTTTACCTTATAATTTTTATTCCAATTTTGAAATTTTGACAGAAATTGTCAATTGGTGCGATTGACAATTGAATAAACATGGTTTAAAACAGACGCATCGGTCGGAATTACAATTATCAAAAGATAATTAATTCATCACCATACAAATTCGAATTCAGTATTCATAGTTAGGAACATAGGACAACGTCTGTCGGGAAAGCGAGTAAATAATAAAATACGAAGATTTTGAAGAAAAAACAAATTAGAATTTAATCAAACCCGGGTGAATATTTTTAAGAATAGATAGGCACAAAATGCAAGTTTCAGCAATTCATTTGAAATTCCTTTTATTCAATTCTATCGACGACAAATAAAAAATCCCATTTAATGTTGGCTCGTCTTACCAACAGGTAAATCCCTTTTGATTAATGATTGCGAAGGGCCGAGGGTGTACCTACTAACAACCCCTGAAAAAAAACGTAACTGGGGCAACGGAAGGGTTGCAGCCAATTATAATAAAGGTACGAATTTTCCTTGTAGAAATCATTTCTGGGTTTCCCCGACTCGATCGATCTTTGAGCCGGTTATACTCAAATATCTATGTGCCTACTTGAAGATTCCAGGCAAGAGCATACGAAATTATTTTTAGTGTTGGAATTTCGATTCCACAAAAGAGAACCGTCCACAGGAAAATAATATAGAATCGACTAAATATGGCTGAGTGTGAAAATGATTTGCAAGAACTTTTTCGTCAAGTGTGTTTGAAAATTGTGCAAAAACCGGTCTAACAAATCTTTTGCTCTTTTAAAGGGATGAAGCAAGAACGAATAATTGTAAAATAACCGTGGAAAATAAATGTCTGGAGCAAGTGAATGTTTAATAGGGATGGATAGTGTGAAAAAGAAATCGTATACGTAGGAAAGTGACTGGTAGCAAGGTTGGTGATGTAGGTACTAAGTAGAGCTGTGCTTTTTAACGTTTAACAGTTAATCTTAAAATTATTTAACCTTCTTTAATACGTCAACACCGCTAACATAAAAATGTATTCCTTGCTGACGTTAATCTACGTATGTAACAGTTCAGCCACTCAATTAATCAAAAGAAAACAAAATCCTTACAGCTTCACCGCGTTCGTTCACCCGACAACAGTAGAAAGTAGGTACCTAAAAATATCCCTGCACGGCTGATGTTAAATTGTCTACAGTTAAGTATAACAGCTTGCGCAGCTACAAAAAACGAACAATCAAAAATATTTTGCTCAACCTTTTGTTGGTCAACCGTCAACTGTTGATATTCGTTAACCGCTACAAAATAGTCAATCAGCGGCAGGGTTGATCAACATACCTACGTTGACCAACACCTACTAAGACCTATTCTGAGAAACAACAACGTCTCACTACAAGCAAAAAAAAAACTAGTGCATACATAACGCGATTCTGTTACCAATGTTACCATCAATGCAATGATATATGGATGTGAAGCGTGGGCATGGACATGGGCGAAAAAAGAAGAAAATAAAATATGTAGAAGAGTAATATGGAAAGACTCTGTGGGACGAGACAACAGCGAGAAAGAATGTGCACTACAACAAACGAGCATAGAGCCGGAGCTAGAAGTAGAGCATGCCTTCTTTTATCGTTGGTATGGACACCATGGAAACAATAACAAGCAAGAACTAATTAGTAGGCGATGACAGATTACGCACGTTGTTATGTATTTATTTAGTGTCCATATCAACAATCAAGAAAATACAGTCTATTTTTCCAGTTCTGGCTCTATGTTACCCTAATCCGTCATCCCTCATTGATTAGTTCTCGGTCATTGTTGCTTCTTTAGTTTGACATCAACGATAAAGAAAGTATGCCCTATTTCTAGCTCCTGTTGTAGGCCTAGACAAATTGCATTTGGCGATCGACTACAAACGAATTCTTCAACAATGTAGAAAGAAAATTAACTGTCCACTTTTTATATTTTAATTTAAGTGTCTTTATTTGGTTTAAATAATTGTTTATATATTATGTTCCAGTGGACATTTATAATTTTCGCACTATACATTGGCGAAATCTTCGTTTACTCGTAAATACAATTTTTAAAAGTCTATAATTTATTTATTTCTCTATAGTAATTCTATTGTAGGTATACTTTTCTCAAGATTACGTATCCTTTCACCTTTTTAATGATATTGCATCTGTCACAGCAAATTTTGTTTACAGAATTTATGGCTTCAAAATAAATAAGTACCTAAAAGTAAATGATTTTAAGCTAATTAAAAAAAATAAGATTTATCTTATTCAAAAGGAATTCAAGCCGCTTTAAGGGTGGGGAAGGAAGAAATGTGGAATTGTGTAAGCAAAGATTTGAGGAATGATAACAATAATTTCTGTAATCCCCCGCTACAATCTCGAGCGGCTTAGATAAAGGATAAATGTTAAGTTCCTGTATTCGCGGATCAAGGCTTAGAGATCCTCTTGCTACTCGCCTAAAGGAACGGAGATGGTGAACTAGAGATTTGCTTAATTAGTCCTTGAATAATTAATTAATATTCCCAGAGATTCGGAGCGGAATCAGATTTTATAAGACGTCTTTTTTTAAAATAAGAGGTAATTTCTCGTGATCCATTTTCTTTCTTGCCTATTTGATGTAACTGCAGATTTGTTTCTGAATAAAAAAAATCTGCTAAATATGAATTATTCCTTTTAACAAGAAAGAGGGAGGGAGAAAAGGGGGATCACATGAGTGAGCATAGTTTCATATTTTCAAAAAAAAAAATCAGTGCGACAGGGTCTAGAATTTTAGGAAAATTTTAGGAAATAAAATTTATAAGTTGTTGAACATGCATTTTTCTTGGTGGAAGTAATTTAAATACTTAATCAAATTTAAATAAAAAACTTTTTAACTATTCCACAAATTTATTGTACCTGACCTGACATGTTTCGAAGGGGCACGCCCTTCATGGTCACAGGTTATTTGAAACTAAAGCTAAGATTTGGTACCATGATGAGTTAGTGTTGTACCTACTATAGATGTTTACATATTATGTTAGTATATGAATAGTCTACAGCTGATTTTGAATACAGAGTATATAAACGAATAAGATAAAAGTGTGTTAGCAAATAGAGAAATATGAACATGGGACATATTATTATAATGTTTTTAGGAAGAAGGTACATTTATATTTCAGAAGGTCTTAATCGTTTTGCATTATAATATTATCTTGGTCTTTTAGGCATAAATGTAAAATGATTATTAGAAGCCCTAAAAGATATCATTTATGTAGGTAAAATGTGTTACAATGAAGATGGAATCCATAAAGGAAATGCTGGTAGCTAACAAGAAAAATGGCTCGTATTTATCAAGCTTCCATTTCAAATGGAGAAAGTACAGCATTGTACTTAAGTAAGAAGGTACTTAATGCGAGAGAGTGTAATGGCCGCAACCTCATGACAAATTTTGAACACGGGCAACACTCATTATACCTACTCAATAAAAACGATAATTGCGAAATGTCACATTTGAAAAGTATCAACTTCCACAAAAGTTATGATAAAAAAATCAAGCTCGTTTACAATTTAAATTAGGGCTAAATATTAAGAGAAAAGCAAGATGAAAATAAATGATCGTATACATATTGTCTGACTTGGACTGTTGGCAACATTGTGCATTTTCAAATTTGGAATGCGTGTATGTAAACTGTATTCAATTTTTGTTGGCATTAGAGACGATATTCAATAAATGGTGTTAAAAAAGGTTCTGTATTAAAAGTTTTAGGAATGTAGGTAGGTATGTGTGTAGGTTTAAAACTATTATATTTGGGTACATATAGTTTGTTGCATTTTTAATAATACAAGTTTAAAAATAATTTAAAATGGGCCACTAAATAAAATGTATTTATTTGCGTGTTTACAGTATACATTGTTAGATTACATTGTAAAAGTTCAACTTTAGTATTTTTTCCAATTGAAGTATTTGACAATGTTAAAATAAAAAGGATTATTAAAATTACATAAAACAAAAGTATACATTTTTGCAAAATAAATTTCAATAAGTATGTAGGAAATGTTCCAAAAATTACTTAATAATCCTACGAGAGCTTTATTTTTGAGTAGGTAGGTATAAAAAATGATTTTGTGTTAGTGTATAAAAAGATGATGAAATAATTTAAAACTACATCTTCAAAATGCTCAATTTATGTAAACACCCAACAAGGAAAGATCTTTATTAAAGAATTACTGTTCTATTTCATTCCGTGTTCAAAAAGCTTCCTAACCTAACATTTCCCTCACAGCCAGAGAGCTTCAACCTAGCACAGCCTCCGTACGTATATCTATGTGTAAGATAATATAATGTAGGGCACATAGGTAGATATATGGTTATACCTATATTTTTCAGATGAAATATCTGTAGGTATTAATCTCAACATGATTCGAAATAATTTAATTCAAACACAAAAACAATCGAAAATTGTTCTATAATTCGAATTTAAAACAATGATCCGAAACGGAAGTAATAAAATAATATAATCTACGAATACATTCAGATTTTTTTTGCATTGTACCGCATCAAGCGTGTCGAAATTATTGATCGGGCAGCATGCCTCTGAACACGTGAGTCCTGGCGAGTACCGCGGGAGTGAAAATGTACCAACCAGACATTGGGAATCGATCTGCCTCATGGCGGGGTCCGCCCAAACTAACACAACATCAAAACAATATCAAAATAAAACATCAAAAATATTTCACATAGAAAAAGGTTAAAATGTCTTTTGATACGTTGACACAATTACAATTTTATGAGGCAGACATTTTGACGGCCGCGCCGTGAGCTCAATATAAACAATAATAATTTCGAACTAAAAATTCAAATATTAAAAAAAATATTGTTCTCTAATTCAAAATTAAAGGTACTTACCTATACAATGTTGATAATATAAGCACATTAATAAAACAAAGGCACTTTTATCAGACTGTGTTATTTTTTTTTTATAAATTACTTGTTTAGTTTGTTTATGTTATCTTACTATTTACGTTTTTTTTTAATTCACAGTTTTGTGCGTACAAATGTATACGATTTTGTATACTAGTTATAAAATAAAAACGATCAGAAAGAAACTACGTTTGTTTTTAAACACGGAAAAACGTGAAATGAAAATAACACCGAGATTCGAAATGAACTCTAGTCTGTAAGGGAAGAGGGGTTTTCAGTACATTCTGTCGTACGTAAAGTGTCAGTATAGAACCCCGTGTCTGCTCAGAGCGGTGGTAGGAGAGTTCCCGGGTACTTACCTCTCTGTTCAGGTCACTCCCCCTTACAATGCAACATTCCTAACAGACATACAATACTACTATTCCAATATGAAAAACTTTTCCATGGATTTCGCGAACGCCTTTGACTAATAATTCCACAAAAATCATTCAAATTAATATTGAACGTACATTTTTGAGCATTTTTCAATAAGTATATTTACATTCCTAATTAATGTAATGATTTTTCGATATTCAATACAAATTTTGATACTGTAATATTTTTTAATTTTTATTATTATTAAAAAATAATTTTTAATGTCTTCTATTCGTAATTAAATAGCGGAAACAACTCCAGCTGCCATCTGGTGGGAAAATGACGCACTGCAAATTTGGTTTTGTTTGTATATAGGGGAAAATTCGCGGCACGCTTTGGATATGAAATATTTTGATTGTATCCTTGTGCCACGGCTACGAGTCTATGGCCTCTTCCCATCTCTTTCAGTTGTATCCTTCTCTCACGCCGTTAGCTTGCGCAACAGTTTTCAGTTTTCCAGAGATAAAGTACGTCCCAACCTGTCAGCTTTTCACATCCCCTTTCCTCTCTCTGTCTTTCTTGCATTGCACACAAACATGCACACACTTCTATGTACTCATATTATGATTCAGACAACTACATGCATGCAACCATGTTTCACTTATTGCAGAATATTCTAGAAACTTTTATATTTAACTCTATGGAAACTTTTATACAAACCTAGTCGTAATTTTGAACCGGTTTGAATTTTTAGGTTATGTTTATCATTTTAAGATACAACTTGATGATATTTTTTTTGCTTTAAAATTGCGATTTTAAAGCGGAAAACTTTGTTGCTTGTTTGTAAATATTCCGCCCAAACATTTTTCCATTTATTTAATTTTACATAGGTACGAACCTTTACATTACATTAATACAATCTTTTCTAATGGGCAGAATTGTCTTAATAAGTTGAAAAATCAGCTGATTTTTACCCCTTCATTGTTTTCTGATTTTTTTTTTGGCATATCATTCACAAGGGGGATGTTTTGGCCATGTTTTCTCATAGGATAGTCCATAATATGCTATAGTAATACCTGCACAAAAATTTGCTACCGCTTTCGGTTCAACTAGTAAGCCCGCGGGGTTATTTACAAAACAAACTAGTTTGAATTTTTTCTAATTTTTCCATCAAGATTGCGGATCAGAATTCACGAAAAATTTTAAAAACATTTTTCGAAGAAATTTTGATTTTGTTGATAAGGCAGATAAGTTTGTTTTTTTATTCGTAAATATGCGAACCCTTAAAATTTATTTAAAAATATTACAGCGATTTTTGACGTTCAGAAATTGAAAATTAACAATTATTTTAAACAAATTGGATAAGATAACAATCCCGACCTCAAAATGTCACAAGGTGAGAATTTTCCTGTAAGTAGATATCTACACTGCATACGTATTTGATTTTGGAGTACGACGATTCACAAAATATGTTGCAAGACACCATTTGTTGTCTTGTAATTTCATAACAATCTATGTAAGTACCTACTCCTATCCCTATCTTAAATTCTGTGTTCTGTTTCTTCAAAGCAGATCTGAGGGATATGCTTGGGAGAGCAAGGTAGTCGCCAGCCCGGGGCCCTATATTATGGAGGATGAGGAAAATATGAATTGGCTACACTTTTAAATCTTTAGGGGGCAGCTGCCCCCCTGCCCTTGACGACTCCCTTGCTTGGGAGAAGGTCATCGAAGTCGCGCAAGATAGTAGGCAGTGGAGGGCTCTTTTTACCTCGCTATGCCCCTAAGGGTGGGTTGTTCGATCGTTAGTACCTAATAGAAAAGCGTAATAGCAACTTTTTAATCATTAAAAAAAGTCATTTTATCATAATTTTGCATGATGAAAAAATGTTTTAAGCATTGTGATGTTGTGATGCATGTTACTAATCGGTTACCGTTTAATTTGACATTCCTTACGATCGAGGCACACCTGATAGTAAAGTACTGTGCTAATACTAAGACTTTACTATTACTCGCGGCGTCGAACAACCCACCATGCATATTTATATTATCTTTGAACCCACCCTAAGTTAAGTCACAAAAGGACTATTCTATTGTTGTAAGTATTATTTGTATTGTGTAACAACGTGGTACATAATGACCAATGGCAATACTCCTCACGTACCTATCACTAATATCTGTCCGTCAAAGTTGAAACAAGTCTTTATATGAAATTTTGCAATTGGAGCTCTTTTAAAATCATGTCCTCACAGTTTGCGTACGGTTGAACTAGTTTTAAGAATATAACACATTTGGTTTAAGAATCAAAACCAAGTAATTAAAGGAAATAAAAATAGAAAGTGCATCGGGATAAAATTATCACTTTTGTAAAATTTTAGAAATTTATTCAAAAATATATATTTTTTTAACAATTTACGCATTTATTTTATATCCTGGCTACATCTATTAATTTTCTCAAACAGCTGTTTGACGTTTGACGCTGTCAATGTCAAAGTGCATGTTTTAATATTGTGCTAATATCTTGTTATTTTTAATCATAATGGAATCAGAAAATGAAAGCAAACGTCCGCAATTTGGAAGCAGATTTCTTTCGGATAACGCCGATGTTTTTCAACACAATGCTTGGTATATTGTCATATTTTCCGTTTCATAACCTCAAATTATTTCTTAATTTATGATTGTATTAATATTATTGTTGAATGTTTTATAGGGATAACGTAGAATGGGACGATGAAAAAGAAGAAAATGCTAGACAGCAAGTTAGTGGTAACTCTAAGGTGACATTCACAGATGAGCAAGTAAATGAGTTTAATGACAATGCCGACAAATATTGGGATTCTTTCTATAATAAACACACTAACAGGTTAGTCTATCTATAAAAATAAACTTCTTTTTTTAAAACATAAATTTAAAAATATTAACAATATGATAAAGTACATCCACCAGTGCTTTATATAAATTATTTATTATAGCTTATACATATATCAGAGGTGAAAACACATGTCTATGTTGTCTATAAACTTTCAACCGTGCACAAATATTTTGAGATTTTTTTTGTCTACAATGAGCTATGATTTTGCAGATTCTTCAAAGACAGACACTGGTTATTCACGGAGTTTCCAGAGCTAGCACCCGACTACAAGGATGCCCCGGAAAGAGTGTATCCTGAAACATGCAATAAAACCGGAAATAGTTCTAAAGATATAACTAAAAAATTGGATAACATTCAAATTAGTGAATCTAATAGTACCACATTGGAATCGGGTGACGATGCATCGTCTGTTAAACGGAATATATTTGAAATAGGATGTGGGGTCGGTAATACGGTCATACCAATTCTCCAATACAGTAAAGATCCCAACTTGTTTATTTACTGCTGTGATTTCTCGTCAAATGCAATAAATATTTTGAAAGAACACGAAATGTACGATCAAAATAGATGTCTGGCTTTTGTGTTAGATGCCACGTCGGAAAAATGGGAGCTACCGTTTGAAGATGGATCCATAGATATCATTGTTTTAATTTTTGTTTTATCAAGTATAGATCCTAATAAAATGAATGGAGTGATTGAAAAATCGTATACAGCTTTGAAGAAAGGAGGTTTGCTGGTAATTAGAGATTACGGAAGATACGACTTGGCACAGTTACGGTTAAAACAAGGACGATGCTTAGGAGAGAATTTTTACGCTAGAGGGGACGGAACTAGAGTTTACTTTTTCACGCAAGAAGAAATGACTAACCTCTTTATAAAGAATGGCTTCATTGAAGAACAGAATATTATAGACAGGAGACTTCAGGTGAATCGTGGTAAAAAATTAACCATGTATAGGGTTTGGATCCAGGGAAAATACAGGAAACCTTTATGAATATTAATTTTCAAAATTCAATTTAAAATTAATTTGTTTCTTTTTGGATTAATACAGATCTTCTTTCTCTTGTTTCCTATTTTGATAAATAAAACTTAATGTATTGAAATCTTTATTTTTTTTTTATGAAAAATATTTGGGTCCTT
The DNA here is from genome assembly GCA_963576905.1 of Mystacides longicornis. Lineage (NCBI taxonomy): Eukaryota > Metazoa > Arthropoda > Insecta > Trichoptera > Leptoceridae > Mystacides > Mystacides longicornis. Next base: position 24,182,318 of record OY756438.1, read on the forward strand.
AGTAAGCCCAAGAAGCGCCATTCGACTCCATGATTCGTCATCTGGGAAAAGCAGCCGAAGCAATTTCAATTTTTTTCCAATCCTCAGTCATTCATTGCTAAGTTATGGTCCTCGTAGACAGAGTGCAGGAAGAGGTCGTTGAGGTTGTACAGTTTTGATGCCTCCCCAATGCATTGTTTACTTAAAGTTAAACAGCAAGAGAGGTCAAACAATCACTCTCATTTTACAAGATTCACAAGAGTTTATCATTGTGAACTAATCTATCCAAGAGATACAGACCAATTTTCTCCAAAAACAGTTCAACATCTAAAGAGAAATGTAATCATAGTTTCACTGATAAATACCCCAATTCCCTGTCAGATTTGCTATAATTTAACATCAACTAATATTTTGAATTTCGCGGGCAATGTCAAGTGATTTCAACCAATCCGAGCAATATTGCTTAAGAAATCAATGTGAATGTAGCTGCAAATGATTTCAAACTAATGATTTCCTCGTGTCAAAATTATCATCATAGCTGCCAAATTTCCTTTTTCTCAACCAAATTCATCATGATTAAGAAATACAACCAGTATTAACATATCTTTTATGATGAAAATATGATCAAAATTATATTTTTAGTGAAAATAATATTTTATTTTGTTTTTAAGAGAGGCTTATCGGAGAAAAAAAAAATGATGAGTTGTTTTAACATAAAAGCGGTTCCTTCAAAGTTTTGATGGGTCTTTCTAAGGTGCCGCTTAAATTAATCGAATAGCGGCTCATTTTAGAGGAGTTACAATAATTTATGTGGAACAGTCTGTTAAAATTTAATTTTTTCATATATTTTTTGGCAGATTCTAAGCTTTAGCAGATTTGATAGGGAATCGTGTTGTTATTCAGGGCCACGAGCACAGATGATAGAGTATTTAGTCAGAATAGGCGAGTCACATAGGCTAGCGATTATGTATGCAGGTTTAAGGGACCTCTATATCTCAAGTCACACTCATCCAGCAATCTCCGACTGACGCTTCACTCCCTTGAATGCTCAATCAAATCCAATAAAAATGCGGACGATGCAGTTTTTGACGCATTATCTAAAAGCCTTTTTTTTTCATCATTTGATTCTTTGAGTGGTTTGAAAGAAATAAAAACACATGATTAAAATTGGCATATAATGTATTGTTGTTTCACATAAAATGATTACCTTAAAAATAGAGGAATACAAAATGTGGTACTATTTTATTAATAAAATACACGTGCAATTAAAATCTCTTATGAAATTAAACACTAGTGATTTCAATAAGAGATAAAATAAACATTGAAATAAAAATATGCTTAAACCATATAATTGTTTATCACGGCAATAATGGAGCTTGAAAGCAAAATGCTTGTGTGCATGCTTGTTCAAATAAAATATACATATTGCACAAAAATTCACAACTATTCAAGTGTAGACAAATGGGGGTGCATCTTATTTCACTATAAATATTTCATATGCACAGTTAGAAACCAAATTATTTAACACATGGTCACACTCAAGTGTCTGTGAAACCTCGACTTGTTTATTATTGCTTTTTTTCCACATTATTGTTTTACAGTATAAAAGTATTTATATCAATTTGTAGTTTAAAATGTCTATGTACTTCAAAATAAGATCCAACAGTTTAATATATATATATCTATACAAAATGCTGGTCGGAGCTCTTTACACTGCGACCAGCATTGCTCTTCTATCATGTTCTGTTGACTGTTCTCTGCCAGTGTATAAAACATTAATTATTGTTTTCCATCTATATTTTCTATGTCTGTTATTTTTTTTGTTGGATAAATGATGTTCAAATGACGATTCCAAGTGTCCGAATGGACCTAAGGATGATAGAATACAATAAACAATAAACAATAATTCGCAGTAATTGCCGTATTGTGTACCATGGTGAAACGGTTCTGAGCATATGAGCCTCCCCGTGGGCATAAGAAACTGAAATTTTTTGCTATAATATATCATTATGATTGTTGTTGAGGGATATCATGAAATGTATGGCAGATATTAACAATATTATTTATCAAATTTAACCGCCCTGTATGTGACCAAGCGTTAAACTTTAAGACCCCACTGTTACAGATCGATGGGAATAAAAATTCATGATGCTTTAACTCAATTAGGATTTTAAGAAAACCAAACAAAAACATGAATTTGTTGTTTGAATCACAAATTTAAAAAAAATATTATGAAAGTAAGAAGATGACGTTTTAAATAATTTTAAAACTACTAAAGTTACATTTATTTGCACTTGTAATAAGGAATGAGTATACATTTGTAATATTTATATAGATTATAAATGGCTAAAGATATTTTAATTTCCATTTTACAATGAAAAAATGGATGGATAGGTTACAAAATAGGACAGAAAAGCAATTTTAAGTTAGCATTGCATTATGGTATTAAACATTTGAGAAATTATACTATTTTGCTCTCTGTTTCAGTACAAATCTAATTCAAATGTTAACTATTTAATTTATATTAATAAACGTGGGAGAATTTAAAATAATAAAATATGAATTAAGGTGTAACAAAATTAACAGGATCCTAAAAATAATTAAAATAAAAATAACTAAATAATGAAAAAATTTATTGATACCAATTTTGACAGCATGTTAATAATATAGGTTTTATTAAAAAACAATATGTAATCATTAAAAAAAACCTATATAATTTAGAAAATAATACAAGATAGCATCATACGCAAATGTATTTTTGATAAAAGAAGGCATCTCTCAGTCCCAATACTAAATAAGATTTAGAGGAATTTTGGAAGAATAGAAATAAAATTATTGGTATAAAAGATACATTTTTATATTTTTACTTTCATTGCAAACATTACACTCAAAATGTTTAACCCATTCTGACACTGTTTAATTTTAACAAGTATTTTTTTAAGAAAATCACTTGATCTAAATAGACTTTTTTTTTTTATAACATGAATCTGTGCTCACTATAAGTGAACACAAATACACTCTTTGACTCTTTCACATTAAGCTACTTAGTAGCTTGTGTCATGAAAGAGGAAGACGGTCGGCACCTGGATCCAACCCACGACCTCCGAACGAAACAGTATGAAAGCCGGCGTCATAACCGCTAGACTATCAACCACCACTTTTATTTGATTATTCTTCAGTTTCAAGTAGTTTTCGAAAATGCGGCACTTCTTAAAGCATTCTGGCATGTGCAAAACTGGAGCAATTAGCACACCCTCATTAAGTAACTATTTTTTTCTTCAACGACCCATTTTAGATAAGTTTATCTGGATATTTCGTTTCGAATTTAGTGGATTATGACATATTTAACAAACTGAAATATTTTAATTTCCAACAAACGGCCATTTTAATTTCCGATGTTATTAACGTTCTAAAATATTAAAATACTCAATGTCGATCACTTAAAAACAGACAAAGGATTTGCGGGCTTGATGTAGGAACGAGTTAATTCTAAAATAATATATCTTTTATACCAATCTACGGCGTTTTGACTATGTTTACCGCTAAGGACACAAAATCTTAAAACCTACACATGGATGGAAGTAATGGATGAGATACAAAGAAGGAAGGATGACTTAAAATTATTATAATAATCGCTAGCGTTAAATTTTTTCTAAACTAAAGACGTACTTACTACGTAATCACTCTTCTAAACGACACACTACCGAGTTATCACATTTACTGATTAAAGATTTCTAAATTGTAGATTTGAACACAACTTTTTTTTTAAAGATTCCTTAAGACTCTATTGAAATTCGCAAATCGAAACGCATTCAAAAGAGTTGCTAATAAGAAAAATATACACATTTGAAAAGCAAATCAAATTTTGCAAGATAGCTATGATTAATAATTCCAAATTCTAGTGATTTTTAACTTCAAAATTTTCGTAGTGTTTGAAGGAAAAAACTTTATACGTAATTGGATGATTTGCAGATAAAAAGAATAGCTGAAACGTCTGTTTATAGACAGGTTTGTTTCAAAACACAAGAAAACTAAAGACAAATCTTGAAACGTAGACTATGAGATCATTACGGAAGGGATGGCTCGATGACATGGTGCCGATTGCAAGAAAAAATTTATAAAGAGTAACGGAGCAAAATTTATAAAGAGGATGATATTTGGTAAAGGAAAATCTTATGCAATTCTGCCATTTATTGCACTAATCAGCTCAAATGCAGCAGACAAAGTTTTGTCGCGAATTTGCTCAGATATCATTCTTCGAATAATCAAGCCAGAAGGGAGGAACAAAGAACATATCCAGCATTATTTAAAAAAAAAACTTATTTTTTCTGTCATGCAGGAAATATATTATGAGGATTTCATATTCAAAGAATCACAATTATCGACGATAAGGAAATACATATTTTTTAGCATTAGAGTCGAAATTCTAATACTAAAAAATTCATTTAGTAAAACGAAAAATAAAATTTAAAAATAAATCTATACATCCAATAAAAAGCATTTATAGAAATAAGCGAAAAAAAAAAGCTAAAATTATTGTTAAAATAAAATAAAGCTGCACTAGGCAATCGAACAAGCAATTAATTAAAATTAAATAAATAAAAAATGGCACATTTTACGCTAAATAAAAATATAATGTGCAAATTAAATTCTGCGATGTTATTTATCATAGAATTATTATCATTAATACCTTGTATTTTGTATTGATGTACATTTAAATTAATCAAATCTAAAGTAAAATTTAAATATAATTTATTGGTACAATGATTAATATTATTATTTTGATTTCACTATTCGAATAGTGTAAAATTTATTTATTTACGTATAAATAGTTACGGTCAAGAGTAAAAATCACAAAACGAGTCTTCAAAGACTTGGAATTGAAGATGGACACCCAGAATCCTCAAATGGAAGCAAACAAAAGACAGCGGTAGGACGTCTCGAAGAGACGATCATAAAGACTTTGTCAATCTGACGAACGAAGAAGTCATTTCCAATTTATTACGGTTAAAATTATTGCACTTCAATAATTTTTTTATATAAATAGAATAGAATCTGGTTTCTTCAAATGCGAACATTTTTCACAGGAAACAAAACTTGTGTTGTTAAAGAGAAAGATTAAGAAAATCAGCGACTGAAGTGGTGAAGTACCAACTGCTTCAAATTTGAAGACGCATTTTGTTATTTTTACATCCGCAGTTTATGTTTTTGACCGTAAATAGGTACTTTGAGAAAAATACTATTGGAAAAACCAAACACTTATTAAGTTGTTTATAAAAAAATTCATCACACTAAACTGCTTTCAAAGAGTGTATGAAAATAGTGGGGAAAAAAATGTTTGAAATATATTATTTTTTAAATATAAACTTATATAATTACAATAAATAATAATATTGTTCACATAGAGGAAGGATTTTGGATACTGTGTATCCATTCTGACTAGTTATCCATATAAAATTTATCTAAAACTAATATTCAATATTATTTCTTCATTTGTTCTCTCCGACTGCTGTTAGATGTTGCTGTCCTGCTGGCCTTGTGGCTGAGGGTCTGACGGAAGAAGGCCCATGGCTTGAGCGGCTAATGTTATACACTCGCAGACAAATTTGTACTGGCTCTGAAATAACGAAAAAAAAAAAACATTGTTATTAGTTGAATTAATATGTTCAAGAAGGACATTTTTTATACATTACTTTCTATCCCTAAAAAGACAAAGAGAATGGATAACCAATGATTTTTTACTCTCATTCTCGGTCGACCTTGGCATTCAAACAAGTTTCTTTTTGGCTTTGAGTACTCTTTTAACAATTACACCTATTCCTTCAATGTCCACCTCAACTTACTAATTTCATTTAAGTATGTTACAACCCCAAACTACAAAATTTTTTGTTTTTTTTTTCTACCTTTCTCTAATTTGTTAACATTGAAGCACATTTTTTCATAACTACAATGCGAAAAGTGAATAAATCTAATCTTGAAATCAATAATTGTCATTTGACACAAACTGTCAGTTGGTTGATAGTTGGTGCGACTGACATAATTTGGATGGAAATTATGTGGTTTAAAACAGATGCATCAGTCGGAATAACATTGGTTAAAAGTCATCTTTATAATTTTTTTAAAATTCATATTCAATATTCATAGTGTCACACAAGCGTTTTTTCGCTTTAGAAACGGAGTCTATATTGATTTAATAGAATAAAATAAGAAAAAAGGTACACAGGACAACATCTATCGGGAAAGCTAGTACTGAAATAAAAATAAAAAGGTTAAACGTGTAAATGGTTCTTTTTCTCATACTTACAGAATTTTGCACACACAGTGGTCTCTGATCCCTCATACACTTGACAATATCCAGCGGATACACGGGCTTCCTCTGTCTCAGCAGCTCCGTGGCATGGTCCATCAAGAGCAAGGCTCCAGTGCGTCCTACACCTGCACTACAGTGCACCACTGTGGGGGCAGACTCGGGACGGAGGGACGAAGCTCGGGACGCCAGCGTCAGGAAACTTATGGGATTCACAGGGACACCGTGATCAGGCCACGCCAGGTATTGGAGTTGGTGAATAGTTCTGGATGCACCCGTAGCATCCTGCTGTAAAAGTAATAAAATTAAATTAATAAATTGAATAATAGGGTGAAAAGCTAGTTCGCCTCCTCGTGGTTCACCCTGGGTAACGCTAAATGAACTAGCACTGCAGGTCGCCAGACGTACAATTATTAACATCAATCTCCTGGCGTACATCACATCACAGAAAAGACAAAGAAAACAATGAATACAGAAGATACTGAATATTGGTACAAGAAACTACAAGCGATTACATCTGACGCTTATGATATATTTTAATATACAATATAATTATCTGCATTGTTTCTATCTGTAAACATTTTGTGATGTTCATTTGACCATACGATAGATAGATAATAAATTGAATTAAATTAATTTATTTAATTTTTATATAAATAAATATTTATATAAAAATCAAGCACTATTTTTTCCATTGTAAATTTTTTTATTGTAAGTTTTTTTTAAAATCAGGACAAGGTTGTTATTACATAAAAAAAACTTTACGAAGGTAACATTATCATGATTAGGAATTTCGATTACTTAAACATTACCACCCAATGACGAACATTGTTAATGTAAAGTGATCACACTAAGCCAGCCTTCGAAATAACAGTAGAAGACTATAGTGGTTTATTACATTTAAAAATGGAACATTAGTAATGAATTATTATTGTTAGAGTCATTAGTTGTTACATATTTGCTAATTATTATTCTCGATGATTTTTTTTTTCTCTTTCACAGTAAGCTACTTAAAGCTTGTCGTGAAAGAGGAAGATGATCGGCACCTGGGATCTAACCCACGACCACCAGTACAAAACAGTACTAATGCCGGAACCCTAACTGCTGGACTACCCACCACTCCAATATTTTATTCGCAATATAAGCTTTGCAATTCTTTAATTTGACGTTTGACATAACTTTCAGTTGTTTGATAGTTGGCACGATCGACACAATGTGCCCAGCAAAATATGTTTTGAAACAGACGCATCATTCGGAATTTAATTAATAAAATAATTGATTTATCATTACACTAAAACGAATTCAATATTCATATTTAAGACAGGAGAATGTCTGTCAGGTCAGCTAGTATGTTGAAATAAACGGATCTTCCGCCAACAGTTTTATCAATTAATCTAATATAGGTACATCAACTTACCGTGAGGCTGATATGCCTGTGAACAGTTGCCGCCATATTGTCGTGCATTTCGAGTATTGTGTGCACCGTGAGACCGGCGCCGGACATGGTTTTACCCAGGCTAGGCCAGTACTGATGGCATTTGGGACGACCGCGTTCGCACAGAGCTCCCAGCATGATGACGAGAGTGCTACCCGACTCCCAAACCATTTGCCATGTGTCCCAAATGGTGTTTGACAGAGGACCTGCGAGAATATCAAAAGGATTATTAAAATTAAAAACAGATTGAAACTTTGTTGAATTTCTTATATAAATTTGTAATCTGCTTGTAGCAGGAGGATCTTAAGCGGTTTTTTTACAACATACAACACAGTCTCTGCTAAATAGCATCAAACATGTTAAAACCATTCGATCATCACATTTTGATGGCAATTTTTATCCCTCAAATTATGTAAGTGTTAAGGAATAGTACAAAACTGAGTTTAATTAAAGAATACTGTAAAAAACGGCAGGTACATATTTTGAAACTAAAATGAGCTGATGAATGAGAATGAATGAATAAATTTTGAGCAAATCAATTGAAAACAATTCAACGAAATATCCACTTTTTTACCTCACCTAATCTGAACGCAAATATACTTTTGACATCTATCACACTAAGCAAAGCTTGTGTTCTGAAAAAGGAAGAATGTCAACACTCTTTGTCTATTAATGGAACAATTTTTCTTTTTGAGAAAATGAATCTGGGCCCACTCAAAGTGAACATAAATACACATTCACACTAAGACAAAGCCTTATGTTGTGATCATGGAAATTGTTGGCTCTAGGATTGGAACTTACAGCAATCAGTATGAAAGTAGGTGACGGTACTGTTCAGCTACCAGCCACTTTTGTAGAATCATTATTTTTAGATTGAAGTAATAGAGCTTACCTTGCATAGCGATATATTTGTGAATAATATTGGTATTGGGTATCTCCAGGTTGATATGGGAAGCATTGATATAGTCTCCGCTGGGGCAGTTCTGCAAGACCACACGAGTTGTGTCGTCTGAAATAAAATCAAGTTTTTGCCATCAAGAAGCCGTAGACCGAGAGAAGATGGATGTGTCTGAGATTAATCTTTCTCCCTTATAATTATAACCTAACCTAACTCAATCATATAAATAGTAGAAAGCTTGCTAACGCTAACGTAAAATAAAATTGAACACTAATACAATCATACAGTCGTTCTTCGTTACGCTTCGGGACCATGTTCCTTGGTGCAAATAGGAGCTCGTCGTATACACCATGTTGCATGGCCAATAATGTGGAATCTAGGATGTTCGATGTGTTTATAACCTCATAGTTTCTTGTCGTTTTTTCAACATCTTGAATGTGTTGAAGATTTTTACGATGGGTTGAACGTTGTTAAAAGTCCCCAATGGTTTAAATTTAAAATTTATAATTAAAAAAATTGAATTGTCATGCATTAATTAGTAGCCAAAACAGAACTTGGGTACGCATTCTACAAAGACAATGATCATCCTAACAGTGCAATTAAAGCAAGATGCAATACTAATAATAATAAATAATAAATAAATATAACTTTATTGTGAAATAAAAAAACAATTATTCATAGAAACATTGATTGAGTCAAAGGGCGGACTTATCCCGCAGGATCTCTTCCAGCCAACCCAGACTAACCACAATAAGTATATTTTTAGAATATTTAAAAGGTTGTCATAAATGTACAAATGTGTTGGCAATGAGCCCTACTTTTGTTTAACGGAAACAAACAAGTAAATTAGACATGTTTGGTCAAAATAATATGTTTTGTAAACAACTTATTTTATATCAATTGCACCAGCATACAAACTGATGACTTTTAAAGGATAGAATAAAACATGAAGTTAAATACAATTGAGATTATCAAAGAAATCTTATTAGCTGGTTTACAATGTCTAGGAATGTTTATATTCAGGATGATGAAGCAATTTATGAAAATTTTAAATGTAGAACGAAGAGCAATAAATGATATTTCGAAGGATAGTAGGGATTTCGCGATTTTGTTTCAGATACATGTAAAAACATGATACCTTTATAATTGACAGCGCCAGGACTTCTTTGTCCAGATAGCGACAAAAAGTCCTGGCTCGGATTTTTGATCGTAGGCGTTGATTAAGGCCAAGAAATGTTTTTGTCCCTGGGTTTCAGTGAACGTTCATTATAAATGTCCACTAGTGTTTTGCATTTTGTGCTGTGAGGAATGCCAAATTTTCATGTTACAAATATTGGCTTTTAAAATATATTAACCTTATTGATTCAGTGCAGTAAAATTAATATGAGGATTTGACAGAAAACAAACCTATTTGCGTCTGTAATTAGGGATTGCAAAAAATAAAGGAAGATGATTCTTACATGGAGCAATATCCCTGTAGCGGTTCTTATTGACATTAACAGGAGACTTGGCAATGTTGCTGGTATGATCGGCTCTCCTAGGAAGTCTCTCAAACTGCTGGACAGCCGCTCCGCCCAGGCCATCCTGGAGGAGGAGTAAGGCTTGTCTCCAGCCCAGACCCTGGTATCCGTTTCCATTGGAGCTATCTCCGTTTGACTCGAAATGAGCCACTCCACTCTCGGGAACGTATTGAATGACAGGTTCATCCTCTTCATTGTAAGCGTAGTCCACTATAATAAAAACACAAAAACAATCTCAAATCACCTTAGTCTGTGACCTGTCAAATTATTAAAGATAAATTTTGTCTATGAGATGTCAAATGATTAAAGTTGTATTTAATTGTTCATTACTAAATTATGCACATCATTAACTAACAAGTTACAATTTAAATTTAGAAAAAGATGAAAAAAAATATTAGTAGAAATGTGAACATCAAAGTGTTGTTTATGAGACAAAGAAATTGAACATCAAAGTGTTGTTTATGAGAAGTCACATCACTAAAATAGAAATCCATTTTTCTATGAAATGTCAATTAATCAATCAGAGAACAAAAGAAACTCGAATTGAAATCTATATTAATAAAAAAACTATACTGATATGTTTATGAACTAACCATTTGGTTTTAACGTCAAAGTGAGCGTTCCCTTAGCCGATCTGATGATCTGGACGACTTGATCGTGTCGCATGTGTTCCACATTTATTCCATTGATGGCCAATACCTGTTGTCAAAAATAAACATCACATTTCAGATTAAGGACATGGAAAGAATATTTTATTGACAAGGATATTAAATTCTTATATAATAAAAAAAAAAACACAAAAGAAGTCATTTAGAAAGAAAATAGTGGGAGGTGTATTTTCTTCGCCAAACTCTTAAGAGTCACAGTGACATGGGTACAAAAACATTAAACGCATCCTACCTGATCGCCTTCTTGAAGATGCGACGTGGAGTGATTCTGCTGAGTCGGAGTTGTGGCAACCCTCGATACGACAACAGGCGTATCTAAATCGGCGCCACCTCGTACATTAAAGCCGTATCTGCCTGCAGGATCCGGATTCAGAGTGACGGTGACCAATCCAGACTGTTGACTGGATATGGATTCACCGTTGTTACTGAGCTGCTCGCTTTGGTTGATCGTCATCACCTGAACCAACGACGGGGGCTTGAGCGAGATCTGGTGGATGGAGATCACTTGAGATAAGGGAGACATGGGTGGACGCGTCTTTGGAGATGGTGGCGGTTTCGTCGGTGTAGGTTCCAAGCTGATCGGTATGTCGTCTATTTCATCATCTTCGTCGTCGCTAGCATCGGCATAACCTAATGGTACTCGTAGCGCACGCTCTATGAAGCCCCCTTCACTGTAAGAAAGAAGTTTGAATCAAAAACACGTCTAACAAACAAAAAGAAATAAACATACTATGATCCATATCGAATGTACTAACTCATCGCTGCTGCGATGTTGCTGTTGGTGGCCCCAAGCCGGTCTCGGTGCTGGAACAGCCTGGCTCTCTTGGACCCTGGCAAGTCCTCCTCTGCCGAAGGAGTTTCCGTTACTTTTGACATCGTCCAAATCTTTTCTACGAGGTGATCTAAAATTATTATAATAGATTAGTAGCTTGAAATCAGTTTTGACAAACTAAAAATAACATAGGAGAAACTTGTAGATATATCAAAATATATCTACATAATTCAGGATGTTTTAAGCCTTCTAATGGTCTCTTTGCGTCAACTAGTTTGGTTCATTGAGAATAGATTGGCTGCTAAAGCTCTTTCCACAATCCCAACTCGCCAATGAATTTTAGGATCATCAGCAGGCTGGTTGCTCTGATTTGGTTTTGATCACTGACGTGGGATACAAGTATTGTGGCCCTAGACTGCAGTCATATAGCAGGTGTAGTGGAGTTGCCAGATGTCATGTTCGACAACTTCATTGTACTTATTACATTACAAGCTTTTAGTATTGAAAAGAGCAATAATAATAATAATAATAGGATAATTTTTAAGCGCCGTTTAGTGACAGCTAAGGCCACCTCAAGGGCGCTAAAAGTTTGCTTAAATTTACATACAGACTTAATAGTAACAATTTATAATATACCAACATGATGCCTATACTTATTATTATGAAATTGGAAAAAACACTATACAAATACAATATTACACACTGTCAGGAAAATCTGGATAGGACTTATGGAAAAGATATGTTTTTAACTGCTGCTTGAAGTCACGAATATTTTCAGCATGTCTAATATTCAATGGAAGATTGTTCCATGACTTTGGTCCAGAAACGGCGAATGAACGGTTAAGATATTGAGGTTTATTTGTTAGATTAAATTCAACCAATTTTGTACTTGAGTGATGTAATGATCTTAATGTACTCTGTCTCTCATTAGGCGAGAGAAGAGTACAGAGATCTGAAATGTATTCGGGGGCCTCTTTGTGAAGCGCTTTGAAAACAAGGAGACACGTTTTGAATTCAATGCGTTCTGGACTCTTAAGCCAATGAAGTTTGTGCAGTGTTGGTGAAATATGTGAAAAGCGATCAATCTGGTGAATATATCGTGCTGCAGCATTGAGAATAAGTTGTATTCGATGAATCTGGTACTGCGGGAGGTGGGTTAGGATGGCGTTACAATAATCTACCCGTGAGACTATCAATGAATTTATTAGAGTTTTTGCTGCGTCTGTCGTGAGGCACCGACGAACTGGTCTAAGTTGTCTTAAGAAATAAAAACTATCTCTAACTATGGCGGATATATGTTTATCTAAAGTAAAAGCACTGTCAATATGGATACCAAGGAATTTGACGCAGCTGGAAGGCAAGATTTCAGTTTCCTGAATTCGGATAGGTTCATTTTGTATGTGATGTTGCCTGCGAGGAGACGCTAACCAGAGAAATTCTGTTTTAGTAGGATTGAGCTTCAGCTTGTTATTGCTCATCCACGAAGAAATACTTACAATACAAGATGTTACCTCAGTTGTCAGATGAGATTTGTTTTCAGGCGAACATGACTTATACATGATCCTGTCATCAGCATAGGCATGTGTGTTGAAACCAAGATGCTGTATCAGACCTTCCAGTTCGTTTGTGTAAAGGTTAAATAAAATTGGACCGAGCACAGACCCTTGCGGAACTCCGCATACGGTGGTGCGTTCGTCAGTTGAAATTTCATTAAATACCACGCTAAATTTTCTATTGGATAGATAGGAAGTTATCCATTCAAGGCATTTGTCTTCAAAACCAAATTCGTTTTGAAGTTTTGCAAGCAGAATTGAGTGATCTACCGTATCAAAGGCAGCACTCATGTCAAGAAAAGAAATAAGAGACAACTTACCAGATTCGGCTTGAATGATTAAATCGGATAAGATTCTCACTGTACTGGTTTCGGTTGAATGATGTTTTCTATACGCAGATTGATTTTTGGCCAAAAATGAACCAGATTCCAAGAAGCCAGTTAATTGAGTCGATATTATTTTTTCTAATATTTTAGCTAAAAATGGAATATTTGATATCGGGCGGTAGTTTTCTGTACATTCGGGATCCAGATTTTCCTTTTTCAGTATTGGGGTGACAATAGATTTTTTTAATTCAGTAGGAACTACACTTAGTTCTATGGACAAATTAACTATTCTTAAAATATACTCGGAGAGTTCATTCACACATATCTTTAACAGCCAGGTGGGTATCGGGTCCAAAGGACATTGTTTGTTTGGTTGCGAACTAATTATATTTTTAAGAAACACTGAGTCTACTTTGTCAAACACTTTGAGGTGAATTTGCGGTGGATTACGAGTTGTTGGTGCAAATCCTACTGTTGTATCTGTGGTTTCGACATTCGATCTAATGCTATTAACCTTCTGGTGGAATTGTGTTGCTAGTTCGTCTGCATTGAGGGACGAGTCTATTCGATGCTTCTCTTCTCCACAGATACGGTGCATGTCCTGCCACAACGACTTTGGATTCTTCTTATGGGAATCTAGTTTGACATTCCAATATGACTCTTTCCTTTTTTTCACGGCCAGTCTATATTGCCTAAGAGAGATTTTCCATTCTTCCCGGTGGGCTGGTGTGTTTTGTCTTCTGAATATTCTCTCCAATTTTCTTGTTCGTTTTTTTAGACTTCTGCACCCATCGTCGAACCAAAAGAAAGATTTACATATGACTAGCATTCCCGACAGACGTTGTCCTGTAGTCTTTACTATGAATATTGATTTAAAATTAGTCATTTATACAAAGATACATTTAAAATATGTTTGAATGTGAAAACTATTGCTTGAAAGAAATTCTATCAATAATCTGCGAGCCAGCGTTTTGAAACTCAATGGTAGTCAGGTAAATATAAATTGTGTTGTTATGGAATGTTCATAGGTGGCGTTGGTTTCGTAAGAAATCCGTTTTTTATATTATTTCTTATCCATTTTTCAACAACATTGTATTAGTTGCTCTGTTATCCGGAGTGGAGAAAAATCCAATTAATCAAACATCGGAAAAATCTGTTCAGCCTATCTTGAGTTATATGTGTTCGCACTAACCCGACTTTCTTTTATATTAGAGATATTGTATTAACTGATTTTTCGAGTGTCTAAAATCGGGGATAAGAAATAAATAACTTGTTTATTAAATCTACAATGCCGAGTCAGTGTTCATACAGATACCCTGATTTCTGAAGCAAGGTTCTTTGAGATTTCTATAACATAGGTATGGAGACTGTTATCAGTGATTTGGCATGCTTCTATCCTGGTATGTTTAGCCAGTATAGGCCTGGGCAAAATAGGTTGCTCCGTCCAGTAAAATGTTTTATTAATACTATTATATTTTGGCATGAGTCTCCACAAATCATCCCTATTTCTTACCTGATGAAGAATCTGGTGATGGGGGTGATGTGTCTGGTAAGTGAAGGTGTACGCTGCAGTCTGTGGAAGCCATGCTGCTCCACACAACTCCTCCATAAGGCTTTGGCTGCCCGAGGACCGCCCATATTAAAACCGACCACGGTATCATAGCTCTCCGACTAAAGAACAAATTAAAACATTAAACGGATTCAAATCATAGGATTTCCATTCAATTACGTATATGAAGAAGCTGTGTTCTGAACAAAACGTTAAAAATTGATGGCATATTTGCTAAGAGCGGATTGTTTATTGTATTTTATCATCCTTAGGTCCATTCAGACACTTGGAATCGTCATTTGAAACATCATTTATCTTTAAATTTGGTTGCTCTCTTGCTCTCAATAATTTTCAACTTTTATCTCTATATTTCATTAATAATTATTAAATAATATCTACTTGTTGCATACATGAGATTTTTCGACATGTTGAACATGTCGAGAATTCTCATGATTAGGAGATTCGGAGACTTAAACATTACCACCTAATGGCGAACGTTGTTAACGTAAAGTGATCACACTAAGCCAGCCTTCGAAAGTGGAAGACTGTCGTAATCCCATGGTGGTTTGTTCCATTTCAAAATGGAACATGAGTAATGAATTTTTGGAGTTTGTAATTGTTATATATTCCAAGAAAGATACTTACAGCTTCTCGTTTGAGCTGGATAAAGAACTGCTTCCTTTTGAAGGATATCTTCACAATCTTGGCCCAGGAAAAGGTGTTGATGCGTATTGTGTTCTGGAACACCACCAAGCCTTGGGACGTTACTCCTATAGCTATGTCCTTGCCATTTGAATCCTGTAACAAAAAAAAACATTATTGTATTATTAAGTCACCAAGTCTCCCAAGTGGATAAATTTAAATACCTGGGAGCAACTATTACCACCGCTGGCGACCTCAGGGCCAAGCTTACGATACGTATCGGTATGGCAAGTTGCACCTTTAACAACATGACCAAGATATCGAAGGCGTCGGCGTTTAGTGTCGAGACGAAATGTAAACTGTTTGAAGACCCCCTCATATCGTGTTCCATTCCTTTGAGGCAGACCTGAGAGAGTTGGACATGGTGTGGAAGGAGCTTGTAAGCATTGCGCAAAATGGAGAGCTCTTTTAGTCTCCCTATGCTCCTGAGTGGAGTTCAATGGGAGTTTTGATTTGATTGATTATTATTGGGTAATCAAAATTACAAATATCTAACCATCATTATTTGTTATTTGTTTAGCCTTTCAGATTAGAATGGATTTTTTCCAATCATAGTAATTTACAATCAGTCATCGACTTACAAACAGTTTACAAAGAAGAATACAAAGTTCTTTACAAAGAACACTCAACTTGAGGGAAAAGACATGGTCACATACAGCATTTTTTATGCTGAGATATGGATTTCATCCCGTAAAGGAAGCTAGTCGGTCTTTGTATATGTGATTTTATGGACTCTAAATAAAAAATCTGGCATCATTATATTGAATACACTCAATAATTTTATTCAAGGCGTTGATTTTTAGGAGATCATGGACGAACAAAAAAAATAAAAATCCTATTTTTGGTTGATAATTCAGTGAATCGGCGTTTCCGACAACAGAATTATTATCAAATTTTTTAATAAATGAATCTGTGCTCACTCAAAGTGAACACAAATACACTCTTTGACTCTTTCACAGTAAGCTACTCGAAACCCAAGTCGTGAAAGAGGAAGATGGTCGGGACCTGGGATCGAATTCACAACCTGCAGCATGAAAGCCAGCAACGCAACCGTTAAGCTACCAGCCAATTTAACTTGAATCAATGATACTTTTAACATTAGAACAATATTCATCGTTTCGTTTATGTCAAATGTCAATTTCTAGAAGTTTACCACATGGGTTTTAATCTGGGGTCAGGTTGACTAGTAGATACTTCCTCATACAGAAATTTCTAGCCACCAACATTCTTAGATAGAAAATTATTTATTTATTACTTCCGTAACGCATTAGCGAGTCGTTAGTATCATCAAGCCCCTATGAAAGTATTACAACAACGCATCAACATTGACAAGCACATCACACTACTTCCTGCAACGGCACCCTTATTATACGTGCGTCAGATGACAAGATACCATAGTACACTCTGCTATCTTTCAGAATGCACATTACCGCAATAAAGATAACAATGGGCGCATGTTATTTATTAATACAATTAACATAATTTATAGTGAAGGAGGTTGCATTTTGATTTTTCTTCCAAGGTGAAAATTGTACGGAAATTAAATTATTACACTATAATATTATGTAGACATTGTAGACGTATGGCTATCAAAGAATGTCCTACACATTAATGTTAGTATTAAGCGAGCCAACCGGGTTCTTACCACGCATTGTTTCAAATATTTATTTTCGTTTAAAATATTTTTTAAAACTCGAAAAAATCTGCATACTACTAATATATTTTTGTTATCCAATAAATCGAACATCGGAAGAATCTGTTCAGCCGATCTCAAGTTATAATAATAATAATATACCACTTTTCTATTCAAAGGTGTCAGTATAGCCAGCGGAACTTATTGCCTGAAGCATTTTTTCCAATCAACAGGTCCCGTCCAATCTGAGACAGGCCAACCCCGGGTAGAAATATCAAGTGAAAAAACACTTGGAAAAAGTCTGACTCGACCGGGAATCGAACCCGGGACCTCGGATCTGAAGTCCACGCCAGTACAACTACCTATAGGCTGCCGAGGTCGGTAAGTATAAGTGTTAGCACTAGCCCGACATTCTTTTATACTATAGATTTTCAGTTTATATTAAGAAAAAATAGACACTATTTTCTAGGCATATTGTGTCTCGTATCACTACGTCCACCTCCCGATGTCTTTGGTTTGAGGAGTTGTGCGATGGTCTGTGGTGAAAACCGCATTTCCTTGAAACGCCGTCATTAGGTGGTAACACCACAATACGTGGTAAAATAAAGGTCGCGCCATTGATAGCTGGGCTAATTTCAAATTGTCATTCAATTCACTCACAGTCACTATACATACATAGTTATATAACAGTAGCCTAACTTCTCTCTATATATCTTATTTCGATAAAACCAGTTTTAAACTTTTTAGGAGCCACTTAAAAATCATCCCTTTTTATATGTGCCCTTTTTCGTCCCTTTTAGTGAAAATTTGGAAAAACTGTTCAAGAAAACTACTACTCATTTCTATAGGAGAATTCATATGCCAAATCTCAAGCTCGTACCATGTCTAGTTTCCGAGATATTCGCATACTTTGAAAAACATTCAACCCTATTTTTCACCCCCTTAGGGGTGGAATTTCCAAAAATCCTTTCTTAGTGGAAGGTTTTGTATTGAAACCTACCTGATTTCCAAATTTCACTTCTCTACGATTAGCCGTTTGGGCTGTGCGTTGATGAGTGAGTATGCCTTTATTATTATAGATTATCTTCAGAACCAACACATCGGCAGGGGGATCGCAATCTTAGAATGTGTAGCACATTTTTATTGGTTACCATTAGGTAAACATTAGTTTCTTTGTCTCTCTTTCTTTATAATGGTTAAAGTTAAGGCGCTAGAATTGAGTGGTAAATACGTAATCAAGGTGTATTGTCGTATTAATGTCTAGCTGTCATTTCATCTCGTTTCCTTTGATGATATCCTTACAACGCGCTAATTTTACATCGCTTCGGTCTAAAAACACTTGGGTCTCATTTTTTCAAGGGCACGCTTTGCGGAACACTGAGGGGCAATTCCAGTATAGAAGATTTTCGAAATGAAATTTTAAATCATAGAATTTCTTTGTTTTCTTCATAACAGTGATAAGAAGAAAGTCTAAATTTAACATTAAAACATTTTTTTCAAAATTTTATTCATTTTTATAGTTTTGACGCGCTTCGAAATATCACCTTGCGAAAAATTGGTATATACCTTTGCAAAATCATACCTGGAAAAACTGGCGCGAAAATACTGTTTCTGAGAGTTTTTTGTTATGTTTTACCGGTTACATGTTTAGTGACAGTTATCAATTTACTCTTATTTACAAAAAAATTAAGTATCTATATAATAATTGAGAAATGTTTGTCTGCTTTCTATCGTATATGTGAACATCACGCCTTAACGGCTGAACCGATTTCACTAATTCTTTTTTTGTCGTGTTGGCTTTTATTAGTAGAAGGTTCTTATGAAAGAAAAAATAAGAAAGTTGCGTGGTAAATCTATCTTCTATATAATAATTGAGAAATGTTTGTCTGCTTTCTATCGTATATGTGAACATCACGCCTAAACGGCTGAACCGATTTCACTAATTCTTTTTTTGTCGTGTTGGCTTTTATTAGTAGAAGGTTCTTATGAAAGAAAAAATTAAGAAAGTTGCGTGGTAAATCTACATAATAATTTAGAAATGTTTTTTTATTAGCTTTTTACTTAATGTCATCGCATCACGCCTAAACGGCTGAACCGATTTCACTAATTCTTTTTTTGTCGTGTTGGCTTTTATCAGTAGAAGGTTCTTATGAAATAAAAAATTAAGAAAGTTGTGTGGTAAATTGGGAAATCAAATAAAGTTCGCATTAGCCCCTCCTTCTCTATCTAAATAATAATTCAGAAATGTTTTTTTATTTTGCTTTTTACCGTATGTCATAGCATCACGCTCAAAATACAAATGCTACGTCAGATATGAATCTGCACAGAGCCGTGCAAAATGCCGGAGAAGGTTCTTTAACACAATTTGCTGCATTAACTTTAATATATTTAGAGCTAATTAAAAAACCCTATTTTTTAGGATCTTCATACAAAATTTTAATAAACATTAAAAGTGTCATTCTTCTTTTTCTGTGCTTATGTCAGTTATAGAGGTCTACAAAGCAATGGGAAGCTAGACTAGAACCTGTTTCATTACCTAACGATCAAGCCTGACAATCGGAATCAAAAACGTAAAGCAAGACGGGTATAAGCTAGTATGTATATATTTTTCGAGCAATGTTGACTGCAATAAAATGGAGTTAGCTTGTTGCACCCGCGATGAAAAAGATACAAAAGTTTATTTTTTTCAGAGAATTTAGGTACTTATGTTTTGAAACTTTGTAAAAGTAAGAGTATGCCACAAACAAACTTAAATAAATCGTTTTTATTAGTGTAGTGTAAATAGAATTGAAATAAATGTCAACTCAAATTGGTTGCACCCGCGATCGTTATTAAAATCGCGGGTGCAACCATTCGTTTTAGACACTCTTATTATGTGATTTATACTAATTTTTTATTATTCTGGCGTGCTTTGTATGATAATATATGTTGTTAATGTTTAAAAATAGATATTTAATTTCGTTTTAGCTATTATTTAGCTTTTTACAGAGATATCGGATAAAATGGCTAAAGAGCAACAGCTTCGCGGAGATATAGACGACAGTTGAATGAAAATTCTGAACTTTTTGCAGACCATATCTGTCTTAAAAGGGCGTTTGATTCAAAACGGAGAGATATAATGAAAAAAAATAACAAGTTCCTGAAGAATATATGAAAATTTTGGCGAGAATCAAATCGATATGTAAAAAGATGGAGATCAATAAACCAACAATTTGATTTGACAATATCTTAAAATTAATTATTTTTTTACTTTAAGGGCTAATTTTTGTTGCAAACTTGACTACGGCCTTACGACCGTCTTCTACTGCTGTTTCGAAGGCTATCTTAATGTGATCATTCTACGTTAACAATGTGCGCCATTTAGGTGGTCAAAAATCCCATGGCCCTGCAAACTGGGGTGAGGCATGTTTCAGAAATTCGAAGATTTTGACAAATTTAACCACTCAAATGGTAAAAGTTTCTTACGTAAAGTGATCACATTAAGATATCGTTGGAAATAGTAGTAGAAGACTGTCGTAAGCCCGTAGTGGTTAAAATTTTCAAACAAAATTACCTCTTAAAATCACACATTAATTAACTAAATTATCAAATTTTTGGGTAGTTAATACGTTAAAATCTACCTTGTTCTGAAAAAGGACACAAGAATCCATAAATATATGAAACGTTGTGAAGATGGAGATATGAGAAACACCTTATCGCAAAGTTGGAAGCACCAGAGTAAAAGGCTAATGGAAATATATGTTCATAGATTTTCGTTGAATATTGACGTATTTTAATTAATTGAGAATAAATAATTAACAAAACCTACAGAAAAAGGTGTTAATTAGTATTAAAATTGGTTGAAATCTTTTTTTTGTTCTTAAATACGTTTTTATTGATGTTTGTATTCACTAAAATAAGACGGGTTGCACCCGCGATATTTGATGGTTGCACCCGCGATTTACTCAAACGTGAAAAAACCAGGGTTTATTTTTATTTTCTATTATGCTACTATGTTTTTTTAATCGATCAGTTTATCTCCTTTTTAAATAATACAGCATAATTTAATAAACGTTTCACAATTAACAGACTTTTGTGTTTTTGACTTACGATCCGGAAAGGTAGGGCCGATTTCGTTGCACCCGCGAGCACTTTGAACCTTATTTCTGACTATATAAATGTTAAATTAAAAATCTTGGTAACAAATATATAATGATAATGTTAAAATGTAAGTCTTCCAATATTGTTTAATAAAAAAATATTTTTATTTTAGCGCTGGGGGAACGTTATATCCTTCTAAATGTTGCACCCGCGATAATGGAATTGCCCTGAGCTAAACAACCATTTCAATTATTTGGGCTTAAAAATAATGTATTTCTATAGAAAAATGAGCGATTGAATATCGGTGTGTATATGGACGTCCCTCCAGTAAAATAATAAAAAAAAAACAAAGATATCCAAGAAAAAAAAACTCTAAAAGTGAAACAAAACAATACGTAATGGAATAATTATTTCAAAACTGGTAGCGATTCGCAGAAATCGAAAATAAACAGAAACGCGAACGCCGCTGGAATACGAAAGAAACCGCAAGAACTATACTGGAGACAGAGAGACCATCGGACATGATCGAAATTCTAAAGAAGAAGAAATAATCGCAGTCTCATTAACACGGGGAATTCCTCTTCGAATGGGGTTTTCTTTTGTACCCGTACGATGACGAAGGCCCAACAAAGAAGAGACAAATCGACTAGATAAAAAAAAGACATAGGTAATATGCATAGCATTGTTTCATCGATTCTATTGTTATTGTTATCGCATCGAATTGCGGTAGCGCACATCGATGCTGATGATCAGTAATTAATAATCGATTGACTCTGACGGTGGATAGCACTAAGAGAATAAATCACAAGAATTATTACCATAATCGGTAAGTTCGTACGTAACTCGACTACTATCATCGTTGAAACGGTCAAAACCCACGCGAATTTTTTTCTTGCAAATGGCAAAACCAATCCAACTACGAAGTGGTTGGTAGACTAGCGGTTATGACGCCGGCTTTCGCACTGTTTCGTGCGGAGATCATTCGTGGATTCGATCCCAGATGCGGACCATCTTCCTCTTTCACGACACATAAGTGGCTTACTGTGAAAGAGTCAAGGAGTGTATTTGTGGTCACTTTGAGTGATCACAGATTCGTTAAAAAAAAAACTACGAAAAATATTTTTCATACTTATAATATCTATTGGTCTGTAATTCGATGGTTTCTATAACTAGTGTTTACTGGAATAAATGCTTCTACAAACAACTGTTGCTTCAGGAAGATACGACATAGGTAGGTAAGTACATTAAAATACATTGAATGCACATAATATAAACAAGAAACGTCAAGAGTCGACTTGAGAATCAATGTGTTCATTGAATACGAAATATATCATATTTATACCAATGACGTTCCTTGCAAGATGAACAGGAGACAACGATCAATAGCGATCATATTTCATATTTTGCGTATGAGAATATTCTCAACACATGCCGCATGCATGATCTGCAGACATCACTAGCTGCTTCAGTCGATTCAAGCTATATGAAGCCTTTTTGCATTTTCAGAGAGTTGCAGAACGAATCGATTATCAAATTCATAAAACATAGGGCTCTCCATTATCGACTTTTTTCAAATTGTTGAAACCGACCTCAGTATTCTAGTGATGGTATAGGCGCTAATTTCTGATTTTCGGTCGGGTCAGATTTTTTTCTAAAAAAAAAATCACAAGGAATTTTTACCCGCGGGATTGGCTTTCAAAGATTAGACGAAACCGGTTGACTGGTAGAGAATGCTTCATCAAGCATGACGTTCCGCCGGCTATAATGACACCTATGTCGAAAATTTCCCCGTAAGTTTAGTATAACGCATTATGCCAGCCTTCAATAACAATAAAAGACGGGCATAAAGCAGAGTTGCCAGGTTTATTAAAAAAAAAAAACCGAACCAATGTTCCCACTTGGTATCCGAAAAGGTGAAAGTTAACCAAAAAAAGGTCATTCTCAAAGTTGAAATTTCACTAAAAAAAAGGTCATTTTCAAAATTTGGTATCACTAAATCATTCCCAAAATTTGGTACCTACTGGTTTATTTTAGGGAGGAAAATTAATCGAAAATGATAAGCTAATATTAGGAAGGAATGTGGTCTGGAAGTTAGTGTTGTGACAAAGATGAAAGTTAAGATGGTTCGAACATGTAGATAGAAAGAAAGCCTTCACTCTCCAAGATTCATAAGAATAGGCTTCATAAATAGTACACCTAGGTTCTGAACCTCTTTAAGCGAAGGACGCGAAATCTCATCAACTCTTTGACGGCTGTTGGAGCGTGCTAAGAATACGAGAGCCAGTGGCAAGACAGAACCTTTGCCTTGGCAGTGTTCCAACGCCCGTAGCCGCGTCATCGCAACGCGTGCACCGAAAGCAGGAAGGTACTGGTGGTATATCCAACGAATAATGACATTGATCAAATTCAACAGGCGTCTGCAACCATTCTTGAAATAGGGTCTTTCGCTAATTTTCAATCGTCAACATTGCTAATTAAAATGCATATTATAATGGAGATATGTAGGTACGTTAGACGTTGATTAATTGGAGATTGAGACACTGCAGTGCAGATTGCTCGACTGAAGGCAAATGTATATACAACTTTGAACCGTATTATTAGCGAGGAACCAGAAAGTATACCTGACTCGACAAAACGTATGCCTGCGTGGGTATTCACGAATAAGTTTAGTTCAAACTAAATAGTTTTAGAAAAAATTATCCGCCCTTGCATATACTATTTCTAAACTAAACCTAAACTTTTTCGTGAATCACCCTGCTTGTTCTGCATAACCCAGAAAGATGTGATGAATATCATTGAGGATGCACTTAAGAGGGCGCTACCTAACCCAGAACTACTAACTTTTGGGCAACTTTTGTGTTCAAAAAGGTTTCCCTTTCATACACAATTAACGAGTACAAGCCGTTTTGAGTAAGTGGCACATATAATAAGTAAAAGGTTTTCAAACCAATATTCAGAATAGATGTCACTGGTTTGTGACCGCTTTCCCGAGTACCAGGACTACAAAGCAAGTGTGTCTTGCAACAGACGTTGGATTAGTAGGTTCTACACGTTTCCGGATATGGTTCACACCGACCAAACAATGACTAATAGCCTCTTCATAAAAAAACGACGTGGGATTGTTTCCTTCCTATTATTGTAATGTATGATGATGACATGTCTCTAAGGATTTGAAAAAAAAATCTAAGGAAGGCCAAGTCGAAGGAAGACAAAGAAATAGGAGAAGGAGCAAAACGAGGAGATGGGGATGAAATTGGAATAATGCTAAATTCGCGAGTGAAGGTTGTGGATGCCGAACATTCAAGCTTCGACTAAAGATTCAAACAAGCAGAATTAATATAAAGGTATTCCCTAAATGTACGATTACCATCAGACATGGGCATTAGCAGAACAACGAAATTCGCCAGAACATTTGAATGTTGGAAATCTTTTAGTCAAGCTACGTAAATGAAAGCATCTACTCCTCTTGAGAATCGCGATTGAGCAAAACGGTTAAACCCCGTAGAATTCTACTGTTTCTTTTTAAAGAATCTGTGCTCACTCAAAGTGGACACAAATTAACTCTTTGACTTTTTCACAGTAAGCTACTTAAAGCTTATGTCGTGAAAGAGGAAGATGGTTGGGATGGTCTGAGATCGCGAACCACAACCTCCACACGAAACAGTAAGAAAGCCGGCGTCGTAACAGCTAGGCTACCAACTTCCAATTGTTTTTGTTCGGTCTTAAATATTGCAAAAGGCATATTTGTTGCTTCTCTATGATTCAAAATAAAGCCTCAAAGAAAGAAGTAGATAGTTTTTAATATACTAAGAATAAAATTAATGTAGCGTGAAAAATAAAATTAAAAAATACGGTAAAATTTTCTGTACAAGCCAGACAAATAAAACAAAAAATAATTTTGTGGGGCTCAATGCTTCATAATAATTTGTACTACTCAGTAATATTATATTAAAATAATTTAGGGCGAGCAAATACGTGAGCAATATTAAAATAATTGAAGGCAAGTATAAAAAATGCGTCATAATAAAATCACAACCAAATCTGAAATAACCACACATTTACACGATGTTTAAATTACGTCAAATTATCCCAATTATAAATGACTAAATAAGAATCTTATTTTTTCTGAGATCATCATTTCGAAAATAAGTATAAGTAAACAAATAAAGGACTTTAGTTGATAATGTCATCGAGTATAATATTATAATGAAATTATCAGTATTCAAGTCAATAGGATATAAATGAGCATCCCAGACATTTAGAGCGAGCGATACGCGAGTGATTACCGGCATAATGATCTGGAATAATATGCGAAGACTACGTGCGGTTTGACAGACACAGTCGACGAGTCTTCAATAATGATGGTCTTGATGATTTACTCAGAATAAAATGACGAATCTTAAATGTAAGCTACTGTTATTAATTGTTCTACGGTACGGGTTCAAACTCAGGATAATGACGATCAAAACAAGACAATCTCATTACATTTTGAAAATACCCAAAATTTCGTAAAGCCAACAATCACATCAAGTATTCCGTGAAAGACCCAAGGAACAAAAACGAAAGGACCAAGTAGAGGTGGCTGTAAAGAGTGGAGGTAAGATTCTGGCTGTTGGAAATCGTTGATTGGCAGAAGAAGTGGCGTAAAGAAGACTATTAGAAAAGGCCAAAATCCGCACGAATGGTAGCGCCAGAGAAGTAGGTATGCGAATATTTAATTTAAATGGGCAAAAATTGTGGACCATAAAAGCCCGTGAATAACCTTAAAAATTTGAATGTGATTTCGGAAATGCTTTCTTCAAATCTCCAATGGGAAGCAAATATCAAACTAAAGACAGGCTTGCTTCAACAATCTTCAAATTCGGACACATCAAGTATGTTCAATGGAGAAAAGGAAAGAAACCTTTTGAAACAGGAAATAAATTTCGCAATGAGTGTCCCTCAGGGTTCGCACAATGGTCCCATAAAGCAGCACTTATCCCTGTTTATATGAGATAAACAGTTGTCTGGGGGGTAAAAAATGGATTGAGTAGCTGAAAACAATGTCAGGATATAGAGAAAACTTGTATTATTTATGGGATCAAAGCAAAGACAGGATGAAGACAAAACAACTTCTCAAACGATGATAAATGTAGCCTACATAAGGTACAGCCGTGTATGACAAAGAACGTAGCAAAAAGAAATAGAAACAATCTTCACACACCAAATAGTATGCTTCAAGAGGAAGCAGAAATTATCCACAATCCTGAAAGAGTTTCAAAACATCATATGAATTCCTACCTTGGCGGGATGAGCATCTATTCCGTAACCATCCAATCTTCTAGCATGCTCCAAATAGTGAAGGTCCGCCACAGATCTCGTCTGACCCCTATGCAACCTGTGAAGTTCCCGAACTCTCCTCAAATCCTCGATGCCGTCGATGTTGCAATCGGACGAATTCAGAGTCTCCCCGTTGGCCGTCCAATCACCCAGATCGGCTGAAAAGACGAACAAAAGACTCCAGATGAGTACAAAAAAATATTCCATATATTATTATTGTGAATTTAATGTTTTCAAGTCTGAATGATTTGTTGTGTTTCCAAAGACACATATTAAATTGATTAGCAGACAAAATAAGTCATATTCGTATTAGTGAAACAATACAGTTTGACAGTACAATCAATAAATTAATGTCCGACTTCGAGACACAACATGCAAACGTCAATAGAATTTTGACAAAAACGATTCATCACGGTCCAATATCGGGAGTTCGATAATAGTGCGCTTAATATTGTATGTTATGAGCCCGTATGGGATAAAAAACGAGATGCGTTTTGATTTTCGGTAAAATATGACATTATTTTCTTTATTTTAGTGTTCTTTAAGACCACTTCATCTGAGGGTCGCGACCCTATGTTTCTTTGATGCTACCTCACTGCCTTGCAGATGACCACTTTGGTAAGATTATTTAGTAATTTTCCTCCCGATTTTTTACCTTTCAAGATTATTCGTGAGGGTTTCCTCTAAAGAATCTGGTCGAGTACATTATAAAACGGGTACAGAGGAGGATATGAAAAAAACGAGCCAATAAACTACTATTTGCTGTTGTTACAAGGCCTCGGAGATTCACGTATTCGTGGCAGCCAGGGAGTAACATAGACAGTAATTTTGACGAACACCGGTTAATATGATAAGGGAAAAATCATCAGATCACACTGTAAATAAAGAAACATCGATGTATTTTCCAAGTCACCAATATAGGGGGAGACCCAAGAAAAATTGGATGATGCAATGCAATTAGGTTCTGGAAAGAAATGGCACAACAGATGACCAAATCCAGATCCGAAGAACAAACAACCGGCAGAGATGATAAGCTGTGAAGGTGCCAGAAAGAAGAAACAAGAAACGGAGGTATCCAACTCAATCCAAGTAACGATTATGAGGTTTTAGATGAAATTTGCTAACAATGTATATTATAAAGATTGTGAATAAGTTACCAAAGAAAAAGAACAATGTATGTGTATTACTTCGCAATCATCATGACTAAATACAAGCGTGCGCATTACCACACAATGGCGCACGTATGGGCTCACGGTATTGTCTTTTAAACAAGAGATTGTCTGATACAATGAACAGGCCCTAACCTCTGCCTGCACCTCTCCGATATAGTCTAATCAGAAAAGGACCTGACGTCGAGGAGGAAAACCCTAAAGATTGATAGAACGCGCAATATGTAATGAAGTTCTCCTCAATACCATAATACTTGAGGGGATGAACGAGGATCAAACTCCCGGGGAAGACCACGTCAAGAATACCTGAAATACGTGTATTCAGACATGTTCTGTTCCTCCTATGAGGAACTAAAAAGATCAACTACGGATAGAACGGAGTGGTTAGACAGAGTATGAACAGAGTAAAAGAACATACACATACATACTCCCGTTAAGGTCCCCCACTCTACGCAAGCCAGCCCGGAGGAGACCAATCCGCAGCAAACCCGACCCGCACGCAACCGATCCCCCAGCTCGATCAAAGCAATCAAACCGAAAAGCCGGCCCCACACAAATCAAGCCCGCCGCGGATCCCCCCCAAACCAACCCACATAAGCCTCACTCAGGAGCATAGGGAGGCATCAAGAGCTCTCCATTGCGCTCGAAGGCGTCCGAGGCTCTTGTGCCTTTTCTGACCAGTTGAGGTGGTCAACCTCACGGTCCCGATCTGATTTTTCGATTTCCTGCCTCTTACAGGATGCTCAAAAAACCAGCAAAAAGAGCAGAGGTGCTATTCTTAGCCGGCAACCCCACGACATACGAAAAGAACAGTAAGCATATAATATTTTATTATGTAGATGATACCACTGCTTCACGAAAAATAGAAGAGAAAAAAGAGTGATTTCAAATAGAGAAAAACCATTTTAAGGATTAATTTGATGGTTGGCAGTTTGTACATAAATAAACTGAGATCTAATAAGAATCCACGAACCTATATTCTGTTT
This sequence comes from Mystacides longicornis, assembly GCA_963576905.1. Taxonomy (NCBI): domain Eukaryota; kingdom Metazoa; phylum Arthropoda; class Insecta; order Trichoptera; family Leptoceridae; genus Mystacides; species Mystacides longicornis. The sequence continues at coordinate 24,211,214 of OY756438.1, forward strand.
TATCTATTTTCTTTTCCGAATCTCGCCTCATTCATAATTTTCGCGTTCGCTTGATGCGGCTACCGAGGGATTTTCTATTTTTGAATTTTAATTGACGTTTGACAAACTGTCAGTTGATTGAGAGTTGGCGCGATTGCCAGAATGTGCCCTGTAAACTTCGTTTAAAACAGATGCATCGGTCGGAATTATGCTTGTTAAATGGGCAATAAACTTTTAAATTCATTATACAGGGTGGGGCATAATGGACTCCCTAGTTTCAAATACCGTAGAGCGCACAGGTGGGTTAGCGGAGTGGGATTAGTGTCATTAGGAGGGGAAATCGACACCATTTTTATTTCAGTAGTCACCATGCAGTGGTCCTACTACTGAAATAAAAAATGGCGTCGATTCCCTCACCTAACGCAACTACTTCCACTCCGCTAATCCACCTGCGCGCTCTACAGTGAGTGTTTGAAAATAGGGAGGCTATTATGCCCCACCCTGTACATATTGTTCGATTTCAAAGTTCATAGTAAAGACAGGGCAATTTCTACCGGGAAAGCAAGTCCTTAATAAGAGTGTTATGATCCTGCTATCGTTTTGAAACTGAGGCAATGGATAGAATTTTCCTTAACGTCGGATAAAGGAGGTTTCATTGTTGACAATTCAATTTCAACAGCGGCGGTGATTTGTATTGAAGCAAATTAAATTATACTTATTAAAATGTCGTCGCTGGTTCGAATACCAGATTCACGGTTAATGATCTTGAAGGTGTTGACAATGATGATTATACGATTGTTACGATGAGTGATTATTGACCTGAACAGGGTCTTTCACGTCTTGGTAATAAGACGGGTAACACAATAATTACCAAATACAATAATGTAACACGGTGGCAAGATTTAGTGTTGCAAGTGATGAGAAGTTTTTACTTAATACCCGGCGATAAGGCGTTAACACATACTACCATATAATTTGTAGTATCTTACACTCGGGAACAGATGTAATGATCTGATTTTGCTTTCGAAATGTTCACATAAGTTCAGGGAAGATTTAAACGGTGAGAAAATATGGAATGATTGCGTGGAAAACAAAACAAAAACCAAAATTTAGTTTTCCTATATAAAGTGTTCCTACCAGTTAAACGCTGTTTTTTGTTGTGAGTGGCTGGAATGAAGTAGGTTTAGGATGGTCATATAGTTTGCAATATAAACATTTCAATATAATATGAATAAAAACTTGTGAAAATTAAAACAAAAACTCAACAGAACAAAAGAGGTAAATCTACAAACAATAAAAAGGTACCAATTTAAAAGGAAATAATTAATTCCAATTCCCCGTCAAGATACAAAAGTAAAAAATAAGTACAAAGTAATAGTAAGAATCAAAAACAAACATTTCAATCAAACAGCGAGGTTACACTGTATACTATTTCTCAATAATAATTAGTTCGATAACCTATATTAATTGGGTAAAAATCAAGTTTCTCAACCGAATATAATAACAGTAACTATACTAAAATAGTTTATTGGACAATAGTATGTTATTCAATTGGAGGGCATTAATGGTTTTCTAAATTAATAATTTTCTCCATAGCCATACTTTTCTCTCCTTATCTTCTATCTGTGAGCATTATGATAACTTGACCTTGTATTGATCTGATTTGTCTACATCTCTATATTATTATTATAGTCTTAATTTATACATGTAAAAATTTTGACGTCCTCAAGTGCCTGGAATGATGGAAAATGAAATAAATAAAATAAGATACAAATCAAAAGAGCGAAAACTCCCAAAAATAGACATCGATGTTATTTGATATGTAAATTGCACTTCTTTTTCTTCTTCCTTGCATTGTAGATATCCAGAATCCACAACATTAGAACTGAATCATGAATAGAAGCGGACCAAGAAACACACCCTGACGAACTCCAGACAGCAAAAGTATGTACATGTAAGTATGAGGTATGACTCACTTTAAATTGATTAGAGGCGCATTATAAAGACTGTGAGTTGTTTTAATCATGCCTTTTAAGTCTACATTGATAACGATTTTCCTGTTATCTAGCTAGAGAATCGAATTTCATCAGTGGCCCTAACAATAGCAGTTTTGTTAGGTTGAACCGTTCAAAAACCGGGTTAAATGCTATTAGGAAATCACATTCAGAAACGGGCGATGGATTAGGTATGTAGAATTAAGTTTGATCTTTTAACAGATTGATAGAAAGTGAGATGAGGAAGAATATAGTCAAATCGTTGAGGAAAAAACACTTCAAAATTTAGATCGTAGTATTCAAGAGTTTATACAAAAACTTGTCACAATGACAACAAAATTCAAAGTAATTAAAAAAAATGGAAAACTTCTAACCGTTTGTTTCTGAATGCTTCAAAAAAGTGTTGTTAGCCTTCGTATTTTTGGTATGAGTCTGGATACAGAGAGGACCTGTGAGTGTGGGGAAGTGCAGGACGCAGGACCATGACCACCTTCTGGAGTGCCCGAATGTTGAGAGGGTGTGCACACGGGAGCATTTTGCTGATGCAAAGTACAAGGCTATACAATATACATGTGGCCAACCACTGAAGAATCTTGGTCTGACGATCCGGACTCGGAAAGTAAGTAAGTAGTATGAGAGAATAAATACATTAAGTAGAAGAGTCAAAAATGGCTTACGGAGAGACTACAATCAAAATAAACGGAATGGATGAATCCAGAATCTCTTACAAATTAAAGGCATCGCCTGCTTAATGTAATGGTGATTTAATTTGGGTTTTGCATTCAAGCATGCGCGTGGAAGAATATTACAATTTTCAAAGTTTCTTACCGTTTTCCTCCACATAAAGATTTTCGGTATCGGATTTTGGAGCAATTTCTTGCGATGCCTCGGAGAACGGCGTGATTTCGAGAGCGTCCAGAAGAATGCAAGGTTCTTTCCCGAGCGCTCTTTCCAACAAACCTAGCTTTACTTTTAATACACCAATCCTCGTTTCCAGTGCCTGCAGTCTTTCTATTATTTCGCCTTCAAAAGATTTAATGTCATCCGCGTTTTGGGGAGTTTTTGCTCTCAGCTTACTACAGCAGGTTACTTTAGCCGTCAGATCATCCATTGTTTCTTGAAAGAGTAGTTTTAGATCTCCCATTTTCGTTCGAATCATTTTACTCCGTGATTTTACTGGATCCGTAATTTTGAGTTTGAAAAGCGTTGCATTGCTCCAATGATGTCATAAACTTTCCATATATATAACACATTTACAATCCTAGAATGATTTGAAGAAGAAACATAATAAAAAAAATAATCAAAGAAGCAGAATAGCAGACAACACTTTTTGGGAACTAAGCCGACTGTGCTAAGTGATTTTGCACATTAATGACGAAAAAAAATGATTGTATTTCTACTTCCTTTGATAGTGGTTGATAAGGATTAAAAAGATTAGGAAAACTGTACAGATAATGTTAATTACTGTATGAATTTTCACCCTGTAAACACATCACGCCCAAAAACGTTAAAATCTCTATAGAGATTATCAGCTAGATCAACACAAATAATGATACGGTCAATTGATAGTTAATCGATAAAAGAGGCATGAATAAAAAAAAACGATAAGTGGATAAAAATGGATGCAGATTATTAATCATAACGATATACTATTACCGTGAATTTTCACTTTGTAGACAAACTCGAATTTTAGCAAAAATGTGATTAAAATAATTCATTTGGTCAAAATATGTATGCGTTAGAATGCTACATTATTCAAGATTAACATAGCCTATAGAAAATTTTGATAAAGCTAGAGATCATGATAAAACTGTTTTTTTTTTTTAAATACCTATCTGACCGTGCGAAGCTGGGACAGACCTCTATATATAATTCATCTCATATGTTTTTAAATGTAACAACTGCTGTGTATATTTATGAAATGGAATGCGTGTGAATAAATTCCAACTCATTGATGGATATTCCACAGTGAAGTAAACAGATTACTACAAACAAGAATCAACTTCAATAAAAGAAAACAAACAGAACTGACCAAAATAAAATAAATAATCAAAACATCATTCAGCAGAAACGCGGTTTACACCTTGTATGTACGTAAATGTATGTATTTTGTAACTAAACTAAATGCCTTATCAGTTATCACTTGTAAACAACACTAATCATTCTAATAAATTGATTAACCAGCTATTAAGTATCAAACGCCCAAGTTAAAATCTTTACTTATCTGTTTTTTTTTATAAAACTGAGGGTCAATGTTCGACCAGATCGTAAGAAGGGACTTATAAAATTTTTATATGATTTATGGTTTTGTATCTCAATGCTGTGCATAATCCCGGCGGACTAGAGTTATGCTATTGAAAGAAAGACGTTTGCTTATTTTCTTGAAGGGAAGACAAGGTCTTAGAAACTTCACCATTTTTCCAGGAAGTGATATTAGATAGATCCGACAGGCATCATCGTTTGGTCAAGAAGGTACGGTTTCCAGCTTTTAGACCGTCGGAAACTCCAACTAAAATTACTTCGCCACCCATATCAACTGAATACTTGTATTCTTTTTTTGTAGAACGTTTTTTTTTCACATAAAATTTACAACAGAAATTTCTACTAATAAGTCTCGAGTGATAATTTCAAACCTTTTTTATCATATTAAATTGTGTATCTAAACTACACTCGTATCAAATTTATTACAAACAAAAATAGAGATAATGTCTCAATGCACTTCAATCCCAAACAGAAGAAACTTAAATACACTGCGTGTAACAGAGAGAGTGGATAACCCGAAGTACGGAGGTAGACGACCTCAATACCCATAAAGTAACCATCTGTTTATTATAAAGTACAACAATTTTAATTATAGTTTTAAGAGTGTATTACAATATTTTTCATCTTTATTTCAATAAATAATTTATTTTATTTAATATCACATCAAATCACGCAGTTGGGTATCACAAATAATTAAAAAAAAAAACTGGCTTTTACCACCCATATAACAAGGCTGTGTCTTAATGAAAAAATGTTGAATATTGATACTTGCACAAGTTATCAGAGCGTTTTTCCATGAAATCATTAAACCAGCCGAATTAAATTTTCAGGAGGAGAAGTTCTCCATGAATAGTAGCAGTTTTCAAGATAAGTCGTAGAAAAAAAGTTATGTAAAAATTTGCTCTTAGAGCCCTTGAAAATTTGTGGAAAAATTTAGCATGAAAAAAAAATTTAAAACAAAAGCTATCGGGTGCTGATTTACAAAGATATTACATAGCATTAGTGCCACTATCGGACCATTCTCAGAAAAAAAAAATCAAGATAGTAAAAATGAATGGTTTGGCCACAGTTTTGTGTTTCAGTGTGAAATCCGGAATTCGTTCAAAATTCACAAAATCTTTGAACCACTCAATATCGCTGAACATACATAGGGGTGAAATCGATGGGTAATAATGAGGTCCTCTACCTCCCTACTTCGGGTTACCCACTATCTCTTCTGTTACATCGTGTATATGAAGATCAGTGTTATGCTCAGAGTCGTTGTTTAGGTAAAAGCAATTAGACGCAAAAGAACAAGGATTTACCGGCTAAAACTCAAGGAGTATTGCGGCCACAAATTAAGAAGTCACCTTGATGACAAATTTTATAGGTTTTTCAATATTTTTTTTTTTAAATATTACTACAAAATAATAATACGTATGCGACCTTTCAGTTAGATCCGCAGCCAAGGATATTTGTTTGTGAATCGGTGAACGAAAACAAGACATTTTAGAGTAATTGAGTAAACGTTCGTTCGAAAAAGAAAATAGCTATTAAAAAGGAAGATTCCTGGTACTGGAGACATCTGCTAGATGCTAGAAGAATGGGACTTCAGATGAATCAATCAAAGACGAAGTACATACCAATTACAATGCTACCCTGAATTAGGCAATCCCCAATAACCATCAGCAACTAACTACACCTTTGAAACAGTGGAGCAATTTGTGTATCTCGGCTCTATCATCCACTGCGATAATACCTTAAGTGTGGAGATCGGAAGGCGGATTTTTGCAGCCAATCTACTTCGGTCTTGTAACACAGCTTAAGTCTCGCCTACTATCCAGAAAGACGAAAGCCACGCTCTATACGACTTTGATAAGACTAGTACTGACATATGCCTCAGAGACCTGGACACTGACCAAGCAGGATGAAAACAGACTGGATGCCTTCGAAAGAAAGATCCTTCGCCGAATATATGGACCTATTAAAGATGGTAAAGTATGGCGAAAACGATATGCCGGTGCATCTATCGCGCACCAATAATAACAATAAAATTATTGTTTGTATCATAGAAATAATAATATATCTACTTTTAACTACATACTTAGTAACTTTTTATAATGTCGTTTGTTAATAATATTGTTTTTTTTTTTCATATTATTTTTACCAATGTTTCATTGCCTGTATTTTTTTTTATATATACCTATATATTTTGTATTGTTTCTCATTATTCAGCGAAAAGGGTGCAAACCTGTTATGCTGAATTATGACTTTTTTTTAGTTGTTAATAAAATAAAAATAACGCCGAGCTCTATGGTCTATACCAGGATGTCAGCATAGTCAGCGTCAGCGTAGCATCTGTTCCGTATGGATGACCAGGAGCTCCCAAAAAGAGTACTATTCAATGATCCAGTTGGAAGAAGAAGCGTTAGAAGGCCAAAGCTGCGACGGTTGGATGATGTTGTTGTGATGAAGGAACTGGAAGGTGGCAGCCGGCGACAGGGAGGTTTGGAGACGTTTCTCGGAGGCAGCTAAGACCCACCGAGGGTTGCGAGGCTGAGGATGTATGATGTCTGTTAAAAAGGAAGGAATATTTCCATTCTTGTTTCACTCCTTTAAACATACTTTTCTGCCTTATGCAACATTCTGACGAGCATGAAAGAGCATAATATAGCCAGAGAAACCGGGAAACAGGTCAACTTTTTAAGAACACGAACTGTTTGTCAGATTTTGACAGCTATCGACGGCGACGTGCCAAACGATAAGAAAAATAAAATAATATGTACATCTAAATTAATACAAATAAATAAACAAGTCCTTTTTATACACATCGACCTTCCGTCCATCGGGTATTATCATAAAAACATATTATTATTATTGAAATAGAATCATCAAAATTATTGTCACATTCGAATAAATGGCCTACAATGAGTGGATTATTATCCGGGTTATACAAGATACACACGGACACATCGGCCTGTAATAAAGTTTCATATTTTCCAAGGGTTTCAATGAATTTGACCACCTAAATGGCGAACTAAATGCTTATGTTAACGCAATCTATATTTTATCGTTTTAACTGCTGGCAATAAAATAATGAAAGTGGGAAAGAGACAGAGTATTTTTGACGTTTAGTGTCAGTTGGAATAGCTTGGATACTACAGTTAAACAAGATGCCCACAAAAATGTACTTATGGAATAAGTAAAAAGGTTAAAATGAAAAACTTTTGCAATATTAGTTGGTAATAATGAAATTTTTAATTTTCCTTTGTAACCCGTTCAATTAGGCGACCCGGGCATTCTAGAAAATCATTGCGTAAGACAGCCTTCGAATTCGCAGCAGCAGAGGCCGAACAAATCTTATAATATAAAAGAAAAGTGGGTTAGTGTAAACACTTATAACTCGAGATCGGCTGAACTGATTCTTCCCATGTTTGATTTATTGGATTCTTCTCCGCTCCGGATAGAAGAATAACTAATAAAACGTTTAAGAAATGATATAAAATATAATATTAAAGTTAGTGTGGAACGGATTTATTGCGACGCCATCTACGAAAAAATCTAACAACAAAATTATTATGTCCTGCACCTGCACCCTCTCATTCTCACATACGTAATTGCCACTCTCACAGTAGCCCATTTCACTTACTCCACCGTTTCGGGCGTTTTAGAAAATGCTCATACAAAGTCAACAAAATGGCGCACATATTATTATATTCTTGCGTTGTTCCCGCCTGAGCTTTGAATACGAATGAAATATGGACGTTTTAGAATCAATATTTTAATGGTATTATCTTAGTAGTTTATTTTTGTTTCCACGTTCTGTGACTAGAGGGAGACCTAAGAATTTCTGGGTGACGCAAAGCGCGAGCAGATGCAAAGATGTGGGGTGGAGGAAGTGGTGCAGCAGAGGAGAGTCTACAGCCTGAGGACGAGAGGTGACCCAAGCAGTCTTCATAGACGCTTATCTAGGAGCAAGCCAGGGAGAAAGATTTTTGTTTCTGGGGGCGCAGTGCACATTATGCACATAATATGAAAGGGCCGCCTCTGGTTAGGACCACAGGGTCCACAGGATAACGTCTGTCGGGAAAACTAGTTAATATATAAAAAAAAACATTTAAAATGGAGCACTAATTGATTAAATTTAATTATTTTTTTTCGTATGGAAACTTGTATAGCGCCACTACAGAATACTTCGGTAAGATATGCAGCCCGTGTGAATTTCTATAGTGGTGCAGTTAATAGGTGCTTCAGTGTATCGAAGTACAAATGAAAAAAAAAAAACAACAAAGAATTGACCTTGTTTGGCTCGCAGTTAAAAGCCTCTGACATTGAATATTCACCTGACGCGCGATGGCTGTGTGATAAACACAATATCAATGTGGCGGCAATGTTTGTCTCTTAAAAAAATACAATAATAAACAAAATAATACAATGTGACAACATCATAATATGTACAATGTATTTAAAAACGAAAAAAAAATAATACATTACATATCGCTTGATTTATTTATAATCATCATACTGATTCATATTTTTAATGTAGCCACCTAACCACTAAGTTAAATTTAAAAAAAATAAGCAAAAAGGCTGCCGGAAGGTAATACGCTCGATTCCAAAACGAGATGAATAAAGATAGATGAAGACTTTGAAAATTTTCCCCATCAACGGCTGGTTTCAATTGTCTAGTCGTAGGTATATATTTTCCAATTTGACCTAGACCCGAAAACTCAACAAAATTCGTGTGAATTGGTGCCGGGAAATGGTTTTAAGATTGAACAGAGGTGACATGCTTTCGAAAACTCGATTTACTGTTGTACTCCGGAAACCAAAAGACAATACTTTTTCCTTTTGAGGAGATTGTGAACTTAAGTACTTACTTTTCGTGTCCGGATCGACTGATTCTTGCCACTCCAATGGTATGTTTTTTTTTTTCATTTTGTGCCACCAGAGGCGCCCTTGCTAATCCGGTCTATTGTCAAATTCAGTGTTGCCAAAGGGGGCGATTTACTGCCGTTTGGGCTATTTGGAACGAGAATATGCGACGAAAAAATCTAAAAGGCGACAGGTAGCCACTTGGGTTACTTCCCTTTTAGCGAATTTTCACCTTTCCGGATACTAAATGACCTTTTTTAGTGAACTCCCACCTCTCTTCGGATACTAAAGTTTTCGGAATGACCGCATAACAAATTTTCAGTTGGGCTACTTTGCGTTTGAAAAACGGCGTTGGCAACACTGGTCAAATTAACGTTTATAACCTCAACCATATGTTTAGAATAATCATTGTACATTTCTTTTTACATACTATTACAAATAAAATAATTGGTTAACTTATTTTATTTTTTATATACCTAACTAAATACAAATGAAAAAATACCGTAACAGAAAACAATAAAACAAGAAGATACAGAACAGCACCACTGAGACTTATTCTCAAAGAACAGTACTGCAAATCCACCCTTGAAGACAAATACATACCTAGTGCTTTTGTTTGTGTGTAGTGTAAAAGGACACACTATGGTTTACCTCCTAGAAAAAGCCACTTTTGCAATCATCAATAATTAAAACATTAAATTGAGAAAACAAAAAAGAGAGGAGATATATTAGCATAATATTCATCAGTCAATGCTAGATGGTAAGTTTGACAGCTGTCATAATTTGACAATAGACCTGTTTAGAATCGCTGCCACCTAGTGTGTCTTGTCGGAAGCTCCCCAGAAAACCTCCCATAGGCCGAAACATGCATTGCTTTGCCATTTGTTAATTCATATCAGGTCTTCGGGCGTACAACCCTCACCCAGCAAGTTGGCACTGATAGTCCTGAATTACCCCATATTCGCATAAGGCACTATCGTATCCCCGAAATCAACTGGCAGTCGGGGAAATAAAACCAATACAAAAGGCATAATATACTGGAATTATTTACATACATTGACAAGGGATCAGGATTTCAAAATTGTTATGGCCCCGGCTGTCAGTTCATTCCGAGGATACTATAGGCACTATTTGGAGGTATCCCATCTCTTAGAGTTTTTTCCACATTCAGAGTCACCCACTCTCAGAAGGTATATTTAGTAATGTTCCCCAGTCCGATATCTTCTTACAGGCTCATCTGTGATGCCAATCTAAAGTCTTGGTATTACAGTTCTTCTCAGTTTCTGCGTCCGCAGCAGTTCTTTCTCTGATTGTTGGGAGCAATGCCGATCGATGATAGGGAAAAGTTTCTCAATCGGTGTAGACCCAGACATTAAACGTGCCGTTTCATTTACCTCTACGTCCACCTTAAGTGAAGAGAGGTCGAAGTTTGGGGATAAAGATGGTGGCCTCGTTCTTCGGAAGTATAGTTCCTTAATTACGCCACATTTTTTCAGAAAGCCGAGAAAGCAGTGGCTGCGTATCAAAAAGCCGTCGAAGAGACCCCAAAGGACGACTGGGCAAAGTGCTTTTATTATCTCAGTGGTTTCATCGGATTCAGCGATGTATTTATGTGATTAAAACAAACACATTACTATTTTAATCAGTTTTTGTTATTCTAAGAACTATTTATTTTGATCTTTTTTTTTTAACAGAAAGATACAATAAGAAACTTATTTACACAATAATATATTACACAGAAACAGTGCAACAAATGAGCGGAACCCGTTAAGTCATTTAAATGACTTCTCAACACGTAAAGGTCCTCGTACATAAAAAAAAAATTAATTGTAAAAAATCTGCCAACCTTATATTACATAATATGTTGGGTAATGGGCACTGGACAGTGGACACGTTCATCCTCCAATCAGACTATAATAACAAACAAAATGATCGTTCACAACAGGAAGCTGCCAGATAAACGAAATACTTAAATAATATAAATTCTGCATTATTATAAAGATGCGACTTATAAAACTAATAATTGGGAATAAAATCATTGTCACTGTAAGAACAACAGCTTTATGACAAGTTTTTGACGGGAAGTTATCACTAATATTAATACCCACCGATCCTGTTAGTAAAAACATTATTTTCTCTAGAGAATCGGATGCAGTATGAAATATAATAAATAAATAAATAATAATTATTATAATGTGATCAGGATATTGGCTGTCTTCGTTAAAATTAGAAACGTAATCAACAATAATGAATGATCGTTCGAAAATGTAAAATTCTCTAATTATGAGAATTGGAATACTGTGTGTTTATTTTTTATTAGTGTGCGTTCAGTGCGTTTATATACCAAACGAGCATACAGCCAGAGCTAGAAATAGAACACACTTTCTTCTAGCTCTGGATCTAAGTTCGTTTGGTGTAAACGCACTCTTAAACACGCAAATCAAGGAAATAGGGCTCCATTGTTATATAAAAGAGATAGAAGGTAGTTATTATGGAAGTACCGAAAAATGTCCCTTTACTTACAGAGCGGGTATACTTGTGCGCAAATCTCTAGGATTCAATGTGCATAGTAGACAAATAATAATTATACGTACGCCCTCATTCTTGACACATATCGTATTACAAATTAGTTCGCATGGTTTAGTCGCGCACGTAGATACCATAATATAGTCCGCCGTCCACAATCACTCCATCCATCCAAATGGAGCGATGTCACTCCAAATTATTACCGCGAGCAATAAAAAAAAACGGATAATTGGATAATGTGGAGTGATAGGATAAGTTGGATATCCATCAGTCCAAAATCCAAACCCGCCAAGCCATTAGTCCATCACTCCAAATGAGAAATGTGTGACTTTTTAACTGACCACAGAAGGCGATCAAAATTTGAAGCAATCTTTGATAATTTGCATCTTCATTGATTGTCCTTAAGTCAGAATTCCTTAGAGACTGTTGCGACTATAATCTTTCTGTGTGCTCATTTAAATGGGCGAATACGTATATCCGGCAGATAAACACGTTTTACTACCTATTCTTGTCTTTTGAACACAGAATTTGAATCATGGGCGTTTACAAACACTTGAGTCTCATTTTTTCGCGGCACACCAACCGATGATCACAGTACACCAGTGTGCCACGGCACACTATTTTCGGAACACTGGTCTAATGGACGTTGTCCAATCTAAGGTACCTATGATATAAATTCAGGCAGACTCATATGGAGCTGTCAAACGCGTGACAAAGGGATGGACGCCATTTTCAATCATCGTACTCGTTAACAGTACGTCCTATTCGAATTCCAATTTATGGCCGCACTTTTTTTTACCCATTACGCCGTTTCCCGAAGGGGGTAGGCAAAGAGTACGGACTTACATTATTTCCTATCCAAACAAACCTTTTTCGCTTCCTCCAAACGCATAACATTCCGCATACATGCTCTTCTATTTTTTTTGCTCCTGACTTAGCCCTCCTCTAAGACGGCACCGATATGATCGGACCATGTCATCCGAGGCCAGCCTCGTCTGCCTGCACCATACGATTCATCATAATCCATTGGAGTTTGGAGTGATGGTGAATAAGATTAATTTTTGTGGTTGTAATCCAATACATCCATTTGGAGTGATCGTGGATGGCGGGCTTAATGTTCCAAGCGTTCGTCCGACTGTAATGATACGTTAAGCTGGATGAGTTACCTCCTATAATGGATGAAGACTCGTTACAGCTTGTCTAATGAATGACGCCATTACTCATTGATTTGTATGCAACGACAATCCTTATTATGATAATTCGCTCCTCCTGGAAAATTATATCCTGCGGTGTACATATTGCGTTGTTATACAAAAAAATAATATACACAACGTTACAAAAATAATATTGGACTCTTGCGCTGTTTTAAAGGATTAGATCTACAGCGCCAAATACATGACAACAGTCGCAGTCTTTAAATTTGGTTGCTCTCTTGTTCTCAATAATTTCCAACTTTTATCTCTATTTTTCATTAATTTTTATTTTATTTTATTTCTCTCTACGCAACAATTGTTGCTTTTAATTCTTCAAACACATTATTTTGAACTTTGTAATACTTAGACATTATAAATGTTTATAAATAAAACTAACTTTGCAGTATTACAATAGGTTATATATTTTTTTTTCCGAAATATATTTTCGGTCGACTATGCGACCATCGTCAGCGGAGAGTTTATTAGACTCAGAGTTTAGAGTTTTAGTTTGAGCTAAAAAAAAAATATTATCATAATCTTGCACTCGCCAATCATCTTGGTAAAAGTGGAGTAGTACAGGTGCATTCAAACCAAACCAACATAATAATAGAGTCAGATCTGGAAAGTAGAGTATAAACTTGATCGTTGATATGGTAACGAGAAAGAACTGCCATCGCCCACTAATTAGTTCATGCTTGTTATTGTTTCCATGGTGTCCAGTATCAACCATAAAAGAAAGTATGCTCTGTTTCTAGATTCGACTCTATGTTCTTATGGTGTAAATTCACCTTAAAATTAGTCATTTTCAGTTCGGAAATCTCTTAAAAAATAAATTTCGCGATGGAGATGGATTATCGGTTAACGATTCGTGCATTTATGTGGTGTGTAGGACACATCAGAGGAATGTCTAGATAAACTGTTTGACATAGACCGTGTGATATTGTCATCATGCTCGGGTCTAGGACATGTTATGTCTAGAATCTAGATCCCGTATTCCACCTGTCACGTGATTGAATATTTCGCAATCATGTAATAATACTAGAGTGATTAATGATCTATTGATCTACCGCATATTATACTACATACTATTAACAATTTACATAATGATATTGCTTCGACATTCGCATATTAAGAGGTTACTATTACATATTGTGTTTTTCTTTACATTATTATAATGTATAAGAAGATAAAATTATTATACAGAAATAAATGCTTTTGCTTCGTACTAAAAATATTCGATTATAAATTGAGTTAATTATAAGGATCTTGCATCTGACAATATAAAATACAGTACTAGCTTTCCCGACAGACGTCGTCCTGTGGACCCTTTGGTCCTAACTACAGGCGATCCGTTCATTGTGCACTGCGCCTCCAGAAACAAAAATAAACTAATTAAATAATAACATTAAAATATTATTATAGTGGAAATAAAATACGCACTAAACGCCAAAAACTTGGACTAAGTGCAATATTTAGGCTATTGACAATGGTTTATAGAACATTTCCTCATACTCAACTATTTTTTTTAGTTTTTGGCGCTTAGTGCGTATTTTATTTCCAGTATACATTAATTCTCAAACGTCCATATTTCATTCGTATTCAAAGCTCAGACGGAATCAACGCGAGAATATAATAATTAGAGGTACGTAATTTTCGAAAATAAAATATTATAATAATGCATTTAAAAAAAATACAAAAGCACAATTTCGCATTTATTCGCATGAAACATAAAATGTCAATAATAAAACACCTTTGAGTATTTTAAATATTTAATAAAAAGTTATTTTAGTTGAATTTGTATGAATGATTGAATTTGTATGAATGATTCTAAAACGCCCGAAACGGTGGAGTAGATGAAATAGGCTGCTGTAAAAGTGCCAATTACGTATGCGAGAATGAGAGGGCGCAGGTGCAGAAGACAATAATTTTGTTAGATTTTTTTTACAAAGATGGCGTCGCATGAAATTCGTTCCATACTAACTTTTATATTATATTTTAAATTATTTCTTATCCATTTTCAACAATTCAAAGAATATTTTTTTATTATTATAGAAAAAAAAATGTTTATTTTTTCAGAAATATTTTCAAAATAAATAAAAGTACACTTGATCAAACACAACATTTTCAGACTAGAAATATAAGGTAGGTACCTAAGGTTATCAAAGTGTGGTGCGCGATACTAAGAAACAAATAAAATTTAAATAATAATATCAAAGAATGATCGATATTCTGATTTATTTTGGATTCATAAGGTTATTATTATACTAGTTTTTAAAAGGCGCCCGTGGCGCACACTTCTGGCTTTTTCTTGCAAACTTTGCTTTCGTATCGATGAATTCACATGCGAGTTTTTGAAACAATTGGTTGATTGAACTCTTTATATTACAAATATTGCATTCGTTTGGCTTTTCTCAGCAATGGATTCGCAAGAGAGTCTTTAAATAATCCGAGTATGTAAAATTGTGATTCTCCACTTCATGAACATTAAATAAAGTGCTCAACCAAATTAGTGGAACAAAATTTCTCTTTAGTTGCGAGTGGAGCCATCTTGCGGTAAACTCGGGAACTAAAAACGTTAATGACATCAGTCAGCGTATTATAAGATCACAAACAATTATAAGCTTCTTGATTCTCCCAGGAATTTGTTAGAGATGTTGAGAGAAAGAGAATAGAAAATAACAAAAAAAAAAACAGATATAATTTATATTCTAAAATAAAAGTTGTAAGAAGGCATGATCGATCGAGAATGGCGTGAACCGAACAAATCGATTTCAAATTCAAGTAATGTCAGATCAGAGGTAAAAGAAATAGGAGAGGTTGTTTGAGAAATGACAGTTCGATGGAAGAAGCCAAAGAAGATAAAAAGAGTGGAGGTCCATTTTCTTTGCCTACCCTTTAAAGGACAAGGCGTGATGGGTAAATAAAAAAAATGTAAAAAGGGGCGTTCAATCAAAAAAGTTTGAGAATATTAGTAAATAATGCGTGAATCAATATAAAAATATTTTACTTATTTCTAATGTGCGATTTAATTCAATTCGCTATACTTTTTTATATCCAAGGTCGATATTAACATTTCAGTAGGTACATAATATCATAAGAAATTATATTTTTTTACAATACATACATAGGTACCTATTACAATGAACAATTTTATATTATTGTCGTTAATACCGTATAGGACATGTAGGTATATTTTCACAAGGTATTCATGATAATCACGATATTTTGGGATATATTATGTTCACTAGCTTATACCCGTCTTGCTTTACGTTTTTGATTCCGATTGTCAGGCTTGATCGGTAGGTTCTAGTCTAGCTTCCTATTGCTTAACAGACCTCTATAACTGGCACAGAAAAAGAAGAATGACACTTTTAATGTTTATTAAAATTTTGTTTGAAGATCCTAAAAAATAGGGTTTTTTAAATAGCTCTAAATATATTAAAGTTAATCTAGCAAATTGTATTAAAGAACCTTCTCCGACATTTTGCACGGCTCTGTGCAGATTCATATCTGACGTAGCATTTGTATTTTGAGCGTGATGCTATGACATACGCTAAAAAGCAAATAAAAAAAGCATTTCTGTGATATTATGTAGATAGAGGAGGGGCTTATCCGAGTTTTATTTAATTTCCCAATTTACCACGCAACTTTCTTAATTTTTTCTTTCATAAGAACCTTCTACTGATAAAAGCCAACACGACAAAAAAAGAATTAGTGAAATCGGTTCAGCCGTTCAGGCGTGATGCTGTTTTATTTAATTTCCCAATTTACCACGCAACTTTCTTAATTTTTTCTTTCATAAGAACCTTCTACTGATAAAAGCCAACACGACAAAAAAAGAATTAGTGAAATCGGTTCAGCCGTTCAGGCGTGATGCTGTTACAAAAATATATATAAACGGACTAAAATATTATGTAGATTATTACTATCGTTATATAAAATTGGGAAGTTCGTCCATAACTAGATATTTAGTTGAAATACCTACTCTAACCCAACGCAAAATTATTTCATACTAAACTTCTAAGCTAGGATTCTGGAGAAAATTACCAAAACGTACCTACCCGGTTTTGATGTTTTTTTTTTTCACAATCAAAGGTGGGTCACACGCGCATATCATACACTCACCCCTGACATCTGACTGACAAGTGTTTTTTTTGGGACGAAACTGAAATGGCCTTCCTTTATTAAAAAGTTTCAAATGTGTAGGTAGGTACCTATAGGTGGTAGAGCTCTGCAGAAATGGAGAAAATGAGAAACATTTTTCATACATAATTATTTTCGTTGGTAAGTCAATGACTGTTATTCTGAAATGAAAAACAGACGATTGAGTTGCGTCGTATGCAATTGTTATTGAGACTTTTGACATTGTCTGTATTCTGAAAATGTTTTATCCAATACATTAGTTGCGTAACTACAGGCAACCGATTAAGTTCTAAGCAAGAGCTTCTTGCGTTGAGTTGGAATGTGAATTTGAAAATATCAGTGTATATTCTTTACCGTGACAACCAATAACAATTTATTTATTTATTTATTCATACATAATATTGATAACAGTGATAACAGACAACAAATGGAAATGCTGCCCAAATAGACCAAGCCTGTACTAGGGCAAACATCTTAACAGTCCATAAAAAAGAATATCCAAAGGAACATACAAACACGAACCACAGCACAACCACCAACTCAACTACGTAAAGTCCGCAAACAAAGCATAACCATGGAAGATGTCCGTGGAAACATTATACATAGAGAAAAAAACTTGATACTAGATCAAAGGTTCCAACATAGAACTTTTGCTACGGGAAGTAATGTCAAATTGACCGCAGTTCTCAACGTCTTAAAAGTAAAATTGGGACGCTTTAAAGTTTAAACGACGATATAACTTTATACATACAGAACAATTAAACAAACAGGTTTTGCTGCTGACATTGTATAATCTGAAAACGGTGGTAAAGTTATGTCACGTGACGTTAGACCTCTAGTACCTATTATAGTAATTTCATCTATTGTGCGTCAGAGCAATTCTCGGCAAATCTTTGAAAAAAAAAATTATTCAGAGTAAATAATATTGTAATAATAATGTAGGTACGTTGTTTGTTTACGTGCCCGAGGGTAGTTATCGAATGCATAACAATGGGAACAGAACGGACATTCGCTGAATGAACGCTGACGTAGAAAAAGGCAGCATCTACTAACGGATGCGTCTGCACGCGTTTGCGTAATTATCTACATCTAAAAACGTGATGACAATCACGCTAAGTAGTAGATAAATTATCTATAGGTACAGGCTGACTGGTAATTCGATACATTCCTTGAAAGGGGTTATACCTACTAGAGCAAATTTGCAACAATTTTGTTCGCATTAACTAGGGGTCCAATGCCAGTGCTTTTCGAGTTATTTAATTTAACCTTTTAGAGTTTTTTTTTTCAATTTTCCACCTTTTGACCTAAAATTGAAAATTGTGAACAAAGTAGGTACTACATATAAGTAAAAAATACACTTTTCCAAAAGCTGAAGAATAAAGGAATGGTTGAAGTAAAAAACCAAGAAGAAAATTTCATAAACCTCGTTGATTTTTTATTTGCATTTGAAACGAAGTGTCCAAGGATAATCTTGTGAATAAGTTGGTAACATCGCATCACGAACGACGCCATTGCCTACGCACCCATCGCAGACCCATCACATCCACCCTTGTGGAGGAAATAGACATGGCTGGGAGACGTATTAGGAATGCCGAATGACAGTCGGCCTAGGAGGCGATGTTTTTCATGAGGTAAGTAGTGAGGGCATCAAAAATCACCATTTCTATCCTGGATAAATGCCCCTTTGACGCAAGTTGTGTTTCAGCTAAGTTTATGGGCCATTTATAAGTGCCATTTACAAAACATCGACTTCAAATAATCAATGTGCATCATTCAGATTTCCAGAAATCAAGAGTCCTGAAAAATGGGCACAAGAATCTAGATGAACTTAGAAGGTTGTGTTAATTATCCTACCTTGGGCTTGATAGGAAGCCAACAGCAGTTTCGTAGGTCTGGGCGCGTGCAGCCTTCCATCTCTCAACAGCTTCCTCAGCTGTAAGCAGAGCAATCTCCTGGCCGTGGACGACTCCACTCTGCTCGGTTCTTCGGGCCAGAAGCGTACTCCGAACCAAAAGCAAGGGACTGTCCCAGCTTGGTGACGGATACGCTTGTGACTTTCCAGCCATCTCTGTTAAAAGAAAAAGGACACACTATTATTTTTATCAAATTTTCTAAAATGGCAATCTGAAATTGTAGAATTTACAATAAAATTATGCCGGATATCTCCGAGTCTCTGAACGCCGGAGGAACGAATTTGAAGAGGCTGGTTAACCAATGGCTGATGCGGGTTGGAATTGACGAATCGGAGAGTGCGCTTATGAAATGTTAAGACAGGGACTTCTGGGTTGGACGACGTGTTGCGGAGTGGTAATTCTTTTTAATTTGCAGTTACGAATGGTTAAATTGGTGATGGATGATGATTATGAAATGTGCTGAAAAGAATTTATGTGTGTTTGTTTGTGTGTTTGTTTGTG
The DNA here is from genome assembly GCA_963576905.1 of Mystacides longicornis. NCBI lineage: Eukaryota > Metazoa > Arthropoda > Insecta > Trichoptera > Leptoceridae > Mystacides > Mystacides longicornis. The sequence continues at coordinate 24,230,579 of OY756438.1, forward strand.
TGTTCTCTTTTGTGCGTGCTTGTTCTGTATTTACGAAGATTTTCCGATTTTCTAATGCAAGTTGAAAACTTTATATAAGGTTGATGGGTGCACGGTTTCAACGTTTTGGTCTTTGAAAGGGATGAAGCAAGAACGAATTGTAAAATAACCGCGGAAAATGAATGTCTTGAACAAGTGAATGAGTAGGTATGTGTATTTAGGAAGTATGTTTATCAGGGATGGAAAGTGTGAAAAAGAAATCGAACGTAGGAAAGTAGCTGGTAGCAGGATGGGCGATGCACTAAGACCTATTATGAGAAACAGCAAAGTCTCACTACAAGCTAAAAAAAAACTAGCGCATAACGCAATCCTGTTACCATCGATGATGTATAGTTGACAAACGTGGACATAGCGAAGTGTAATATAAAATGTAGTAGAGATGAGAGCTGTGGTAGAGAAGGAAGGAAAGGTGTAAGAAAGCGTGGACGACTCGAGGAAGGCCAGCTCAGAATTAAGAGAAAGAGGAGTGGTTGTATGAGAAATGGTATGTTAGTGGAAAAAACGAAGAGGTGTATTTGGATAGAAAGGAGTAGGGGTCAGTTCTCTCTGCGTACGTGATGGGAGAAATAAATATAAGGAGATGCAGCTTCTTAAATTTAGTACATAATAGTTTAATGAATCTACACGAGATTCTTCTGTATTGGTCCCATTTTGATCGGCAAATTCGTCCATCGATGAGCTTACGTGTTGACATAAGCGATATGTGTGTGAAGATAAAGGGATTAGGAGAAGTGCTTGAATAAGAATTATTAGAGGAAAAGCCAGGTCTGAAAAAAAAAGAAAGAAAAGTTTGCCACTAGAGTAGACATAATATTGTGTATTTCTCTGTGGCATCGTGTTTCTATTTCTTTGATTTCATTTAGACTTACAGTGATAGGGCCGTTGCTTGGATCTGGCGTGACCCCATTCTCAGTATACTGCAGCCCAAAATAGTCCTTTTCTCCGAGCTCCAAATATTGGAAGACGTGTTCCAGGAGTTCGGATCCTTTGGCTTTTTTCTGTAACAACAATGGACAAAAACATAATTTACATAAAAAAGTAACTAGGTATTCTTAACAACGTAATACATAATACGTGATTATAATATCAATACTCCAATAAAAGGTGCATATCGCATACAAGTATTATGATAAATTAGCACAAGTATAAACATACAGAACCGATTATTTTATAATTAAATCGATAAGTGTTCGATTTTAAGATGTAATATTTTTCACCATTGAACCACTAGGAGCTTAGGACCGTCTTCTATTGTTTTGCATAACTCATAGTACCTAATTCTTATCCGATTTGATGGAAATTTGGTAGAACGGTTAGCCCCTCGATGCAGATGAGTCAGTAAAATGTTGAGATCTGTACCTTCAGGGGAACCCTCTTAAAGTATCCAAAGGAAATTTCACTCGTTCTAGAAAAAGGGCTAAAAAAGAAAAAAAAATTCTTCGATTTTCATAAAATTTGGTATACGGGTTGGTCTTATGCTCCTACACAAGCACGTAAAATTTGAGGTCCGTAACTTCAGTGGGTCCCCCTTAAAGTACCGATTAATATTGAATATGTAGTTCTAAAGCAGATAATAAAAAGCTCCAATAGTCGATATCATTTTAAAGTTTCTATAATAATTCCAAGGATAAATTCATTTTAATCGTAAAATTATGAATTTTTATGCAAAGATATGTTTTACACGAAAAGGCTGTTATAATATACTACGAGTTCTGGGCTACCCTAGTACAGCAGCTTTTTGTTAACAGACAACGCGGATTCGTTAACATGGACGTGTCAATTCTGGTAACATCGTCTTAATCAGTTCAAGGCTTACAAGAATATTTTAACAAAACTAGTTTTTTGATCCCTAGTTGCAATAATTTGCATGTTTTATTATCTTCACGACCATCGCGCGACCTTGTCAGGTCAGATCGTTGATTGCCCAATTTACATACCTACTCATTTATTTACACAAATGCATAAATACGGCAATTGCATTATTGAGGTGCATTAGCGGTTACGAAGCCGGCTTTCGTACTGCGGACGTCGTGGTTCGATCCCAGGTGCCGACCATCTTCCTCTTTCACGACACAAGCTTTGAGTAGCTTACTGTGAAAGAGTCAATGGGTATATTTGTGTTCACTTTGAGTGAGCACAGATTCATTTGAAAAATAAAAGAAACATCAGATGGTTGATTTTGACTGCTTGCGCAGTTGAAGATGATGTCAAAAAAATTTTTTTTGTCTATGTATTGTTGCAATAATAATAATAATTTGACTAAATTATTGTAAACTACTTATGAGCGTATACAATTATTTAGTCTAAAAATAATGGTAATTTACAGAAAAATAAAACTATTATGGTTGCTGCGTAACAAGACAATCACTACGAGATGGTTACCTACAATTATGACGTGTGTATAGGATGTCGAAATCGACGCTGTTACACCATGTTGTTATGTCAGATTTTATCTGAAACATCGTGCATCTAGATTGCTAGCTTGGTGTTCCAATTATTTAATTAAAATAAAACAGTTTTCAAAAAAAATCAATCTTTTTTCCCTTTTCTACGACACTTAAGGGAGGCAAAAAGAGCTTGTCACTGCACTCGATCTCACGCAGTTTCAATGCCCTCTGCGACCAATACAAACTCCCTTTACGCCCCACTTAAGGGCATAGGGAGCCAACAAGAGCACTCCATTGCGCTCGATCTTGCGTGATGTTAATGACCTCCTCCCAGACCATGTGCAAATTCCTCAGCTCTGCCTCGAAGGAGCGGAACACAGTATGACAGGGTCTTCCTCGTCTTCGGGGCCTTGATGGGAGGAAGAACAGCGCTCTCCTCGGCATCCTTAACACATGTCCCAGCCAAGTCCATCTCCTCTCCACAATGGTAGGTGACGGGCCCTCGCTGGGTGCGCCAGCGTATAGCGTCGTTCGTTATGCGGTGGTACCATCTTATAACCAAAATTCTCCTGCTACACCTTTTCCAAATCCCTCAGCTCTACCTCAAAAGAACGGAACACGGTATCCTCATCGTTGAGACCCTGATGGGAGAGGAAGAACAGCGTCTTCTGTGACAAAAAATGTCGTTCGGTATCCTTAACACAAAGATATGTCTTAGCCATGTTCACCTCCTCCTCTCCAAACTGGTAGAAGTCACATGTCTGCGCTGAATGAGGTAGTACCACCTTATACCCAGTATTCTTCTAAAGCAATTTGTTTCAAAGAAGACTCTTTTGTTCCTGGGCTTTGGTGATATACCAGGACTCACCCATACAAAAGAATAGAAAACACACATGCATCAAACAGTTTACAATTTCGTCTCGACACTAAACGTCAACGCTTTCCATATATCTTGGTATTCCATATCTAAGACATTCTTCTTTGATAAAGTTTGACAAGAGGGGTGGATGTCTTTTAGAATCGTGGAATAAGGTGTTTTTAATAGCCCAGAACTGACAAAATTCGCCAGAGAGATCACAATTTCCTGAAGGGAACTAGACCACACGCACAATTTAGGATGTCCTAGCTTGATAGAAAGAGGAAATGAGAAGAGCCAATGAGGTGACGACTTGGTACTATTTTACAGTGTCGAACCCGTTGTATGTATTTAAAACTAGCTTTCCCAACAGACGTTGTGCTTTAGTAGTCCTTACTATGAATATTGATTTCAAATTTGTAATTTATACAAAAATACGTTTAAAATATCTTTGAATGTTAAAAAAAATATTTTTGAAAACTCGAAAGAAAAGATCTGCGTAAGTACCGATGTTTTGAAACTAAATGGTTGTTGTTTGTTGTCAAGTAAATTGTGTTATGGAATTTTTCACAGAAGGCGTTGTTGTCAGTAAATCCGTTCCATACTAACTTCAATATTATATTTTATATTATTTGTTATCCGTTTTTCGAATTTTTATTGTTTATTCTGTTATATTCGGAGCGGCGAAGAATCCAATAAATCAAAAATGATAGAATCTGTTCAGCCGATTTCGGGTTATAAGAAGTGCTCGCACTAATCCGTCTTTCTTTTATATTAGGTATACCTACCTAGATTAAATACAAAAAGATTTTTTATCCAACACGCCGAGTCGATTAAGGGCTAGGCAGAGAGAACACATCTCCACTCTTTTCTATCCATGCACACTTCTTTCGCTTCATCCACTGTCATACCATTTCTCTCATACAACCTCTCCTATTTCTCTTACTTCTGACCTGGCGATCCACGTCATTGGAGGTCGGCCATGCTTTCTCACACCCTTCCTTATGAATTCTCTTCGTCGAAAAGTGTTCGCACTAACCCGACTTTCTTTTACATTATTATAGGTAGTTACTTAAGATTCTAGTGCAGGAACTTTTATTACTTACAGCAAATTCAACTCCTAGCCTCTGTTGCATCTGACGTAGATTTCGTTATCTCTGCGGTTGAGGTACATTCCTAACGGTTATACCGAATGATTATCTCGTACAGGATTATCCGGTGTATTTAGATAAGTCTGTATCTTTCAGGATATTGACAATAAAACGAATATACGGGCGACAATTATTATTGATACTAGTAATCGACCAGTGCTCGAAATTCGACCATTTAGATTCTAAGATAAGATTCCTTTGTCAAAGACTGAGCGAGCGCTATTTCACAATTTTCTTTCAAAAACAATGACATGGATACCTATACGTCAAATTTGAAATGTTGATAATAGGTATGTAAAAACTTTTTTTAAATTATTATTAAATACAAACAATATCAATCTCATTCTGAATTTGATCACAGATAAACAAAAGAATATATGCGTATGTGTCAATGTCAAATATATCGTAGTGTGTGTGAGTATGAAATACATAACATTACAGTTTAATATTGTGCGTAGTGTTTTTTTTTTATTGATTTAATCTATTTTTATGCATAATAATTTGAAAAAAAAATTAGCATTCGTCGCCCCTTCTCTATAATATAAACTATAAGTGTGCGAAATTTCATACTCCTCCGTCCGCGCAATTTCACAAAATGGTCACAAAGATTTTTCTTCGCGTATTAATATATAGATTCCCGTCTCACATATTATTATTTGACCGTACACTCACAACGCACCGAGTTTTGTACATTGTATAGATACACATGACATTGATTGAGGGTAATAATAATTTAAGCTGTGATTATTTTTCTCTATTCGCCCCCAGACAGACCCCATCGATCATTCGCATATAAGGGTTTCTTAGACAGTTTTTTTTAGACTCGCTATGCATTGTTGGATTTGACGACATTTTTTAAATAAAATATATGACTGTAAAACTCGTATCGCCTACATTCGAGGTCATCGAGATTGGCTTTTTCCTTTCGCATAGGCAAATGAAAGAGACGGCCATCATAAGAAAGAGACTACGGAATCGAGCCGTCCATTTTTTCCAATCTAAGAAACATGCTGACCTAAGCTTCAAAAACAAATTCTTAAAGCAGCTTGATTACAGGTGCCGAGTGGTTTTTGACGATCGATCGCGGTCGGCTCATTATCACAAGATTGCCACCTTGGAGGGAAGACGAACAACAACTGACTTGGTATATCTTTACAAGATAGTGAACGGTTTTGTTGACTCGGAGTCCTTGGTCGCTAATCTGGCATTTTGTTGTCCCTCCCGTCCCATCCGATCGCCATACATTTTTAGACTCCCTATCTCTAAAACCAACTATACACAGAACTCGTTTTTTTCAGAGAGCATGCGCCAACTACAATGTATTTTTTAAAAGTGTAGATATATTTCAACATTCCATTAGAGCCTTTAAGGCAAAAATCTTGGAGGCCCCGCGTGGTTCATGACGGTGAGTGTCTGGGGCGCCTGACGTGTCAGCCGCACCTCTATTCCCCCTTCTTTCCTTTTTTATTGTCACAATCCTTATTCCTTCCCAATCTCCTCTGCTCCCATGCTCTACCCCGAAATTTTGAACTTTGCGTTAACTTTGTTACTTCTTTATTTATTTTTGTAAATTATTACTTTCACGAGCCTTAAGGCTGCTTTCTTTTTCTTTTGATGTTTTTTTTTTATATATTGTTATTTTGTAAATGTGTCTCACATCCGTTGGCTTGCATTTAACGTGCTTGCCAACTATGCATATACCCGCAAACTGAAATGGTCTATTAGTTATTATATGCAATGAAATTTGTAATATTTTATTTAATGACTGTAAGTTTCTTTGAATAAAAAAAAATAAGCTGGGATGAAGCTGTACAACTGAAGCAAGGTAAGTATTATTAAATTCAGAATGTTAAACCTGTTATTGTACAGCTGTCACTGCATCATCATCATTTTTGATCCTCACTTCTTACTCTTTCTATTAGGCTCAGACATCTTGACAACGCGCAAAGTCTACCTGCTTCCTTTTAAGATAATGGTGACGCCTTTCTGGGGCAATGTCGAGCATAAAATAAGAACGGGGCGATGTTCTCCACTATCTTATCTGAACTGCGATGAGTGTATATGATGATATGATACATTGATACATACATGACTACTAGGCGAATGAGAAAAAGAAAATATGCCTTACACATTGCTCACGCAGCATTACAATAATTTTCAAAATAATAATTAAACTACGACCATTGATAACGGAGAAGTTGCAGAGTGCACCGGAAGATTTTCTGTGGATTTGTAAAAGCATTTGATAGGGTAGATCTGAGTAGATTATGTCAATCTATGGTGTGAACGATCGGCTTATTCGTTCTATTGCTTTCGCTCGCTTTTAAGATACTAATTGCCTGCTGCCTGTTTGAAGGTGAACAATCACCTTTTTCCGGAGTTCTATCTTACGAAGTGCGTGAAGCAAGGGTGCGTCATGTCACTCCGGTTGTTCTATGTATTTTTTTTTATTTTTGTCAGTGTGTTGGCCGTGGGGCTGTCGGCTAAAAATAGCACCTCTGCTCTTTTTGCTGGTTTTTACGAGCATGCTGTAAGAGGCAGGAAATCGAAAAATCAGACCGGGACCGTGAGGTGGACCATCTCACGTCAGCAAAGGCACAAGAAATAAGCCTCGGACGCCTGGGTCCCATCAGGTGGTGTCCTCTCTGTGAAGGCGCATGGTCTCTTGTACCTCCCTATGCTCCTTAGTGGGGCTTAGGGCCCCCGTATTGCGGGTTAGCTTGGGAGGGAGGTCCGCGGCGGGCTTGATTTGTGTGGAGCCGACCTTTTGGTTTGGTTGCTTCGATCAGACTAGGGAGTTGGTTTTGTGCGGGTCCAGCTAGCTGCGGATTGGTCTCCACCAGGCTGATTTGCGGTGTGCGATAAAATACAACAGAGGTGGTTGCCTATTGGCTTTGTTGGTGCACAACGTTCTAATTATGTTTAGATTCTTGTGAGTGTGACCTTTTCAGGACTAGATCTTAAAGAAAAAATAACAACTAACGACTCTAAAAATTCATTACTAATGTTCGATTTTTAAATGGAACAAACCACTACGGGCTTACGACCGTCTTCTACTGTTATTTCGAAGGCTGGCTTAGTGTGATCACTTTACGTTAACAACGTTCGCCATTAGGTGGTAATGTTTGTCTCCGAAAATCTTAATCATGAGAATTCTCAACATGTTCAACATGTCGAAAACTCTCATGTATGAAACAAGTAGAAATTTAATAATTAATGAAAAATAGAGAAGAAAAGTTGGAAATTATTGAGAACAAGAGAGCAACCAAATTTAAAGACTGCGACTGCTGTCATATATTTGGCGCCAGGATATGACTATATCCATATATCTATATAGAGGTGGTTGGTTGATAGCCCAATTGTATCAGACAACAGCGTATTGAAAGTCGTCTACTCGAATCACGATGCCGACCGTTTCCAATTTCGCGACACTAGAGTGAGCCCAGATTCATCTAATAAAAAAATCAGTAAGTACCTATACAAGAAGCAAAAGTTTGGATAGAAAAGTGCGGAGGACCGTTCTCTCTACCTTTCTCTTCGAACATGGCGTGAGGTAAGAAAAAAGTAAAAAAAACTACTTCAACTGTAGAATTGCATTTTGCATTCACGATAGGGCCTTAATACGATCTAGTTGGGATCTTGTTTAAATCCTTAATTTTATCACAATATATTTTTAAAATTAACGATTATTTCAGTTTTTTTTTAATAATGTAGAATTCTTTAAGCACTCTAGAACCCTCAAGAAATTCGTAAGCGACCTAGTTTTAGGTTAATTATTTCGTGAATAATCCCCCTGCTTCCTTACTGACAATGCGGTCCGTACTTGTCTCCATATTATTATGACTTGCATCGAGCAATCTGCACTTGTAGTAGCAGCTAGCCAGTAGGCACGGGTGATGGGATTTCAGACACCTTGGAGAAGGTTATCTACATCTGGTAAGATGGATTGCTAGGAGATTGTATATTATAAAAAAAAGAATACTTAGCAACAATGTACAATTGTGTACAATTTATAATTTCAAATAGGGTATGTATAGATAAGTAATTTGAATCTCAAATAATTGAACAATCCAAGAAGTTGATGAATGGATTGAGCACAACTTTGCCATCAATAAAATATGTTATGAAAATATCAATATACTTAATGTAAAATAAAATTTACTTTTCAATAAGTTTAAAATAAAAACAAAAATGTGAGTAAAATAACTGAAGAATATAAAAATGCACAACCAATCCTTTTCTCAGATGTTTTGTTGTCATTCCCAAACTATTCCAAAAGTAGGCAAGTTTGTATACCTAAGATTCCCAAAAGATGCGTAATCTATACATTTTCCTTATAAATTAGGATGAATAGCTCAAATTCTAAGAATGTGCCATAAAATAATAATAATCGCATACATAATAATTGATAATTATATTATCACTTAAATTAACCACTGAGAAATCCGATTGAGTGCATAATGAATTTCAAAAAGATATAAGTAATATGTAATTGCTACATACAAGAAATCGTTCAATTCAAAGAAAGCAAATTTTTAAGGTTAATTAATTTATAATAACGAATAACATTTTGAATAAAAGTTTTTTTTAATAAAGCTTTTTTTATCAAACTAGAAAAGAACAAAGGTTGGTTTGATCAATTTCTTGGTAACTATATGTTGAGTTATAATCGAATTAACTTTTTTGACAGCTAAGATAAAAAGTTAACAATAAAACAAAATGTTTATATTAATAATTTCAATTTGAATGAAAATACTCACATCTATTTGAAATGCATGTTGCGTATCATCCAAAAAAGTAATATTTGCACTTATTGTGTTGATTTTTTTATCCCGGTGATCGGCTTTCAATATGTATCCCGTACCAGGAGTACCGAAAGCCCGTCTAGATACACTTTCAATCATATTTACACTTAATAAACAATCAACACATCACATAAAAACACTATTATTCACACATGAAATAAATTAAATCCAATTTTTCCTATATAATGTTTCGTTATAACATGTTTTGACAACAGAGATATGTGAATTAAATTTGATTCAATCGATACAAAATAATATACTATATATCACACTACGTTTTGTTGTCATCTTTTTGATATGCTAAACATTTTGTAAACAGCAAAAAAATGCATTAGAATTCGACCGGCGAAAAAATATTATTTACACAAAACTATTCGTAGGTGAGCCCAAAAAATGTTTTTTAAAAACGTTCAATTAAGTTTGTTTTATTTGCAGTAAATCGCCTCGCTAAGAGTTGAATAAACGAAAAATACCTTAAGCCGAACGGTTTTTTTACATAATACACAACAATATTCGCGATAAACTGGTTTTTAAGAACAGCGTGTGCCGCGAACTGGGATCATCCGCTCGCAATTTGCGATAAACAATTTTTATGTTAGACTGACAGTACGACAGTATGCATTTAATATACCTACTTATGTGTAGGTATCGCCGCTAAAGACGTCTCAGGCTGACAACATAACGATATAAAAAATGACAGATTGGTAAATATTCTGTTCTTCTATGGATGCATAATTCCATAGAATAAATAAAAGTAAATTCAGAATATTGAAGATCTATAAAATAAAAATATATAATTAGTATGTAATCAAAATTTAGTGTACCTACATATTTTTTTATTAGTAAAGAAAGCAATCATTGATTGATTGCACATTGAGAAATGATGATTTACATGAAACATTATCAGCTATGCATTTGAATAAAAAATTCAGATTTGATCAAAGATCTAAATCTGTGGGTTGTCGTACATCTCGCATTCCACTCCTTTTATCTGCCATCTTCTTCAATTCGGCATAAAATGGCGTAGTTAAACTCAAAATTTGTCTGTATTCCCGTCCATAGACTAAAAAATTCTCATCGGGGATGTCCCCTGTGACTCTTTTCCTCATTTTGAACAAGGAACAATGGTGATCAACTAAGTTTGTATTTTCTCCTTAGAAACTTAAAAAATAATTTTAATGCTATAGAAATGATGCTACTGACCCGGTAGCCTAGTGGCATAGGCACTGATTTGAGAGCAAGAGATCCTCATTTTGATTCCTGCTCGGGCTAAACATCTTCCGAGTTTTTTCACTTGAAATTTCTACTTGAGGTTAGAATTCTGTCTCAGATTGTACAGGATTGGTTGACTACCTACACAATATTTTACTATGATGAACAAGTTTTACAACTTTCCTTCAACCTTCTATTCATTTTTCAATTAGTAGATTTTTTTAGTACTTAATTCATGACTTTTTTATAAACATTCATCTTTAAATTATAGCTTACTTCTATGACAATATTTCCTAACCCCATATTCGTCCAATTTTTTTCAACTCCTGCAGGCTGTCACTGATCGTTATACCTAGCAGTTGAGCAGCATCCCTCTTTGTTTGACCTCAGCCTTAATTTTTTTATTCTTCTCCTTCCACCAGGGTATCCAGTCATGTTTGAGGACTAGCAAATCCGACATCATCTGAACATATTCAACCTACTTTAATCTAAGAAGCTTGATGGGTCACGAGATATTGGCGGCCTGATATATCCTGTAAAGCAGTCTTTACAGTGCAGTAACTTTAAATAGACACAAGCTTAACTCAAGATAAGAGTTTAAACAGTAGACAGTTAACCTCTATATGATGATGAAAATTTATTTATTTTATCTTTTGGTCACAATATAGTAGGTACATCACAACAAAGAGATATTCAGCACAAGTATGTTTGTCAAAAATTAAAATTTGAAATTAAGATTATTGAGATAATCGGGTGCCGCTTCACTCAGGGACATGAAAATATGCATAGTAAAAAAAAATATTTTTAATTATAATAATCAAATGTTAGTAATATGAAAACAAGGTATTAACTATAATAATATGGACATTTATAGTGATATAAATCTTAAAAATCTATAAAATAAAAATTCAACAAGAACAAAATAAAAAAAAAACAAACATTTTTATTGCAGTTATGAAAATGTTGTCATGTATGTACTTTGGTGTGCATAAAATTAATTTAATTATAATATTATTATTGTAAGGTTATTAAGATTTTTGAAATTTGAAAAATTCAAATAATTTGACACCCTCATGGCATCCAAAAACTCTCAGTTATCAACTCATAAAAATCACAGACTAAATTTTAAATTGCTAAATTTTAATTGTTGCTTGCAGATGTAATTAGAATAATGTTCGATACAAATAATTAAAAAAAAAAATTCAAATATATTTGAACATTTTAATAAATTTATAAAATGAAAGAATCTACAAAGAAAAATTTCAGTTAAATAAATAGCTTTCTTTTAAAAATTATTAATTTTCATAATAAAAATTAAGAATTTTTGACATTGTAGTAAATATATAATATATAAATAAAGCAAGATTTGTTCACAGGATAATAAAATTATATAAACATAATATATTAAATTTTACAAATACGCATTGCACAAATATAAAAAAAAAATGTGTAAATATATCATAATTTTAAACTCCAAAATATATCCTAGAATATTTTCTAACATAAAACACATCACTTCGTCTATTTAAGTTTTTTTTTTTCTAAAAATTTAACAAACATCGCAATATAATAACAACTATTTAATAACTAATTATGTTTTACAAAACAATTATTGATAAGACAAAAAAAAAGATTTATTTAAAGCATTCAATTACCTATTTAGTTTTGCAGTTGGCTAAAATTTTATTTTTACACAAACAAAATACTTAACAAATATTGTGAAATTATTCAACATACATAGCAGAAAATAACAATACATAATATCTACTTACAGCAAAATTAATTCCACAATAAAGTTGCCAAAATAAAAAAAATATATACATTTTAAAATTCACAAAAAAAAAACATAAGCTCGGATTTGTTTTATTTTTTATATTTATTATTGGTTCTTGATAAGTATCATATTAATTTGAACAAAACGGAATGCTAGCGTAAAATTTGAGGTTATTGACGGAATGGTTAGTAATAGGTATATATTGAAAAAAAAAAAAACTTAAGCGTTTTAGATAATATGAGGTCTAGGTATATTGTTGTAAATAAATAAAAATTAAACTAAAATACTCTTCATAAAATAATGTTATTTGTTATATTTTGATCATTTACTTCTGCGCCAAAATTTTGAGCTTTTGAGAGGAAAAACATTATGTTACCAAATGAAAAAATATAGAAATTTGACACATAGCTAATAATAATTTATGTTCATTAGGTATATAAGAAATTGTACAAAAGCTGTCCTGCCTATTTCACACTGGTATTAGGCTAAAACACCTTTAAGATTATAGCCAAAAAAAAAAACTAAAACTTCAGTAATACCAGGACGAAAAATATATTTGTAAACGATTTTAAGTGTAATCCATAAGTACTTGATTAATAAATTTTGCATAAGGTACACAATATAATTCACATTTTTGCAGTAAAAAAACTTATTATTACTATTTTTGCTCAATACACGTTTAGAACTATAAACCTACAAGCCTTATAAATACATACACATAATGTTTAGATTATTTAACAGAATATAAAATATATAATTATTATCAATCTATGTATATGTAATTATTTATCACACATTATTATTTTATTTTACAATTAAGTAAATTAATATTACGTTTGTTCATAAATTTTACAGTGGGCAACACTGAAGTGTTCCGTTTCTTATATTATGAAAGAGTACATTTTGTAAAACAACAAAAAACACAAAAATTATGACCGTACTGGGAATCGATCCTGGGAACTCTTTACACACAAATGTAACACCAAACAACTCAGCTACTGAATTTGGCATAAAAGTATCTGTTTCATTACTTTTATGAAAGTACACTAGTTTTTATAAACTCGTCACTTTTTGTGTATAATTTAATTATTATTATTGTATATTGTTTTATAAAAAGTAGTAAAAAATGGTAAAAAATATAGTTTGATTTGAGGAATGTGTTCTGAAATGCCATGGTAAAAAAATGGTAAGAATATGTATGGACTTAATGGGGTAAAAAACCAGTACTTGACACTTCTTCGTACCTACTCCTTTTCTACTAAATTAAGTTTTCTGTATAAGTGAAAATATAATTACTCACGGTTAAAGTGGCTATAGATGAATATAATTATTACGTTTCAACAAATTACTTTAAAAAAAAAATACAACTAGATAATATATGAATTTGTTACATATTGCAACCCCAAAAAATATATAGGTATATATATAAGCTTGCCTTACATATACCTATTATTGAAAATAATATTATTTAAATTGTACTTTAAAATTATCTAGCTAATAGCTAATAAAAATAAGACGTTAGTAATAAGCAAAACAAAAAAAAAGCAATAAAACTTAACAATACAGTTCACAAACTTAAAAACTTATGATTGCGAAACTCAATAATAATAATATTTTCATCATAGACATCACATGTCTAAGATTCTATTTACAAAGAAAATAGATGGTAGGATCCAAATTTGATACAGTTCTAGACCATGTCAACTGTGAAAAACTGACTAAATATTTCAACATTCAATAAATTTTCTTATAATTATAATGATTTTGAGCCTAAATTTTGTTCATAAGTTACCGAGCCAGGCGTTCAATCCGTCACTTTAAATTTAACCATAGATAAAAAGATTTATTAATAATCTATGGTATGTAGAGTAATTATGAACCACAGACAATACACTATGTTTCTAACCTCAAATAGATGCATCTGGCTCAAAATTTTTGTACAAAATGTATAGTTATAATACTTTTATTTTATTGTATAATGTGACTAAATTTAAAAACAAAACCGACCCTTGTGTATCAATAATAAATTCATAGCTGCCGATCACAATGTCGTGTGAGAATTTTTTTTTTTAGTTACAGATGGCTTGGTGTTAACCTTTAGCCAAAGTGTGAGAAATTTTTTGATTAGCCTGCCATTGAAATAAATTAAATGTATTTTTTTTATTATCGATTATGAAATAGCTTAATGTTTTTTTCTTAATACATATTTCTACAATTAGTACGATGCTACGCATTACAATATCATGAAGAGTGGACGGAAAAATATTGTGTTAAATCAGTCAGTCACTACATGTTTTGATTGATTTGTTCGGAATATGTCAATGACTGATACGGTTTTTTTCCAACCATAAATTATATTTGTGCAGTTCGTCTGTAACTCGGTATTTTTGTTGAAACAAACAAACTGTCCGCAGTTTTCAATTGGGACGCTCTAAGGGTGGTTGATGAGGGTACAAAAAAAAGGGTTGAGATTAACTGATTTATAGGACAATCAATGAGCCTTTTCTAGGCCTGTAATCCAACAGGTTTTGCTGCTAATATTAATATATTAGGGAGATTTCTTCTTCTAAGAAGCCGTATACTTATGGACGATGGCTGAATTATATGTACATGCGAGGGTAATTGGCAAAACATTGCAGAGGACATTGTTCCACTATAGCCCATGGGCCAAGGCGGGTTTCTAGATGTCTAGTAATGATATAAAGCAAGGTTTCAAGAAGAGAGCTATGTCCAGGGGGACATCAAAGAATGATTATGAATTTTATAAATTGGCACATTCAAACCATTTATACAAAAAAAAGTGGCCATGACTATTTCATAACACTCTTCATATATTAAAAGGTAATTGTCTGAAACTCTTCATATATTAAAAGGTAATTGTCTGAAACTCTTCATATATTAAAAGGTAATTGTCTGAAACTCTTCATATATTAAAAGGTAATTGTCTGAAACTCTTCATATATTAAAAGGTAATTGTCTGAAAGCGATGGCGTCTATGGAGGCATAGACACACAAGGAACGGCGCGTTATTTTGAACAGTAATTATCACGCAAAACATGACTTAATAATATCTCATATTTCTCTTCACTTGTACAGTTTACGTCCCAACGCGCTCAAGTCTGGAGTGCTCGGCACGTAATTCCTTAATCAGTCGATGCTTAGATCATTTAACATATTGAACTTAAGACCGGGAACGTGGAGATTGCTGAAGTCTTTAAGAAGCGAATCTAGGCCTTGACTTGACGACGACGGTTGTTGACCGTCTGCCGACGATGACGGTGTGGCCACAGGTGCTTGACCGGATTTATCGGTTTGGACGGAAACGTCTTCATCACGTAGACGAACTTCAAATGGATCCGAAATACCTGTAATTATAAAGAAAAGATATTGAAATATTATTATACATTAGTAGAAGCAGAAGAATCATTTTCGCATTTGACAGAAAATTAGTGAAGTCAAAACGACACTGAGTGGGGAAAACCAGATGAATGATGTGGTGTGATAAGGTGAGTCTGACATCCATCAGTTCAAAATTCTATTGCTTCAAGCCATTCGCCCATCACTCAAACAGCTTTTATGTCACATGATTGTATTGGTTTAAGCTTCTCTCATTTTGTCATGATATTTCCACCAGGGTTCACGTGTTGCTGTTTTAAATTTAATAATAGCAAAATATAGGTATAACATAGAGACATTTCGTCAAGGGCTACATTCTTAAAAACTACTTAAATAATCATTAAGCAAACAGATGAAAAAAACATGTCCTACTTTGTTATTTCATCTTAATTTTATGTCAGGTTTAGTGAGAGTTTAGTCAGAATGGGTTAAGATTTGGATTAGATAGAAACTAGATCATATTTAGACCGCTTCATAAATACATCTCCTGATGTCTGTCCAGAACAAGTTGAAATGGTTCAGGTATATTCAAAACATGAGTGCTTGTAGTATAAAAAAGGCTAAGATTGAAAAGGCGTGTTCAATCAACAATCATCCCACATTATCAAGAAAGGCCAAGTCAAAGAAATTTAATCTGGATAAAAAAAAATTAAGTGCATCTTCGTTGTGTGATGGGCATAAAACAATGAAAACCTTCGTACCAAGTAAACTCCTGACTTCCGTCTCGGGCTGACTGAAGTACAAGAATCTGTACTGTCCTGGGCTCCGTACTCCGCTGCCAACTGGAAAACTGAACACTATGTTCCTCGTTTTGCTTCCAGATCCTGAAGGAATGGCCGTAGCCACTTTGCCAACGTATTCGTACGTTATGTAGTCGTCCAGATTGTCAAAATCGGCCTGAAAATTAAAAAAATTAATTATTTTAGAACAGTATAATCAAGATCAACAAAATACCTATGTTTTCATCTGTATCAGTTAGTACAGAGGCAATTATCCTACCATAGACAGTTGCCAGTACCCATATTCGGAATATTACTCTCTAACCTAAGTGAAAACCTCACGAGAATTTTGTATGGGCTCCAGAGCTTTCCGAAGTATTCTGTAGGGCTGCTATACATGTTTCCATACAAAATTGTGTTACTACATAAGTACCAGAAAGCATGTTTATTTATATAACACTCAATAACTAAGATTCACTATATTTTTAATGACTATGTAGCAAAACTTCAAACGTCCTATTTCGTCTCCAGTAGAATTGGATATTTGTCGCCTAACTGGCTTTCAAGCGACGATATATTTATAACAGAACATCTTAAAACGAGAAAAGAATGAAATAAAGATGAATAGATAAAGTATTCAGGTTTTATTGTCGCTGAATGATATACTTACACTTGCGAAAATGCGACTTCATGTTTTATGAAAATTGTATAAATAAATTTAAAAAAAAACTTACTTCGTAGACGCCAATCCAATCATTGGGATAAACGGTGATGTCGCTCGTCAGTGTGTATTTAGCGACGTAATCAGCATCTCCGATATAACAAATTTTAGTCATTGGGGCGAACGTAACTATACGCTCCGTATAGTTAGAGAAGACCTGCAAACAAATGATAAAATATTAATAATAAATGAGCTAATGGCTAAAAATTGACAAGAAATCAATACACTGTTCAGTTGATTTAGCTAGAGCAATGAGTCTAGAAGTTAAAATAACAGTGGGATCTAACAGAAACCACTCAGGTTCTAGGTAGAGGTATACTCTTGAAATATTGCAGTGTAGAAAATGTTTCTTAAACTCTATCAGATATCACTGTACGTGCGTTGTGCACACTAGCACCCCGATTTCCTATCAGATCCGCAAGAAAATATATGAAAAAAGTATATTTTAAATGACTGTTCCACTTAAATTATCATAACTCCTCTAAAATTATCACCTTATTCAATCAATTTAAGGAACATCTTAGTAACACTCACCAAATTTTTAGAGGAACCGCTTTTATTTCAAAACTACCCATGTCAGATACCTATCTTAACAACATCAATCAAAACAAAATAATGTTTTATTTTCAGTGAGAATATCATTGACATTTGGGTATCATTAACTTGGAGCTATATTCACTTGGATCGATTTCTTACGCAATATCATTCGGGTTAAAAGAAAAACAGCATTGCAGTTTAGTTCTAGAGATGTCAAGGTACGAGTATATAGTACCTACTCTAGCCAGATAACTTTCTACAGTGTATCTTTAACTTAAGTTTAGAGAAGAAATTTAGTTATGAAAAAAAAATTGTGGTTTTAAATTTAAATTATTGAAAAAAATACACTCTTCTATAAAGAAACGACACACTTTTTTTGCTTTTCCTACTGACATACTTTTTCTGCTGCAGCTTATCCTGTTTCATTTACTTCTTGCCTGGTTCTTTATTATTGAAATCTATGTATTCACAATCCCAAAATTTTCAGTTTCTCACACTTTTCTTTCAGCCTTATAATAAGTTTATTCTTTTTATAATCTTATTTGCATCTATTCTTTTGACTTCTCAACCTTTTAACTTTCATCTTTGTAACAACACTAACTTCCACACCACATTCCTTTCTAATATTCTCATTTATTTACATTTCCTGCAGAGTTTTTTCACATACTTTATTCTTTGAACAAAATTCTTCAACTTAAAACTATAAAGTATGTTTTTGCATCTCACATCATTCAAAATAACAGAAAGGCGGTCAAATTACTATAAACTTACAACGGTTTCCTCTGGAATCATGTTTGAAATTCCAGTATCGAGCATGGTACGACCGCGTCCAAACCTTTGAACCAAGATTTCCTTTTGTCTCACCTTATTTAAAAGAACCAAGTCCGGCAGAGAACACGAGAGGAGTTAGTTGCGAAGATGTTGTAGGATTTTAAAGAATATAGAAAAAAAAAACAAAAACAAGAAAAATGAAAGAAAGAAGCCATGCATTGTTAAAAATTAAGAATGTCAAAATTAATTAATTATTATTTACAAAAAATACAGAAATTGTTATAAATAAAATTTGTGAAATAGTTAAGCTGTGGGCTGCCATTTTGTTAGAAATGAAAATAAAATTAACTAATTGTTGAATATAAAATTAACTAATTGTTGAAAATAAAATTAACTAATTGTTGAACATGCATACTTGGTGGAATTAATTTAAATAAAATTTAAATAAAACGATTTTTATCTCTTCCACAATTTATTTTGTCCCTGACATGTTTCGAAAGGACACGCCTTTCATGCTCACCAAACCCTGTGAG
The DNA here is from genome assembly GCA_963576905.1 of Mystacides longicornis. Classification (NCBI taxonomy): domain Eukaryota; kingdom Metazoa; phylum Arthropoda; class Insecta; order Trichoptera; family Leptoceridae; genus Mystacides; species Mystacides longicornis. The sequence goes on from OY756438.1 coordinate 24,249,480, forward strand.
CATGAAAGGCGTGTCCTTTCGAAACATGTCAGGGACAAAATAAATTGTGGAAGAGATAAAAATCGTTTTATTTAAATTTTATAGAAATGAAAATGTTTGGCAGAAAATTTATACAAAGGTGCAAAATAACTCTTATGTTGAAAAATCCCGATTCCAACATGTTTCGACCCGTGCGATGGAATGCCTCACTAATAGATAGGTAGTTTATTGACTAACACAGGCTCCCTGATACCAGGCAACCTCAGGGTGACTTAAAGCCTTGGGTGTGGACAATCTGGGAGATAGTTGTGATTTTGGATAAGAAATCTTTTTCTTTCTAACCAAAGATTTGAGTAGGTATATAAACCTTACTTGAGGGTCGGCAATGGATAGAAAATCTATAAGATTGAACTGTCAATTCAACAAGACGAGGCCATGATTTATGAGTGCAATTATGTGATGAATTTCAAGATTGTTGTTAGTGTGATTAAAGCACTGAAAGGCCATTCAGACAAGTGACAGCCCTAAACTTTGAACATAGATTATAAAACAAGATAGATGGGAATGTCATGCTTTTTTTTTCAAGTAATTCTGTGTGAGAAGTGGTTGGTAGCCTGGCGGTTACAGCGCTGGCTTTCATACTGTTTCGTGCGGACGACGTCGTGATTCGATCCCAGGTGCCGACCATCTTTCACTTCACCATCTTTGCTTTAAGTAGCTTACTGTGAAAGAGTCGAGGAGTGTATTTGTGTTCACTTTGAGTGAGCACAGATTCATTTTTTAAAAAAAAAAAAAATTCTGTCCAACTAGCTCCACCTGGGGGACTGGACTGAACTATTAATTTGACATAATTATTATTATTATTCGAATTTCCCGCCAAAACACTCATTTACCATTTTCTTACATTTCTGTTTCTAAATGAAACCTAAAACAGGCTCTTAAAAAGTGTATTTTTAATAGTTACTAGTTTAAACTGTTCATGTAAATATTAGTTTTCTGTTTTCTAATATTACAAATTGCATGGGTACTGCAGTTTCACTATTCCTAATCATTTGGAGGTTATTTTATATGATATACTAGATGTTTTTTTATTATTCAAAGCAATTTGATAAGTATTTTGTTAAAATAAAATTAAACACAAATTTTAAAGTATGCTTTTTCTTCTGCAAATCAAACACGCCGCCATTTTTAATTTTATTGGAGTGACAAAACTGCAGTTCTACCCTCAAAAATTATTAAAAAAAAATACACTGAATTTAGTTATATGTTAAATTATTAATAAATATAATGACAAATTAATAAGCGATGATTGTTTAAGCTTTTTAAGGTTAGGATTTAAACAAACCTTTATGTTGAACTCGGAAACAACGGGCTTATGATCGCTGACCATGTACTGTGGTAAACTGTGATACTGTAACTGTTCGGCTTTCAATGTGACGTTTTCGTAACTGTTCTCGACAACTTTGTATAAGATTCTATCTGTCCAGGCCGGCCTTCGTCTGAAATTTTAAAGTAATCAATAAGTCACAACTTTCAATTAATAAAGAGATTATTATGCGAAGAGATCGCATCTTCTCAATTTTTGACACGGGTATCATAAAAAATGTGTCTCTCCGCCTACTGGTGAAACATTCTCTAGCAATAAGCAAAAGCAGTTCTTGAACAGGACTGGAAGATAAATTAACATCTCTTTTTGTTGGAACTTGGAATCCTTGTTTATGAAGTTCGGGAATTTTTACTATACAGATCTGAGATCAGACTAAGAAATTTATTTCTTAATACACTGTCTTGTAGTCCTGATTTTGGCTCTCCTTTAAGACGGCACCGATATGATCGGCCCATGTCAAACTCGATCGGTCAAGTCTCTATGCACTCATTCTTTCATAGACCCTTTTTGTCATTCTTTCTTCATTCATTCTCTCAATATGCTCGAAACACCTTCATTTCTCCAATTTCATCAAACCTGAGTATAGATCTCATTTATACAAACTTCCAGATTATTCGTTCATGTCCAAGTTTCATTCCCACACAATCCATGATGTATGGATGGTATCAGGATTGCAAATAACATCATTTAAAAATGTACCTATTTCTTAAAGTAATAAAGAAAGTACTCACTTTTTGATGTCATATTCGTTAGTTCCAATTTCGTATTTATAAGTCGGGGGAAATCTGGGAGGAGTTTCAATCAAATCGGAGAAGGCCTCTCCGGATGCCATGACATTCCTCAGCTGATCAAACTCCAAAAGTTTGCTGTAGTCATCTTTTTCTGTTTCCGTGATCCATTTGTGGATCAGTTCCGGGGATTCAGGAGCTCTTTCGGACAGCCGGAAATTAAGATCCCCAAGCCAGAAGAGATAGCTAAAACATAAATTAATTTAAATAATAAGATAAATTTTGGAAATTATAGGGTTTAAAAAAGCCTTTGACTCTTTCACAGTAAGCTATTTAAAGCTTGTGTTGTGGAAGAGGAAGATGAACGGTACCTAGGATCAAACCCTCGACCTTCAGTATGAAGGTCCGGTGACCAACCACTTCTGTCTACATGGGTAACGGTAGAATAGCAACCATGGTTAAGTGCCGGATATGTTATTGAAACCGACAGTAAAAACAAATTGAAACTTACTCGTGGTACAATATATTCTGCGTCTCTTTAGTCTGGAAGGTGTTGCTCTTGATGATGTTGTTGTAGTCGGCCACTCTCTCCTGCAGCTGGTGGTCATGGGGGGCTAAGTGGCAGTTCACCACGCAGATGGAAACCCCGTATATGCTGAAACGTACGCTCACAGCACCTTTGTTACCCTGAAGAAAAAACACCTCATTGTATTACACATCATTGTATTACACATCGATTCTTAATAATTTCTGAGAAAAACAAATTCCGCAAAGTACACTTTTAATCAAGATGTCATTTCTTCTTCTTATTGGGTGAGTAGGTTTTGCAGTTTTGACCTAAGTTGTGTTTCTATCAATATCTATTCAAATTTTTTAGAGTTGGTCATAAGCGCAAGTACCAATGATTCAGGCAAATGATTCCAAGACAATGACAACTCTTTTGGCCAAGAAGTTTACTTTGTTAAGGATATTGATCTTCAGAAGCTAGTGACAAAGATCCCACTGTGCTGCGGAACATGGAGTATGAGGATACGCTGCTGGCACACAGATTGACCACACTGAAGGCGAGAAGAGACACACAACATCCTGAACAGGCATTACCACCAACCCAGCTTTAGTAATATGTTTACAAGGAATTCAAACAAACATCTGATAGGACATCACCTCAAGCTCAATCAAACTAAATTCAACTCCAATCCGGCTAAACATTGATAGGAATCCAACGGCTTAAATCACCAGAAATTCCAACTTACCCACATTCCGCCGAAGCCCGTCCTCGTGTACTGAGTCTCCACATCCCGGAGATGTATGAGATGCTTTCTGAAACAGAACAGGAGCAACAGAAGGCCTTGAAGTCGTATACTTTTCGCCCTGACGTAGTTGTGTTTGGCCAGAATTTTCGTGATACTCATCGTCCAGGGATCGGAGAAAATGGCATCCATGACGACATTTTGAGGCTGTGATTTCACTTCTTGAAAACTGAAAATAAAATTAAACAGCTGAACAGTGTGTAACAAAAATACATTAGAATAAAAATTATTGATGCCCTAAGTTAACACTAATACAGTGTTAAAGAGAAAACCAATAAATCAAAACATGTTAGAAAAATTGATATTTCCTAAAACCTAAAACCCCCGACTTTCATTTACAGCCCAAATATTTTAGCATTTGACAGTTTGATTGGCAAAAAAGCGGTAGCGTTTCTTAGTGGAGTGTACTCCAAAAATATTCTTAATGGCATTTTAAGTAATCTGAACTAAATGTATCCCTTTTATAAATAAATAAAAATATCTAAATTTACTAAAGAATCTCAATACAACAATATTTCTTTTTTCCAACCAATATGTTAAAAGCGTCAGACAATGAGGCTTAACTTTTTTGCTCTGTTAAGATATAGGAATACTCCATCTAAATAGCTATACAAAATCCATGGTGCATATGTGTTTACAATCATACACGGCCAAAGGCTATTAAAACATGTCAAATTCAATGTGTACCTACGGAAGAAACACAACGAGGCACGCCGACACACCATAGCAGCACTCACACATACCATTGTATGGTAAGAAGGCTGGGTAGGCACCCGCTCAATAATTATTGTTTGTGCGTAATGGGTGAACCATTGGGTGGAAACACGCAGAAAGCTAATTCACACCTGCGCCGACTGGCGCAAAGTGTGTTGAGGCATGCCAGAAAGTGGGTTCCTGTTTTTGCTGTGCGTGTCCGCATTCAAATGCATAGAAACATTCTTTGCGCCGGTCGGCGGGGGTCGGAATCGGCTTTTTACATGTTTCCACCCATTGGCAATAAATATACCACAGACAATATAAAAAATATTACAAGAAAGTATTGTTAAGATTGGGATGTTTAAGGGGGACATTTTAGAAAATTGTACTTACCACAAAACATAGAAGTCGGGCAGGGGACGGTGTCTGTTTTGTGTGGGAAAATCAAGAAGACCTCCCAACTCTTGCGGCGGAGAATTTGTTGCTACGTTGTACGTACTCAAATAAATACTGTCAAAGAACAAGATAACTATTATTAACACAAAACATAAAATGGCACCCAATTTCCCTTAATCATTGTATCACGCGTGAACGGCTGGACCGATTTCCATAATTATTTTTTTGCTGTGTTTGCTATTGCCAGAAGAAGGTTATAAGGAAGGAAAAAATTAAGAAAGTTGCACGAAACATTACAAAATTTAAGAAAACTCAACAAAGGTAACCTTCATAGTGCTTTGGCAATACCAACACCATCTATGTATATAAAAAGGCCTTAGCGCTGGGACTGTGACGTCACATTGTAAGGCCCAGAATGTACTTACAACCAATAAGTATATTTGTAAAATGTAAAATTAGTATAAGTACAAAGATTCTCACCTGATATTGTCCATTATTGCTTACAGGTACAGTTACACTGGTCAAGGTTAAATAAGAGTTACAATGTCACTTATATAAATTCTCATCAATCAGATGTGGAACAGTATCATCTTTGTTCTATACAAGCTTCATATATGAATCACTGAAACAAATAATCATATAGATAAATTAGGTATTATATAGGTACCATTAATTTTTGTTAGATTTTATCGACAGCTAATTTTGAATTTGTTGGGCTATGGATTTTGAAGATTCCGTGACTGTTTCAAAAGCGAATTGTGACCACATTTACGGAATGAAAATTCACCATTATGTGGTTAAATTTCGAATAAATATAGAAGTAATACCACTCGGTCTAAAATGAACACAAAGAATCCTAGCTTTAATACCGTATATACAAAATATTATAATTTAGGTAAAAATTTATTAGTTGTTGAACATGCATTTTTCTTGGTGGAAGTAATTTAAATAATCAAATTTAGGGTTTAATAACATAACATTCTCCCTTTTAAGACCCCCCGCACACCCAAGTCAGCCCGGAGGAGACCAATCCGCAGCAAACCCGACCCTAGCTAGCCCGATTGAAGCAATCGGATCAAAAAGTCGGCCACACACAAATCAAGCCCATCGCGGATCCCCCACCAAACCAACCCACTATGCGGGAGGCCTAGGCCCCACTCAGGAGCATAGGGAGGCATCAAGAGCTCTTCATTGCGCTCGAAGGCGTCCGAGGCTTATTGTGCCTTTTCTGACTGGTTGAGGTTTAAGGACGTGAGGTGGTCAACCTCACGGTCCCAATCTGATTTTTCAATTTCCTGCCTCTTACAGGATGCTCGAAAAACCAGCAAAAAGAGCAGAGGTGCTATTCTTAGCCGGCAATCCCACGGCCACGGGTTTAATACCCAAATGAAACCTTTAGCATACCTAATAGCGAAATAAACAGAATTAAATTACCCAAATGAGATACTCAGCATAATACTAAATCGAGATCTTTTGTACAATTCCAAGTGATTGGTGGCCTGGCGGTCCCGTCGCTGACTTTTAAATTGAGATTTTTTTTTAACAAATTCCTCTGTTTTATCTCTGTCAAATTTGTTTGTACATACTTACTTAAATTTAATTAGGGATAAGTACAAACACTAGACCTAGATTTAATATTTATTCTTAAAATCAGTATTTAAATAGTGCGTTTGTTTGCTAAGATGTGTATTACACATTATTATAGTCGTCCATATCGTAGAATTGATAAAAAAAAATTGTAATGCTAGGTAAAATATCTGATATTATGAGTAAGGAGAAAATAAAGCTAATCTTTTCATGCTTATTATAATCAATTTCGACTCTATTGATTTAATTGCAGTGCATGCAAAAACGGTTGCGACAATTGACATGCTGCAATATTTTGAACTATTTTATTGTTTTCAGTAATGCTAGTGTGCAATATTATTTGGTACTAGCTGACCCGCACGTCGACCTTCGACCTAACCCAGAATAAAAAATTATTTTGACTTATTACATGAATAAAATGTGATTTACGACATAAAAACTGAACTGTAGTCGGAATGACGACGACTGCTTTACCCACAATGGGTTGTAAGCTAGGCTGGGCCGTTCTAGTATGGAAGTTTAAAAAGTGCTTCTAATCTTAATGTAATAGTGATAATTTGTTGCCTTATGATGTATTATAACTATCTATAAAATTTCATGACAAAAAAATAAGATCTTCTGTCTCCGAATCGACCTTGAAGTTTTGTATGGGACGAAAATATCCCATACTAACTGATATTTTTATAATAATCATGTAAAATGATTCCGGTCTTGTTTTTTTATTCACTTTTTTTATTATACCACAGATAATAATTCAAGAACACACTTCTATTTATTTAATAACACAAAAATAATAAATAAAACTTTCAAATTTTTTATGTAAAGCAAGTATATGAAATTATGTTATTTTGCGGTGATTGTTTTTGATAAATTGGGTTTGATATCTTTTTTACTCGTTGCTTTCTAAGCTTTTACATTATATTTTACTGATAAATTTCTCCGTTAAGTTGGTGAGGCTTCTTTAACAATTTCACAGATCGTCAAACTCCTTAGATATGACAAGAAAAATTCAGGAAACTGTATTTATTCATCTTCGCCATTGTATGTAATGAATGCCGTTAGATCTTCGTCGGATACTTGTCGATTGGTGTTTCTGTTACATTTTGCTGTCTGTCCATAACTTAGTTCTTGTAAAAGGATGTTTCAAAATTTACTTTCGGTACTTCAAGGATCAAAAATGCGTTTTTTTGGGTGATTCGAGCTTTCACTATGCAGCGGGCGGTTCATTCTCTTACTGCATAGTGTATTTTGAGCGAGATAGCTTTTTCTTTTAGTAATTACAGTTTATATAACAGATTTGATAATCTGATAAATATATGGATAAGAAATTAAACTTCCATAGGTAACTGGATCAGTTGCGAGGTAAGTTGGTGCACAAACATTAACAATAAAAATAAGTTAAAGTCAATCAAACTTTCTGAAAGAAACGCAGTCGCAAAATCCTATGAGCTTAGTTTAGCGATTATTACATGGATTATTTTTCCTGGAGCTCAGTTGCCTAAATCATTAGAAAATGTTCCTGTTGGTATGACTATACCAATTTGGAATACATATAATTGATCTTTTCGTAGATCTTGAAATTATAAAATAGTAGTTTCTCTTGTAATCACCTGGAACATATCAATTGTTTTTTTCCAGTTGTTTTCCAATTTGGTCAGAATGCGTATGATGACTTGAGAAAGCACTATCAACACATTATTATACAAAAACCTAAATAATTGTTACTTGCAGTTTTTTTCTATATTATCGGCGACTCATTCAATTGGGATTATTTGTGGTTTGCAATAAGCAAAATATTCATTCTAATGGTTTTATTAGTATTTTCTCCTGCAAACTAATTATTCAATCATGTTTTCCGGTATTTACCTACACTTTTTTTCATTACATCAGACGACAAGTAAAATATCCAATGAAATATTGCTTTTTGTAAAGAAATCTGTAATCGATCTCTCTATCGGTTTCGGTGTTCCAAATTTTCCATCAATTTAGAATCAGTTTCCTTTAACACTCTCTTAATTATTGTTCATCTGTATTTTTGTCCACTTTTTCTAATCACTAGCCTAAAACTTTGGGTTTACGGCCATCAAAATACAAAACTGGTATTTTTAACCCTTTTCTCATTTCATGCGATTTTCTCTTGTTTATTGCGGCGCTTTATATACTTTGTTGCTATCTTAAATTGTATTTTTATGCTTTATATCATACAGAACTAATTATTCCATCATTTTTATGACATACAATCTTGAAAAATATTATGTTAAACATATTTTTACTTTCTTTATACCTTCTTCAAAATAGGACAAATTTAACAATTTCTTGAAACTTTGAGCTCAATTCGGAGACAGAAGATATCTTTCGAATTGAAAAATATTTTGCATACGTATTTAAAACAGCATTTAGCACTAAAATATAACTATTACGTTAGCAATAGAGGGAAAAACGGAAATCGGCCCACACTATTGTAAGCGCCATGGATGGAGACACAGCGAATAATGGGAGTGTAACTTAAATAAACCTCATAACAGGAACTCCCTAAAGGGGTAGGCAAAGAGATTGATCTACATTCTTTTTAATCACTACTTCTTCTAGCGACAAACCATTTTCGTTACAACTAATTATTTTGTCCCGTAATTTTGTTCAATTTTAAATCACAAAAAGACAGCTTGTAAAGTGCAACAGCAATCATTTGCAAGAAAATAATAAAATAAATTATGATTCACAACTTTTTTGTTTTTGACTTTGTTTATAGGTTAAGTTATTATTATTTATATTGAGAAATTTTATTTTGGACTATTTTTTTTTTGATATTTGACTTTTGAAACATTATTGGATTAATCATTGTTATTAATAATATGTGCACACATTTAAGTGGGGCATTGCATTTATCAATTCTTTTTTTTGTTTTTTTTTTTTTTTTTATAGCCTAGATGTATATGTTCGTAAATAAGCAAAACTGCCGCTACTGGGGTGAAACGAATCCTAAACACAAGCATTAGAGGTCACTTCCTTCACCAAAAGTGATTGTATGGGCAGAGATGTCGGCGCGAGGAATTATTGGCCCTTACTTTTTACGACCTGCCGAGCGGTCATTGGGAACTAGGGTTCGACTAAAATGAATGCCGTGAACGCGAAGGTTTACTTTTAAACGATTTTTTTTTAAGAAATAAATTCCCAAATACTGTACTTTTATAATTAATAAACATTTTTTTCATAGAAAAAAAAAAAAAAAAATGTGCCTTGAGTAAATAAATAAACAACATAAAAAAAATGATCTGGATACCTGGAATATGTTGGTAATTTTTAATTCGAAAACTTCAACTATTGTTTCGGAGAGTGTTGCAATCTTTGGAAAATTTTTGTCCAGGAAGCAAACTTAAAATAATATCATTCCAAAATTTGGTATCGGGAAAGGTGAAAGTTCACTAAAGAAAAAGGTATTGAAGATACAACTCCCAGACATTTTGGGTTTCACCTGCACACCCGGACACACATGGTAAAACCCGAACAAGTGGCAGGGGGTTAATGTTACAATTTTTACATCCACATTCAACATCAGGTGGAAAATTGAAACCTCGAAAATCTTATCATAATACTTTTCAACATGTTCATAACATCCAAAAATATTATCGATGCACTTCACCTAAAGACATTACATACAAATTACTGCTGTATGCTATTTCTAAACTTACAAAATTTTGGGTGTTTTTTTTTTTGTAATTCCAACTAGAAAGAGACACTATTTTAGACTAACTTAAAGCGTATTATGTCGGTGCATAGATAAAGATAAAGACCAACGTCATATCTTGACGTGTACTACAGTAGTCAGTATGAACAACTTCTTAACATGACATACTATCAACTGAATCATTAGATATTCTTTGTCTCAGTAATTATTTGTATACAATACTCCGATAAACACAATCAAGTTGACATTGATAAGAACGGATATTGAGTCTGAGATAAGATAATAATATGCGGTTTCGATATTAACCACATTATTGAGTAGGCTTAAAATAATGAACACCTTCAGACTCGTTATCACATATTATTCAAAGACTCCATTTTGCAATATATTGGTGAGGACTTCAGACTCAGCATGGGAGTCCATCATTCACGCTGCCCATGATTAAGGGCAGGGAGAGCTCTAATTGCCTCTATATGTCCCTTGGTGGGATCACAAAGGGAGAATTTATCGACGATCAAAACGGTTTTGAGTATTAATACTGATGAGTCACCAATGAGGGAGATATCAAAATGAATTGAACTGGTTGGTAGCTAAGGCGGTTCCGACACCTGCTTTTGTGCTGGAAGATGTCGGTTCGATATCATGTGCCATGAGAATATTTTTTATTAAATCGTCTTCAAAGTTTTTGTAAAAATTTTAATTAATTAACACATTTCTATACAAAGGTGTCAGTATAGCCGGCGGACAAATTGCCTGGAGTAATTTTATCTAGTCAACCAGTCCCATCCAATCTGAGACGGGCCAACTCTGGGTAGAAATTTCAAGTGAAAAAACACTTAGAAAATCTCTGACCTGACAAGGTATCCAACCTGAGACCCTGGATCTGAAGTCCACACCTATACCTTTGTAGCTTATTTTGAGATTCATCATTTTTTGTTGGCAAGATATGGTATACTATTTAGCTATACCAGAAAAAAAAATTTAGCACATACCTCAAAAATTGGTGTCTCTGTAACAATTTATATCCTGCAAGTCAGGGTTTTTCAAAAAAAGTATTAAAATAACCATAACTGGAAAACTATAAAAAGTCGCTGAACATAGATATATTTAGTTATTTGGATAGACCTTAAGGTGTTCTATTTCTGGACTTTCGCTTAGTCGTACTTTATGGAACACCTTGCATAAATACAAATTTTACTAATATAAAGAGAAAACTAAGAAAAACACTCTTTAACTTTTTAAATGAATTACACATAAACACTCTTTGACTCTTTCACAGTAAGCTACTTAAAGCTTGTGTCGTGAAAGAGGAAGATGGTCGGCACCTGGAATCGAACCCTATTTTTATTATAAGTACGCCAAAACATCTTCCAATCTCAATGTTTTTTTAAGTATAATGTAGATACTCAACGCTTGTCTACTATTATTATTAAGATTGAAATTTTGTCTTCCGAGTAAAGGCTGATAAATGTATTAAACTGATGGTTTTGGTATATTTTTCCTAGCTTATTACAAATCCCACACGAACATGATGTTTTTATCAGACAAACACCATGGTCATACCTCCATACATTAAGCTATTTGGTAGCTAGACGTATTAAATTGCTGTTGTTAACTCATAATTTATGTCTAGGTTCTATTTTTAGTTTTTTTTCATAGTGAACCCGAAAAATTATTATAAAATAATATGTAGTTTTTTATAAAAAAAAAGTTCAGTCGCTGCCGACTCGGTTTAATCCTCTATGCCGACCATCTTTCTCTTTTACAACAAAAGGTTTATTTAGTGTGAAAGATGTCAAAAATGTACTTGAAACCACGTTGTGTGTTCAGATTCACACAAAAAAAAATCAGTTAATAATATTAATTGAACTTTTTTCTATAAGTATAAAAGATATTGCGGCAAAATATATTTTTTATGATGATAATAAAATTTAAACAAAAAAATCTGAAAAAAGTGACAAAAAACCCAACTGTTTCATATAACATTACCTCAAACCATACGACTAGGAAATTGGCTTTGAATATTATAAAAAAATAAACATTTTTTTAAACTGTATTCTGAAAATACCAAGTGTGGTTTGTTTTTACAAGAAAAACCAAATTTTTTAAAATTAATTTAAGAAAATGAGAATACCTTCATATCATGCTAGTTTTGAATTTCAACAACATAATAATATGCGGTCTATAATTACTAAAACAATGGAAAGGAGGACAAATTTGCTAGGAGATGTGTTAAGAATGTTGAATGACAGTTGGTTGAGAGGAGCACTGTTCTTCCTTTCATCAAAGACCCTCTCATATCGTCTCAAGCGATTTGGAAATGGTGCGAGAGTACGTCATCGCCATTGCACAATCGAGCTCAGTGGAGCGAGTTTTTTTCACCTTTCTATGTTCCTTTGTGCGATTATAAAAGTGGCTCGAAACTTGACCAAAAAAAAAATTTAAATTATAAGTCTGAACATTATTAAGGTTCCATAGTCAAAATATTGGTAATTATATTTGTTTTTAAATATGAAATATTCGTTGTCACAGACTGAGCGAGAGCTTTTTCAATTTTCTTTAAAAAACAATTACATGTATAAGTCAAATTTGAAATGTTGATGGGTACAAAGTTTTTTCCATTATTATTAAAGAAAAACAATATTAATTACCGACCTCGGTAGCCTAGTTGTACTAGCGTGAATTACAGAACCGAGGTCCCGGGTTCGATTCCCGGTCGGGTCAGAGTTTTTCTAAGTGTTTTTTCACTTGAAATTTCTACCCGGGGTTGGCCTGTCTCAGATTGCACGGGACCGGTTGACTGAAAAAAATTGCCTCAGGCAATAAGTTTTGCCGGCTATACTGACACCTTTGTAAAGAAAAGTGTTATATTATTATTAATCTATTCTCAATTTGATGTCTAATACATTGAAGTGTGTATGATTATAAAATTCATAACATTACAGTATTATTATATTTTTTATTGATTTTATCTATTTTTTGTGAATAATTTAGTAAAAATATTAGCATTTTCCACTGCTTCTCTATATAAGTGTCCAAAATTTCATATTTTTTCTTCACACATTAATATCTATAGATTCCAAAACTTTCAGTCAAACTCGTGTAACGAGGTATAAATAATATATCAAGTCATAATTTGAAGAGCACTGAATAATGTATTAGTGAGACTTGTACTACTAGCAAACATACCAGCATAAAAGTATTGAAGGTATTCAAATCAATCATAGCAAGGTTTTTCTAATGGATGTGTGATACGAAAATCAGGAAGAAAATATCATAGAGGCATGACATAATAATCAGTACATTCCTACAGGAAGAAATGTCAAATTTCAGTAGTCCTGGTAAAATGAAATTGGGACTCTTTTGATATAAGTTATTTATAGGACAATCCTTTGTCTGGTCCCTTGTCTATGACTGTCGTTTGATAGGTTTTGTTGCTAGTTGTAAGTATAAAAATCATATTATAAATAAAGAAACATAGTTACGATCTTGGCGATGTTAAATAAAAGGGGATTAGAAAATTAAGCAAATATTGCCACCAATCGAACACCAGGGGATCGGTGAGACAGGCTCGTGAGTTCGGCGAAGGTCAAGACACACTCCCGATTCATATAAAGAACTTATCACTGAACCCCTCTTCAAATTAGGTTCTCAGATGCCCGGTTTCAACCTGCCGAGAAATCAATAGGTTCAGCTAAACCGTATTCGAACCGGTCATGGACGCTGCGCTCAAATGCTTTATAGATGGCAAATTCGTGAGTCTCCCGCATGCGACTGTGGAGAGCCAATGCAGACTATTGCACATATTGTGGAGGAGTGCCCTCGAAGAGCTTTTAATGGCTCATTTATGGACATTCACAATGCTACCCCACAGGCTCTGTAATGGCTTGACGAATTGGATATTATTTTGTGACCTCCTGGAGCAGTAATGTGAACCTTTTTTAAATCATGACTCTAATTTATTGTTTTAACATTTTTATCCTTTGATGACGCTGCCGAGTGGCAGCTGATTTTCGATGCCATACGATAATAATAATAATCTTCAAATTAAGAAGGGTTCAGTGAATTCGTTTATGAAACTGTTGGGGTTCTGTACTTTCAAAAAGGTTAAGAGCCACTGCACTAAGCTATAGGGGTCGTACGTTAATCATGTGATGTTTTTTTTTGCAAATTTTGACCCCCCTGGAGATATCTGGTGAGGTTTCAGAATACCCCTCCTCCTCACCGAAGTCACATGTACTATTTTATTACAAAGAATGAAAAAAGTTATGCTTTTTGTTCTGTTGTGTACTTCTACACAATCCATAAGCATTCAATGTAAATAGAGTATGTGGGATATAAAGATAACAAGTTGGACTAGACAATGGCTTATGTAATCTTTACTCTAATTTGTTTGCCCTAAATGATCCCCTTGCGAGGTCATAAGAAAACGGACAATGTCCGATAGTTCTTTCATCAGTTGGTGTGCCGCAAAAAACTGAGACTCAGGTGTTTTTAGAAGGCTTATGGCTCAGTTTTGGCTTCTGTGTTCAAAAGAAAAGAATGGGTAGTACAACTTGTTTATCTGCCGAAGATATTCGCTCGTTTAAATGAGCTCGACAGAATAATACAAGATGGGAATTCTAATACATTAACGATCAGCACAAAATTGAAAGCTTTCGCGCTAAGTTGGTGTAGTCCAGGTACGCTCTCGAGTTTCCAAAAGTCATGCCTGCCAACTCAGAAAAAAGTGTAGCCATTGATAGCAAAACACTTGAGAGCTAGGAATGAACTGTTACTGACCTACAATTTTGATCGCTTGCAGTGCTCAGTTAAAAAGCCTCTCTTTTTCTAATTGAATATCTTCATATTAGATGTATAGATTTTGGGAGCAGTAATAAATGAATATAAAAAAAACATTGTTTTTATCATTGGCGTACCTCTAAAATCACTTGATTTGGTATTTGTAACACAATAAGTTTGCGGGTCACTGATTGTTTTGAGCGTGTTTAAAGAATGGATGCAAATATAATAAAGAGAGTTAATAAGACTTTAAAAAAAGGTGTGTTTGAACGAAAATGACATGGATTGAACACATTGATTCCGTCCTCAAAGAAGGTCAAGTTTAAAGCAAAAGAAATGGGAGAAGTTGTATAAGAAATGGTATGTCTGTGGAAGAAGCTAAAGAAGTGTGCATGGATAGAAAAGAGTGAACATCCATTCTCTGATAAATAAAATGAAAAATAAATGTGTAGAAAATGTAAACAAAGCAAATTTTTAGTTGCTATTTAGACATTTATATATTATTTCTTTTATTTCTTATCATGCCAGTGTAATAAATGCCATCCAATTGGGTACCTACTTATGTACAATGTATGTTTTTATTATTATTTTCATACAATGTTATTAAATTGTTATTATAATAATTTTCATTGAATGTCTAATATTTGAGAAATGATTAATAGTACTTGTTCTGGTTTGATATTATTTATTTATTTTTATTACCGATTTTTTTTATTGTTTCGTTTAACTGACAGCGTTGGTATGATTTTTAATGATTTTAATCAATGGAATAATGTCTCTATCTACTGTAATTTGCTTCCATATAAATAAGTTTTTGGGTATAATGCTGAATAATTATGTTGTGATGAATGAAGTATGATTCTGTGGACGCTTCCATACGGTTTTTTTTTTATTTTATTTATCTGCCTACTAGTTTTTTTTTTGTTTTTTTATTATTGTGTACTGTTATACACCTATACAAAGTATGGGTATATTTTTATTGCTAAATAATGATATTTTTCCAAATGTTTCCTTTATGGACGAGTTGATTCTACTCTGATTTTGTCCTATTTGTAGGTTTTTTTAATTGTTGTTTGTTGTGGTATTGTTTTTAATTTCTTATGTTTTATTTGCCTATTATTATTATCAAATCCATTCGTTTATTTATTGTTTGGACGAAAGTTTTTGAGATTTGTATTATTTTGTTTGAGATTGAATTGATAATTCTGATTTTGTTTTGTTATTTTTTTTTGTAGTTGATTTTATCTGTATGGTTTTCTATCTTTTGTGTAATTTTGTTGGTTTATTGCTCTTGATGATGAAATTATCTTATATGATATTGTTATTAATATTTATGTAAAAGGCTTTAGCCGTTAATGTGATTAATAAATAAATAAATAAATAAATTTTTTTAACATTGCGATAGGATATTCAATAATTTGTGGAATGACAAATTATTTGCTCCATTTCAATTACTATATATGTCATCTTTCCTTGGTTTGGTTCAATGTAATTTATTGCGTAATAGTCTCAACAGAATGCTGGATTTGATTTTTTCTGATATTGACAATTTTAATGTTGGTAATGCTGCTGATGTTATCCTACCGGCTGATTCCTATCACCCTCCTTTGGAAATTGATTTTGTCCTGGATTTTGATACCGAAATCTTGTCGGACAAAGTCTCTAGAAATTTTAAAATGTGTGATTTCGACTCCTTAAACAACCATCTTTCTGTTACTGATTGGTCCTTTCTTGACACATTTGTCGATACGGATGAAGTTGTTACTGAATTTTATAGGGTAATTAATGCTTCAATTGAAAAATTTGTACCTCTTAAGCGGCCCGTATGTAGTAAATATCCGAAATGGTTTACACGCGAACTTATTGATATGATAAATTCAAAGAAGAGACTACATATCCAATATAAGGTCACAAAACGTTCTAGTGATTATGAGGCATTTAGCTCGATAAGGAAGGAATGTCAGACACTTACGAAAAAGCTGAAGCTAAAGTTTTACGAAAGTATCGAGGACCAATTACCAGGTGCTTCTATAAGTCTGCATAAGTTGACAAAATCTCTTAAAGGCAATCAAGGTGAATATCCAAAAATAATGCATTTCGAAAATGAATCTGCCAATAGTGTGGATGTCGTAGCGGAATTGTTTAGGAAATTCTTCATGTCAACTTACGTAGACGTTCCTGTGATTGGTGACACGCCTGTGCTTCCAGTGACTGATAGGATTCATATGCCACGTATAGTTTTTTCTGTGTCGGACATTGAGCGTGGCATTGATTCACTTGATGCAAATAAGTCTGCGGGCCCCGATAATCTGCCACCATTATTGATAAAGAAATGTTCAACCATCTTATGTCGTGTACTGCAGAGAATCTTTAATATGTCGGTGGAGTCTGGAATTTTTCCAGCAGCTTGGAAATCAAGCAATATTATTCCAATTTTTAAAAAAGGTGATAAATCGGATATAACTAACTACCGTCCGATTTGTATTCAGTCGTGCATACCCAAATTGTTTGAGAGTATTCTGCTCGGTAAGATTAAAAATGATTTAACGATTGCTATATCAGACCAACAGCACGGTTTCATGCAGAATCGATCGACTCTGACAAACCTTCTGGGATACCACTGTGATATCATGGATGCTTTGGTGAATAGGGCACAGTTAGATTGTATATATACAGATTACTCCAAAGCGTTCGATCGTGTTTCACACACGCTACTGTTGGCAAAACTACGGTCTCTTGGCGTTGACGGTAATCTCCATGACTGGTTTTCCAGTTATCTCACTGGGAGAGAGCTAAGAGTGTGTGTATCGGGCGCGGTTTCTTCCCCCTTTTTGGCGAGAAGTGGCGTACCGCAGGGTTCACACCTTGGCCCTATACTGTTCAACTTATTTGTCAACGACCTTCTAGGAGAGTTTGATGGAGTGGATTTTGTTATGTTCGCAGACGACTTAAAAATTTATAGGGCGATTAGCGGTACTGAGGATTGTCAAATACTGCAAAAAAATATCGATGTGCTTTTTGGTTGGTGCGTTAAAAATGGTTTAGAGTTGAATATAAAGAAATGTCAGGTAATGCGATTCTATAGAATCAAGAACCCTATCGTGTACCCATATTTGATTAATAGTGAGCAGCTTGAATCGGTTACAAAAATAAAAGATTTGGGGGTAATTATGGACGCGAGTTTGACGTTTGTTCCACACATAAACGCTATGGTGGACAGAGCTCTCAGATCATTAGGCTTTACTCTACGCCTGTGTGAAAGTTTCCGCAATATTCAGACCTTTGTGACTATTTTTGCAAGTATAGTGAGGCCGATACTTGAGTATAACTCCGTGTTGTGGTCTCCATATTACCAGGTACATAGAAATAGCATAGAGAAAGTCCAGAATAAATTACTTCGTTTCATTAACTTTAAGCTGGGCATATCAGTGGAAGACATAAACTACAAAGAGCTCAGAGACTCGTACAGGCTAGCGTCGCTCTCAGCACGGAGGAATGTTTTCGACATGACTTTTTTGAATAAACTTATCGGGGGTGTAATCGATGCACCGCAGCTTCTGGAAAGAGTTGAACTACTAGTACCGCGGAGAAGTACACGCAGTAGAATTACTTTTAATACGGCAAATTGTACAACTAATTATTCTTATAACGCACCTATGCAGCGTCTGCTTAGAAATGCGAATGCTCTGGACGATATAGATATATTCACTACAAATATAAATTATTTAAAGAAATTATTATTTGAAAAATATCACTGAACCGAACTCCCTGTATGTCAGCCATTACTTTTTGTGAGAGAGTAGGCGGTGCGTGTATGTGTGTGTATGTCAGTGTGACGAATGATGTTTAACAATAATAATATTATTTGGGTTGAATATTTGTGGTTCCCAATGCAACTATTTTAAGTGTAAATTTATGTACAAATTTATATAGGTGGGTACTCGTGTATCTACCTACATACTATTAAGTTTTTTCCTTTTATCTTTAGGGCAGCGAGGCCTTTGTGTTTGCTCCTCTTGCATGGTTTTATTTTTGTTTGTTTTAATGTGAAATTGTGATTTTTTATGTCATCTTATCCAAAGCGTAACAAAATGTATAATATATTTTTAATGTAAAAGCAACAATTGTTGCGTAGAGAGAGAAATAAATAAATAAATATGTATGTACAAACCACAATTTAAGAGTTCATGAAAGCATTAATCATAATAATTTCTAAGTTTATATAAAATTGGATTATTTGATTATTTCAAAGGAGTAGATATCTAATATTTAGTCTGACCTACAATTCAAATTCTAGTTAATTTAAAAGTTGAAACATATAACATGAAACACGCAATGAAGTGTTACATATTAAAGTTTATTATGTCATGTTTATAATGTATTAAATTAACATAATGGATTTACTAGATAAAGCGTTTGATTCATGATAAACTTATAAATAGACATTTTAAGTATGAGTGGACCAACCTTGACATCTAAAGTCCTCGCAATATTATGTCAATTAAATCTTAAATTGATCGCAAAAACAACGTTCTTGTAAACGTGATACACTTAAAACCACTAATAATTTCACGATGAAAATATTGGAAAATAAACGTTATTGTTATGTTCAAAGTAATAGAATTCAAAACAACAAACACTTTTACAAATAACCGTGTAATAAATACAAAATATTTATTTATTTACACAGCAAGATACAAAAGCGCACCTTCACACCTGCTGTCAAATAATAATACCAAATGTCAAATTAGTTTGCTAAAAATAAAAATTAGATTTTTCCTCTTGGACGCACTTGGTCACTTCTTGGATGTATGGCGGCATGTTGACCATGAAGTTTCGCCGTATTTGCCAGGCCGCCAACTGCAGAGTGCAAGCAAAGAAAGGTTGGCAAACATAACAATACACATTTCCGTTCGGTTCCACAAAGCGGTGTTATTGTTTTGATGTTTTGTTTATTGTGCAAAGCTGGAGTGGACGCCATTATGGCCCATATTTTGTATTTTATTTCGTAGTGGCAGTTTACGGATTACTATTTATACAATGGTTTGAAAAAATAAGGTAGGTGATTACTATATTGATTGTTACTGCCTTTCGTAACAATTGTTCCTAAAAGATCGTCTATTTTGTTGAAATATATTTGCCTACTCCAAGAATCTTATTGTCAATCTATTTGTTAGGTACCTATAATTGCATATTCAAACTTCCTTATTCATGTAATTGTAAATCATCTTAACCCAACTTCCATTAATAATATCCTATCACGGTAATTATTTACTTTAAGGGATTCTTCGATTTTTCATATGAATCACATCAAATTTATATGCAGATTGGTAAATAAGCATGTTATGGGTTGATTTGATAACATTTGAAGTATTTTATCAACCAATTTTAAGTAAAAATCAATTTTAAAAGTTGCCTATTTTCTCATACAAACCTATCTTTCACAGAGTGACATTTTATTTTTTGATTCTAAAATTGGTGTTTTTGTTTGAAAAATGAAAATATTGTTGGTTATTGTCATTTAGTTAGTCACTTTGGATAGATTAGGGGATTTGATAACATCCTCGATTGATAACACTACGACTTGAAATAGGTTAGGCTAGGTTGGAACGTAGTTTTGAATTTGAATTCAAACACCAATTTTGAATTTGAATTTAATTTTGAATCAAAAAATAAAAATCACTCCCTGAAAGAAAAATTTGTATGAGAAAATAGGCAATTAAAATTGGTTGATAAAATACTTCAAATGTTATCAACTCAATCCATAACATTAGCTTATTTACCAATCTGCATATAAATTGATATGTATTTCATTTAAAAAATCGAAGAAGCCCTTAAAGTAAATAATTACCATTCAAACTTTTCTGAGTTGTGGTACCGTGCTCCATGAGTGTATGATCTTGTTGATAATTTTCATATTCCTGTGGTAGTTTTGACTATTGAAATGACCTCTGTGAGTGTGAGCAGACACCAAGGAGGTGGTTTAACTACCAAAAAAACTGGAGGGTGATAGGCATGCATTTTGTTGTCAATTCTCATTAGATAGTAACTAATATCATTGTGAAATTTCTGTTACAGGTAATCTCGTTGTATAGAAGTTCAAAAAGAGGCTTATGCATTATTCAGGTGATTATGATTACAAGATATATTAGAGAAAATCAATCATGGTTTCACCGATTCTATAAATTCAGGCCAGAGTATCAGACAGAATAGACAGGTCACATGTGCTTGCAAGTATGTGTGTGGGCTTACAAAGAGCTCCTTTCCTGTAATTTACTCTCACCACTGACCCATCAATCTCTTACTGACACACCATTCCCCTGCACAACCAAAACTAATGCAATGCGGACAGTGTAGTTTTTGACACCCCATCTATGAGTTTTTTTATTTTAGTTCTAGGGAGACCTTGGTCTTTAAAGTAGCAATACAAAGATTTTGCGGGTAATCCTCTCACTCACACCTCTACAGCATATTATAATATTATGCACTTAAGCCATTTTGAACTGATTTATTTACTAGTTTCTTGTTTTTGTTTAGTTTCCACTGGTGGTCTTTTCTCAATATTTGTTTCCTAAGGAACAATAGCTCCACATAAATAACTTTTTTCATGCATGCCCATTTAAATGGATTGAAACCATAGACAACATTCTTTGCACCAGTCGGAACTGGCTTTCTTTTCTTTATTCCGTAAGGGATGAGAAGCAGATCATTTTTCGAAGAGCATATAGTACCCATTAGGATAATCCAGTCATTTGGTTTTAGATAGAATTTCAGATGGCTGTGTGTTCTGCCACCCACATTGAATTTATTATGAAAGTCAACTATACTTTTCAAATTTCTTGAATCTTTTTCCTCTTTTGTAGTTTCTACTATGTTTCACATTATGTTACTGAGGTTATTTTTTTCAATTATTCATTTATCAATATCCTCCTTTTTTTTACTCCATTTAGGGGCATAAGGGAGGCAACAGGAGCCCTCCCCTGCACTCATTACTGGGCAGTTTTGATGACCTCTTCCCACGCCATCTCCAGACAACTCAGTTCTGCCTCAAAGGAACGGAACACGTATGAGAGACCCAGTTGGGGTTAAGGATAGCATTCACTTCGACTAACTGTCATTTGGGATCCGCAATGAATGTCCCAGCCATGTCCATCACCTCTCAACTCTGGTGGAAGTTATGGGCCTGTACTGGTTGCGCTGGCATGTAGCATCCTTCATGGTGCAGTGATACCACCTTATGTCCAATATCCGTCGCTGGCACTTTGATTCAAAGGTGGATACCTTTTACGCCTTGGAATTGTTCAGGTGAGGAATAGGTACCACATTTGCATCAGTTTACATCTAAACGCTGACATTTTCCATGCTTTTCAATGCCTTCGTTCTTTTTCGAGCGTTAGGGCTTTCCATACCTTGGTGAGGTTGTTAAAGGCATCACTTGCTGTGCTGATATTTTAATCTACCATGCTCAATCATTGATGGATATTGGCAAATGTTTATCGGATAAATGGTTGATAGACCAGCGGTTACGACGCCGGCTTTCTCACTGTTTCGTGCGGAGGTCGTGAGTTCGAATCCCGGCCGTGTCGACCATTTTCCGCTTTCACGACACAAGCATTTGCTTACTGTGAAAGATGTCAAAAGTGTATTTGTGTTCACTTCGAGTGAGCACAGAGTCATTTTTTTGAAAAAAAATAAAAAAAAATGTTATTCGCTATGAGCTCCGTCTTACTAGCTTTGACTCGAATGCCGAGGCTTGCTGTTTTCAGAGTCTTGAAACACCGCTCTGTAATTCCTCCACTGTCATACTGAACAACGCTTGGTCATCCACATACTCCAGATTGCACATTTGACCATCTCTCTGTGTTGCTAATTTATCTCTTGCTCCCAAGAGAATAATAAATATACATTTCTAAATCTGTAAAGTGGTTGGTGGACCAGTGGTACCAGTCGACAACTTTGGTACGTACAGCGTATTGGAGGTCGTGGGTTCGAATCCCGGTGCCGCCAACCATTTTCCACTTTCACAACACAAGTTTTGCTTTATGTGAAAGATGTCGAAAGTGTGTTTGTGTTCACTTTACGTAAGCCCAGATTCATTTAAAAAAAAAAAAACAATGACTGGAGATTAATTTAAAAAAAAAGTAACAAATGACTAGAGAGTTAAACTCTTTACAATGTTTGCTAATCAATTTCTAAGTTGTAGATAAATGTAAGAACTGTACTTCAAATTGAAGGCCTGGACCCAGCCCAAGGGGGGGTCATGACCCCCCCCCCCTGGATCCGCCCTTGCTCTTATGTTCATTTGGTATAAACGCACCCTTAGTTGGTGTTCCTTAGTTCTAGATGTGTATTATTCCATTTCAAATCTACTTATCTATTGAAACTTCCAGAATCTGATGCTGCGGACGACTATACCAGCCTAAGAAGTATTCTGCTACTACTCGTACATCACAACTTGTTGAGAGGACCAACTGTACGGGAAATTCCACTACCTACCTTTAAATGAAAAAGAAGAGGAAATGCTAGGATAGTCATTCTGTTCATCTAGGATGGTAGAGATTTAGTTGCAAAGAATAATCAGACTATCGTTGTATGCCTACACTTTTTACAAATAATGTTATTCTATATTATGTTTTATAGCTGATTATAATAAAAAAATAATTTCATCTAAGATTTTTTATTCCTTTTCTTATACAGTGTTACACTTAAAAGTCTGTCATGAATTGTGTGTAAAATGTCTGAGAACAATTCCGCAGTTATTAACTCTTTGACAAGCACTGAGGAGATTAACACTATTTAAAAGCTGCTTATGATGGAAGAAATAAAGTCTACGTAAGAAATAATCTCTGGTTGATCTTGGACTATTCATTAGTCAGACAGGACTTATACAGTTAATATTGATATAGAAAAATGTGGAAGAAGTGTTAATGAACAGAAGGGCACGAGACATTTTCCAAAAAGTAAACTCAAATTGTCCCTCATGATTTGCAGGACTGCATTTTTATTGGTTGGATTTTGTTTTCATATCATAGTAATTTAAACTTCATTATCGGAACGATGAGAAAATGAATAATTATTTTTAAAGGATAAAAAAGTTGTATGTTGACACAGGAAAAGAGTATAGGTTTGAGGTAAAAATGATATTTTGAAAAGTTGTTTGAATCCGAGGATGGAAGCGACAGATTGTACGAAGTAGTTTGTAAATTAATAGAACTACAAAAGTCTGCAAATTATTGTGTATAAACTTATGAACGAGAAAGAAAAGGGATCCGCCCTTGACAGAGGACCATACCTTAGATGACTGGAGGAAAGCCATTATCTATCTACTGTATAAAGGGTAGGGTTTGCAGTTTACTACGGTAACTATTGTGCAATCAGCTAGTTGAACAATGTGGATAAAATATTCAGTAGAATCTTAATAGAAAGGGTTTGGTACGGGTGTGCTGATGTCTTTGTTCTGCGAATGATTACCGAAATGTTCCGAGTAAGCTTCAGAAGCTTTTCTGTTTATTTGGAAAAGGAATATGGTAAGGTTAAGATAGATTGGGATGAGTGGACGACAGGCTGATTAGTGCGAATGCTCCGCTATATTTGATAAGTTCTCACCTTCCGCCTGAGTTTTATCTTAGGAAGGGTGTATCATGTGACCTAATGAAAAACAAATCCGTCATGATGATGGAACCTGTAGATTCTGTGTTATTTAGGTATTCTATTTAGCAGAGGTGGAAGGTGTGAAAAGGAGATTGAAAGAAGGAAACTGGCTGGTAGAAGGGTTAGCGGTGCACTATGACCTCTAATGAGAAATAAGAACGTATCTCTTAAATCCAAACAGTTGATGCACAATGCAATCCTGATACCATCCATGATGTAAGGGAGTGAAACATGGACGAAAAATCTGGAAGTTGGAATGAATGCTGTGGAATTGAGATCACTCCGTAGGATATGCGGAAAGAGACTGATTGATAAGGTGAGGAATGTGAATATTAGAAAGGAATGTGGAGTGGATGTTAGCGTAGTGACTAGAATGAAAGTAAATAAATTAAGGTGGTTTGGGCATGTAGAGAGAATGAACGAGGAAAGAATGACAAAAAGGATATATAAATCTGAAAGAATGGGTGCACGCAGACGAGGTCGACCTCGAATGGCATGGTCCGATCATATCGGTTCAAAAGAAATAGGAGAGCATGTATGCGGAATGTTATGCGTTTGGAAGCAGCAAAAGAGATTTGTTTGGATAGGAAAGAATGGAAATCCATACTCTCTGCCTACCCCCTTAGGGAAACGGCGTGATGGGTAAAAAAAATAAAACTATACTGACACATTTGTTACTCGTAACAAGAGTTGATTTATCAATTTATAAACCTCTGATAGTAAATTAATGTTATACAAAACGTAATATAAAATCAGAATGCAGATAGTGAGAGCCCATCGTAAGTATCTATAATTATTAAGTTCAAGATAAATGTAAGATTAGTCTACCAAACAGCTGGCTAGGTGCAGCCAAATATGGATGGTGTAACTGGATAGGCGATTGGAGCTGGTTAACAATCACTTTAGGCTGTAGAGAAATAATGCAGCTTTCTGTGAGCTCAAAAAGAAATATATGAGGATAAAGAATGCAAATGGTTATTGAAATCCGTAAGATGAGAAAGGTAAATATCTTAGGAAAAAAATGGGTGCATGTTGCCATAGGAACATTGGGGGTGAAGAGAATTGTTTGAAACCGAGAAGTAATTGCAAATGAACAGAACTATGAAATTCACAAAATCAATAAATAAATAAATAATGCTTTATTGTTACAAAAAATGCAGTCCTGATCAATCCATTCACGAGAGTCAAAGGGCGGACTTATCCCGCACGATCTCTTCCAGCCAACCCAAATTACAAACAAAAATAATAATAAGAATACAGACAGTAGAAAGCAAAATAATAATCACATGAGATCACACAATGTAGAGATAAAAATAAAGATTTAAAAAGGTAAAATTCATACAAAATCAAACTCAAATAAAACCAAACACATACCCACGTAAAATAAATTAAAAACAAATCCAATAAATTAGAATAAATTCAATGGGCTAAAAGAAATTCATTAATTATTCAAAATAAATTCAAGTAATCAACCAAAGTTCAACACATTACAAGTCCAAAATAAATTCACAAGAATTATAATAAAATACTCAAGATCACACAATGAAAAGATAAAAATAAAGAGATATAAGATTTGAAAAGGAAGTAAAATTCATACAAAATCAAACTCAAATAAAATTAAATACATACATAAAATAAATCAAAAACAAACTCAATAAATTCAATGAACCAAAATAAATTCAATAATTTTTATTTTATAAGGCAATCCACCCGATCTCGAGTGATTTGTGAATTCAATAAAATAATAACAATATAAAATACACAGCATCAAAGAGTTGGGAAGAGGGATCCTCTTTAAATTTGGAGTACGGTTTTTCCTTGTCGTCAGCGATTTTTTAAAAGTGTTAATAGTCTGTGAGCCTCATATATAGAGGGGAAGTTGGTTCCACAACCTTGCGGCACAAACGGTGAAGGACTCAGAATAGAATTGTGAGCGATGGGATGGGATGAGCAGCAATTTATTTTGATCAGAACGTTGGTGCGAACTGAGAAAGGTGAATCTCTATGTGAGGTAGTTAGGGGAGGACGGGTTTTGAAGTATTTTGTACAGCAAACAGAGAGTATACAGGTCTCTTCTCTCTCGCATGGTTTTCCATTGAAGTTGAAGCCTGTATTCAGAAATGTGATCATATTTTCGTAGAGAGAAGATGTACTGTTTTGAAGACGTTCCAATGTGGACTCGACCTCCACTGCCATATCTAGATAGCAAATATCGGCATAGTCAAATAGTAGGTGAAGCAAGGATTGAACTAAGAGCTTTTTAATATCTGGACTGAGGAAATTTTGGAGTCTTCTAAGTGCATGAAGTGATGAGTATCCGCTCTCCAGCTCCGCCCTCCAAACCCCCCTAAATAATTATGTTCTAACCTAAGGTTAGTTAACAGGTGCTTACTAACCTAATTTTTTAATGAATTGGTAGTAATGTCAAAGTACGAGTAGATCTCAACAGAGAATTTATATATGAGGAAAGGAAAGGTGTAAGGTTCGGTTGACAGAAAATGACGCGGATCAAACACATGGATTCAGTGAAATCCAAGTCAGAAGCAAAAGAAATACGGGAGGTTGTATGAGAAATGGTATATAGGTGAAGAAGCGCTATTTTGTTTGAATAGAAAAAAGTGGAGATCGGTTCTTTCAGCCTACAACTTAAAAGGAAACGGCGTATTTGGTAAAAAATATTAGTTTAGCAATATAATAGAAAACACTCGCTAATGGCAAGGTATTGGGTATGTTTTAACGACTTTGATCTCGGTAGTCGGTAGCATAAGGTATTTGCACCGAAAATAATTTTAGTCTGAAAGATTATTTTAATTCAACTGATGGTAATGCCGTAATGTTCCTTAAATATTTACATGAAATATAACTAGGTTTCTTTAAATTCTAATAATTTAGTTTTACCGATTAAGCATTAATAAGAACCGTATATTATTATATATTTCAAAATTTCGTTGTCATTCGTGCTCATTACTATTATATTATTAAGCTGTCAATTATTTTTGACATTCCCGCATTCTATATTTATCTTGATATCCGTATAACGCCATCTACTGTCAGAAATCAGAAACACAATATGCTACTAACTTCGTGGTCAACATGCTCCAATACATTAGGTCGGTGACCAAGTGCGTGCAAGAGGCACGAAAAATTAGAATAAATATTAGATGAATGACATGAAGCTAGCAACACTTAACCCTTTGGGCTCTACACGATTTTGTGGTTTGATGATCGTTTGTAAAATAAAATATTATGTCGTATTCTTTTACCATTGAGTATCGATTAATCGATTTTTATCTTTCTATTTTTTTTTTCTTTTCGTTTGTATCATGGGCTTATTTTATTTTATTTTTATACAATCAAAAATCATTACTCAGCATAACAGGCACAAGCCCTTTGCGCTGAAATTATGAAACCTTATGAAAGATATCACATTATTAGGTATAGTGAAAAGTTATCTAAAAAGAAACAATAATATTTTTGTTTTATTGTGCTTACAAAGACAAAAAACGATGTAATTTCCATGTTGCGGAGCCTTGAAAGAGTAATGACATAACAATACCTAATTAATAATTTTTTTAATGGCAATAATATACAATTTTTGTTTATATTTGCAGGTTAGCCAACATGACAATAATTGACAATTTGTTGGCAGTTGTGTAATGGTTATGTGAATCGTTGTTTTTATCAAGATAAAAATTAACGATTAATTCGTGTTGTAATAAGTATCTAGATCTTCGTAATTAGAATAATTCCCTTTAATCACAGTGAGTGAAATATAATTTTATGCAGTGTTTTTATGCTTCGTTACAAAAAATGCATTTTTCAAAATGTAATTTTGACTTGTTCTTAAAATTTGAATTATTTTGAAGTTTTTAGAACATTATTTATTGTTTTCAGAGATGGGTGGGTGCAAGTGCTCTTTCAGATCTTGTCACAGAGGCACAGATGGTGTCACACATTTCTTTCATTTTCCAGTCAAAGACGTTGCTAGATGCTTAGCATGGATACAAAATTGCCAGCGACCTGAGTTTTCAGAATTGAAAATGACTCAACTTAAGAACAAAGTTATATGCCAGTACCATTTTACGGATGATATGTTTTTAAATTATAAGGTAGGTTAATAGCTGCAAAACCTGTAACATTTTGAGATTACAATGTATTCTTATTTATTTCTCAAAAATACATAAAGTAATGAGGTTTTTAGATCCTAGTGGGAAAGAGATTACTTAGGTTTCTTTGAATAGACCATTAAAGGATGACGTCATCTGACATTAGGCTGGAGGAACAATGGCGGCCATGGCGACACACACATCCATAAACCATAGTGATGGGTAACAAATTATTTTGCATAGCGAACCGAACTGCCCGAACTCGATTATCTCTCTGATGAATTTAAAATACTTATAAAGCTATCTTTTCGGTATAATTCCATTTCAGTTTAGAAAATGCAACGTAATTTGCTCTGTTTTTGTTTTGTTTTATTTATGTATTTTAGCTACTTTCACCTCAACTAAAAATGAACCTACCTTAACTGTTATTTGGTCAACGTTTTGCCTATTTAATAGGAAGTGTTATACCTTTTTGAATAGCTAAAGAGACATAGAAGTTTTTGAAGTTATTTTCAGAACAAGTTTGATAAATTAAGAAAAAAAAGCGCTTCAAAGTTAAAAACACTAGTGAAAATTCTTTAATCCTAACCATTGTAGAGCTGTATTTTTAAGCTGTTAGTAGTAGGTTCAGTTTTTGTTAATCATTTTTATTAATTGACATGTCCTCTCACTAGATACATAAAAAACGGACCCTAGAACCTCTAATCCGAAGAAATCGATAAAAAGGGAAAAAGAAAGGATTTTTTTTCAAAATCTTTAAAGTTCAATATCTCCATAACTTTTAAGTTTCGGACACCATATTATAAAATCAAATCCATCAGAAATGACCTAAATTATTATTTAATATTCAGTACGACTTTTCCTGTAACCCTGTATAGAACGGCAGTCTCCGAAAACCGGTTAATGTGTTAATTATAAAAAATACAGAATTGCCCAAATTGTGTTAAAAATGATTTTATTTATGGCCCTGATTTTAGACATAGGGTGGACTGACTTATAATAATAATATAAGACATTTCTATGCAAAGGTGTCAGTATAGCCGGCGGAACTTATGCCTGAGGCAATTTTTTCCAGTTAACCGGTCTCGTCTATCTAAGATAGGCCAACCCCGGCTAGAATTTTCAAGTGAAAAAACACTTAGAAAAACTCTGACCTGACCGGGAATCGAACCCGGGACCTCGGATCAGAAGTCCACGCCAGTACAACTAGGCTACCGAGGTCACACATACAGTGTGTTAAAACTAAAAAGATATATTTTAATTATTGATTCCGTGAATGTCTGCTTGTTTCAGCACGATCGGCTAATAAAAAGGGCAGTGCCCACATTGGAAGCCATAAATCAGACTGACTACGAGGAAGTGACCATGAGCATCTCTCTGTCTCCGATCAAAAGTTACAGCGAGTTCCCTAAGAAGAAAAACATTGATATGAAAAAACCCTTTATTAATATGTTACAAAAATACCACAGTACGCCTTTAGTTGAAGATAATGTTGCTAGTATCAACTTAACGGAGAGTTCTCCCGCATCAAGCAGTATCACGTCTACAAATAACACAGTTGTCGTCAACAAAAATAACCATCAGAGTGCGAGCAAATTTGAAACACGCAATGTCGCCTCTGATAGAAAAGAAAAATTGGAAGTCGTCGAAATAGATCCTTTGTACATTCGGAACCAGAATGAAAATGTATCTAAACCTAAACTAGAAGCAAAGACACAGAATAGTTTAACTCCAGATGGGAATCGTAAAAAAATCAATGTTCACAGTGATATTGTATTACCGGAAAAGAGTCGAATTAACTTTGTCAATGTAAAAGGTAGGACCATATCCAAATTTAAACCTAATTTCTCCAAAGCGGTCAAACCGAGGGTATCCGTTTCCGCAGTCAAGAACGACAAAATGACCAATAACCTGTCCTTACCGTCTGTGCTGCATACAACCGAATTAATGATCTCGCAAACTCCCGTTATGAAAAAATCCATCTTGAGCAAAGCCGCTTTGGTCAACGAGCAGTTACGATGTGTCGGTAGGGACAAAATATTGAAACAGAGATACATTAAAGTAGAGAACACAAACAACACGGATAGTAAGAGTGTGTCTAAAGAGAACACGCAAGAAAATGAATATATGAAATTGATTCTGAAAACGAGAGAAGAAATGGCGGAAATTAAAAAAATATTACAAGAGAAACCCGTTCAGAAGCCCGTGCAAATAGTTGAAGAGACACGCGGCAATACTAAGTTATCCAAAGAATTTTTATTCGCTGCCATTGTTCCGTATTTAAGTGCCGAAACGGCCAAAAAAGTTCACAAAGAAATGTTTCCATCATTGACCATTAGTTGATAAGTAATTCTAATAATAAATTTTAATAGTTTAAGTTTGTAAAAAATATAAGAGAAAGTGTTTATAAGGCTGCATACATAATCATAAAATATTATCTATATTTTAAAATTCAGGTCTAGGAAAATTCATTGCGAACAATTCTTTCGCAGTAAAATTCATCATAGGTAAACTGAAGTTTTACTAAAAATAATTACAGAGGTAAAGCACTGGGTTAATTAAAATTTGTTAAAAAGATACCATTCGAAAATCAAACATCCATTAATTTAGCAATGAGTTGAGTTCAAATATTTGTCAAACAGATGACGATTTGAAATTAAATTTTTGTCATATCTGATTATTTTTATCCTGCATGTTCAATGTATATTATGTAATGTAATTTGATGATCTTAAAATACTTAATAATTAAGTTTTAATAAAATGATTTTTTTAGAATTGTCTATAAATTAGGTAATTTGTATTCAATCATGCCTTCTCCTTTTTGATTGTTTATAGTTTTGTTTTCAAACAATTTCTACTATATTTTTAGCTATAAAACATTTTTGGAACTTTTACACATTATTTAATTTATTTTTTATCTATTATTTATTTCCGTTATTAGGTATTCTCAAATTGCTCTTAATACCTGTTTGAATGTATTTTAAAAAATCACTAATACATAACATAGTTAAATTATTTTAGGTACTTTCGTAAAAAGTCAAATATTTATTCCAATGTAATTAAATGAGAAATAATTTCTAACTAAAACTAAAAAGTTTTGTGGGACTTGACTTTCTGAAAAGTTCATTCTAAATTTGTTGAGTATTTCTAAATCTGTGATTTTTATGTTCTTTTATTCATTTGATTGCTTTTCCTCGTTACAAAACTCAAAATATTGTATATCTTTGAAATTTAAATTACCCTTATCATAATAATTATGTGACACTTAAAAACTATGTTATTGTATACAGGTTAAATCTTTTTAGAGCGAATACTGAAGTATCGAAATTTCCAGGATAATCGTCAATTTGTCCCTGAAAAACTTCCATATAAATGTACTGAACCAAAATTCGTGCGCTATATACTGAGAAAGAAGCCGTTCTCAGTATAGCGAACTTTTTTGTTTTAAAATTTTAAAATCATGTTACAATTAAACAATTTTACGACTTCAGTTTGTCCTTGGCATTGGCGAGTTCGCAAGTGTTTGCCTAACATATTATTTCCTTCACGTGATTGATAAATCCTTAAAATTACTTTTTGCTCTCACTTAATAATAGCAATAATAGTTTATTTGACATAATCAGTAGGTATAATATGGCGACACAAAAAATTAAAAATGTATCATTTTCTATATATCCAGTACAACGAAATATATTTTATGGTCCCGTGAAGTTCGTTATACCGAGATTTGACCTGTACATCTTTTATATTATTTCAAAAATGTACCTTTATAAAATTTGAAATGGTTGGTAGCTTAGCGGTTTCGGCGCTGGCTTTCGTAATCTTTTGTGTTGTGGGTTCGAACCCAAGTGCCGACTATCTTCCTCTTTCACTACACAAACTTTAAGTAGCTTACTGTGAAAGAGTCAAAAGTGTATTTGTGTTCACTTAGAGTGAGCACAGAGTCATTTTCATAAAAAAAAAAGTAATTAGCATTTTTATACTCTTTACTAAACTCTTTGTAAAACATGTTCAAATAAATTACTTTTTTATATACCTACTTTTATACTGTATTTGTTATTATTATTTTTATACTTGCTGACTTCCACCTGACCCTGAATATAAAAGAAATCATTTTGACTTATTACATGAATTAAATACAGTTTATGACATAAAAACTGAATTAAATTTAACTTATAATATATTGAATTATGTAATAATTATTGTTGATTCGGATCCAGGATGAAGTTTGACAGGCCATAAGTTTGGAATAAAAACAATTCCTCTATTGTTGCATAACTTTAAAAAAATCCAAGAGATGGCGGTGTAGTAGGAAATAAGTCACATGTGTAGTGTGTTACATTATTCTATATGTTGTTGGTTGACTAGACTCCATTAAACCCTAATTTTACCCAATTATTTTACGATGGTTAACTTACAGAATAACTCAAAATTATAAAAAAACTCCATAGGTATGTGAAAAGTCGATGCAAATTTCCTTTTGACTACAGAGCTTTGCTTGAGAATTCTGTGCTGTTATGTCATTGTGATTAAGAATAAGAGTACAGAATAACGTGGCAGCGGCAGCATACAGAAATATTATTAATAAAAACATGCCTTGCTGTCAAATAGTATTTTGTAATCTTTTACAGGTCTAATTTTATATTCTTTTACACCCCGCTCAGGGGCATAGGGAGGCTACAAGAGTTCTCCATTGCGCTCGATCCTCTCTCAAACTCTCCATACCTAACCGAATATTTGATTTATTTTCCATCTATACTTATTTGATTTTAATCAATAAATTTACAATATTTTACAAGTTTTAGGTAAAGAAAGTTTAATTTTCTTCATCAAATTAGGGTTTATTCCCGGATTAGATGGACATAAATTTAATCTTACCTTTTTCAGACCACAGATCTTACTTATCTTTCGGGTATTCTCTTAATCTCACCTTTTAATATGGAGAATCAACAGACCAGTCAAAGGTGAAGAACACTGGGGCATTCAGCTTAACCACGAACTTTATGAATTATGTAACAATCATTGCCACAAAGTTAATAAAACTTAGCCAACATGTTCAAAGATGGAGCCTAACCGTCCATTCTCAAAGAGATATTCTATGCAAGACATGTTGGAAAGAGAAGCATTTCAATACCCAGGCTGAGATGGCTGGACGGAGCGGAGAGAGATCTTAGACTGCATGGGGTAGCCGGTAGATGACTGGAAGAGAACAGGGTAGCATGTAGAAATCTTTTAGAGGAGGTCAAGATCCACCCAGAGTTACTAGCACCATGGATGTATGTTTTTTACAGACCTAATTAAGGATTCCATAGATTTGGGGTTGAGAAAAAAAAAATTCATAGTAGTTGTAAGTAGTAAGTATTATTTTTGTAACATCTGTATAATATAATTATATGAATAATGAATATGTATTAAGATATATTTTTTATTAACATAATTTATCCATATTGTAAGAGAT
The DNA here is from genome assembly GCA_963576905.1 of Mystacides longicornis. NCBI lineage: Eukaryota > Metazoa > Arthropoda > Insecta > Trichoptera > Leptoceridae > Mystacides > Mystacides longicornis. Next base: position 24,283,245 of record OY756438.1, read on the forward strand.
ATACAGTTTTAAAATTTTAAGATATAACTTCTATATAAAAAGATAATTAACTTAACCGACCGTCAAAATATTTAGATAAGACTTAAATTTAAATCAAATGATTTCGTCTAAATTATACCTTAAATTATTTTTTTTAAATAACAATAAAAAATAATGTTTTAGTAACTATGTATAAATTATATAAGTGAGTAAGTAATATAGTTGCACATTCACAATTTTTGCGAGTGAGTGATCTACAAATAGATATTCAATTTTGTGTAAGTGCAACTATACAGTAAGCAATTGAAATTTATTAATATTAACATTCAATATTTATTTTAATCACCGATAACAAGTTAAAGTGTGGGTACTTTATAATAATTATTATAGTAACATCATAAAATTTCACCGACAGTTGCTGTTGAAATAATATAAGGTTAGGAATGAGTTCTGTTTTTCCACCAATTCAAATGAAAAGCTGAGAGAAATTAAAATTATCGTGGAATAGGTATAGGCAAGGAAAAAAAATCTTGGCTTTGATACGTAAAATACTAGACTGGACATAGAGCATTTGAGAAATAGAGCTTTCGAGGACTTCGAGGACCTATTCTACCTGTTCTATAAGAGGGAGGATTTTAAGCTTAAGGTGCTTAAGATTTCTTTAAGTGCCAAACTCATCGCCAGGTGGGACAATAGTCTTTATAGTAGGCAATGTAGAGGTGACAAGAGGATATGTCATTGTAAACTTCCAATCCAATGGGTTATCCAGATTAAGACTGAACTGCAGTCAATTATAGCTGTCAATCGTTTCAGTGCTAACTGCTGGGAATTATAATATAGACACCGTCAAGGGAACAAAGGTGAGATAGTCATCAGATCAAAATAATTGTCAGACATAAAGATGAATGTGCTCAAAATTTGAAACGATCATTACAGATTCTGAATTTGAAACAATAGATATTTGATGGCAGTTTAGGGGATGTTTCTGTAACTTCTGTGTTTGCAACTTGGTTATACCTAAATGAATGGTCTTAAGACAAAGCTGGCACTAAGTTGTTATAACGGATTGACGAAAGTAAAGACTCTTCAGATAATAAGAATGTAAATTTAATAACTTGATGTATAACAATATAGTTTAACTAATGGAAAAAATGGTCCACTTAACATATTTTTTCTTAAATTTTTAGAAGAATATCAGGTATGTTTCACTACAATCTACAAATTTACTCTACAAGAGAAAGATACAAGAAAAGATTTCTACATGAAAAAGTAAGTAGAGGAATTGTTAGAATTAGTTTATTATTATTAAAGTTTTTAAAGATAATAACATATAATAAGGATAAAGTTTTTTTTCCAAATAAAGCTGGTCTCTTTAAATATTTAATTTGGCAACACTGTTGAAATTTCAAAATGTTTGTTCTGAAAGTGCGATATTTTAAATTAATATAATATGTCAAAATTTCCCTCCTTAATATTGAACTTTCATTTTTGTAATGTTCAGCTTTCACTCTCCTTTGACATATTGCATTGGAATAAAAAAAATTAAATAGGTTGGTACTTAGATATGAATGTGAAATAGAAATGAGTACTTTGAACAAGAGAGTAGGCAGATTAAATAGGTACTTAATAGATGTATAATTATTATTACCTACTATAAAATAATAAAATTTTGTACGAAAATAATTTTTGGATGAAATGTATAATTAGAATTTAAAATTTAGTTATAAGGCAATAAGTTTTTTTTAAAGTAGGTATTTAAACATTTTTCATTATTAAAAATAATTATTTTCAATGACAATAATAATTATTAAACATATATAAATATTTTTAGAGTAAATTGACATAAAAATATGAGAATTTATTGGTTTTTAAATTGCTTGAAAATTGTTCACAGATTTTTTCAAATATTTTTTGGAAGCTAGTTGAATAATGAGATCAGCATCCATTTTGAATTAAATAAATAAAAAAAATATTAATTAATTATAATATTAGCTAATTCTACCACAAAAATTGTTGAAATGTAAAAATATGTCGTGATAAATATTACAATTTTAATGAAATCATATTTTGCAGCAACAAAAGAATATGTTTTTATTGTTTATATATTGCTATATTTTACGGTGTAATATTTTTGGAAACCATAGAATGTATTTATATGCTCATATCGTTTTACAATAAGTATCTACAACTGTATCAACATTTTTACCGCAGTTTTCAATAAAACACAAAGCTACAAATCAATCAATATTATAATATGTATGAATTTGATGTGACAATGATTAAATAAATAAATAAATAAAAATAAATAAACTTCAGTAGTTTTTTGTCAACAGAATTATTATAATAATTTATGTATCACACAAATATTTCTACAAATTTATAGTATCCTCTGTGATATGCATTTCTTAAGAACACTACATCATAAAATTCCACTAATCATCAAGAACTTAAAACTGTAATTTTTGAATGTCATGAAATTTATATTTAGAACAGAAACTTAGTAGATGCTTTTGTTAAGGAAATTTTCTTACGAGATTCGTGATTAACAACGTATTTTGGATAAGCGCATATTCATTTTAAATGACTGGCTACTGACTGAGAGCATTATTATTATTTTAGTATATATTGTGGATATAAAGGTATAATGGCACATCCAGTAATATCGGAATTTTAGATAAATAGGTACATACTTTACTTATTGTTCTAATTTAATAATTATTTAATTTTTGTTTGTAGTGAAAGTTCATCATGATGATAAAAAAACACAGTTGCACTTTCACAAATTTTAATCGAATTCGTCATATTTGTCAAGTACAAATATGTTTTCTTTTGAACTCTTTAAATAATAATATTTATTTAATATTAATTTTAGTAGGTGAATAGTATACATATATACTTAACTAAACTGAAATTTAAATAATAATTATTAACTAAGGAAGGAGAGTTGCTTTGTGTTACTAGACATATATAAACATAGTATAAATAGTTTATTATAAATATTTTACACTTCTAGACATTACACACACCTATATATGAGATATGTTAATAAAGATAAAAAGTAACACAAAACTTCTCAAATCCTTAGTATTGTAACTATCCAATAAAACTTTGCAATGATTGCTGTTTCAGATTTTTAAGTGAAAAAATGTATAATAATATGGAGAAAGATAAATCTTTAAATGTAGGTAACTAGATATTATATTAGGTAAGTGTAATGTCAAAATGCATTGTACCTAAATGTATTGTTATATCCCCGTTTCACACAAGCGTCTTTTCGCTTTAGAAACGGGGTCTAGGTATATTGAATTAATAAAATAAAATAAAATAAATATGTCATGAACTTAGTGGCGAATTGAATCATCCTGGAATTATTGTGAAAATTAACTAATAAATGTCATTTCGTTCAGAAATTTATTTGACATTTCACGTTTGTTAAGCCTTTTACATCGGTTAATTTTGATGAATACACAATACAATGAAATGAAAGTATTGTTGACATACCCAAACAATGGTAACATATAAATTATTGTAAAATAAGTTGCATCATCTTTAAGGAAAATTTCTGTTGCTTAAAGATAAAGGACATGTAATAATGCTTGCCCCCATAAAAGTATTATGTACCTAGTTACAATAAAAATCTCTTTAGGAATTTCTTACCAACGCAACGTAATGGCATAGTAAGAAACTAAAGATTGGCGAAAATGAATATTGATTTTCGCCAATCGTTGCATTTTGACATTATACAAGTAGGTACTGCAGTTTTCAACTTTCAAAGATATAATTTTATAACTATTTATTTATAATGAATTATAAAAATTGAAATGTTAGGTAAATAAGTATTTTATAAAAATTATTTTGTAAATATTTTGAATAATTAATTATTATTATACTTAAGTAATCATATTTTATATTTATGCAGTAGGTAGTATAAATCTACATATTATTATTATTTTAGTTAATATTTTTAGAAGGAATATCATGTTTTGTTCTTAAAATCAATTATTATTCTAATTATTTGGTAAATATTGTGATTTATTAAGTATAAAAATCACTGCTTGCACAGTAGGTAATTTACTAAGTAAATGTAAATACTTAGGTAGGTACAGTTTTTTTTTAAATTCAAAATTGACATTTTTCAAATCAAACTGGACAGTTTCAAATTAGAATTTGAACAAAACAAAATGGACATTATTGATTATTTAAAATAAGTCGCGGAATTTACTGTTTTTGATTTTTTTTCTATTTATCCGGTCCCGCCCAATCCGGGTTTGAAATATTTAAAGTAAAAACATCCTGGATATACCTGTCAGTATTCAATAACAGTAGCCCTAGTATAAGTTCATTCGATCATACTAAAATGATCGAATGATTCGATCGTTTGATTTAAGAACACTGTTTGCACGCTAATAAGCGCTTATTATTTGTGTGCGATTAGCTTTCGATAGAACTCTTACTAGCCCCACTTTTAGGAAGTGTCTAGTTTGCCGCAAGCGGTATACTAGCAAATCGCGCTAAAAAGGCGCCAGTGGCAGTGCAAAGAAGAAGTGCGCATGCGCGAAAATAATAGTAGATGTTATAGTTTTTCGACGTGTTACCTAAGTCCACTGCGGATGAGTGCTAATCATCGCCACTGTTCATATTGATGGTTGTAGGTTCGAATCCCGGTGCGGGTGATCTTTTTTTTTTCTATTTATCCGTTTTTTTTTCTGTTAAAGATGTCTAAAGTGTATTTGTGTTCACTTTGGCTGTGCTCAATTCATTAAAAAATAGGTTCTTTAGCACGCTTTCTACTATTTTCATGACTAACAGTCATGAAAATAGGTTAGGTTAGGTTTGAACATAATTATTTAGGGGAGTTTGTCCTCTTCACATGTAGGTACTCCGAATCCATTTTACCCTCTACAAACCAAACATATTTGAATTATTGTTGACGTATTTGAACTTTTGTTCCGAAACTAGCGGCTTTTTTGTGCGCTTTTCTAGTATACCGCTTGCGGCAAACTATAGCCACACCCCCACTTTTATCTCCCGCATAGCTATTATTGCACTTTATTGAGTTAGTTAATCTGTCATGGAATGTATGAGATCGGATGACTAGAAAAAATTACCAAAGGTAATTTATTAGATATATAAAAAACAGCATTGCTCCCAATTTGTTATGTACTGTGAAAATTGTCTATTTTGAAATAAAAAAAAAACCTGTATGTTACCCCTTCTGAATACTAAGTTTTCAATGTTCTGTAAGAGATAATTGTGTCCCTTTTCAACCATTTCTCTAATTATTGATTAGGGAGTAATCCGAGGTTTTGGTGAACATACTATATACTAGCTGATCCGGCAATTTGTTTTTTTGTTTATGTACGCGAGCTTGAATCATAATATTCATGACGCGCATGTCTCGACACTCTATGGTCATAAAAGTCAGTGACAAAATGACATTGTTCGTCGTTTGGTGTTTCTTCGCAATTAATGTACAAAATAAATGTCTTTAGTCATAGCGTGGTTTTAAAAAGCCTAAATTAATACTTCTCCAAGAAATCGGATATTAAATTAATTTAATAATATTTTACAGAATGATTTTAACTTTATTAGTTTAGCACTTAAAATATTATATTTATTTATTACTCAAAAACAGTTTAAGTAGAATATTTGAGTAACACTATTCACTACAATTGTTCAATTCTATTTTTCAGCTAATATGAAGAACACATTTTTAACGATAATTTTAAAAAAGTTTATAGTAAGTAGGGATAATAATCAGTGTATTTTTTTTTAAATAGGTTAAAATATTTTTTTGTATAGGTATGATACATTTTGAATATTGCACACATTTTGTTAATGAAAATAGTAAGTAGGTACCTAGGTACCTATAATAATTTAAATACAATATGTTTTCTTGTGCACTCTGCATGGTCACAGAAAACCAAGAAACACGAAGAAAAAAATTTATTGACAAAAATCAAACCAGAAAAACATGCATGTTCGTAATCTTTAAAATTTTGAGCTATGTGAATTTCGCCATTACACTTTGGCACTTTTAATAATATTTTTTTTTTAAATGTAGATAAATAGTTTTTTTTAAATATAAAATAGTTGAGTAGGTATATCATATAAATATCTTTTCCTTGGACGGAAAATAATAAATGAGTAATTTTTATAATTTAGTTGGTAGATACCTAATATCATTATTTATATAAATAAGTGTAGGTACATATTTAATTTTAATGACATTATTACAATATTTTTTATTCGTTATATTGAATATTAAATAGACTTGGATAGTAGCGACATTGACAGTAGATAATTATATATATTAATAATTGAAAATTGACGAACAAAAGGCGTTAATTCTTGTATTTTTGTTAAACCTAATTAACTTCCAATTTCAATTGCAAGTTTTCATGATTATGGAAATTCAAGAAAATTTATATGGCATCTCATTAGGTAGGTACATAGCTTTGTATTATGGTACATACTTAATCTTATATATAAAAATGGAGAGCTATTTCCCGATGTCATCGCATCACGTCTAAACGGCTGTACCGATTTCGCTAATTATTTTTTTGTCGTGTAGGCTTTTATCGGGAGAATTTCCTTTTAGAAGAAAAAAATTCAGAAAAATGCATGGAAAATTAGAAAATTAAAGAAAACTCTACGTAGACAACCCTATAAGTACTTTTTACCTTATAATTTTCATTCCAATTTTGATTTTTTTACAGAAGTTGTCAATTGGTGCGATTGACAGAATGCGGATGGAATATAGATGGTTTAAAACAGACGCATCGTTCGGAATCACATTCGTCAAATGATATTTAATTCATCACCATACAAATTCCAATTCAATATTAATATTTAGGAACACAGGACAACGTCTGTCGGGAAAGCTAGTATTAAATAAATTCTTTGTTGAAGTGTGGCTAGTTTTGTATTAAAGGTTAAATATCGAGGGGCCACCTACCAAATAGCAATTTAATCATAGACATGTTATAACAATTGTCTATGTTTATATAGGTCTCTGAATTTAACTGTTTTTCTAAATATATTAAATTTAATGTCTTTTTTCCTCTATTCATCGATGAGTCAGGAAAATTTCTCTGATTATTAGGTATTTAATTAAATCATTTTGTATTTTTTCAAATATTAAAATAAAGATGCATATTATTATGGATTTTTTAAAAATAAAAATGAATCTGTACTCAATCAAAGTGAACACAAATACACTCTTTGACTCATTCACATTAAGCTAGGTATTAAAATTAAAGATTGTGTCGTGAAAGAGGAAAATGGCCGAAACTTAGGATCGATTCCACGACCTCAGCACGAAACCACTTCGTATTTCAAGAGATGAATCTGTCAATTCGCTTTCTTAAAAAGTAATATCATAATATTATGACAACAATAAATATACCCACATAGCTTAAGAGATTAAGAGTTAAATAATAATAAATTGATCCAAATTTTGAGCGTCATTCGGTTTTGGGCACATCAGTTATTTTGACACACTTTTGCCCAAAATCAAATTCATAATCATAAAGAACAACACCATTTTAGGTTTACACATGCATTACTCAGATGGCGCCTGTAAAATTTGCACTACAATCATTTAGATGATCCTGATAGTTAAATTTAGTTAAATACATACTAGTTAATGGACAACCGGCCAAAAAAGATTAATTTATTCATTATTAATATAAACACGTAAACATAAAGAATAATAATATCTACCTCATACAAAAACAACTAGGTACCAAAAAAGTAAAATTGAATGTAGGTACATCGAAGTAAATTTATCATCGAAAATTATTAACCGCACTATCGAGATGTTATGAAAATTTTCTTTGAGTAGTCAAATGTTAAGTCAAATTTACACCAATGACATTCCATGCATATAATGTAGACAACACTTTTTAATTAGTAAGTAGTCGGTCACCTCGCTGTCATTGAAGGTAATCGAATGGCATTATTATGGTACCCCCATTCAAAATCACTCCAAATTGGATATTGTTCCAATTACGATCCCTTTTAATGGATGTCATTCATTGTGACAGATGTCAGTTTTTTTTTCAATACACTACACTACGCAAATGTATTTTGCCATTATCAAATTTAAAACAGCAACACGTGTGTCGTGTACCCCGGTGGAAGGATTATGACAAAATGAGACAAATTTGGTCGAAGTTTTTAACACTGACAATCAAGTGACGTGACTACTTGGACCACGTCCACTAGAATTTTCCCATTGACGATCCGCTTGGAGTGATGGACGAATGGCTTGACGCGCTTGAATTTTGGACTGATGGGTATCCGACTCAACCTAAACACTCCAAATCATCCGTACTAACGGTTAGTTTTTGGAGTTACATCGCTCCATTTGGATGGATGTAGTGATCGTGAATGGGGGGGGGGGGGTCATAGTGTTGTACCTGCTCTTATTTAGATTATGAATCATTTGACTTCGATCATTCTTTTGTCTCTAATAAAACATTACATACCAACTTGAAAAAAAATGGCCGGTGGTCCATTGTACACTTGTATACAGTTACGATTAGCGCCATCCGTGGAAATCACGACGAAGCAATTTAGAAGCGAAATTAAGTCAAGTTTGTCATGAGCAAAGACAGGTTGTAAGTATATACACAAGTCTTATCTCTCCTATCTTTAAAATAGATTTCCGCATGCGTAAACCAAAATGTGTCCTTTTATAGGTGGCTGTTTAGAGTCTAGACTAGACTTTAGACATTAGTGACAGTCAAATAGTTCCCTCGATGCGTGCTAGGTCTTTCGATGCAGATGGAATTTCTGTGCAGTCTTCCTGTGGACGATGCTCCCAGCAATCCCATTCTTCCCGGAGGTCCAAAACCTCCCAAAGAATTGCCTCTGAACGAACTGAAGTTTGGCGAACAGCTTGGAATGTATGGTGGAGTGTAAGCGGAGCAAGATACTCCCAATGAATTCCCTGGCACAAAACCCACGGTTGGTGAATGTGTTCTACTCAAACTTCGAGAGCATTCTCTGGATTCTGTCGCTGATTCAGCCAGCACCAAAGATTGGATGTCCATTGCTGATTTACTTTTTCTTGGTGGATTTTCGGGGATGAATGTCATGGCGGCCGTGCTTCCGACGAAAACAGAATTCTGTAAATAAAAATGGAGAAAGATTTTAAAATTGAGGGAAGTTACATTTAGGTATCTATATTAGAAAGTTTTTTTTAATGAATCTGCGCTCATTCAAAGTGAACAATAAATGTAGGTACTCTTTGACTCTTTCACAGTAAGCCACTAAGCTTGTGTCGTGAAAGAGGAAGATGGTCAGCACCTGGGATAGAACCCACAACCCTACGAAACAATAATATGAATTCGGCGCAGAACATAATTTCAAATTATATAGGTAAGTACATACATATATACTCCCGTTAAGGTCCCCCACTCTACGCAAGCCAGTCCGGAGGAGACCAATCCGCAGCAAACCCGACCCGCATGAACCGACCCCCCAGCTCGATCAAAGCAACCAAACCGAAAAGCCGGCCCCACACAAATCAGGCCCGCCGCGGATCCCCCCCAAACCAACCCACAATACGGGAGGCCTAAGCCCCACTCAGGAGCATAGGGAGGCATCAAGAGCTCTCCATTGCGCTCGAAGGCGTTCGAGGCTCTTGTGCCTTTTCTGACCAGTTGAGGTTTAAGGACGTGGGGTGGTCAACCTCACGGTCCCGATCTGACTTTTCGTTTACCTGCCTCTTACAGGATGCTCGAAAAACCAGAAAAAACAGCAAAAGGTGCTATTCTTAGCCGGCAACCCCACGGCATGCACGGTAAGTACATAGCTTTCATAATATTTATACAATGTGCTATTGTGCTACCTTGACACCTAGTCAAACGAAATCTGTGAATAAAAGACGAAGATTTATCGATAAAAATGCGTTTCTTTTGTGAAAAGTAGGTAGTTTTTTTATATAAGCCTTTTACTTTTGCGAAATTGAAATCGTCTTTTATAGGAGCCAATTTTCTCTTCAACTAAGCCGCCTATTTTCTTTAAATTATTAATCTGATTTAAGTATTTTGTAAGTCGGACATTTTTATGGTCTGAATGGTCTGTTACTTTTAAATTAGTTGAGGTACATTTTTTTGTATGTTTTATTGAATTCTAGATTATTTTACTCTACAAATTAAAAAAAAAAAACAATAGATACGAATATATTTTTTTATCTTTTTTTGTTGTCGTGATTCCCTCCAAAGTTGACGAGAATATAAAAGAAGAAGAAAAACTTCAAAACTCAATAAAATTTAGTTTGCGTATTTCATTTGATCAAGGTATAATAAGGTATAGCACATTGTATAATCGCCATTTTGTTTTTATACATGAATTCCTACAAAATGGCCACTTACTTGTCTGGGACGAATCAGAGGATGAACAGGACCAGTGGCATACAGAGAATTGTCTCCCAAACAGGTCCTGGAGAAGGATGTTCGATGCTAGAACAAAGAAAAAAAACTTTTAACTTTGATTACATTATTAGATTAGGTACATTGATATGATTATACCGTATACTAGATTTGGTTTTCGGAAACATTTTACAAAATATTATGTCACATTTCGGTTTTTAAAGTACGGAGGAAAAGAGAGGTCGAGGGGAGAAAAATTAGACAAATTAAAATAAAAATAATCCTTGCAAATAGTCCTTAATAGAAACGATGATTTTGTTGGGTAAATAATACTCTTTCGTTGCGATTTGTTGCGAATAGGTATATTTATACGGGGCGGATTTGAATGGTTTCTTTATCTTCCGTCTATCTCATTCCATATTATTATTTCGAACGATTGTTCGTTGAGAGATAGCAATATAATAGTAAATAATAGTGTTCAATATTATTAATTGAACATGTTGTATTATATAGGTACCTACATAATTATGTATAGGTACATGGGTCAAATGTCACAATCAGTGATTCGCACTGCAGGGCATGTATTGTTACCTATTCCTTTTTGGGCCCTTCCTAAGCAGTGCACTTTTGAAGTCGGTACTCACCGCATCTCGGGACCGCCCGCACACGGAATAAACCGCTCTAAATTCGGAAGTCGTACACATCGGGACGTTCAATCATCATCAATTACATTTATATTTTGTGCATCCACATTTATTTAATATTAGTCTAGCAAAGTGCAGTGCTGCCAGAAAACAAGGGATTCCATCGTACATATTTGGAGAACATTGGATTTGGGGTAAGTGCATTGCAATCCAATCACAGTCCACTTTTCACTTTCCTGCTGATCACGTTAGCTGAAAGGGCTTCGGCAACGTGTGAAGCAAACAAATAGTGTTAGTATATACAATAGAGACTTTCGAAAATGGTTTCTAAATTCTAAGAGAAAGAGCATGTACCACATATGAAAATACTTCAATCTTTAATAGAACGAAAACCATTGCAATGGTGACGGGCAGACAACTTTATTTCATTGCCCCGTTTTATGCGAAGAAGGTGCTTCTAGTACGTAGCAATAAGGTAATATAGTAAAATGTTTTTTTTTATTGGTATTTTTTCGTAAAACCATTTCGAATAATCTACATGGATTTTCCCAATTACATACTGTTCTTTTGTGTACACTAATTACCTAATGAGTATAGTCGTACTATATTTTTTTCAAACGAACATAAAAAAAGTTAGTAGCTTTCAATAATGTTGGAAAAAAAAAACACCCACACCCACAGAGCTTTGCAGTGGGGAACTTTTGTTTGTTCGAATAATCTATTTCAACATAGATTACCAAAAGTATTTTTTTTACTTTTAATTTTTTTGAAACTGTTGGTTTTTTCGAAATAATTGTGTCATTCAGGCAGTGACAATGATTGAACAGGTGTATTTTAAATTATTTTAATTTACACAGTAAATATACACAATAAAAAGATGTTTAACAAAAAATTATGACAAAAAGACTTATTATGTTTATTTTATTCGCCAAATTTTCACAATCAAAACTTAAAAAGTTAATTTAACCTAAGTAATTATTCATATACTTACTTAGTAGGAATTTGGAAATTTTTGGTCATACGTTCAACATAATAATATGTCGTTAGTAGGTACATTTTAGTCTAAATATAAACAATTTGGATACAAACAATATACACGATCACACACATTCTTACCAATAACTAGGGATAAAAATATAAAAATTTGAATAATAAAAATGACACCAGACAATGGCAGACTCGCCAAAAACAGATTTCAAAAGTTGAATCAATTACTTAGTACAATATTTTCTCTCTTCATCTACCATTTTACTCCGTTTAATAAAAAATCTCTTTTCTAAGAGACAGTATTTTGACATTTTATTATCAAATTTCATTTCATTTCGTTCCTTGTTTTATGTTTTACGAGCTGAAAAGAAAATTCAATTCATTATCATTTTCAGTGATGTTTCATCTTGAAACCGTAAGATGGCGTTTATGATCATGAAGAGTTTTCATTATATCTTGTCAGATTTATGATGACAGGCGAATTGATGACATTTCGCATTTTAGGGTTCGTTTAGGTACACCAAACTAGCAATAGAGATTCTCTATTTATCGGTGATGTGGACATCAAGCAAAAAAACAGCGAGCAAGTAGGTACTAGAATTCTGGCGCGCGAAATCTGTGATCACCCATTAATAAGTTCTTGATGTTTATTCTTGCTCATTGTTTGCTTGGTGTCGATGTCAGCATTAGGGACAAAACACTCGAAATTTCACAAACACGTAATTCTCGATCGGACATGCTTTCTAAGACATTTATTAATTTTCAGCCTTATTTTCTTTGTTATTCTATTTGCATCCATTCTTTCCACATGCCCAAACTATCTCAACTTATTGACTCTCATCTTTGTCACAACTCTAACTACCATACCGCATTCCTTCCTAATATTCTAATACCTTTCCATATCCCACAAAGCCTTTCCACATATTCTTCGTAGAGCTGTCATATCTCATATCTACTGCATTTTGTACTACATTGTTCCTTTTTCATCCATGTCCACGTTGCAAATCCATACATCATTGATGCCAACAGAATTGCGTTATGCACTAGTTTTTTTTTTAGCTTGTGGAGAGACGTTGTTGTCTCTTATCATAGATCTTAGTGCACCGCCCAGCCGCTTTCTTACGTTCGATTTCCCTTTCACACTTTCCATCCATACTTGCTAAATACACATCCTCATTCACTTGCTCAAGACATATTTTACCCTTTTTGAATCGAATTAGTGGTCGATCAGTGTTTGAAATTCGACCATAACTAATTTAAATTATAAGTTTGAACATTGTTAAGGTTTCATTGTCAAAGACTGAGCGAGCGCTATTTCAAAATTTTCTTTCAAAAACAATGACATGGATACGTCAAATTTTAAATGTTGATATTATGTACGAAGTTTTTTATGTATTATTAAATGTATACATCGAATTTAATAGTTATTGCAAGCGGGATAGCAAATAAGAAACTACACACGAATTATTTTATAGGAATACACAAATATTCTAACGCATTGGTCAGTTCTTGGTATCCAACTGATGTGACGGGCTTTAGGAGGAGATTCACTGAGAGAAATTTTGTCATGATGAAGGCACGTACAGTAAATGGTTTTACAAAAACCGCAGAATACAAGAAAAAATCATAAACTTTTATGAAAAAAAACCATTATCATTGAAATAATCAATTCACCTTATCTGCTTATTTCCATTCCCAAGAATGGAATTTCCGAAATTCTCGGATCAGGGAATTATTCAAGTAATTCATAGAAAGAAACAAGTTTACTTGTTTTACTTTTTTTCCAGTAAGAATAGAAATAATGTAAATGCTGTATGTCATTGATTAAACCAATGCAACTGGAATAAAACAATGATTCAATTTATAATAATGTAAAATATCCCGTACGGGAATTGTTTTTTTCTATTACGGAGATGTTTTATATGAAAACGCAACATCATTGGTATTTTCAATGACGGAGCATGGAGTTTTTCCTGGACATCCGTACAATTTCAAAAACCTATGCAAGTCAAATATATTTCTGTTGTAAATTCCATTATTTCTTTGGTTTTGAGTAAAGCCAGTACAAATAATAGGATAATAGGTAAGAGCTGGTAGGTAATGGAAAATAGCTAGTAAACTTGAAAAATCCAATGACAATAATTAATTTCAACAGAAACAAGTAAATACGAGAATTTCGCAAGGACAACGTGAAAAAATCCAGGCCCTTGACTTTCTCCCGTGCGGCACCTGTTAAAACCAAGTTCGTACGGGGTTTTCACAAGTACGTCCGTGATTTCCAGACGGAGTAGGGATATTTTTTTACCAGACGCAATCGACCTACCTGTTAGATCTACCATTAGTTTGCTTGAGCTCGTAGATGCAAGACTTGTTTACTCATTACATAAAAGTTTATACTAAAATCATTTTACAGATTATGTACCTAATTATTATATTTCTCTATACAATGTGTTATCTGGATAATTATTGATCAAACGAATTGTACGAACAAAAGACAAACATTTTTTTACGTTGAAATTGCAATTGGCACTTTAAATTGAAATAGATACCTTAATTCAAACTTCGTGTTCATATTTATTTTCTCTTCAGGTTAACAACCTATTTTCTTATAAATAAGTAGGTATACTTAACAGGATTTTTTTTCAATGAATTTGGAAATTATTTTTTGGGAAATATTTTTTTTTTCTATTTTATTTTAAAGACCTTCAATTGAGATCAAGTGATTTTACTTAAAAAAATAATAATATTATCAATTTATTGCTATATTTTTTTGTTCATAAAACTCGTTTGATCAAGTGTGGACATAAAAAAATCAAGTGCCGTATAAGGATAATAAATAAATACAAAAGACAAAATAAAATATCTATGAAATTGCGATTTTTTTTGGGAAATTCTTCTTTTTCTTTTATAAGTGAAGTCTTAATAAAGAAGAATATTCCAAAAAAACTTCCGCAATTTCATCGATAATTTTTTATTCGTACAATTCGTTTGATCAAGGTTCGAAATTAACACATTGTAGATGTTAGGTAAACATGTGTGATCCATACCTACGGAAGACAACTGAGGGATAGCCTGAGAAGACGGTGTATTCTCCCAGCTGTTAGGCGAGTTTCTTCAAGAAGACTATGCGTCACCAACTCATCAGTTTATAATTTAGATAAAACTTCACAAAACGAGCCGAATGTAATCTAGGGAGACGCAAAAATTTCATCAAGTCATCAATACATCCATAGTGTCTTGTTTTGATCAACTGGGAGAAAACGTATCAAGTACGAAGAAGACAAACTCAATCACCTTTTTTTTTTTTTTTTTTTTTTTTTTTTTTTTTTTTTTCGTGAGGGGGAAATCCTCATGGACACCTTTGCGGTAGTGCCGGACTTCTACCGGCTAAAACCCCCTCCTACACTGCGGCCACGTTCCTGCCGTTAAGGCCTACCGCGGTCGCAGATTGTCTAATTATTATCTCATTTGGTCCCTTTGACTGCGGGTTTCGTCGACTTCCTTTGTTTTCATGACATCCTCCATAAAGGCTCCTATTCTTTCCCAGGCTTCCTTCCTGGACAGCATTTCGTCAATCAGGGTGTCAGGTGTCGGGAAGTTTGGCAGATGGAGATCCCTTGCCACATCGTGTCTCTGTTCCTCCCATTTTGGACACATGAACACGGTATGTTCTGCGTCATCTTCTCCTGCACCGCAGTATACGCATTCCTCCGACTGAGCCTTTTGTATCTTTCGGAGGTATTTCCCGAAGACTCCATGTCCCGTCATGCACTGTGTGATACGAAAAGAGACTTCCCCATGTTTTCTACTTATCCACGGATCGATATTTTTTATAAGACGCCATGTCCATCGACCACTTACGCCGACATCCCATTCCCGTTGCCAGGTTGTCATTGTGTCTCTTCTTATTTCTTTTCTAAGTTCCGGGCCATCTCTCTCCCTCTCTTCATATAATTTTGCTCTCTCTACTGCCAGCAGGTGCAGAGGCACAAGGCCAGCAAGCACCACTGCGGCATCTCCAGAAACCGTCCTATATGCAGAGCATACCCTCAGAGCTAAGGACCTTTGTACGCTCGCAATTCTTGTCTTGTTAATTCGCTTTTCGAGTGCTTTTTGCCATACTGGTGCAGCATACATGACAATTGACTGCATGGCTAGGGCCAATACTTTCCTCCTATTTGCTCGAGGACCACGTGTATTTGGCAAAATTATTCGCATAGCCTGTACTGTTTTCTCAGCCTTTGCGCAGACCGCTTTTATATGTCCTGTAAAAAGGAGACCCTTGTCGATTGTGACACCCAGATACTTTACCTCACTTTCTGGAACTATATTGACACCCTCACACATGAAGGAAATCTGTCCAGTTTTAATTCTTCTGTTAAAAACAATCGCAACCGTCTTTTCAGGTGCAATATCCAATTTTTCAGTCTTCATCCAACCGGCGACCGAGCGCATAGCCTCATTTGCCCTTTCTATCATTTTTTCTCGGCATGATTCTACCACCAAAATTGCTAAGTCATCGGCGTAACAAATTAACTGCACACCTCGCGGAACCTGGATTGACATTATGTCATCATACAGGATATTCCACAGAGTCGGTCCGAGGACCGAACCCTGCGGAACTCCTCCTCCAATTTCCATTACAGTACTCCTTTCAAGTTGGACGGATCTGCCCGTAAAATAGTCTACTATAACTTTCACCAGGTATTTATGAACTCCCCAATCTACCATTCTAGATATGATATTCGGCCAAGCCGCTGAGTTGAAAGCATTTCTAACGTCCACAAGAATAAGGGCATTCCATTTACCTTTAGATTTAGATTCTTTTGCTATATTTATTATATGTTGTATTGCATCAATTGTGGTTTTTCCTTTCCGAAACCCGTATTGGTGTGGATTAAAGTCCCCATTTCTTGCGATCTCCGATATAAGTCTTGTATTAATAATACTCTCATATAGTTTAGCCAATACATTTAATAAGCAGATCGGTCTATATTTTGTTTCCTCATTTGGGCTCTTTTTCGGCTTGTCTATGAGTATGAGTTTTGAGGTTTTCCACTGTTTCGGAAACTTTCCATCTTTCAACAAGCGGCCAAAAATATCAGCAAAGTATTGTGCGTTTCTGCTTGCTATCTCCTTTATAACTTCTGCTGGTAAACCATCTGGACCAGGAGCTTTTCCGGGTTTTATTTTGGCTGCTGCCATCAAGACTTCCTCTTTTGTAACTCTAATGTCTAGGTATTCGGATTCTGACACATCAATCGTCATCAAATCTCCGCATCCAGCTGTGATAAACAGATTTTCAAATATACTTATCTTTTCATTTAGTGGTAGTTCGGATTTTGGGTTGACTACTTGTAGTTTCTTCTTAGCGATTTTGTAAGCGTCCCCAAAAACATCTCTGTTTAGGCCTTCGCAAAGTTCCTCCCATGCTAATTTTTTGGCTTCGAACAAAGAAAATTTTAATTTCTTTTTTGCAGTTGTGTATAAAAGTTTTAAGGCATCCTTGTTTTGATCATGGCACTTTTGAAAAAGTTTTCTCTTTTTTCTTGTTTCTTTAATGAGGTTTTGGACGTTTGTGTTCCACCAGTACGGTAGTTTATAGTTGTTATCGCATCCCACTTTTGGAGTGGTGGCCTTGTATGCCTCAGTCAAGATCTTTTCGCATGCCTCTGCATCGTACTTATTGTTAACAATCTTCTCTTTGAATATTCTGTCCAGTGAATCTATGTCAGGTCTTCCGTAAACAGTTCGGGTTCTCTCGTTTTTTGTTGGAATTCCCATTTGTGTTAGAATTATCTGATGGTCACTCATTGATTCCTCTCCTTCCAAGACAGACCAGGCAGGATTCATTTGCGTCATGGCACTATTTACTATTGTGATGTCTATAAAAGATACTCCGTTCGGCCTTAAACATGTTGGTATTTTGCCGTCGTTCAATATATCCAAGTCCAAAGAGTGCGTCCAGTTCAGTAATTCTTTCCCTCTGGTATTCGTTATTTTTCCTCCCCAGCAGGTATGTTTTGCATTAAAATCACCCGTAATTATAACCTTCTTCTTAGCTGACTTTACGAAATCTCGCTGTAATTCATGGAGAATATTGTCGAACTCTTGCGATGTGGTGTGTTTGTTGGGACTCACATAAACGCTGTATAAATATACGTCTTTTGTTTCAATGCATACATAGCACTTTCCGGAGCGATATTTTACAACTCGGTGTTTTCCACTGACGTTTATTATCATAGCATCTTCGGATTCGTTGACATAATGGTTAACGTTTTTGGCTTTGCATCTTGACAGGTTTGGTTCGCTTATAGCTATAAAGTCATACTTTCGTTCTAAGGCAACGGCCATTGCCATATCATGAGACGCGCTGCTTCTATTAGTATTTATCTGTATTATATTCATGTGCATTTCAAACATGTCCCTATATATGCAAAATTGGATCTGTTTGCAATTTCCCTCTCTTTTTTGCCTCTCGCTCAGCGCGCGCTGTTGTCAATGCCTTTTTGAAAGTTTCACATCTCGATGTTCCGGCTATATGTCCGGCTTTATTACAAAGTGGACAGTGTTCATCTGAGCTACATTCCGCAGCTGTGTGTCCATCCCCCGAACATTTGCGACATTTTTTGCTTCTGTCTTCTTCCTTGCACATAATGGCTTTGTGCCCATAATTCCAGCATCTATAACATTTTTCCACGTCGATTCTTTCTTGGATAAGACAGATATTTAGACCTATTTTGATTTTTTTTAATCCAATCAATTTGTTTGCGTCTTCCCTTTCCAGAGCAATTGTGGCAATTTGGTTTCCATTCCATATAGGTCGAATAGATTTTACCTCTATGCTTTCAGGTTGGGTTACTTTCCCACAGTTTCGAATAGCATCTTCTATCTCCTCCCTTTCCGTTGCTCCATCTATGTTTTTTACATGAAGAATTTTTACTCGTTGTATGTTTTCTTTGATTTTGTATCCTTGGATTGTGGAGATAGCTTTGGAGACCTCTTCTTTGTGTTCTTTTACTCTTATAAGCAATTCACCCCCTTTTGTTTTCTTAGTCCCTTTAATGTTTTGAATTATTTGTGATCCTTTAAGACTAACCTTGAGTTTTTTAAGCGTGTCAGCGTATGTGTTGTCACTTTTTTCTATTATGATAATTTCGTCCTTATATGAGTTCTTCATCCCATATGTTGGTGCTTGGTGTCTTCCATCAAATCTGATTGTTATTTTGGTATCTGAGTTCTGGAATACCACCGCCAGCATTCTTATTATGTAAAGCCTTTCGGCCCCTTGTGGTGATACAATAATAACGTTTTTATTTTTAAGATTCTTTGACAGTTCCTTTAATTCCAAACATTGTTCATAAAGCACCCTTTCATCTGAGATATCTCCGAAGAATATCGTAACATCTTTGCATCTTTGTTTGATACCTTCATTTGTTTTGAATGAGACTGTTCTTTCCATTGTGATATATTCGCCCCCTTTGCAGGCTATGCGTTCGCTTTCCATTGCTTCTGGGAAATAGTTAAGAATTCTGGTGTCCATTTTTGATTGCTTTTTCTCGTTCACGTTGCAGAAGAAGACAACATTTTCCCCCGATTTGTCGAAGATGTCTTTGTGCTCTATTGTTACATTTTTAACATCACTTTGTTTCCAGAACCTTTTCATGGCTTTTGATAAGTCTTCATAGTTTTTGATAGATTTAAGGTCTACTCCTTCTATAAGATTACAGGTCCCACACGCTACGTTTTCTCTTATAATATCTTGAAATTTTTTGTCATAAGTTAATTTCATATTTGTAATTTTATCTTCTAGTATCGCTTCCTTG
Organism: Mystacides longicornis; assembly: GCA_963576905.1. Taxonomy (NCBI): domain Eukaryota; kingdom Metazoa; phylum Arthropoda; class Insecta; order Trichoptera; family Leptoceridae; genus Mystacides; species Mystacides longicornis. The sequence continues at coordinate 24,303,063 of OY756438.1, forward strand.
AGTTCTTGTTCCTTTTTATACTGTTGAAACTGGTGGTGTAGTTCTTGAAATCTTGTGGCCTCGTGTTTATGGTTTGCTGAGACTTGTTTGATCAAGCTAGTTATATCTACTGCAAAATTCTTAACCTCTTTGCGAATATGTTTATTATCCTTAAGGAATTTCATCAATTCATTGGCCTTTTGTTGGAGATTTATAATCTCAGTTGGGAGTTGGACTCCCTCATCTTGTGGTGCTGTTGGGCTCGTCATTTTCTTTCGCTTTTTATTTGGCCTTTTGGGCGTTTTTTCTCGATTGCTTTCGAATATGTCGTCGCTTTCAGCTATCCCTTTGTCTTCGTTATTGTCTGTCAGGAGTTGTCCAGGCGGAGTTCTCCTGATACTATCTCTACGTTTAAACGGGTCTATTTCATCATAGCAAAATCTGCCCCCCCCAGAATCCGTGGGGCTGACTGGACTAAATCCAGTGAGGGATTCTCCTTCCGCGCCGCGGTCGGTACCCTCCTGGGGTAAGTTAAGTTGAAATTGTGCCATCATGTATTTGTTTGGTTTTGGTTCGCGCCGGGTATTTTAAATTTCTCCGGTACCACAACAGAAGTTTTAATTCTGTGAGGCATTCCCCAATCCACCACCTGGGGACGCGCCCGATGGGGGACCAAAAACCCCGCACGGGACACTCAATCACCTGGATGTGTGGAATTTTTAGATCTAGGTAGGTATTGAGAGCTTAGATAGCAATGATGTAATAGGTAAGAAAGGGGTTGCTACCTGGTTGAATCAATTACAGCATTGGTTTTTCCTCGTAATGTACTAGAAAATAAAAAGTCTCTTCCTTAAGTATATCAATGAAGTAATGGGTTGTACCAAGCACGGCATTGGTGTTTCCTCGTACTATACTAGAAAATATAAAGGACCTTACTTAGATATATCAATGAAGTAACGGGTTGTACCAAGTACGTCATTGGTTTTTCCTCGTACACTACTAGAAAATATACAGGCCCTTACTTAGATTTATCAATGATGTAACGGTTTATACCACGTACGGCATTGATTTTTTCCCGTACGTTAATAGAAAATATGAAGTCTCTTACTTAGATATATCAATGACGGCATTGCTTTTTCCAATGAACTATCATTTAAAAATTCAATGACATTGCATAGATCAATTCCTCTCCAATACCTGCTAATTTCCAGTAAACCGTACGGGAAAATACCTCGTATGAAAATTCAATGACGGAGCATTGAAAAAACCAATGCTTCACTCTGAGTCAAAAAAAACAGTTCTTACGAGAAAAAACTCAAGAAATACGAGCTTTTCCCCCTTACTTTTCTCTCAGTGTTCCTATGCTAGTTTATTGGTCAATACTTAACTGTTTGGTTGTAATAATGCCAACAGACCACATGACGAAGAAGGTTGTTTCAGAGAAGACAGTTTAATATCTTAATATAATAATAATATACTTACTATACAGAAGATCATAAAAATATTTTACGTCCTCGTAAAATAACGCCGATGTAAAAATGTCAAAGCTGTCTAAAGGTCAAAGAGAAAATCGGCCATAAAAATGTAATGAGACATTTACTCACTCAAGGTTCCTATTTTTTTTCACTCCTTCATTCTCTATTTTTATGGACCCAGATTTAAAGTTTAAAGAAGACAACGAGATCGCTCCTCCTATACCTTATCTTAATTCCTCAATTCAGCTTCAAAGGAACGGAAGAATTTTTTTTGAAAAATGGAAAACTTACTGTAAAATTAACTATTAAGTGAAAAGGATTTCAAAAAAAAATCTTCCTAGACCGGAAATCAAACCGAAACTTCTCGTTAAGAAGTCAGTGCCGAAGCAATGATTAGGCTACCAGATCAACAAAATAAAAAGAGGAAGAAGGATTTTCTTACCTGACTTTGGTAGGTATATTATGGCGATATCACACGAAAAGACGCCATTTTTTTCAATCATTCAACTAAACGTCATTTTGTACTTTTTTTATCAGGCAACTATTGAGCGAAATGTTTTGACAATTTTCTCCAACAGTTTAGGTAATACTTGGGGGCTCTTAAATAATTAGAAAAAAAGTCAAAATCTATATAATAATTCAGAAATGTTTGTCTGCTTTCTATCGTATGTGGGAGCATCACGCTCAAAATACAAATGCTACGTCAGATATTAATATGCCCAGAGCCGTACAAAATGCTGGAGAAGGTTCTTAAATACAATTAAATACAATTTGCTGCATTAACTTTAATATATTTAGAGCTATTTAAAAAAATCTTATTTTTTTAGGATCTTCATACAAATTTCTCAAAAAGACAGTAAGCCATCTTTTGGAAACAAAATTACTCATGTACCTAAACGTTGAATGGAATCTTGGTATTACGGTATGAAAATGTAATAAAATAATTGTAGATTGATTTGTTATACATATAAATGTTATTCAAATCTTATTATTCTCAATAAATAAAGATTTAATGAAAAAAATTGCAAAATGATTCCTCCATTTTGAAGTTTGACAGATAGCACAAATCACCCTCTATGGGTGGAATGCCTAATTAATTATCACACATTAGAGGGTCTAGGGAATGTAGCTAAGATTCAAACCACAGAGCTCTCTCTCTATGAAAAATTGCAAATTATGTCGATAGGTTCGTATAATATTATGAGGTCGGTAAAACAAAAATTGTAAAAGTGTCATTCTTCTTTTTCTGTGCTTATGTCAGTTACAGAGGTCTGTTAAGCAATGGGAAGCTAGACTAGAACCTGTTTAATTACCTACCGATCAAGCCTGACAATCGGAATCAAAAACGCAAAGCAAGACGGGTATAAGCTAGTAACAATATAAAACGAGTAGTAGATATGAATACGTCGTTAAGTGTTTGTGTCGCTCCCTATAAAACGTAATGGTGGATGATAGCTCTACATAAAATGGCGGCGGGCTTTCATTAAAAAAGATTATGTTTCTTTTTTTTATTTAAACAGTAATTTGTGTCATTATTATTATTATGTATTCATTATTCTTAATTATTATTTCATCTTTTTATTGTCGTCTTTATTATTTTGCTTTCATTAAAAAAACGCTGAACATTAATTGCTCCATTTTGTTTTTGTTATATTTTGTTATTAGAGTGAATAAAAATTAAACAAATAATAATTATTGTAATGTCTACAATAAGTTTCACCCTATATTTATAATACTTACTTACTTTCCGTGTCCAGAACACCATCAAATCTGTAATCCCCAGTATTCGGCCACCCGAATACCACTATTGTTTGCCATCAGTGCGTCTTCTTGTGTGCATGTCACACCCATCAGAGGACATGTAAACAGGTGTGCATTGTCCTGAACAGAGCCACATTCACAGGTGTCGTCATCTGTATAACCCCATTTCTTGAGGTTACTGTAGCATCGGGAGACACCTGTTCTTAATCTTTTCAGTGCCCTCCAAGTAGGATATGGGAGGTCATGTCCTGCTGACATTTCCTCTGCCGGAGGTAGATTTTTATAATGGGATGTTTTGTCAAAAATTTTGTCAAAGAGACGCACCTATTATTATTATTTTTTTTAATGTATTAGTGCTCACATAAATTGAACACAAATGCACTCTTTGACTCTTTTTTTTTTTGAAATTATCGATGACAAACCTCACAACATAATTTTTATCAAACTTAACTCACCTCTCTTTATTCACTTTTCGTGTTCCAATTTGTAATAAAACTGAAATCATCTCCTTTTATTTACCTACTTTCCGCGTTTTAATTTACCTATACAAAAATACGCTTAAAATATTGTTTGAATGTTATAAAATTATTTCTGAAAGCTTGAAAGATATTCTATCAATAATTTTCATACCGGTGTGTTGAAACTCAATGGAATTATCACAGATGACGTTGTTGTTAGGAAGTCAATTCCATACTAACTTAATTATTATATTTTATGTTAGGTATTTTCAATTCATTCTCCGATTTTTTATTAGTTATTCTGTTATCCGGAGCGGAGAAGAATCCAATAAACCAAGCATCATAACAATGTGTTCAGCCGATCTCGAGTTATGAGAGTACGTAATAAACCAACTTCTTCTTTTATATTATAAGATATACGCATGACTTGGCAAACAGCGCAGCTTTATTAAATGTAACTACTTATTTAAACTCAAATCATTATGAATATGACATTTTTACCAATACAAGGTAGGTATTTATATTTTTGTTTACGATAATTGTCATAAGAACATGCGTACGTAATCAGTACATATTATGTAGTATCATAGGGATTAAAAATAATAAAATAAAAACAAATTTAATCACCAAAAACACCTCTGACAGGTTGGTGGCAATATTGGGAACTAAGACCGCCATTTTGTTTTATTAACCTCAATTGAATGTATATCCTACACATTGGTATGCTTAATGCGAATTATTTGGAAATTTTTGCATGATTCAAAATGAGTAATTTGGCCGTATTGGCGAATAAAATAAATAGGGGTACAAATATAATGGAATCCGTATAAAAATGATGAAACTATATGCAATGTTTTTTTCTTATTGATAATAAAACCAGTCATTTTTACAGTCATAAGAGAAATAGTGTCTTTCCAAAAAAATCAAGAAGAATTATCAACCTTGATACAAAGTTTGTAAGACTTGACTCTCTTCAAAATCGCGCAGTATTGCGTTTTATTAATTGGGAATTCACAATTTTTAAATATTTAGTAAATTTAAAAGAATTCATATTCACAGAAAATACTTAAACCTGATCGATAATCCAGTGTTTCAGGGAAAAAGCATCGTTTTGGATAAAATAATATAAATCAAACTTTTAAATTACCAAACAAACCAGAGAAAGTACAAAAGAATTTGAACTTTTTTAGATTTACTGACATCTTGACGTCATAACGCCCGCAGCGCCATTTTAAACAGAACATACTACGATTTGTTCAGTTTTACAGATTATTAGTTTTAAATTAATCTAAATGAGATAAAAATTTCGGATATAAGGCTTACCAAAAAATAGCAAAAGATCAGTTTTTCATCGATCATCATGAAGCAGGCATTGTTTTTTCTGGCATTTATCGCAGTGGCGTGCGCGGACACATGTGAGTTTTTTGTTTTGATTGTTTTTATATTTCAATGCTATCTTTTCTTTATTTTTTTTCTGTGCTATCAAAATTGTCGGGCCGTAAATGTAGGCAGATAGAAAAACCTTTGAGAGTCTTGATCTTGTAATGGAAGAAAGTACTGGCAACTTTTAGAAACAGGATGGGATAGATTGAAGGATTGTCTTCTTGATTACTAGTGCATCAGTTCTTGAGTTGAACATGATCTGATGTCATTAGTAATCAGTGTGTGTCCCATCAGAGCAGGCACTTGGACACGTCAAGATTTACAATATAAATGTTCAAATAATTCACACAATAATTCAACAAGACGCAACACCGCACAACCAGAAACAATAGAATACATCAACAATATAATATGGTGCAGGAAAAGAAAATTCAATGCAAACAGTGTAAAGGGCTCCGTTTGCATTTCATCTTGCTCATGATTACAATGTCCCGATTAGCATTTCGTCAATTGTATAAAATTCTTTAGCCACAAGATACTGTTTCATCCCTCTCCGAAACTCACTAAGTTCCGAGTGTTTCAGATAGTCAGGCAACACATTAAAAATAATAAAATCCGTGTCAAAACCTGATCTCGAATCAGTAAACGATGCTGATAAAAGACCCCAAGGCATGCAGTCCCACAGATTTAAAGTCCTGGAGCTCGAACTATTTTAAAGCCAACGGTTTGGAGCCATGGCTGGTCTAGTTTTGATTCAATAAGGCAGAAACGAGCAAGATAGATGTGCGATCTTGGATCGGTTAGGGCTAGTGCAGGAGCTGTTCAAAGAAGTGATTGCCAACCAAGGGCGGATCCAGCCTTGGCACCAGGGGGGGGGTCACAAAGTAAAAAATAAGGCCATCTTAAAAATTTGGTATCTGGAAACTACACTTTTCCTAAAAAAAAAAGTCATTTCCTAAATTTGTTATATGGTACATTTGCTCCAGGGGGGGTCATGACCAACATGAAATTATAATTATGCTAGCAAAATAAAGATTTTATTAATAAATATCACTGCCCTACTTGAGATTACATAGCCTAGGGGGGGGGGTCATGACCCCCCTAACCCCCCCCTGGATCCGCGCTTGTTGCCAACGTTGGGGAGACCTAATAGGGCATAAAATGAAAAAGAAATATATGGTTTTAATATTCTTATTTTTAAATTTGCAGCCAAATGGTTGGATTTCCGTGTAAGATTTTCTTTCTTGGAGTCTGATGCAGGAGTCAACGCATTCTTCCCAGTGGGGCTCACTTTGAGAGAAGCCCTTAACGCAGGATGGGTTGAAGTCACGGCACAAAACAGTCTTGGAGCCACCACGTTGTGTCTCTCAGAAAAGGACACTAGAGTCTGTCCACTTTACGACAGTAATGGCTTCATCGCTGGAATGCTTCTTGCTGTAAGTTTTATTTTTTTATTTACTTTTTGCAAGGCATTATCAATAATTAATTTACTTTCTTTTTTTTCATTGTTTATTCTTAAACCGTTTCACATCGGCTTCATGAAGATTTCTTCTACTCTTTTTTCATTTCTTCCTTCGACTTGGTCAAATCGTTTCTAATAGTTTTTACCCTCCATGAATTTTTAAGAATTCTTGGTACCCATTTTTAATTGGCCAGAATATTCTCATTTCAGTATTGCTTTCGCTCTTTTCCGTAAATTTTTACTTCATAGATAATACCAATTTGAAAAAAAAAAACAGTATTTAAATTATTTTTTTTTACTTCCAGATTCCTGAAGAAGATTTGATACCCAATGACATGTACGATGTCACCAGGTTCAACGTATACGAAAAGAAGAGTATCAATGGAAAATCCCACTGGACTTCCACTTATTACCTAGTGGATCCCAAGATCGTCGCTGCTGGTGGAAGAACTTCTGCTTCCAGAACTGGAGATGGCATGTGGATCAAGACTGGCTCTACCTTCATGGAAGTTCCAACTGACATTGAGAGCATCAAGTCGAAAACCAATTTCAAGTGGCAGAGATGTGTTGAAAACATGGGTAAATTAATGCTATACTTAAACAAATCAAAATGTTCTCATTATTATTGAATCAATTCTAAGGTAAAAACCGGGTGTAGCTACCATTTTTTCAGACGAATCAATGATATGCCCCCCCCCAGAGTTACACATTTTCCGTTTAGAAGTGCAACCGCTGAAATGAGTTTTTCGAATTTAACACTGATAAAAATTATCTTGGGACTATGCGTATTTTTGGTTTGAATTCTTACCTATCTCCCAGAATTTTAATTAAATTATTCCATTTTTTTAAATTACTCCATTAAATTTTGTTTCAATGCTCGCCAAAGACAAGCTACGACACCGAGTAAAATTTAGAAATATGAAACTTACCAAGAACGAACATAGCGCAACATCGAGCGCAATGGAGAACTTTTGTTGCCTCTCTATGCCCCAAGTGGGGTTCTAAAGGAGATTTGATCATTGATTAATTGCAAAGCCTTTTGGGCTACAGGCATAAACAAGAAATTTAAAAACTCCACAAATTGAGTAACGGCCGCTGTGTATTATATTATTGACGACCGCGGCGTGTGCATATAATATGTATAGTGCAATTATTTTTGTTCATTTCAGGTTCTCATTTCTACTACAACATGACGACATCTTTGGATTGCCAGGACTTTTATCCATTCTTCATGCTTGGAAGGGAAGGAAATATGCTGGGTATCGGCTGGCAAATTCCTGGAAAAACTCAATATGCCGAGAGAAACTGGTATGAGTCGATCAATGGCGCTGCCGTAAGATACGCTATACCATACGGACCCGAGTGCCTCTACAACCTGGCTGACAACTATGGAGTGATCTCCGTCCACATGTACTTCGTTCAGAGACCTTGGACAATCCCATGCGATCACAGCGTCGACAGTGTACTACCACCAAACTAAAATATCCGAAATAATTTAAGAAAATAAAAGACCGTTTTTTTTCTATTCCATGTTTTATCATTCTAACTCCTCAACATTATGCATGACTATACAAATTGGTCTTGATGTCTCTAGACCTAGAGTTTTATTATTATTCAAGAATATTATTACGATTGCATAAACAAATTTGTGAGTGCACGATTAAAAATTATGTGTCCTACTCCTAACTGCCATCGCATGATCGAGCGTTCACTTTCCTTGAAAACGCAAACAAATAAATATGAATGTTAGTAAGTAAGAATTTTTGGCAAGTAGGTAGGTGTCGTATTAATTATCGATACAACAGAGCAATACAAGCGACGCGAGATCATTTCAAACAAGGCACCGATCGGACGATCGAATTTCCGTCTGTCCGTCTGGCCAGTTAGGACACTTTCATACAATGTTGTACTAATTATGTCTAGATTCTTGTGACCTTTTTTCAGGACTAGATCTTAAAGAAAAAATAACAACTAATGACTAACAATTCATTACTAATGTTCAATTTTTAAATGGAACATACCACACTAGGGGCTTACGATCGTCTTCTACTGTTATTCCGAAGGCTGGCTTAGTGTGATCACTTTACGTTAACAACGTTCGTCATTAGGTGGTAATGTTTATCTCCGAAACTCCTAATCATGAGAATTTTCAAGATGTTCAACATGTCAAAAAATTTCATGTATAGTTGGATGATGTTGTTGCAGACTGCAGGGCTCTGGGGCAAAGGAACTGGAAGGTGGCAGCCGGCGATAGGGAAGTTTGGAGACATTTCTTGAAGGCAGCTAAGACCCACCAAGAGTTGTGACGCTAAGGATGTATGTATTTAAACAATCAAAACCTAAAAGTCATAATGACATTGTTATTATGCCACTGGAATTGGATCAGAATCGTTATCCAAATGCGGAGTAAGGCCTTTGGTGTCTCAGCTTGTAGGTTCTCTGCTCTATAGTTACAGATCTAGGAGTCTCATTGGCTTTCGACATTTTTTCTCAATACTTTAGATTGATTACATTTTTAATAAGAAAAGAAAAACTTTCTTTAATCCAAAATGATATTGTGCAGTAGCCTAAAAGTTCATTCGCCGACTTTCGTTCTAAAGGTCATGGGTTCAACACCTCGTGCCACACATTTTCCTTTTTTACAATACAGGCTTAGATTTCTGCGAAAGATATCATGAGTGTCCTCACTTGGGGTGATTCTAGTGTCCTCACTTGGGGTGATTCTAGATTCATTTTATATGTTGGTTTTACTGTATCTATTAATAAATCAAAATAATTGATAGCTATCTTTAGTTTAGCCTTAGCCGTAATCCAGGAACGTGCCTTGATCTTTATCATCTGATCATTTTTATCTAAATACGATTATTTTCTTATTAGGAGTTTGCTTGTTTTTCTAAACTAATCCAGCTGGATAAGATTGCGAGTAGGTAGAACTATTATCTTTTTAAATCAACGCTTGACTATAAAATTATGATTGTTTATGAATTAATAAGTATCATCAGCGTTATAAATGCGATCGATCATGACGCTATTATTGACAGTACGAGTAGATACGTAAGAACCTAATTGAATAATAATGATGAAACACTGAAATTGAACAATTTTTCAACCTTGATCTTTGGGCACATTGGCCTCCTCCGGGCTGGGTTGCGGTATGCGGGGGGCCTTAAAAGGGAGAATGTATGTATGTATGATCTTTGGGCCGTTTGATGTAGAAGGCCCCGTCCTAGCTAGTCGCATGATCGTACGATTGTGCGATTGCGATGATCGCATGAACGCGGACGCCCTGTTCAAACAAATAATATTGTATGAACGTGTCCTAACTAGGCAGACGGACAGATGTAAATTCGATCGTCCGATCGGTGCCTTGTTTGAGATGATCGCGCGTCGCTTGTAGTGCTCTGTTGTATCGATAATTAATACGAAACCTACTTGCCAAAAGTTCTTACTTACTAACATTCATATTTATTTGTTTGTGTCAAAGAAAGTTGCCGCGCGATCATGCTATGGCAGTTAAGAAGACACACAATTTTTCATCGTGCGATCACAAATTTGTTTGTGTGTTCATGCGACCAGCTAGGACAGGGCCTATCGCTGAGTAACTATTACCACGTTGTCCAAGGAAATGTATTTTTGTATTCATTAAATTTATGGAGTTTTCAAGTTTATAAATATATAAGAAGCGATGAATTTTAACCACTAGGCCAAACCCGTCATGGGGAGATTTATGTATATGATACAATACAGACAATAATACCTACAACAAAATCGAAAAAATAGATAAGTACAAAAAATCTAAACTTCTAACGTCTTTTAAACAAGAAAAATGATCAAAATATAAAAAAAAAACAAAAACGCAAAACATGAAGATAATCAAGTTAAAATAAAATAAAATTACAGGATTAAAAAAATATTTAGGTATTTTATTTTATTTTATTTTATTTTACAAAATTACAATATTAACACCGTCAGCTTTCGCCTTTGCGCTGACGGTGTTCAGATATTACTACAAAATAAAAAAATTACAATTAAGAAAACAAACACATATCTGAAACATCACAAAACAGAATACATTATTATGATGTACACACAGAATTATGATGAACCTGAATTTATTAGTGTACATTTACATCAAACGAATATAGAACCGAATCTAGAAACGTAGCATACTTTCTTTTATGGTTGATAATGAACACCATGGCAACTATAACAAGCAATACCCAATCAATGGGGGATGACTCAGGGTGACTTTTTGCCTTACTCTTAGATGCAGGGATCTGTAGGGGTAGAATTTTATTTCTCTAGCTCTGGCTATTAAGGATGCATCTGGCACTTCTGTGGAGAGGACCTGATGTGGTGGATATAACGGATACTTTCAAATCAGTGGTCAAAGGGGACACGAGAAAAACAATAATTGTTGCAACCGGGAGATGGAAATTCTGTTGGGACCTACCTTCCGATAAAAAAAAAGATTAAGGAGAATTCTTCAGGAGTCGGGAAGATGCCCTTTCACTTTGCAATTGCAAGAGGCTTTAGGAGATCTTCCTCTTTTACGACACAAGCTTTAAGTAGCTTACTGTGAGAGAGTCAATGAGTGTATTTGCACAGATTCATTAAAAAAAAGCAGTGCCCATGAATGAATTGAAGGATGACACAATAGACCTATTTTGGTAGCAGTAACATAAGGGGCATAATATGGTCTCTTATCCTTCTTTATATTAAAAAAAAACTTGTAATTATTGGAAAATCTTCAAGAAAGTTGTATGTGTTTGAAGTAGGTACATGGTTGAAATTTTCAAAATGTTAACAATTATTATTCTGTCATACATTGAGCATAGTTTTTTTTGCATAGGTTTGCTTTCAATATTTTATCGTCCGTATTTTTGGCAGCACAGTTTAAAAGCAATATAATAAATTGGTGCAGTTGTTTTAAGTTGTTGGCAGTGCGACATCTAGCGAAATTTGCAATAAACAAGTTCTGAAAGAAATTTGACGGCACTCAACGTTAGTTTTAAAAAAAGAATAATAATTTCCTATCTCGCTTCTAAATTCAAAATATTTCAAGCCATATCATGCATGACTGTTCTTTTTTCAAACGAAATAGATTCTTTCCCACAATCAAACAAATTAAAACGTATTCATTCATTTAAACTTCAAAAAAATTTCAATATTATTATGACAAATTTTAGTTTATTAGGCGCGGGTGAGCAGAAACGTAGAGGTTAAAGAATTTTAGTGACAACGTCAAAAAATCATCAAAGGTAGTCTTCATTAAAATAATTAATCTTACTCTCTTTCGTTGCGAATACGAGTATACATACTTATTCGGGGCGGAGTAGGTAAATATTTTTAATGGTTTCATCGTCTTTCGTCTATCTCTTTCCGTCTCGTTGCTTTGTACGATTGTTCGATAAGAGATAGCAATACAAACATTAAAAATTAGTGTTTTTTTTATAATTAATTAGGCATTCCACCCATAGAGGGTGATTTGTGGTTAAAATCATAAAAAAACCAATCGTTTTGATGCTACTTATCAATAAATCAATTAGGTATGTCCGATTTCCAAAGGTTTTTTTATAATTTGAACTAGGTACTCCATGTGATTCAAGTTTGTTTGATTGATTACTTTACGTTAATAAAGTTCGCCATTTGCAGCATTGATGTCATAATAATAATAATTAATGTCGTTAAGTTCTGTATAGACTAGTATAGAGTCGCCTTTATGAAAAAAAAAACGATGGTTTGTAATAATTATTTTAACGTGACACACAATAAAATTGTAAAGATCATTAAATAAAATGATAAAAAGATATTTTGTAAGTATGCATCGAGGCTAATATCTTTTTATTTTAAAGCGGTGTTCCGGGAACGTCGCGTCGGCGTGAAGTCGCTTGCTTCTTTTTAAGCGACACGACGACTTGCTTTTTTTTATCAAGGCTGCAACACATTATGCAATAGTATTAAAGTTTAAAAGAAACCATCGTTTAGATTTTGTTGAAAAGCTAAAGATTTGAAAATTATTTCTTACATTGCAACTTTTTTTTTTTCAAAACAATTAAGAAATTGATTAAATACGTAAAAACTTACTACATAAGGCACAAAAATACCCTGTAGATTTTTAGGCTAGAGTTGATATAGATAGGGCGATCTGTTTTGAGTGAAGAAGTGTATGAACAGCGTTTAGACGGGTGATAATCTCGTCGTTGCAAGTCATAATAAAGAAAAAATAACAACTAACAATTATTCATTACTAATGTTCGATTTTTAAATGGAACAAACCACTTCGGGCTTACGACCGTCTTCTACTGTTATTTCGAAGGCTGGCTTAGTGTGATCACTTTACGTTAACAACGTTCGCCATTAGGTGGTAATATTTGTCTCCGAAACTCCTAATCATGAGAATTCTCAATATGTTCAACATGTCGAAAAATCTCATGTACGCAACAAGTAGAAATACAATAACAAATGAAATATAAAGATAAAAGTTGGAAATTATCGAGAACAAGAGAGCAACCAAATTTAAAGACAGCGACTGCTGTCATGTATTTGGCGCCAGGATATGACTATATCAATTTTTGAAACTGTCATATTTATTGCCTATTGGCCTTGTTGGTGCACAACGTTCTAATTATGTCTAGATTCTTATGACCTTTTTTCAGGACTAGATCTTAAAGAAAAAATAACAACTAATGACGTCATAATAAGACTATCGTTTGGTACTTAATGTTTGCAAATGAGAGACATGGTCATTGTGAAGATGTTGATTGCACGGCGTTGAAGCAACAAAAGAGAACGAAAAAGCTAGGGTGTGTACCAATACGCGAAAATAAAATACGCATCACTCTCTATCTAATAAAGGTGCAAATTTCAATCTTTGTCCCGCCCATAGCCAATGCATTCCCACTTGTCCAGTAACTAGTGTTGACAGCAAAAAAACATTTATCAATTGTTAATCTCTTGATGAAAAAATATTGTTTAATGTGTATGAAGAGTTTAGTAATAAACCAAGCTAGAGCGGTCTTGTAGAAACTGCTAAAACTCTAGCTAGATTAAGAGGTATAGCTCTAACAGAATTGTAGGTACATCAAACACTATTTTTTCACTCTTGTTAGAGGGCTCTAGCAAAAATTTGCTCCAGAATTGTACTTATTTATGGCGCCAGCTCGACAACAATGCTCTGCATAGTAAAAAGATGCAACTCTACACAGCTCTGGGTAGATAGTGCCTACTCTACCTAGGTAATTTCTTTTCGTTGTAACGACAGCTTGTGGGTACCCAATTATTATTGTCAGATAGCCAGTGAAATGTGGACGAGTATATTTAAATTTAAGAACCTTAAGAAGGCAATAATTAACATTGACGGCTATTCTGAAATTCACGTTCCATCTCAACGCAAGGTTGAGTTGAGTTATAATAATCGGTTGCCAGTAGTTCCGCATCTAATGTATTAAATAAAACATTTTCGAATAGCGAAATGTCAAAAGTCTCAATAAAAATTGGATACGACGCAACTCAATCGTCTGTTTTTCATTTACGTAATGTGGAAATAAATCAAACTGTTTTTAACTTCAGAATGGAAGCTTTGACAATTAAACTGTCGACAGAAAAAGTCGTAGGCGATAAATCGCTTGAAAAGGAAATTTATACGTAATGGGCGTTGTATTGCATTTCCGCATAGGAGGCATAAATCAGAGATTAATATTTAGCTTAGAGGGAGCATGTTTTTTTTAAATAAATATACCACGGCCGAAGTCAAATGCATTAAAATGACCGTCTATGGTATCGGTAGGTCGATGTTCCAGTTAGTATGGAACGGATTTCCTGCGACGCCAACGACATCTATTATTATGAAAACATCTATAGCAAAAAAAATATTGTTTACTGCACCTGGTGGTAGTTCCCTCTTATTCTCGCATACTAAATTGCCGTTCTAATAGAAGCCTATGCCACTTTCTCCACGATTTCGAGGGTTTTAGAAAATTTTCATACCATGTCAACAAAATTATCGGAGATTTTCAAAACTTGCACACGCAGCATCGGTACTTCATAGGCGACGTAGAATGTCTGACGCGCATATATTATTCTTGTGTTGTTCCCGCCTGAGCATTGATTATGAATGAAATATGGATGTTTTAGAAATATTTTAATGTTATTGTTTTATTAATTTAACTCAATCGAATTAATTATGTATTTTTGTTTCTAGGGGTGCAGTTAGAAATAAAGTTACATTTACCTATTTATGAAAAAGAGTTAAAAAATGGGACGTGTTCATAAAAGCACAATACCTCGTACAAACGTTAATATTGGCCCTTTCACACAATGGTCTCTCCGATTTGTTGTTAATCTATGGTGCGTAATGTCATTTTTGAATAAAGAACATAAAACCCATTCTATAGCGTCATAACCAAATTTTATTTTACACTATGGAAATATTGGCTTCAAGCCGAAATTCGTTCGAAGTTGTACGTTTGCTACTTTCTTGTTTCTTTATAAATTCAGAATGTACGTTTGTACTGCGAGTAGGTATACTATATCGCTTTTATCTGAGAATCTTATTTTTCCTTATTTATCCAGTTTTTTTTTTATTGAATCTGTATTCACCCAAATCGAAGCTAATCGTAACTCCTTTACACCCCATTTGCGCTCGATCTTGCGTAATGCTTAGGTATAACCTTCTCCCACACCATGTCCAAAACCCTCAGATCTGCTTCGAAGGAGCGGAACACGGTGTGAGAAGGTCTCCCTCGTTTTCGGGACCATGATGGGAGGAAAGAACAGCATTCATCTCAGCCAACTGCAATTCGGCATCCTTAACACATGTTCTATCAGCCAAGTCAATCTCTTCTTCATAATGGTAGAGGTGATGGACCTACGCCTAGGTGTAGTTCGTGATGCGGTGGTACCATATTACACCTAGAACTCTCCTGAAACACTTCGTTTCGAAATCGGAGACTTCTTGTGTTTAGAATTTGGTCAGGTGCGAATGTGAAGACCAAAACATCTTTGACAAAAAGCTAAGCTTGTGTTGTGTTGTAACAGAGGAAGATGATCGGCACCTGGGATCAAACCTAAGACTTTGGTGGAAAGTAATTTTATTATGACATTTAGGTATTTAGCATATTTGAAACCTGTTTAACAATGCCTGAAATTATTTCAATTTCATTATCTATAGTTCAGGAAACTGGCTGGTAGAAGGGTTGGCGGTGCACTTAGACCTCTAATGAGAAATAATAACGTATCTCTTAAATCCAAACAGTTGATGCACAATGCAATCCTGATACCATCTATAAATGGGAGTAAAACTTGGACAAGGTCGAAAAAACTGGAAGATGGAATAAATGCTGTGGAAATAAGATCACTGCGTAGGATATGCGGAAAGAGACTGATTGAGATGGTGAGGAATGATAATATTAGAAAGGAATGTGGAGAAGATGTTAGCGTAGTGAATAGAATGAAAGTGAATAAATTAAGCTGGTTTGGGCATGAAGAGAGAATGACTAAAAGGATATATAAATCTGAAAGAATGGGTGCACAAAGACGAGGCCGACCTCGATTGACATGGTCCGAACATATCGGTGCCGTCTTAGAAGAGGGCCAAGTCAGGAGCAAAAGGAATAGAAGAGCATCTATGAGGAATGTTATGCGTTTGGAGGAAGCGATAGAGGTTTGTTTGGATAGGAAAGAATGGAAATCCGTACTCTCTGCCTACCCCCTTCGGGAAACGGCGTGATGGGTATTTTTTTTTTATCCAAATAGCGTTTTCAATAATGAGGGGTAGGCAAAGAGCTGTGTATCATTAGAAGATAATAAATCAAGTATTTTCATTTCAAACTTCCACCTTCTTGATTAGCTCGCATTGTTTCAGGAAGGAAGTACAGAATCATTCCTAATTACTTCACAATAAAAAAGCCATCTTGGGATTCCTTCTCCTTTAATTAATTGATTCCCTATCATTTGTTTAAATCACTGTCACGCCTAATCCACAAGAGAGGGAGAGCAGATTGGGATTAAGGAGTTTAAGAATAATCCATTTAATATGTCGCAGGATCTTTCGGGTGATAATGTTTTTTTTTTAATCTTACTCAGCCTACAAATTCAAGACATTATTTACCTATCCCTTTTTTGGTATAAACTTTTATGAATATAAATACTTTTAAAGCTCAGCCTTTTCTGTACCGTTAAAACTTGGGAACAACTGGACTGATTTCGCTAATTTTGTTTTAGAAATATTCGTTTAAGTTCAGGGTAGTTTTAAACGGTAAGAACATGGAAAAATTGCGAGGAAAATAGAAAAAAACAAACATTTTTCGTTTTGCCATAAAGAAATATTTCTACCAGACGAATGTGTCACAAAAAACCATTCATAAAATCCATTTAACAATCAAACATAATCAACTTAATGGTTTTATCAAAAGCTTTTAATAGTCAGTTAAGAATTTAAGTACCTACTGTATTTACATTATAACCATTTATTTCATGACCCTTTGGTGAGAAGTTGTTGCTTACAAAAAAAACGCATTTTAATTCTTGATGGAAATAATCAAGAAACTCAGAAACAACTGATCATGTGCTGATATGGGTAGAGTATTTTCTTAATAAAAAAATCATAAAATAGATCATATAAAATGTATTTCAAACATTAAAATCAAATGGAATTATTATTATTAAATCCAATCCGTGGTATAAGATCAATATAGATCCTAATCTTTCTGGCTATGGCATTGATGATATCATTTGTGGCGTAGAAGTTTCTCAAGATGAACCTACGTAGTCCCGTGATAGGAATAATGCTGTCCTTCATCTGATTGCATCTGATATTCCAGGGTTCGTCAATGAAGTACATCTGTACTGAAGTCATACCGTACTGCTCGGTCCATTCACCCAGACATTGAGGCGCATTAGGGAAGGCCGTTTCAAGAATTCTCCTCGTCATCTGTTGGTTGTTGGTCTTTTGGCGTCTTCTGTTGTCCCTTCCGAAGACGTGCCATCCGAGACCGTGGACTTTTCCACTAGAAACCAGCACATAGTACGGTTGGATGTCGTTGCAGCTGGATTGTCCGTGTTCAGCGTTGAAATAGTAATGGGTTCCTGTATGAAATGATTTAGAATCAGTGCAAAAATATAGGAACAAAATTCACACAATAATGATAAATGACCCAAAGCACCCAGAACCCTCAAATTGATTGTGGAGAACAAAGTCATTGAAAAAATAGTCACCTTAGTGAGTATATAAATCAAACGAACATGGAGCCGAATCTAGAAACAGAGCATATTTTCTTTTATCGTTGATATTGGACACCATGGAAACAATAGCAATCAAGAACTAATTATTAATGAGCGATGACAGATTTGTGTCCATATCAACGATCAAGAAAATATACTCTACTTCCAGCTTTGGCATCATATTCTTTTGGTTTAAATGCATCCTTAGATTAAGTACGGGTAACGAATCTCTCAGCTTATATGCTGCTTTTAGGAGTACAAAATTAAAAAATAAACATTTGACATTTGATAGACATCAAAGTAAGAATATGGACAGCTTGAAAATAGAGTGTATTTTCCTAATCGTTGATACTGGGCACCTTGGAAATAACAACGTATTAGTGAGCGATGACAGTATAAACTCTACTTTCAACCTCTGGTTCTTTGTTCGTTTGCTATAAATGCACCTTTAGACCTGATATAATCTATCAATCTATATGATAGCAGACACAATCATGAGTACCACTAATGGTGAGCTGAATCCGCGAAGTGAAGACGTCGAGGACAATATGTAATTGCTGGCGAAGCTTTGAGAGACTGAATGAGGAACAGTAGAATTTGGGACATGTCTGGAGGATGGCAACACCAGCTGTTTTACTTCGTTTTGCAAAATCAATTCCATGATCTTCGCCCTTGAGGAAGAACTCTCAAAATATCGCGAGGCAGATGGGATTCTAACTTACAATAGTTGTTTTGATGGTATGCATTAATTTACTTTAGGCCAGTTCTCACTTTACTAACAACTTGAGTATAAATACATAATATTTGAAATAACAGTGTGCCCCGTTCTTCAGTGACAAAGTTTAATTGGACAGTTGGTAATTTGACTTGTGTTGTTCTATTTGGAGTTGTAATAATACCCTTTGAAGAGTTATCATTTCGACTACCATTCTCCCCTCTTTAGGGCCTCATTAAGGATGCATTGTGGATAGCGATTGAAAGAGCAATCACATCTCTAAGAGAGCACTTCGGTAATTATCCAATAGATGGCTCTTTAGAGAGTATGGTAATATTGTTTTTTGTTAAAGTTTTAGGACAAAAAAAAGAACAATGACATAATGAAATTTGATTTTATGAGTCGATAAACATAGGGATTCGCGGGGTTGAAGATTTCTGGATGCATCAAATGAATAAAAAATAGCAGGATCCAAGAGGTTGAAGAAGCAATCACCGAACAAGTTTTTTGCCTATTTGTGTAACAAAATCATCCATCCGACGGCATTTAATTTGATGTTGGACTCTAACAGCGATGTAAATATTTCGTCATGGTCAGAAAATTGAGCGAAAATAGTTTCCGAAGTCTTGGAATATTTATTTCGAAGAATGGTTAAATTTAATTGAAAACAAAAGCGAAAAATTCAACAGAAGACTGAGAGCCTTCTCAAAGTTTAGCGATTCTACTTAATTAAAATTGTAATTTAATTACAAAGAAAAGCAACGAATAAAAGAATAAAAAAAATATTATACAACAAATTAGTATTATAAAAATGGAGACCTGTTTTGCGTGGTAATCGCATCACGCCTAAATGGCTGGACTGATTTCACTAACTCTTTTTTTTGGTGTGCTAGCTTTTGTCAGGAGAAGGTTCTAATTAAAGAAAAAAAAAATAGGAAAGTTGCGTGGATAATTAACTAACTTAATTACTTCTTACAATATAATTTTTATAACAAAATTGAAATTAAATTAAAGTTTGATAGGAACTGTCAGCTGTTTGATAGTTGGTCAAAAGACAGAATGTCGATGGAAAATATGGTTTGAAACAAATGCATCGATCTAAATTACATAGGTAATAAGCTTATCATTATACAAATTCGAACTGAATATTCATAGTTAGGAACACAGGACAACGCCTATCGGGAAAATAAAATCGATATTTAAATAAATAAGTGAGGTTAAAAATTTAATCTTATCAATACATAAATTAACCATAAATGAAAAAAAAAAAACAGGGATTTATTAGAAAGTGACAGATTAGTCATACCACGTCGTACTCGACTTATGATAAAATGTCCACATTAAACATATTTTCTGTTCCTAAACAAAATAGCAGTGATTGCGATTATAATAGTTCTAACAGAAAATTGAGCGTTCATTTATTACTGACAAAGAATGCTACCTTCATTCACATTTTTTGATATTGTAACGTGTTTTCGTGTACCTATACACTATATCCATTGAATAATTGATCCTTAAAAGAAATTAGGATACATAATATAATTACAGTGAAGCTCCAAAAGTGATATTAATTTCATGTAAGCTCATTGAGGATAATAATTATAAAATTCATTTTGTTAGAAGTGAATTGTTTTAACTAGGGGTGAATTTTGTTGATTATTGATTCCATGATTTAACGTTGTTGTGACTTGTATTTAAGTAGTGAGTTTGCGTATCTAATTCTAGAATAAGACTTTGTCATGTGTCATTGTTTTCCAATTATTTAGGTACTCTATAGGGGTTATAGACCTGGGGATCCCACATATCTAACATCGGATTTTGATAAGGGGAGTTATTCTGTATTTATACCGCGATTTCGATTTAACGAAATTCGGCTATAACTTATTTCAAGTATAAGTTTGAACATTATTAAGGCTGATCGAGCGCTATTTCACAATTTTATTTCAAAAACAATGACATGAATACGTCAAATTTGAAATGTTGATAAGTTTTTTCTATTATTATTAAAGACAAACAATATTAATCTATTCTTAACTAGTTTTCCCGACAGACGTTGTCCTGTGGTTCTAGCCCGAAGTGGCCCATTAATATGTATATAATATGCACTGCGCCTCCATAAAATAATTAATTAATTCGATTGAAATAATAAAATAATAACATTAAAATATTTCTGAAACATCCATATTTCATTCGTATTCAAAGCTCTGGCGGAAACAACGTGGCAATAATGCGCTCGCGCACACACCCTACCTCGCCTATGAAGTAAGTGCTATTAAGAATGTGCCCGATAATATTGTTGACTTTGTATGAAAATTTTGTAGTGGAGTAAGTGAGATGGGCTACTGTACATTAATCACGTATGCGAGAATGAGACGAAACATCCCCCGATGGCGTGGGCGCGTCGCAGGTAGGGAATCCAATCCCGCATCAAACTCGCGATCCCGCAAGCCTGCGGGATTGACATTTCTTTGTTTGAAGTAGGTTATTATTATAAAGAAAACAATGAAATAAAAATAAGTATGCATTGTTTTAATTATTAGAAGTGTTAGCAATTGAAAATAATGATATTTTAGAGGTAGATATAAAAAATCCGCTCCTTTTAAGGAACGACATAATACAACATTTGAACGTTTAAGCTTTTAGCATTGTAATTTGTATTGGCAAATGAACACATTTATTGATTTTTTGTACGTTGTAGACGGAATTGACTTTACATAATTGTAATCAGTTTCCAAGTAGAGGTGAGCGTTATAACGAAAGCTGATAAAAATATTCGATAAATAAAAATAACTTTTTCTCGTTATTCGTATTAAACGATATCTGTAATTATATCAGAGTTATGACTTTACTGAATGACTTTTTTAGTAAAATTATACCTTACCGCCAACGGACATCAAATTTTCGGAATGATTTTTTTTGTAGTGTTTCCGGATACTAATGAAATAAATAAGCTTTAAGCCTTTAAAAATAAGGTTATTTAAAATTTATGAAACTGCTATAAAGTTTATGAATTTAAGCAGTTATTCCCACGTCTACAACATCCAAGTGCTTTCCTCTATTCCCTCCACATCAGATCAAGAGAATTATCTCGAGTGGGTACGGATACAGCCACAACAGGTCTAGACTCAGCTATCCATTCGGTACGGAGACTACGTTCTCATTCATTTTCTAGTGTAAGCGAAGGATCATCATTAACAGATTCGTTAAAGGTATGCCTTTTTCATCGTCGTTGATGTCGTTGTCATCAACTTGCTGGTGTTCAGTTTCTTGTTGGACCCGCGCGTCTGACTTCCACCACATTTGTAGATCCTGAATCTTTTTGTAGATATTTTTACGGCAGTCATTGATGTACTTACTTACCCACGATCGCTCCCAGTGTGGAGCATGTGGACGCTACGAAGTTCCACCAAGCCTCTCGCCAGTTGCACAGCTTCATCCCAGCTCAGTCCAGCATCTCGTAGGACCGCAGTGAATGCCCGCATCATTGTAAATTTCGGCCTGTCTCGCCTTCTTGTCCCATCCGGATTGTAGTAAAGACTTGCATATTCAAGACTCTCGGGGGACATGCGGAGAATATGGCCAAGCCAGCAGCCAGCTCAATTTGCGATTCCGGATCGCTGAGATGATTCGCTGTTGTGACATAGTGGTACCATCTAATCCCCAAAATTTGTCGCAGAAATCTATTGAGGCTCCGTCAGATGCCAGGTTTCACAAGCATATAACGGCCATTGATGTACGGCGTTCTTTTATCCGACGAGATAGCGACACTATAAGTTCCTGGCTTATCCTGGTATATTTTGTCGATCAATTTGGTTTCTGCATTAACTAACATTGCATCACGCAGTAACCTTCTTTGACAATTATTATTTACTACGCTCGATACTGAATCCCCTATCGTGGGAGAATCGCTAGCCATAGAGTAATAGTTCAAATGACATTGATTTTGTTCCGTTCCGATACAGGATTCACACAACACAAAATATGAATTCAAAACTTACTTAGTTGTAACTTAAAAACTGAAAGTATAATTATTTTCCATATGAATTTAAAAGAAAAGTCCCGTTTTTCCAGCGAAAGTTGATAAATCTTTCATTAATGAGGTTGTACAGGATCTAATAAATAATCAGAACTTCATCTGAGCCTATTCTTATTGTTTATTATTTTTTCCTTTTCAGTCCCGCTAACGTGCGGGATCCCGCATGAGAAATCCCGCATTTCTGATCCCGCAAAAAAGGTGCGGGATCCCGCATTTGCGGGATCCGCGGTTTGCGGGATTGGATTCCCTAGTCGCAGGTTACCGCTCCATGCTAACTTAAATATTGTAATTTACATCATTTCTTATAAATTTTTTCAACTTTTTATTAGTTATTCTGTTATCCGAAGCGGAGAAGAATCCAATAAATCAAACTTCAGAAGAATCGCAAAGTGCAAATTTCTTAATTATTTCTTTCAAAAGAACCTTCTCCTGGCAAAAACAAACACGACAAAAAAAGAATCAGCGAAATCGGTTCAGCTGTTTAGGCGTGATGCGATGACCACGTAAAATAGTTCTCCATTTTTATTATATAGAAAATAAGTGTACGAAATTTCATACTCCTCCGTCCGCGCAATTTTCGTAAAAATGGTCACAAAAAATGTTTCCTTCACGTATACACAAGTAGTTATGTCAAAAGTATGCAACATTATACATACCTATTATGATTTATAGAAAAAAGCAAAGAAAAAGAAGCAAAAAAATATAACCTATAGTTGGAATGCAGTTTTGTTTCCGATAAGGAGTATCTTCAGCAAGCCTCCTCTCATCAGTTGGGATTTCTGTATAAACGCTTCCATTCTTAACCCACAGCCCTTCTCCGAGGGTTTCGATGGAATCTCTTCCACCATCGATCAAAGTCGATGGACTGACAATGAGAAACATGGATGTCCAATACTCCTCCAAGCTCGTCTTTCCAAGCTTCTTCATTTCAAAAATGGATATATTCCTAAAGCTGTAAGGTGTTGATCTTCTATTGAAATCCGACTGAGGAACCTGACAATTAAATAAATGTAAGGCAATTTTATTATGAATGTTTATAAAAAACCAACGGAGTATTTCAAGGTCAGTATACTATATTCATTACCTCGTGACATCTAGAAAATAAATTAAACTTGTAAGGTTCAATTGAGATTGAATAGTGTGCAGTATAACTTACAGATAGTTGCATTCCCGCCAAAATTCCATTCCTGTCATACAAGGCGCATGCTCTTAACTCTTCCTCGGACATACAGAGAGTCGAGAGCCCTAAATCGTTCGTATTCGTAATTTCAATCCAGTCATTTTCAAAGGCATCTTCGATAGTTTTCTCTATTTGGTAAAAGGAATTTATTTCTTCGGTGTCAGCGCTTAGTTCAAATTTTACGTGAAGATTAGTCCATGATGCTGGAAAAGAATCGATTAATTTGAAGTTTTTACATTATGTACGTTACAAAGATGGGAGTTCATTTCGAAGCACTTTATAATGGGCCGTTTACACTTTGCAAAGTAGCAATGAGTATCCACTTGAAAGGATAGTAGAAATCCAAAACGTGTGGTATATTTTGTTTTTTTTGCTACCTCTGGCATTACTTTATGTATTACCTTGGTTTGCGGTATTCTGTGCATGTGGGTAAGGAGTAGGGATGTTGCGGATATTCGCATCCGCATCCGCAAAGGCGGAGCATTCGCATCAACATCTGCATTAATTAATGCGAATGTTGATGCGGATGCGGATGTACCGCTAGGAACTGAAAATATGGAAGTTTGAGAGAGAAAGAAGATGCTTGCCACGTGCAAGTAAAAGGCACGGAGAGCGTTAACTACTGAGTTTAGTTATCAAGTGCCATATTACAAAGTGTTAGTTCTTGTCTGGAGTCTGGACTTACCAAGACAAACTTTGAAAATTTACACTTCAAAAAAGACATTTTATTTCTTACGTGTAGAGTAAAGAAATTTGTAATTGATTTTTTTATAAATGCTTATAAACTATACATGGAGTGGCAGCCTAGACAAGGCAGAAGGAATATCGGCAGACCCCAGGCCAGATGGGCGGACGACATCGCAAAGACTACAGTCTTTGCGATGCTTTGTGGCCTGCAGGCCGCACATGGCTAAGAGAGGTTTAGGACAGGAATTAATGGAAGGAGAGGGGAGAGGCCTATGTTCAACCATGGACGGAGACATGCTGACGAAGAAGAAACTGCACAAAGTTATTTTATTATCTGAAAAGGCTGCACTTGGTTAAAAAATGTCCTTCAATTTCTTAGGTTTTCAAACCTCTAAAAACTATCACTGTTTTATTGACAGCTGTTTGCTCCACTCGCAACTCGCAGATCTGTCCATACGACACGTCTTAACAACTTGTTAGGTACATACTAGCACTCACAAAAATGCTACTTCGCAAAGTGAAAACGATCAATAACTACCGTCACCTTAAGAAGAAACAGCCGCTGTTTAGTGCAAGTAATTTGAAAACTAATTTAGGTTAAGTATATATTTATGTATGTTAACAAATTTTAGCTTTAAGGCGCATTTTCACGATGCAAGTTTCTTGCCTTTTCTATACATACAACTTTTTTTAAATGAATATAGGATCACCCAAAATGAACACATTCAAATTTTTTTTACAAAAAGCAAAACTTGTGTTGTGAAGTGGTATTGACCGGCAATGGGATTCGAACCCACGCCTTCAATACGCCGTATGTCCGAAAGTCATCGACTGATGCCACTTTATCTAGGTATATCTATAGTTGCATACAATAATTCTTGCAAGTAACTTATTACACTCGATCAGTTCTTCGATATAATTGTATGGAATAGACGAGCAACATGCATCGTGTAAATGGGCCTTTAGAGAGGCCGCAAAACGCAGTACTAATTTCATTTCAATCGTAGGTATTATTTTTTGTATGAAATAATATTTTGAAATTCCTTATATATTTATTTATTTAATTTTATACCCCGCAGGAATACTTAATTCAGGGCATAATCATTGTTAATTTTTTTACACAATAAAATAACGCACTAAAATCCGTAGGTATATGAAAAAATTTAAAAAGAAAATACCTAATTTGTGTACATATTTAACAAATCTTTGCATATATCGAAGTAGAATATATATTACATTTTGTGTAGGTATATTACATAGATATACAGAGCAGATGCAAAGATGTGGGGTGGGGGAAGTAGTGCAGCAGAGGAGAGTCTACAGCCTGAGGACGAGGAGAGCTGACCCTAGCAGTCTTCATAGACGTTAAGCTGGGAGCAAGCCAGGGAGAGAGACAGAGGTGTTTGATGTACACACATACATTGATTGATACATACATTTGTAGAACTGGATCACCAACACACACACCCAAACATCTATATTATATACCTACTAGGTATGTACGTATACACAATTATTTTAACGGTAATTATGTAAGTGAATCAATACTACATAACTTGATATAATAGGTACACACGCACATACAAGATAACACGAAATTATTCACATTAATAAAATTCCTACAAAAAATATGTCTCATTGTTTGTTTGTCCGTTGTTTGATTCGTTCTTGAGATTGTTCATAAAATTTCATTACTTATTGATATACAGAGAATGTTTCAGTTTTAATATAAAAATTTATAACCCTGTTACTATTTCTATGATCCAAAACAAAATTATCATAATAATATTAATCAGCAAGGTGTCTCAAACATTCCCGAAACTTCACTACAGGAAAATTAATTAATTTAAATCTTGCGTTAATCAAAAGATGTAATACAAGATCAAACAATTTTAAATTTTTGGTTACATAATTGTATTTTTTTTAATGTTGTATGAAAACCGCTATTATGGGACCCTCGGGAAAGTTCGTGCGCGGAATATCGCAAGTGTGTACGAATCGGTACGAATATTTCCGAGGGTCGATTCGATTCATTGACAGCTCGGACATGTTGCAACTTCGAGTTTGTTTTCGTATGTTAAGTGTCAAAATATAACAGTGGTAGTAATACAAACTGCGTTATAATACAGCTATGACGGGAATAATTACTACGCCATAAATCGCTTTAATATGCCACGCGCTACTAATCATAATCATCCCTATACCATGTTGTAACTGTGCTGCAGAATAGTATGGCCAGCTCGCATTTATTAATAAAGAATGTGGTTCTTCCATACTACTGGGTTGGTTTCTAAGCATTCCGTACGAACCCGATTGAATTCTCGGGAAATTCGTGGGCGGAATTTCGCGAGTATGTACGAATCGGTACGAATATTTCCGAAGGTCGATTCGATTCATTGACAGCTCGGACTTGTTGGAACTTCTAGTTTGTTTTCGTTAGATAAGTGTCAAAATATAAATAGTGCAATAGTAGTCTGTCTCATTAAATGTCGCTATTACTTCTTTATAGCTGGGTGTAGCTAGGAATAAAGTTGGCATGAAAATTATTCTTGTTATAGCTTATTCCTTGTTAATTAGTAGCACTTCTGTTTATTCTGCGTGTATTCAAAGATTAATGCTCTATTAGTATGTACGGCTGATAAACAAATAAAGAGTTACCATATAAAACAGCGGACATAACATCTAGTAGGTATTTATTTATATACCTACGGCATGACTTATCTGTTGATGGATATAAGATGTGTATTTTGGCACGCCAGCGTGTGGGTTCCGTAGTGTAGCGGTTATCACGTCTGCTTTACACGCAGAAGGTCGCCGGTTCGATCCCGGCCGGAACCATTTTTTTTTACTAATAATTTTATCGTTTTTGAATCTAAATTTTAAGATTATTTCATAAGAATCTTATTTTTTAATATATAACATCATACGTATTAAGTGCAAGAACTCTTAAAAAAGCAAAAATGCATTTGTGCAAATTACAGTGCTCGATAAAAGATCACTCAAATATATTTTTTTCGTGAATATTTTTATTAAGATACCTTTTCTTAAATCTTACTGAAAATACCTTGTCGATATTTATTTATTTATTTACTATAGACATCAATAGAACACTGAATAACACAAACAAAAAAATATAAAACAAAAACAAAGAAAGTACTCCAATAACAGGTATCTCCCTCATGGCTATTTCGCACAGTTAGGCAGGTACAATCAAAATGGTTTCTGATTTTTTCTGTTAGTTCTTTCTTCAGAACTCTCAGTATTACTATAAAAAATCGATTAATCAATAATTCTCTTCATAACCGTACCTGTTATTGGAACACTAGATATTCTTTGCTTTTTATTTTATGACTTTTTTGTTTGTGTGTTTTCAGTGTTCAGTTGGTGTTTTTAATACATTAATATATTCACCTTCACCCAAAACCAAATGAAAATCCTTCGCCTCTGCTTCGAAGGATCGGAACACCGTATGGGAAGGTCTTCTTCACAAGAAAACAACACAAAATCGAAGTTAAGTTTTCTATTAATGTTCTCCGATGGCAGATGAAATTGGTGGTGTGTGGGAAGCTACAAAATGTTAGTAGGCGTACAAAATTACAGTTTGTTAAGAAAAAAAACTACAAATATTAATACTTACAAGTATCCGCTTTGATAATTCTAAACAGTATAACCAAGAATAAATGGCTTATGATCTTCATTTTGAGAGATTTTTCTAAAAATAAATAAATAAAACACTGATTAAAAATGAAAGGGAAAAAAGAAGATATTATGTGGAAAGACTGTGTGGAATATGGAAAGGAATGAGAATATTAGGAAGGAATGTGGAATGGAAGTAAGTGTTTTGACGAAGATGAAAGTTATTAAGTTGAGATGGCTTGGGCATGTGGTAATAATGGATGTAAAACAGAATGACAGAGAGAATTTATCAGGCTGAAAGGAAAGAATAACGTGGATCAAATACATCGATTCCGTCTTCAAGGAAGGCTAGGTCAGAAGGAAGAGAATAGGTGAGATTGTATGAGAAATGGTATGTCGGTGGAAGAAGCGAAAGAAGTGTGCTTGGATAGACAAGAGAGGAGGTCCGTTATCTCTGTCTTTCCTTTACAGGACAAGGCGTGATGGTAAAAAGGGGTCTTACATACAACATATTATTTTGTTAGGGAATTCAAACGTAAAATTGCCCGCAGTTCCTAAACAGGTAAAATAAAATTGAGACATTTTTAGGGACACTATTTATTTCGTTAATCAGAGGGTATTACAGTATTCACATACTGCTTGATTTAAAAACTACGATCAGTGGAAAAAATAGCGGTGGAAATATTACGATCAAGCTGTCATCGAGATAGTTTAACGCTTGATTGTGAGCTGATCTCTGTAGATTTTGACCCGCCATGTTGGATTTTACGGCAACTGACAGCTATTTCCAGTATACAAGAACGCTTTCTGTAATAAATGCACTGTATTTGAGTTTTTTTCCCTTCCAATTATGTGCTCCCTTCATATTTAGGTCCATTGTATTTTGGTCATATCAATCATATCAATCATAGAAAATTTAAACAAATAAAGCAAATTTGCATTCCCGTAATCATTCGAGGTCTTACAACCATGAAGCACCAACTAAATTTATAAGAAATATAATGACGTTTTGAAGAAAATACTCAAAAAATACTTTTTAAGTAGGTACAAATATTAAAATTGAAGTGATTAAACATGAATTAGTTCATTTTGGCTGAAACATAAAGGTTTCGTATGATTTAATAATGACTTAACTATATTTTGATATAAAATAAATAATAAAAAAGGTACCTATTCTGCATCAATAACTCGTTCAAATCTGACATAGCGAATATTGGCAGTTACCAGTCGCGTTGCCCAGCGACTATTTGTTTGTTTACAAAATTTTGTAAGAAATGTCATCTTCATACACAACAAACGCGGATTAAATATATGTTTATAATGTAAGTAAAAACTGATCAGTGATTTATACGTAATCTTACGATTGACGAATTTTTTATAAGTAAGACGGTTGGGGTTTGCTGCTAATTTAAATAAAATTATATTATAGATTCAAAATCAGAATATTGTGTTGAATTTCTTATTTTGTTCGTTCTT
This sequence comes from Mystacides longicornis, assembly GCA_963576905.1. NCBI lineage: Eukaryota > Metazoa > Arthropoda > Insecta > Trichoptera > Leptoceridae > Mystacides > Mystacides longicornis. The sequence goes on from OY756438.1 coordinate 24,332,534, forward strand.
TATTTAAAACCTATTTATCACTTCCATAGACAATATTGGGACCGTGCCTGCTAAATCAGGCACCATTAATAAGTGTCAAATATCTAAAAGGCTCAGAGTAAAAAGGGTTGGAATTAAATAATACGCTCCTCGCAGATCAGGTGAGGTGAAAAGGGTCAGACTTGTTCAATGCCGAATGTAGATAATTCCTCTCAGTACATCTGTGCTGATTTGCTACAGATAAAACTGTAACACACTCTCGCTCTGTTTATATCAGTGTTTCTTAAAGTGTTAATAAAAATAATTAATTCACAAATCAAAAAAATACAAAGATACACACATAGGGGACTTATGCTTACTGGTGTGCGTGCTTTTGTGGTTTTATATTATTATCTATGACTTGTTGCCTCCCTATGCCCCTAAGTGGGGTCTAAAGGGAGTTTGGATTGGATCTATGACTTATATTTATTTTTTATTTTTACTATTTTTGCTGAATTTTGAGAACTGTCTGACTTTGATTCAGCTTTTGGCTTCTTTTGCTTTTTATTGTTTCTAATTTGTTGCTTGACTCTTGCCTATCGATCAATTTTCATTTGGAACAAATGTTTTGTACCTACTGTTGTATAATTTCTGTTTGCATCAACTGTTACGTGCCTACATAGTACTAGTTGAATTTTTTTTTATCGTGTGTAGGTATGTAGATTAAGCCTTATTTTATTTGTTTCCTTTTTTGCACCTTATACTGTATTATGTAATATAATGGTAATGGACTATGGCCGTATATTATGATTGAATAAATAAATAAACAGAATTTACTATCATTGCACTAAGACAATGAACGACATTGGTATTTCACTTTTTTTTTCGTCGGGCCACATAAATATAGATATTTAAAAGTTAAATGATCAACATGAAAGATGTTAAACATCATCAATGGAATGTTTATGACCTCCTCCCACACCTTGTCCAAATCTCTCAGCTATGTTTTAAAGGAGTGGAACACAGTAGGAGAGGAAGAACAGCGCTCTCATCGGCCATCCTCTCAATAATAGAAGAAGTGACGTGCCCACTCGATTTTAATAGTTTTTTTTTTTTCAAATCTTCGCAAACATATAGTTTTACAAAATACACCCATCATAAATACATGAAAATACGACACATAAACCAGCAAATTTTAATCACTACGAGCTAACGATAGTCTTCTACGGATGTTTTGATGGATGGCTTAGTTGTGATCACTTTACTTGTACACAATTTTCTATTTATAGTTGGTCAAATCCGTCGAATCCTAGAAATTTAAAATCATAGGAATCTTCGAGCTGGTCATTTCTTAACTTAATGAGAAAATTGGATAACATGTTGAGAATGTGCGCGACGTTTACGGAAACTTAAAGCCCATTTCACTAAGTGGCACATCCTCCCTTAAACACCCCTCCATTAACACCGAGATCTTTACCATTCCATTTACCCTCACGGGATCCAATATTTTAGCTTAAAACTGCTTCAAGAATTTCTTAATCCAGTAGCAAGCCTCAGAAAACACGTCTTATTGTCTTTAAAGACCTCACAGCTCAGATTTAAGACGTCACATTTCAAGTATTTCAACATGTCAAGCGGGATTTTCTGTAAAGTTTTGTCGAAAATCCAAATAAATACATTACAACCCAGATAAGCGGTGGTAAAGCATATCACACTTTCATCTCACTCAATATCGGCTAATTTCAACATCTGGAAAAGATTTATTAAGAACTAGCTTTCCGACAGACGTAATCCTGTAATCATATACTAAAATACGTTTAAAATATGTTTGAATGTTATACAATTATTTCTGAAAGCTTGAAAGAAATTCTATAAAAAAACTACGTACCATTTTTGTGTAAATCAATGTACCTAAATAAAATTGTGTTGTTATAAAAATTTTCACAGATGACGTTGTTGTCACTAAATACGTTCCATACTAAATTTAATATTATATTTTCATCTTATTTGATATTCATTTTTTGAAATTTTAATAATAATTATTATGTTATCCGGAGCGGAGAAGAATCCGATAAACCAAAGATCATAAAAATCTGTTCAGCTGATCTCGAGTGTTGGCACTAGCCCGACTTTCTGTTATATTATAGAAGATAATATAATTTAATACTATGATACTAGCTTTCCCGACAGACGTTGTCCTGTGGTCCTAACCATAAATATTTAATTTCAATTAGTATGCTGATACATACCTTTCAAACAATGGATCTGTTTTAAACCATATATTTTCCATCCGCATTCTACCAATGGCACTATCAAACAACTGAAAATTTCCGTCAAGGAATGGTCAAAGGTTTTATTGTGAAAATTTTGTGAGAAACGCACTTCGAAATGACTTTAAGCGAGGACCGCTTGTTTTTTCCGTAGGCCTTACATGGCACAATCTAAAATCTGTTGGGAAGGAACATTTTGGTTATATTTACGCGTCTCTTTTAAAGTCTTAATTGTTTTCCCAAGGATGTTTTCCACACAATATTTAATGTATCCCCCTCATAGAGAAAGTATAATATGTAATAAAGGATCTACGTAAACAAATAAAAAATAATCAATCTATTTAAAATTCATTACCAAGAAAACTGTTTAAATCATCGACACAATATTCAAAATAAATTCATTACATTTTTGTTAGAAAAAAACTCATTCGACGAATTGGCGAAGTCAAGATGTGTCCTAAAAAAATTAGAAAGACAAAAAAGGTCCTCATGTAAGAAAATTTATTAAACTAATACTATTTTAAAAATCAATTATAAAAAAAAAATACAACATCCAATCGACGAATATTTTGCCGAAAGGCGCTTTCTTCCAACCAACCTGTTATGATTTTGCTAAAGATAAAGTAAAATATGTATAGCCTTATCATCGAAAATGGGATTCTTAAAAAAAAAAACAGTACGTGAAGAAAATGCGCATATTTTGTTACGTCTTTTTTCAACGGGACGGGTTGTTCAAACAAGATTTAGAACTTAAGTACTGGACTTTTCTATCTAATACAACCTTGACTTAATTTTTGTCCGAGATATTAAATTATTTTTATTCTTGTTAACGTTTTCACTCAACCGCAAATTTGTGCACCGAGAAACAATCAAATATTTTGCAAGAAATTTTGTTTACATACTATTACCTAATATGTAGTAATTAGTAATGTCGCAGTGAAAGTATTTCTCTATCAACTCTCTGTCTTTTTAAACTAAATCAATCATTTTTAAGCTATTAATATGTGTCCTAACTGGACAGCGTTCGCGCGTCCACGCGACGAGTTTCATATATTCATATGATCGCTCATCGCTTGGTCGCGCGATTACTTTTCAGTTAGGACAGAGCCTTATAATACTCCTGAATACTTAAGTCTTTGAGCTCAAACCAAATGAATACCTCCAAAACTTTTGACATATAAATATATGTATAACGAGCAAGTGGTTGGTATTCTAGCGGCTACGACGTCGGCTTTCGTGCTGTTTCGTTCGGAGGTCGTGGGTTGTATCCCAGGTGCCGACCATCTTCCTTTTTCACGACACAAGCTTTGAGTAGCTGACTGTGAAAGAGTCTAAGAGTATATTTGTGTTCAATTTGAGTGAGCACAGATTCATTAAAAAAAAGTTAACATTTTGAAGGAGAAATATGGTTGGCACCGGGACTTGAACGAATATGTTTCATTTATTGGTTTTTATTTCAACGAGTCTGAGTTCAGTCAAAATTAAAACAACACACACATTTATCATATTTCATAGTAAGCAAATCTTGTGTCGCAATAGAGGAGATAGAACCCGTGATATTTTTATATCGTTAATTAGCAACTTATCCGTAAAGCTACCAATCACTTAGAATATTTCAAATGATCTCGCTAAAATGAATAAAAAATGAGATAATAAATATGTAAGTGTAACACGTAAATTGTTCGAATTACAATTCTTCGAGAATCACAATTCACCTAATGGCAATTGAACGAAATCACAATTCACCAAATGGCAATTATACGAAATCACAATTCTCCTAATGCACAAATCTTCTAAAATTTTTATTTTACGTTAGCAAACTTTCTACTATTTACACGAATGAGTTTGGTAAGGTTAGGCTATAATTATACGGGAGGTTTGCTCCCCATACCCGCTCAGCTGTCCCCCCGAATTAATTTAAAGTAATACAAATATTAAAAATGAATTATATTCGTAGAAATAGTCATTCGAATAATTCGCTTTAGAATAATAATTGTACATAATTTGAACAATTGATTTTTCGAAGAATTGAGTTTTCGAAGAATTGAGTTTCGAAGAATTTTCATGGAATCATAAATAAAATATTTAAACCAGTAGGTGTTTGTTTGGTTTCCATATCAACCATAATGAAAAAATGCTCTACTTGTTGTGCTGGCTCTATGTTCGTTCGGTGTAAACATACCCTTAGGAGAAATCAAATCACTATTTAGACCAAACTTTCTAGAAAAAAAATAGACCGTGACCATTTATCCTAACCCTAAATTATCAACTATCAAAATGGGATATTAAATAAGGTTGCCAAAAGCTCTACTGTACTATCAAATTGTTGGGGGATTTCAAATCCAGTGTCAATTATGGGGATCTCTACTACACCTACATCAAGAATTATTTCAATTATAAATATAAGTGGTGCAAAGTAAACTTAGAACAAAAAATAGAGTAGAGAATATTCTAAGTTGGGGTGGAAAAACTGGGCTCAAATTGATATATCGGCTTCTGTAATAGAAAAAATATCCAAGATATTATGCGAAATAATGTTAAATGTGTCTAAAGGTCAGTTTTGAATGATCGTCAAGGGGTCGAATGGACGATACGCATATTTCTCTCGTGTGTTTCGTTTATATTTTTATCTTATCAACCATCTGTTTTTTCAACGAAAAGCAAACTTAATAAACATAAAATGACGACATTCCATGACTTGAAAATTTTGGAATTTCTTCGATGTCATTTTTTTTTCATTCTTTGCTTCTAAATTATGATTAAGCAGTTCATAAATTTAAACCGCTCAAAGCGGTGAATATTTTGATTTCCAATTTTAAAAGGTTAACCCTACAGGTTATGTTAAAAGTTTAGTGGAAATAAGAATCTATTTACACAATTACACACATTATTTCTGAGAAAAATAACCACAGGCTGTAGATATTTGAAACTTTTTGAGCAAATAAAGGGGTATCACACCCGATTATCACACACCCATCATTGAAATTTAACTGAAAAGCATTTTTATTGGACAAAGGTTTATCATTTTTATTGGACGACAAGCCTTTAATTACGCAAAAAATTTTAAAGTCCTACACTTTTTTTGCTCATTTTCTTCAGAAATAGAAATGTTAGGCCTAGTACTCACTTGCGCCGCGAACGTGTGACATTGCATCAATTTAATCGAAAGGTCAAGTATATACGTGATTCGAAAAACGAACGCGAGCGGAACACCCTTTTGATAAAATTGATATAACGATGCACGTTCGCGGCGCAAGTGAGTACAGACCCTTAAATGGACGATGTAGGCTGTTACAAATTGACACAAATTCATCATCATGCGCGTGTGGGATGACACAAGCAAAAATAGGACATCTGATAAATGAGTGGCCAAATTTTCGCTTTCAGGACTTTCGTGAAGTGACGATTGACTCTGAAAGTGATGGTTTTCTGAATTCAAGTTGTAAGTAACCATAAGAAGAAGAAGAAGAAGAAAAATATATTGTTATTTCAATGGAAAATAAAGGGTTCGAATCCTGACGACAATGTTGAAGACTTCCATGACAGGAATTTTGGGGATCCGAAAAAAATTACCACCGAAATGGCGAACGTTTTTAAAGATGTGTATTCGGTACCGTCGTATAGCGACCGTATTGTTACGGCAAGAAGCGGAGCGACTGACACAGGACGAACGTGGATAGCTGAACCCCACTCAGGAGCATAGGGAGGCATCAAGAGCTCTCCATTGCGCTCGAAGGCGTCGGGGGCTCATTGTGCCTTTTCTGACCGGTTGAGGTCTATGGATGTGAGGTGGTCAACTTCACGGTCCCGATCTAATTTTTCGATTTCCTGCCTCTTACAGGATGCTCGAAAAACCAGAAAAAAGAACAGAGGTGCTATTCTTAGCCGGCAACCCCACGGCATTTTAATATAGTGTTGCTTATTTTGGTATAAGTATTCTTGCATTTTAATATAGTGTTGCTTATTTTGGTATAAGTATTCTTGCATTTTAATATATTGTTGCTCATTTTGGTATAAGTATTATTGCATTTTAATATATTGCTTATATTGGTATATAAGTATTATTGCATTTTATTATTTTGTTGCAAATTATGGTAGAAGTATTATTAATTTTAACCTAATGAATGAAATCTATTGCTTTGAGTAGTTCGTCGAAAAATATCATGGCGGCAAAATATAAAGAAATAGAAAAAAAAACATCTTGCGCCATGATCTCTTAAAATATTTTTTCTTTCAGCCATTAGATGTTAATATCGCTATAAATCTTATACACTCGAAAAACTCAGAAAGTCCTTTCGTTCGCTAGGCTGCAATGCGTAATTTAGCGTTAACCATTTTAAAGGTATTATTAAAAAAAAAGCTTTTCAATCTGAAAATACCCCCTCAAAAGCACAGGAAGAATTAAATTTTAAACTGATTGCTAGGTATATTATAAAAAATGATTAATTTTGGCACTTATAGATTCATCATAGACGGTAAAAATGAAGTTCTTATACTATACTTATTAATACTAGTGGTCGGCCAGTGCTCGAAATTCGACCATAGCTTATTTAGATTTGAACAAGTTTGAACATTATGAAGATTACTTTGTCAAAAACTGAGCGAGCGTTATTTCAGTATTTTATTTCAAAAACAATGACATGGATACGTCAAATTTGAAATTTTGATATGTTCAAAGTTTTTCTATGGTTATTTAAATATTAATCTATTCTCAATTTGACTTTAGATAAACAAAAGATCTGTGTCAAATAATGTCAAATACATCGAGTGTGTGAGTATGAAATACATAACATTACAGTACCTAGTGTGCGTAGTGTTTTATTTATTGATTTAATCTTTTTATATGCATAATTTTAAACAAATATTAATTAGCATTCGCCACCTCTTCTCTATATAAACTATATGTGTGCGTAATTTCATACTTATCCGTCCGCGCCATTTTCATAAAAATAGTCACAAACTTTTTCCTTCACCAATTAATGTATAGATATTCATTACATAGAGATATTAATATGTAGGTACTAGCTTTCCCGACAGACGTTGTCCTGCGGTCTTAACATTGAATATTGACTTCGAATTTGTATAATGATAAATTAAGAGTTCGATGTCCAATGAAATGTTGGGAGGACGAAAATGATCTGGGAGGCTACACGTGAAAATCAATCCCGATTTCAATGTCGACCGTCTATACTTTTTATACTTAAAGTACTGGTATGAAGTGGTTGGTTTCCTAGCGGTTACGACTTACGACGCTAGCTTTGAGGGGTTTGATCCCAGGTGCCGACCATATTTTCTTTCTCACGACACATATATTTTGAGTAGTTTACCGTGAAAGAGTCAAAGAGTGTAAGTATTTGTGTTCACTTTGAGTGAGCACAAATTCATTAAAAAAAATCCTTATTTATACAATTTTTTTTCGTAAGGAAATACCGGATTCAAAATAGACATACGTGCAACAATTTTTATGCTTAGCAACCAAAAACATAATAAATAACTCTCTTCTATACATAAGTGTCAGTATAGCCGTCGGAACATAATGCTTGAAGCATCATCTACCAGTCAACCGGTCTCGCCCAATCTGAGACAGGATTCCAACCCCGAGTATAAATTTCAAGTGAAATAACACATTGAAAATTTCTGACCCGACCGGGAATCGAACCCGGGACTTCTTGATCTGAAGTCGGAGCCTTTGCCACTAGGTTACCGAGGTCGGTGACAAAGTTACTAAGATTGGAATTGGATCGGAATCGCGATAAAAATGCAGAGTAAGGCCTCTGTCGCTGGATAGTGAAGTGTGAAATGGTCAAAAGAACGGATACATTCAGGTCATGACCTGATCTAGGTCGTAGAGACACCGGTGATGATGACACTTTATTATAAAATATCCGAGAATTGCTTTATATATATATTTATTTATTTATTTATTTATTTATTCACGGCTATGTGCCATTAACAATATAAACATGTACAAAAGAAAAGCTAGAATAAGCTATAATATCTATAATATAAATCTTTTTATAATGTTAAGATACAAGCCCCGGTCAGAAACATTTTCGCGTATTTCATACAAATTGATTTATTAACATTGAAAGGGCAATATCATAACATAACCCATAGATAAAAATAACACGGGAATTCCTGCAAAAATATTTCATTTTCGGACTTTTCTACACCAAATATTATTATTTCTAATATGATCTGAAATAAACGAAAAACACGTTACGTTGAAAATGTTTCCAATACTGAATGGATTTTTGTTTTCATGGTAATATTTTTTTTATGTAGGTATTGTTATGGAAAAATCGCATCAGATAAAATAACACAAGTCATACGACAAAATAACATTTAAACAAAATTTATCGAGTTTTGTGTCATTTTTATCTGTTAAAGCGACTTTTAAATATTTTTCGAATGGATTTCAAACAATCAAGCTGCGAGTTAAGCTTTTTACAGAATGTGACTTATATAAATACCCGTATGTTTCATCAAGAGCATGTGTGTAAAAATATGTGATATCTGTAACAAATAATATTTCCCACCGTTTTGATAACATTTTGTTTCGAGAAACATCAAAATTTCTACCATTCTTTTCGCCTAGAAACAATTTTTGGGTGTGATGCTATAAAAATAGCTTAATGAAAATTACAAGTTACAGAAAAAATGTGATTATTTTTTTATTAAATATTAAATTATACCTTATTTTGATATTCAAAATATTTTGTTGGTACAATAATTTGTATCAGATTGAGCCATAATCGTTTTTTTTTGTCTGCTAAGTATACTATGAGCTATTTCGGAAAAAATATATACTAAACTCCAAAATTGGTGTCTCTGTAACCATTATACTGTATGCAGGGTTTGAGAATAAAATACTAAAAAATATAACTCAAAAACTCTTTGATATCCCCAAAGGTGTTCTATATCTGGACATTTGCTAAGTCGTACTATTGGCCCACACTGCATAAATTTTGAATAGCTACAACAGGTCTCAAATGATCTCCTCTATGTACCATACCTATTTGTCTAACGTTCTTAATATGAATAATTTGGCGGACTGTGTTAATTTGTCATTTCATGTTATTATGTCGTATGGTGTTATTTTGTCGGATGAACTATCATAGCGTATTATGGATCTAAGGATAATAGTATGATAAGTGTTCACAGCTGCTATATCTGTGATGGGCCTTGTGTTCGGTTCACAATACTGACGAGTACTCTGCCTGTAGCCCTCGCACTCCCACTGGAAAAAGTCGAGTGGGCGAAGGCATCCGACTATTGTTATTTAACTCAATCTTGAGGGAAAATGGGTTTGGATGAAGGGAAATCTAGTGAAGTTATGCTTTGTACTAGACACACACGTGTATCTTCTGTTTGAGTTATGAGTGCTACATTACACTACAAAGTTATTCACAGGAACCTTTTTTTTCTTGCATACAAAATGTAAACAAGAAAGCCAGATATGTGGGCCACGCAGAACGGCTTTACAAAGTAGTGTATTAATTTAATGTATTTTTATATCATACTAGCTTTCTCGACAGACTATGCATAACTATGCATATTGAATTCGAATTTGTATAGTGATGAATTCATTATCATTTGACTAATGTGATTCCGAACGATGCGTCTGTTTTAAACCATGTATATTCCATCCGCATTCTGTCAATCGCACCAATTGAATATTTCTGTCAAAATTTCAAAATTTTTATATATAAGACTAGTGGTCGACCAGTGCTTGAAATTCGACCATAACTAATTTAGATTAAAAGTTTTGTACATTATTGATGGTTCCATTGTAAAAGACTGAGCGAGGGCTTTTTCAAAATTTTCTTTCTAAAAAACAATGAAGTGGATATGTTGAAATGTTGATTATGTACAAAGATTTTACTATTATTATTAAAGACAAACAATATTAATCTATTCTCAATTTGACCACAGATAAACAAAAAAAATACATGCGTCTGTGTCAATGTTAAATACATTGAAGTGTGTGTGAGTATAAAAAACATAACATTACAGTAGTGTTTGTAATGTTTTTTTTTATTTAATCATTTTTTTTATGCATGATAGAGAGATTTTGTTGTCTCCATATGCTCTAAAGTGGGGTTTTAAAGGGAGTATTGATTAATTGATTTATGTAAAAAGTGGGCTGGGCTAGCGTTAGCCAAGACCCCGTGTCCAGACATAGCACTTTGTCATCCGAAAGCCCACTGAAGCGTGTTCCTTGTTTCAGCCGTTTGTGGAGATCTTTGATCAATTAATTGTGGGTTCATCTTCCGAATATGTTTGGTACAGGGGAACGAACCCACGACCTTCAGTATGCGGTGTGAAAGTCGGCGATCGAAGCACCATGATATGCATCACGTGATAGTGACTTGACTGAGAACTACTCTATAATGACTGACCAATAAATACCTTTCACTTTGCTGTGTACATACACATACGTCATATTAACAGCGACTATGTATTTATAAAATATAGAAGTACAAAGTATCTCTGTATTCTGACTCACCTGCACGTGGGTTCCGTAGTGTAGCGGTTATCACGTCTGCTTTACACGCAGAAGGTCGCCGGTTCGATCCCGGCCGGAACCACATTTTTTTTTGTTAATTTTAAAGAACTGTTTTATACAATTTTTTATGAAATGCGTAAAGTGAGAATAAAACAAAGATTTAAAACTTGTATATTAAAATTTTGCCAGGCACTAAATGTAAAGAGAGAGAGAGAGAGAGACAAGGAATATAGTAAGTGTAAAGATGGCGACCAATTACAGGATTCGGTAATGCAATGGATTCCTAATGTAGCGGTCCGTCGTCTGACAAGACGGCAGTATTTCAAAATTATTACAATGTTTTTTGTTACTGCGGTAACAATATTGGCTGTGTTCTAAACTGACACATTCACCGCTGTTTAAAAGCAGCACCGTATTCTTAGTGAAACAGACCATAAGCACGGAACAACGGTGGCTAAAGCCATCTATAATCTAAAAGAAAGTCGGGTTAGTGCGAACACTTATAACTTTAGATCGGCTGAACAGATTCTTCCGATGTTTGATTTATTGGATTTTTCTCCGCTCCGCATAACAGAATAACTATATTTTAAAATTCGAAAAATGGATAGCGAATAATATATAGGTAATATAGTATTAAAGTAAGTATGGAACGGATTTCCTACGACCCCAACGCCATCTATGAAAATTATATAAAATTATTGTTTACTCGACAACCATTGAGTTTGAAAACATCGGTACGCAGATTTTTAATATAATTTCTTTTGAGCTTTCAGAAATATTTTTTTAACATTCAGACATATTTTAAACATATTTTTGTATAAATTACAAATTTGAAATTAATATTCATAGTAAGGACTACAGGACAATGTCTATCCGTAAAGCTAGTAGGGTATTAAACATCAAAATTTTATGTCATATTTTTGTTTTTGAGGTAAGTACGGAGTTGAAAAGACTTGACTTACCGCCAAAATATGGATGGAGTGACGCAGGCATAGAAGGAAAAAGGGAATAAATGTTCAAATGAACCTTATTGGGAAGAAGTAAATATGCGCATGACAGCAGTCGAAGTCTTTAAATTTGGTTGCTCTCATGTTCTCAATAATTTCCAACTTTTATCTCTATATCTCATTAATTATTAAATATCTACTTGTTGTACCGATCCAATCCAATTTACATGAGATTTTTCGACATGTTGAACATGTCGAGAATTTTCATAATTAGGAGTTTCTAATGGCGAACGTTGTTAACGTAAAGTGAGCACAATAAGAAAAAAAAAAAAGATCACACTAAGCCATCCTTCGAAATAACAGTAGATAACGGTCGTAAGCCCGTAGTGGTTTATTCCATTTAAAAATGGAACATCACTAATGAATTGTTAGAGTCATTAGTTGTTACATATTCGAGAAGTAAATATGATGGAAAAGTTGCGTACTTTGTAATATTATGAAAAAATCTTAAACAGACAAAAGTTTTACTTTGACTTTATCAAAAGTTCATAAAGTGGATAAAATACTTACCAAACTCCTTCACACTTACTGTAGCTATGTACTATAACTTTATGTATAATATTTCCAATAGGATGTACGACTTGCTTCAGCGCGATGCCCCGTCAGATAGACACTATCACCCAGAATGAGTTTTCATATTCAATTTATCCGCTTTTAAAGAATTAATATAAGAGCGGGTTTTAGCAGCTAGCCTCCGAAGGCTGAGTGGAAAAAGGATATAAGTTACATTTTTTAAGATTTTTTTCCCGATGAATTTTGACTCAAATTTGAACCAAAACTTGTAGTATTATAAAGGAAATAATTGTATTTTTCTCGAACTTCAGTAATCATCAGTTAAAAGAAATTTTACTATGTAGGTAACTAAAAAAAATTAACTACCCATTTTACCATAAAAAAACATCTCAATAGTTCTGTTCTATGGGTTTTTTTTATCAACCAAAAAATTTTAGTTGCAGAAAATGTAGTAGAGATAAAAATGTTGAGCGTAAAAATGTAAATCGAGCACTGGTCGCCCACTAGTATAATCTTACCATAATAATGCGGTAAAATTTGATTTTAATAGACTTCTATTCTTTCAACAACGTAAAGAATATTGTAGCGTGTATCACATGTGTTTTACTTCCTACTACATCGCCATCTATAAGATTTTTTTAAAGTTACGCATCTATAGAGGAATTTATTCTTTTTAATACAAACTTATGAGCCGTCGAACTTCATCCCGCATCCGAATCAACAATAAATATTACATACATAATGAAATAAATTATAGGCTAAATTTAATTAAGTTTTTTTGTCATGTATTTAATTCATGTAATAAGTCAAAATTATTTTTTTACTCTGGATTAGGGCAAATTAAGCAAATAATTAAATAAGCAAAAGTGTTTGGAATAACCTAAACCTAACAGATCTCTTACAGTACGACTGAGTGCTAGCTCCCTTCATTAGCTCGGGATAGAGACATTTTTACATTGCAATAATGTTGAGACATAAATTATTTACATTTTGCTATACAAAATTAACACTTTGCTAATAACGGTGTCAGTATAGCCGGCGGAACTTATTGCCTGAGGCAATTTTTTCCATAATTTTAAAAAAGAAAAACTTTGTATGTTCTACTTTTTATTTTGAATATATAAGGTTAAAACGTTTTCGGACTACCGTCCATCATCAGTAACCTAAACTATACTAAACTAAAAACTAAGAGGATAGGTTGCTTTCTATGTTTCGAGGAGGAGGGGGATTGGGCGGGGGTGCTAACCTTATATATTCAAAATAAAAAGTAGAACATACAAAGTTTTTCTTTTTTAAAATTATTTTAAAATGTTCTACAACGTTACTCACGATAACAAATTTGAAGATTTAATTTTTTCCAGTCAACCGATCCCGTTCAATCTGAGACAAGCCAACCCCGAATATAAATTTCAAGTGAAAAACACTTAGCAAAACTCTGATCCGACCGGGAACCGGGACCTCGTGAATCTGAAGTCCACGTCAGTACAATTAAGCTACCGAGGCCGGTACTTAGCTACAGAGGTCGGTCAGTTCCAATACGATGCTCAGACGTTTTTTTTAAGAAAATTTATCTGTACTCACTCTAAGTGAATACAACTACACTTTTTGACACTTTTACAGAAAGCTACCTACTAAAAACTTGTTTCGTGAAAGAGGATGATTCAGTATGAAAGTCAACGAAAAACGATGCGGGATGATGTTTATGAACATTTTTACAAAAAGTGTCACTCATGCAGTTTATCCGTTGACCATCTCTCAGTCTGCTTCATCTCTTCGTCCAATATTGGATTAACTTTCTTGTCACCAAACGATGGCGTGGCGTACTCTAAAGTACAAAGTTGCATCCAACTTGTCAGGCTGGGAGAAGGAGGGCGACCTAGAACTTTTGAACTGCACCGGAGCATTTCTTCGTGCATTTATGTTGGTAAGTAATTAATCCAGTTTTTTTTAAGTACACAAAATTGATATCGATTACGTATCAATAAATTATGCGAATTATGTAATCTGAATTACTTGTATTATATATTTTATTTAAAAACTCATATACATAATATCTATATATACAAGGGGTCGCCCAGTGCTATAAATTCGACCATAACTAATTTGAATTATAAGTTTGACAATTATTAAGGTTCCATTGTCAAAGTCTGGGCGAGCGCTATTTCACAATTTTCTTTCAAAAATGTACAAAGTTTTTTCTATTATTATTAAAGACGAGCACTCAGTTGACCACATATACATATGAATAAATGCGTCTGTGTAAATATCAAATAAATTGAAGTGTGTGTGAGGGTCGAATACATAACATTACAGTTGGGTTTGCAATGGTTATTTATTTTTGTAATGTATTTTTATGCATAATTAAAAAAAATATTAGAACTCGCAATTCCTTCTCTATATAAACTATAAGTGTGCAAAATTTCATACTCACCGCCGCGCATTTTTCGTGAAAATGGGTAAAAAGTTTTGTTTATAAATAACGATGTATATAAAAAATGAGACCCTATTTCTCTTTGCTGATACGTATCGATATTGCAAATGGCGCCTTTAAAAATATGACTAAAATCAAACTAAAATATAAATATCGTCGGCATTTTTAGTGTCGGGACGAAATGTAAACTGTTTGATGCGCGTGTGTTGCCCATTCTCCTGTATGGGTGTGAGTCTGGCACCTGACCAAAGCTCAGGCATAAAAAGTTTCCGCAATAGAAACGAAGTGCCTCAAGAAAATCTTGATGGGTATGATGGTAACACCGCATCACAAACGACGCTATACGCCGGCCGGCGAAATCAGAGGCGGCCCATTACTTATATTATTATAGAGAGGATATGGACTTGGATGGGAATGTGTTAAGGATGCCGAATGACAGTTGGTCGAGAAGCTGTTCTTTCTTCCATCAGGGTCTCAAATACTAGGTAGACCCTCCCATACCGTGTTCCGTTCTTTCGAAGCAGAGCTGAGGGATTTGGACATGGTGTGGGAGGAGGTCATAAACATTGTGCAAGATCGAGTGCAATGGAGAGCTCTTGTTGCCTCCCTATGCCACTAAACGGGGCGTAAAGGGAGTCTGGATTAGATTGGATGTTCTCTAGGAGAAAGGACAGAGGTTGGTAAGTTTTTATCTTCGAATTATACGAGACTAGTGATATTCAGTTATGAATAAATTAAAAAAGACTCATAAAATATTATAAGAGATAAGGATTTTTTTAGGTTAAATAAAAAATTACAATTAGTATGCAAATATAGCAGCAGCGCTCTGTAGAAGAGAAGAATAATCATTTTGTTATCAAGATGTATGGGATGTTGTGCTTACGCTACTCTTCAACAGGGGCGGTTTCAGTCCTTTCATACAAAATAATTATAATAAAGTTAGTATTTGAACATTTTTTATACTTTGTTGTGTATTTTAAATATAGGCGATCAACTTATTTCATAAATAGTTATGTTCGATTTTTCTATTTTTAGATTTATAATTACGGAGCGATTGGTCGCGTAGCGGTTTGTTGACGAAATTCGTATTTTTTTGTCCCTGGGTTCAATCCCAAGTGCCGATCATCTTCCCCTTCCACGAAACAAGCTTTCAGTAGCTTGTCGGGAAAGAGTTAAAGGAGTGTGTTCACTTTGAATGAGTAAATACAAAAAACAAAGACTCAAAAAAGTGTGATCAATTTACATCAGTTAGATTTTCCGTTCCACACTCCATTAGAATCTTCAAATTATGTAGTTAAAATTCCCATAAAACCATCGAACTCGAACCCACGTCTTGTGATATAGTTGCCCCATGTAGAGATATAAGCTCCAAGCCGAGTCCAAGCTAGGCTAAACACGTGATGATTAAACATAAATTAGGTATGCTGAACATAGATATTTTAATTTATTCTAACAAAAAATGAAGCAACTGTTAAAAATGCAAGAAAAAAAGAATTATTGTATAATTTAGAATATTGCATACATAAAAGAACTTTAAAACTAAAAAATAAAAATCAGGCTGCACTGGTATTCGAATCCATACCTACGTCATATTATTTGACAAAATACGAGGGTGATGGAAATATGTGAGATCGAAGACATAGTGAGATGGGGGTGGCAACGAAGAAGGTTCTGGTATGCACATTCAAGAAGAATGGATTCTTCCAGACTCTCTCACATGGCATTGCATGGTCAATTAAATGGAAGACGGCTCCCAGGTAGGCCGCCAAAAGGGTAGACAGCTGGGAGTCGACCTCGCAGGAGACTAACCCCAATCCCGTCGACCGAACTGCTAAGCAATCAACCAATTTTAAGGTACAATATCACAATGAGTCTATCAGATCTTGGACAACAGATCTGTGGGCTGACAACCATCTAGGCCAGGTTAAAAGCGCCTTCTATTCCTAGGAAACATGCGCTGTTCTCTGTTGCCATTTGTCATTTCGATTGTGAGGAAAATAATTCAAATTTTAGCAATTTTCGAGACTAGTGACATCTACCGGTGGATCGATGCAATACTTGGACTGATTCTATGAGGTTTGTACTTGCTGGAGTTCTTTGTGAGTGACATCTGTTGAGATGTAGTGGAAACAATTTATCAACTGAAAATCCAATTTTTGTTTTTATTTTTCTTCAATAGATGTTGTTGAATCTAGATGGGGGACAAGAAAGGAGCCTCTACGCAGATTGAGTTTTCACGAAACGAAAAAGCAATCGGGCGTCCCCTGGTAACGGCATTACTGCCGGCTAATCCTTTCAGCACCGAAACATCAAACCGGATACGGGAAGTAAGTTGAATCTAGATCAGGGATGCACATACCGCGGCCCGCGGGCCGCATGCGGCCCGCAGCCAGTTTTTCTGCGGCCCGCCGACGAATTAAAATATTGAAAAATCAAAAGAATATTTAAAATATACCTAAGTAAATAATTTTGTACGTTTACCTCACTGCCGTGCCGGGGAGACGCCAGAATTGCGCACTTACGATCGGAACTAGTCGGGTTATTAAATTTGTGAAAAAATACAAATAAATAATTGTTTTATTTAAATTACGATATTAAAATAAATAAGTCCACCAAGAATGCACGTTCAATTCGTTAATTTTAATAATAATCACAATTTGTTTGTGTTTACGTTAGAGAGAAGATGTGGCGAGAGTGTGCATTGTTAATAACCTTTGTAGCTTTTGGAAGGATTATTAAACAATTGTTTATTGTTTATTTTTTTTTCGTTTCTTGCGTGAAATGTCGACTGCGTTACTACGTACCTATTCTACCAAGCACATCAATTTCGATATGGATAAGCCAGGAACTAGTAAAAACGTAAAGGGCACTTTCTTGGGCCCAACTCTGTGGAATGTCTTATAGGACGATATAATGGATATTAAGGTATGCGGGGATGTTGGTTTGATCGGCTATCTAACGACGATCTAACAGTGTCTGTAACTGCGACTACAAAAAAGAGCTCATTTGAAATCTAATGCAGCTCTTCACGCTGTAGATCTGTGGATGAAAATAAATTACTTGTAAGTTGCCCTTGAGAAAGCCGAACCAGTTATATTGATCAGTAGAAATATGGAAGGCATCCAGTTTTATATTGATGAAACTACTGTAAAACCGACAAACCACATGACATACCTTGGAGTCATTATATACAGAAGACTCACAGAGGTCATGGCAAAGTGTGTGATGAAGCTCAAAATACCAACAGAACAATACTACCAAGAGGTCCAAGCTCATGCAAAAGGAGGATACAGGCAATGTCCATGTACGCCGCACCAATTTCGGCTCACGCCATGGAAACTGCGAAATACAGACAAGATTGTTCGTAGCACATAGAGAACTATGGCGTTGTGAGTGTGAAGCGCATACAGGACAGTGTCAGCAGGAACGGCGCTGGTGATTGCCGGTCTGGTGCCCATCGACCTGGTGGCGCTAGAGTGAAAAATTCTGTACAACCAAAGAGGAGCCACAGAAGATACGGAGACCTAAGGGAGAGATAAAACGCTCACCAGATGGCAAGAACACTGGAAGTAATCAGCGAAGGGAAGATGGACTTACAGGCTGATACATCAAATTAAGCCCTGGCATGAGGTACAACACGAACTTGTGACCTTCCGCATCACTCAGTGCTTGAACGGACACGGCGTTTTCTACAAACAGCATCAATGTCAGAGTCTGCAGGCTGCTTATACTGCAATGACCCTTCGGGTACTGCTGAGCATACCGTGTTCTCCTGCCCGAGGTGGGAGAAGAAACGGAGAGATGTGGAATGAAGCTTGGAGATCCTGAGGCTGACTCCGGGAAAATGGTCTCGAAAATGCTGAAAGATCAGAGGAAGTGGTCAATTATTGGTGACTTTTTGGAAGGTATCATAAAGACCAAAGAGATTGACAAAATTAATATGAAAGGCTATAGGAGAGAAAAAAGAAAGGCGAAGACAATAATATGTGACAAGGCCCTAGAGCAGGGGGTACTCGGCGGTTGTCAGGAAGAAAGCGAGGGAGTTTTACCCGGTAAGAGTGTCCGTGAAAGATCACCCCCCCCCCTCAAGTAAAAAAACGTAAGGTTAATTTAGTAATATTTTCCTTGTAGCGGCCCGTCCTTGGCTCATAATCTTCACAAGTGGCCCCTGCTCCCTATAAGTCTGTGCACCCCTGATCTAGATAGATTTGTCCCTTATATCGGTCCTGTTTTCATAGAGTATATAATATAAAATTGAACATAGTATGGTTACCCCTGAAAAATAGACGTTTTGTTGGAGTGTTCGTTTTGAAAAATTGCTCACTCTTCTTTCGAAGGATGTGCCACTGGTAATTGTTATGGAGTACTGCAGACTAGATGAAAAAACACACCCATTTATCTTCGTCCTTTATAAAAAAGAGAGCTCTATGCTGGAATGTAAATCTCTTCGAAATGAGAATCCTCGAAAAAATCCTTAAAGAATAGTGTAAATTGCAAAATGAAAACGTTTGATTATATTATGTAGAATTAACAAAAATCTGTACATTTAACGAATATGTAACAATAAATGTTCGATTTTTTAATGAAAAAAAAAAAAAAAAAAAAAAAAAACCACTACGGGTTTACGACCGTCTTCCTACTGTTATTTCTGTTAGGTACTAAAATTGAATTCGAAGTTGTATAACGATGTTATATTAATTACCTTTAAACTAAGGTAATTTCGATCGATGTTTCTGTTCTGTAAACCATCAATCAATCAATTCTCCCTTTTCCACCCCACTCAGGGGCATAGGGAGGCAACAAGAGCTCTCCATTGCGCTCGATGTTGCGCAATGTTTTTGACTTCCTCCCACACCATGTCCATGTCCCTCAGCTCTGCTTCGAAGGAGCGGAACACAGTGTGAGAGGGTCTTCCTCGTCTTCGGGACCCTGATGGGAGGATGAACAGCGCTCTCCTCGGCCAACTGTCATTCGGCATCCTTAACACATGTCCCAGCCAAATCCATCTCCTCCCCACAACGGTAGAGGTGATGGGTTCACGCTGGGTGCGCCGGCGTATAGCGTCGTTCGTGATGCGGTGGTACCTACCCTCTGACGTCCAGAATTCTCCTTAGGCACTTCATTTCAAAGGCTGAGACTTTTTGTGCCTGGGCCTTGGTCAGGTGCCAGGACTCACACCCATACCAGAGAATGGGCAACACACACGCATCAAACAGTTTACATTTCGTCTCGATACTAAACGCCGACGCTTTCCAAATCTTGGTCATGTTGTTAAAGGCGCTACTTGCCATACCGATACGTATCGGGAGCTCAGCCCCGAGGTCACTAAAGGTGGTAATGGTTGCTCCCAGGTATTTAAATTTATCCACCCGGAATTGACTCGAAGGCCAAGGCGTGCTGTTTTGTCGCAGAGTCTTGAAACACTGCGCTGTAATTTCTCCACTGTCGTACTGAACAACGCTAGGTCATCCGCGTACTCCAGATCGTAGATTTCGCCCATTAGACCATATCTCTGTGTTATCGGTATACCTCTTGCTCCTTGCATGGACTTTCTCAAGAGATAACAATAATAAATATGAATGGAGCCAGTACGCAGCCCTGTCTGACTCCCGTGGTGATCCTGAAAGCTTCAGTAGGACCACCTGGCGTTTTGACGCTACACTCGGAGTCTTTATACAGGGACTGCACCATTTTAACTATCTTTGGAGGTATACCGTACAGAGCTAAAATTTTCCATATCGATGGTCCATGTGGGCTGTCGAAGGCCTTTTCAAAATCTATGAAGCAACAAACGACTGGAGAGTTAAACTCTTTACACTGCTGAAAGATGCACCTGGCACAGAAAATTGGGTCCGTGCAGGACTTGCCAGGTACAAAGCCGCATTGTTGCTCTCTCAGGACAGCCGTGACAGGCCCCCGAATGCGGTGTAGTAATATCTGAGATAAAGCATAGGTACATATATTTTCTCATCCGCATTTTGTCAATCGCACCAACTATCAAACAATTCACAGCTTCAGTCAAACGCTAATTTAGTTTCAAAGTTAGAATTCAATTGTATTGTAAAAAGCACCGAGAAGGTTCAGGTTACCTCTTTTAAGGTTTCTTCAATTTTCTAATATTTCTAGTATTTTTATTACTTTTTTCTTTCACAAGGATTCCAAATTTACTTTCTCCGTTGAAAACAGCAAAAAAAATAATATGTAATTTGTTCCAATTTGAATTTGTTATTCAGTGCTTTATGAATAACAAGTTATTATCTACAGAATAATCAAAATAACACCATAAATAACAGCATACAGCGGGAACTATAACTAACTTTGTCCGTCGAACTAATTAAACCACTTAATTAGTTGAGTGTAATTAGTTATGTTAGTGAGATGCTTAAATTAGTCGTTAGCCAGTGAGGAGATTGTAAAATTTGTAGTTTTATTTTACTGTACTTTTTACTACATTATTTTACAAACTCTAATGCTAATGCTATGCGATATATTTTACAAACATCTATAATAATTTTGAAGTGGTTGGTGACCCAGCGGTTACAGCGCCGGCTTTCGTACTGTTTGGTGCGGACGTCGTGGGTTCGATCCCAGGTGCCGACCATCTTCCTCTTTCACGACACAAGCTTTAAGTAGCTTACTGTGAAAGAGTCGAGGAGTGTATTTGTGTTCACTTTGAGTGAGCACAGATTCATTTTTTATAAAAAAAAATAAATAAATAAGGTCGGGTTAGTGCGAACACTCATTACTCGAGACTGGCTGAATAGATTTTTATGATGCTTGGTTTATTGGATTATTCTCCGCTCCGGATAACAGAATGATTTTTTTTCCAACTTTTACACAGGTACATAGATATTTTTGATAAGTGGTAACATATTATAAATAATTTAATACAATAATTTTTTATAAAAAATTCGAAAAATGGATAGCGAATAAAATAAAATATACCTAATATTAGAGTAAGTATGGATTTACCGACGATAACACCATCTGTGAAAAATTCAATAACAACACAATAATTTTTATTTACTTGACAACCATTATCGAGTTTCAAAACAATGGTGCGAAGATGCTTGAAATAATTTCTTTCAAGCTTTCAGAATTAATTGTTTGACATTCAAACAATTTACATGTATTTTTGTATAATTTACAAATTTGAAACAAGTATTCATAGTAAGGACTACAGGAAAAGTCACTCTGTCGGGAAAGCTAGTAGGTATATAAAAAAAGGAAGCGGTTTCTTCCGTGGTCATTGCATCACGCGTGATCGCTTGAAGCAAATTCGGTCAATTTTTTTGTTGTGTTTGCTATTACGTTAATAATAAGAAAAGTGTGTGGAACAATAGAAAATTCCACCATTTATAATAATAGAACAAAAATAGATCTTATAGAATATGTAACAACTAATGACTCTAACAATAATTCATTACCTACTGATGTTTATACTTCCAGATGTTGAGCCTATTATCGAAAAACGCTTTGTAGGTGTATCTATGTCTTTTTTTGGTTGCTGGCTCAGTTTAACTTTTGTATTTTAACACGATTGTTTTGGTTGTGGCGAATTGTGCTTTTTAAAATGCTTTAAAAAAAATCTGACCCTGTTGATTTTTTATGTTTTGGATTCGTTTTTGACCCAATGATTTGCCTTGTGTGAGTGTGTGTAATTCTTATGTCGTGTAAAGTGTGCTTATCGAAACTGCATCTACCTATATATAAATTTTCTTATTTATTTTGAATATATATTATTTACATTATTATTGTTAAATTTAGTTATTAACTATTTTGCGTTTCTTTTTATATGTTTTTTTTTCTTTTGTTTGACAATTTATTGTATACTTATGATTATTTTGTTCTCCTTATACCAGCCTAGAGCTGACTGGAGAATGTTTTGTTTGTATAAATGAATAAAATAAAATGTTGGAAATTATATGAACCTAAAAATATATTTTTTTTTTTTTTTTTTTTAAAAATGAATCTGCGCTCACTCAAAGTGAACACAAATACACTCCCTGACTCTTTCACAGTAAGCTACTGAAAGCTTGTGTCGTGAAAGAGGAAGATGGTCGGCACCTGGGATCGAACCACGACGTCCGCAGTACGAAAGCCGGCGCTGTAACCGCTGGGTCACCAACCACTATATATTTATATCCATGGTTTAAAACGATTCACGACGAGTTCATCGAAAATCAATTCATCGAATGATCAATTCATCGAAAATCAATTGATCGAAAATCAATTCATCGAAAATCAATTCATCGAAAACGAGTTCATCGAAAATCAATTCATCGAATGATCAATTCATCGAAAACCATTATTATGAAGATATTTTAGAGAAATTGTTTATGACCTAATAATAAGGTAAAGCTTCAGTTTGGTCACTCCTATAAATTAAAGATGGCGGCGATTTTGACATATGTTGGAGTATTTTTTTTGAAATATCTTTATCAGTGCCTCATATAATGGCCGAAAACAGTGTCTGTACCCTTCGCCCCCCCTCGAAGATGTTGGCAGATCTTGTCACGTTCGTCCGTCCGTCTGTCTGTGTGTCTGTCTCGTCCGTTTGTTAGTTTATTTATTTATTTGTTTGTTTATTTATTTATTTGTTTGTTTATTTATTTATTTATATATATTATTTATATATGTAAAGAAAATTATAATTTTCATTGATTTGGAACATATTCAAAATTTTACAAACAAATGACAAATATGACATCGGCTGTCATATTCGTAAATTGTTGTTTATTAATCAATCAATAGTTATTTTATTTCAATTTATTGAATTCATTACTTTTAATGTCGTTTCTTTTCAGGTTTGTTTTGTTATTTTATTATCTGTAAACATTATATTAGTAGAACAATTAATTATATCAATAAATATTTATTCGCTTTTCAGAGAAAGAAACAATAAACTGTATTGAATTTATTAACAAAATATCTTATAAAACGACATTATCTGTCATAAAATGGAGAAACTAAGATTTAGATTTCAAGTTAAAGAATCTTTAGAATGTGCAAAGTCGAACTTCATTGCAATAACGACAATAACCACGCAAGATAACAAAGTGTTTCTTATTCCTGAAGAGTATCAAGCAGTATCGCTTCACAAGCATGTTGAAAAATCTAAAGCTTATGAGACTGTAAAAAAAACATTGAAAAAAAGACATGAAAATAGGAATATATGGGTACCAACGACCGAGGATATGCTACATACATACTTTGATGAGGATGATAACGCAATTTTTCAGGACCAATTCCTTGAAGAACATACGGAGGAAAAATCTGAGTTTTACGATATAATAAATTCAGATGAAAATATTTTGAAAATTTTGGAAAAATTTGTTGAAAGTAAACAAAATAATAAAAAAATAAATATTAAAAAGCTAGCTGAGAGGTTTGTGATTGAAAAATTTAATGGAAAAAATACAAGTCCATGTCAGTGGATGAAAATATTTGAAAACGAATGTGAAAGATTTGAGGTAGTAAATGATGAAGAAAAAATAGAAATATTCAGATTATTTTTAGAGAAGTCAGCAAGTGAGTGGTACTCTTCAATGAATATAAAGCATGGTCTACAGTCTAAGTGGTCGGAGTGGAAAGCAAATTTTTTACGTACATACAATAATAAAGGATGGGGCAATACTAAGTATGCATTATCGTACAAATATCAAACAGGTTCTTTATTAGATTACGCTATTAGAAAAGAAAAACTATTACTTGAATTAAGGGATACAATAGATCAAGGGACGTTGATAGACATTATAGCTGCTGGTTTACCAGATCTCATAACAGACAGAATCAATAAAGAAGAAATTATACAAACAAGGGATCTATTTAATGAACTTGGAAAGTTAGAACACATAGTAACAAGGAAGAAATTTATAAGGAAAAATGACGATACGACACCGATTAAAGGAAAATGTAATATTTGTGAAAAATTAAATAAAGGTATACGATATCATTCAGAAGATTCATGTTGGTTTAAGAAAAAATTTAATGAAAAAGATATGAAACAAGTAAAGATCATCAACAGTGCAGAGTTGGAATGTGAATTGCAATCCGAGGTTCAAAAAAACTGATAGTGCCGCCATTGATTAAAATAAAACTAGTATTGAATAGAAAGGTAGAAGTTGATGGAATTTATGACTCAGGGTCTAATGTTTCATTGATAAATTCAAAATTGTTAAAAATAAACAATAAAGAATTGAGCTATTCTAAAAATACCAATTTAAAAACAATTAATGGCGTTAAACAGGCACAAGGTATTATAACATTAAATATTACCATTTTTAATGTTGAAAAAGAAATGAATGTCTTTGTAGTAGACAATGAAAACTTCAATTACGATTTCTTAATTGGGCTGGATTGTATTAAAAACTTTTACCTAATCCAAAATGAAAAATTAGAAATCGAACAAAAAAAAGTTTATACTCAAAGAATTGAATCAGATAACGATATTTCTAAGGAAATAAATCCTGTCAATTTTGTAAATTTCAACGAAAACGTTACAAGTGAATATTTTGAAATCAAAATAAACCATTTGGAACATCAGAATCAACAAGTAATTGATGAGTTGATATTTCAGAATAAATCTGTATTTGCAAAGGACAAATATGACATTGGAATGGTAAGTGATTATGAAGCACACATTGATCTATTAGTAGATAAATATTGCAGTAAAAGGCCATATCGTTGCACAATTGATGATAAAAAAGAAATTGAAAATCAGATTGCAAAATTATTGGAAAAAAAATTAATAGAAGAATCATATAGTCCATTTGCAGCTCCGGTTACATTAGCTTATAAAAGAGATGAAAATAAAAAATCAAGATTATGCATAGATTTTCGAGACCTTAACAAAATTGTTATTCCCCAATCACAGCCATTCCCTCTCATAGAGGACCTTATAGTCAAAACAAGAGATTGCAAGTTTTATTCAACTCTAGACTTAAATTCTGCATTTTGGTCAATTCCGATGCGTGTCACAGACAGATATAAAACAGCGTTTGTCACACAGGAGGGTCACTACCAATGGACTTGTTTACCATTCGGCTTAAAAACCTCACCAGCAATATTTCAACGAATAATGTGTAACATAATACGAAAACACAATCTTTCAGAATTCACAGTATGTTACATTGACGATATCTTATTATTTTCAAGAACGTTCTCAGAACATGTCACACATCTCAAGCAGCTTTTCAAAGCAATCAAAAGTGAAGGCCTAAGACTGAAATTTTCAAAATGCATATTCGCAGCAGATTCTGTTAAATATCTAGGCCATATAATACAGCACAATTCAGTTAGACCATTGAAAGACAACTTGATATCAATCAGAAACTTCCCTACTCCAAAAACACAAAAAAACGTGAGACAATTTTTAGGAAAAATAAACTTTTATCACAAATATGTACCAAATATAGCAGTAAAATTGGAACCATTGCATAAGCTTTTAAGAAAAGGACAAATCTTCAACTGGACTGAAGGATGTCAAAAATCTTTTGATGAAATGAAAGAGATATTATGCTCTCAACCAATATTAACAATTTTTGATCACAAATTGCCCATTCACATATATACAGATGCCAGCATACTAGGAATAGGAGCAGTATTAAAACAACCGCAAGAAAATAATGAAGAAAAACCGGTTGCATACTTTTCAAAAAAATTGAATGAAGTCCAAAAAAGGAAGAAAGCTATTTACCTGGAATGCCTCGCAATTAAAGAGTGTGTAAAATATTGGCAGCATCTTTTGATTGGTAGAAAATTTACAGTCTTCTCAGATCATAAACCGTTGGAGAATATGAATATCAAGTCGAGAACGGATGAGGAATTGGGAGATTTAACATATTATTTGTCACAATATGATTTCCAAATTAAATACTCTCCGGGAAAATACAATATCGAAGCTGATTGCCTTAGCAGGAATCCAGTCTTAGAACAAAATGAAAATCATGAAGAACAGTTGAAAATAGTAAACATAATAAAGTTAGAAGACATTGTGAGAGATCAAGATGGAAATAAAGTAATACAATGCAGAAAAGAAAAGTTTATAAAAAAAGACAATATTTACTACAAGAAAGTAAATAAAAAAGATAAAATTATACTATCAGAGAAATGCAGTGTAGGACTAATCAAAAATGTGCATACAGAACTATGTCATATAGGAGTCACACAAATGCAAAAAATGATCAGCTCAATATATACTGCAGAAAATTTGACGAAAAATATTAAAAGAATCTGTGAGAATTGCATAGTATGTATAAAGAACAAATCAAGAGGTCAAAATAAATATGGATTGATGTCCCACTTGGGTCCCGCAACAAAGCCTTTTGAGATATGTTCTATTGATACCATTGGAGGATTTGGAGGCTCGAGGTCAACAAAAAGATACCTGCATCTGTTATCAGATCATTTTACTAGATATGCATATATTTTAACATCAAGTACTCAAAATGCAAACGATTTTATAAAATTGATAAAAAAATGTGATGAGCATGAGGACATTGGCATGATTCTCTCAGATCAATACCCAGGAATCAATTCTATAGAATTTAAACGATTTTTGGATGAAAGAAATATACCAATAGTTTTTACAGCAGTGAACTCGCCATTCTCAAATGGATTAAACGAAAGACTAAACCAAACATTGGTGAATAAGATCAGATGTAAAATAAACGAAAATAATAAAAAAATTGCATGGACAACTATAGCACAAAACTGTGTAAAAAGTTATAATGAAACTGAGCACACTGTCACTGGATTTGCACCAAAGTATTTACTAGATGGAACAGATGTTACGATTTTGCCGAATGAGCTGAAACTTAAGAATACTAAGCCCAATATAGTTAAAAACAGGCAAAAAGCATTTGAAAACACAATCAAATCACATAATTACAACAAGACAATTTACGATAAAAATCGGAAAGATGTGGACTTTGAAGTTGGTGATACTGTTTTTGTGGAGAATGGAAATAAACTAAATAGGAAAAAGCTGGATGAATTGAGAATAGGACCTTTCAAAATCGTGGAAAAAATATCAAACTCTATTTACAAAATAAACACCGGACATAGGAAATCAGAATCAAATTATTTCCATAAATCCAAATTAACTCCATCCCCTGAAATTGAAACTGTAACTGTGTGATAATTGTACTATATTCTTTCCGAGGGGGGGAGATGTA
Organism: Mystacides longicornis; assembly: GCA_963576905.1. Classification (NCBI taxonomy): domain Eukaryota; kingdom Metazoa; phylum Arthropoda; class Insecta; order Trichoptera; family Leptoceridae; genus Mystacides; species Mystacides longicornis. The sequence goes on from OY756438.1 coordinate 24,360,400, forward strand.
AAGAAAATTATAATTTTCATTGATTTGGAACATATTCAAAATTTTACAAACAAATGACAAATATGACATCGGCTGTCATATTCGTAAATTGTTGTTTATTAATCAATCAATAGTTATTTTATTTCAATTTATTGAATTCATTACTTTTAATGTCGTTTCTTTTCAGGTTTGTTTTGTTATTTTATTATCTGTAAACATTATATTAGTAGAACAATTAATTATATCAATAAATATTTATTCGCTTTTCAGAGAAAGAAACAATAAACTGTATTGAATTTATTAACAAAATATCTTATATATATTTAGTTATTTATCTATCTGTCCGTCTGTCCGTCCGTCTGTCTTTCTGTCCGTCCGTCCGTCTGTCTGTCCGTCCGTCTGTCTGTCTGTCCGTCCGTCTGTCTGTCCGTCCGTCCGTCTGTCTGTCTGTCCGTCCGTCTGTCTATCCGTCCGTTTGTCTGTCCGTCCGTCTGTCTGTCCGTCCGTCTTGTCTGTCTGTCCGTCTTGTCTGTCTGTCCGCCCGTCTGGTATCTGTCCGTCCGTCTGTCTGTCTGTCCGTCCGTCCGTCTGTCTGTCCGCCTGTCTGTCCGTCCGTCTGTCGGTCTGTCCGTCCGTCTGTCTGTCTGTCCGTCTGTCTGTCCGTCCGTCTGTCTGTCCGTCCGTCTTATCTGTCTGTCCGTCTGTCTGTCTGTTCGTCCGTCCGTCTGTCTGTCGGTCTGTCCGTCCGTCCGTCTGTCTGTCTGTCCGTCCGTCTGTCCGTCCGTCCGTCTGTCTATCCGCCCGTCTGTCTGTCCGTCCGTCTGTCTGTCTGTCCGTCCGTCTGTCTGTCTGTCCGTCCGTCTGTCTGTCCGCCCGTCTGTCTATCCGCCCGTCTATCTATCCGTCTATCCGTCCGTCTGTCTGTCCGCCCGTCTGTCAATCCGCCCGTCTATCTGTCCGTCCATCCGTCTATCCGTCCGTCTGTCGGTCCGCCCGTCTGTCTGTCTGTCCGTCCGTCTGTCTGTCTGTCCGTCTATCTATTTATCTATTTATTTCACATTTCTCTGTTATCTACTACAAATATCGACGACAAATACTAAAATACGCTTTTCGATACAAAAAAACAAAGAAAAGTGATAGATAAAAATAAATATCGCATACTTTGGAAGCGTGTGATATTATTTTATCGCACGATATGAAAATAGGCCCATTTTCTAAATTGAAGTCCAAATATTTCAACACATGAGTTTGGTTGTCAAAAAGGCTAGTCTCTCAAATATCTTCAAAATATTTATTTTCGATGAATTGGTCATTCGATGAATTGATCATTCGATGAATTGATTTTCGATGAATTGATTTTCGATGAATTGATTTTCGATGAATTGATCATTCGATGAATTGATTTTCGATGAATTGATTTTCGATGAAGTGATTTTCGATGAATTGATTTTCGATGAACTCGTCGGTTACCGTTTAAAACAGATGCATCATAAAGATTAACGATTTTTAATTCAATATTCATTGTTAGGGCCATAAGAAAACGGCTGTTGGGAAAGCAAGCATGTTTATAAAAGAACAGATAGTTACTTCTAGTACAAAGTATATGACTTCTTATCTTCTACGTCTCAGTACATATATGGACGATAATAATATCTCATATTGTTTATCTCCACATCGACATCTGGTCGTCGACTGCTAATTTAATTTCCTTTTTGAGACACAAAACAGATGAATATTGCTTTTATTGTCACTTTCATTTGTCTATTTCATTCAATTTACGCATTGAGCATACATAAATATAGGAATGTTGTGGTCTTTTGAGATATGCTAGTCGTAATGATGAATAGGGGAGAATGTGGTAATAAGTATGGAAAAACATTGAATATGCATGCAAACTAACAGTATATTCAACGTTTTTTCATGCGATGCGTCATAATATATTGACTAAGATACCATTATTTTTAACCGTTAAGTGTTGATAGGCATAAAAGTCAGGTATCTGTCTATACAACGCTCGGCCGGCGTCCATACAATTAGTATGGCACTTTCGATATTGCGTATAATTTTTGAAAAGAACTAAGGATATTTTGTCTAGGGAAATGATATACACATTAAAATGTATACTATTTAATTCGAAATTTATCGCATTTTAATTTGGAACGGTTATTACTCTTATTTTTTGGTGAATATTGAACAATTATGAAATTTAATCACATTGTTCAATAGGTCCGTTCATAGTAAAATTCGTTGTAATGTGTGAATATATCTTTAATTTCTTTTTTATTTTCAATTATTCAATATCCACAGCTTCGTCATGGTGCGTAGACAGCTTTTTTGATACATTTTATACCAATCATAATTTTGGTTAATCCAAAAACTGAAGATTTCTTTCTCATCTTAGGAACGTATAACTTGTAAATTCACATGAATGTTTTCATTGAGGTTCCTGTCAAATTAGACTATAATATTTTAGTTTCAAAACATGATTTAGGTATATTTTTTCGTTTTGCCGGCGCTCCCAGCGGCGGCCCATCACTTTTATGAAGAGGAGACAGACTTGGCTAGGAAATGTGTTAGTATGCCGAATTACAGTTGGCTGTAGAAAACGAGAAGACGTGGAAGACCCTCTCACAGGGTGTCCCGTTCGTTCGAAGGACATAGTGTGAAAAGAGGTAATTATTGATGCCGCGTTCTTGTTGATTTTCTATGCCCCGAAGTGGGGTCAAAAGATAGTACTGATTTATTGATTTTAGTTTCAAAATTATTGAAGGTGAGTATGTCCCCCAAGTTCATAGCACTCCCAGTTTCTAAAAATATGCCAGTAGGTTTCACAGCAGTTTTTCTAGTCAACCGATTCCGACCAATCTGAGACAAGCCAGCCCCGGTTAGAAAATATCAAATGATAAAACTCTGACTCGACCGGGAATTGAGTCTGGGTCCTCTTTTTCGCAAGTTAGCACTATACCACTAGGCTAGCGAGATCAAGTTTATGAATATAAAAATTATTATCTTGATAACAAATAAAATACAAACAACATAATTTGTATTGATACCAACATTTTGCAGGTATTCTAGTTATGTAGGCATAAAACACTACACACTTTCAAAATATTATTTTTAGTAAAAAAACTTAAATTACAATACAATATAACTTATTGCAATGTGTTTATAGAATGAAAGTAAAAGCAGGGATACACGTCCAAGTTCCACGAAATACAGATGATTCCTAGCCATTTACATACAATTTGTATGGGATGGGAGCCCGGCCGGCACCCAATAGACAGATAACGAACTATTTTACAAAATAGGTATTATTTATCAATAGACGGCATATTTTTTAAAAATAAAAAGGGATCAGCAAAATAGACACCCCATTACAGGAATACCTGGAGTCTCAATAAAAAATTCCAAAATTTACCTATTGAAACAATGGAGGGAATTTCCGAAATGCTCCGGCGGCGTCGTTTATACACTTAACTGTTTTAATGTTAAACTAGTTTCCCCAACAGACGTCTTTACGTATTGTTTTAATATTGGATTCGAATTTTGTAAATGATAAACAAAAATGGGTATATTCATATCCTGGCGCCAAATACGTGACAGCAGTCGCAGTCTTTAAATTTGGTTGCTCTCTTGTTCTCAATAATTTCCAACTTTTATCTCTATATTTCATTAATTATTGAATAATATCTACTTGTTGCACATATGAGATTTTTCGACATGTTGAACATGTCGAGAATTCTCATGATTAGGAGTTTCGGAGACTTAAACATTACCACCTAATGGCGAACGTTGTTAACGTAAAGTGATCACATTAAGTCAGTCTTCGAAATAACAGTAGAAGACGGTCGTAAGCCCGTATTGGTTTGTTCCATTTTAACATCGAACATCAGTAATGAGTTGTTAGAGTCATTAGTGTTGTTAGATTTTCTTAACTAACAGCTTAATATCAAAAAACATTTTTTACTTTTTTTTTAACCTTGGTACGATTTTGAAAATAAATACGTTTTTAATAACTCTTTACAAACTTCCGGATTCTTAAGATTTGAAATTGCGAATGCTCTGCTCAAATAATTTATTAATTATTTATTATCATACACGGCCATAGGCCATTAAAATATAACTACAAAACATGTAAAATTCACATCTAATATGGCTTATTTGAGAGATTTTGTTCGTCAAGTTTACATATAATCGGATCAAGACATTGACTTTAGGTAATTCTGTCTATAGGTTTTGTAGAGTGCATAATTCTGAAATTTATTCAGGAGCCATGTTGTGAAGAGCTTTGAAGATTGTGAGACATATTCTGAACTCTATACGCTCTGAACACTTAAGCCCGAGAAGGGTGTATAACGAATATGAAATGTGAGAGAACCGATCCATTTGAAATATTAGACGAGCTGCAGCGTTTCAAATTGGTTGTAAACTGAGTATTTGGTATCGGGGTGGATTGGAGTAAACCAAGAGTAAACTGCATCGCAATAGTCCACACGAGAAACTACCAGTGCATTGATCAGTGTTTTATCTGCATTTACAGAAAGGCACCGCCGAATATGTTCCAGCTGCCTTTAGAAGTAAAAAGCTGTGCTTAGTGGACGAGACGGACGGACGGACTCTTCCATGGATAGAGCGTTGTCCATTTAAATACCGATGGTTATTCATAATGTCAAATCTATATAGAAAGCCGAGACCAAAGGAAATAAGGATCTATTTTCATACATCAATTAATAAATTCTCCCTTTTACAACCCACTCAGGAGCATAGGGAGGCAACAAGAGCTCTCAATTGCGCTTAATCTTGGGTAATGTTTATAACTTCCTCCCACACCATGTCCAAATCCATCAGCTCTGCTTCGAAGGAGCGGAACATAGTGTGAGAGGGTCTTCCTCCTCTTCGGGACCCTGATGGGAGGAAGAACAGCGCTCTCCTCGGCCAACTGTCATTCGGCATCCTTATCACATGTCCCAGCCAAGTCCATCTCCTCCCCACAATGGTAGAGGTGATGGGCTCACGCTTGGTGCGCCGGCGTATAGCGTCGTTCTTGATGCGGTGGTACCATCTTATACCGAAGCACTTCATTTCAAATGCAGAGATTTTTTGTTCCTGGGATTTTGCAGGTTTGAGGACTCACACCCATACAGGAGAATGGGCAAAACACACACGCATCAAACAGCTTACATTCACAGCATACATACGTTGATTTAAAGTAATCACGAATCAGAAAAAAGACGATAGACGTCTATAGGCACAAACAGATAAAAAATCATTACTATTTAGCTTTAAATCAGCTGGTGATTATAAATATGGCAGTAATTTCAACACTTCAGCGGTGTTTATTTGAATTTAAAATAGGAACATTGATGGAATCGATTACAGATTTTAGATTCTTTTTGTTTTCTCTCCATTTTCGATGTACCTAGGTACCATTTTCGAATCAACCAATTGGAAGTTGAATTCAATATTTCACACCTGCGACAAGACGAACAACGCTGTCGCATAATTTTATTATTGAAAAATATGTACATACATACATATTATTAAATTCCGTTTGTTTTTTTTTGTCTCTCCTTTAATACAGAGAGTTCGTTGTCATTCTTCCGCTCTTAAAATACAGACCGTCACACACGTAGTTCAAAATTACACCGTCGAAAATTAATAGTACCTACCTTATGAAATCGCATTGTGAACGAAAGAAATAAAAATTCAACCACGTGACGACTCACACCCACATCTTTGTGATATTTCCTGTTTTTTTTTTTATTACCTCTCCCTCTGGTTTTGTTTATAAACTAGTGGTCGGCCAGCGCTCGAAATACGACCATAACTAATTAATTAAATTATAAGTTTGAACATTATTGAGATTCCTTTGTCAAAGACTGAGCGAGCGCTGTTTTACAATGATACGAATACGTCAAGTTTGAAATGTTATAATAATACAAAACAACATAAAAACATTATTGAAACAATACTTATCACAGTGAATTTTGTCACCTCACTAGACCTTAAGGTCTGTATCGAGGTTGGCAACAATCATAAGAGAATATACCTAAATACAAAATACCTCAGCAGTTAACTATTACTAAACTAAATTAATAAAACAATGGATTAGAATAATAGATGCGATCGAATAAATTCATGTCAATTTTGATCTGTTGATCTGTTTAATAATAGGTACATGCGATCGAACAATTCATGTCAATTTTGATGTGGTGATCATTTTTGATCTGTTGATCTGTTTAATAATACATGCGATCGAACAATTCATGTCAATTTTGATGTGGTGATCAATTTTGATCTGTTGATCTGTTTAATAATACATGCGATCGAACAATTCATGTCATTTTTGATCTGTTGATCTGTTTAATAATACATGCGATCGAACAATTCATGTCAATTTTGATCTGTTGATCTGTTTAATAATAGGTACATGCGATCGAACAATTCATGTCAATTTTGATGTGATCAATTTTGATCTGTTGATCTGTTTAATAATACATGCGATCGAACAATTCATGTCAATTTAGATGTGGTGAACAATTTTGAACTGTTTAATAATACATGCGATAGAACAATTCATGTCAATTTTGATGTGGTGATCAATTTTGATCTGTTGATTTGATGATTTTTGTTCAAAGTTTTTTCTATGCATGGTTATTGAATACAAAAAATATTAATCTATTCTCATTTTTTTTTATTTCTTCTAAAATAAAAGTACATAATACAATATTATTTAAATATATGTAATGGAATATCTTGTCTCACTAGACCTAAGCCTGTTCCGAGTTCCGCTGACCATAGATACACAAATAAAAGATCTGTGTCAATAATGTCAAATAAATCGAAGTGTGTGTGCATGAGTATGAAGTAAGTACATAACATTGTAGTGTAGAAATGCGTAATGTTTTTTTAAAAGTTGAAACTTCTACTAACAGCTTCAAAATATTGCCCGATAATGGTTAGAATTTAAAAAAAATTCGCCTGTTGTTTTCAACTTTGAAGTGCTTTTTTGTAAAAAAAATGTTTTATTAATAATAATAATAAACATTTATACAATAGAATATCTCAGTACAAAATACAATATGATAAATCTACCCACTAGGCCAATCCTGTCTCGGGGAGACTTAAATATAGTACATAAAAATAGAGCTAGACACAAAAAGACCAATACAAAAAAAATGCAATAAGCCCTTACAAAATTATCAAAAAAAAAAATAAGTAAAAACATTCCATTTCTTAAACAATAACAATTCAAAGTCCAATATATGGTTTTAAAAAAAATAAACAATTAAAAGTGCAACTGCAAAAAACAATTAACCACTAAAATAGTAAAAAAAAATTATTATGACAAATAGTAAAAAAGAGTACAGATAAAAAAAGATAGTCGGAAATGCAAGTCCATCGCTAAAATCAATATTGATTATTGAGTCTAGATAAAAAATAAACATGAATTAAAATAGTCATTAACATAAGTAAAAACATAAAAACAGTCAATTGTAGACAACAAAATAATTACAGGCTTGGCCTATTTGGGCAGCAGTTAAATTTGTTATCCATTATCATTGTATTATTATGTTTGAATAAATAAATAAATAAAATAAATAAATTATCAATAATCTTTAAAGTCATCAATATTAATAACTATAAGAAAATACACACATACAACCAATTTTGAATTTATTTGGCAGATAATTTCAAAAACTTCTATAGTGGGTTCATTTTACGATTGACTAAAATAAGAAATAAAACCCAAAATAAAAGGATTTAAAAAAAAAATGTTTAAAAGTCAATATCTTCGTAAAGGTCTAGTTTCGGACACCGTATCATGGGATCAAATCCATCAGAAATGATCTCAATAATAATGTTCTTTAATATTCCGCACGACTCTCCCTCCTGTATATAAAAAAAAATCAACACGATATTCTTGTGTTGTGACACCCTATATGACTATAGCCACGTGTGTGTGCCTACCTGTGTACATATGCATATGTGAGTATGTTGGCATTTGTCAATAAAGGCAAATTAGGAATTCAAAAACTGAACACATACGAGAAAATATCACATTTTTTTGATTTGTACAACATTGTTTTGGTTTTTATTTTTAATGTTGGATAAAAAATGTAAATGAGTATTCGAAAAGGGATGGTGAAATTCAGCATGTAACACGAATCCCGAAAATATTTTTTTTTTAATATCAGGTTCCTTTGCATCGTTTAATTCTATTGATTGCAGTGATTTGTATCTGGCGCCAAATACATGACAGCAGTCGCAGTCTTTAAATTTGGTTGCTCTATACTTGTTCTCAATAATTTCCAACTTTTGTCTCTATATTCCATAAATTATTGTTAATTATCTACTATGATACATGGGATTTTTTGACATGTTGAACGTAAAGTGATCACACTAATGGTTTGTTTTCCTACGGATACGCCGCTACTTTTAAAAGCGGTGAATATGTCAGTTGAGAACGTTGTCAATATTGTTTCCGTAGTAACGAAAAACATTGTTATATAATTTTGAAAGACGCCGTCTTGTCAGACGACGGACCGTTCCCTAGGAACCCACTGCATAAGCCAGCCTTCAACAAAACGGTAGAAGACGGTCGTAAACCCGTAGTGGTTTTTAAAGAAAAAATAACAACTAATGACTCTAAAAACTCATTACTAATGTTCGATTTTTAAATGGAACAAACCACTACGGGCTTACGACCGTCTTCTACTGTAATTTCGAAGGCTGGCTTAGTGTGATCACTTTACGTTAACAACGTTCGCCATTAGGTGGTAATGTTTGTCTCCGAAACTCCTAATCATGAGAATTCTCAACATGTTCAACATGTCGAAAAATCTCATGTATGCAACAAGTAGAAATTTAATAATAAAATGAAAAATAGAGAAAAAAGTTGGAAATTATTGAGAACAAGAGAGCAACCAAATTTAAAGAATGCAACTGCTATCATGTATTTGGCGCCAGGATATGACTATATCCATTTTTGTTAATGTCTCATATTTATTGCCTATTGGCTTTGTTGGTGCACAACGTTCTAATTATGTTTAGATTCTTGTGACCTTTTCAGTAGTGGTTTGTTCATACCATTTAAAAATGAACATCAGTAATGAGTAATTGTTTAACATAAGTAAAAGTGTTTTAATAATATATTCGATTTATATTCAGTTTTTTTCGTGGACAGGCTGGTGTATTGTGTAGTTACAATAATTAATTATTGACTAATTTATGTTTTTTAATTTAATTTAATTTAATTTTTAATTTTCAGTGGCTATCAAAGTAGCGTGTAACATTAGAAAATTTACGAAAAATTAAAATAGTTAACCTTCTTAGTAAAATATAAATTAATTCTAATTTTGAAAGAGATGGTTGGTTACCCTGCGGTATCAGTCGATGGCTTTCGTACGTACAACGTTCTGGAGGTTGTGTATTTTAGTAGGGGTGGGAATAACGGCTTAAATTCAAAAACGTTATAGCTGTCTCATTAATTATTGAAAATTACTTTGTTATTAAAAGCTGAAAGCTTTTTTAGTTTACAAACCTAAACGAAGATTATCGAATATTTGGTATCTGTAAAATTAACATCTACCTAAAAAGTTGTCATTTCTAAGATTTCGTATCTGAAACCGTACCATTTCTAACAAAAAAAAAGGTCATTGAGTATAGTAAGAGCAAGCCTGCAGGGCATGGACGTATATAAGGGGGGGGTTCTGGGAGTCCGGACCCCCCCCTTAGCATACGACTATGATTTGTGCGGTTAGATTTCACCCTTGGAACTCCTCCATATGAAAGCTATTGCTTCGTCCATGCCATGAACGTATATAAGGGGGGGGGGGTTCTGGGAGACCGGACCCCCCCCCCCTTAGCATACGGCTATGATTTGTGCGGTTAGAGTTTACCCTTGGACCCCCTCCATGTGAAAGCTATTGCTACGTCCATGCCATGAACGTATATAAGGGGGGGGGGGTTCTGGGAGACCGGACCCCCCCCCTTAGCATACGGCTATGATTTGTGCGGTTAGAGTTTACCCTTGGACCCCCTCCATGTGAAAGCTATTGCTACGTCCGTGCTGCAGGGTATTATTAATTATTATGGCTTAATATTAGCGTGACTATTATTTTTGTTCAACTAATCTCTTCTTTGAGTCACAATCCTAGGATTGGTCTGCACCAAGAATGCTGACACTTCTTCTCCACTCCTCCCTGTCACTGGCCAACCTTTTCATTTCTTGAAAGGTGCTGCAGCGCATGTCTCCGATCACCTGGTCTATGTAGTTATCCCTATACAATAATACTAATATACCTATACAAATATCGTTTAATATGAATTAATTTAGAAGCGTTCCTATATTTTCTAATATTTTTTATCAGCTATCGCTGTAATGCCCATCTCTAGATTTGAGTCTCGGGGCCTAACGTTTCACTTTCACGACGCAACCCTTTGAAAAATGTCACAAGTGTTATTATGTGAGCCCTAATTCATTTAAAAAAATGACGTTTGACAGAAACTGTCAGTTGTTTGATAGTTGGTGCGATTGGCAGTATGAGAATCAATCAATATAAATAAAGGAGTCCGTTCGTATATATGTATGTAACGTCCTTTATAGACGGCTAAACTAGGGATACCAGAAGTAAAGTAATACCCTCTATAGCGAGTCATAATACCAGTGGACGTTTAAGGCTATGAATATTTGGAAAATGTTATTTATCGATAAAAATATTAGATTTTTTCATAAATCTCCCATACAAATTAAGATTTTCATCCTGCCATTTTGTCAGAATCGGGTATCTTGAAATTGTATTTTAATATCCTTCAGATGTATCGTTGGTCATTATGTATGGTTTTGATTTAATCTACAATGCATAAACTTTCTATTTATTTCAAAAAAAAATTCTCTATAGAAGTAAAAACGTTGCAACAAAGTAAAACAATTTAGCTTATTTTACTTATGAAATGTCATCATATTCCTCCATATTGTGAAAATTTTGGGAGATTTAGAGTTGCCGTTGTAAAAAAAACTTGTTAAAATAAATTGTTTAAAACGGATGTTTAGTTCGGAATTACATTCATTAAAAGGTAATTAATTTCTCATTTTACAAATTTGAACACAATATTCATACATAGTTAGGACATCGTCTGTCGGGAAAGCCAGCAATTATTATTATAAATGTTATTCAAGGCACGAATTAATAACAAAAATTAATGTAATTCGCATTTCAAATTTAATTTTAATAAACTTGAATATAATAATAATTTAGAAGAGTATTATATTAACACAACCGCGTAATGTGATGAGATTTTGGTCAGCGGGTATATAATCTGTTTATGATTACATTTGTGAATTTGAACCCCATGTGGTGTTTGAATATTGGATAAAGCAATCATAGAAACTGGACGAATCTACTTATTTTATCAAATACTATGTTATTCATAATCTAGATTACCTACCCTTAGCATTTGAAAAAAATGTCACTCTGTGGGACTTGAAACCCTTCTTACATCGATATATGGAATGATAAAATTTGGTTGTTTTCCCCCAAAAACCTTTTTTTTACCTATCAGGCCGTATCCCGGAGGGGATAGGCAGAGAGTACGGACTTCCAGTCGTTCCCATCCAGAGAAATATTTCTATCGATTCATATATATTCCGCAAACATTTTCTCCTATTTCTTTTACTCCTGGCTTGGCCCTCCTTTAAGACGGCACCGATATGATGGCCCCACGTCAATCTAAGTCATTCTTTCAAATGTACAGATTCTTTTGTCGTTCTTTCTTCATTCATTCTCTAAAAATACCCGAACCACTCGATTCATTAACTTTCATTCTAGTCACTACGCTAACATTCACTCCACATTCCTTACTTTATCAATCAGTCTTTTTCCACATACATATCCCGCGTAGATAAAGATCTCATTATTTCTAGATAATTTTTACCAACTTCCAGATTTTTCGTCCACGTCCAAGTTTCCCTACAATACATCATGGTTAGTATCATTATTGCATTGCGCATCAACTGTGTGGCAGGGAAACCAGCTATTTTAGAATGCTCTATTATTATTTGTGACAAAGAGAGAGCCTAAAATTGGACACAGAAGCGGGGTAGGTGCCTCGATGATATGAAAAAAAAAATAGCGGACTGGACCAGTAGCCAACTGGCACATTGCGATAAATTGTAATTGTAGCCGTAATGTTCTTAAATGGAGATTTACGTGACGTTACTCGTTCGCAAAAAACTTCATAAAAAAAACAAACGCAACTGCAATGTACATAGTTCTTGGCTACAGCCCTGTACCCCTAGTATATGTCGATGATTGAATATCGCAACCATCATCAAAAAAAATTTGAAAAAATTTCCATACAAAATGATCGAACGATTCAATCGTGTGATGTTAGAAAACTAATTGTACACTAATAAGCGATTAATAAACGATAATTAATCTACATAATAATTAAGAAATGTTTTTCTGCTTTCTATCGTATATATGTGAACATCACGCTCAAAATACAAATGCTACGTCAGATATTAATATGCCCAGAGCCGTACAAAATGCTGGAGAAGGTTCTTAAATACAATTTGCCGCATTAACTTTAATATATTTAGAGCTATTTAAAAAACTCTATTTTTTTAGGATCTTCATACAAATTTCTCAAAAAGACAGTAACCCATCTTTTGGAAACAAAATTACTCATGTAAGCGTTGAATGGAATCTTGGTATTACGGTATGAAAATGTAATAAAATAATTGTAGATTGATTTGTTATACATATAAATGTTATTCAAATCTTATTACTCTCAATAAATAAAGATTTAATGAAAAAATTTGTAAAATGATTCCTCCATTTTGAAGTTTGACAGATAGCACAAATCACCCTCTATGGGTGGAATGCCTAATTAATTATCACAGGGTGTAGGGAATGTAGCTAAGATTCAAACCACAGAGCTCTCTCCCTATGAAAACTTGCAAATTATGTCGGTAGGTTCATATAATATTATGAGGTCGGTAAAACAAAAATTGTAAAAGTGTCATTCTTCTTTTTCTGTGCTTATGTCAGTTATAGAGGTCTTTTAAGCAATGGGAAGCTAGACTAGAACCTGTTTAATTACCTACCGATCAAGCCTGACAATCGGAATCAAAAACGTAAAGCAAGACGGGTATAAGCTAGTATTCGATAAAATTCATACTATTGCCGACCTCGGTAGCCCAGTGGTATAATATATGCGTGGACTTCATATCACGAGGCCCTGGGTTCGATTCCCGGTCGGGTCAGAGTTATTCTAAATATTTTTTTTACACGTGAAATTCTACCCGGGGTTGGCCTGTTTCAGATTGGACGGAACCGGTTGACTGGAAAAATTGCCCCAAGCAACACGATCCATCGGATATACAGACACCTTTGTAAAGAAAAGTGTTAAATTATTTACTAGCCCCACTGCCCTGTAACGATAATCGCGTGTCAAAAGTCGCATTTTTCGAAAAAAGAATAGGAAGTCTGAAAATATAAGGTGAGGTGTAATTTGGGGTAAGTATGAAATTCTTCAACCACTTTCTTCACCCTCTTGTCAATTTTCGAACATATTGGAGCACAGACGGATATTTGCATTTTTTTCAATTTTGTAAATATCCGTTTGTAATTCTTATTCTTTTTTTAATAGTTAGTATGGATCTGTTTGCGCCACGATTTCAGCTTCTTGGGAAATCGACTGTTAGCCATCTCCCCATATCTTTGGAGGTCTTCCTTCTTCAAGTTTATCTTGAAGACGAATACGTGGAGATCTGCTCTCCGTCCATGATTGTGGTAAGTATTATTCAACAAGGTCAACAAAGCAGTAAAGACTTACCGGTAATTGAGATTCTGCGATGGCGCAACTCTGTCTGTGCTGTTGTTGGAACTTCGGTTGATAGGGCTCCAGCATTCTGAAAAAGAAAAAAATATAAGGTGAGAAAATATGTCACAAGAATCTAGACATAATTAGACCTTTGTGTACCAACAAAGCCATAAATATGAGAAATTAACAAAAATGGATATATTCAATATTCATATTCTGGCGCCAAATACATGACAGCAGTCGCAGTCTTTTAATTTTGTTGCTCAACTTTTTCTCAAAAAATTTATTTGCAATAGTTTGTTCTGTATCTCATTAATTTTTTAATATACAGGAAGGTACTTCTTGTTGTATAATACATGGGATTTTTTGACATGTTGAGAATTTTCATGTTACGGAGTTTCGGAGATTTAAACATTACCACCTAATGGCAAACGTTGTTAACCTAAAGTGATCATTAGAAATGAATAAATACCACCAAGCACCTTCGGCCCAAACAATTGAACATTTAAAGTGATCACACTAAGCCAGCCTTCGAAATAACAGTAGAAGACGGTCGTAAGCCCGTAATACGTCAAATTTGTGAAAAAATATCAAATCAAATCAAATCAAATCAAATCTCCCTTTGAACTCCACTTAGGAGCATAGTGAGGCAACAAGAGCTCTCCATTGCGCTCGATCTTGCGCAATGCTTATGACCTCCTCCCACACCAAGTCCATTTCCCTCAGCTCTGCCTCGAAGGAACGGAACACGGTATGAGAGGGTCTTCCACGTCTTCGAGACCCTGATGGGAGGAAAAACAGCGCTCTCCTCGGCCAACTGTCATTCGGCATCCTCAACACATGTCCCAGTCATGCCCATCTCCTCTCCGTAATGGTGGAAGTGATGGGCCTGCGCCGGGTGCGCCGACGTATAGCGTCGTTCGTGATGCGGTGGTACCATCTTATACCCAAAATTCTCCTGAGGCACTTCGTTTCGAATGCAGATACTTTTTGTGCCTGGGCTTTAGTCAGGTGCCAGGACTCACACCCATACAGAAGAATGGGCAACACACACGCATCAAACAGTTTACATTTCGTCTCGACACTAAACGCCGACGCCTTCCATATCTTGGTCATGTTGTTGAAGGCGCCACTTGCCATACCGATACGTATCGGGAGCTCAGCCCCGAGGTCACCAGTGGTGGTAATGGTTGCTCCCAGGCACTTGAATTTATCCACCCGGGAGACCTGGTGACCATCGATGGTTATCGGTAGCTGTTTATCGGGGCAGGCATTATTCGCCATGAGCTCCGTCTTACTGGCATTGACTCGAAGGCCGAGGCGTGCTGTTTCGTTTTGTGAAAAAATATACCTACATAAAATGGAACACTGATTGATTTAATGATCGCATCAAATTGTTGGTTCTTTAAGTAAGGATATTAATTACCTACTGGATGTAAGGCACAAGCCATACATATTTGGGAACTTTCTGAGAATTTATAAGGCTGTAAGGAAAGGTGTGGATGACTGAGAATGACTGGATTGAAGTTTCGTCCTCAAGCCCTACTGTGAATTTAGATCACGATACCAATACAATTCCATTCTTAAAAACAATTTCATTTGGCCAAAATATAAAGATTTTGGTGCCAAGATTAAGAATAGTTACACGTAGGTAGGTCTATTTTAAAATAAGGATTTATACAAAGTCCCCATCAGAAGCAAAGGAAAATAATATGTTGTATCGATGGAAATAGCAAAAGAAGTGTGTTTGAATAGAAAAGAGTTGAGGTTTTTTTCTTTTCGTCCATCTCTTAAGAGTAGATGGGTGATGGGTAAATAAATATATCTCTGACAATTTGAAAGAGGATCCCTTTATTGGATTAAAGATTACCTTATTTTGCCCCATCTGTTGAAGAATAGCGCAATGGCCGCCACCCACAGCAACAGCACCAGGATGACTATGAGGGCCTCCTCTGCACGCACCACCACGCCACTTCCATCTGAAACAATCACATTAAAATATTTATCAACAATGTTCAAAGTTTTGATGTATTTGCGTAGTGAAAGTTTACATTTTTTATGAACTTTCACTCAAACTCATGTCGAATATAGTCAGGATCTTCAGGAATATCCAACTGGAAGTCATGAACAGCTTAAGGGAAAAAATTTACAACTTTTAGAAGACTAACCTAAGGATATCAGGTAGCTCAGGTTCTTTGGTTTAAGAAAGTTGACAAAAACTCTCCGCTGGGGTGGCCTAAAATATAATGTACCGGATCAAATATTTAACGTAGGTACCTACCTAATACTGTAAAGTTGGTTTTATTCATTTAAATTGGTAAAATAACTAAATATTAGAGGTCGATCTGTGCTCGAAATTCGACCATAAATAATTTAGATTATAAGTTTGAACATTATTAAGATTCCTTTGTCAAAGACAAGATTTTAGACAAGACAAAGACAAGCTTTTAACAAGACTTTTAGAGTCAATACGCGTAACTTGGATACCATAATAAACAAGACACCCGCTGTAATAAAATGTATACACTTAGTAATGAGGTAGAGTTAAAAATCTTTGCAATATTAGTTGGTAATATGAAAATGAGATTTTTCTTTGTATAACGGCCATTTAATTGGGAGTCTGCTTTTCTAGATAACCGTTGCATAACAATGGAAAAGTGTAGCTTAAAATAATTTTGTTCCTATGTATGGAAGTGGGTAAGGTAGCTAGTATTATCACACTTGGTCCAAAAGATGAAAAAAGACAAACTATGAAGATAATGAGAAGAAATGACGAATGAAATCCAGCACGGGTCACAAATTTTTCACATCTGAACGTAGTTATGAATAATGGTTGAGATTTCCTATATGTTACAGATTCCCATTTTTATTTATTATTTAAGATGACCGTATATCTTACCAAATATAATATTTAAAAAAATGTTCTTATGTTTGATTTTTTTTTAAATAGATCTTCTGCTGAAATAATATTTATTTTTGGATTTGAACAGATTACATTATTTCTTTTGCTTCTTCCAACTACACACCATTTCTCATAACCTCTCTTATTTCTCGTACTTCTTACCTGGCCTTCCTTGAGGACGGAATCGATGTGTTCGATCCACGTCATTCTCGGTCGGCCACGCTTTCTTACACCTTGCCTTTCAGCCTTGTAAATTTTCTTTGTCTGTTTGCATCCATTCTATCTACTTACATGCCCAATTGCCCAAACCATCTCAACTTATTGACTCTCATATTTGTCACAACACTAACTTCCATACCACATTTCTTCATAATATTCTCATTCTCAATATGTCATATTCTTCGTAGAGATCTCATCTCTACTGCATTTATACTACATTCTTCTTTTTTCGTCCATGTTTCTGTCCATGTTTATAATATTATTCAGAGCATTTTTGTTGTCCTGTAGATTTTTGTGCCATTCATCCGGCACTCAGGTCTGCTTTTTGACACTATTTATCAATTACATAGAACTGGCTCTTAAACAGTTATGAATGAAACGATTTTACTTGGAACAAAGCAAACGAAAGTTTGAGAACCAACAAGGTACTAAATTAGTTTTATCTCCGTTTTGATGGAGGTACGACACTTATTATATTATTTTTTATGGCTAACTCTTAGTTTGACCCGGAACTACGGGATTGCTATCAACCATCTTTTACTGCTGCTTTGACGGCTAAGTGTGATCACTTTTATGTATTTTTTGCCGAATGAGAGTTAACGCTGTTTTTATTCGCATCAGCGTTCTGAAGAAGAGGGAACAACTCGTGTTGCATTGCTATGTTCCTTTTGAGCAAGATACATAATTAATGCTTTTACACATGATCGAGCACAGTTGAGGGTTGTTGCTGCTTCCGTATTCTCGTTAACATACGATGGTAAAATTTTGCCCCGTCATGAAAATCTTAAATAAATGTTGAAACTATCAGGTGTAATTTAAAAGTTACAAAAGCATTATAACGTAGAAAATAATATTGTAGTATTGATTATTCTGCTGAAAGGAAAGGTGTAAGAAAGCGTGGCCGACCGAGAATGACGTGGATCGAACACATCGATTCCGTCCTCAAGGAAGGCCAAGTAAGGAGTAAGAGAAATAATAATAATAATATATCACTTTTCTATACAAAGGTGTCAGTATAGCCGGCGGAACTTATTGCCTGAGGCACTTTTTTTCCAGTCAACCGGTCCCGTCCAATCTGAGACAGGCCAACCCCGGGTAGAAATTTCAAGTGAAAAACACTAAGAAAAACTCTGACCCGACTGGGAATCGAACCCGGGACCCCGGATCTGAAGTCCACGCTAGTACAACTATAGGCTACCGAGGTCGGTACCCTAGTTGTACTAGCGTGTCGGAAATAGGAGAGGGTGTATGAGAAATGTTATGTCGGTGGAAAAAGCGAAAGAAGTATGCATGCATAGAAAAGAGTGGAGGTCCGTTCTCTCAGCCTACCCCTTACGGGACACGGCGTGATGTTATTGTTTTTATAGCGACAAAATTTACTCTAAAACAAAAAAGAACCTCGTCGTGTTCGCTACTTTTTAAAATGTCATCAATAAATCCATTTTTCTTACTTGTCATGTCGTATGAGACATGACAGAGCTGTACGTTGTGTGATCAAAAAGTTGCCATTTTTTCATGTCATAAATAAATAAAAAAAAAATCTACAGAAAAATTAAACCTTTTCATCTCCTCTAAATTGAACTTATTTTAGACTTCTTTTCTTGTTAAATTGATATCCAGATATCTTTTCAATTTTCATGAAATCAAATTCGAAATAAATACTCGTACAAAGGACTACAGGGCAACGTCTGTCGTGAAAGCTAGTTGAAAATAAAATGAAATAAAATAAAATAAATAATTAAATATACATACCTAGTTTTATTTTTATAAGTATAATATTAATCTAGGCTCACCCAAAATGAACACAAACACACTTGGGAAATCTTTCACATAAAGAAAATCATGTGTTGTGGAAGGGGATTCGAACCCACGACCTTCAGTTAACTGTACGTACGAAAGCCGTCGACTGATACCACTGGTCTACCAACTACTATGTGTAAGTAATATTTTAAGTATATCAAGACAAAAAATGTTCTGTTATTTTCAAATTCGATTTTTTTTATAGTTTCAGCAATCTTAAGACCCCGTTCAACTGTGAATTCGGGGGTGGAGATCCGCAATGACTCTTATTTTCTAGATTAAAAATAATAAATAATCAATATCCATGAACTTTATGATCACACTTGTGTAACAGCGGCGTGTCATGTATGAAAGATGAAGTGGTGATGTGTAGATTGTAATTACATCACGTATCGCGGGTAGTGGAGCTAGTCCACCCCTGTACTACCCCTTCACTGTCTGTCTAATCAATAACCGGCAATAATAAGATTCTCAACCCTAACACTGTGCTCTTCTTAGCGCCCACTTTTAACCATGCACATATTAATAACTAGCTGACCCGCCCCAGAATACCTATACTATACTTCATTCTAAAATAACTTAACATACTTCATATGTGAAAAATGTTCTACTATACTGTGATACGCCGCCCCTTCCGCCTCGCTGGCTATCTCAACTCCCTCAGGCCTCGGCTAGCTCACTTATCTGTCCAGCGAGGTCAGGGGTCGGCTATCTACAAATTCCATCAGGTCTTCGGAGGTATCTCTCTCTGGCTCCACCAGTCTAGGTACTCAAGATTTACCAAACAGAGCCCAGGGGTAGGGTTACTAATCTACTCAAACTCAAAACTCTAATTTAGGTATGACTCAATTTAATTCATAAATATAAAAACACACAAAAAAAAAATGTACAGAAACCATAAAGAAAATGTGAAAGAACACATACACAAAAAACACAAAAAAAAATTAAAGAAAATTACATTAACCGAGAGAACCTACATTAAAAGGCAATGAACAATATACTTATTATATAAAGAGAATTAATTGGCAAAAAAAACAAAAAAAACTAGAGACAGTTGAACCCGATCAAAGGGTTGCATACGGGTTTTCAGAATATAAGATCTACATAAACAAGCTTACATCGGACATGGTACATTTTAGTAAACCAATATATATTGGTTCCGGTCGATTCGCTCGGAATCGTTGGTTTCTGCAGCCCTGACTTCCCTAAATCTCTTGAAGTGAATTCCCAGGCCGTTGATGAAGATTTAAAAAAAAAGGTACATACATTGAATTGGCCTCCTGAGTGCTGAGTATTCCCGTCGAGTAATTCCCTTGGATTATCACACACACCGTACACACTTTATTATTATCAGAAACTGTTTACTTAGTCGTTTATTTATCGAGATGATCCCGTTGCACAATTTATTAATTATAATGCCAAAAATAAAAATAATATGTCTGTCTGGTAGAAATTCTTTAGCCACCAAAATATATTGTCTTGTTGAAAACTTTGAATAGATATTCATAAGTAAATTTAGAATTTAGTGGAGATGGTGAACCAAATTCGCCCACTGAATATGGCTATGTGTAGATGCCCTGATTATTATTTTTTTCCACTTTACTCGCGAACTATGTCTTACGCGCACGACTCATGGAGAATTTATCTCCTCTCCACGTCGGAGATATAACATGATTCCCTCCAGAAAAGTCACTTTTAACCTCCCGCCGCACGACAGGTTCGTAAGTTCGCGTGAAAGAATTTTTTACGTAACTAATTCTTTCGTACCACAAGGGTTCGTAACTATCGGCTCGCCCGTTCAATTTCCCGATAACAATCAACTCGATACGATCTTCGATAACAACAACCAACTCGTAACAACCTCTCTCGGAGGAGATCGTACCTATCAACCGTAACTACCTCTCTCGGAGGAGATCGTAGCAATCAACAACCCGTAACAATCAACCCTCGGAGGAGATCGTAGCAATCAACCGTAACTACCTCTCTCGGAGGAGATCGTAGCAATCAACAACCCGTAACAATCAATCCTTGTCAACCCCCGTGCACGAGATTATATCTTCTCCCTTCCTAAGACAACTAGCCACCACCCCCGTGAAACTCCCCCGATCATTCAAATTTGTCTCAAAAGACCAATCAATTCTGGAGACTGCCCGTTTGGGTCCACGTGGACTCCTCTCACCCAATCCTGATCTCACACCCTACTCCTCGGTTCAATTTCGTACCTTCCAGGGCCCTCTTCAGGTACACACCCACCACCGCTGTAGCGAAGGGTGTTAAGAAAACAAGAAATTAAAATGTCTAAATTCTATTTTTTTTTTTTTTTCTTTTTGTTCTTATATTCGTCGAATACTAAATGGGTGCGTTTCCTCTTTTCTTCTAACCTTGAGTCCCTCTGCTTTTCCATTTCTCCAACATCCATCCCCTCTTATAGTTTCCTAAACTCTACGCTAGCAACCATTTGTATTTCACCATAATGGAAAACGACGTTAAATTATCGTTACGTTTCAACCCTTTTTCCCTAGCTAATTTTTATTTGACTCGCGGATTTACCTAAATTCGCTCCCCAATCTTGGACAGCGTTCACTTTCTGGAGACTAACACCGTCCCTGGGTAGCCACCCTCGATTCACAGAAAGATCTATAAATCAATTGATCAATAGCCCTGGGTCGTTAAGTGACCACACCCCGCCAGTGGCGTGGAATGGTAGTCTGTTTCGCTATATTTATATTATTTTTCAATCAAAACTTTCGCGCAAAATGTTACAAAATTTCCAGTTTAATTCCTTTGTTAATTCCGTATTACATTAATTTCTTTCCTCTATACGTGCATTATTTGAGTTCGATTCTACATTTTCTAGTGATTAACCGAATTTTGCAATTCAACCGAGTAAATCGCATTATTCTCCCTCCTTCTGGTGACTGTGAACAACTATGGATCTTAGGCGTCCCGCGTTTGTCAGGAACCCTCATTAGACGATCTTTAAATTGGTAGTTTTGTATTGTTTTGTATGTTTCGTCTAAACTCCCCCCAATTTTCTACAGAGTCGTGAAAACGGACGCCACTGACTATTTGATGGCTTGGGTCACACGTGTGACATTTCTATGACCCATCAGAATTCTCCGAACGTCTTTTGTCTTGCTTTTTAAATTTCAGGCTAACTCGGGTGTTTATTTAAGCTTTTATTTATGAGTCTCAAAATCAGAGTTCCAAATCCCTACAAAAAAAATTCAACTATTGGGTTTCAAAATCTATTAAAAATGGCACTAATTGTTATTAATGTCCCTCCGAATCCGGTATTTTGCGAAGCTGTTTCCTGTTCCCACGTTCGGTCTCTTGGCAGACCCCACACATTGTCCCTTACTAGACAAATCTAATCACTTTTGCAGTAATGAATTTTTATCACTACATGCCTCCCTACTTGGGTCATATCAACTCCCCACTACTTAGTTGATAAAAATTCAGTGCTTCCTCTACATTTCCGAAAATTCCCGACATACGTTCGAGGACCCGGTATTTTTAGGCGCCACCGTCTTTTTCCTTCGGTATTTTTCTTCAGCAGTCGTACGTAAAGACGGAACCTGACTACTGAGTGGTATTAGTTAAGATGTCATCTTATCCCCTGAACATAGTCCGCAATTTCCCCAAAGTCCAACCCATGCTTCCCTTCTCTATGATATGCAGATAACCATTACAATACATTCTTAACAATAAGGTTCAACAATATCATACAAATATAGGTACACCACCTTAAAACAACAAATAAAAAAAAAAATAAACAAAACCAATATTTCACATCGTTCAAATTTTACATCCCCCTTCATAACCTGGGTTAAATGAATGTATGGTTTATCTTTACTTTACAAATTGTTATTGTAAGATACTGGAATCCAAAACAAAAAGAATTTCGATAATTACACTACTATGAATAACTATTTACCCCATCAATTACATAACTAGTTCCATCGCGTCCCTACATATCTTAGACAAATCAATCTAAGGCGTACATTTTTCATCATATATTATTATTTCGATACATCTTATCAATATTACATCATCAATACATCTCACATCATTTAATTGTTCAATTTACAAAAATTTAACCCATTTAAACTAATTACTACCAGGTTATATCCTAACTTCAATATTTCCCATAATATATCATTTTCAATACCTCTCATCCCACATTTTAATTGTTCAATTTACCCAAATTTTAACACATTTAAATAAAAAAAAATTACCAACGTAATATCATAACTTCATGAAAAGGTACTATTTTACCAACAAACATAGCAATACATATAATAATGGTAATGACAATATGGGACATTTAATATTTTACTTATAAAGACAGAAAGAAAACAAAAATTGAATGGGGGTATTTCACTGGTATTATTACTATTATTTATGGTCCATAGGAACATAATCACGCAGTATCTTACTGCCATTACTGAATGAATACAAAAAAAAAGATATTCCCCCTTTCAACAATTTATCACCTTATTTCAATGTATGCACAGAACATAACAATTATCTTTTTAAATACTAAAACACAATAGGTAATCTATTATTAAGTTTATTATTATTTATTTTTATCGTGAATAAAATTATCTAAGTGGGTGTGTCTATCCACAAAAAAATGTAATATTTAAATTTTATTCTTAAAACTACGCACATGGTAACAATAAGAGCAAAAAAAATAAGCAGGTTCCTAGCTTTTATCACGCAAAACAAAGTCTCATATTTTTTTATTACAATATCTAAGTGAGCTTGCATAAAGACTTACAATAGTGACCATACATTTGTTTAATGATTAAAAAAATTGAAATGTTATTATTAAAACGCAAACATGAGTATAATACCTACTAAAATAACATATCTCTCGATATCTAAGTGAGCTTACTTAAAGACTTACAATAGTTACATAATATGTGCTTTTTTCCATAAAAAAAAAAGAATGAAAATTTTAAAAACTGAAACATGATTATTATACAAACAAAAAAAAAATATCCCTTATTTATAAACTTATTTATGTTTTAATTCTTTAATTAATTGTTTGTGAGTCATACCTGGCCTAATCTAAAGCTTTACCTAAACATAAAAAAAAGAAATCCTAATTATACTATACTGTAACTCCTAAACTGGACCTGTCTGGGGCCCGGGTCATTCACCCTCGAATGCCAAAATGTGGAGAACCTTTTCCACATTAACTTTCCCAGAACAACCATCACCTTCTCTACTCGAACCTTATTGTCAACAATACTACCTAGAGGTAGACCGACGAACCCCCCTTAGTACGTCGAGGCTTTTTTTTTCACCCTTCTGTCCCTCCCCAGATAGCATACTTGACAGTTCGTCCTCCCATCGAAATTCCCTAAGGCTTGATCATAACACCCTTATTATATCAGGACATTCCAGCTTTCTGCGCTGTATGTCCTTTGCCATCAGTTCCTTACGATTTTTAAAAGCCAAATGCTAGAACATTACCTACTTGTCCCCAAATGCCTAGTCTAACCCCGTAACGTCACCCCAATCTACCTATCCGCTTCTTTCTCAAATACCATATGGTCGATCCGACTCATTTCGTTAGCCGCTATTGTTTACCATCTCGGCAAGTCTCAACAGACCACCCCTCATTGTCCACCGACCGACCATTCAGCGCGCGCGCGCTCCTTTCTCTATTGTCTGACCAACACTTTCGCGTCCCTACTCATAAAAAAAACTACCTGCCATCTCTCTAGTTCAAATTGCCGACTTACGGCCCCGCCCTTCTCAGACATACCTAACCCCGTTCTTTGTCGCTATTAATAGGTACGTCGCCTCATTTACTCCGCCATTTACATAACATTCTATCAAAATAATGAGTTTAGAAAAAACAATCATATAAAAAAAAAATATTAGGAAAAAAAATCTACTTACGAACTAAACTTCGAAGTAATTATTCTAAATAATTTTAGTGATACAAATAAAGTACATTGAAATCGCTAAGTGTACCTACTTATATCGTAATTTACCTAAGCTCTATGATAGCTATTTACAAATATTTACATACATGTGTGCCGTTTGCCGATCTCTCGCATTTTCGAAGACACTCGAAAACAGTTTTCAACCGTTTCTCCCCGGCGATACCTACTCTATTTACACCCCGACGTTTCATTTCTTATCCGCCTCTTACGGAATACTCCAAACGTCAAACGGAGTAGGAAAGATATTCTAAGGCCGTCCCTCCACAGCAATTGCTTCTCAAGTCCCTTCAGCTTGGCCTGTCACCCTTCCGTGACTTGTACCGTCGGTGTGTCGCCCCTGCAGCGTCCCGGCGCCGGGATGAGGTCATCCACGTGATATTTGACGGCCTTACCGCGCCTACTTACCCAAAACACCCTATTATTGCCGGCAGCCATGAGTATGTGGTGCGGCCCGTCCCATCTTGGTGCGAAACCTGCATGTACTCCCGCTTCCTGGTTTGATAATCTATGCTCACGGGTCATCACCGCGTCGCCAGTGGCATATTTTAGTTCCGGCACCTCCTGCGAGGCGTACTTTTCACAGTATTTCGCCTGATTTTCGCGTATACATTTATCCAACTCTTCTCTATCCCACGGACACTCGCCAGGGGAGCCTGTACCTATCAGCTCCCATTCCCCAGGCCTTCTGGCGTCATAGCCAAGGAGCGCTTTGCTTGGGGTTACTCCAGTAGCATCGTTTCGCCTCCTCCGTAAGGCTCCCGTTATTTCCCCCAAGTAATCTTCCCATTTATTGTGCGGCTTATCTAACAGCTTGATACGCAGCGATTTCTTCAAATCCTGATTTTTCCTCTCCGCTGCGTTCCCCGAAGGATGAAATACGGCAGTCGTCCAGTGTTTACATTGCCAGCGGGCGATAGCTGCTTTCCAAGCATGATGTCTGAAACACGAGGCGTTGTCTGTTATGAGAGCCCTGGGATAACCATACCGCGCGAATATCTGTGTCTCGAGCAAGTTTACTATCTGAGGAGCTCGCCCAGTCTTCATTGGAAAAGCTTCTACCCACTTTGTATAGACGTCTGTAACAGTGAGAATTTCCCGGTTCCCCTTTGCAGTTCTAGGATATTTCCCCATTAAATCCAGGGCCACGATTTCAAAAGGATGTTGGGCCCTTATAGTCCCTAACGACGCTTTTGTCCGTGGGGCCCGTCCCCGTGCTCTGGCGCAAATCAAGCAATTCTTCACGTGCCGGCGTACATCATTCCCCATACCTTTCCACACGAAAAATTGTTGGATTGCTCGTAACGTTTCTCGCTCTCCAGGGTGACCCACAAGCGGAGCATCGTGATAGGCTCTCATCACCTTGGATATCAAAAATCGGGGCACTATTAATCTGACGTCCTGCTCGCTAGCCCCTTTCCGATATAAGGTGCCTTCTCTCACTGTATAGATCGCTAACAGTTGTCTACCCCTGATATCTACCTCTTGTGGATTACGTTCAAACCTCTCTACATACTCTAGTAGTCTGCAGAGGTTCGCGTCTGCTCGTTGAGCACCCCTGACTGTGGCTGCTAACGAACCCTGCGCGACGTCGCTATCATGTGGTGAGGCGTCGATCTGCATAACCTGAGGGACCTCCTTCTCAGTCTTCCAACCCTCTTGTCGTACATCGGGGTACATAGCTCGTTCGATTCCTCCGACTTCCCCTTCGGGGGCCCCATGCGGCCCTCTCGAGAGGTAGTCCGGGAGTTCGTTATACTGTCCGGGGCAATGTTCTACTGTGAAATTGAATTCTTGCAGTAACAATGCCCAGCGAGTTAGCTTTGCCCGCTCATCCTTGGCGTTATGTAACCAAGTGAGGGCCTTATTATCTGTGCGCAGAGTGAACGGCGCGGCCTCTAAAAAGTGACGGTACCTACGTATTCCCCATACGGCAGCATAGGCTTCCTGCTCGTTCGAGTGCCACCTTTGTTCAGTGGCGGAGAATCTCGAACTAGCGTAGGATATTACATCGCGTCCACCGTCGGGACGCTCGTGGTATAACACCGCCGCCACGCCTACCTTGCTTGCGTCGGTCTGGAGAATAAATTTTCTACTAAAGTCTGGCCGACATAGGGCCAGAGGTTTCGAGAGCTCCTCCTTGATTCGCCTCATAGCGGTGTCCGCTTCTGCGTTCCATTTAAACGGTTTCTTTGTACTTAACAGATCCGTCAGTGGGGAGGCCATTTGCGCAAAATTTGGAACGTACTCGCGGAGCCAGTTGGCTAAACCGATAAACGCACGCAGCTTCTTTCTTGTGGTAGGTACGGGTGTATCGACTATCGATAGCTCATGTACCTGTTGAGGCTGGTTGCCCCCTTGTGTGACGACATGACCTAAGTAATTCAATTTCGATGCGACTAGAGTACATTTGTCGGCTGCGCACCGTAATTTATATTGTTGCAGGCGCTCTAGCACTAACCGCAAATGGTAAATATGCGTCCGGATATCCGGCGAATAAACAATTATGTCGTCGAGATAAACTAGACAGAAATCTCTAAGATATCCTGCCAAAACTTCTTGACACATAGCCTTCTGGAAGTGCCCCGGGGCTCCTCGAAGTCCGAACGGAAGGACTCGAAACTGGAAGGTGGCCCCGTCTCCGGTACTAAAGGCAGTGTACTTCCGGGACTCCTCGTTGAGTTTCACTTGCCAATAGCCCCGTTGAAGGTCAAGGGTAGAGAATACCTTAGCACCTCCCAGGTCCTTCAGGGTCTCTTGGATAACGGGCAGAGGGGATAATTCCTCCTCCGTGACCTCGTTCAACCTCCGGAAGTCCACGCAGAACCGGTATTCGTCCTTCCCCTTCTTCGGAGCCATTACGATGGGGAACGAATAAGGAGATCGGCTGGCTTCTATAACCCCATCCGCAAGCATGCCTTCGAGTTGGGCATATAAATGTTTCTTTTTAATATCCGATAAGCGGTAGGGCGGTAATTTAATTGGCCGATTATCCGTTAGGCGGATTTTATACTCCGGTAACAGTGCCGGACCTGCATAAGGAGCAAATACCTCCTTAAACTCCTCTAACAGAGTTTTCAGTGACGACGCACCCTCGTTATTTAATTCTGACGGTATGTCTGGAAGTGTCACTTCCGAAAGAGCCCTCCTCCTCTGAGGAAGGAGGTGCGTGGTGGATCTCTCGACCCTCCCAAAATGGAGACATCCCCTATATAGGTCGACTACCGCCCCTTGGTTTGTCAACCAGTTTATGCCTAAGAGGATGTCCTCTCTTAGGCCATCTACTACAAGGAACTCGGTAGGGATTATTTGACCTTGGATTCCCAGATCCATGGTCACCCTACCCCTAGATTCCATGGTGACGGCCCCATCTGCTAACCTTAGGGTTGTTTTGAGCCGTTCATCCACGTCTCTCGTCCCAAGTAGTGCCCTCGTTATTAAATTGTGCGAAGAGGCTGTGTCAATGAGAGCTACGTGGTCCTCCCCCCGTAGAATCACACGTACCCTTGGGAGGTCATGACCCTCAGCTAACCTCCCTCCGTGACACACCTGACACACTCCCCCTGTAGTTAATCTTTCCGCACTTCCCTCTTCGCGGCTCTCCGTGTTCCTCCTCCACTCCGACTGAGGACCCGGCCGCTGGGGTCCCTCAGTCCCTTCCCTCTCCCGACCTATTACTGGCCGGGGGCCGGAGCACCAGGGGAATCGCGTTGGCCTGGGCGCTCGGCGTTTCCCCGCCACGACTGGTTGTTATGAGGGCCCTGTGGTGGGGCGGGCCGCCCACACTGGCGTTGGAGGTGGTTACCCCCACACCGATAACAGGAAAGCCTCCTAGGTTGGCCCTCTTGGGGCCTCCCTGGGTTACCTGTCGTCCTGTGAGGTACTGGACCTCGTTCGGGACGGTCTTCACGTCCTATCGGGTGGACCATCTCCCTTGGGAAGTCCACAGCCATAACCCTCTTATGGAGCTCTTCGTACGACTCCAAACTCCTGCCATCCCTCTCCAAGACCTCTCGGTATCTTGGAGTCATGAGGGTGATGACGTGAGAGACTAACAATCCCCACGGCTGCTCGCCCTTTAATCGTCGGAACACTTTTGCTTTCCTTTCCAGGAAAGCCAAACCCGATTCGGGACTCTTCTGCCTGTCTCCATACAAATGGGCCAGGAGAGAGTGTTCGGCCTCCTCGGTGCCATACCTCTGAAGGAGGAGAGTTTTAAAAACCTCCCACCTCAGGAGGTCACTACCCCTGGAGGCCCACCACGTGTTAGCCGTACCCCCCAATCGTAATGAAGCTTTCTTCACGCGGTCCACCTCGGCCGTCTCATAGCGGCGGAAATGCCCTTCACAGGCTGCTATAAACGCCTCTGGACACTCGTCCGGACGTCCCTCGAAGGTGGCTGCCACCGATCTTCGTTCTCCGTCGCCCCGATCTACATATATCACCCGAGGAGGTGTGGCCTCTTTCTCGGGCTGGGTCAACGGGATCTCCTGTCCGCTAAACCTCTGCCCATCACATCCGCTCGTGGCCTCCGAGTCCGTGGACAGGGCATTCCTCGTCTGACTTCGCGTACGACTGGGTCCTGCTGCATCCATTTTCATTTAGCCAATATAATGACACGGTACGAACCCAACGTGTCAGTCGCCCCAACAATACAAAAAAAACAAATATCCTACCTACTATATTAATCGGGGAAAAAAAACAAACCAAAAAAACAAATACCTACACCTACAAGATTAATTTCCTGATTTAAAAAAAAATGAATGACCTATTCTAGGTATGTTTCTATTACTACCTATCTTAACACAATGATTAAATCTATTCTCTATTTTTATTTGGCCGTCCCAAATAATTTAACCTCCATAAACCTACCCTTAGTAAAATTAATGTACACTTGTACTTTCCCTACAAGCTACCACCTGGCTCTGCATTTAGATGAGCTTACGCCCCAGAGCGAGAGATACCGCGCAATAACCCACAAAGATTCGTGCTCGATCAAGCTATGCTTGTTCGAGCAAGCCGACACGGAGGGCGCCAAGTGATACGCCGCCCCTTCCGCCTCGCTGGCTATCTCAACTCCCTCAGGCCTCGGCTAGCTCACTTATCTGTCCAGCGAGGTCAGGGGTCGGCTATCTACAAATTCCATCAGGTCTTCGGAGGTATCTCTCTCTGGCTCCACCAGTCTAGGTACTCAAGATTTACCAAACAGAGCCCAGGGGTAGGGTTACTAATCTACTCAAACTCAAAACTCTAATTTAGGTATGACTCAATTTAATTCATAAATATAAAAACACACAAAAAAAAAATGTACAGAAACCATAAAGAAAATGTGAAAGAACACATACACAAAAAACACAAAAAAAAATTAAAGAAAATTACATTAACCGAGAGAACCTACATTAAAAGGCAATGAACAATATACTTATTATATAAAGAGAATTAATTGGCAAAAAAAACAAAAAAAACTAGAGACAGTTGAACCCGATCAAAGGGTTGCATACGGGTTTTCAGAATATAAGATCTACATAAACAAGCTTACATCGGACATGGTACATTTTAGTAAACCAATATATATTGGTTCCGGTCGATTCGCTCGGAATCGTTGGTTTCTGCAGCCCTGACTTCCCTAAATCTCTTGAAGTGAATTCCCAGGCCGTTGATGAAGATTTAAAAAAAAAGGTACATACATTGAATTGGCCTCCTGAGTGCTGAGTATTCCCGTCGAGTAATTCCCTTGGATTATCACACACACCGTACACACTTTATTATTATCAGAAACTGTTTACTTAGTCGTTTATTTATCGAGATGATCCCGTTGCACAATTTATTAATTATAATGCCAAAAATAAAAATAATATGTCTGTCTGGTAGAAATTCTTTAGCCACCAAAATATATTGTCTTGTTGAAAACTTTGAATAGATATTCATAAGTAAATTTAGAATTTAGTGGAGATGGTGAACCAAATTCGCCCACTGAATATGGCTATGTGTAGATGCCCTGATTATTATTTTTTTCCACTTTACTCGCGAACTATGTCTTACGCGCACGACTCATGGAGAATTTATCTCCTCTCCACGTCGGAGATATAACATGATTCCCTCCAGAAAAGTCACTTTTAACCTCCCGCCGCACGACAGGTTCGTAAGTTCGCGTGAAAGAATTTTTTACGTAACTAATTCTTTCGTACCACAAGGGTTCGTAACTATCGGCTCGCCCGTTCAATTTCCCGATAACAATCAACTCGATACGATCTTCGATAACAACAACCAACTCGTAACAACCTCTCTCGGAGGAGATCGTACCTATCAACCGTAACTACCTCTCTCGGAGGAGATCGTAGCAATCAACAACCCGTAACAATCAACCCTCGGAGGAGATCGTAGCAATCAACCGTAACTACCTCTCTCGGAGGAGATCGTAGCAATCAACAACCCGTAACAATCAATCCTTGTCAACCCCCGTGCACGAGATTATATCTTCTCCCTTCCTAAGACAACTAGCCACCACCCCCGTGAAACTCCCCCGATCATTCAAATTTGTCTCAAAAGACCAATCAATTCTGGAGACTGCCCGTTTGGGTCCACGTGGACTCCTCTCACCCAATCCTGATCTCACACCCTACTCCTCGGTTCAATTTCGTACCTTCCAGGGCCCTCTTCAGGTACACACCCACCACCGCTGTAGCGAAGGGTGTTAAGAAAACAAGAAATTAAAATGTCTAAATTCTATTTTTTTTTTTTTTTCTTTTTGTTCTTATATTCGTCGAATACTAAATGGGTGCGTTTCCTCTTTTCTTCTAACCTTGAGTCCCTCTGCTTTTCCATTTCTCCAACATCCATCCCCTCTTATAGTTTCCTAAACTCTACGCTAGCAACCATTTGTATTTCACCATAATGGAAAACGACGTTAAATTATCGTTACGTTTCAACCCTTTTTCCCTAGCTAATTTTTATTTGACTCGCGGATTTACCTAAATTCGCTCCCCAATCTTGGACAGCGTTCACTTTCTGGAGACTAACACCGTCCCTGGGTAGCCACCCTCGATTCACAGAAAGATCTATAAATCAATTGATCAATAGCCCTGGGTCGTTAAGTGACCACACCCCGCCAGTGGCGTGGAATGGTAGTCTGTTTCGCTATATTTATATTATTTTTCAATCAAAACTTTCGCGCAAAATGTTACAAAATTTCCAGTTTAATTCCTTTGTTAATTCCGTATTACATTAATTTCTTTCCTCTATACGTGCATTATTTGAGTTCGATTCTACATTTTCTAGTGATTAACCGAATTTTGCAATTCAACCGAGTAAATCGCATTATTCTCCCTCCTTCTGGTGACTGTGAACAACTATGGATCTTAGGCGTCCCGCGTTTGTCAGGAACCCTCATTAGACGATCTTTAAATTGGTAGTTTTGTATTGTTTTGTATGTTTCGTCTAAACTCCCCCCAATTTTCTACAGAGTCGTGAAAACGGACGCCACTGACTATTTGATGGCTTGGGTCACACGTGTGACATTTCTATGACCCATCAGAATTCTCCGAACGTCTTTTGTCTTGCTTTTTAAATTTCAGGCTAACTCGGGTGTTTATTTAAGCTTTTATTTATGAGTCTCAAAATCAGAGTTCCAAATCCCTACAAAAAAAATTCAACTATTGGGTTTCAAAATCTATTAAAAATGGCACTAATTGTTATTAATGTCCCTCCGAATCCGGTATTTTGCGAAGCTGTTTCCTGTTCCCACGTTCGGTCTCTTGGCAGACCCCACACATTGTCCCTTACTAGACAAATCTAATCACTTTTGCAGTAATGAATTTTTATCACTACATGCCTCCCTACTTGGGTCATATCAACTGCCATCTATAGAAAAAAAGTTACTTTATCTCAGAATTAAAAAAATGTTGTGTGAACTTATTATCTGAATTAAATTACGTTTTCTGAGAAAATAACAAAATTTAAGAAAATAACAAAATAACAAATACGTCTCGATACAACATTTCAGATTAATGACCAATGTTATTATGGTTATTTTTTTATTTTATAACTAAGTGTACCTAACTACTAATATTTTAAATACTGCACTATACAGTTTATCTCTTTGTTTTTGAGTTTAGAAATGTTTTAAAGTTTGTTGATTTTGAGATAATATTATAATGTTATTACCATAAGCAAAGCAAAAAATTGAGCAGAGCTCGTGTTAGGGAAGGGAGTACTAAACAGTTACCACTGTTTAGTACTCCCTTCCCTAACACGAGCTCTGCTCAATTGGGAAGGTAGCACTTGTTTCTGAATTGTAAATTTAATGTATTTTGAATCATAACATTTTTGTAACTATTTTTTTCTGAATAAACTATTATTATTATTATTATTTATCTCTGATAATACTATGAATATGGCGTTGTGTGCTGGTTTGACTACACTAGAAGACGATGGTTTAAAATGTTAAAATACGGAACATTCTTAATTCAGCTACTATGTACCACACAATTTTTTATTCCAAGGTGGAATGAAGTTCGACGGGTAAGCTAGTTGTTAGTAAAAAAAGCCTTAACAATAATTATTGTGTAACTTTATTTCTTTTTTCAAGAGATGGCGATGTAGTAAGTAACATAATTATGAAGTAGATATTTAATTTAATTTATTTTTATTTCCACAATTTATTAATACAAGAAAGCACAACAATACGTTCGTGCGGAGGTCGTAGGTTCGATCCCAGATGCCGACCATCTTCCTCTTTCACAACACAAGCTTTAAGTAGCTTACTTTGAAAGAGTCAAACGGTGTAGGTACCTATTTATTTTGTGTTCAAAGTTTGAGTAGCCAATTCATTTTCTAAAAAAGTACATATACATATTATTATTGGGATTTACTGCCCCACTAGGCAACATC
Source organism: Mystacides longicornis (assembly GCA_963576905.1). NCBI lineage: Eukaryota > Metazoa > Arthropoda > Insecta > Trichoptera > Leptoceridae > Mystacides > Mystacides longicornis. The sequence goes on from OY756438.1 coordinate 24,393,979, forward strand.
TGTTCTGGAGCAGTACTAAGTAGGTACTTTAAATATGTCAAGTTATTTTATTTGGTATTGTATGTCTTTATTTATTTGTATCCGCCGTGGGGTTACCGGCTAAGAATAGCACCTTTGCTCTTTTTTATGGTTTTTCGAGTATCCTGTAAGAGGCAGGAAATCGATAAATCAGATCGGGACCGTGAGGTTGAATGACCCTCACGTCCTTAAACCTCAGTCGGTCAGAAAAGGCACAATCAGCTACGGACCCCTCGAGCGCAATGGAGAGCTGTTGATGCCTCCCTTTGATCCTGAGTGGGGCTTAGGGCCCCTGCATTATGGGTTGGTTTGGGGGGGTCGGTTTCGTGCGGGTCGGATTTGCTGCGGATTGGTCTTCTCCGGGCTGGCTTGCGTTGTGCGGGGAGCCATAAAGGGAGTATGTACCTACCTATGTATGTATGTCTACATTTGATCATTTCAGTATTATTATGCAGATAAAAATATGCCACAATATTATTCGTTGAATAACTGGATTTATCCGGAAGCCTTATTATCGTAAACATTACACTTAGAACGTTAAAAAATGTCATTTAGTTACTTTATGTTCTTATTTGCATTAGCTGTCTTTCCTTGCTTTTTAATTCTGCCAGCCTACTTGTGAATGCTTTCTTTGAAGGGTTGATTTTTTTACATTTCGTTACGAACATATATCTTGATCTTTCATCAGGGATAGAATACGTAATGCGAAGGTAAGGGAAGACGTGGTGAGATGTGGAATGAAACAAAAAAGATTCTGGATCATTCAGACTCCTTAACACGCCATTGCGCGGCATAATCCGTGGAAGACAACTCCTAAACAGGCTACTGGAGATGGAGAGGAATAGCTGGGAGTCGACTGGCTGGATAAACCGCCATCTATGTACGATGGTTGGAAGTTTTACAATTAGGTTACTGAGAAATTATTGTATACTGCCATCTATAGAATAAGATGGGAAGCACTAGTAAATTATTATCAGCTACCAATAACGCCATCTGTTGAATGAATCTTGTCTGTGTCGCATATCAGAAATTGTCTATGACAATATAATTGTCTATGAGTATGAAATATGTCAAGGTTAGAACCAACACCACCTATATAAGAAGGCCTTAGCGCTACGTCACAGCGTGAGGCCCAGCATTCACTCTCCTATATCTGTATGTACTTACCTGTACGCTATGATATCTGTCTACACGACGGCGGCCTGGTGACGCGAGAGGCCAAAATGGCCGCCAGCACTAAGGCCTTCTTATATATGTGGTGTTGGTTAGAACACTGTATTTGTGGATCCTTGCGTTACTATAAAAGCATTGAAGAGGCAATAAACCGCCTCTTTTCTGCACCAGCCAGCCGACATTAAACTTGTGCATTATACGTAGCCGTTTCATTTCTGCCCACCGGAAAGACGACCACGACCACAAGGCCTGTATGAAGAAGAAGAAAAAATTACATTGGAACCTTTGATAACGAGCGTAATTCGTTTCAGAATCTTACGGAATGTTTTCCTACGAATACGGCGCTACTATAAACAGCAGTGAGTATATCGGTTTAGAGGATTAATAATAATGATAATAAATACATTTTATTCATTGAAAAGAGTGTACAATGGTAGATGAACATTCATGTCTCCCTCCACTACGCTTAGCCTGTCTAGGAGTAATATGAATATTGTTACCGTAGTAACAAAAAACTTTGTCATATATTTTGAAAGACTGCTGTTTTGTCTTTTGCTTCCTAGGAACCCAGTGCATTACTCATTAGATTTCCCATAAAAATGTATGAAAAATACGATAATGCGTTCCATGCGGAGAAAATACCATTTTATATACCTACCTAATACATATGTTAACTTACTAATAGGTTAATTTCATATAATTTTTTAATGAGTGTAACTCGTAACAACTTGGACTGCATTTCTATATCTATACTAATATATAAAGAGGAAAGATTTGATTGTTTGTTTGTTTGTTTGCATTGAATAGGCTTCAAAACTACTGAACCGATTTGAAAAATTCTTTCACTTTTGGGAAGCTACATAATCCCCGGTGAACATAGGCTATATTGAGTTAAAAAAAATGGGTAACCTACGAAAACTCCAATAATGTAACCCAAGGTGTAAAAAAATTACCTAAAATATTCTTTATATCGCGTGCGATGTGAAAACTATTGATGATAGAATAAAATAATGTACCACGACTTTGTAGAAGACATCATTATTTACAAAAAGCATCCAAACAGCATATGTCTAACTATTATAGTTAAGCCACAATAATAATTGTTTTTTTATTTAAAAAATTTCAATAAAATGTCACCTCTAGAAAAGGCTCTTTATTGGTATCTTGGTATTACCTACTCCTTATTAAAATAAATTAGTTCATATTCAAGACTGCTTCAATATGTTTGTATAACTTTTTGAATTATTCAATTCGGACATTCCATTCGAAAGATTTCACGAGTTTAAAAATGTGAGTATTGGGAAAAAAAGCATAGTCTCTACTCTATCATCTCAACTTATCCGATGTAGAGTCTCTCTATTTCATATTCTCTGTTTTATCGGAAGGTAGTCACGGTGGTAAAGTAAATCCAAATCTGCCCTAAGTGGGAAATATTATGAGAAAAACATCCTCGAGCCAAATCCAAGGAAGACCCAGCTGACAGCGTTCCATCTTAAAAACAGAGAGGCCACAAGAAGACTCAACGCAGATGCACTTCTACGTATATATCTAACAAATAAACTCTAAAACTACTCGACCGATTTATTTTTTTTTATCATTGAAATGATACATTATTCCAGATTAACATAGGCTATAAAATATTTTGAAAAAGTAAGGGATTTGTATGAAAACTAAATTATTTTTAAGTACCTATCTAATAATAAAATTGTGGAAAAATATAATAAATATGAATTTAAACAAACACAGTTGCACTCTCACGATATTTTATTGAGGCTCGAGCGCTTTCAAAATTAACTTTGATTGTGGAATTTCCTATGCGCCAATAGCTTTTACAAAATGATGATTTTATTCTGAAGAGGTGGCTTTTTAATATAAATTTCCTGAGGCATTGGTATATCCAATTATAATTATTATCGGGAGCAAAAATGATTAAAGAAATAATATACGTGGGATGAGCGGTTTGTGCTGATGGTGGGCCGGCGGTCTATAGTGGATAATTTATCTTTTCGACCGTGGCTACTTGGTGGAACATACTTCGAACTTATTTTAAAGAAACAAAATATTTAGTTTTTTCCACAATTTTATTCAGCTAACCGGTTTTCGAAGACCGTACGTCTTCTTCGTCAGGCTAGTAGATGTTAACTAGAGTAAAAAGATGTTAACATCTACTAGCCTGACGAAGAAGACGTACGGTCTTCGAAAACCGGTTAGCTGAATAAAATTGTGGAAAAAACTAAATATTTTGTTTCTTTAAAATAAGGTCTATAGTGGGTCAAATGGGGTTTATTGTGACGCGGGGTTGATATTGTAAAATGATATGGGAGCTCCCTAATACTGTTGGAGTGAGGCGAGTGCGTTGTACCACAAGGGGAGGAAGTCTCTGTGTACTGGATGCACCGAGGAAATACAATAAAAATAATTTATTGATGAGATATTAAAACTATGAAGGACGCATCTGTGATAGTAATGTTCAAAACGGCTATAAATGGATAGTACACTACAGACTATATTATGCTGAAAATATTTAGCACGCTATTTTAAAACGCGCTATTTTTTTATCAGAGACCTACGATCGCGGATGGTGTGTTAAAACTAGCAGCACGCCAGTTTCGCTTCGTCACACGTCGTTCGTTATACAGGATATTCGCGGGCTATTTTCTACTCGCATACAAGAATATTTTTTTTATTAAAATTGCGATGGAGAAATCTGTACCAATAGTATAAGTTTTCGATGGTCGAATATCGAAACGATCATCGAAAGAGGTTCGAAAAATTTCCATACTAAAATGATCGAATGATTCGATTGTTTGATTTTCGAACACTATTAATTTGCACGCTAATAAGCGCTTATTAGCGTGAAATTAGCTTTAGATTAAACTCGTACTAGCCCCACTGTGATTGGAACACTGGAAATCCCTTATGTATGAATCATATTATAATGTTTTGTGAGTATTAATATGAAGTGTTAGTGTAGAAAATAATATGAGCAATGTATGTTAATGATTTCTTAAGTACGAGGGTTGTCCGTAGAATATGTTTCCGTCATTGCCACGGGTGCGCGGATCGCTTTTGCGTGTGTTCTGGCAATACTGGATCGTACGTTGGTCTTTCCTCTTCACATTCGTGTCCAGAAGAACTGGCTGCAATGCTCGTTGTAAGCTTGACAGCTGTAAAGAATGGAGATCTCGATCTCATCACCCGCCAGGTGTAAAGTACGCTTAATGATTCGTTTCTTGTATGCAAAACGCCATTTTGGCGATTGCAAATGGATTTATGTGCTATGTGCGCCGTTCTTTGCACAACTTTCGTACCGCTGCAATATTCGTGCGTTTATTCAAAAACAAACAATACGAGAAAACAAACAACGCTATTAACATAAACACGGACAAAAAAGTATTCAAACAAAAATATGGACAACTACAATAATTATTCTAAACAAAAATACGGACAAACCAATAAAAAATCGCAAGAAAATAAAAAATACGTAAAACCCCAAATAAAAAAGTAAACAATATGTAAAAGCAAAGTACAAACAAAAATAAGGGTTAATAAAAACGGCGGTAAAACAATTAAATTTTTTTGGTTGACCCGATAGCAATCTGCATGAATAAACTTGCGTTGTAGTTAGAGGCTGTGTGTGTCGTGTCGCCTCTGTGGGATTTTGCCTATCAGCGTCTCTGAGCTAATTGAGCTACGCCAGACAGCCTCTAATAAGACACTAGAATAATAATAAGCGTCTCTCAACTAAAGGGTATAGGGTAGAAATCTGCGGTTGTTTTGTGATTTGTGGATGGACAAAGTAAGATGATCCATTAATTATTTATTCTTTTCGGCATATGTATGGATGTCTTCTTTTTTCGGTTCTATTGGATCCGCGACTTCGACTACACTTGAGAGAAAGCTTTCCTATCATCCGCTGCCCTGAACGAACCTCTCACAGTTCTCAATCCGGTCCATTCACGGATATTTTGGAGCCAGGTAAGTTGTTTACTTCCGACTGTTCTGCGTCCATCTATTCTCCCCTTCCTTAATACCTAATATTTTTTACCTTTCATTACGTGACCAAAGTATTAAGTACAGATATTTATTTTTTTGAAGTCCTGCACTCTTAACGGATCTTGATTGAGTAAAATAATTCTCTTTTTATTGTTAGCTCAGCGTAAGATTTCTGTGTTGGTGATCATGTCGGTCCAGGATATTTGTCATTTTGTGATGGATCCACAATTCAAATGATTCGAGGCGATTTATCTTATGGAATTTGAGGGCCCATGCCTCTAAAACATACTTACAATAAAAAAAGTTAAGGTTGTCGACATAAAGAAGATTTTTCGTGATATAAAAAAGGCATTTCTCTACAGCATAGTGATTCAAAAAGAGCCCTCCAATACACTCGATCTTGCAAAATTTTAATAACCTCCACTTACTCTGCTTCGAAGTAGTCTGATACAGTACAAGAAGCTCTTGCTCGTCTTCAGGAACCTGATGATCAGAGGAAGAAGACCGCGCTCCTTATCCAACTGTCATTCGGCATCTCTTACAAATCTTCCACCCAATTCCATCTCTTCTCTGTTATTGTAGAAGTGACAAGTCTATGTCGGGTGCGCTGACGGTGTATTATAGTGCAAAAGATGCGGCGGTACCATATTATGCCCATAAATTCTTCTGAAGTACCAAGTTTCGAAGGTAGATACCAAGGATTATAGGCCGTTTAACAAATTTGATATGTTATACTTATTGTAATTTCGCCGCTTTCTGAACATTCTAGCATTTTTACAACGTACTTGCAAACCCTTCTTCTTCTTTTACCAACTTTTTATTTCAACGATTTTATGATTAACAATAATTTTGTTCGAATTAAATTTGTTTTGTTTCGAAAGTACGGTTATTGTGATACATTTTTCAACCGGTCCTGTGCAATCTGATACTGTATCATCTGCCATCCTCTTGTTAATTAATTTCAAAAATTTTGAAGATAGGTATTCTGGTTAATGAAATCTGATATCAACATTAACTTGAAAAGTCTGTGGAAACAATTTACGTGTTTTTTTCATTCTGTTTTACTTCACTCATATAATAAGAAGGTTTTTATCATACTGCGTCTTGATTAATATTTAAGTAACTACCAAGTAGCAAGTGGTCTTAAAGCACCCTTAAGTTATTTGGATACCGGCCAAGTTCTTAATTATTAATTGAGTGTCACACAACTCTTCTGCTATCAACTTTTATTAGAAGACTCAATCTCTTTTCGTAACTACATGAATTTATAGTTATACTAGAGGTCCGCCCTAGCTTCGCACGGGTAGATAGATACTTAAAAATAATTTAGTTTTCATACAGATCCCTAACTTTTTCAAAATATTTTATAGCATATTATGTTAATCTGGAATAATTGCATTGCAATGTATCGTGTCACGTCACTTTACCACCGTGACAGCAGTGCCATCTATTGATTACTTACTCAACCCAGTCGAAAGGTATCGACATCTGTTAGAATCATTTGGAGTTAACAGATAATTGTGACTGTCAAATAATAACAGACAAATAATTAGCAATAAATTAAAATTGCGACTATAATTTGAGATTTAAACTATCCTATCTCTCAAGTTGGATCGAACTGCACATGGTGTGCGAATTTTATTATAATCGGTTAAGTGGTTTAGGAGTCCATTGAGGACAAACATTGTGACACGAGATTTATATATATTAAGATTTTGAAGAATCATTTGAAAATCAACCTTATTTCCATTCCAAATTTTTAGTATCTAAATAAAAAAGTAGTTAATAAAATTTGAATCCCGATAGATGATGGAATATTGAGAATTGTATAGTTGATCAAGGATTTGTAAATGGTCCTTCAAGCCGGGTATTTAACTGGTCCTTCTAGTCGGATATTTAACTGGTCCTTTGAGCCAGAAACTTACTTATTTTTTCATGAGTTTTGTTTAATATGTCACATTATTTATTTATTTATTTATTAGATCAACGGCTAAAACCTTTTATAATTATTATTTTTTTTTAACAATAAATAATAATATCAGATAAGGGTAGTTACATTATTTTAAAACTCGTTGGTTGGTTGGATCTGATTTGCATTTCATTTAGCATCTTCGATTTTACATCCGTTACCCAAACTGAGAGTGATTTAAATAGATTTATGTAAACTTCTAATATTTTCTGAAACTGGGCACAAGATATATTCAATATTTTATCGGTTTTTAATTAAATATACCTACATATTATTATCTCTAATATTACACAGCTGATATATTGACGAAGGTCGGTCATATAAATCCTCCTAAAAAAGTATATTATTTCAAACGATTTGAAAGAAAAGCTTCTATATTCCCTTACACTGCCCTCGGGCAAAAGATTCAAATGGAGTTTTCCTCATCCGTTTTTAAAAAAAAAAGGTAAGCAATTTGTTCATTAAACAAATATAAGAATAAAATAATATATTTTTCTCTCACGAGAACGGTTCCAAGAATTCAACTTCAAAGGATGAATTTTTTTGAAGGGCATCCTTCCAACATTTCGACAACGTGACTTCACTCTGCTGCCTTAGCTGCCTCTGTTGCTGGGGGCCATTTTTACTTTCATTGTAACACCGATCACTTTAGTTTATGTAAGCTTTTGCGTAATCGTTACAGATGTTATCAATTGATAAAAATATACACCAATTATTTTTATCGCGATTGCGTATAGGTACCTACCTAATGTTTTAATGAAACACACGGCACCTTACGAAACCCTAGAAGGGACGGCAATTTTTCTATAAATTCAATCGAAAAGAGGTATGATATTGCATGATTTAAGTAGACATATTGCCCAGAGAAAGTAAATATTCAGTATTCATTAGTGAAAAAGAGACTAGAGGCCTTCGAGTTGTGGACGTATAGAAGAATTCTAGGAATTTCCTGGATGGACCACATCACGAATGCTCCTCATTCTAGACAGAATCGAAGAAGGGAGGCACCTTGTTAAAACATTATCAGAGAGGCGGGCCAGATGGATAGGCCACATACTACGCCACGACAATCTCCTGCACACCATAATGGAGGGCATGACTGAGGTACGAATGCTAGGGGGCGTCCGCGTCGAGAGTACCTTGAACAATTATTATTTGAGGATATGGGCTGCGCATCTTACATGGAGCTGAAGAGGGCTGCGGAGGACCGGACGAGATGGAAAACTAGATGCAGATCTTTGCTGCAAACCAATCCGTAGGATTGAGACTGCGGAAGAAGATTGCCCAGAAACATATTGTTTGTGGACAAATGCATAACTTTTCTGTATGAGAGATAGGTTTTAGCGAAACTTGAAAAAAAATTATGGTATGAACTTTGAAATGTTCCATTATCTAAGAAAATAGTTCCAAATATGAATGCCATAGATATCTACAGCACAAAGACATACTGCGCAGCGGATTAACATCTTTGCATAAACCATAAAATTTTAATATGAATGAATAATCATAATGGACATTAATGTAGAATATCTTAATGTCTTTATAAAGGGACTAGAAGAACTTGGAATTTCAATACAAAAGACAAATTTTTGACATTTGCAGAGATTTGAATATTTTTATAATGATTTTTATAGATGTTAAAAAAAAAAGTTCAAATTTGCATCTCAAAACGGCGTTTAAGCCTGCATACATAATGCGTACTTATAGTGAAAACGCGAACTCATTCCAAGAACGAAACATATAACATTTATATACTTACTTTAGTTAAAAAAAGAAATTTTATTCACTTTTCACCAACGTTTCGTATTTTACATAAGATGGGGTGACCATATCGCAACTTTGTTTCAATATTATTTATTTTTTACTTGCTTTCTATAGCAGGATTCATGGTACTTCAAAGTTAGAACAATTTCATCACGTTTTTATTGGGCCGTATTCTTGCTTGTTCGTTCGGGTGGAATCTTACAGCCAATTTCCATTAATATAAACTAGCTTTCTCGACAGACATTGTCCTGAGGTCCTTACTATGAATATTGATTTCAAATTTGTAATTTAAAAAAAAGTACGTTAAAAATACGTTTGTAAGTTCTGAAAGTTTGAAAGAAATTCTATCAAAAATCTGCGTACCAATGTTTTGAAACTCAATGGTTGTCAAGTAAATAAAAATTGTGTTGTTATGGAATTATCTGTTATCCGGCGCGGAGAAGAATCCAATAAACCAGGCTTTATAAAAATCTGTTCAGCCGATCTCGAGTTATAAATGTTCCCACTAAACCGACTTTCTTTTATATTATAGATGCAGGCAAGACCGAGCTTCGTGATTGTTACTTTTTCGCATAGACAGACAGGTCTGTAGGCAGGACCATAGTGACGTCGCGCACTTAGGTAGGGAACCTAGGTCAAAAAAGGAGTCTCTTAGACCACTTGACTTCCACCATTTTTATGTTTGCTGTCACTTTGGCGTGTTGTTGTTTGTACTGAGGTCAGGTCAGACAGTCATGACAATACATATAAATCAATAACACAGAAATAGATTATAGACTAGCGAAGACCCCAAAATTACCTATAATGATAATGATCCCAAAAATACCTCAAATAATAAATATATAGGTACCTAACATCGAAATAATAAAAAGTTAAGAAGTCAAATTAGATAAAAATATAACATTGATTTTTTAAAAATGAATCTGAGCTCACACAAAGTGAACACAAATACACTCTTTGACTCTTTCACAGTAAGCTTGTGTTGTGAAAAAGGAAGATGGTCGGCACCTGGGATCGAACATTCGACCTCCGATACGAAACCGTGCAAAAGCCGGCGTTTTATCCGCCAGACCACCAACCACTTCAATACCTCAACTACCCACCTTGGGAGTGAACGTGGATAGGTAAGGGAAGGTATGGAAAATTTCCCTTAAATAGGCTTGCCTAGTTGAGATTTCTCATGTAAACATAAAAATTAAGATGTTCATGTTAAAATTTAAAAAAAATATCAAAAAAGCGTCTTTGTAACTCACGGTCACTCGACTTCTGTGACATTATTATGAATGACGTAGCTGGTGCATGATTTCATGAGATTTTCTGTGAGTACTCTTACCAAGTTGGGTTCCTGCATATTTGAGGAACCACATTCCGTCACAATACTTGGAGCATTCTTCGTCTTAATGCCGCCCCAAGCTTCCATTACTCCGGGAGCAATGATATGTCGTCAAAAGGGACTGTCTGGTAGCAAAATAATGAATTTCTCTTGTTAGGGAAATTGTATTGTGTATATTCTTATAATATTTTATGTATCTTTGTATATCTTGGTCATTAGCGACATCCATGGACTGTTTCTTTTATGGTATTGTATTATTTGAAGATCTGATGTTTTCTTAACTGATGATGAATAATGCATTGTTGTATTCCTGATGAGAACCTGCACAATAGTAGTGGAGTTTTAATATTTTATGTATAATATAAAAGAAAGCCGGGTTAATGCGAACACTTTTAACTCGAGATCGGCTGAACATATAATAATAATTTTTTATTCAATGAAAAATAATACATTAAAAATAATACACAATTTAGTGACAATTTATATTCTTCCGATGTTTGTTTTATCCGGTCCGGATAACAGAATAACCATTGAAAAGTTTAAAAGTTAAAAATGCTTAAGAAATTATACAAAATATAATATTAAAGAAGACGAGGAAGACCCCCTCACACTGTGTATAATATTAAAGTTAGTATGGATAGGATTTCCTGCGACGCCACTGCCATCTATGTAAAAAATTATAATAACAAAATTATGGTTTACCCAGCTGACAACCATTGACATGAGAAAATATTGGCAAGAAGATTTTTGATGGAGTTTTTTTCGTGCTTTTAGAAACATTTTTTAACGTTCAACTTACTTTAAACGTATTTTTGTATATACTACAATTTGAAATCAATTTTCATAGTAAACGTCTGTCGGGAGGGCTAGTTTTAAAGTAAAAATTATTTATTTCTGTTAATAATATTATGTATGACAATCTTCACTGTCAGTTTAAGTATTAATGGCACTGAAGATGGTCGTATGACCAAAAGGGCTTGACCAGTTATAATAATAAATGGTTCACCAAAAGAGTATCAAACGACAAAAACAAACGGTACATTAGTGTACATAACATCTCAAATTTGCTACCAAAATGGAAGAGGTTTATCAAAAGCACGGTTAAAAGGAGACTCAACGAGGAAGGCAGGAGCCTGAATGAGGCCTAGTAAAAGTCAGCGAAAAATTTGAAAGAATGGAAGGAAAGGTATGTGGAATGAAAGATGTAACCAAATAACAAAGAAAATCTATAAGGCTGAGAGAAAAGGTGTAAGAAAGCGTGGACGAACGAGAATGGCGCGGATCAAACACATCAATTCCGTCCTCAAGGAAGACCAGGTTAGAAACAAGAGAAATAGGAGAGGTTATTGTATGAGAAATGTGTATGAAGGTGGAAGAAGCGAAAATGTATGCTTGGATAGAAGAGAGTGGAGGTCCGTTCTATCTGTCTATCCCTTACGGTACACGACGTTATGGGTAAAAATGTATCAATTTGAAGAATTTCGCAATAGATCATATTAGGTTGTGGTGGCACAAGGAGCATAATAAATGTAGTATTATGGTCACTTCATCTACTTTGTAAAAAAAATAAAACAGAATATGGCGATATAGGCAAAATAGTGACGGATGACTCTAACTCGCTTGATGCTGGCAAGATTTATTGATAAAACCATTACAGCCTATAGTGTCTAAAAAATGTTTGTGAACTCACCCTCTAAAGACGGATATCTGGTTGTGGAATTGTCATTTCCTGTTCTTATGCTAACTTCCACTTCCGCTGGAGGGCCCTGGACGCTGTCATCCCATTCTGAAAAGAGAAGAAAAATTAATTTATATTCATCTGTTCAATTAATTAATTAAGTTTGTAAAAATGACAAAATACGATTTCATTTATTTAATTTTACATATTTTATCAAAGGGGTAGCATCCTCGTTAAAAGGGTGCATTTACACTAAACGAACATAATATAGAGAAAAAATAGGAAGTACATAGAATATATTTCCTTGATCGTTGGTATGGACACTTATCTGTCATCGCCCATAAATAATTAATTCTCGCTTGTTGTTGTTTCCATGGTGTCCAGTCCTGTCCAACCATTAAAGAAAGTAGGCTCTGTTTCTAGATTCGGATCTATGTTTCGTTTAGTAGTTTTTGAAAGAAAATGTCGAAATAGAGCTCGCTCGGTCTTTGGCAATGGAACCTTAATGTTCAAACTCATAAATTAAATAAGTTGTTATGGTCGAATTTCGTACACTGGTCGACCACTCGTTTATAATATAAAATTACTCAAAATCCATATTTTTTTTGTCACAATGCGTGTGTAAATGCAACATGCAGTGTGTAAATAAACTAAACTGGATACATTTCCTATCATATTTTCTCTGAATATTATAACGACAATTTTCATGATTAGGAGTTTCGGAGACTTAAACATTACCACCTAATGGCGAACGTTGTTAACGTAAAGTGATCACACTAAGCCAGCCTTCGAAATAACAGTAGAAGACGTTCGTTAGCCCGTAGTGGTGTGTTCCATTTAAAAATCGAACATCAGTAATGAATTGTTAGAGTCATTAGATATACACATATTCTTTAATTCTGGTCAAATCAATGTAAAATAATTACATAATATACAATATCGAGTAAAGATTTTAATATTTTTTCATATGAACGGAGACATTTAGAATGTTGGGTGATCATTCTGACAGCCGGAAACCATATGAGTAGAAAATATTGGTGATACTAGATTATTTCAAACTCTTTTTTATATCTACTACTCAAGTAGCGGATTCCAGGGCTAGATTAGAAAAAAAAATCAATCCACTTTCTTTAAATTGTTTTTTTTTTAATATATTTTTCCGAGATATCCTGTAGGAAACGAGAACTCCTTGAAAATTCAGCATAGAGATGTTGACATTTTTAAACCATTACTAGCTTTCCCGACAGACGTTGTCCTGTGTTCCTAAATATGAATATTGAATTCGAATATGTATGGTGATAAATTAATTATCATTTGACCAATGTGATTCCGAACATTCCGACAATTTCTGTCAAAATTTTCAAAATTCGAATAAAAATTATGAGGTAAAAAGTACTAATAAGGTTGTCTACGTAGACTTTTCTTCAATTTTCAAATTTTCCATGCATTTTTCTTAATTTTTGTCTCCTAAAAGGACATTCTCCTGATAAAAGCCTACACAACAAATAAAGAATTAGCGAAATCGGTCCAGCCGTTTAGGCGTGATGCGATGACATCGGGAAATAGCTCTGCATTTTTATATATATAAGATAGCTATGTACGAACGTACCCGCACAGTCCTACCTACTAACAGTCCCAACACGAGCAACATCGCTCTGTGCAGTGATTGCAACGGCACCAATAATATTGCTCTGCCGAATGCACTGTTCTTACGACAGTTGTTGGTATCGCACACTCACTCGAGACAGTTCACATAAACGCTGGCTCAACACTTGCTTGTCCGGTCGATTCATGTAACAATGATCAACTCGACAATAAACCACGTATTTCAAGATCACGCATCTTTTACTTATGTAACAACCTTGTGACTTCCTACATCTCGACATGGAGCAACCAGCGATGTCAACCACGCATCATCAACTAGACCCGCTACATTTGGTGACCCGACGTATACCAACCGCTACACCATAATATTTTAGCTAGACCAATTCGTCAATTTCTGCGCATCAACAAAAGCTCTCCAATAATATTTGTACTCAATGGTCGGGTCAGCTAGTCTATACGACATAAAAAAAACTGAATGATAGTGTGTAATCGATAGATTAAAAGACCGGTGGATGTATTTCAATTGAACTTTGGTGATCTGTTCTACTAATGTCCGGGAAATTTTAAGCGGAGTATGAGTTCAATACCACTCCTTGGAGGGTAGTTGTTGCAAGTAGAAAAGGTTAAAATGTAACAAACGTTGCATAAACCAGGAGTAAATATTTTTTTTATTCCGGGTTAGGTCGAAGTTCAACGAGCGGGTCGGCTAGTAATTTCATAAAAAATACCCGTTGTAATGCATTGTACAGTTCGTTTCTGTTGACAGCCTTAACGTTCGTATGTAAGAATTATTACTTAAACTGCGATAAATATGTGTATTTTCCCTTATATAATGTGCCTTCATAAAAAAGCAATTGCTGTGATATATTACTTAACAAATAAAAAATTGTACGATGAAATATTAGCTCAAGGCTTAGGGTAGATATAATGTACCTACTTAGAGACATAACGTAGGCCTCTTCTTCAAATTATAGACAACCATTACTCAAATTGATCCATAAAAATAACGTGTAAATATATTACAGTACTAAGTAACAGAACTTTCAAATGTGCCGTGAGACTAACTATTGGAGGAATTGGTCTTTGTATACTTAAAGTAAAATTCATTACCTTTTCACCAATATAATTCAAACCGATGCATCTGTTTTCAACCATATTTTTTTCCATCCGTATACTGGTCAATCGCACCAACTCTGAAACAACCGAAAGTTTTTGTCGTAGGCCAGTTTACTTAATTTCAAAATTATAAAAAAGACCCGATATTCACCTGTCTTAACACATAGAAAAGTCAAGTTTAATTTCAGCGGGTGTTTTATTTACTCTTTTGTGGAGTTTTTAGCCTACATAGGACCCGTATTAGTCTCAACTACCATCCAGAAGGCAATCTTAGACGCGGTAGGCCCCTCCAAACAATTAAAAGGCTCTACGAAGCTGACCTTCAGGCCGTTGGTGCATGTTGACTGGGGTGCGGCTGCTGGAATCGCAGGGGACAGGACCGCATGGCGAGGACTTGTGGAGTCCATATGCTCCAACTAGGGAGCGGACATGGATAAAGAAGAAAAGAAAAAGAAGTTATATTTACATTCAATTGCATAATATAGAATCCTATTACTCAACCTTGGCTCACATCCCTTTACCTCAGTTGAGTCTACGCCTACATATTATTATGTTACTAGCTTATACCCGTCGCGTCATGCTTTGCGTTTTTGATTCCGATTGTCAGGCTTGATCGGTAGGTAATTAAACAGGTTCTAGTCTAGCTTCCTATTGCTTAACAGACCTCTATAACTGACAAAGAAGAATGACAATTTTACAATTTTTATTTTACCTACCTCATAATATTATACGAAGCTACCGACATAATTTGTAAGTTTTCATAGAGAGAGCTCTGCGCTTTGAATCTTAGTTACATTCCCTACACCCTCTAATGTGTGATAATTTATTAGGCATTCCACCCATAGAGGGTGATTTGTGCTATGTGTGATAAAGGCAGCAGTCAAACTTCAAAATGGAGGAATCATTTTGCAAATTTTTTCATTAAATCTTTATTTATTGAGAATAATAAGATTTGAATAACATTTATATGTATAAAAAATCAATCTACAATTATTATATTACATTTTCATACCGTAATACCAAGATTCCATTCAACGTTTACATGAGTAATTTTTTTTCCAAAAGATGGCTTACTGTCTTTTTGAGAAATTTGTATGAAGATCCTAAAAAATAGAGTTTTTTAAATAGCTCTAAATATATTAAAGTTAATGCAGCAAATTGTATTTAAGAACCTTCTCAAGCAGTTTGCACGGCTCTACGCAGATTCATATCTGACGAAGCATTTTTATTTTGAGCGTAATGCTCCCATATACGATAGAAAGCAGACAACTGGAAATTGGCCTCAAAAGTAGAACAGTTCCATGCAGGTCACCAAGGTCTGTTAATAGAAGAATTAATTATCTTCGATCTGAGTAGACTGTTTTTATCTCGATGGAATATGCTTGTCTCAAGAACACTTTAGAATTAACAACTCCACCATAGAGGCAATTGGCAGAAATTTCAAGTCCCTCTTGAGATTTATACGTAATATTTTGTACGTTGTGACTAACAACGTTTAGAAGGGGTTTACGTCTTTACCCCGATTCTGAGTTTTTGTCACGTAATTTAATTTATTTTATTTAATAAGATTTTTTTCTCTCATTTCAATACTGAAAGTTGTACCTAACTATAGAGGCCTTATGGAAAGAAATAATTATTGTACCAACTAAAAGATAAAAATAAAGATGAAACTTTAAATACCGCTATATTTTTCCCGAACCACCACCGCAACACGAACGACGCTATACGCCGGCGCACCCGGCGTGAGCCCATCACCTCTACTATTATGTGGAGGAGATGGACTTGGCTGGGACATGTGTTAAGGATGCCGAATGACAGTTGGCCGAGGAGAGCGCTGTTCTTCCTCCCATCAGGGTCCCGGAGACGAGGAAGACCCTCTCATACTGTGTTCCGCTCCTTCGAGGCAGAGCTGAGGAATCTGGACATGGTGTGGGAGGAGGTCATTAACGTTGCGCAAGATCGAGCGCAATGGAGAGCTCTTGTTGCCTCCCTATGCCCGTAAGTGGGGTCTAAAGGGAGTTTGGATTGGAAATTTTTCGACAAAGTAGTTTCGGTTAAAAAAGCGACTGGCGTTAAATTCGGGGTTTAGCGCATGTCGAAACTTCAGTACGGCTAAGTACCTACCTATATTGAATAGGTAAGTACTTATTTTTCCGCATGTAAACATCGATTGCATATTCGTTTTATGTCATTGATTTTGAAATGAATTTAACCTGTGTTTTCACTTATATTATTTACTCCAGATTAAGGTATCTATCGTTGAATTTTATTTTTTTAATGTCTTTAAACATATTTTGTTTTTATTCAAAACTCTTTATGAGAAATTCGGGGTCGCGCTAAATTCGGGGTTGTGTTATATTCGGGGTTGTTTGGTAAATTTAATATTGAAAACAATTATTGAAAGAGCAAAAAAATAAAATCAGATCACACAATTATTAATCCAAGATTTAATCTCGACCATATGGAGGAAAATAATTACAACTAATGTTTGGTTTCTCTTCCCATACATAGATGTCGTTATAATCGCGATTTATTATCTGAAGGGTCCAAGGCTACTCGCTCGTTAAATAATTTAATCGTAATGGGCTCAGGGTGAACCTAAATCAAAAATTAATTCCGAACACGTAAATGAGATTAATGTATGGGACAGTTATTAAAATATGATTTCAAAATGGCGAACAAAAAAAAGTGAATTTATTACTTTACGAAAAAAAAAATACAAACCACGCGTCCACCGTTTTGAATTTATAATTGAAACAAAGTTCGGAATAATAAAAATTAATGATTTTGTCCGAGCGAATCTTTCGATGTTAAATGCCCACATCGCAGCTAATTTCGAGTAAATGAAAGCCTACCTACCTACCTCAAATTTGAATAAATTATGTTTTTTTTTTTTCGAACATTTCGGTTTTTGTTGGCTGTGTAAAGACTCAAAAATCACATTCAAATTTTCGCTTCTCTACCCCTTTTCTAAATTTCCGTGAAATTTACTCTGGCGTGAAGTAACGAAATTTTGCAATGGAAATGGAAACGTATAGGTATAGAGCCCCTACAGAATCTTTCGGGATGTTTCGAAGCCCATACAAAATTACCGTGAGTTTTTCACTTAACGTTTATGAGTAAAATTCGGAATAAGGGTACATACTGAATTTGAATGATACTTGAAGTAATAATATCATATTGATCAATAAAACGAACTAGCAAAATCTTCATCTTATTCCGATGGTGCTACAGCCTAACTCGAGCCTTGGCCTCCAATACTCGTCGCTTCCAGACACCCCAGTAGCCCTAGTATAAGTTTTCGATGATCGAATATCGAAACGATCATCGAAAGAGTTTCGAAAAATTTTTATACTAAAATGATCGAATGAGTCGATCGTTTGATTTAAGAACACTATTTGCACGCTAATAAGCGCTTATTTGCGTGCAATTAGCTTTCGATAAAACTCGTATACTAGCCCCACTGTTCTCCACCTTGGTCCTCCAATTTCGTGAGTCAAGAAGTTGTTGGGCATCCTTCCTGACTTCGTCCTCACATCGCAGCCTTGGTCTGCCAATCCTTCTTCCACCTCCTGGGAGTCCATCCATAATTCTATTTGGTGCCCACGATGATGGTATCCTCGGTACAATGTACGTACATGCCTGCATACTAGCAAATCTAATCTGTTTGATAAGCAAACGTGATTAAAAGGTACACCTCTATCCTTTTCTTTTTTTTTCTATAAGCCCTCCTATCCGTACTCACCTTCTCATTCTGGAAGTAGTAAACTTTCTTTTTGCTCATTTTTGTTTAAGAGTTGAGAGGGGTATTAGATTTCCATTATTGGAATTTACATATTATATAATTTATTGGAATTTACTGCCCCATTAGACAAAGTCTGTTCTGTTTCTTGTTTTTTCTTTTTTTAAGCTTCAATATTTAAAGTTTTTTAGCATTTCGTACAGATACAAATTTACTATACTTCTCGAAATCATATTTTATTACTTTCTATCCCATATGGTGTTCAAGGCTTCAGCCTTCGGTGACCATGTGAGATTGAACGATTTTACCGGACGATTAAAACTGGTGAAAAACGGATTTAACAATTTGGGGGGTTATATGGCGACTCATTGACAAAAAAAAACTATAAGGACGTCCTCTCCAATCCAACCCGTTTGCAATTTTTTGGATTTGAGTCTCCCCCCCCCCCAACCCAACTCTTGCGAAATTTAAAACGAGTCATTTTAAGTTTGAAAATAAAAAAAAAAACTGAAAAAAAAATAATAAAGAAACTGAAATAAGTAGTTTGGTACAGGTTTCAAATTGGAGATTATTCAAATAAAAAAGACTATAATCTATAATAGGAAAAGTGCAAAGACGAGAACTGCAATGGTGGAATGAGAACGTGGATGTAGGGAGCTTAGGTAGTACGACATGAAAAGCAGATGGAGAGGGCAAGGAATAGAAAGAAGAAAGTGAATCACGCCAGGTTATATAGATAAACATGTGAAAAGTCCTAGTAAATTTTGTTGTTTGAGAAAAAAACGCGAGTTCAAAAACAACACTGATGATTTTTAAACCGTATAATTCATATATATTTTTTTTAATATTAAAGAATATGAGATGAAACGGAACTAGACTAACGGATCAAGACTAAAACGGAACATCTAGCAATGAAAAGAAAGATTTTTTTTTTTCATACAGCATAATATGTATATTTAATTTATATCGCTCTAAGCCCAGAATGTATTCCCATATTATTATTTCAACACCAACCTCTATTACAACTAAATTTAGTTCTACGCTTGCCATATTTACACTACTATTCATATTATTTGTACAGTTTTCATTTACATTTTTTTTTTCATACATTTTGATTCAGTTGTTCATTACTGTTTTTGGTAATCATTCGACTTCTGGATAAGTTTTTTTTTTATGCAGAGCCCGCTTGTATCTGATTTTGAACAAAAAAACCAACACTATTGTAAATTTTGGTTTATTTTATTTAAATTGGACGTATACTGTATCCATGTTGGTAGACTAGCGGCTACGACGCCGGCTTTTGTACTGTTTCGTGCGGAGGTCGTGGGTTCGAACCCATCAGATGCCGACCATCTTCATCTTTTACGACACAAGCTTTAAGTAGCTTTAAGTCACTTTGAGTGAGCTAATGTAAAATTAATTTTATTTAAAAAAAAAAAACAAAATTAAATTACTTAAGTAATGTTTTGATTCTATTTTCGGAAACTTAACTTCCACCATTGACCGTACTGTTATATTGTATTCTTGTAGGTACTTAATTGTATTTTATATGGGAGAATCTCATTTGATCAACACTTGAAAATTTATTACGCATAGTAGGTATATGGAATATACATGAGCCTTGTGATCGGATTTCAAAAAAAAAAAATTGATTTAGCTGAAATTAATTTTCTCGACGTTTTCGAGGGTGTAGATTCCAAAAATGCAAAAAAAAAACTATTTTTAAATTTCCCCGTACCCGTACCCGTACGCCATAAATGTGTGCGCACCCATAACTCATAGTAATTCTTATCCGATTTGATTGAAATTTGGTAGAACGGTTAGCACCTCGATGTAGATGAGTCAGTAAAATATTGAGATCTGTACCTTCAGGGGAACCCTCTTAAAGTATCCAAAGAAAATTTCACTTGTTCTAGAAAAAGGGCTAAAAATGAAAAAAAAATTCTTCGATTTTCATAAAATTTGGTATACGGGTTGGTCTTAGGCTCCTACAGAAGCACATAAAATTTGAGGTCCGTAACTTCAGTGTAAAGTAACGATTAATATTGAATATGTAGTTCTAAAGCAGATAATAAAAAGCTCCAATAGTCGATATCATTTTAAAGTTTCTATAATAATTCCAAGTATACATTCATTTTAATCGTAAAATTATGAATTTTTATGCAAAGATATGTTTTACACGAAAAGGCTGTTATAATATACTATGAGTTCTGGGCTACTCTAGGTTAGCAGCTTTTCATTTGTCAACTGACCGTACTGTTATATTGTCTAGTACTGAATTGGAATCAAATATCTTTACCGTGTTTATACGAGCAAGTCTCTGTAAATGTTAGAATCCATCGTTCAATTCTATATTTGATCATTTTCTACGAAGGTATGGTTTTTATTGACTCGGGTAGATGAGAATTTTTCGACATTTGATAGCCAATCGAGACGATTGTCGTGTATCTCACAATAACGGCACAGTTTTAAAGCGATATAGACATTCTAATACATAGAAAAATCAGATATAGGTAGCGTTTTTTATCTATTTAACGCGGTAGAAAAATGTTCCGGCACTTTTTTCACGGTTTTTATTTTATTTCAAAATCAATTAATCGCATAAATGAAATTTTAATTTAATTTAATTAAGTAAAAAGCTTGACATGAAGTGATTTCCGGCATCTCTTTTTTTTTTTTTTAAACCCTGGTTATAAGATATGTACGTATTTTTGACACTACCTACTTGTTCAAATGTTACAAAAATGTAACGATGAAATGCAAATTTTTATCTTATAAAAACAACACCTCGCTTGAAAGCAAAGCATAAAAAATAAATTTGTAGATACCCACATAGTGGGTAAAATGTATCCACAATACATACACATAGAGGTGATTACTAAAAAAGGATTTTTTTTAATGATTGAGAAACAAAAACATTATTTATTTTGACCCTTCACTTTAAATTTGGGCATTGTGGTAGACTTTATAACTAAATTTTTAAATTTTTAACAACCATGGTTTTTGTCTTTTTGCAGTCATTACGTCGAACAAGTGTCGAAAATAAACATTTAATATTGTGATATTTTAAACCTTGAGCACATCATAATTAATGTGAAAAAATATTCTCTCTGCCTTCCCCAAAGGGAGAGAGGGTATAATGTACCATTGACACATTTTATTTACAATAGTAAAAAATAGTATACACGCACATACTATAAATCAAATTTGGGTTGGCCTTCTGTATGCTATCGATAGTTGCATTCCACGTACGATGGTAAGAAAGTCAATTTGTTGGAGTAAACGGAACTTCGACAGAGGGCTCACAGCGCCGCCATGGTCTGGTCCCAAAGGGGTGCTTAAAATGAAATAGATAACTTGTACGGGAATATGCAGGGTGTACACAAACACTTGTATAAGAACATTTTATATTATGAATACAAACGATAAAGTTTTTTTATATATATGTATGATCCGTGTTCTATGTGGCAGGACTGGCAGGCTGCTTCCAGGTGTCGACATCATAGAGAAACGCTATTGGTGGATAGTGTCGTCATGCGAAACATAGTCGCTACAATACAAAATCGGTTGTTGCCAATGAAAAATCACGAATACCTAATTATTGTCTGACACATCGGTAGCCTAGAAGTACAGGCGTAGACTTCAGATCTCGAGGTTTCGGGTTCGATTGAAGAAGTGTTTTTTTCACTTGAAATTTCTAGCCGGGGTTGGCCTGATTCAGATTGAACGGGACTGGTTAATAACTGGAAAAAAATGCCTCACGCAATAAGTTCCGCCGGCTTTGCAGATACCTTTGAATAGAAAAGGGTTAATTAATTAATTAATTTATTTAAGCAATTTTATTTTTTGTAACATGATCCTAAGCCACTTGTCACTTTCATTGTCTGTTCTATTAAGTTGAAAAGAGGGGGAGGGGGCTTGTTCAGAAAAGGATGGAGTGGACTATATAGAAGAAAAAGGTCTCAATCAAGAACAAATACCGTGTTTTCCATATTGGTTTATGTGCTACGAATAACCTGTTTTGCTTCTTGCGAAAACTGTTCCAAGTATTCTTGGAAGTTCAGCGCGTTTAGTCTAGAGACGAGTTTTATTCGAAATCGTCCAAAATATTTCATATTTTCTGTCGAATGAATTACCCATCCCTTACAACAGCGAGCTGTAGCCCTAGTATAAGTTTTCGATGATCGAAAATCGTAACGATCATCGAAAGAGTTACGAAAAATTTTCATACAAAAATGATCGAACGATTCGATCGTTTGATTTAAGAACACTATTTGCACGCTAATAAGCGCTTATTAACGTGCAATTAGCTTTCGATGAAACTCGTACTAGCCCCACTGGAGTATGGGTCGATCCGAGTGTGCGCCTTTTAAAAATGAAGAAATTTTTTTTAAAATAAGTCGGATGTGAAAATAAATTTCAAGGAAACTGATGTATCCTATCATATTATTTTGATCTAAAGTTTCTTAATTTTGAAAAAGCTTGAAAAAAAAATATATGAAATTTCCACACGTTTTGATCATGCTAGCCGATTTCCTTAAGGAGAAGGCAGAGAGACCTCCATTCTTATCTAACCAGACACACTTTTTTAACCTCTTCCACATTATACCATTTTCTCGTACATCCTCTCCTATTTCTGTTACTGCATATAGGACGAAATCAATGTGTTCAATCCACATTATTTTCGGTTAATGGTGTGTGAATTAACTTCTCTTTCACAAGAACAATCACATTTTCTGTCCTAGCTGGTCGCATGATCGCACGATCGCGCGATTGCGATGATCGCATGAACGCGGACGCCCTGTTCAAACATACATTAACATCGTATGAACATGTCCTAACTGGGCAGACGGACACTACGTAAATTCGATCGTCCGATCGGTGCCTTGTTTGAAATGATCGCGCGTCGTTTATATTGCTCTGTTGTATCGATAAGTAATACGACACCTAGTTGGCAAAAGTGTTTACTTACTAACAGTCATATTTATTTGTTTGCGTTGTCAAAGAAAGTGGATTATGCGATGGCAGTTAGGATACACAATTTTTCATCGTGCGATCACAAATTTGTTTACGCGTTCACGCGATCATCGCAATCGCACGATCGTGCGATAATGCGACCAGCTAGGACAGGCCCTGACGGTTACGTTTCGGGCGGAAGTCATGCCTTCCATTTTCTTAAAACTTAAAGCTTGTGTCGGCTTTCATACTGTTTCGTGCGGAGGTCGTGGGTTCGATCCCAGGTGCCGACCATCTTCCTCTTACACGACACAAGTTTAAGTAGTTACTGTGAAAGAGTCAAGGAGTGTATTTGTGTTCACACAAAGTGAACACAAATATATTTTTTATTTATATAAAAATAAAATAAATAACAATACAACATGAATGTCTGTATTGTATTAGTTTTACTATTCCTCATATAAAAAAAGTGTCGATAACGACTCTACTGAAACCCATTAGTCAAGGTCCCTTAAAGCAGACCCAAAACACAGATAAAAACTGGAAAGGTTCCAGATAAGCTGGAAACATAACCACTAAACCTTTTTTGCCTGATGGCTGCGGAGTTCCCCACTATTCCATCAAGAATAAAAAGGTTTCCTCTATTTTTTGACCTGGTTCCAGGCCTCTGTATTACTCCCCGGTGTATATTTTGAAAACGACGCCATAGAAAAGTTTGAACAGAACACAGATTAAGTTTACGACTAGATGAGTGGCTTACATTTTTTGAGAAGAAGTAATACTAGAGAGTTTATTATGCTACTACGCATGGATCCAATATGTACCACGTGACTGTTGCAAACTCGGCAGTGTTTTGTGAGTTTCGGTTTTAAGTTTTACTGAATTTCTACATATATAATAAGTTGTTTAATTTATGTTTAAATTTAATTAAATGTTGTTGTAATTAAGTATTTGATTAAGTTTATTTTATTTTTCATATAGGTTCATAGAAAGGGAACACGCCGAAAAATCTTTGATTTGGCATGACTCAATTAGATATACTTTTTTTTTGTAAATACTTATTTGGTCTATATTTATCAATAAAAAAGTTTGGTTTTTTTACTGTGGCCCTTTTGGATGTAATTCTTTCCCCATCACGCCGTGTCCCGTAAGCGGTAGGCAGAGAGACCTCCACTCTTTTCTATCCAAGCACACTTCTTTCGCTCCTTCCACCGACATGACATTTCTCATACACCACATCATGTATTCATGTAATATAAAATGAATTATTATAAAAATTAATCTTCAGTCACGTGACTACTGGGTAAAGGAACCAATTATCGGTTCTGCCCAAACTGTTAGTCTAAGAAAATATGGAATGCAGGTTGTATGGCAAAGGTCATGGTACAAGTCTACCTATACAATATTAATACACTATTTTGTGAAATCTGTATGTGATTTTTTTTAACTAGCTTTCCCGACAGACGTTGTCCTGTGGTACTAACTTTGAATATTGCATTCGTATTTTTAAAATGATAAATTAATTACCTTTTAACCAATCTAATGTTACACAACCAATGCATTTGTTTTATACCATATAATTTTTCATCGGCATTCTGTCAATCACACCAACTATCAAACAACTGACAGATTCTGTCAAACGCAACCAATTTAATATCAATATTAGAATTAAATTACATTATGAAATCTTCTTAGAACGCTACCTACTTTAAGTTTTCTTAAATTTTCTAATTTTTGCGCAACATTCTAAACTTTTTTTTCAAATGAGCCTTCTTCTGAGAATGGCTAACACAAAAAAATTAAGTTAAGAATTAGGAAAATTGGTCAGCGGTTCACGGATGATTCAATGACCATGGAAAATACCTACGGCACCCTTTTTATATATAGAGATAATATATTGAGAGGTGCAACTATTTTGTTTAAAATCTATTTTTATTAAAAAACTAGCTTTCCCGACAGACGTTGTCCTGTGTTCCTAAATAATAAGCATATTGATTTCGAATTTGTATGATGATGAATTAATTATCATTTGACCAATGTGATTCCGAAAGATGCGTCTGTTTTAAACCATGTATATTCCATCCGTATTCTGTCAATCGCATCAATTGTCAATTTATGTCAAAATTACAAAATTGGAATAAAAATCATAAGGTAAAAAGTACAAATAAGGATGTCCACGAAGAGTTTTCTTTAATTTTCCATGCATTTTTCTTAATTTTTTTCTTCTAAACGGACATTCTCCTGATAAAAGCCTACACGACAAAAAAAATTAGCGAAATCGGTCCAGCCGTTTAGGCGTGATGCGATGACAACGGGAAATAGCTCTCCATTTTTATATATAAGATTAATGCTTTGTGTAGGTGTATTTTTGAAAGTTTGGTATTACCCCAGGTGTTATTTTCACGTCTATGATTTTAAGTATGAATGTACAGGGTGTGATAATATTATAAGGTTCAACACGACCTGTTATTTCTGAAAAGGTTTTGTTTTAGTTTTCACACTCTCTCAGTCTATAATCGCATAAACCCAGATTACATCCCACTCTACCTTTCATAATAAGTTTATTACAAACAATGTGTTATTACGACACTTTATCAAACGAAGTGTGCGAATTAAAAACAAAAAAAAAATTGTGAATGATTGTGCGAATTTTTTGTGAGAAAATTTCTTCTTTTTAATAATAGTTAAGATATAAACAGAAACTCGATAACTAATAATATTAAACTGAAAATTTGTGATAATTTATTTTTTTATTTTTTAGTCGGTTACTATTAAATTAGGCCGTTAAGTTTATATTTATTTTATGTATTATTAGCTGACTCATCGAACTTTTTCTCGCCTTAAAATCAATAAAACATTGCTGGGTAACATAACATAGCTAACATACCTACATGACTACTCATCATGAAAAAATAAAAAAAAATATGTGGTTGTAATATACCTACAATTACAATGTCGGTAACATTACCGCCATCTGTGGAAACATAGGGAAAACATTGATCTATAGAATCTTTCTACCATAATATCAAGCTACCAGACATCTCCCTATTTCCCCAACAGATGGCGTTGGCAGTAACGGCTAGAAAATCCGATCCATACTAACTTTAATATTATATTTTATATCATTTTTCAACTTTTTATTAGATATTCTGTTATCCGGAGCGGAGAAGAATCCAATAAATCAAACATCGGAAGAATCTGTTCAGCCGATCTCGAGTTATAAGTGTTCGCACTAACCCTACATTCATTTACATTAGAGATTCTATTCTATTCGCCCTACAAACCCCACTTAGAGGCATAGAGAGGCAACAAGAGCACTCCATTGCACTCGGTCCTGCGTAATATTATTTTATATTCATATTCCAGGTGAGACACCAGTTGCCTGAACCCCCCCCCTGATAGGGTGCCGGCGTCCGAGGTTTAATCGTATTGCCTTTTGAGGTTTAAGGACGTGAGGTGGTCAACATCACGGTCTCGATCTGATTTTTTGATTTTATAGGCATAGGCCTCTAACAGGATGTTTAAAAAAAAAACCAGCATGTATTACTTCTAAAAATTACTAGCTGATCCATCGGACTTCGTCTCGCCTTAAGCCAATAAAATATTGCTGGGTAATTAATACCTAAACATAATAGTAGCTGATATATAGTAGGCATATACTTCGCCCGAATTAATGTTATCTTTTGAAAATGGAATAGTATAATTTGACTCTTTCTGAAGAATTTTTTTTTTAAATTTCGATAAAACCAGTTTCAAACTTATTAGGAGCCACTTAAAAATCATCCCTTTTTATATGTGCCTTTTTTCATCCCTTTTAGTAAAAATTTGGAAAAAATGTCCAAGCATCCTACTACTCATTTCTATAGGAGAATTCATGTACCAAATCTCAAGTTCGTACTATGTCTAGTTTCCGAGATATTCGTATACATTTAAAAACATTCAACCCTATTTTTCACCCCCTTAGGGATGGAATTTCCAAAAATCCTTTCTTATTGGAAGGTTTTGTGTTAAAACCTACATGTTTTCCAAATTTCACTTCTCTACGATTATTCGTTTGGGCTGTGCGTTGATCAGTGAGTATGTCAGTCAGTCAGGCACTTTCCTTTATATTTATAGATATAATTATTTTTCTATCTCATTTCGTCTTAATATTCATCATCAAATGAGTTTTTCAATTTTAAAATCTTTACGTCCCCTTATAAAAGAAGAAAAAAGAAATTTTATCAAAATATTACTCATTTAATCGTTAACTTTTTGTCTATTACATGCACATTTCGTTTGATCAAGTGTCCAAATAACACATGGTATATTTTATAATCTTGTTCATTTTCTCCCACATTAATAATATCTCTCCGCATTCATGAATTCGTAATGAATAAAAATTGTTATTTCTCTGTATCAATGTTAAGCTATTTACTGAACAAATACTTATGAAATCTATTTTGATATTTTTGCGAAATATATAGGAGAGCAGAGCTTGGCGGTACTCGAGAACAAATACATTTTTATAATGTGTATCTACTCGTTCTCAGCGCATTTTTTTACTGTAATAAAATGAAATCAAATCAAAACGCCCTTTACACCCCACCAGGGGTATAGGGAGGCAACAAGAGCTTCCATTGCGCTCGATCTCGCTCTACTGTAATATTTTTTATAACAAAATGAATCCATGCTCTCCAAGATCCAGACCAAGACTTGCAGTACGAAAGCCGGTGTCGTAACTGCCAGGCCACCAACCACTTCAAAAGTACTCAATTCGGTCAGTACATTTCCTGTAGTAGGTGCCGATACCTCGGTTTCACCTTGAAGTGCCATTGACGTTGGATATAATCAAGTCTATCTGAAAACATCAAGAACACTTCAAGTTTCAAGATGAAATGTAATCCATTAACTTTTTCGGCTAAAATAAAGAACGATCATATTATGAACAAAATATACTATATTTAAAACTAGCTGACCCATCGAACTTCGCCCCACCCTAAAGTCAATAAAATATTGCTGGGTGTACATAGCATAGCTAACATACATTAGTACTCATTGTGAAAAATCAAAAGTTATGTGGTTATTATGAATCAGTTATTTCAAAAGCACCAAAACTCACCCATTTCTATATTATTATATTATTTCATAATATTTTCCATGTTATTGTTATCCGGAGCGGAGAAAAATTCAATAAACTAAACACGATCAAAATCTGTTCAGCCGATCTCGAGTTATAAGTGTTCGCACTAACCAGACTTTCTTTTATATGATAGATGTTAACAAATTATAAAAAGGCTTGAAAAAAGTAGGCACCATAAAAAATGTTCGTCCTTATCAATAATTTAAATCATTACCGCCATCTATGGAGAGATAGGGATAACATTGATCTATAGAATCTTTCTACCAGACATCTCCCTATTTCCCCAATAGATGGCGGTAGCAGTAGGTACCGGTGCCGGATCCGTTCCATACAAACGTAAATATTATATTTCGATATGATTTCTTATCCATTTATTCAACTTTTTATTAGTTATTCTGTTATCCGGAGCGGAGAACAACCCAATAAATCAAACATCGGAAGAATCTGTTCAACCGATCTCGAGTTTATAACACTACTTATAGTGTTCGCACTAACCCAACTTTCATTTATATTATAAGATTTTTCGAAGGACTTAGGTAGCTGGTGAGAAGCTAGTTTGTTTAATTTGATATCACTGAACTAAATAGGAATCCAAACACTCTTTGACAATAATAATAATTATCAGAATCACACATAATGTTTGGTATGTATTGTGTTTCTCAAAGTTTGAACTAACCGACTCCCATAATATTAAAGTGGCAATTCACCAAACAAACCTGTTTAGTGTTTACATTTGGGATATTCAAACTTTAGCGCTTACTTGGAACAAACGCGCAAATCGCTTCTCTATTTTAATAATGAATAAGTTGAAAGTGTTATCTAAATGTGACACTGTGTTGTAAAATAACCGTGATTGACGCATCACAACACAATCATTTTAAAACACCCAAAGGGAGTTTTTCTTTGTTAAAAAGCTACCGTTTTTGTGCATAACTGGGTATAAAAATGGCACAGATTCCTCTGCGATATCACATTTTCTTCTTATTTTATCTTATTCTTTGCTCTACATTGGATCGCGTTATGAGTCAGTGCTTTTTTAAATCCTAAATATTCTTATGGATGGTGGAAAGTTTATGACATCCCACATGCGTATAACAGAATGCATGTACATTATTTATAAGATTTGTGAAAATCGAAGTGGTACAAACTACAAAACTACATCATAATATTATCATATTCACAAGATTTCTGGTTTGTATGTATATAAGGATGTGGTCCATGAATGCCTCCATTTGTCTTAAATATGCGCACGTAGAAGCAACTAACCAGAAGGAACACACCGCGGTCGTCAAGTTTTAAGGCTCCTTTATATATGTTAGTAGGTACCTACCAATGTATAGGTATATACAGTTATGTAGCACAGTTTTTCATGGTAAATTTGAAACTAAAACGGGTTTGCGGCAGTTGTCTACTCTTGTTTCAAATGTTTGTTAGAGCATTCACTTTAAATTTAAAACGTTCGACATAAGGGTCTGTACACATCCGAACACGCGCGATAACGTAACCAATGTTAAACTTGTTTAAGAATTGTGTCTTTTTTTCTACGTGAACATACTACACAAATTATATTACTGAGTCAAGGGAAACATGGATCTATGGATGAACAGAAAGCTCCAAAATAAATACAACATTATTAGCTATTGACGTAATAACCATGTATTATGGTATCGTATTATAAATATTAATCAAAGACAAACCGTAGACAGCTAATAATAATGTAGATAGAATATCACAACATGTTCTACGATTACGACACCGTCAGAATTAGGTATTGTTTGTGGTTATACGGCCTTCCTTAAATGTAGGTTTGCATCATGGATTTTGGTTAGGCAAACTTAATGTGTAGTTTCCAATTTCCACAATTAATTAGTTTACTTTCTCGATAAACAACGTTATTATTACAATAGAATATGGAAGATTTACACAGCAGTGGTAAGATACACAGTGTTTGTGTTGTTTCTCTGAACTAAACAAACAAGCTATTGACTCTTGTCTTACTTCTCAGATTAAACAAGGCGTATAGAGAAATTTGGAAATGGTGACCACCGGTGATCTCGGAACAATGCTTTTGGATCAAAGTATGGAAAGCGTCGGCCCCAGGATAAATTACTTTGAAAAAAAAAAGGGAAAACTCCCAAGTGTCTTTAAGGCCGAAGTACTCACTCTGGAAAGATGCTTCCAGCTCAACCTAGACAGAAGATATAGAAAGGCAATAAAGCCATATTTTCTAACAGCCAAACAACCATTAAGGCATTGAATCACGACAAATCTTATAAGATTTGGCGTGACTCTAATTTGTTATATTTGTAAATATTTATTTTGTTTTATAAATAAAAAAAAAAAAAAAAAAAAAAAAAAAAAAAAAAAATTCTATTATCATCAACCCTAAAATGGTATGGGAATGCCTATCGAAACCTAATGAATTAGGCAAGAATAATAATGTCATTCCTTTTTGGGTTCCGGGACATGTCCGGGTGAACGGCAATGAAAAAGTAGATAGTCTAGCAAGAAGAGGTGAAGCAGCAGACTTAGTTGGACCAGAAGCTTTTTGCGGCCTAAGTAACAGATTCTTCCAAGAAGAGATAAGAAGGAAGGGAAGGTAAGAAAGAGTAGTGGATCAATCTTCCCGGACTTAGGCAATCCAAGGATCTTCTTGGTGGTTTTAACTCCAGAAGATTCAAAAAAATGTTTTTCAAAAAATGAGTAGTTTGAGGCTAAGTAAAATCAATCTTAAAAAACACTAACAGGCTTCTTAACGGGTCACTGTAGTGTAAGGAATACCTGAGGAAGCTGGGACTTGAAAATGATGGAACCTGTAGATTCTGCAAACGAGAGATAGAAATTAGAAACTAGTCACTACCACCTTACAGACTGCGATGCAGTAGTTTATGCGAGAGCAATAAGTTTTGTAAGCATAGGATAGAGATGGAGGTCTTCGCCGCCTTGGATCCCCTCCTAATGCTGGACTTGCTGAAGCGTCTGGCATTGGTGGGGAAGCTCTAATTGGGAGACACCATGAGCAAGCAGGGGAAGCACCAAAAACCACCCCCCAAAAGAGAAAAAAGTGTTGTTATCGTTTTACATAATTTTTCTATAGAGTATAAAGAGAGTCCGATCATCCTGATCCAACATTTTAGTCTGTTTTTGACTTAAAAGCACTATTGTGTAGGATTATCATGTTAGGTAATCCGTATTATTAGCATCGGCATTTAACTACCCTAATTTCACCATGAATTTTAAGAATTCCTTGAGAGCTTTCTGAGTTTTCCAACAAAGGAAACAGCTGCTGTATCTCTGTATCTTCTAGAATATTACCCTCAATGATTACATATAAGAGCCAAATGAATGTTGAACCCAGAGACTAATCAAGAACTCGAAATACTTCGAAGCTTAAAGAAATCTGGGTCACGGCTGGCTTTTCTAACACGATCCGATTTGGTGATACGTTAAAATTTTGTTAAATACATTGACGTCGATACAGTTAGCCTTTTTTTAAAAAAATGGCAATACATAATTATTAAGACTATTGAGATAAACATTCACAGCCTCTTAATACAGACACTTCAAAATGTTAACTATTCTAGCTTCATTTTTAGGTCTTTTTAAACTGTGAAAAAATGTTAGCTAGCAGGTGTCGTACTCAGTCAAACATTTGTGTCAAACGACATATCACAAATCTTCTTATTTTACTTGCTTAACGATTAATCAGTATAATAGTATTTCTCGCAAATACGCTCCATCAATTATAAGTAGACATTATTTTTCACATCGTAAAAATCCGAAATCTCATTTTTTTTTAGCTCAGTTCAAATTGTTATTATATGATTTTCTTGGGGGTTGCCTGCTAAAAATACCACCTCTGCTCTTTGGCTGGCTTTTCGAATATCCTGTAAGAGGCAGAAAATCGTAAAATCACTGACTATCTCACATTCTTAAGCCCCAAAAGGTCAGTAAAGGTGCACGAAATAAGCCTCTATCGCCTAGATCCCACCAAGATCGACCACAATGGAGAGCTCTTGTTGCCTCTTTTTCCAACTGAACTTCCCTCTGATCTGAACCAATGAAAGAATTTCACCTAAAAACGTAATTAAATTGCACTCCGTCTTTTCATGCACGACAGATTCAGACGACCGAACTGGATGGTGTATAAACCATCCATTAAGGCGTTAAATTTCATCCCTTTAAACCTTCGAGATAAGCCCATATTTTATTTCGAAAGCTTTTATTGCACAACTGTATCTTTTGTCCCCTTGTATTGATGTCAGATACCCTTCTCCTTCGCTCGCTCCTTCAGTCTGTGATCCATTTAAGGACACATCAATCCTAATCTCCCTTCATTCGCTTCCTTTTTTATAGGAGGATATTTAGGTCAACCCCTACTCTATTTAGGATATGAATTGCAGTTTTCACAACACCTGACATTATATTCTCAACACACGGTTATAATGACAGAGTTAAAATCTTTGGATCATTGATCAGAATGTCCCAATTATGTACCTATAGGTTCCAATAAATATTCTTATTTTTTTATTTTCCACAATTCCACTCACAATGGGATGTTTTTTTTCCTTTTTGTGCCGCTAGAGGCGCCCTTGCTAATCCGGTCTATTGTCAAATTCAGTGTTGCCAACGGGGGCGATTTACTTCTTCTTCTTCTTATGGTCGCTCACAATCTAACCTCCAAAATATCATTCTAGTTTATTTCAAATTAAACAACTTATATATATATACATGATAACTTGCAATAGGTTTAGAGTAAGCATTGTACATTTTTTACATACTATTACAAGTAAAATTGTTCATCTTTTTTTATATACCTACCTAAATACAAATTAAAAAATACAGAACAGCACCCCTGAGATTTATTCTCAAATTTATGCGCAACAAAATCAACAACTTCTTAGCAACGCAATGGAAAACAAACTTCCCAACGTTGGCATCACTGAAAAAAACATCTCTACGTTGGCAGCACTGAATTTGACAATAGACCTGATTAGAAGTTCTGCCACCTAGTGTGTATTGTCGGAAGCTCCCCAGAAAACTTCCCATTGAGTGATTTATTCCACTAGACTTAACATCAACTAAAATTTTGAATTTCGCGGGTAATTTCAAATGATTTTTACCAATCCGAGCGATATTTAAAAATCTATTGAAGCGAACATAGCTGCAAGTGATATTAAACGAATGATATACAAATGTCAACATTTTCGTAATGGGCTTAGATATTTTGATTGATATTTTCTCAAAAAAAAAATCATCTTGATCAAGAAATATAACACTGATAATATATATTTTGATGATGAAAATACAATAATCAACAACGTATTACTGAAAACATTAAATTATTTTTGTTTTGATTGTTGTTTTTAGGAAATGTGGCTGAGAAAAAATTGACATGAGTAGTTTTGACACAAAAGTGGTTCCTCTAAGATTTTGGCGGGTCTTTTTAAGGTGCCGCTTAAATTGATGGAATAGCGGGCCATTTAAGCTGAACAACTATGATAAGTTTAGTAGAACTGCTGTCAATTAATATATATCATGTTATTTTTAAGCGAATTCTAAGCTTTAGAAAAATTCTTATAGAATCGGGGTAAAGTGGTATCTATCGATCAGCAGCTTCGTACGTACAGCTTATTGGAGATCGCATAGATAATGGGGGTTATTCTGAACATCCGACCCGATCGAGTTGCATCGGATACGATACAATAGCATGACGGACCAAAATAATAATTTTGTAATACTAATTTAAAATATTCCACTATATTTTTTACCTAAAAACGCGCCCATTTTAATTAACAATTAATACTAATAATATGTTATTTCTATCAATGATTATTTTTTCTTATACTTAAGTAATTATTTTTTTTACTGCAAAATGTAAGCAATCTTTTACATGATATCTATACTCTTAGATAGAACTTTTTAAAACAATTTTCATTAAAATTCTTCCAAATTTATACCAAATAATTAATTTTTGTGCCATTTTTTACACTTAAATTAAAAAAAGATGATTAAACACTAGTGAAGACTTGGTTGGATCGCAAGCGACAGCGAAATGGGCGTTGAGTAGACATCCGATAGTTTTGCGACGAATGCAACCGGTTATCCGATGTTTCATTCGAATGTGACTTGTAAATAGTAAGAGCCTGTACAAAAAGTTGGATCCTACGCGACACTATCGGGACGCACACAACTCGATAGGGTCGGATGTTCAGAATAACCCCCATTATGTCCTGTTTATTGTTGTTAAGTGTGTATTTAATTCCATCACTGTATTATTATTTCGATACATAGAATTAAAATATTACCAAAACAACAATTTATTTATTTAGATAATATATAGTATTTCACCTCCCAACCGCAAGTTGCGTATATAAACATATTTGACAGATGTCAACACAGTAGGTACGATGTATGGCATAACAAAATAAACACGCATGTACCTACTTTTTTCAAAAATAATATATTATTTTCATTACTGTTTGAATAAAATTATTATTATTTGTG
Source organism: Mystacides longicornis (assembly GCA_963576905.1). Lineage (NCBI taxonomy): Eukaryota > Metazoa > Arthropoda > Insecta > Trichoptera > Leptoceridae > Mystacides > Mystacides longicornis. The sequence continues at coordinate 24,428,958 of OY756438.1, forward strand.
TGGGTATAAATGGAGGCTCTATCGACATAATGACAATAATTATATTAATTAATTAACTTTTATGTTAATTAAAAAAAAAATGATAAAGACTTTTTAATCATTTTTATTTAAAACATAGACAAAGTTGCGGGTCGATATTGTGACATATCGTGACAAAGGACAAAACATACCTACATAATTATATCACCAATTATTACATAGGTGACAACATTACACCAATTTTTATGTTCTACTAGCTTTCTCGTCAGGCCTTGTCCTGTGATCTAACTATAAATATTGAATTCGAACTTAAAAGAATGATAAAAATGACTAAACCGATGTCATTCCGACCGATGAATCTGTTTTAAACCACATATTTTCCATCCGAATTCTGTCAAACGCACCATCAAACATTTGTGTCAAACGACAATTTTTTTTAATGAATCTGTGCTCACTTAAAGTGAACCCAAATCAAATACACTCTTTGACTGTTTCACCGTTTAAGCTACTTAAAGCTTGTGTCGTGAAAGAGGAAGATGGTCGGCACCTGGGATCGAATCCACGACCTCCGAACGAAACAGTACGAAAGCCGGCGTCGTAGCCGCCAGACTACCTTAATAACTTGAAAACTTTACTAAATTAGAAAAAAGCTTGAAAATAAATCCATAAAAAATCTGCGTGCCAATATGTTTCCTGATGTTTGTCTAGAATCTAGATACAATATAATCAAAAGTACCTACCTGAATATTATATTATTATATCAGGTACTTCTTGCATGTTATAAATAATGTTAACGAATATGTAACAACTAAATTAATGACTAAAAATTCATTACTGATGTTCGATTTTTAAATAGAACAAACCACTACGGGCTTACGACCGTCTTCTTCTGTTATTTCGAAGGCTGGCCTAGTGTGATCACTTTACGTTAACAACGTTCGCTATTAGGTGGTAATGTTTAAATCTCCGAAACTCCTAATCGTGGTAATTCTCGACATGTTCAACATGTCGAAAAAATCACATGTATACAATAAGTAGATAATTTAATTGGGATATAGACGTAAAGTTTGGATATTATTGAGAACATGATAGCAACCAAATTTAAAGACTGTGACTGCTGTCATGTATTTGGCTCCAGGATATGACTATATCCATTTTTGTTAATGTCTCATCTTTATTGCTTACTAGCTGACCCGCCCGTCGACCTTCGACTTAACCCAGAATAAAAAAATAATTTTGACTTATTACATGGATAAAATGTGATTTATGACATAAAAACTCAATGAAATTTAGCAAATAATTTATTGCATTACGTAATAGTTATCCTTGATTCGGATGCGAGATGAAGTTCGATTGGTCATTAGTTTGAAATCCTCTATAACTACTTTACTTTTTAAAAAATCCAAGAGATAGCGGTGTAGTAGAAAATTAATCACATGTGAAACCTGTTAAGTTATTGTATATTATATATTATTGAAAGAATAGAGCCCATTTTCACCAAATTTTACTGTATTATTATGGTGAGATTGGCTTTGTTGGAGCACTATGTTATAAATGTGTTAAATGTTTTTTTTTATTGTAAATACGCTAAGATATCCAGTTAATTTTTCCTTGGTTAGGTATCGATCATATTAAAACAATGCTCTAAGTGTAATCTAAAGGTGCATTTACACCAAAGAACATAGCCAGAGGTAGAAATAGAGAATTTTATTTACATTGATAGCAAGCAAACAACAAAAAAAACAACGAGCAAGAATTAACACAATGGGCGATGCCGATTGCGAGCACCAGATTTCAGTTCTTGCTTGTTGTTTTTTTGCTTGATTGTCAATCTAATACTCCAATTCTAGTTCTGGGGCTCTATGTTTTTTTTAGGTGTAAAACGCACCGTGAAGCAATTACAAAACTATTTGACAGAGAACAGCGGGTGCAACGAAATATAATTCTCTACATCCACTACACTTGCTACTACTGACCTGCGGTGACTTTGTGTATTTTAACATGTTGTGTGGAACGTACTGCGTCCTTTCTATTACTCTTTGTCCACCCTGAAAAGGATGAAAAGGCGAATGATGATAATATTATGAATAAAGAATTAAAAGCGACAGCATACTAATTAGAGGTTTCAAATTAATTACTTAATTTAAACTAACATATTATAATAGAGTAGCAAAGTGAAAAATAGCTCTGTAAATATAGGTATGAATTAAAAGAAATGAAAGTAAAATAATGACATAAGAATCCGTAAAAATCATGGTGAACAGAGTAAAACTCTAGATATACTTGCTTTGAAAGAGTTTTTGGGTATGATAACGTGAAGATTTGAAGAAGAGAATCCATGGTTTGATGAATGGGTTAGTTTTTGAAACTGGTTAGAAGAAAAAAAAAATTTTTTTTTAATAGTAGTTATCAAAGATTTTGAAAATTTATATTTTTATGGTTATACCATCACTCGTGAACGGCTGGTCCAAATTTGCTAATTCTTTAATTTTTCTGTTTGCTATTATCAGGAGAAGGTTCTTGTAAAAGAAACAATTATGAAAGTTGCTTGGAATATAAGAAAATTAGAGAAAACTAAACATAAGTTATATAACATAATCATGAGCGTGAGGAGGCCTATGTCCTGCAGCGGATAATTACAGGGCTTATAATTATGAAACATAAGTTAAATTTTTATCGCATAAATTTTACGACAGTATAAATATTTCAAAGGCTGGCTGGTGAGCACTTAACGTTAACAACGTTCGCCATAAGGTGGTCTCCGAAACTCCTAATCATGAGAATTCTCAACATGTTCAACATGTATAAATAATCCCATACACAACAAGTAGATAATAATTAATAATTAAAGTAAAGAATAGTTTACTTTAGTAAGTATTAATAATCAATGAGATAAAGGTTGCAAATAATTGAGAACAAGAGAGCAAACAAATTTAAAGACTGCGACTGCTGTCATGTATTTGATGAAAAAAATGTGTGAAATGTGAATAAAAAGCGGAATGTCATAAAAGTAACCCATGCGTATTTTTTCTTCAAATTCCATCTTACAGAATGCTCCGAAAACCTCCAAAAGACTGGAATTTTATAATATCTTGCACTGAAAGTAAGGAAAAACACAACTTGTGTACATAGGTCACATTCCGTGTAGCACCTAAATATAGGCGCACAGCGGTAATCAATACGCTGATACATTGTCAATAAATACCTACATACGAGCATTAAATATTAAATGATGAATGTGGCTTGACTTGTGTGGATGGTTAAACATAGAGGTGGTGTTGTACTAGAGGCTATGAACTCTAATAGGAATCTGCTTCATAGAAATCAAAACCTATCCAAAAGGGATGAAGTCTCTTTCCTATCTATCGGATGAAGACCAATGACGAAAAAATGCCAAATATAAGACCAAGGACATCAAAATCACTCACGTCAAATCGGTGGAGGTTTAAAAAAAGAAGTCCTCTTTCACGACACAAGCTTTAAGTAGCTTACTGTGAAAGAGTCAAGGAGTGTATTTGTGTTCACTTTGAGTGAGCACAGATTCATTAAAAAAAATATGATGATAGTATCATAGTATTACTATGGCTAACACCGAAACATCAAATTTCGGGAGTTGCCAGGACATATTATTGCTATGGAGGCGGATAATGGCGTAGTTTTGCGTAATTCTTGTTCTAAATTACATGCCAAAAAATCTTTATGATTTGACGTGACTCAATAAGTTCTACTTTTTTGTAAATATTTGTTTTATTTATCAACTTAATGTTTATAATATATCATTACGTCTACCGATTAAAATGAAAAAAGCAAATAAGCATAAAATACAAAATGAATAGTTGAAAACAATCATTAAAGTTTACAATCTAAGTGGACTTATTAAAATAAAAATAATTACATGCAGAAAAGTAAAATTAAAATAAACATTAATAATCTCTAATATAAATTAAAGTCGGGTTAGTGCAAACACTTATAACTCGAGATCGGCTTAACAGATTCTTCTGATGTTTGATTTCTTGGATTCTTCTCCGCTCCGGATAACAGAATAACTAATAAAAAGTTGAAAAAATGGGTAAGAAATGATATTAAATACAATATTTAAGTTAGTATGTAAATGATCACCTGCGACGCGCCAACGCCATCGCGGGTAGTTCCCTCTCAGAATTCTCGCATACGTGATTGCCGATCTTACAGTAGCCCATCAAAGTCAACAAAATTATCGGGCACATTCGTGTCGGTACCTACTTCATAGGTGAGGTAGAATGTGTGCGCGAGCATATTATATTCTCACGTTGTTCCCGCCTGAGCTTTGAATATGAATGAAATATGGATGTTTTAGAAATATTTTAACATTATAATTTTATTAGTAACTTAATCGGATTAATTATGTATTTTTGTTTCATATGAACGGGCCGCCTCTGGTTAGGACTACAGGACAACGTCTGTCGGGAAAGCTAGTAAATAATAAAGGTCGTTTACTGGAGTTTTAGAACCCTGGAGTCAATAATGTTCTTCTTTACATGCTTTAGAAGTATGCAAAATAATTTTGATTGATACCATATTCTTAAAAAATCAGGGACCAAAAGTAGTCTTATTCTATTTATTTTAGATTTTTAATTTCTTCTATAAAACCCTAAACTTTGAATGATGTCATGTATTGTAAAAAATCAAGGTTCTGGTATTGGCTGCACCAAAGCTGCTTCAAATCACCTTTAGACTTGACCCCACGTACGTTTGTTAAGCTGATCTGAACCCTCAACCTCACTGTAGCGGTTTGTAACACGTCTTTAGCAGTGTAACAGGGAACAAGGTACCATTGTTATCAGATCGACGGTTGAACTAGTACCATAAACCTACCAACCAACCAGTGGACACTGCTGATGCGTTTGTTGTTGACTGTAGCACATGTGTGGGGTATATAGATCAGGGGCATAAGGTACTCTGCACTTACATCGCGACTCCGATCCAATTGCAATCTCAATAACGATGTCATGTCGATGTTTTTAGAGTTTACGTCCTAGGGGGCGTCCATTAATCACGTGATGTTTTTTTGCAACTTTTTAGACCCCCCCCCCTGGTGATATTTGGTGATGTTTCAGGAAACCCCCTCCCCCCTCCCCCCGAAAATCACGTGTACTTTTTTAGTACAAAGAATTACGAAACTTATGATTTTAATTTTCGTCAATTATTGAAAAATTTCTGAAAATTTAACTTTTTTTCTTAAAATTTATCAGAAAAATAAATGCACGTGATTTTCTCACTAGACCCCCCCCTCCCCCTACGTGATCTTTCGTGATTTTTTTCCAGACTCCCCTCCCCCTTTTGGGCTCACGTGATTAATGGACGCTCCCCTAAATAGTTTCACGTAGTTCTATTTGGAATCCAGTATCAATTGATTTTCAGAAAAATGGTATATGAATAAGTACCTATATTGGTACTTTTATTATTCAAAGACAAGACGGACGACATTGGCTTTCAAAATTACCCCCTAACCACCGTAACCATGTTCTGATTTTATTATTTTAACTTACTCCTTAAGAATTCAGAAGCATCAGGGTCTGAAGAACTTTTTAAATGGGGAACCAATGTACATGTTCCACATCTTTTAAAAATTGACATTTTCAGGACTAGATTTAGCATATTACATTTATTTATTTAATTATTATTTAAAAGCAATAAATAAAGAAAATATTTTCTATAGCCGGCGGAACTTATTACCTGAGGCACTTTTTTCTAGTCAACCGGTTTCGTCCAAAAATTTCAAATATTACTTAATAGGTACATTTAAATTGTCTCAGGCAATAAGTTCCTCTAGTGTAATGTAATTAATTGATTTATTTAAAATGGCCATTAACCTGTCATGGTATGGTTCGAATTGTAAAAAATTCACGTATCAACCTGTAGGGCTATTCTCGTAATCAATCGCTTTTAAAAATCACTTAACGATAAGATTAAGACACGATCGCAAGAATTCGTATGCACAAAACTATCGGCATCTAATCATAATCCTATCTTGAACTGTATCATTTTAATACTGATATTTCAAACATAACGAATTTTTAAGATATCTACTAGATTGTTTTGTGAATACCAATCCGCCATTTTATGATTGTCAATCAAGATAAGAGCGTATTAAGACCGCTACGAGAATAAGGGCCCTGATTTATTATAAGCAGCATAAAATTGTTTTATTTGAAAAGATCACGTATGTAATGGAAAACTGCAATAATCTTTGAAAATTTAGAGTGATACAGGTACTCTAATAAAAAGCCCCGATATTCATTGATATGTGAGTTTTTTTTTAATTCCAATCCTATCTCAGATTCGACAAGACTGGTTGACTGGTAGAAAATGCTTTAAGCACAAAGTTCCCCAGGATGTTATTTATTCATTTAGGTTTTTCTTTTCAATTTCTACAAACGTAAGTATTCAAAAGCAAGAAATATCCGAAACGGAAAAATATAATTTTAGATTGCATCCCTGTGGAATGTAACGAGCATGCTGCTTGGATACCCCCAACACACATCTAATATATTAAATAGGGGAAATGGTGTTCTCTCTGCGTCTGACATCTCTTCGATGGAAATGTTACCGAAATATATTATTTTATTTTTCAAACCGATTTTAGCCACGATCATGTGTTTGAGTTTATTGGTATGTCAAAAACATTTCCAATCATTTGGATAAATTATTTTCTGTAATGTATTTAATAATATGTATTTTTCTATTTTACATTGCGTATTGACATAATCATTTATTGACAAGCAGATTAGAAAAAAATAAAAACAAAAATGTTTACTATTCATGAAAAATCTGATCTAAGTAACCCATCTCTGCTGGAAAAATCTGATCTAAGTAACCCATCTCTGCTGGGGTGAAGGGCAACGAGCAAGCAGACAGGCTAGCGAAAAGAGGTGTAAATACACTTTGTTGGCCTTAAATAAAGTGATGATGGAAAAATTATAAAAAATATGAATTAGATTATAGAAAACAAGAGGAAACTAGATTTAAGAGAAGAAAAGACCGATCTTTATAACCTAGTTGTACAGGCATGGATTTCAGATCACGAGGTCCCGGGTTCGATTCCCGGTCAGGTCAGAGTTTTTTTAAGAGTGTTTTTTCACTAATTTCTACCCGGGGTTGGCCTGTCTCAGATTGGACTGGAAAAAATTGCCTCAGGTAAAAAGTTCCGCCGCGTCGGCTTGACTGACACCTTTGTATAGGAAAATGTGGCTAAGAAAAAAAAAAGAATTACTATAATATAACCAAGAAATGATGAAAAAAAAATATTGGTCCTTCTATGTTGTAGATTTGTAAATACATAATAATATGTGTTACCACTATGTGAGATTTTGATTCATTTTCATATAATAATAATATGTACTTTTGTACGAGTATGTAGGTGGATACCTACATAATGTGGCATGATTTTGTTACAAAATACATGGCACGTAAATGCGCCACCACAATGCATGCGCTGAAATGCCATTTAGACTGCTGCATTTCATATTCTGACATAATATGATTTATGTGTGTAATATCACGGTCTATTTAACTAAAGGTAGGTATGCGACAGGAATCGTCAACCAATAATTTACGAACGTTTCATGTGATGTAATTTTAGAAAAACAAGTTAACGTCGAAGATTTTTTATTGAGACTCGAGCGCTTTCGTCTAACTCAAGTAGACACTATCAAGAAACTTTAACTCCAATTTTGAAACAAACCTGAAGACGTTGAACAATATAATTTGTTTTTCTTGTGCTGAGCTTATATCCATATCAAGTCTTTTTATTTTATTAGGAACAACAGGCCAGCAGGCCCAATCAAAGAAGAGGAAAGAGAATACCTATTAAAGATTTGATGCTAGTTGAGTAGTTAAGTTAAACACAACAAAGTAGGTATAGCTTTACCATACTTATTATGTTCGTGTTTATAGATTTCAACGAATATGTAACAACTAAATTAATGACTCTAACAATAATTCATAACTGATGTTCGATTTTTAAATGGAACAAATCACTTCGAGCTTATGACCGTCTTCTACTGTTATTTCGAAGGCTGGCTTAGTGTGATCACTTTACGTTTACAACGTTCGCCATTAGGTGGTAATGTTTAAGTCTCCGAAACTACTAATCATGAGAATTCTCAACATGTTCAACATGTCGAAAAATCTCATGTACATACGAGTTATGCAACAAGTAGATATTTAATAATTGCGAACAAGAAAGCAACCTTAGATTTCAATTTAAATAAATGACAGAAAATAATATTATTATGTAATATTCAGATGGTTGACGAGGAATGCTTTAGGGTAGAAATGTACCTGAAGGACTTTTCATACATTTCGCCATATTTGTATAAAAGCCAGCGTAGAAACAATATCATTTTGAATCTTGCATGTAGGTAACATCTTTTATTATGAAATATTTTTTAATATCATAATAATATAGAGTTAGTCATTTTCCGACCGAAGCATCTTGCCTTTTGAAAGCTTTCCTAACCAAAATTCTTTAGTGTGCACTGTTATGATCCACAGTTGTTCTGACAAAAATACAACAAAACTATACTAGGCTTTGGTCATTCTTTTTTTTTTTTTACCCATACGCCAATTCCCGAAGGGGGTAGGCAGAGAGTACGGACTTCCATTCTTTCGTATCCAGGCAAACTTATTTCGCTTCCTCCAAACGCATAACATTCCGCATACATGCTCTCCTATTCCTTTTGCTCCTGACTTGGCCCTACTGTAAGACGGCGCCAATATGGTCGGACCATGTCATTCGAGGTTGACCTCGTCTGCGTGCACCCATTCTTTCGGATTTATATATACTTTTAGTCATTCTCTCTTCGTTCATTATCTCTACATGCCCAAACCACCTTAATTTATTCACTCTCATTCTAGTCACTACGTTAACATCCACTCCGCATTCCTTTCTAATATTATCATTCCTCACCTTATCAATCAGTCTCCGCATATCCTATACGCAGTGATCTCATTTCCACAGCATTTATTCCAACTTCCAGATGTTTCGTCCATGTCCATGTTTCACTCCCATACATCATGGATGGTATCAGGATTGCAAAGGTTCCGAAACACTTTTTTCTAGTGGACGTCGAAACCCTTTTTTTCAGAATATATAATGGACAGAAAGATTTTTTGGAAATTTTAAGTTAGAGTTCAGCCAACCTATAAGTTAGAGTTCAGTCAACTTCTCAAAACTTTTAGGGACGTCGAGGCATATAAAAAAAAATCTTCACCCCACGTTTGACCTTTAACTTTTATAGATGTGTCATCGGCATGACACTGTGACTTTACTCAAGAAGGTTTAGGCAAATAAGACATACCTCCATTATTATTTTTTATTTTTTTCCCCACTTCGTTTGCTTCTTTAAATAACATAAAATAACAGCCTCTCCATTTTCTATTACTGTATAAGAAATAAGCACAAATACCTATAAACTTTTCAAATATCACTTAATTATCAAATTTTACCATCTTATTTTAATTCTAAACAATGAAATTTTTTTTACAAAGATTAAATGAATTAGAAAAAAAGTAAGCATCAACTTGCATGAAGAAGAAGACATTCGAAATATTGGAAAAAAAAACTATCTAATTAGAAATTACGTACGGATGAATTAAAAATTACGTAAGCTACGGAGGATGCGAAAAAGGTTTGTTTGGATAGGAAAGAATGCAAGTCCGTACTCTCCGCCTACCCCCTTCGGGAAACGGCGTGATGGCTAAAAAAAAATATGTCCTAATCAATGAATAATGTTCAAGTTCGCGTTTTTAGTAAAATTTTATGAAAAAAAAAAACAATGGAATTTCAAAAATGTCAAAAAGCTTGGAAGATGAAAACAAGGTTGGACTGGGATAAAAAAGGAAATAAAAGAAAATATCACGGTTCAATTTTTTGGACCCCCAAGGGAGAGAAGTGCAATATATTCAACACCGCAGGGTGTTTCAGTAATTCATATTTTTTATATGTTTTATATCTATATATTAATACGCGAAGCAAAAATTTTGTTACCTTTTTTACGAAAATTTCGCCGACGGATGAATATAAAATTTCACACACTTATAGTTTATATAGAGAAGGAGTGAAGAATGCTAATATATTTTTTAAATTATGCATCAAAAATAGATTAAATCAATAAAAAAAGCAGTACGCACACCGATGTAATGTCATGCATTTGATGCTTACACACACTTCGATGTTAGTATTTGACGTTGACACAGACGCATATATTCGAATGTCTATCTGTGGTCAAATTGAGAATAATTAATATTGTTTGTCTTTGATAATTATAGAAAAAAACTTTGTATATATCAACAATCAACATTTCACGCATCCATGTCATTGTTTATGAAAGAAAATTTTGAAAAGCGTTCACTCAGTCTTTGACAATGGAACCTTAATAATGTTCAAACTTATAATAATCTTTGGTCGAAGTTCGAGCAGTCGTCGACCACTAGTTTTGATAAATGGCCTTGGGATATATCGAAGCGAAGGACGAAGAATAATAAAGTGCGATGTCATTTATTAAAGGACAAACCGGGGTTGCAAAATCCTTCTGCATCCAATCTGAAGATTATTCTTCTTTTGTGTGCTTTTTCCTTATCCTTGTTAGATGATTCCTCTTGAATGAAATGATTTATGAAGGAAAGGAATGAAGATGAGTGAGAAAATATAAAGAAAAAAAGATAATGGTGGTTATGTTGTATCATTTTAATGATACCAAATTTTTCGTAAATTTCATCGATTGGTAGTCCAGTGGTCAGTCATAGGCTTCCGTTCGTACAGCGTACTTAAAGTCTTGTGTTTGAATCCTGGTGCCCACCATTTAAGCTTTCACGACAACCCTTTGTATTTTTTGAAAGATGTCAAAACTCTATTTTGTATTCCATCATATACGAAACTCAAAAATATCTTCTAAATGTCTTAAAACTTATATACTATTTGTTCTCAATAATTTCCAACTTTTATCTCTATATTTCATTAATAATTATTAAATATCTACTTGTTGTATACATGAGATTTTTCTACACGTTGAACATGTTGAGAATTCTGAGTTTCGGAGACTTAAACGTTACCACCTAATGGCGAACGTTGTTAACGTAAAGTTATCACACTAAGCCAGCCTTCAAAATAACAGTAGAAGACGGTCGTAAGCTCGTAGTGTTTTTTTCCATTTAAACATCAGTAATGAATTCTTAGAGTTTTTAGTTGTTTTACATATTCGTTAATAAATTAATTGCTATAATTATTTAAATCGAATGTGAATTTTTTAATAATTATTATCTTTTGGTTTATTATTAACGCGCTGACGAACACAATCCATTTATTTACAAAAATAAAAAACACTTTAAATAATTACACGTTTCATATTATTATTTTTGAATACCGGTTGTATCTATATTTTATTATTATATCCTGAAACCGGTTTCAGAACTCAGCAGAAAAAAATGTCCTCCAGATTATAATGCAGAGCCTGTACATGTACAATGCACACACAAAACAATACAATGTACTGAGTGTTCATAAACAAAACAACGTAGTTGCATTTCCCACCCCAGCTATCACCCCTTAGAGAGTTGACGTAAATTTCAACTACCTACCTACGTTATTACAATACTAGCTGCTGTCCGACGCCGGTACATTTTTCGTTTTTCGTCGATGGGGGTAAGCCCCCAGAGACAAAAAACTATTGTTATTCAACAAATGTTTTATGGACAAAAATGGAGAGCTATTTCCCGTAGTCATCACGCCTAGAGCGTTGGACCGATTTCGCTAATTCTTTTTTTGTTGTGTTTCCTTTTGTCAGGAGATGGTTTTGAAAATTAGAAAATTAAAGAAAACTCTGCAACTTTATTTGTACCTTTTACCATATAATTTTTATTCCAATTTTGAAATATTGACAGAAACTGTCAGTTGTTAGTTAGTTGGTGCGATTGACAGAAGGCGGATGGAATATGCATGATTTAAAACAGACGCATCCATCGGAATTACATTGGTTAAAAGATAATAATTAATTCATCACCATACAAATTCGAATTCAATATTCATAGGTAGACACACAGGACGACGTCTGTCGGGAAAGCTAGTTATTTATAAAAATATCTCATATATAAGCAATTATTATTATTATTATTAATTATTATATGTTCGCAGTTTCAGATCCGAAAACGTAGAATTACATTCCAGCCAACACCCGTAAACTTCAAATGACATATAGGTAGGTACCTACATATTGGAGGATTCTACAAAGGAATCGCTAAAATTTAGCATCATCAACTAAAATAATTAGTGTGATTTTGACAAAAATGACATAAGCTCGATGATTCATATTCCATAATTAATTGTAGCGCCGACTTTGAGCATTGAGTATTTTTCTGTATGGGTGTGAGTCTTAACACTAGAGACCAAAGCCCAGTCCAAAATAATTAACTTTGAAAAAATATTTCTAAGATCTATTGGAATAAAGTGATACTACCGTAATACGAACAACGCTATACGCAATCAGGGCATAGATCTATCAATTCTACCACTATGGAGAAGAGATGAAAAAATGAGACATGTCGAATGTAAGTTGGCCGAGAAGAGTACCTACTGTTTTTTCCTCCCAACAGGATTCTAAGCGCAGTGGAGTACCTACTCTTGTTGCCTCTCTGTACCCTTAAGTGAAAATTTGAAAGGGGATCTTGTATTCATGTTGTTGTATGGTTTCATAAAACAACGGTATTCTGTTACTTGGAAGCAGAGCTGAGGTTTTAGACATGGATTGAGAGAATTTGGACGTGAAATTGATACTGTGCAAGATCATTATTTATCACTATCTGATGACTGGTAAGGCAAAGCATAAAATTAAAACTAACAAGATGAGAATCCTATTTGTTTTTCAAAAGTAAGATGCAAGATTGATTAAATCTAGTGATAAAACGCATTTTAACAAACGAAAATTTCATTTTATATATTAATATAAATTTGCATCCTACGTGCATATTGCTATATTGTGTTTTGGAAGCTTTGGGATTTAAAATTTCAGCAATGTCGTATGTGAAAACATATTTTTCATTAATATAATATCGTAGCTGCAGTGAGGATTATCATTTTGCAGGATTAAGTACAATGGCAGATTTTGTCGTCTTTCTTTTTTCCCAAACAGCCTTTAGACAGGATATAAGCTAGGGATCGAGGGAGTTGAGGCACATTATTCATCGTTTTTTATTTCACATGAAATAAATAGGCAAATAATAATTATATGCAAGACGGTCTAACATATTCAATCATCCCTTTATGACCATACTTTGGGGTAAATGAATATGTGGAAAAAAACAGAACTCTCTTCGCGCGATTTAAAAGTATCGTGGTTGTGTTGATACCCAATTTTTAGGAAATTTCATCGATTGGTAGTCCAGTGGTCAGTTGTAGGCTTCCGTTCGTACAGCGTGGATTGAATGTCGTGTGATTGAATCCTGGTGCCCACCATTTCCACTGTCAAGACATAGCCTTTGTATTTTTTGAAAGATGTCAAAACTGTATTTTGTATTCCATAAACGAAACTCAAAAATATCTTCTAAATGTCTTTAAAACTTATATACTGATTGTTCTCAATAATTTCCAACTTTTATCTCTATATTTCATTTATTATTAAATTTCTACTTGTTGCATACATAAGATTTTTCGACATGTTGAGAATTCTCATGATTAGGAGTTTCGGAGACAAACATTATTACTATCTAATGGCGAACGTTGTAAACGTAAAGTATGTAATCGCACTAAGTCAAACTTCGAAATAACAGTAGAAGACGGTCGTTAGCCCGTAGTGGTTTGTTCCATTTAAAAATCGAACATCAGTTGTGAATTGTTAGAGTCATTAGTTGTTACATATTCGCATTATTATTGTTTCATTTATCTGTACCCCAGTAAAAATGAGTGACGAAGTCAAAAATATTGACGGGTAGCTCGTAGTAGAGTAAAATTGTGATCGCGGGCGGCAAATTCCTGGTGAACAAAACGTAATGTAAAAATACGTGACTCGCATGGAGATGGCGTGTGGAATTTAAATGGAGAGTTTCTGTATTGGGTATACTCTCTCTCTCTTTTGTAATTATAACAAATTGCCATGTGTAACGAATTTGATCCTATTGAAATTTGTTTTTTTTTGGGAAACAGAATTATTCTAAGATAGCAGTTTTTTTTGCAACCATAGGGAACGGAGGATAAAAATTGACCGTCAACAAAATCTGACGAATACTCTCCGCTCCATTGCAGGAATAACACTCCTGATGAGAGTAAGTAACTCCGATATGAGGGAAATCTGCTATTTCTATTAGATCTAAAAGGCGTTTCTGGAGAGATCACGTTGAGCAGGGATGCACAGACTTATATAGAGAACATGGGCCACTGGGGAAAAGTATGACCCAAGGATGGGCCGATACATGGAAAATTAACACTTCTTCTTCTTCTCCCGGGCAATTATTATTCCTACATGATGGTGTGGTCTGCCTTTTGTATTTTACGCCGCCATTCAGCTCTGTTTTGTGCACCCTCGTGGGTAGCTCCGCAACTCCTATGAATTTTGCAATTAGCTATTAAATATGAATTTTGTACATGATGATTGAACAAAAACATAAAACAACTTTGTTTAGGAAAATAGAAAATATTATTGTCACAACGCTAAACACAGAAATCTTATGGATAATTATAATTTCAAAAACACATGACAGACTCTGGTGTCTTCCCGGTGCGGCGTAGATAAACGTACAAAATTATCAACTCAAGTGTATTTTAAATATTCTTTTGATTTTCCAATATTTTAATTCGTCGACGGGCCGCAGAAGAACTGACGAGGGGCCGCAGTTTGTGCATCGCTGACGTAGAGAGACTGGGCAGATCCTGAAAGAATTATAAAAATAGCCGCTGATTCTACACAAAAAGACAGACTACCGAAGATGTGGAGAAGTAGCTGAACTAGAGGAATGAAAAACTTGGTCAAAAATTAATAATCATAGCCTTTCATTGGGAAAAGATGACACAAATGGGCACAAATTCACTGCAGGTAGAGAGAATTGTAAAAGGGCAAAGAATTGGTCTAGAATGGATACATTTCATGATGGTTATGTTTTTAAAGTTGCCATTATCTGTCAAGTTATAGTATACTGCAAAAAAAAAACAAGTAAAATATTGTAAAAAAACTTTTATAAAAGCTTAGTGGGATAAGTTATTAAACTAAGTTTAAAAAAAAATGGAAGATAAAAATATTCTTGCCCGTCGATGTTAACTATGCGACAAAGACTTGAACAATCAAACTTCACTGTGGAGTGAAAAAGCCTTGCAAAGTTTGTATCGGAGTTGAAAAGAATTTTTAATTAAATTCTATAAGACTTAACTAAGGAAAAAGCCATAATTATAACAATACTGAGAAAGAGAAAAAGTGTTTAAAAATATTTGTTCACCAACAGTCAGTCAAAATGTCTGTGACACAAATGCATCTGAATGGATATTCAAGAAAGAGTTTTGTTCAAACTAAACTTTTTCTCCCCGTGTTAAACAATATTATTTACCTACACATTTCTACCATAGATAGTGCTAACAAGATTATTAACGAACAAGTCCAGTTCGACGTTTTCTTGATTATTTTCTGAAGGGGCATTATAACGCTATAAAGAAATATTATTTTTTTAAGTTAATGAGACGAATTCCAATAACATATTCATTTATTTATTTACAGCCCGTTGGACCTACCATATAATAATCTTAAGAATATAATTATTTCGATATTACAGCAAAAAAAAGCAATAAGTAGATACATTATTATGATTAATCTTCACATTTTTCTGCAATTTACGTTTCTATAAATATTTATTATTTTTTGAATTAGGAACGAGAAAAAAATTGAGAGTAATTCGAAAAAATACATAAAAAGCACCATTTACATATTTACAGTTAATCTTATAACTTGAGATCGGCTGAACAGATTCTTCCGTTCATTGATTTAGAGGGTTCCTCTCCGCTCCGGATAACAGAATAATATAAAAAATTCGAAAAATGGATAGCAAATAAAATTAAACATACCTAATTTAAGAAGTTAGTATTGAACGTATTCACTGACAATAATGCCATATGTGAAAAATTCCATAACAACACAAAGAGTTTCAAAACATTGGTACGCAGATTTTTGATTGAATTTTTTTCAAGCTTTCAGAAATAATTTTTTAATATTCAAACATATTTTAAACGTATTTTTGTATTAATTACAAATTCGAAATCAATATTCATAGTAAGGACTACAGGGCAACGTCTTTCGGGAAAGCTAGTTCTATAATATAAGAAAAGTCAGTTTCGTATGTTAAGGACTTGCGGAATCATTAAGTAAAACCGATATTATAGAAGTACAAAAAACGGTTGTTTATGTGTAAAGCACCCTTAAGTTTCAAATATTTGTCTAGTTCTAAACTTGAACATTTTCGTGACCCTGCAGGTCTAATATTTAAAATATATTTCAGCTCAACTTAAGATTAAATAAATCTAAATCTTAAGCGTAACATAAAGTTTCCTTTTAGTTTGCAGGGAGATTAACGACAACTGGCGAACCGAAGTCCGCGGTTCTAGTACCTCCATGAAAGCTTGAATTAAGCGGAAATTTGCCTCGTTTAGTACTTAAGGCGTTTGAGTTTAAAAAGTTTCAAGTGGCCATTAAGGATGAGGAAAACTCTTAAGGAGGGAAATATTTTTTCCTTCCTTTCTCTTCGTTTCCTTCTTGAAGTTGCGGTTGACTGCGCTAAATGTTTTCTTCTTCTTTTATTATTTAGGTTAATTCACTTTGAAAATACGTGAAAAGTGTTGGTTAAATAATTACAAAACATTATTTAGGTTAAATTCCAACACTTGACTTCTATTTGGTTTATTATTATTATATTTATTATTATATTTACTACCCATCACGCCGTGTCCCTTAAGGGAGAGGCAGAGAGAACGCACCTTCACTTTTTTCTATTTAAGCACACTTTCCACAATTTCCAATACAAACTGTCTTTCCTTCCTTGGCTTTTGATCTGGCCTTTCTTGAGGACGGAATCGATGTGTTCGATCCACGTCATTCTAGGTCAACCACGCCTGGTTGCATCCTTTTTTCTTCAAGATTTTATAATATGGGATGCCGAAATAACAGTTGGCCAATGACAGCGCTGTTCTTTCCCCCATCAGGGTCTGAAAACGAGGAAGGCCCCTCATACCGTGTTCTATTCCTTCGAAACAGAGCTGAGGGGTTTAAATATGGTGTGGGAGGATGTAAATGGAAAAATATTTTTGCCTTCCTATGCCCCTGAGTGCGGGTGTAAAAAGGAGATATGCCGTATTTTATTCTATTTCCACTTGTTTCTTTTTAGCATCCATCTCATTTTTTTTCATCTTTTTAATAACACTATAGAGGAGACACCTGCTATTGGAACACTAAAGATTCTATATTCAGCAACCAACGCAAAAAAACTACTTCATAGTACATATACCTATATCGACACTTCTAATTCACAAACATTTCACAAAATTTAAATCATTCGGTTTTCAAAAAAAGAACAGAATACAATAAATCAATACAAAAAAAAGGAACAAACAAAAAAACAGTGGGTGGGTAGGTAGGTACCGGAATATTATCTCCGTCCATTACAATAACCGTTCTTCAATGTTGCCATACTCGAAAATAATAATTCACGAATTATTGATAATAATGACATTTTGTCGAATGATTAATCGCGACATCCCGTCATTTTAGAAACGGGATTGTTATGGACGACATCATTATCATCATATCCGAGATAGATATTACCTATAGGTAACTCCGTTAGTATCTATAGATGGATTGCCATTAAAGTACCCCGCATTACGGCATGCTTCTTTTATAGCCCCAGTACTTCTAGTACGAATCTGATAGATTCTCAATTGAAATTTATTTTTACACTCTCTAAAATACGTGCGATGAGTTTTTTATAATATGCTAGTTTTGTCGAAAAAATTTCTATGGTTACGAAGTATACGAGAAAGATTTTTATATTTTTTTGTACGCATCACGCCGTTTCCCGTAAGGGATAGGCAGACCTGAACTCTTTTCTATCCAACCATCCTTCTTCCGTTTCATCCACCAAGATACTATTTCTCATACAACCTAACCTATTTCTCTTACTTCTGGCATGGCCTTCCTTCAGGAAGAAATCGATGTGTTCGATTCACGTCATTCTTGGCCGTCCACCTTTCCTTTCAGCCTTGTAAGTTTTCTTCGTCATTATTTTTCCATCCATTCTTTCCACATGTCCAAACCATCTCAACTTATTGACACAACACTACTTCCATACCACATTCCTTCCTAATATTCTCAACCCTTTCCACATCCCACAGTCTTTCCACGGTCTCTTCGTAGAGCTTTCATCTTTAAAAATAAGTATTATATCCGTTAATGCGTTTAGGAACCGCTCAAAATCGGCCGGTAAACCAAACTACGGTTAAAACTGGTATCAATCATTAAAAAGAATAAGAAAAAAAATGTAGTATCATGCGACAATATTCGACAGAAATTCGTATTTCGAACGAATTTTGAAATTATTAGTTACGTTCCATCATTTTTGTGTGATATTAAAGTGACAGATGTCAAATATCTCACGCTATCCCGTCGGGTTGCTAGTAGGCAAAATAATTACTACCTATAGTTAATAAAATTTTAACTCTTTTAATATTCGTAAAAAAACGATAAATTCGTTATTGTTTCGATTAAAATGTTTATATATTATTCAAGGAATTTAAATGATTCTCCATATTTAATTATTAAATATCGTGTATAGTAATATTGACGATGAAATTCAAGTTATGCTTTTTAACCCCTGTATTCACCAAGAAAAACTGAGCGTAAGATCAGCTAAGCAAAATATAAGCCTAATGTCTCCCTCAGCCTCCCTCAACGCTTGTAGCTATTCACCAACGAAAACTTAAAAAACTTAGCTGAGCCTAGACTGATCGTGTGTATCCATAGATAAAACTGTCGTTTATTTACGGAAGCCGTCAATAAAGTAACTAAAATTTATATTTTTGATTATTTAAATATAAAGGTATGAATAATTTTTTATCTATTAAAAAAAATTATATAATATAATTACGATTTCTTATTTAGTTTAATTCAATGATAACAATAACTTTTATTAACAAAACCCAAACGCGTTCTTTTCAGTCGCCATTAACTGTCAGTCTTGATCAACGCCATCTATCGATAATAGGCCAAAGCTAAATAAAGTACTAATTTCTTACATTTATATTGTTAAAATACATATATGTATATAAGCATTGTAACATGGAGAAAAAAAGGCAACAGAACTTTTTGGTTATTGATAAGTGTCGATTTGTCGAGCCGATTAATTTACATATAAAATTATTACATGCCTGCTTACAAATATTGAATAAATTACGAAAAAAACGCAAAAAATTGGAAGGAAGCGGCAAAAAGTGTGGCGGACGCTATAGAATAATTTTGACAGATGGACGCTTAGCGTAACGTAAGCCAGCTCTATAGCCGATTAAAATTTGAGGGAAAGGTTCACTCAAATAACGCTGAGGGAGTGTATAATATTTTGGTGAATAGCAATTTTGACATTGATCGTAATTTGAGCTGATAGTACGCTCAGTTTCTCTTGGTGAATACAGGCGTAGGACCTGTATTTGATGACTGAAATAAAGAAGAAGGATGTTATATAAGAATTCTAATCATTTTTTAATTTTCCATTAAGGTTTCCATTAAGGATGGCAACAAAAGCTGTCCATTATGTTCGATGCTGCGATCACGTCAAAAGTCTACGCTCTGCTTCACTAAAACCAAAAATGGTTTGGGAAGCATAATGTTTGGAAGTTATTTTTTTTAAATGAATCTGGGTTCTAGGAACGTGAACACAAATACACTTTTTCACTTCTTTCACATCAATTAAAGACTTGCGTCGAGAAAGTGGAAATGGTCGGCGTTCGGTCCCACAAACTCCAGTATACGCTGTACGAAAGCCTTGTATTAAAAGAATTTGTATTAAAGTGTAGAAATCCATATGATACACTAACGTTCAATCAAATTTCAAACTTTATGCCGGGAAATATTTCAAATTTGTATTGTTATATTATACTATACCGCCATCTATCTGATAACGGTGAAAGCAAAATGGAATAAAAAGATCCCTTTTACCAAGAGTGGGCGTGACATCGGTTGTTTTATCGCTGGTTTTACGCGCGGCTGACTTTTTTGAAAGATGATAATAATTTATCGGGGCGTAAATCAAGGCACAAAGGTACGGGATTATGTGCCTTATTATCTCGGTGAAATTATTATTTATTCTTTAAAATTATTCGCAATGACAAGGGGGATGTTCGCCTTTTAAACATTTTACACTCATTGCGGATCTTTGCGTTGAAAAGCGAAAATTTATTTAAAACTAGCTTTCCCGACAAACGTTATCATGTGATCCTACTATGAATATTGAATGAGAATTTAAAAGAATGATATAAGTGACTTTTAACCAATGTCCTTTCTGTTTTAAACCACATATTTTCCATCCAAATTCTGTCAATCGCACCAACTATTAACTAATTGACAGTTTGTGTCAAACGACAATTTGATTTCAAAATAAGATTTCTTCACTTTCCACGTATTGGATCGATGTTTTATAGATTTTAGAGTTCGAAGTGTTTTGTAGCTTAGCGCTTCAGTCGCCGACTTTCAAGTTGATGGTCGTAGGTTTAATAGACAGTAACTGTTATCTTCCTATTACACGACACATACCTACGATGATTTGTGTGCAAGATGACACAAGTATATTTGTGTTCTGTTAAAGTGAGCTGAAAAAATATTAAAAAAGGAGAAAACGAGGATCAACCAGTTAGCTGATAGCTTATAGGAAAGAAAACGCCTTGGAAACGCAGCAGGGAATCAAACCAAAGCTAAAGTTTCAAAACCTCTATTAAATGTAACGCTACTAAACTGAAGAGTAAATATCTTCAAAAAGGCTCAACCAATCAAGATTGTCTCTAATATTTAATTTTTTTTTATTTATGATTATTATTATATCATTAATATTATTTGAATTAAGCAAATCAACGGTTTGTAGAGCGGAATCGGGTTTAAAGTGCCGATAAAGCTTATTTGAGTCCTCCCTCCCTCTATCCGTAAAGCCGCGAAACAAATTAAAGTTATCTTAATTACCTTTTAATTACCTGTCCGAAATCTTCCAGAAGGATGATAATCGTTGTAACAACGCGAAACGACAGCAAAACGTAATAATCATAATTGAAACGGCCGCAATGAACATTGAGAGAGTTTTAATTAAAATTGTATTTGCAATTACTGATGCTGGATTTTTTTTTATAATGAATCTGTGCTCACTCAAAGTGAACACAAATACACTCCTCGACTCTTTCACAGTAAGCTACTTAAAGCTTGTGTCGTGAAAGAGGAAGATGGTCGGCACCTGATGGGATCAAACCACGACGTCCGCATCAAACAGTACGAAAGCCGGCGCTGTAACCGCTGGTCTACCAACCACTTCATATAGATGGTATCTTAATTTTATCCCAAAACAGTTCATCCAAATGCGATACGAACTTCGGAAAGCTCCGCAGCCCATACATTTTCCGGTGAGTTTCTATTATTTGAAATAAGAGTACCTACCTACTGATATTTTATAGCAACTACGCATTGGATCATCTTCCTTCGTTGGGAAAATTCTTGAACTGAAATTGATGAATGAAAGAGGACCTACTTTACTTAATGTAGGTAACATTCTTACCGCTTTTGACATTATAAAATGTTCTATTTTTTTTAATTTTCATTGGCCTTTGACATTAATAATAATAATACACTTTATTGGTAAAAATATATAGAACTAGGAGTCTGTTCCTGCTTCGCACGGGTAGGTACATAGGTATTTAAAAAAATAATTCAGTTTTCTTATGATCTTTATAGATCCCTAACTTTATCAAAATATATAATGTAGCATTCTAATGGTCCCCTCCCGTCCGGCTCGTACCCCAGTGACGCCTATATCTCTGCCGCATTTCAAATTTTTTTTTTTAATAAATCAACACTTATTGTGGCATTATTATAATAGTTAGACGTATGCTGTCGCGACACTTTTTGTAGATAATTATGTCTTCTACAAAGTTGTTGTACATTATTTTACTTTATCTTCAATAATTTTCGCAGCGTACGCGATGTAAAGAATATTTTAGGAAAATTTTTTGCACCTTGGGTTACATTATTGGAGTTTTAGTAAGGATCAAAGGCTATATGAAAATAAAATATAGCCTATGTTCAGCGGGGAGAGTGTAGCTTCCCAACAGTGAAAGAATTTTTCAAATCGGTTCAGTAGTTTCGGAGCCTATTCCCATCAAACAAACAATCAATCAAAACTTTCCTCTTTATAATAGTAGTATAGATAATCAACAAAATTGGCAGGTTTATTGCCTAGGGCAATTTCTTCCAACCAAGCTAACCCGTCAGTTGTTTGATTTTTGGTGTGATTGTCAGAATGTGAACTGTTAACATCGTTTAAAACTGATGCATCGGTCGGAATTATATTGGTTAAATAGTCATAATTTATCATTATACAAATTCGCTTTCAATTCACAGTAAAGACAGGACAAAATCTATCGGGATATCTAGTCAAATATTATTACAAACTAGCTTTCCCGACAGACGTTGCCCTGTAGTCTTTACTATGAATATTGAATACAAAATTTGTAATTTACACAAATCAATCAATTCTCCCTTTCACACCCCACTCAGGGGCACAGGGAGGCAACAAGAGCTCTCCATTGCGCTCGATCTTGCGCAATGTTTATGACCTCCTCCCACACCATGTCCATGTCCCTCAGCTCTGCTTCGAAGGAGCGGAAAACATTGTGAGAGGGTCTTCCTCGTCTTCGGGAATAATAGGACCCTTTACACAAAAATACGTTTTAAATATTATTTCTGAAAGCTTGCAAGAAATCCTATTAAAAATCTGCGTGCCAGTGTTTGAAACGCTATACGGTTGTCAGTAAATAAAGTTTGTGTTATGGAATTTTCATAGATGGCGTTTGCGTCGCAAGAAATCCGTTCAATACCAACTTTAATCTTCCTCTTCTTCTTTCTGGCACCTGTCCCAGCTTACAACCTCCGGAGGCTACTAGGGTCGGCTTTTCTCGTTCTCAGGTTATACTCTCTTCAATTTCATATGACACTTCGCACTAACCCGACTTTCTTTTATATTATCGGTAAAAATTGAAATGGTTATATGAGGATGAAAGTAAATCATTCCATGGCCATTTCTTTTCATGGCGTCGTTTCGATGATTGAGCTCAAAACGGTCCTTAACCGTACAGGGATATTTTGTATAAAATATATTATGCTCAGCCTCAAAGGCAATTAATCAAAATACTTATCTTTCAAACATCACCATAATATATCATACATTTAGGGCACTACTTGTATCGTTATTCAGATATTACGTTCAAGTTTATAATTTGTTGGTTTATGATACGAATCTACAAAACATAGGAGTTTGCCTAAGTAGTAATTAATGTTTGCAAGTATTTACCCCGTTGTGAAAAGCCGCAGGACTTTTTTTGATCTTGGAGTTGCAGTCCAGAAACTCTGAAGTTTCAGTTACTTATATCAACTTGAAATTTTTTATGTGATTCCTAAATAAGATCTTTTAGAAAGAAGAGAAAAACGTGTTTAAACGCTTCATTATACGTTGTTGGGCTAAGCTTCCGATACGTATCTAAGGATAACGTGACCAAAGTATGGAAAGCGTCGGCGTTTAGTGTCCAAACGAAATTTAAACTGTTCGATGCATGTGTGTTGCTCATTCCTCTGCTTTTGTAATCTGAAATCTCTAAATTTCTGGAATCTGAAGTCAACCCAGGCACAAAAATCCTTTGAAACAATTTGAGTTTCAGATGAATCCTCTGCATAATGAGTGACGCTTATGGAGAGGAGGTGGACCTGTGGGGCTAGTACGAGTTTAATCGAAAGCTATTTGCACGCTAATAAGCGCTTATTGACGTGCAAATAGCGTTCGAAAATCAAACGATCGAATCGTTCGATCATTATTGTATGGAAATTTTTCGAAACTCTTTTAATGATCGTTTCGATATTCGATCATCGAAAACTTATACTAGTGGTACTGGCTGAGAGAAATGTTAAGGATGCCGAATGATGATTGGTCAGGTAGAGCTATGTTCTTCTCCCCATCAGGATCCCAAAGACTTAAATGACTCTCTGATACTGTGTTCAGTTCCTTCGAAGCAAATCTGAGGAATTTGGATATGGTCTGGGAGAATTTTATAGATTTAATGCAGGATCAAGCGGAGTAGAGGGCTCTTGTTATCTCCCTGAGTGGGTTAAAAATTCGTGATGAGTCCAGTATAAAATCACTACTTATATCCGATCTTTATATATGTTGGGATAAGATGAAAGATTGTTTAGTAAGTAATATTGTTGAAGTGTGCCATATCAGGTACATACCATTAGGAGTGCCATTGTGACGCCCGGAGACGTCGTATGACGTGTTGGATGGATCCAGGGCGGTGTTTGGATCTGAAAAAAAAAACAATTAATTAATCTATGGTTAAAAGCTTTCAACGATTTTTAAGGAATGATGTGAGCACAAATAAACATTAACAAATTATTTGTAATCGCTATAAAAACATATTCGAAAGAAAAAAACAATGACAGCTTTGTTCCATATAATCCAACTCTAAAGAACAAGCATGACGACACAAAACGCCAATCATCGAAGTCTACGATATCGTCCGTTACCAATCATGAATTAATAGTGATTGTCCATATGTCATCATCCCACATCAATCCCGAATATGTGTCAGAGAAAAAACAACACAACGTCTGATGATCTAACTTAGGTACTTTTTTTTCATATATTTTGACATGATGCCATTCTGGATATACCTACCTACATATTTATACATATATTATTATCTAGAAAAGCATTCTTATATCAAAAAATATTATGTAGGTATTGTAATAATTATTATCAAACCATAAGGAATCCCGAAACGGGTCCTGTGTTAAGTGTGTAATATGACAAAATTAAGTAAAATAACAAAATGATGGACGAATGGCTTGACGCGATTGAATTTTGGACTAATGGATATCCGACTCTCCCTATCACTCCACATCATCCATTTGGTTTTCCCAACTCGCAGTTATTTTTCGGAATGACATTGCTGTAGGTAGCTTTAATCTCCTTAATCTCTCGATCATTTCGATAGATGTCGCCTAGAAGATTACAAACAGTACCCGCCAGTTACCTAAGGGTTACATCGTAGGAAAATTGGTTCAAAGCCTGCCTCCGACATCGCTGGAGAGGTAAAAATCTGGATCAATGGAACCTAATGGTGAATAGTTTCTATAGTGTAAAATGATGATTCTAAACCAGCTGCTAATGCGAGGGCTATAATAAGCCCGAATGGTTATGGATATGGATCCAACAAGTCAATCTTCATATTGGCTTCAAATATTGAAAAATTCCATCATAGGCATTGCTCCATTTGAAAGGATGGAGTGAGTCTGAATGGCGGATCCTACAGAATTAAACAACTAAATAAACATGCGGTAATATCCACATATAATACCTACATAACAAATTTCTGACTATGTTCCTTAGTTACCTACACATAACGGATAAAATAACACGGTAAAAGTAGCTTTAAGCTGTAGGTAATATAAACCCTATGCTAAGATTAATATGGTTAACTGGTAGAAGTATTAAAATTGACAAAAAAGCAATGAGCATTTTATTATAAAAACCTTTTTTTAAATAAGCCAACAATGCGCATTTCAAGCGGTTCTCAGCCAACTGTTTACTTTGCATGAGTCGAGCCAATCCATGCGTGAACGAGAATCAGAAGGGGAAATCAGAAAGAAAGTAGGAAGGAATGCGAGAGAAAGAGTGTAAAAAATAAACACAAATCATTCGATTCGATTTCGTAAGTAGTAGTAGTAAGTTTATGAGTTGTGTACCTACAATAAGGGCCATCGTTTTGCAAAATAGCAGCAAAAGCTATCGGTTGACAAGAATATAACCTCTTATAATTTATTGTTAGAGGTACTCCCGACAAGGACGTCCTCTAGCATTCCTTCCCTTAGTCATGCTCTCTACCTCTACTATTGTGTGCAGGAGATTGTCGTGGCGTAATATGTGGCCTATCCATCTGGACCACCTCTCTTATATGGTCTTAACAATACGCCTCCCTTCTTTGATTCTTGAGAGAACCTCCTTATTCGTGATGTGGCCCGTACAGGAAATTCTATACGACCATATCTCGTAGGCTTTTAGTCCTTTTCTCTCTTTCGGTAAGACACCATGTCATTGGCTCACACCCATAATACAACAAGATGCTCCACACATAGGTCTCCAACAGTTTTTTCGGAGCTTCATATCTTTATTATGTTTGACTCGACATATCATACAAATCTCAATTTTGAGGTGCTATGTATGGTCTGTTCTGATGTATGACTCGGAAACCTGGACCTTGAAACTATGCATTACGAACCAGTGGAAAGCATAATTTGGAATGTGGCTTCACAGAGGTTGGTAAGGTGAGGAATGATATGAAAGGAATGTGGAGTGATGTTGGCGTAGTGACTAGACTGAAAATTAATAAATTAAGGTGGTTCGGGCATGAAGAGAGAATGAACGAGGAGAGAATGACTAAAAAAAGGATATATGAATCTGAAAGAATGGGTGCACGCAGACGAGGCCGACCTCGAATGACATGGTCCGACCATATCGGTGCCGTCTTACAGGAGGGCCAAGTCAGGAGCAAAAGGAATAGAAGAGTATGTATGCGGAATGTTATGCGTTTGGAGGAAGCGAAAGAGGTTTGTTTGGATAGGAAAGAATGGAAGTCCGTACTCTCTGCCTGCTCGTAAAAAAAGTTGTGTTTTCACAGAAAAATAGTTCGTATACCGTGGGCAGATTTGGTTAGCAATTCAGAAGCACTGGATTGATCTGATTGCAACAGAGAGTTGCTTAGTACAATTAAAGTCCGCAAGGTTTCATATTTGAAGCATATTATGCTTGAGGAAAAGTATGAAATCCTTCAACTAATTTTGATGGGCAAGATTGATGGACACCGTGAACCTGGTAGAAGACAGATCTCGCAATGTGCGTGATTAGACCGGAAAAGGGCTAGTCCAGAAACTGTTCCGAGTAGCAAGAGATAGAGACGTCTTTAAAGAAGTGATTGCCAACGTCGGGGAAACCTGATAAGGCATAACAAGAAGTAGAAGTATATCATGAATAAAGAAAAAACAAACATTAAGTATATGGGCGGCTAGAGAATATAATGTGTTTAGAAGAAGCGATGTGAGGAAGATAAGAATATAATAAGATAGGAAATAAAAAATAAATGTAACAAAATTGTCACAATGTAATATTTTCCATTCAGGTGAGAAAATTTGATTTTATGAAAAGATGATTACAATATTGTATACAGGGCGGGCGTTACAAATCGGTCATACACGTACCATTGCAGTTTTGTCATAATATAATGCACTACCAGCGAAAGAAAGGATGTGTAATATTTTAAATCATAGGTGGTTATTGGTGGTTGGTAGACCAGCGGTTACGACGCCGGCTTTCGCACGGACGCACTGTTTCGTGCGGAGGTCGCGGGTTCGAATTCCGGCCGTGCCGACCATTTCCGCTTTCACGACACAACCCTTTGGTTAGTGTGAAAGATGTCAAAAAAAAAGCATTTGTGTTCACTTCGAGTGAGCACATATTCATTTTTTATGTATGTATGTATGTATTGTTTTGTTTTCATTTGCATGATTATATTGTGCAAAATGAGAGTTTCTTAACATTTATAAAAATACGAATCCCTTAAATGGGATAGTTAATGAGTTTCCTTTACATAGTATTTTCCCTAGAAATATCACCAGATTAGGCTCACCAGGAATAATTTACTATGGCTACATGTCTATTTTGCTGTAATTGTGACGGGTATTCCTGCTAATTACCTTAAATGTAAAAACTAGACATATTTTCAGCTATTTAGATAGTATCAATATTAATCAAATACTTTACACCAAATCAGAAGCAGTTATAGGTATTTTATGGAATTGGCAGTCATATTGCTTTTCATTTGTCAAATTTGATAAAAAAATGGCCAAATCCCGAGCAGAAATGATCAAAATGGGTTATATCCAGTATGAAATAACAAAACTGGACATATCAAAATTTCTAATTGCAATGTATTTTTATTCTGCGTAGTAAAATCTTTGAATTTCGAAGGCCGTTTAACATAATAGTCTTAATGATTTTCTTTATTTTTGATCAGTAAGTACATATGTACTAAAACCATTATGGTTTGCAGAACGTTGTAATATGGTGATTTTACCACAGTTTTGTTGGTTGGAGAAGGCTACTTTTGTCACTAATCGACAGCGTTTGTGTGGCAAGTGGCGAAATATGTGACATTGTTATGCATGAAGTATGTAAGTAATCCATCTCCATATTAACCCGCAAGTGAGTGAACTATTTCATGATAATGTTTATATCGAGGCGAACACTCTGTATTTTATATTATTGTGTACCTACGTATAAAAAATATCGCCTTGGGGCCTTTTTATTCTCCCAGCATAATCTCAATCAACTAACCGTGTTTGTACACCTCAAAGTGGCGCGAAAATCATTTAAAAAACGAACAAATAAAAATAGAAATCAGTTTGTAACGCCACGTGATAAAAACTATTGGAGGTGAAAACATATGAATACAGGTACAGACAGACATCAACGTGAATAGTTTATTGGAATACTATATACTTAATCAATTGAGTGCTTTAACCTTATAATTCAATATGAGGAATTAAAGAGAAACGGCTGTTTGGAACACCGGCGATCCAACGTGTGTTTATCAATACATAAAAAAAATTACAGTGGGACACATATATGTAACGATACGAGTCGGAAGACCGTGATTAAGGATTGACAACGGAGGACGATGTAAAAAGGGATGGAGTGCAGCTTCTTGAAGGAACACGGCAGAGAAGGACAAAGAATGATATGGGTTCCCATGTCAGATGTAACAAAATGGCTGCCATCACCACCTGTCAAAATTATATCTTTTGAATCAAAATTTGAAACAATGTTGCACAATAATGTTATAGGAACATTCCACATCTCGCGATCACGTATGACTTAATATCCTAAAACCTAACAAGATAATTTTAATTTTTGTTGGTAAGATGATACTCACTACGACGATGAATAAAATAATATTGTTTTCTTCTTCTCAGGCTATACCCGTCCACTCCTGGATAAAGGCCTCCTCCATCTCCTTACACGCCGCTTAATCTTGAGTTATCTGGACCCACTAGACCTTAACATGTTTTACGAGGTCATCCTTCATTCTGGGTCTCCAGATTTTGACTCTCTTCGACTAGTCATTAGGGTGATAGTATGGCTCTTTCCATGGATGGTTGGGTAACCCTTATATTTTCCATGCTCAATTTGGTCAGTGTCACTGTTTTCAGGCCATATGTTGTGACTGGTATTTATGCACGTTTCATATTCCCTGCCTTTAAGTTCTTCTTCCTTGTTTTGCGGCAATCAACTCTCTCGAGAGTGATTAAAGTTGTCCATGTGAAATGATATATCGAAAAAATGTAATAAAAAAAACAACTGTTGCTACGGGAAGTATTCTAAATTTTGCGTAGTTTTCAACGTAGCTCATTTATAGGAAAATGAAGCAATTTATGACCCTTTTCTATGCTTGTCAAATAACAGGTTTTGCTGTTTGTCTTTGATAAAAATATATGAATCATCTAATGTAAAATTGACCGTAACCTTTAGAAATAAGAGGACTATCCTTTTTTTGGTGCCGAAACCAGGGACCTTTTTTCGAAGAATGTTACTAGTGATATTTCTGAATACTTCCATTTTGATGATTCAAAGGAGACTTTTGCTTCTGAGAATATCAGTTCTGGATGTTTTGTATTTGATTTATTATCAGATTATGCATTTATCCCAGAATTAATTCTTTTAGTAAAATATATTTAAATTTATTGGTTTATATGGTAAGAAATGTTCGAGATGTGAGTAGAGAAAATGTCTTTTGTAGGCGTGCAAGGGTTAGAACCTCCCTATTTATTATCCTCGAGGGTGCAAAAAGATGACGCGGAATGCTCTACTAAGACAGTAGATGGCGCGAGTATAGCATATAAATGAACCGTAATCGTTTTACGTGTAAACGTTCTGAGAGGGCTTATCAAAAATTTACATAACTCCATATTACGGGTATCTGGTAATGCATTGATTTTTATAAAATAGTGATCATTTCTATCGTATCTACAATATTAAATGTATTTTAGAAGTGATTGGTAGTCTACTAGTTCAGTCGCCGACTTATTTTTTGAAGATTGCATTGCAGATTGAAGATTGCTGGTTTCCACCATAACAACACATATTTTTGCTTTCTGTGACTTATTTATTTATTTATTTTCGGTTTATTCTTTCATCAGCCGGCATTACAGTATTCACCTATGCACCGGCAGATGTCAACAAAACATATATGCAAACAAACTTATGGCAGTTTTAGGAGAGTATTTTGTTCTGCGTAAAAAGTATTTGTGTGTAGATTTGGCCCAGATTTAATTTTTTTAGGTTTTACGTAATTCACCAGACGTTGGAGAAAATTTTTACTGTATTATTTGTTAATGGAAGAAGAGTTCTACCATAGTCCTTTAAGCACTCATTCGTTCACGATAAAATTATTTAATTTTAAACTAAACTTGTTGACTTTAATTTTTGTAACAATGCTAAATTTAATATAAAATAAATAACACTCTTCTATCTTCGTGTCAGTATAGCCGGCGGAACTTAATGCTTGAAGCATTGTCTACCAGTCAACCGGTCCCGTCCAATCTGAGACAGGATTCCAACCCCGAGTAGAAATTTCAAGTGAAAAAACACATGGAAAATTTCTGACCCGACCGGGAATCGAACCCGGGACCTCTTGATCTGAAGTCGGAGCCTTTGCCACTAGGCTACCGAGGTCGGTAATATATGATATGATTAAATTAATTGATGTGACACCTCAGAATTGGATTTTGTTCTAAAAATGCTAAAGGATAGGTACCGCTTGAATCATTAAATTCTTTGAGATACTTATTTTTCTTTACTGTGATACACAACTATTGTATTTTTTTCTTCTTCCATTTTGTAAATTGTATGTAAAGGCAACCATTGGTTGCGTAGATTTCAAATAAATAAAAAAACAAATAACTCCTTTCCTGAAAATTAATTACATCCCAAATTCCTACCTTGGGCTCTATGTAATCTACATTGTATATTATATACTTCATTCTTTTTATTTCCATGTCCACGTTTCACATCCGTCCACCATTAATAAATATAGGATAACGCGTTAGCACTTTAGCTTGTAGTGAGACGATATTGTTTCTCGTAATAGAACATGGTGCACCACCCACTTTGCTACGTTCTACTTCATTTTCACACATTATATCGCTGCTAAGTATACTTCCTGAATAAAAATGCCCATTCACCTGCTCAAGGTGTTCATTTTCTGCAACAATAATTTTAAAATACATTTTTCTTGATCGCTTTCAAAGATGGAAACCTATTTTTTGCTGACATTCATTTTTTTTAACTTTTCACCAATTAAAAAATGAGGTGTTATCACCTTTTGAAACTTCGGTCAGGATTATTTGGTGAATGATAATTTGGTATTATCTATGGCAGTAAGTTAGCGGTGTCGTCTAAAAATTATGCGTTGGGTGTGACATGAATTGAGATTTGAGAATTTCAAATGGGAAATTCAGGTCATACAACCACTATACAATTATCTTCCGCGAAGCTTCTATAAAGTTTATAAGGTCATAATATACTTAATTGATGTGACACCCCAGGATTGGATTTTGTTCTAAAAAGGTTTTTCAAGACATGGCATTAACATTTTTCAAGTTTGTGTTCACACATGGGATTTTTGACAATGAGCTATTTTTCTATTTAATTGCTTTTAAAAGAAGTACTTAAGATTACAGAGACAACTTCTTTGTAAATCTATTTCCTTCAAGCCAATAAGATGAAGCTAATGGTAAAAAATCCTTCAGTATTTTTACAAAGAGAAATAACAGAAAACTTAACCGTGATAGAATTTTGTTTTGAATTTAAAATTACATAAAACAATAGAGTTGAGAATAAGGTTCTTATGAAGGCTTTACAAATAATTAACAAGAAGTTTTTATTCAATCCCCAGTTCTTTTATTCATTTTCATCTCGATAAAGACATTATTTACAATTCACACTTTGTCATGGAAATCATAACTTATTTTATGTGTATAAATCAAAACTTTGTTACTTGTTAGACATTCCGTAGACGACTCATCAAGAATGTAAAACAGGCCCATCACTTCTTCTTCTATGGAAGATATGGATATGATTGGGATATGTATTAAGGATGCCGAATGACAGATGGCCGAGAAAAGAAAGCCGAGATTTCCCTTTGATCAGGGTCCCAAAGACGAAGAAGAGAATGACGCTCTCAAAACTCTTTTAAAATTTAGAAGGTTATGTATTGACGTGCTACTTACAAATCATCCGTTAACACTTTTACACAAAAATGAATCTGAACCTGTAGTGTTACATTATGATTGAGAATGCGATTGCGATTTTTGTTTATTTACCTAGAGCTTATGCGAACGAGTGACGTTACAAAAAAAACATACCTACTTATCGCAATCGTAACTGTAAATTTACAATAGGCTACGGTTCCAAGTCTCGCTCAAAGTGAAGACAGAATTTTATCTTCGCCTTTGAGGTAATCATGTCGAATGCACATTAGTAGTTATTCTAAGTAAGACATATCAAATGCTTTTCTATAGTCTGTTGGCAAATATACACTATACAGTCCAGTTTGAATAATGCCACTGTGACGTAGGAATGACCTCTGTAAGATATTAAAAATTTACAAAGAAAATGCGTGATCGATATTGTGGATTACTAACAACTGTTTCAGGGGTGGTGGAAAAGTTTGGCACTAAAACGCATCCTTTTATTTTTATTTTGTAGCCTAGTGCTTCCGTCACCGACTTTAATTTTTATTAATACCTACTGTTTCGTACTGAAAGTTGTTGTTTCAATCCCAGGTGCCGACTATCTTCCTCTTTCACGACACAAGCTTTTAGTATCTTACTTTGAAAATAGCGATGTGTGTATTTGTGTTCATTTTGAGTGAGCACAGATTTATTTCTTTATAAAATAAGTTCTAACTTTTTTTAAAACAGATTATCTAAAAAGCTAATTTGTCTTGTTGACGAATTTAAAACAAGGTATTCGAGATCTGTACCACTAGTATAAGTTTTCGATGATCGAACATCGAAACGATCATCGAAAGAGTTTCGAAAAATTTCCATACAAAAATGATCGAATGATTCGATCGTTTGATTTTCGAACACTATTTGCAGGCTAATAAGCGCTTATTAGCCTGCAGATAACTTTCGATTAAGCTCTTACTAGCCCCACTGTTCCCGGCTGGAAACGTTCTTATCCATACAATTTTTTACTCCCTGGAGAGAAGGATTATGGTGGGGATGGTCGGGAGCAAGAGGGGAAGAGGACGATTGCCCACGAAATGGTCCGATCTTGTTAGGCGGGCAACGGGGACCACACTGCATGGGTCCATAAGAATGGCTGAAGACCGGGAGAGATGGAGGGAGTTGGTGGGGATGCATGGCGGTCACGATCCTCTGCATCGAGGAACCGACTGAAGAAGAAGAAGAAAGATTCGAGATCTGTTCCCGGCTGGAAACGTTCTTATACATAAAATTTTTACCAGATAGGAAACTTCACTTCACTTAATCCATGTTCGATCCCATCAGTGTGGAGCATGTGGACGCCACGAATTTTCTCCAACCCTCTATATCTTGCATCAGTTGCACAGCTTCATCCCAGCTTAGTCCAGCATCTTTAAAACCGCAATGACTATCCGCTTGATTGTTAATTTCGCCCTGCCTCGCCTTCTTGTCCCATCCGGATTGTAGAAAAAGCTTGACAATTCAAGACTCTCGGGGGAGATGCGGAGAATATGACCAAGGCAGCTCAATCTGCGATTTTGGATTACCGAGATGATTGTCTGTTGTGCTGTTCTGGCGCGTACGGTCTCATTTGAGACATAGCGGTACCACCTAGTCCCCAAAATCTGATAGGAACCGATTTCATATAAAAAAAATAGGAAAAATGTTTTCTTTTTTAATTATTATAGATAGGTACTTACGCATTTTTCATCCTTTAAAATATCATTGAAGTCTGTATACTTCTTAAATGTATTGGAGTGAGTTAAAGAAGTAAATTTGGTTTAAACTATTCGGTCGCCCCTTACTACAAATCGGTACTGACATCATTACAGCACGGAAAGGGTATAGACAACATTTATGTCAATGTACTATTGGATGTGTTGATAAATCTTTTTGTCCATACCTACCCACCTCTTCATTCCTAAGGGATTCGTTTTATAACATCCTTTAAAAAAAATACCAAAATTAACCCTTTTTTAAATAGCAACAACGTCAACCCTTGATTTTTATTATGAAGAATCTATCAAACAAAAATACAACAAAACTATACATAGGCTTTATGGTCATTCTGACGTCTTAAATCTCATCCTATAATTAAGTAGGTATAAAATATTATAATTTCTACCAATCAATTGCGATACCTTTAAATTGAAACAGCGAACTACGTTTACTAATGGTCGGCCAGTGCTCGAAATTCGACCGTAACTTATTTAGATCATAAAGGTTTGGGTATTGAGGTTCCATTGTCAAAGGCTGAGCGAGCGCTATTTTACGATTTTCTTTCAAAAATAATGACATCGAAACGTCAAATTTGAAATGTACAAAGTTTTTCTAATATTGTGAGAGACAAACAATATTAATCCATTCTCAATTTGACTACAGATAAACAAAATAAAAAGGGTGCGTCTGTGTCAATGTCGTATCGACACAGGACAATATATTAATAATATGAATAAAGTTGGAGAAATAAATTAATAATTCTTATCAATACTGAATGATGCATATTAATATATTTAGATGTGAAAATTGCAATTCACGAGTGTCAAGCTATTAACAGAGAGGAATGTCTTGAAGAATCCCGCTAACGACACAACAACGGCTGCTTATATTCTTTCAGTTAAAAAAATAAATTGGATTCTTGGTGGAGAAAATCCCGTAACAAGAAAATATAATTTATTAGTATTTGGACGGATTATTGACAAAGAACAAATGAGTATTCGGTATGAGATTTTCATTTGTTTTTACGTAAAAGAAATTGGGGTAAGAAGTAATGATACGATACGAACAAAATTATATGGACATACTTTGTTTTTTTTAAGGAAATAAGTAAAAAAATCTGCTGATTTATTTGCTTTTTTTTACCCATCACGTTGATTCCCGAAGGGGGTAGGCAGAGAGTACGAACTTCCATTTTTTCCTATCCAAACAAACCTCTTTCGTTTACTCCAAACGCATTCCGCATACATGCTCCTCTATTCCTTTTGCTCCTGACTTGGCCCTCCTCTAAGACGGCGCCGATATGGTCGGACCATGTCATTCGAGGTCGGTCCCGTCTGCGTGCACCCATTCTTTCAGATTTATATAATATCCTTCTAGTCATTCTCTCTACATGCCGAAACCACCTAAATTTATAATAAAAAATGCTTTTTTTTCTTAAGTAACAAATATATATGTAACTTTTTCAAAACCAATCGTGTCGATCTTTTTCTCAAACACCTCTATTGAAAAACAAAAATCAAAACAAAATAATTTATTTTTTTCGGTAGTAATATTATTCTGTACCTACTTGTTTTCATCACTCATTATGGAGCAGTTCATTGAGTTTAGAACTCTCATGTATCAATATCTATCTATAATTTTGTAATTCGGGGGTAATGTAATCAAAATGATTTTTAAGCCAACCCAATCGATATTGCATAAGAAATCGATCGAATAAATATATAGATATGAACTGCAAGTGATATCAAACGATAGATTACCAAATGTCAAAATTAACATAATAAATGACCGTTAATATAGTTTTTCTCAAACAAATTTTTCATCTTTTTTTTTCAAATTAGTTTATTTATTTGTATCAAAAAGTATAAAAACAATAACAAATTAATAAAAACAAACCGTTAATAATAAATAAAAAATACAAGAATACAAATAAAAATAATCCCAGACAGCACCAGGTGCTGGTATAAGGGATCGGGTTGTACTTTTTTTGATTTATTATAAAACACTATTGTTGGACAATATTAGGTCACTCTCACCTTTCCAAAATATGATTCTTGAGACGCTTCACAAACAGTGCTTCGCTCCCACAGCCCTTGACTTCTTCCGGCAATTCATTAAATATCAGGAGAGCAGATTAGAGAAGTCCATATTATCTGTTTCTATCGGTTCTTGGAACGTTCTCCACTCTAAAGTGATTTCGCTGTCTCGTGCTGTATATACGCATTAACATCACTGTTTGATATTGATGCCATACTTGATTTTATCTGTTTTTTTTTTTTTAAATTTTATCTTGATCATCATTGCTCCATAACTTTTTTTAATGAATCTGTGCTCACTCAAAGTAAAAATAATAATGCTTTTAGCGGACCGATACAGAATTGCTCCTAGCTTTAATAATTTTAATCATGTTTACCGTGCGTCCTAACTTGAAACGACATGTTTCATAATATACTTATTCAAACGCAGACGCATCGTTCGAATTGAGAACATTGTATGATTGCTCATCACATGGTTGCTCGAGTGCCTGAAGAATGATGCCACATCCTATTAAGATCTTTTATCTGTCAAAATTCGAAACAAAATCGCACTCTTCTCCCCGAATTTCATAATAAATAATTAATATTTTAATCAAAGTGTGCGGATAACCGTGGGAGATGTTTCCAAAATGGATATTAATATTCATAAACACTGAGAAATAACTTCATAGATTTGAATTTTTAACGAATCCCATCTTGAAAGACGGGATATTAAGAATTTCATAATATTGTGTAACTTATCCTAATTGGATGATTGAAGAATTACCGATTAACATATTTATAATTGTGAAATTGTAAGAACGGACGAAAAAATCTCTATTTTTGTGATATGGGTCGCCTCTAGTTATAAATAATTTATATCTTCTATTTACTACGATGAACAACGCTATTATTCTCATATTGGAAAAGTCATAAAGCAGTTGAAATAATAATTTCACATTGGAACGTAACTTCAACACGGGCGCCATCTGTTGAAAGTAATAATAAAGTTGAATTTTATTAATGTTAAATAGCGACCATTCGTAGGAAAAATATAAAACATCTTTTATTTAACGAGAAACGCTAATAATAATAACAAATTAAATTATAATTAACTGCTTTAAATTATTTGGCGATGGTTCGGGATCCGTATAAATTAAATTTTATTAACTTTATAATGTTAAACTTATAACAACATTTTTGAAAAAGAAATTTTACTTACGGTTTTTGAGATTATTATTATTTGAACACTGCAAAGAAAAAAGGATTTTAGAAGATTCCGTAAAGTTTATGGAGGAAATCTAAAAAGCTTCACTCTGACTTTTTAAAGTAAATTGAATTCGAAATTAAAATTATTATTACACTTCAACTGCCGGGTTTTTTCACTCATAGGTATATTTTATAAACGTAGGTTGATATAACCCGGCTCCTGTGAAAAGTACCTACTTCATCTGTTGAAACTTCTTCTTTTTCTTCTTCGTTTCCTCAACACTGAGGATCGTGACTATTGGTTTGAGTGTTGCCAGCTGAAGATCATCATTATTTTACTCATTCAGTAAAAACAAGTCTTAAGCGTGTCATTCACGATCACTCCATCCGTCCAATTGGAGCGATATCACACAAAATGCGACCGTGAGTGAGGAAAACCAAATGGATGATGTGGAGTGATATGGAGAGTGGGATATCCATCAGTCCAAAATTCAATCGCGTCAAGCCATTCGTCCATCACTCCAAACGGATCGTTAATGGGGAAACTCGAGTGGACCTGGTCCAAATCGTCACGTCACTTGATTTTCAGTGTTGAAATTTTACTTTACTCATCACACCCTGTCCCGTAAGGGATAGGCAGAGAACAGACCTTTTTTCTAATCTCTTTCGCATCATCGACATATCATTTTTCAGACAACCTCTCCTATTTCTCTAACTTCTGACCTGGCCCCGTAGACAAATTCAAATTGGAGTTCGATTATAAACGAAAAATTCGTCAATGTTCAAATTGGAGTTCGATAAATACCTAAAAAAGACAGTTGTGCCGCGTATCCATCGTCTGGGTAATAAATATTTGCAATGCATAGATATTTGAATGCAGTCACGAGGCACTCAGGTCTCATATTGTGTTATCTGCATTCGCCCGGGAAGAATAGATCTACATGATTGTGTTGGATACATCGTTTTGAGAGACCGCTCTCTCTTTTCGCCCCGTTGAATTTGTTTCATCTCTCACCACCTTCTACATAGCGGCTCCATTCTGTTTAAAATGTCATTTTTGTTCCTCTCAAAATAAATGTACAATTAATTAATTCATTATTATTTTAATGCTTTTTCTCGGTTTTTCAGGAAACGTATGTGCCTGAAAACAGAAAACTATTGTTGTTATTTCTATTGTGATATGTGGCATGAGGTGTATTGTGGTTTCTGTTGCTTCTGTTTTTGCTGCTGTTGTTGTTGTCATGTTGTGAAATTTTTATACCTGCTTATTATTGTCGCTATTATAATTGTTATTTTTTTTGTAAAAGGCATTATCGCCGTATATTGTGAAATAAATAAATAAATAAAAACTGTCCACTGGAACATGTAAGCAAGTATTTAAACCAAACAAAGACACTTGTATGAAAACATAAAAAAGTGGACAGTCAATTTTCTTCCTACTCTACATTGTCGAAGAATTCGTTTGTAGTCGATCGTCAAATGCAATTTGTCTAGGCCTACTAACTGGCCTTTCTTGAGAACGGAATCGATGAGTTCGAACCACGAACCATGTCATTATCGGTCAGGCTTTCATGCATCTTTCCTTTCAGCCTTATATTATTATGTTACAAGTTTTGTTACATTGTTTGAGTTACAATGATACACTAGCTGACCTGTCAAAATTAAATTGAATTTCATTTAGTGAACAATGACATGAATAGATATTTTCAATTATTATAAGCTACATGCAATGCTGTATTCATTCTGTTCGAGTTTATCTATTCATTTGAAACCCAATGGTTAATAAATAATTGAAAATTGCGCTTTTATGGGACTTTTCCCTCTAAAATAAAAAAAAATACAATATTTTTTTTGATATTTTTTTTTCGATATTGAACCTAGTAATTATCGAGCACAATAAAGAGCTCTTGTTGACTCCCTATAACCCTTAAGTGGGGCGTAAAGGTTGGTTGGATTTAGAGTAATTATTCTGTTATCCGGAGAGGAGAAGAATTCAATAAATCACACATCTGTTCAGCCGATCTCGAGTTGTAATTATTCGAACTAACCCGACTTTCTTTTATATTTTTATTTTATATTTTGTTTAAAGCTCACAATTTTAATACTGTAAGTCTCGTTAGCTTAAACTAAGCATTGTGTAATTTGGGTTTTTCCTCTGTGTTAATTAAAAAGTCCCAAACAAAACCATATTGTATTGCGGATTTAAAAAGGATCTTCATTTTCACATTATTCTCATTTACTTTTCATCTTTATTCTTCTCTTTATCTCCTTTACGGCGTATTGAATGTATTGTAGGGTGTTCAAAAGGAGTTATTCTCCTAAACCGGTTTCGTCTTGTGCTTAACAAAAAGGACAATAACTATAAAAAGTTACCGCGGGAGATTTTCGGAAAGGCATTTGGAAGCGTATGATGACCGAAACCGTCGCACATACGGTGGCTGAAATAAAATTTAAAAAGGACTTTATGAACAAAATGACACTATTATTCGAGGCATTAAAAACAGGGACGAATCGTACTATGAAAATATTTTTGACTTTTGAATAAGAGGTTCCAGGTACGAGTCGTGCTTGCTTCTAGGCACATTAAATTTTATTTTGTTTTATAACAAAAATGTTAAAATACATGACAAAAAAAAAACACGACAAAAAAAGACTTAGCGAAATCGGTCCAGCCGTTCAGGCGTTATACGATGGCCACGCGAAATAAGTCTCCATGCATTTTTATAATATATTTAAGATTATTTTTATTCCTTTAATATTTTGTTAATAAATTACATAACGTATTTCTTATTAAACGTGATCTTGATCTACGTTTAATAAGAAATACGTTTGATCCAAAATATTATCTTTGCGTATAATCCCTTAAAATAAATCTTTGACAAAACAATGAAACATGTTTATTTTTATTTTAAAGGAAGAACCTGTATATTCATTTACAGCTTTCTAACTTCATTTATCTGAGATATATGGTTTTTCAATAAAAACTACCACGCACACTAAATATTTTTGACTTTTAAAAACGGAACAATACAATTTATCTCTTTCTGAAGAAATATTTTTTTTGAAATTTCGATAAAACCAGTTTTAAACTTATTAGTAGCCATTGGAAAATCATCAGTTTTTCTATGTGACTTTTTTCATCCTTTTTAGTAAAATTTTGGAAAAATAGCCAGACTCCCCCCTACTCTTTTCTACAGGAGAATTCATATGCCAAAACTCAAGTTCTTACCATGTCTAGTTTCCGAGATATTCGTATACTTTTAAAAACATTCAACCCTATTTTTACCCCCTTAGGATTTTCAAAAATCCTTTCTTAATGGAAGGTTTTATATTAAAACGTACCTGATTTTCAAATTTCACTCTTCTACGATTAGCCGTTTGGGCTGTACATTGATGAGTGAGTATGTCAGTCAGTCAGTCAGGCACTTTCCTTTATATTAATAGATATTTAATTTGGGAAATAAAATAAATAAATATGGTTTTCAATCCGCCCCTGTAAAACCAATATACTTTTGTTTTTAAATAGTTCTCATTTCATTTGATTACTTTTCTAATGTGTTTTAAGTAAAGGCAACTGGATTTATTCTACATTAATAATAATAATTGGGTTATGAAGACCTCATTGCGTGTGATTTGAAGTACACGCCCTTAAATTTATCAAATCCTGTTTCACCACCGATAATTGGGGTACAAGATCGGGTTGATATATGGAAAGGCAAGTCTCTCCACGGTCGATTCTTCGAAACTTTAAATTCATCACATGTAAGCCTTGAAGATTCGACTGGATGGTTGAGGTTTGGTGAACTATTTAGCGAAACAGAAGGTTTTGTCTGTGCAATACAAGACCAGGTCATCGTCACTAATAATTATAAAAAATATATTATTAAAGCACCTGATATAATTGATAAATGTCGTGCATGTAGCCAAACAGGAGAAACACTCAGACATATTTTGTCTGGGTGTTCTCTCCTGTGTGGTTCTGAGTATCTGCACAGACATAACGATGTGGCTAAAATAGTTCATCAAAAACTTGCCTTGAAATATGGTTTGCTCGATCTTGAAGTACCTTATTATAGGTACACCCCAATTTCGGTAATGCAAAACAGTAATACAAAGTTGTATTGGGATATACCAATACAAACTGACCGAACGATTAACGCAAATCGTCCGGACATTGTATTGGTTGATCGTAGGAACGGGATAACGTATCTCGTGGATATCACTATACCATATGACGAAAATTTGAAAAAAGCCGAGCAAGATAAGATAATTAAATATCTTGATCTTGCTCACGAAATCAAGGATATGTGGCATACACCAACCACGCACATAATACCTATAGTGATATCGACGAATGGAGTTATTCCTAAGTCTCTTAAAGACAATCTAGAGAAACTTGGCATCTGTTGTGGTCTCAGATATGCCATCCAAAAGGCAGTTCTGTTGTCCTCATGTAGGATGTTAAGAAGGTTCCTTTCTCTGTAGTTCGAAGATCTCTCATGATTAAATTACATCGTGATGTATCATGAGAGATAATACCGATATTTTTATATTTAGTATATAGCATTGTATTTAATTTTAATTTATTTTTATTAATTTTTTTTTACAATGATGTATACTTCATATGATATATTGTGATTTGATGAATAAATGATTTGAAATAATAATAATAATGTAATGTAAATGTAAATGTTTGATATTAATTAAAGATAAATATGTTTACGTACTTTTGTACGATAGTTTCATACAACTTTTACTTTTGTTTTTTATATGTTTTATCTTTTGTTTAAAAAACTAAAAGTAAAAAATGTTGTAAACTTTACACGAAGAGACCTCTAATTGTAATTACAGAAATGTCTCTCAAACCTCATCTGTCGATATTTAAAAAAAATATAAATATATTTTACAATACATACATTTTTTATTCCCATAAGTGTGTATTTACACCAAACGAACATAGAGCCGAATCTAGAAACAGAGCATATTTTCTTTTATGGTGCACAATGGAAAAAATAACAAGCAATAACAACGAAAACCGTCAGAAACACATGCATCAACAGTAGAACTGCCAAGTAGATTTACCAACAAGCACCATTTCATTTTTCATCCGCCAGAGGGATGAATCTGTAACAATTCTGGGGGATATAAAAAACCATTTTTCAGACCTCAATTTCACTCTTCTCTCAGTAGCCGTGCGTACCTCTTCCATAGTGTAATATTTTCATCAAAAAGTTGCAAGCTGAAAAATGTTTTTAATCTCCTGCAATTGGAAATGATTTTCAACCATTTTTGAAATTAAAATTTACCTAATCGAGTTACGTTCGTAGGTTTGAGTGTAATTTAAGCCAACCAAATTTATTTTATTAGGAATACAGTTTTTATTTAATTTTTTTATTAAACTTTTTTAATAAAATTAATAAAACATTTTTAAATAATAACCGTATACGTAATATTTCATTTCGTGATGTAAAAATAGCGAACGAGTGGCGGAGTGGATTTCACATAATTAATAAAGGAGAACGCGGCCGGTTTCAGGTGATTAAAATACTTCTTTCATAACGTTATTTAAATTGAACAATTAATTATTTATTCGTCGTCATGCACAGATCCCGCATGGTCGCAGGTGTTAAAAAACTGAAGTTTAAAACTGCGAAATTAGTTAGAGTTTTAAGTAATTTGTGGAAAAAAAAAACTAACGAAGTGGTTTGTAGTCTAGCGGTTACAACGCCGGCTTTCATACGGTTTCGTGCGGAGGTCGTGGGCTCGATCCCAGGTGCCGACCATCTTCCTCTTTCACGACACAAGCTTTAAGTAGCTTACTGTGAAAGAGTCAAAGATTGGATGCGTCTTCACTTTGAGTGAGAACAGATTAATTTTTATAAAAAAATGTTTGCTATAAATTAATTTATGTAAATAATTCCACCAAGAATGCACCTTTGATTAATTCGCTTAACTTATTTCTTCTTGTTTTATCACAGTACATTTAGTGTATTTGCGCTGCAAAAGTTTGTATTTGGTTGCGCAGGGCCTTGGGATTAGCGCTGAAAGTAGATTTTCCGAAAGTGTATGGATGACATATTCCTAGTTTATGAGCAGGATATTATTTCAATAATTACGGTACTTTAACAAGAGTCATTCTTTCAATAGATGGAATACTAACAGGCTAATTGGTATACAAACAAAAATTAAAAATATGCTAGTTTTAGAACATGAAAAATAAGTTCTAGTAGTTTAAAAACAATATCAAACAAAGGTATCAATTCCAATGTAGGACCCTTAGGGATTTCTTTGTCTTAATATACGAGGGTGGTCCGATAAGTAGTTAGCCTACAAAAGAAAAACGAAAATTTTGGAAAATTGATGATTTTATTTTTCTACATAGTCTCCTTTTAGCTCGATACACTTGACCCAGCGATGCTCCAACTTCCGTAACTCGCCTGAAAAATGAGTTTTCTTGAGGTCTGCAAAGTATGCCTCCGTGGCGGCGATGACCTCCTCATTTGACTGAAATTTCTGCCCGGCGATAGACTTTTTC
Source organism: Mystacides longicornis (assembly GCA_963576905.1). Classification (NCBI taxonomy): domain Eukaryota; kingdom Metazoa; phylum Arthropoda; class Insecta; order Trichoptera; family Leptoceridae; genus Mystacides; species Mystacides longicornis. The sequence continues at coordinate 24,473,039 of OY756438.1, forward strand.
AAGTTTGGAAACAAAAAGAAGTCGCAGGGGGGCAAATCTGAAGAATGCGGTGAATGGGGCAGCATTTCGTAGCCCAATTCGACCAATTTATCCGTGGCGACAACGGAAGTGTGAGCCGGTCCGTTGTCATGGTGGAAGAGCACTTTTTTCTTCGCCAAATGGGGCCGTTTTTTCCGCAATTCGGCGTCGAATCGACCCAATAATTCAACATAGTACAGCCCTGTAACCGTTTTGCCCTTCTCCAGGTAGTCAATGTGGATCACACCTTGTGAATCCCAGAAAACGGTAGACATCACATTTCCGACCGATAGGACAGTCTTCGCCTTTTTTGGAGCATGTTCTCCGGGTAAAGTCCACTGTTTCGACTGTTCCTTGGTCTCTGGTGTGTACCAGTGGACCCATGTATCGTCGACGGTAACAAAACGGCGCAGAATCTCTTTGGGATTGTGCTTAAACAGCGTCAAACATTGCTCTGAAGTGATCTCACGGTTGCGCTTGTTGTCCGGAGTGAGCAAATGCGGCACCCATCGCGCCGACAGCTTTCTCATAGCCAAAATTTCATGTAAGATATGACCCACGTGGTATTTGGAGATGCGTACTATCTCAGCTATCTCGCGCACCTTCAATCGGCGGTCTGCCAACACCAGATCATGGATTTTTGTCAAGTTTTCTTTCGTGGTAGCCATTTTCGGTTCACCTGGGCGTGGCTCATCAAAAACTGACGTGCGACCACGTTGAAACTCGTTAATCCAATTTTTAACAGTCACCATCGAAGGAGAAGACTCACTGTATGCAGCATCCAAAAGCTCTTTGATTTCACTGCGTGATTTCCCTTCCAAAAACAAGAACCGAATCACCGAACGATATTGTTATTTTTTCATTTTTCTAAAATCTACGCACACACCGGCTTCCACAAGCGGTTAAAACAAAACTGCATGTCCCAATCGAAATTTTGACAGTAGTCGTCTACGAGAACGTACTACACGATAGGAAATTTTTGTTAAGATTGTGGCGATTTCAGTCGGTGAGGCTAACTACTTATCGGACCACCCTCGTAAGTTTTCCAAGTTAAAAGTCCATTTCTTGAAATACTCGGATAATTAAATTTCTTTCTCAATTAATTTAATTTATTTCTTAAGCAAAAATACAACTAAGATTAAAAATAAAATAACCGCTTCCCCCTGTATTGGCACCCAAAGAATACACTCATGAGTAATGAAGAAGTCTTGGAGAGGTCCATGTCATAAAAAATAAATTGTGGCTGAAAATATAGCTGAATCTTCGTCAATCGCAAATCAAGACGTAGTTGCTTATCCAGCCCTGTTATATTCAGGATTAAGTCCAGTCTCGTCTCCATTGCTCCTTGATATTTGTAAATTGTAATAGTTTGTGCGATGCGAAATCAAGTTTAGATGCATATTAAATGCGGAACAGTACCCAGAACTGTATCTGAGCAACAGTACCCCTTTGTTTTCTTCATCGCCATGAAGAATTATCTTTCAAAATAAAAAGGAAAAGCATTATAGATTAACACATTTTTAATTTAATTGAATTACATCAAGACATAGTTTCTCAAATATGTAATTTTTCAGGATAGCATCCAGTCTCATCTTTGCCCCATGTGATCCTCCAACCCGGATCGAAAACCATGTATTTTGTAATAGTTTGATACTACATAATATATTGGGTCGAACGTTCACACATATTGTATTACGGAGATCTGAGATACAGTTACCTCTATTTTTCGCCGCCAAGAGTTACCAAAGTATAAAAGAAAAACAAACGACAAATAATTGATGCAAAAAATTTCATCTTGAATCTTCGGCAATCGCACATCCAGACAAGATTAATAAACCGGCCCTGTTATAATTTGTCAGGATCACGTTCAGTCTCTCCTTTGCCCCATGTGATCCCTCCAACCCGGATTGAAAACCTTGTATTTCGTAATAGTTTGATGGTATGCGAGGTCAGGACTTCACGCATATTATTGTAACACTCTCATAATTTTATGGGAGATCTGAGATACCACCTTTATGGTGGCCATAATTTTATCTATGTCACACGTATTTGCTTCATCGACGTTAAAATTTAATGGAGTGTTAAGGGACAGAGAGCCTTTAGCCGGTTCAATGGCTTGAAAAAGGCATTATCTTATAAAATCTTGCGTCATATAAGCCATGATATTACAACGATATTCAATCTTATAAAAATGTACTTTGGACTGAAAGGTTTGATATAAAGTTGTTATAAAACATAAGGAAGTAAAAGGTGGCTCTCATCTTTATTATTGCATTCTTTTTGCCTCCATTCCATGTCCATATTTCACAACCATACATTTTTAATGGTTACAAGATTGCGTATTTCATCAGTTTTGCGTTTTCCTCACAGATTATACTCGACTGGTTCCCTGGTACACACAACAATTTTTTTTACCCATTACACCGTGTCCCGTATGGGGTAGGCAGACAGAACGGACCTCAACTCTTTTCTGCCCATCAATCATACTTCTTTCGCTTCTTCTACCGACATACCATTTCTCATACAACCTCTCATATTTCTTTTGATTCTTGCCTGGCTTTTCTTGAGGACGGAAAAGGAAGCGTTGTTTCAGGGTTTTCAGCGTTGTTTTAGGGTTTTCAGCGTTGTTTGATGCTCAAAATCTTTAAACATAGAAACATATAAAAATGAAGATTTATGTACATACTAGCTTTCTGACAGACGTTGTCCTGTAGTCCAAACTCATAGTATTGACTTCAAATTAGTAATTTATACAAAAACACGTTTAAAATAATAATGTTTGAGTGTTAAAAAATTATTTCTGAAAGCTTCAATGAAATTCTATCAAAAATCTGTGTAGGTACAAATGTTTTGAAACGCAATGGTTGTTTTGGAATTTTCACAGATAGCGTTTTTGTCAGTAAATGCATTCCATACTAACTTTAATATTATATTTTATATTATTTCTTCTGCATTTTTTCAACTTTTTAATAGTTATTCTGTTATCCAGGGCGGAGAAGAATCCAATAAATCAAGCATCGAAAGAATCTATACAGCCGAGCTCGAGTTATAAGTGTTCGCACTAACCCGACTTTCATTTATATTATAAGATTATAGATTACAACATAATATAATACGAGAAGAACCTTCAATTCAGGAAGTTATTTCAAGGGTTGAGTGTTTTTTCGAGATTACAGGTTTTCGAGACAAGTTTTGGGATTCCGCATGTGACCCTCAGTGGCGTACGTGGATTGGAAATGTAAACATGTCATGTGCTAGCTAAGCAACTTGTGTCTCCTCAGGTTTGAATTTCCTTATCAAGGTTCACATGACATAATAAAAAGTGTTGACAATGAAGCTAACTCGAAATGGTTTCATCGTTTTGCGGCTTTTTGAGGATGAACTGAAAAGGACAAAATAAATTTAGTACCTACATATTATATTTTTATATATTCTCGGAAAATTTATCTTTTGGCCTTAACTAGAAGTGGGAAGAACGGCTTAAATTCGTAAACGATATAGCAGTTTCATTAATTATCATTATTGAAAGTCGAGTTAGTGCGAACACCTACAACTCGAGATCGGCTGAATGGATTCTTTCAATGTTTGATTTATTGAATTCTTCTCGGCTGCGGATAACATAATAACTAATAAAGAGTTAATATTATAGTTAGTATGGAACGGACTTTCTTCGACGCGCCAACGCCATGATGGAGTTTTGAATACGAATTAAATATGGATGTTTTGGAAATATTTTAATGTTAATGAGGCGCAGTACAAATTATGTACCTACATATAGATGGGCCGCCTCGGGTTAGAACTACAGGACAACGTCTGTCGGGAAAGCTAGTTATTAGTATTTTGCTTAAGGACGTGAGGTGATGATCAACCTCATGGGCCCGATGTGATTTTTCTATTTCATACGTCTTACAGGATGCTCGAAAAACTAGCAAAAAGAATAGAGGTGCTATTCTTTTACCAATTTGCCCAATTATGTAAGCATTTATTAATTTTTTTGTTGAATTGATATTTCGTTTCTTAAGATTTATTTAACTTTTACACAGTCGTCAAAGCTTACACAAAGCACAAACCATTCGTTTTTTGTTATATTTAAAAGTAAATTGTTGTTCTTAAACCATGTATCAATATTTGCCAGTTGTGAGGAGACATTATTCATAGTCACTTTACAATCTTTTGATTCTTTAATCAACAGGGATGTCATTGTATTGTCAGCATACATGACAATTTCAAATCCATTAGACAAGTTATAGGGTAAATCATTTATGTGTAGTAGAAAGTGGTCCCAATATAGATCCTTGTGGAACTCCACATCTGGCATTTACCTGTTCTCTTTGACTTCCGTTATTTTTTTTCTTTCTCTAAGATAGGATTTGAAGAAGTTGCCCTCCGTACCTCTGATGCCGTATCGCTCAAGTTTGTCAGTTAAAATATTATGGTCGAGGCAGTCAAATGCCTTCGTCAAGTCACATAATACATCAAGTAGCTACAGCCTTCATCCAAGGATCGTTTTTACCAAAGAAATAATACCATCCTTGATTCTTTTAGATTATTTTTACGTTTCTTGAAGTTATGTTCGAAACTACGTTTTAAGTTCAATTGAAATTGGTTCGTTCGGAACAATTTCGGCAAATAGTACGCAGTAACAATGACCCAAAAGATTTCTCGGGTATTAAAACGTCGTCGGCTGAGCGCTCTAAAACTTCGTACAACTACCAAATTTATTGCCCATGGCGAGAGTGAAAAAGCTTTTTTATATCTACTTGCGTACGTATACGAGCAGACGTTTTATTATAAATTCAATCATTTTAAACGAGATGAAAAATGCGGTGTTTATGAAATGTTTTATGGGGCTAGTAATGGACGAGAGAATAAAACGGATCGTGTTTAAGAATTGATAGCTAGGTACACGGGTGCACTGGTACAGCTAGTAGCTACAGCGTTTAAAAATCTCGTGTTTATGACTATGTGAATGAATTATTAAAATAACAACAAAAAAAAGTACAAATGCGATCAAAAAGTTCCGCGTTTGTGTCAGGCTTAACTGACTCTTTGAAGTTTTTACCGTCATTCGTACTGACTCTTTGAAGTTTTTACCGTCATTCGTACTGGATAGCTGATTTAAAGAAAGTATACATGCTTCTCAGCCTTCTACAAACATTTTCAATGAAAATTGACTTTAGAAAATAACGCGATCATAACAAAATAATTTGATTTTATGTCTGCTTTTGTGTAGTGTAATCGTTTATCACCGGAGTGACAACGTACGAAATGTCATATTATTATCACGTATGTATTTCTACAGTTTATTACATTCACAAAACGATGTGGGCTTGATCATTATAACCGCATGATATACAATTTAGTAATACAATTATGTTTTCATCCTAAAGCTTTTCTGAAGAAGAGCATAGCATTTAAATAAAAAAAATCAATTAATAAATCATTCTGTTGTTCCTCCTCAATTGGAGTAGGTTTACAAATACTTGTTGCTGCTGAAGATGGGGATGGTAAGGCTGTCTGAATATCATGGATCCCGGATTTTATGGTTGAAGTATATTAGAATTAAGCGTAATTTTTTGGTATAATCTTGACTTATATAAAATGAAAATTGAGAGCTATTTTCCGATGTCATCACGCCTAAACGGCTGGACCGATTTCGCTAATTATTTTTTGTCGTGTAGGCTTTAATCAGGAGAAGGTTGTTTTAGAAGAAAAATGCATAAAATTAAAGAAAAGTCTACGTATGTAGTCTTATTTGTACTGTTTACGATATAATTTTTATTATAATTTAGAAATTTTGATAACAAAATAAATGTCAATTGTTTGATAGTTGGTACGATTGACCGAATGCGGATAGAATATACATGCATGGTATAAAACAGACGCAACGGTCGGAATAACATTGGTCAAATGATAATTAATTCATCACCACACAAATTCGAATTAAATATTCATAGTTAGAAACATAGGACAACGTCTCTCGGGAAAGCTTGTAATAAATAAAATACCTAGCATATTTACCAGTAACTTTTTGATCACACATCGAGAACTTGGAAATATCGCTAAATAAATATGATTGCGTTTTTTTTTACTTGTTCTTCTGCTTCAAACAATACGTTACATGCTACTATTTTTAGCGGATCAATATCAGATTCGAAAGGATATCAATTTGCAAACCGTATCAAATAAACAAAGCTTTTCTCGCTTTTTGATTGTCTCATTGCAAAATATTTTTCAAAATATTAACAAGAATAATATACTATTATTATAAACATCCAAGTTTTTGAGAAATATATTGAAAGAAAACAACATTTAAAGGTAGCAATTACATATTATATTAGCAAAATATAATACAACAAACAAAAAAATTCAAAGGTCCCGCGCACATAGCAAATAAGTTGGAGAGAAATAAATCTCTCCGAATGAAACTTTTTAGTTTGATCGCTTACAAATTTGCAATGTGCGCGGTTCCTAACGATTCACCCATGAACTTCGATTTTACATGGTATGAACAAATAAACTTTACGATTTATTAAAGAGAGATATATTTTATAAGCTCTTTTTTCGACAAATTTGAAAAACGGTCATTCGACCGTCTTTTACTATTATTTCTAAGGCTGCATTAGTGTGATCAGTAACATACAAACAAAATAGTCTGATTTCTTCAAATTAATCGGATCCGTTCAAACAAGCTTGGGTTAGGCGAATTTAAATAAATTATTCGTTAGGAAGCTAATTACAAAAAGACCAGTAGGCCTAGACAAATTCGTTAGGAAGCTAATTACAAAAAGACCAGTAGACAAATTCAAATTGGCGAACTACTACAAACAAATTCTTCGACAATGTAGAGTAGGAAGAAAATTAACTGTCCACTTTTTATACTTTTTTAGTGTCTTTGTTTGGTTTAAATAATTGTTTATATGTGGACAGTAAATTTTTTCGCACTATACATTAGCGAAATCTTCGTTTGTAGTCTAACGCCAATTTGAATTTGTCTACGGGGGCAGGTATGTGTTACTAGTATAAGGACATAATAGGTATTATAAAAGTCAACCATGATGTGACAAAATTGAAAAAAAAAGTTGATCAATGTATGCAGCGGTTTCAAAAAACTTTATACCTATTTAATCTTCAATTATACGCAACTTATATAGTCCGGAGAGTTCAGCGGTCGGTTTGCACAAAGCTCGATTGTAATTGATTTTGCAGAGGGTCCTTAAAGCTTTAATATAGGTCTCACATCTAAAATTTCTTTGTTCAAAGTGTATGTTCAAAATGAACCTAGCTGAAGAAGTTTTATTAAAAAAAAAAAACCATCCCCTAACTGACGGATACAGATGTTTCTGAAAGGGGTGTCTGTCAAAACTACTTAACCACTTACTTCCTTAAAGCGTTGCACTTCACTGCAGACGACTGCTTATAATGCGGTGAAAGCTCTCGTCTTTTGTTTCAAAGGAAATCACTGTCTAAGAGGATCAGTTAACTGTGGAGATTTTCCTGAGTAAACCTCAGCACAACTGCAGACACGCGCGATTACGTCTATGCTACTTTCAGCAAAATACTGTATCCATTTTTTTCAGGACTAGATCTTAACGATATATCAACAACTGATGAGTGACTAATACTGTTATTGGTATCAACAGTAAACACTTCATCTGTTTTAAATACTTTTTTTTTTCATTTGAGAAACAAAACACACAGTAAATTTGTATGAAATAACCACAAAGACTGAGAACAATAATAACGGAGAATTCCCCACAGTTTGAGGGCTTGGCTATTTTGGCTGTACCTGGATATTTTTATAAGATATTTCGTGGAATTTTGAATGGACCCCAAAGAAATCTCTAAAATTTTGTTTCGTAACTTTGAAGGCTCATATCTCCAAACTTTTAGTATGTATATCTAACGTTCTTTCATGCGATAGGTACGTCAGTTGTTGATATATCGTCAAAATAAATATTTCATTATAATAAAAAATATTATCTCTCATAATGCGTTAACTAATGACAGCTAAGTGAACATGTCCTTAAAAAAATTAAGACTAATCTCATACACATTTCATGAAAGACACCTCCCAGGCAGACCATTAAGAAATAACAGCTAGATATCGAATGAGCAAGTAGCGAACCTCTACTCTTGAGTTACAGGCAAAAAGATCTCAATTAAGATGAAAAAGAACTAGGAAATTAAGACAAATGTTGTAAGCGTAAAAGTTAGTTAGCATTAATTTCAGCAGTAGGTCTCAGGCGAATAATAGTCATACAATTTAAAAAAAATATCGTTTAAAATTGAACAAATAAGTCTAATCTATAATATTAAAGAGTGTCGGGTTAGTTCGAATACTTATATTTCGAGATCGGCTGAATAGATTTTTATGATGTTTGGTTTATTAGATCTCCGCTCCGGATAACATAATAACTAATAAAATATCAAAAAATGGATAGCATATAATATAAAATCTATTATTAAAGTTAATATGGAACGGATTTACTGACAACTACGCCATCGGTGAAAAATCCATAACAACACACTTTTTATTTACTTGACAACCATTGAGTTTCAAACATTGGTACGTAAATTTTTTATTAAATTTATTTCGAGCTTTCAGTTTTTTTTAAGCATTCAAACATATTTTAAACGAATTTTTGTATAAATTAAAAATTCGAATTCAATATTCATAGTAAGGACTGCAGGACAACGTCTGTCGGGAAGGCTAGTAATAATTATTAAAAGTTTAAAAGCAAGTAGTAGTGTAGTCTTTGATAAGATGATTTTATATGGGGGTAACAACCCTTAATGTGGCAACGTGATTGATTATAACGAAAATCGTGATCGATTTTGGAACAATAATATGGAAGCGTGTTGTACATAATGTGGGTTTTTTTAGTGGTTTTTGTTGAAAACTTTATCCAATCGCGGTGTATATAATCCAAATTAAGAGCAGCCTTATTCACCAAGTGTTGGTATTTGAACAATGCCTTGATGCACACAAAATACGACTTATGTGAACTCGAAATTGGACTTATGTAAAATTAATCATTATGAAATTTTGAACAATGTGTTGTATTTGCATTATGTATATTACTACTACATGCGGTGATGCCTAAAAGAAGTAATTTTAGACACTTTTGAATTTAGAACGCAACTGTCTGCGTTCTATTAAGACCATTTTATTTTCAAACTCACTTTTTTCTGGAATATTATTACTAAGATACATTTTTCAAAAGTTAAATAAAATAAAAATAATCAAAAAATGAAATTTTGCTTGCAAAAATAACAATATGGAGAGAGACAAGGTCCATTTGAATAAACGTGGGCCTAGACAAAATACAGTTGGCGATCGACTACAAACGAATTCTTCGACAATGTAGAGTAGGAAGAAAATTAGCTGTCCACTTTTTATATTTTTATATACTTTTTAAGTGTCATTGCTTGGTTTAAAAATAATTGTTTACGTGTTCCAGTGGACAGATAATTTTTTCGCACTATACATTGGCGAAATCTTCGTTTGTAGTCGAACGCCAGTTTGAATTTGTCTACGGGGGCAGCCCCCGTAGACAATTTGAATTTTACAAACGAATTTTTCGTCAATGTAGAGTGTGAAAAAATGAACTTTCTACTGGAATCAATGAAGAATAATTAATTATTTAAACCGAACAATGAGAATTTTATAAAAATATAAAAAGTGGACAGTTAATTTCTTCCTACTCTACATTGACGAAAAAGTCATTCGCAAAATTCAAATTGTCTAGAGCTAGCGAGCTCCACATTATTATCTTACATGAAGAATACGGTATTCGGGAACAATACGAAGAATAAGATTAATCGGTGGTCGATATGCCTACAACCACCATGCTACCCGAGAACAGACAGTGAGTGATGGCAAACAGACATGTGTGTTAAGTCCCGAACTAACAAGCAACGGGATAATTCTATACCTACATCTTTATATTGATACGTGAAGGAAAAACTTTGTGACCATATTTACGAAAATTGTGTGGAAAGAGGAGTATGAAATTTCGCACATTTATAGTTTACTAGAGGTCCGCCCCAGCTTCGCACGGGTAGATAGATACTTAAAAATAATTTAGTTTTCATACAGATCCCTAACTTTTTCAAAATATTTTATAGCATATGTTAATCTGGAATAATTGCATTGCAATGTATCGTGTCACGTCACTTTACCACCGTGACTACTTTGCGCGGTATTTCTACTAAACTTGACATGACCCCTCCCCGCTCCCGTACGCACTCTGCATCGGATAAGTTGAGATGATAGACTATGCTTTTTTTCCAATACTCACATTTTTAAACTCGTGATAACTTTCGAATGGAATGTTCGAATTGAATAATTCAAAAAGTTATACAAACATATTGAAGCAGACTTGAATATGAACTAATTTATTTTAATAAGGAGTAATACCAAGATATCAATAAAGAGCCTTTTCTAGAGGTGACATTTTATTGATTTTTTTAAAATAAAAAAACACTTATTGTGGCATAACTATAATAGTTAAACATATGCTGTCGCGATACTTTTTGTAAATAATGATGTCTTCTACAAAATTGTACTATATTGTTTTATTCTATCATCATTAGTTTTCACAGCGTTCGCGATAAAAAGAATATTTTAGGTAATTTTTTTACACCTTGTGTTACATTATTGGAGTTTTAGTAAGGATCCCAAGTATTTTTGAAAATAAAATATAGCCTATGTTCAGCGGGGAGAGTGTAGCTTCCCAACAGTGAAAGAATTTTTCAAATCGGTTCAGTAGTTTCGGAGCCTATTCCCGTCAAACAAACAAACAATCAATCAATCAAAACTTTCCTCTTTATAATAGTAGTATTGATACGTGAAGGAAAAACTTTGTGACCATATTTACGAAAATTGTGTGGAAAGAGGAGTATGAAATTTCGCACATTTATAGTTTACTAGAGGTCCGCCCCAGCTTCGCACGGGTAGATAGATACTTAAAAATAATTTAGTTTTCATACAGATCCCTAACTTTTACAAAATATTTTATAGCATTTATGTTAATCTGGAATAATTGCATTGCAATGTATCGTGTCACGTCACTTTACCACCGTGACTACAACTTTGCGCGGTATTTCTACTAAACTTGACACGACTCCCCTCAGCCCTCCCCGGCTCCCATACGCACTCTGCATCGGATAAGTTGAGATGATAAGAGACTATGCTTTTTTTTCCAATACTCACATTTTTAAACTCGTGATAACTTTCGAATGGAATGTCCGAATTGAATAATTCAAAAAGTTATACAAACATATTGAAGCAGACTTGAATATGAACTAATTTATTTTAATAAGGAGTAATACCAAGATACCAATAAAGAGCCTTTTCTAGAGGTGACATTTTATTGGGTTTTTTTAAATAAAAAAACACTTATTGTGGCATAACTATAATAGTTAGACATATGCTGTCGCGATACTTTTTGTAAATAATGATGTCTTCTACAAAATTGTAGAACATTGTTTTATTCTATCATCATTAGTTTTCACAGCGTTCGCGATAAAAAGAATATTTTAGGTAAATTTTTTACACCTTGGGTTACATTATTGAAGTTTTCGTAGGTTACCCACTTTTTTTTGGAAATTAAATATAGCCTATGTTCACCGCCGATATTGTAGCTTCCCAAAAGTGAAAGAATTTTTCAAATCGGTTCAGTAGTTTTGGAGCCTATTCGAAGCAAACAAACAAACAAACAAACAAACAAACAAAAAATCAAATCTTTCCTCTTTATATATTAGTATAGACTAGCTGACCCGCCCGTCGACCTTCGACCTAATCCAATTAAAAAAATAATTTTGACTTATTATTACACGAATAAAATGCATTTTACGACATAAAAGCTTAATTAAATTTAGCTAATAATTTATTGCGTTATGTTATTGTTATCGTTGTTTTGGATGCGGGATGAAGTTCGATGTGTCATAAGTTTTAAAGCATAACAATAATTCATCTATAATTGCTTTATATTAAAAAAAATTCAAGAGATGGCGGTGTAGTAGTGAATACGTTAATGTGATGTATGTTTACTTATTCTATACATTGTTGAAAGAATAGACCCCATTTGAACCAAATTTTACTGAATTATTATGTTAAGATAGCTATTATAGAGAAGGGGTGGCGATTTTTTCAAATTGTGCATAAAAATGATTTAATCTCTAATACAAACACTACTGTAATCTGTAATGTCATGTATTTGATACTCAAACACAATTCGATGTATTTGACATTGACACAGACTCATTGTTTATTATTTTGTTTATCCGTGGTCAAATTGAGAATATTATATTGTTTGTCTTTAATAATAATAGAAAAAACTTTCAACATATCAGATTTCAAATTTGACATTTTCATGTCATTGTTTTTGAAAGAAAATTGTGAAATAGTGCTCGCTCAGTCTTTGACAATGGAACCTTAATAATGTTCAAACTTATAATATAAACTAGCTTATACCCGTCATGCTTTACGTTTTTGATTCCGATTGATCGGTAGGTAATTAAACAGGTTCTAGTCTAGCTTACCATTGCTTAACAGACCTCTATAACTGACATACATAAGCACAGAAAAAGAAGAATGACACTTTTACAATTTTTGTTTTACCGACCTTATAATATTATACGAACCTACCGACATAATTTGCAAGTTTTCATAGAGAGAGCTCTGCGCTTTGAATCTTAGCTACATTCCCTACACCCTCTAATGTGTGATAATTAATTAGGCATTCCACCCATAGAGGGTGATTTGTGCTATAATTATAAAAGCCGCTGTCAAACTTCAAAATGGAGGTATCATTTTGCAAATTTTTTCGTTAAATCTTTATTTATTGAGAATAATAAGATTTGAATAAAATTTATATGTATAACAAATCAATCTACAATTATTTTATTACATTTTCATACCGTAATACCAAGATTCCATTCAACGTTTACATGAGTAATTTTGTTTCCAAAAGATGGCTTACTGTCTTTTTGAGAAATTTGTATGACGCTCCTAAAAAAATAGAGTTTTTTAAATAGCTCTAAATATATTAAAGTTAATGCAGCAAATTGTATTTAAGAACCTTCTCCAGCATTTTGTACGGCTCTGGGCATATTAATATCTGACGTAGCATTTGTATTTTGAGCGTGATGCTCCCATATACGATAGAAAGCAGACAAACATTTCTGAATTATTATGTAGATTATAGTTATGGACGAATTTCGAGCACTTATTGACCACTTGTATATTTAAATACCTACACGCTTTCTTTACATACAATTGCTTTAGATTTAGGTTACATTACTTTTGGTTATGTTAATTCACGCATATTTATGTGTCATTCCGTGACAAAATGTTAATTTCAAATTATGATCCTAACATCAATCTATGGATAGACCCATGAATAGTATAATCCTATAAAAAATAAGAATAAGAAATGGGAATATTATTAAGAGAATCAAGGTGAGAAAATACTTGCCGCTCATTCGAAAACAAGTGCAAGGAAAAAAGAAGTAGACATCATAGATCGCAGAAGAAAACTTTATTTGTGACGAACAGGACTTAAGACTCCATAACATGGACCCCTAGAATTTTAATAGGGAGACTCTGAAAGAAAAATTGGGGCATCAAACAACAAAGTCGCTATGAGGGACAAGTTTTCTATTTTAAGAAGAAATTATCATTAACTATTTTGCTCTCAAAATAAATATATGGCTGGTAACGAGCGAAAATTTGTTATTCTCTTTTATGTATTCACCTATGAGCCTTAAATGATAAAAAATATATAACATACCTACCTATAATATAATCTTGTAAGCAAATTTGTTTCCAAGCGAATATCTTTAAGTAAAACATGTTTAATTTCCACCCACGTTTCAGTAAAACATATTATATTATTATTTTTTTCATTTTTTTTAAAAGCTTCTTTCTGTCTTCCTTGGGGCCAAATATATTTTTATTTTAAAAATATGAACATGTTAACAACTCACTCGAATCGACAATTTTAGAAAATGTACAAGTTATTATTTTTCCTACTTCTTCTGGTATTTTCATGTCTCTATTTTACACGCGCCTTTATTATGAACTTGAAGCTTTTCTTCTAACGTGAAACAAACTTTTCTAGGAAAGTTGTCTACTGAACCACTAAGCTACTATCAGAGACATCCAAATCAGAGCTTAAAGGTGAATTTAAATAGGTGTTTATGAAGAATTAGCGAAATTAAGTTATTTACATAACAAATAAAAGTAGAAAATCTGTAATATAAAAGAAAGTCGGGTAAGTGCGGATACTTATAATTCGAGATCGGCCGAAAAGATTCTTCCGATGTTTGATTTATTGGATTCTTATCCGCTCCGGATAACAGAATAATTATTATTAAAATGTTGAAAAATGCATAAGAAATAATATGAAATATAGCGTTAAAGTTAGCATGGAACGGATTTCCTGCGACGCCGACGTCATCTATGAAAAATTCTATAACAACAGAATTATTGTTTACTTGACAACCATTGACATTAAAAATATTGGTACGCAGATTTTTGATGGGGTGTTTTTTCGAGCTTACATAAATATTTTTTTCATTCAATTTCTATAAATTACAAATTCGAAATCAGATTTATTGAATTTATAAAAAAACGCATTACTAATAAAAACAAAACGTCATCTGACATCAAATCTGGCGCGAAAAGGCTAATCCATAGCATTTTCATAGAAATCAATAGATTTCAGTATAGAAACACTCTGTTATCTTCTAGATATCCATCTATTTGATAGTTTTCAATTGATGCGGCCGTCAGATTCTTTCCATCACTTTATCCACTACATAAGATACATCTTAGAGATGGCTACCAAGAACATTTTTATCTACACATTGATGCGTTAGGCCAGAGAGATGTGCCGACTCATGCCGACCAACACAAATACAATGTAAATACAATGTAAATAATTATACAATGTAAATAATTACCTCCCCATTTGAGCAGAGCTCGTGTTTGGGAAGGGAGTACAAATCCAAGTATATTAGATTAGGTATAAGTAGGTATATAAAGCAATAAGCAGGTCATAACAATTACTAAAACATCAGGCATGTGATGATAAGTCATCTGTTATGGTTAAAATAGTCAAAATGAATTCACATATTTTAATATCAATAAAAATAGATCACATTAAAAAACCTCAGTGACACATAATAATAAAATTCATTATTTAATGTGGAGGGCATGATAAATCATGAAATAGTTATAGTTCTATACAATAAAAACAAATAAAAAAAAATATAAAATAGATCCAATGTAGTTCTCTTTTCAAATGTAAAATAATAAGTGATTATATAGCCAACATAAGTTGAGTTTATAAGTAGGTATCTACATAATATTCAGATGCGAGTATTATGATACTATAGGTTATGTTCATAAAACAAAAATAATTTGTTGGTCGGATATCGGCGCGCGGGCCTAATAATTTATTATTGTCACAACAGTACACCACTGTACGACGTCAAAGTTTGCGGACAAGATTCGTCTCGCCACTAGCCAATATCTTCCCCAATAATAAGTTCGGTAATTTTATTTTTAAACATTGTACTTTCAGTTATGGCCCGTATTTCATTTGGCAAATCATTAAAAATTTTTATCCCTAGATAGAAATAGTGATGCTGCATCATATCTCGGTTGCATAAAGGAATTGGTATAAGATTAAGACTCCTCAGCAATCTGCTCGAGCTTTCATTATATCCATTTGTTGCCTTTTCCTTGAAAGTTTGTAATAGAGCTATTTTTCTGAATAGTTGGTGTATACTCAACACCTTTGCCTCTGCAAAAAGAAGAGAAGTGCTATAGTCTCTGGGTCTTTTATGTATTATTTTGAGTAGTGTTCTCTGTGTCACTAGCAATGGTGATAGTGTCACTTCATACGCGGCACCCCACGCTAATATCCCATATGTTAAGATTGATTGAGCAAGAGCATAATAAGCTATTTTTAATTTTGGGGGATTCAAAAAATTTCTCAATTCAACAAATACGTAATATAATTTTCTCAGCCTGTCCTTCATTTTCTGGATTTGAGTTTTCCATTTAACGTTGCTATCTATATGGATTCCCAAGTATTTAGTACAGTTTATTGTTTTCAATCTATAGCAATCGTTGCAGTCGATACAGGGCTGACTATGTAGCACTATGTTTAGTGTGTCCGGGAGTCCACGCTTATTGATTGAGAACGGGACACAAACAGTTTTGTCCGCATTTAGTGACAGTAGGTTAGTATTGAACCAGTTTTTGAGAATATTCAAATCTCTGTTTATAGTTTGCGTTACTTCGTCCCAAGACGAACCCTTTGTCAACAATACAGTATCATCTGCATATGAAAGAACAGTGCTAGTCAAATTCAGACTAAATAAATCATTCACATATAATATGAATAAAATTGGTCCCAGAACTGTCCCCTGGGGTATGCCAAACTCTGAAACTGCAGAATCACTGAGAGTCTCGCCCATCCTCGTGAATTGCCGTCTATTTTTTAGATAAGATTCGAAAAGTGATAGAGCCCTTCCAGAAATTCCGATGTAAGCCAGTTTATTAATTAATTTACTGTGCGAGATGCTATCGAATGCTTTTTTTAAATCGACAAAAGTTCCTATACATTTTTTACCTTGGTCTAATGATGTGTAGATTTCCGATGTGAGTCTTGCAATTGCATCCTGCGTACCAAGGCCCGGCATAAAACCAAACTGATTTTTACTAATAATCCCATTATCCAGTATGTATGACATAATCTGTGATTTTATAACTTTTTCAAAAATTTTTGCAACATTAGAGATAATTGATATAGGGCGATAATTATTCACTTGTTTACTGTCTCCAGATTTGAAAATGGGTGTTATAATGGAGGTTTTATAATTATTCGGAAATATGCCCCTCCCAATACACAGGTTTACAACGAAAGCAAGTGGTTTGCTTATATATGTTCTAAGATGTTTCAAAATTCGAGCATTCACCTTATCATACCCAGGCGAGGAATCAGACTTAAGTGACATTATAATCTTTTCAATACTATTTGGGGATATTTCGCTAAGTGTCGTCAAGGCAGGGTTAAGGCAAGGATTGTTTGTAGGGATATTGTTTTGAAGAACAATTTTTGATGCCAGATCTTTTCCTACATTCGCAAAAAATGTGTTAAATATGTTGGCAACCTCTCTTGGATTTTGGTCAGCACAGACTATTCTGTTGTCGTGCTCTATTTCACGAACTCTTCTTGACTTCGCCGGCTTACATAGAGCGCTATTTATTGTATCCCATACCTTCTTGCAGTTGTTTCCCGCGTCTGCTATTTTTCTACTATAAAAGTCATTTTTTGTTTTTCTTATTAAAGAAGTTAAATAGTTTCTGTACTTCCTATAATGTGTTAAGAGACGTTTGTCATTTGGGAATTTCTTAGTTCTTTTATAAATCTGATTCTTTCGTCTAACCGATACAAGAAGCCCATTGGTAATCCATGGTTTTAATATAGTCGCATTATTTTTAATTAATATTGTTTTAGTACGGGTTGCTCGCATTATGTGGCACTCCAGTGTATGTTCAAAGTGTGCGGCCGCCATGTTGGGTTCGTCTAAGCAGTATAGAGCTGCCCATGTTTCGTCCTTAAGCTGACGTTCTAGTGCACAATAGTCAATGATTTTTCTGTTGCAGATTTTTGGTGTAACTTTTGTTGGTTGATTATTTTTTTGGGCATAAATACTAGTATAGTGGTCTGTTATTTCGGTCTTCCATATGATTCCAATTAAATTCTCTGTGTGTTTTGAATTTGTCCAAATGTGGTCAATACACGAAGGCTGTTGGTTTATGATCTCCCGCGTAAAATTTGTGATGCAGCTTTTGTAGTTCATACTTGTCATCATGTCGATATATCTGTCTTTGTGAGAGTGAGTTGAGTTATCGTGTATATTAATGTTGAAATCTCCTGTCACTAAGGAATAACATGAGTTATTTGACATGGTCAGTACTTCATGCAGTTGGTCGATAAACGAGTCAATGTTTGAGTCATGGGTCCTGTATATAGCAGTTATTTGATATTTTAATTGCCCTTTAAGTTTAATTAGTATTTGTAAACAGTTTGTTTTGTCTATGCACGTAAGTTCATTGACTACAACATCATTATATCGGTCATGTACGAATATGGCAATGCCACTATTCTTATTAATTCGTTGGCTGGTACAAAATCTATTATAATTGGGGATGCTGCAATGTGCGGGCAGGTCATTGGAGTGGGTCTCAGTCAAGACTATGCAGGATGGTTGCACTCTTGAATCGTTTAATTTTAATACAAACTCGTCGAAGTTCTTACTTATGCTCCGGATGTTCGTGTTCATCAATATAAAATTATAGTCATGGAGTATGTCATCATGGTGCAGATCTTCTATAAGAACCTCACGAATTACATACGATTCATCAACGTCGTTCATTAAGGTACTTATGTCCATAGTGGATATTTTATTATTTCGAGGAAAATTTCATTCACTTTTGAAGAGACAACTCCAATTTGCTTACTCTTATGAGGTTTGTATATGCAAAAAAATAAGATTAGGTTTCCAGTACTAGTAATTACATGAAAGTAAGTATTATTTCCAATAAGAATAACAAGAATATTAAATGCAAATATATTGTATGACAGATCGATCGATACAGAGGTTGAGGGGGAAAAGCCAGACTGCGATCTAGAGGGTAGAATAGCCAAGAGCACGTAACAGTGCAACATTTCATATCTGTCATGCATAGAGCCAACATGCATTGCTACCACATCACAATTAATTAATATCAAATCATCAGCCATGCGGATCGGCGACAATAATAAGAACAGTAAAAACAACATACCATGGATACAAGAGATGCCACAATAATTCATATAAATGCAGGGAGCCACGCACCGGCATGACTCAATCGCGAACATTACTGTTTGTTGAAAAACATTGTAAATCACTTCTAGTCAATAATCAATATTATGCTCAGCCCTCTTCAGCATTACCTCATAGTATTTGCATGACTTCCTATCAAGCGCATTGTGATGGTAGTCTTCTGCACCTCTCGTGGACCCTCTACAGTTGGCACAAACCGGCCGATTCTCCTTCCCGTTGCAATCTCCATATTTATGTTCACCAGCACAGTGAGAACATTTTGGTGCTTTTTCTATGTTGGGACATGCTCTCGAAATATGTCCTATCCGCAGGCAATGGTAACAGGTTGTGATCGGGCTTGCGTCCTCGACCTGCAATCTTTGGAATCCTAAGTACACTTTCCCTCTCTGCGTCAGCATGCGACGTATTTCCGTCGACGTCTCCAGCAGAAGGTGGATGCTTCCTTCGCTTCGCAATCTTATTCTTCTCTTCACCACTAAATGTATTTTGTCTTCGGTTATTTCAGTTAAATATTTGTTTTGTTTTGTTATATCCTCCTTGATTTTATCAGTATTATAATCGGCTGATAAATTCTTTAGAATAATCCAAGGTTTTCTTCTTCTCCCAAATTCTGTTGATAGCGTCTCTTTGAATTTCTCGTTTATGACAGCAGCGAGCAGTTGGGTATCTTCCAAGCTTGGAGATGCAAAGACCACCTCTCCTCTTCCAGTAATGCGTATACTGTTTACAGTTATTCCCAATTGTCCAATATGTATTTTATCCTTTATCATTTTTTCTATTTGGGTAGGATTAGTGTCACCCTTAATGGAGCGCACAAACAGAGAATGCGTTCGGGTGGGGGGCTTTGTTTTCTGCTCGGTCCGCAAATCTTCGGTTCTCCAAACTGGTGGGAGGGTATTCCTTATCTCTTTAAGCTGCGGTATCAATGTGTCAACAATCGGAGTGATTCCATTCAATCGGCCCCTCAGCTCCGCATTTTCGAGTGATAATTTAGAAAAAAGTTGGTATAATTTGTCTAGTTCCTCGCCAATGCCGTCCTTCACAGCGTGCGATATCTTGTTCTTTGGATCGACTAGAATTGACCTCATCGATGTCATGACCTCCTCCATCTCATTGTAAAGTACGGGAGACGTAAAAGATCTATCCCTTTGGGCAAATTCGCCTTCAGTGTTTTTATCCATATGTTCTCCACTCTTGGCTCCTGATGTCGGAGATCTCTGTGTCAGCATTGATCTCAAAAATGGGCTGTCCATATTGGAGCTTATTCTCCGTCAGACTTGTTCAGCTACTCCCTGTATTAAAACTATGTATACGTGATATTCTTTCGATTCAGTATTTTGTCTCGTCCTGTGAATTCCTCGTCTAGGCGACAATTTAATAAAATTCCGCTTGTTAAAAATGTTATGGTCACAACACAGTAGCAACAGAATCATCCAAGATCTTGCCGTGGTCAGATAGTAAACGAGATCGATACACTTACAGTGTTGACAGGACTGTTGTTACAAGTATACTGAAATAGACCAGCAAAATACTTAAGAAGAAAAGGGCGAAAAATATTAAGCTCTTTGTACCATTTACGGTATTAACGGTATTGTTTGTTTACCTACAATAGGGAAAGGATCGAAAAACATAAATAAAATATTTACAAAAATCTTTTACGGCTTTGAGTGATTTATATTTTTAAATCTTCTCAAGTAGGTACGGGGATTTCCTGTAGAGATCCTCGTAAATCCTTAAGGATATACTTTATCCATACCACCCTTCCGTGTAGGAGCTCGAAAAATACCTGAAAACTTTCGGAAAATAATTTTTTTTTTGTTGTTATAGGAATTATTTTAACATAATATTACGAAAATCCAAATATTAATATGTTCCGGATTTTTTTTTACTTTCTTCTATCACGCCGGTTTAATAAAATAATAATAAAAGTGCGTTAGTTTCCTTTGATTTTTACAGAAACACAAAATTATTATTCACATAGCTACTATAGTTTTTCATTTAGGTTTAAATTTAAAATAACTAGTTAAGTACATGTAGTGAAATTTTATTATGTTAATGATTGAAAAAAAATCAGAGTTTCACATCTGTACGGTGACACTGTGGACAAAAATGACTAAAATAGGGCGTAAAACATGACAAAACGGGCAGAATATCATTGTTTACAGATTTCGTTTATTAATTCATAAGCCACAATAATAATAATTTAACAACAATAAAAGGACATTGATGCCCTATTGAGAAATGAAATTGACAGTTACAGAAATTCCGCGAAAATATTAGTAAACAACCTATGTTTTCCATAGATTTCCACGGTGACACTACCACCTACTTTCAAATATTTTTTTGAACATTAACTGCTTTTTTACAAACTCTGATCAGTTGAACAAAAGAGTTCAGCGGTAGAAAATTTGCGATCAAGCCGTCGTCGAGGTAGTTTAGCCCATATCGATTGATTGTGAGCTAATCTCTGTAGATTTTAGCCCGCTATGTTGGATTTTATGTCAACCGACAATGGTTGACATAAAAGGTTTCGAGTGTGTACAACAACGATTTCTGTAATAAATATACCTACTGTTTTTAAGTTTTTTTTCCCGTCCAATTAGGTGCTCCCTTCATGATCCATTTTGTTTTGGTTTATCATTTTAATAATAGAAATTTTAAACAAATAAAGCAAAAAAATATTGCATTCCCGTAATCATCGAGGTCTTACAACCATGATGCACCAACTAAATTTATGATAAATATAATGACGTTTTGAAGACAATATTCAAAAAGTATTTTTAAAGTAGGTACAAATATTAAAATTGAAGTGATCAAACATAGGTTAGTTCATTTTGGCTAAAACATAGAGGTATCGTGTGATTTTATAAGGACTTAACAATATTATGATAATTGAAAAATAAAAAATTAAAAAATAAGGTCTGGCACCTATTCTGCACCTACTCGAAATCATTCAAATCTCGGTTGTAAGCACTCGCGTTGCTGGGCTACTATTTTGTTTGTTTACAAAAAAAAATTATGAAATGTCATCTTCATACATAACAAACTCGGATAAAATATATTTTTATAATTGAAGTAAAAATTGATCGGTGAGTTATACGTAATCTTACGATTAACGAATCTTTTATAAGTAAGACGGTTAAACTTTAGCTAAGGTTAGCGGGAATATTTTTTATGAAACGGGTCAACTTAAAGGAGACATTAAATTTTAAAATCCCTTTAGCTAAAGGGTTCTTTAGTCGCTTTTTTGAAACCGGCAGTAGATGAAAATGATAGTTCTCGTTCATTACATCAATTTCAATTGACGAAAGTACTTAATTGATCTAATTTTAGTTTTATTACAAGCGATCAAGTAGGATTGTTGAAATTGATCTAAAATTAATATACTTAAGTACTTTGTAGAACTGTTCCTATCAAATACAAATCCAGCTCCCAATAATAGATATGCAGCTTCTTCGATAGTAAAGTATATATTGTATGAACAGATACAAACTGAAGTGCTGTATGGAAATAAATTCTAATGTATGAACAGCATAATACAGATTTCATGGTCAGCAGTAATATAAAAATTCTTGTTAGCCTTGACTTATATCATCAATGACCCATTTTGCTTTGAAACAATTTTAGGTATGATGCAGTAAAGATAGTTTAATGAAATTTACTGGGTATATAATTTGATAAATTGTCAAGTATTTGAAAACAGTTTAGAAAATAATATGTGTTTTTTTTTTGTTGGCACAATGATAAAAATAACCCATAATAATTGTTTTTGTATCTTCTAGATATTATACTATTCAGCTATTTCAGTAAAAAAAAAATATGTACCTACATATCTACATGCCTCAAAAATTGGGGTCTAACCGTAACCATTAATATCCTGTTAGGCAGGGTATGAAAAAAAGTAGGTACCTATCTACTATGAAAATAAAATTAATAAAATTATTTAGGTTTTTAAAAAAGGAATTTTTTTAAATATGGAAGCGTTTTAAAAAGTACCTACCTATATTGGATGTACCTGTGTCAACTTTGTGTATAGATAAGAACAAACAGCCACCATTTACGCATCGAATTTAAATTATGATTGCATCACATGGTGACATATTATGACTTATTAATTCTATGATATATTCATACTTTGATTTGATTACCTAGTAATTAAGAACACCCAGCAGCAATATTATCGCAGTTAATCTCGATCGCATTAAGTGTAGGTGCGAGAATTGCCTATTAAGACGAAACATATTGATTATGCATAATATACAATATACCTAAGTGTATGTATGGGCTTACTGATTAAATCAAAATTACCGAATGTTAATTACTAATTATTTCTGACTATTTCCAACAGATGTCTCACAGTGTGTACTTGGTTATATGTAGGTATACTTTAATCGTACATTTACCCTTATTTTCAGGTTCAAATTTCGTTACAACATTTTATATAAAAAATCGTATGACTTTTTGGGAGTTGTGATGTTTGATAACTGATGAATTTTGTATCTAAGTAAAAAATGATAATCTTAAACCAGTCATAACTCGTAGCAGTATTAAGGTAGTCCAAATATATTCTTATCATTAGGCTTAGGTACACAATAATTGAACATTTGCTTGAAGAAAATTGGTACCTTAAAAATAATTCATAAGAGTTGTTTTGTAGTCTCCCAGCGGCAAAATCGACGACTTTCATACCAACCATTTTCATCTTTGACGCAACAAGCTTCGTTCTGTGTGATACATACACCTATGTCAATAGTGTATATTGTGTTCACTACGATTAATCTAATGATAAAAAAAACAACGTTGCTAAAATGTATTTCTCTCTTCCGTCCTATTAATCTCAGAAACACTGTTCCCAAATTTCTTTAGTGTAATACCACCATCCCAAGGCTTTGCAAAATAATATAGGGCGACCTTTGAAGCTTCCGCGCAAACACGACCGAGGATTCATATTTCTTCCGGTCCATATCACCAGCCTCCCGACTCAGTCTCTTGACATTAATAGCATCCCTCTACATTATAACACTAATTTAATCAAACTCCAATCAATTTGGTTCGTTTACAACTCCTGAGCATTTTATTAGCTCATCCTGTTCGTGTTCACAATGGACAGTAATTGGACACTATCAATTTAGTTGTTTTTTTTTGTGGCTTTTCAAGAGGAAGGGTGTTGCTTCGGACACCACTCGACACAGGCTATGCCTAGTGAGGGTGTCCGAGGTCGCACTTGAATGTATTTATTTAACTTGAATGTTTTAATTGCGTTTTTATTGTTTTTACATGTCGTATTTGTTGTAATAAAGTTATTATTATAATCTATACGTAGAACTAAATTTATGATGCAATTCAATATTAACTTTTAACATTAGAGAGTTGAGAATTCTCATGATTAGAGTTTCGGAGACTTAAATAATACCACCTAATGGCGAATGTTGTTAACGTAAAGTGATCACACTAAGCCAGCCTTCGAAATAACAGTAGAAGTTTGTTCCATTTAAAAATCGAACATTAGTAATGAATTGTTAGAGTCATTAGTTGTTATTTTTTCATTAGAGAGTTATCTAGTTAAAATGGATAGTAATTGGCCACTGATACTATCTATACCCACGCAGAACCAAATTTATGATGCAATACAGTCTTTACTTTAAACTTAAGAGAGTTATCTAGCTAGAATGGACACTGGACAGTAATTATACACTGATACTATCTATCCACACGCAGAAATAAATTATTTATGATGCAATACAGTGATCACTTCAGACTTTAGAGAGTTGTTATCAAGAATGGACAGTAATTGGAAGCTCTCAACCTATAAGTAGAACTAAATTTATGATGTAATACAGTCTTTACTTTAAACTTAAGAGAGTTATCTAGCTAGAATGGACACTGGACAGTAATTAGACACTGATACTATCTATCCACACGCAGAAATAAATTATTTATGATGCAATACAGTGATCACTTCAGACTTTAGAGAGTTGTTATCAAGAATGGACAGTAATTGGAAACTCTCAACCTATACGTAGAACTAAATTTATGATGTAATACAGTCTTTACTTTAAACTTAAGAGAGTTATCTAGCTAGAATGGACACTGGACAGTAATTAGACACTGATACTATCTATCCACACGCAGAAATAAATTATTTATGATGCAATACAGTGATCACTTCAGACTTTAGAGAGTTGTTATCAAGAATGGACAGTAATTGGAAACTCTCAACCTGTACGTAGAACTAAATTTATGATGTAATACAGTCTTTACTTTAAACTTAAGAGAGTTATCTAGCTAGAATGGACACTGGACAGTAATTAGACACTGATACTATCTATCCACACGCAGAAATAAATTATTTATGATGCAATACAGTGTTCACATTAAACTTTAGATAGTTACCTAGCTAGAATGGACAGTAAGTTGACACTGATACTATCTATTCACACGCAGAAATAAATTATTTATGATGCAATACAGTGTTCACATTAAACTTTAGATAGTTATCTAGCTAGAATGGACAGCAATTGGACACTGATACTATCTATCCACACGCAGAACCAAATTTATTTTATGATGCAATGTAGTGTTCGCAATAAATTTTTGAGAGTTATCAAGCTAGAATGGACGCTATCTACCTATATGGAGAACCAATTTTTTATTTTATAAAAATGAATCTGTGCTCACTCTAAATGAACACAAATACACTTTTGACATCTTTCACAGTAAGCAAATGCTTGTGTCGTGAAAGCGGAAAATGGTCGACACGGCCGGGATTCGAACCCACGACCTCCGCACGAAACAGTGCGAAAGCCGGCGTCGTAACCGCTGGTCTATCAACCACCTCAATCACGCAATCTTTCAAAGATTTCGAGAGGTAATTATGTTACAAATTTGAACCACTACAGGCTGATGACCATCTTCTACTGCTGTTTCGAAGACTGGCTTGGTGTGATATTTTAAACGTTAATAAAGCTCGCCGCTTAGGTGGTAAAATAAGTCGAAATCGCCAACATTCCATATCGTGGTACATTGACATTGTCAAAATGTTGAAATGTTCAATAAAATTAACGAATTGAACGTGCATTCTTGGTGGATTTATTTAAATATGGTAGTTTAAATAAAACAACTTTATTTGTTTTTCCTTAAATTTAACAACCTGACTAGTCTCGCAGGCACAGGTCCTGCATGGTCACAGCAGCCTTATTCCCGTAATCAATCGCTTTTAAAAATCACTTTACGATAAGATTAAGACATGATCGCAATCAGGTCGCCCTTGAATGTGACGTTTGTAAGATAGTTACGGGAATGCCGATTACATAGCATTTTCATACTAATATAAACAACGAATTTTTAAGATATCTGCAAGATATCTTGTTTTGTGAATACAAATCCGCCATTTTAATATTGTCAATCAAGATAGGAGCGTATTAAGACCGCTACGAGAATAATCCTACAGGTGTTAGAAACAGTTTCTATGTCACTTGTGACCATGCAGGACCTGTACCTGCGAAACTAGTCAGGTTATTAAATTATGTGGAATAACAAATGAAATGTTAAATTTTATTATTATTAAGTGGATAAAAATTATGGTCCCCTACTGTTCAAAGTTCCAATATTTTCTAAGTAAATCTCTATTAAATTTTGTTTGCTTGATTACATTAGACATAATAACACTCTATTTGTATACTGTGTTATTACGTTTAACGTTGTTCATTGATAATAATAATTAATTTACAGTACCTATATAATAACATCAGCTGCCTAGGATTGTTATTTGCGAAATGTAATATAGTATATAAGCAATTAGCTCAAACAAGCGAAAATTATGAGCAAACGAAGCCAGCTTCGGTATACTCCTGTGACAGGATTTAATTATTGGGTTATTAAGCTAACAATGGTTGGTGAGTGTCACGAACTCTATTGACAGACTGCTCGCTTGAAAACCATACAAGTTCAATAATAAATTACTCAAAGATATTAGCTTAGTTAGTAGGTACTATATGAGTGTCTATATGTTGAAACGTCTAACCAAATTAACACAATATCAATAAAGTATATTACCCATCAACGCCCTTTTGTAGAAATGTGCGATTTGGAGTACGCGGACAACCTAGCGTTGTTCAGTACGAGGAATTACAGCGCAGTGTTTCAAGACCTTGTGACGAAACAGTTTTAGCATTCGATGCCATTTAGAGCTAAATCGGAGCTAAATGCTAATGATGCCTGTGGGGCTAGTACGAGTTTTATCGAAAGCTAATTGCACGCAAATAAGCGCTTATTAGCGTGCAATTAGTGTTCTTAAATCAAACGACCGAATCATTCGATCATTTTAGTATGAAAATTTTTCGAAACCCATTCGATGATCGTTTCGATATTCGATCATCGAAAACTTATACTAGGGCTACTGCCCCGATAAACAGCTACTGATAACCATCGACGGTCACCGGATCTCCTGGGTACATTTAAATACCTGGCACCTCTTGTGACCACGGGCCAAGCGCCCGATACGTGGTATCGGCATAACAAGTAGCGCCTTTAACAACATGACCAAGTGAGAATAAAAAAAAATACTGACTTATGAATTACTACACAGTAAAAACCAATAACATTACAAGACATAATTAACATGACCAAGATATTGAAGGCGTCGGCGTTTAGTGTCGAGACAAAATATAAACTGTTTGATGCATGTGTGTGAATGGGCTCATTCTCCTGTATGGGTGTGAGTCCTGGCACTTGACCAAAGCCAAGACACAAAAAGTATCGGAATTCGAAACGAAATGCCTCAGGTGGTGCCACCGCATACGCCATACGAACGACGCTATACGGCGGCATACCCAGTGCAGGTCCATTACTCCCATAATAATGGGGAGGAAATGGAAATGACAGTTGGCCGAGGATAGCGCTGTCTTTCTTCCCATCGGCGTTTCGAAGATGAAGAAGACCCTCTTCCGTGTTCCATTACTGGGAGCTGGACATAAGCATTGCGTAATATCGTGCAATGGAGAGCTCTTGTTGCCTCCCCATGCCCCTAAGTGGGGTTTAAAGGGAGATTGTTGTTCTTGTATCAATGTGTAATTTAAAAAAAAACTGGCGATGAACTCACATGGTCATGAGAGAATCTTGTTCGTATAAAGTTTCATCGTTGTAAAAATCTTTGAATCAAGAATAAATTATACAAAAAAAGATATTGCAAGGTTTTAATTAATTACGTGGTAATAAATTTAATTTTTAAACGTTCTTAGATTTACGTTATTTTCTTACTGTAATGTGTTTTTTTTTTTTTTATATTAGCTAGTTTTTTCCCCAATAGGGATACCCTCTGATTGATAAACGAGGCCTTACCGTATAGAATACAAAGATACCGATTTCAAGTTAGGGAAGTAGTGGTATTTAGTATTCAAAGGATGGAGTACTTTGCTACACAATAATTCGGGTTCGCATCCCACAGGACCATAAAAACGTCAGACCATCTTACTGCTAAGTCCTCTCTTTCTGCTAACATTTATCTTGCAACCTCCGACGGAATTTCTTGTAATTTCCATTCTAACAACTCACCCCTAAACGGACGGTTGCCGAAAATGTTTTGCCGAAAAAAAAATCATTTTTTTCTTAACACAAATACACTAGTAACCTCTTGGTTCGGGCCCTCTCGCGTCGGGTCCCGTGACATTTGGTCACTCTTGTCACCCTATAGTTACGCCAATACTTGAATTAAAACCTAATATTATAAAAATAATATTCTTGACTTGCTATATTTCTAATTCACTTGTTGTATTATTGTTATTGATTATGTTGATTGTTTTTTTCTATTGTATTGCATTAGCAGCTATCCTCGAAACAGGTTTACACCTAGTGAGGTAGCATTTTCCTTGTTATTTGTATTTTATAATGTTAATTAGTATAACTTAAATGTAAGCACATATGATTGATTGTATATTATTATTATCACTTCCAAATGGACATGTGCTAGGACTGTTTAGGATGTCGAATAACATTTAGCCAAGGTAGGCGCTCTTCTTTCTCCCATCAGGGTCCAAAAGGAAGAGAAAAACGCTCTCATGCATACAGCTGAGAGATAGAAACATGGAGTGGGAGGCGGTCGTAAACATTGCGCAGATCGAGCGCAATGGATAGCTCTTGTTGCCTACTTATGCCCCTAAGTGAGGTTTGAAGCCCCTAAGTGAAGTTGAATGTTATGTTGGACCTAAGTAAAATAAAAAATAATAAAGTATCACTGATAAAACTAGCGATTTTGAAAATACAAATGTACAAGCACTGAATTTTTTCGTATAAATATTTTTTTTTCATAATTATAGATTTGTAGACAATATTATTATAATCTTGAGCTTTCGGTGAAATTATTTCGACAGTTTCACCGCGCAATCATGTCCCATACTCGGCAAAGCACCATCGGCATTGTCCACGTAGGACTGAACTCGTTGTGTAGCATCACATTTTGCCGTCACCTTGGTAATGGACCGCGAAGTTTTATTCAGTAGGAAAACTCACTTTATACTTAATTTGAATACTCGTACCTATAGTAAAAAAGTACAATGCAGGTATTTTCGTACAATCATAAAAAATAAAGTGGAAGAAGAGGGGTTGATACAGGTACCTAACTACTTTTCTATACTCCCTCTAGGACCCCACTTAGAGGCATAGGGAGGTAACAAGAACTCTCCTCTGCGCTCACTCCATGTTCAAACTCCATTGTACTGTTTCGAAAATAACGGAACATGGTGGGAGAGGGTCTTCCTCTGTATCACAAGGACCCTGATAGGAGGAGAAAAATGGCTCTCCTCAGCTAACCATCGTTCGGCAACCTGAACACAATGTCCTCAATCGCTCCATTATGGTAGAAGTGATAGGCCACGGATGGGTGTCCCGCGGAACTTCAAGACCTGCTACGCTCAATTTGGCTAATTTTGCTTTCAAAATATTCGCATGGGTTCAGGGTATTCTTAAATGTTGAAAAATTTCGAGGAAAATAGAAAATAATAATTATAAAATTTTCCCATGAAAAGTCGTCCTGGCTATCAGATGTGTTACAGCAAAGGAACGTTATTTTTTTGGTTGTGAGTTGCTGGAAATGAAGAAGTATCTATGCTTATGAAGATTATTAAGAATGGTGTTCCACAGGGTTCAATACTGGGTCCAGTTCTATTACAGTTAAACACACTTGATATTTTTTTTTTTACCTAAAACGCCGTATCCTGGAGGGGGTAGGCAGAGAGTACAGAATTCCATTCATTCCTATCCAGACAAACCTTTTTCGCTCCATTCAAGAGCATAACGTTCCGCATACATTGTCTATTGTCTTCTATTCCTTTTACTCCTGGTTTGGGCCTTCGCTTACCTATGTCAATCAAGGTCGGCTACTTCTCCATGCACCAATTTTTTCAGATTCGTAAATTCATTTTGTCGTTCTATTTCTCAGTTTGAGGATCGTTGGAATGTGGAGTAAATAGCGTACCGACTGGAATAAAAGTGAATTAATTGAGGTGATTCGGGCATGTGGAGAGAATAAATGAAGAAACGACGACAAAAAAAAAGGTTTGTGATACTAAGATGCTCTTTTTCCACACTAGTTTTGGTCATTGTTTGGCTTAATCTTGAATTGTCATACCTTCAAAGAAAAACTTTCGACGTAAAACTTTAATTTAATATAATATACTCCTTAAACTCGTTAATGGTGTAATTGATTCTCCTGAATTGCTAGAATCAATCAAATTCAGTATCCCCACGAGAAGTACTAGACAGGCAGTGTTGTTTCGGGAGCCTTTTACCAGAAATAATTACACGTTCTATTCTCCCATGGTCAGAATACACAGACTGGGAAATCTGGTAGGCAATATCACCGATATTTTTGTTGACAGTTTACCTTAGTTCAAAATTGACGTAATTAATTTTCTAAATGTTTAAAATTGACATTGGGCATTTCGAAGTTGTTTGTGTTTGTATATGCATGAGAATGTATTTATTTATGTGTACATGTACCTATGTATTTTTGTTTGACTATGTGCATTTTTTTTCATTATTTTGACCACAATATTTAATTTCTTTCTAAATTTCATCTACATTTATTCACCTTTCTGACCAGAATTTAATCATATCTGCATGACATTGATATTTTTATATATGATAATTTCCTTTTTTGACATTAATAATACCTACCTGACATCCTGCTATTATTGACATTAAATTTGTATTAGTTGACTGCCTACTCCGTTATGGCCGATTATATTTTTTTAATACTATTCAATGTTGTCATTTTTATTTGCGTTTGTACAATATTTATTATTTGTTGATATTATATATTACTTATATATATTGCTGTGTTGTTGGAGTGAAAAATATTATGATTGTTATTTTTTTTAACATGTAAAAGGCTATTGCCGTTGATCGAATAAAATAAAAAAAATCATAAAAACTGTGAAGAATTAGCGAGATATAGTTTCAGGATAATCTATTCTATAAAATTTAGTGTTCCATATCGGTATAGGTTGGATGTATGATTCTAAAACCCCGTCTATGATAGTTGTTAGACCGGAAATCCGTGATTAACCTCTGTTACTAATGGCACGAGGCCACATCCTTTTAGGGTTAGGAAAGGAGTCGGTTTGAATGCAAATAAACATGTAGTGGTGGTTTTGAACCGAGTTAATATTAACCTATTATAACATTCCACAAAGGAATTCTTAATATTATGGAGATGAAGGCTTTGAAGGTGGTTGTATTCGTTTAGGGATTGGAAAGCTTGTCAGTTCATCATAAAGGGGTTACATTATTATTTTATTTAGGATCAAAGCTTAATTTATTTTTAGATAAGGTTTCTGTGCAGAACATTTTATGATGTATAGGTATGAGACTAATGTGTTGCTTCATACACGAGGAATTTTATAAAATGTGTAACGTACGAAAGTATCGTATATATAGTAAGGGCTGGTTTTATATTGAAAACGAAAACCTTTAGAAAAAAATAGTAAATTTTATAGTAGGTACTATGGTTCCAAATGGTAGGCATAGACACAGCACGCCGCACTATGGAGTCAAATCTCTAAATATTGGTTAAAAATATTTTATTCGTGTTATGTAAAATTTCACAGATTTTCACCGTTTTTTTTTTGGAGTGTACCGTCGTTATTTTATCAATAACTTGACGAATAACATAACAACTAGTATTTGAGGGAATGAAGGTCTATTGAGGAAAAAAAAACAATTTAAATAAAGTGGGGCGAGTTTGATCGAAAGCTAATTGCACGCTAATAAGCGTTTATTAGCGTGTGTGTTCGAAAATCATTTTTGTAGGGAAATTTTTGGAAACTTTTTCGATGATTGTTTCGACATTCGATCATCGAAAGCTTATAGCTGTGAGAGTCACAAAAATGGTGATTTTACTAATTTTTCAATCCATTTTCCGGCGTTATCTACTGTCGGATTTCGATGAAAAAAATATATAACATAAATTAGACTTTAATGAAGGCGGCCTCAGAGCCTTTATTTGATATATGGTATAGTTTCTTGTAAAAAATAAAATTAGTAAATGTCGTTTTTCATCGTTTTTTTAATATTCCAACTGATATATACGTCGGAATGAAATGATTCTTTTTTTGTCTTAAAGAGCATTAAAAAATCTACAAGATTATAGAACGAAATGCTAATATTTATTTCCTGCTTAGCGTATAATCCCAAAAAACCTCTATTTCACAAAAACGCTGTATATGGAAATATTCTATCGGCTTTAAGGTGCATGCGATAATGACACTTAAAAGCACGGGAATTACAAACAACGCGCTGGTTTTCGCTGTGTCAATGTTCAGTCTCCCAAAATCTTTTGGGATGAATTGACGTGTGATCTGCGCCACTTCAATTGACGTTTTGTATTTTATGTATTTTGACGAAATTGCGTATATTACAGAGGACGGCAAACATTGGTTTTTTAATTTATTATTTATATTCAGCAATTAATTCTAAAATCGCTGTTAGGTGATTTTAAAGTTTTTATTGTTGAATTAGGTATAGGTAATATTATGTTTACATTGCATACGTTATAATTTTTTCTTCTAAATTATTATCATTTATTGTTACTACGAGTAGGTAGTATTATATGTTTTTGTTGTTGGAATTATTTATATTATATAACTAGTTTTCCCGACAGACGTTGTCCTGTATTCCTTACTATGTGAACATTGATTTCAAATTTGTAATTTATACAAACAAATATTTGAATATTAAAAAAATATTTCTGAAAACTTGAAAGAAATTCTATTAAAAATCTACTTACCAATGTTTTTTCACTGTATGGTTGTATGGTAAATAAAAATTGTGTTTTTTCAATTGTCTTTGGGTTAACTTTGTGACAGTTATCCATTTTTAGAAAAATAAATGTAGAGCTACGTTGTTTCTGTCACTAATAATTTTATTGAGTAGACATGTTTCGGCTATTACCTAGCCATTATCAATTGTGTTGTTTTGGATTTTTTTACAGATGGCGTTGTTTGTCAGTAAATCCGTTCCATACTAATTTTTATATTTTATTTTCTACCCCATTTATGTTTTATTAGTTATTCTGTTATCCGGAGCGGAGAAGATCTGTTCAGCCAACCTCGAGATATAAGCGTTCACAATAACCGGACTTCCTTTTATATAATAAAATATTGTAAACAATGTTTGGCGCAAAGGGTTTAACTGATGCTAAACAGTGCCATTTTTAACAATAAAAAATATATATGTTTACAATCATTTACATTGTATAATTGTATATTCAAACTTTTTTAATTAATTCTTTTTCTTCTGAATTATCATCATTTAGTTTCACTAGGTTGTACATATTAAGTTTTTACTGTAGAAATTATCTAAAACATGTACCTACCTACATTTCATCATTTGCAATATCAACATAATAATACCTTGTTTTCTTCTTCTTATTAATTTTTATCGTTTACTATTACGATTAGGTATTTCCCGTATGTTCTAGTGGTTTGTAGATTATTAAACACTTATTACTTTAGTATGTATTCGTTATACAGAGTTGCACGTTTCTATTGGAGTAAATTAAACTCCTTTCCATTCCTTTTTTTGTATTATGATAACATGTCAAACTTAAAGACGACCAAAAGAACCTTTTAAACAATGTTATTCCGACCGATGCATCTGTTTTAAGCCGTATATTATAAAAATAACTAAGAAGGTTCCGTTCTTTAAGTTCTCTTAAAATTTCTGATGTCCATCGCAACTTTCTTATTTTTTCCTCCCCTTTCTTCTGCTAAAATCTAGAAAAAATAATTAGCAAAATTGGTTCAGCTGTTCACGCATGATGCCATGACCACGGAAAATCAATCAATTCTCCTATTTGCACCCCACTCAGGGGCATAGCGAGGCACCAAAAGCTCTCCATTGTGCTCGATCTTGCGCCATGTTTATGACCTCCTCCCACATCATGTCCAAATCCTTGGAGGAGCGGAACATAGTGTGAGGGTCTTCCTCGTCTTTGGAACCCTGATGGGAAGAAAAATAGCGCTCTCCTCGGCCAACTGTCATTCGGCATCCTTAATACATGTCCCAGCCAAGTCCATCTCCTCCCTACAATGGTAGAGGTGATGGGCTCACACTGGGTGCGCCAGCGTATAGCGTCGTTCGTGATGCGGTAGTACCATCTTACGACCAGAACTGTCCTGTGGCACTTCATTTCAAAAGATATGATACTTGTGCCTGGACGTTGGTCAGGTGCCAGGACTCACACCCATATAGGAGAATAGGCAACACACACGCATCAAACAGTTTACATTTCGACTCGACACTAAACGCCGAACCGCTTTCCATATTTTGGTCAAGGCGCCACTTGCCATACCGATATATTATGTACGAGAGCTCAGCCCCGAGGTCACCAGGGGTGGTAATGGTTGATCCCAGGTATTTCAATTTATCCTCCCGGGAGACCTGGTGACCGTAGATGGATCACGGAAAATAGGACTCCATTATTATATGTAGGGATTTTGTTAATAAAATACATTCGAAAAAACCTTCACATCCTTTTGATACAATGACATATAATCTTGACCGTCCAGTTTTAAAGGAGGAGTTCGACGGCATTAAATCTGCATACATGCAATATATACATAAGATATAACATTTCTTTTTGTAGAAATTTTGTAATTACATTTTTTTTTAATATGCCATTAATCAAACATTAAAAAAGATTATTTTTCCCGTTCCCATTTTATAATCATATAATCTGAAATGGTGGCAATTAGAATGAATAATATGTGAGTGTTAGAAAAAATTAATTAATGTTGAAAACTCATGTTTAAAAAAATCTGGTAAAAGCAATGTATACCCGAATGTAACGTAAATTTAATATTGTCGCTTTAACCAAATACATGTTTATCATCATTATCGGTATTATCGTTATCATCAATATCATCCACCGTTGTTCAAAAATTCCAAACACATTGCAGTCAAAAGAACATTGAGGTTTTGAATATTGCGACGCATTCCACTGGTTTCCGACCCCTAACTCGACACTTGCATACGTACAAATATTGTGAGAGTTGAGTAAGGGAGAGAGTACGCCCCAATTTTTATGCCCCGCCCGAAATTGACTTTGAAGTCAAAGCTGTAACTCTCTTAATTAGTTTTTCTATAAATTATTCAAAACCTGACTAGTTTCCCAGGTACAAGTCCTGCATGGTCACACCTGTAACTATGTATGAAAATGTGCCTGCGAAACTAGTCAGGGTATTGAATCATTATTTTTTATGGAATAACAAATTAATTTATTTAAATAATTCCACCAAGAATGCGTTTGAATTATAAAAAAATAAATAGATATACTATGTTTGTCACAACAAGAAGAAAAAACATTGTTGAAAAGTGGCCAACATTGATACAATACTCCCTATTCGGATTTTAGGACGTTCTTATTAAGAACGTTCCAAATGATTTAGAATTAAGTTCACTCGAATTATGTTCAATTCGGAATTATGCCGTGTTCTAAAAACCAATATTAGTTCACCATAAATATTTTTTTGAATTATAATTGTCTATGGATCGAGCATGCGCCTTATTGGTTGATGCTGACAAGCGGACAGCCAATCGGAGAAGACAAATTCAAACGAGCTCCATGTTCCAAGCAAGTTCCAAGTAACATGGTCGCCGGAAACTGCCGAACCAACCCGAAGTGTAACGAAGACGACTGTATGATTGCATTGGTGTTCAATAATAATAATTTTTGATGCTATTATTAATTTGTGTTAGTTATAATAAATTCGGGGGAAATGCTTAATATTTTTAATAAAAATAAACTTGTTTTATAATTATTTGGTTAAAAAAAACGTTTATCATAAAAATATCATCAGATATCTTTTTAGACGCATACAATTAGGTGTGAACTAAGATTAGGAACGCTTTGACAGATAAACTCACTAAAATTGACTCAAATACGAAATCCGAATACCAAAATGAACTATTTTCAAACTAAAGTCTAATTAGGAACAAATAGGAACGTTCTAAAATTTCTCGAATACCAATCCGGCTAACTAAAATAGGAACGTTTTTATTTTAGTTTAGTGCTCACTTAATTTGAATTGGAATAGGGGGTAGTAACCCAAAAATGGACATACATACAATATTCCTTTGAACACCACTCAGGATTTTAGGGAGGCAACAAGAGCTCTCCATTGCATTTCATCTTGCGCACGGACATAACGTAGGTAACTAGACAAAAAGAAGGAAATCATTACGTATTTGCATGCAGAATAATTAAAGACATCGTTTGGGCATATCAAATTGGAGATGAGTGAAAGGGCAAGGGTAGGTAAAGAAAACGATGATAACAATAATTTGAAGACTCACATCCCTTAAAGGGCAGAACGGTTGTCACAATAATTTTCCTCTCTAATGGGTACTGTATACATATTATTTTCTCCCACAATGGCAGGCTCTGTCAAATATAATTTCCTTAATATCAAATACAAGCTCAACCAGCTTACACGTTATTATACTTGCAGCATCGCAAGAATTTAATATTTACCCACATATCTCAGTTTTATTATTATTAACATTTCTACAAAGACTGTGTTATTATTTTTTAAGCCATTTAAGATAGCTGAACTCGGGTTATAATTATATATGCTCTACGAACCATAGTAATTAACGCAAGATTTGAATTTGCCACTGTATTGCCTCTTGTATACTCTACTAGCTTTCCCAACAGACGTTGTCCTATCCAGAGGCGGCCCGTTCATATGTGCACTGCGCCCCCAGAAACAAAAATACATAATTAATCCGTTTAATGTACTAATAAAATAATAATGTTTCAATATTTATTTTCTAAAACATCCAATCATTCGTATTCAAAGCTCAGGCGGGAACAACGTGAGAATAATATAATATGCGCGCGCACACATTCTATCTCACCTATAAAGTATATAGGTACCGAAACGATTGACCCGATAATTTTGTTGACTTTGCGGTGGAGTAAGTGGGATGGGCTACTGTAAGAGTGGCAATCACGTAGGTACCTATGCGAGAATGAGAGGGAACTACCCGCGATGGTATAGGTGCGTCGCAGGTGATCCTTCCATACTAACTTAAATATTGTATTTTATATAATTTCTTACCCATTTTTTTTTCAACTTTTTATTAGTTATTCTGTTATCCGGAGCGGAGAAGAATCCAATAAATCAGACATCGGAAGAATATGTTGAGCCAATCTCGAGTTATAAGTGTTTGCACTAACCCGACTTTAATTTATATTAGAGATAACCACTGATTCGTTCGTATCAGCACTGAATGGACAAAGTAACACCACTCAGCCAATATCTCAATTTTTTCCCCATAACATTGACATGGATACGTCAAATTATAAATGTTTATAGGTATTATGTATAAAGTTTTATCTATTATAATTAAAAAAAAATCAACATTAATCTTTTCTCAATTTGACGCAATGAGTTTGAATATCCCGCTTTTTTCAGCTCCGCCTTCCATTTAAATACACCGCCTTTAAAAACAAATTCTGCGTACATTTAAATTTTTTCTATATTTATTTATTTATTTATATATAGGCTGTGGAAGTGTATGTGAGTATTAAAAACATAACGTTATTAATTATTTTTTTTTTACCCATCACGCCGTTTCCCTAAGGGGGTAGCCAAAGAGTACGGATTTCCATTCTTTCCTATCCAAACAAACCTCTTTCGCTTCTTCCAAACGCATAACATTCCGCATACACGCTCTTCTATTCCTTTTGCTCCTGACTTGGCCCTCCTATAAGACTGAACCGATATGGTCGGACGATGTCATTCGAGGTCGTCCTCGTCTGCGTGCACCCATTCTTTCAGATTATATCCTTTTAGTCATTCTCTCCTCGTTCATTCTCTCTACATCTCTGCTAAATAGACTACCTAAATAAACATACTCATCCACTTGTTCCAAATTCTCGTCATTCACATAACAATTTACTTTATTTTTTTATGCATATTTATCTTTATGCACTACAGAAGTGTTTATAATGTTTTTTTATTGATTTAATCTATCTACATGCAAAATTTAAAAATTGTGTTGGTTTTGGCCACTCCTCTATATAAACTATAAGTGTGCGAAATGTGATACTCCTCCGTCCGCGCGATTTCCGATAAAATAGTCACAAAGTTCCTTAACGTATGATATATTGATTAGCATACTCCTAAGTCTTCTTGATTGTTGTTCTAGATCTAGTCACAGTCAAGCCAATAAGCTAATAGTATCCTATATTTTTAAGCTTTAAGGAAGTGGTCATCATGCAAATTTTTTCACACTTTGGTATTTGGTGGCAGTCTTCATGCTAGCCTTGAACTTACAGCACATTTTTAATCGCCTTTTTCACATCTTTTGGTTGGATTTCTGCGTTTCAGTTTGGATCTCAGACGGTTTGTCGAGAGTTCTTTCTCAGTATCTTCATAGAAGAGGACTGGTGCCTTGTACGTGTTGTACACACTTGTAAGACAAGATTTCTTGTTTTTTTTTTTGTTCTCCTCCCCCAAACAATAATAAATACACAGGTATTAGGAGGGCAAAATACAAAAATAAAAACAAGTCATTCCTGCATTATCAATAAACATGCAAAATAAGTAATTCTATTACTAAACTATTCTATTCTATGAATTATTCCATACATTGGATTATATCACAGCTGACAACAACTTATATCTAACTTAATGTTATTTTGATTTCTCCAGCAGCGAGAAATGTGCTGGTGTCAGGGGAAATATTACTAAAAAAACTATATTATTACTTATTATTATAACACTCATAACTATATTTTACATAAAAATAAAGTGTCTTAAATTATGCATAAAAATAACTGGGTATTTCTTTCTAAAAAAAATATAACTATGTTTACTCAATATTTTATCCAATACTACCTACTTGGAATCTAGTCGTATAATCCAGTAGATGAATTTAAAGGGGTTATTTAATGGGCATTAGAGTGCCAAACCTATTTTACAATTATATTATGTAATATTGACAAAATTATCGAAGTATATTTACACATAAATCATAATAAATGTCAACTTCATTGTTTATGTATGTCAAGTATTTAAGCTATTTAGTCAGTAGAGTTAATATGTGTATTAATCAATATTGTGATTAGTCAGATTTAAGATCTTAAGGTGTAGTTTCAGTTTTTTCTTGAATGTAGTAGTATTTTTTATCGTTCTAAGTGTGTCAGGTAAGCTATTATAAAATTTCATTGATGAATGTACAAAGCTATAATTATCTTTTGCGATTTGTTCGTGGAGGTGCATTTCGTAATTAATTGTAGAGTTTGTCTTGTATTGCGTTTATGAACGTCAGAAGTAATAGTCAATTTAATGTTAGATTTTATTAGTCCATTTTTTATTTTATGCAGGTGTTTTGCTTTTTTTATATAGATTAATTCTTCTATTTATATAGGTCTATTGTCCTCGTTAGTTTATGCAGGCCGAAAATTAATTTTAATGATTTGTTCATCAGTCGTTGTATTGTGTTGCGTAGCTGGATACTAGATTGTGACGAGACAGCAAGTCCATACGCTATGTGTGGTAGGATAAATGAATTGTATAAAATGTGTTTTAATTTGGTGTTAAAGATATCAGTAGGTACGTCTCATAATTCCAATAATAGGAGATCATTTGTTAACTTTTTTGTTTATATGTATAGTTGTTCCTTTAACAATATTCTTTCTATTTCTTTATATTAAGAAGACCTTTGACTTGACTTTACAGTAAGCTTCGTTAGTTATCCCACGCTATACAGGGAATGCTCTTAAGGGAATGTATGAACGAATGGCTTAAATTTGATAGCGCGAGAAATCCATTTCCTGTTTCTGTTATTTTATTCTCTTTATAATAAATTCCCTTTACGGAAAGCTAATAACAAATGTATAAGGAAATATCTGAATAAAATTGAAGAAGGGAAATTTCAGAGACTTAGCAAAAAGGACAATATGAACACTAAGACGTACTTCAAACAAACTAGTGGTCGACCAGTGCTCGAAATTCCATCATAACTTATTTAGATTACCTACCTATAAGAATGACATGGATACCTACGTCAAATTCGAAATGTTGAAATGTACAAAAGTTTTTCTATTATTAATTATTATTAAAGACAAAAAATATTAATCAATATAATATATAAAGCCTTTATTGATAATATATACAAATATAAAAATAACATGCTTACAGATAATAATTATTAACAACTAAAATATACAAACAAGATACCTCCCGAAAATGAGTATATACTCGTGCTTCGGGAGGGAAAAATCTATGTATTCTCAATATTATAAACAAAATAATATAATATGCGTCTGTGTCAAAGTCAAGTACGACGAGGTGGGTGTGAGTATTAAATACATAACATTACAGTAGTATTTGTTATGGTTTTTTTATTGATTTAA
This sequence comes from Mystacides longicornis, assembly GCA_963576905.1. NCBI lineage: Eukaryota > Metazoa > Arthropoda > Insecta > Trichoptera > Leptoceridae > Mystacides > Mystacides longicornis. The sequence continues at coordinate 24,513,891 of OY756438.1, forward strand.
TCTAGTTTTATTAATATGCATTATTTAAATAGCCCTCGCCACTCCTTCTCAAATTATAAGTGTGCGAATTTCATTCCATTCCATTGCGCTCGATCTTGCGCAATGTTTATGAAATAAAAACAAATCCTCTAATTTAGCTTAATCTCGGATTGAATGGTGTCCGCCAATCGAAGTGGCGGACACCTCTTATTGGAGCACTGGTGAATTTTGTATGTGTTGTGTGCTTTTGTTGTATAATGTTTATATCAGTGTTCTGTTGGTGTTTCTTAAATTATAAATAAATAAATAAATAAATAAATAAATAAATAAATAAATAAATAAATAAATAAATAAATAAATAAATAAATAAATAAATAAATAAATAAATAAATAAATAAATAAATAAATAAATAAATAAATAAATAAATAAATAAATAAATAAATAAATAAATAAATAAATAAATAAATAAATAAATAAATAAATAAATAAATAAATAAATAAATAAATAAATAAATAAATAAATAAATAAATAAATAAATAAATAAATAAATAAATAAATAAATAAATAAATAAATAAATAAATAAATATCAATTATTTATGTTCTTACTTACATAACTTTATGTAGGTACTCAGGTACGCGAATGTTATCACAAATTAAATTTCTACAAAATGCTTACAGAGATTTCCTTAAAAAGAAAGAAATGAAATTCATCTAGCTAAATCCATATTTTAATATTATGTAATGTAAAATTACGAGATCATGGTAAGTATATAATGGAAATTGTATGCCTTAAAAGTAGATATTTTTTGAATGGAATTAAGTTCTGAAAAAATGGTCATAAAAATCTAGACATTATTTTAGAACGTTGTGCACCAACTTAATTTCTATAAATGAAAATGAATTAATTAATTTAAAGTTAAAATAACTTTTCCTGGATAATAATACAGAGTGTATCATTGACCCATTGCTTTCCTAACTGTGCTGTGTCTTTTGTAGTTCTGGGTAATAGGATTATTGCTAAATACTTCATACCATTGTCTTAAACAGGGGGTCTTGTACCGCTCCACCATCACAAACAAATAATACGCTTCTTTTATATTTTATATTTTATATTATAATTATTTTAACAAGCGATTTTCAATGAGAAAAAGAATATTCATAGCTTTTTATGAAATATCTAAGTACGAAATGATTCGACAGCTGATATTGTATTGTCAATTCGAACATTGAGAACTCCGAAGTCAAACTTTTGGGGTTTTAACCTACCGAGAAGTTTTGTTCAAAATCGCAAAAATCAATGAGATAATCAATATCAGATAGATATTGCATTTTTAAAACTCAGGAGCATAGAGAGCCAACAAGAGCTCTCCATTGCGATCTTGCGCAATGTTTATGACCTCGTCTCACACCATATCCAAATCCCTCAGCTCTGCTTCGAAGGAGTGGGACACAGTGTGATAGGGTCATCCTCGTCTTCGAGACCCTGTTGGGAGAAAGAACAGCGCTCTCCTCGGCCAACTGTCATTCGGCATCCTTAACACATATCCCAGCCAAGGTATGTCCTCTCCACAATGTTAGAAGTGAAAACAATATTCTGGTATTTTTTACCTATATAGTTTTATAAAAATACCAAAGTATAAAAAAAATATTTTTGACTTATTACATGAATGCAGTTGATGACATAAAAACTGAATTCAATATAACTTGCATTGTGTAATAATTATTGTTGATTCGGATGCGGAATGAAGTCCGACGGGCCATAAGTTTATAATAAAAACAATTCCCCTATATAGTTGCATAAAAAATCCAGGAGATGGCGTTGTAGTAGGAAATCAGTCACATGTGAAGCGTGTTACATTATTGTAGGTATATTATGTTGTTAAAATTTACCGAATTTTTTATGGTAAGATTGGATGTATAATTTGAGAAATAGCTTTCCGAGGTCGGCCATAATTTTTCATTCAAAAATTGGTTAAAATATTGTCTGTTGAAGAAAAACACTCTGTGTGATCGAATAGTACGATTTCAATACTAGAAACATGTATGTAAGTGTTATGTACCCCACATACGAGTATCTAACGTATAACAGTAATCTTCAGACATGCTTGAGGCGTGGATTATAATGTTATGACTAATGCGATCCAACAAATAACTTCGTTTAAAGAACAAAAGATCCCCTCGAACATGTTTTTAGAGATTAAGTAGTAAATGGACGTAGCATTTTAATGTGGTCAGCGCAGTAGTAGGTATACAAAGGAACGCCATAAGCTTAGGAAAAATGAACTAGGGAATGTGATTTTGTTCTTAAATGGGTACTGTTACGAAGACATAATATTCCAGGTCATTTCTTGGAGTTACATCGTGATTGGTATGCATTTTGTATGCATACCAAAAGTATCTAATATTATTAAATTGATTGGGTACTAGCTTTCCCGACAGACGTTGTCCTGTGATCTAACCATGAATATTGATATCGAAAAAAATGATAAAAATGACTTTTGACTAATGTAATTCCAAACGATGCATCTGTTTTCAACCACATTTTTCCATCCGAATTCTGTCAATCGCACCAACTATCAAACAACTGATAGTTTGTGTCAAACGACAATTTGATTTCATAATTAGATTTATTCACTTTTCAGGTTTTGTAAAAATGCGCCTCAATGTCAGCAAATTAGATAAAAACTTGAAAAAAAAATCAGCGAAATATCTGGGGGGGGGGGGGGGGGGCAATATATTTTTAACGTCAATGGTTGTCAGGTAAATAAAAATTGTATTTCTACAGAATTTTTCATAGGTGGCGTGGTTGTATGGAAATTTGTCCCATACTTACTTTGATATTATATTTTATATCATTTGCTTTCCATATGGTATAATATAGCAATGGTCCACAACAGAGTGCATGATGGCCACGACCCTCAGCAGTGAGGACGACGACTGGGAAGGTAAGGTAAGCTTTCCATATTTCGATGTTTTATTAGTTGTTTTGTAATCCGGAGCGATGAAGAATCCAATTACTAAAAACCAGTTCAGCCGATCTCGAGATATAAGTGTTAGAACTAACCCAACATTATTTTATATTTTTAGATTTTAACTAATCTCTTTACATATAATTAGAAAATGGAGCCCTATTTTACAAGGTGGTTGCATCATGCGTGAAAGCCTTTACCAATTTCACTATTACTTTTTGAATTGCTATTACATACCACAATATTAATTATTATCTAATGCCAAACAAAGAGCTAATTGGATAGGGCACAACATCAGGCACCCGGGCCTGTTCATTACCATCGTCGGGGGCATTATAGAAGGCGCCAACCACAAAGGTCGCCCTAGGAAGAGCTACAGAGAACAGGTGATCGGCGACATGCGATGTAGCGGCTATCAGGATATGAAGAGGATGGCGTGTGACAGAGATGAGTGGAGAGAGGGAATCAAGAAAAGAAAGAAATAAGAAAGTTCCGTGGTTCATTAGAAAACTTAAAGTCTTTAAACTTCATAGTGTTTTTTTACAATATATATTTTTCCAATTTTGAAATTAAAATTAGGTTTAAATGCACCCTAAGGGTGTGTTTATACCAAACGAACAAAGATCCAGAGCTTGAAAGTAGAGTATGCTTTCCTAATCGTTGATATTATGGTCACCAAGGAAATAACGACGCGCATAATCTGTCATCGTTCATTAAACAAGTAGTTGTAAATGTTTTTTAATGGATCCATGGTGTCCAATATCATCCATAAAAAAGTATACCTATGCTCTGTTTCTAGATTCGGTCTATTCGATCACAAGCTTATTCAATTGTTCATAATGACATAAGTCGTGAACATAAAACATTTCAACTAGATTTATTGCATTGAACGAAACGCATGTATTTCATGTAAGTGCAAGTAAATCTAGTGAGATAATTCTTGTAACTTGTGCCAAATGATTGTTAGTTTAAAATATCGATTTATCACCGGCTCTAATCACATTCGATGCACTGCGTCGCTTGTGTAGTTTGTTATTGTGCAATGGAATCGCATTTAACGGGCTTAAATGTTCCAATATTGAATCTTTCTTCATTAACCACTTTTTCATAGACTCAAGAATGAATGTTTGGATAAGGAAAACAAGTTATGTGAAACAAAAGTGAAACTTGGAGGACTTTTGGCGCCTTAGGCTGACTGTCCACGGGAGCGTAGCATAATAATATGAAGAGCGTACTCTTATTTTTCCGCATGGTATACGATTACATTATTAAAAAACTTCTTGAACAAAACAACTAGAGTAATTAATCTACAAGCCAACTGAAAAAGACAACTAAATCATACATTTAGACTGTTTCGTAAACATCTCTTCAGTATTCAGAAGCGTAGAGAAAGAGGCCCAGGCAATATGACCCGACGATATCAAAAAGAAGCGGACCAGCACTGAAAAACAGCCGGAAGTCCAAGGTGGAGTCCACTTTTGTCCAACACTAATCACAATAAGAAGGCTTACGTATGTAATATTGGTTCTTAGTGCCACATCTAGTATGATTTACATTTAATTCAATGATTTTTAACACACCAATAGTATTGTTGAGTAGCGAATCGATTCAAGAATAATATAACTTCTACAATTAGAAACACTTCTAATACACACGAATCGATATTAGTAAGCAGTGACGTCTGTTAGTTATATTTGAGTTATTTGGAACAGATAATATTAGATTCGTACACGATTTGTTTGTGAACGATTAATAACGTGTTCCTTTAGTAGTCAAAAGAGAAAACATAATATGCCTTTGTTCTTTCAAATCCAAGCAAAGTCATTTTTCGCCTTTTTTTTATTATTATATTGTTTTTTTCATAGTTCTTTTTTGAATTTTGAGAATCATACAGACTTGGAAGAATGAAGTGTGTTAAGGGCTGTGCAGACAGTAAGACACATTGTGCAAGACTGCCAGCTCAAAAAGTTCACAGGAAGCCTCCAAAATATCCATGAGGCTACTCCGGAGGCAGTGGACTGGCTGATGGCGCTGGAGCCAAGACTGTAGAAGAGGACGGGACGCAACCCTTTACGGGTCAAGATTATTTCCGGAGAAGCTATACGAAAAGTAAGTAAGTAGGATCAAAGAATGGAAAAATAAACGATGCCCAACAATGACGAAGATCACAGAAACACGTAGAAACTGGCTAGTAGCAGGATTATGCAGATGATTTGGTACATATGGCCGAACTTTAATATGATTTTCAAGAACTTGTGTAAAGTGTGTTTGTAAATTATGCAAAAAAAACGGCCTAAAATTGAATGTCAGCAAAACAAAGGTTTTTGTCTGAAAGGGATGAAGCAAGAACGAATTGTAAAATAACCGTGGAAAATTGAGGTCTTGAACAAGTGAATGAGTATGTGTATTTAGGAAGCATGTTCAGTAGGGATGGAAAGTGTAAAAAAGATATCGAACATAGGAAAGTCGCTGGTTGCAGGGTGGGCGTTGCACTAACAGCCGGTTATTATATTTTCGCGGAATTTCTGTTGATCTGTCAATTTCATTTCTCAATAGAGCATCAAAGTGCCGTTTTTTTGTGTTAATTTATTATTATGGTTTATGAATTAGTAAACGAAATCTGTAAACAATAATATTCTTCCCGTTTTGCTATGTTTTCCGCCCTATTTTAGTCATTTTTGACCACAGTGTCACCGCATACAAAATGTTTATCTTTGTGGCAGAGAAAGCGCCACGAAATTTTCTATGAACTCCGGTGGTAAAAATTTGAACTACCTAAAGTCGACTTTAATTAAAAATAATAATCAAAACGGTACTTTAGCTAAAAGTCGGTTTTAAATGTCGTTTTGTTGTTATGAAACCCGTTATTTTTTAAATGGAGTTTTAGTCTCCTTTATTTTTTATGAAACCGGCCGTTTGACCTATTGTGAGACACGACAGCGTCTAACTATAAGCTAAAAAACTAGTGCAAAATGCAATCATGTTATTATCAATGATGTATGGCTGTGAAACGTGGACATGTACATAAAAAAGACGAATTCTGTATAGATGCATTAGAGATGAGAGCTCTTCTACTCTATGGGACGTGGATAGGAAGGAATGTGGTATGGAAGATTGTGTTGTTACAAAAATGAAAGTTTATATTATTATCTATGTCAAGATTTTTGTACTTGCGAAAATAATGGATAAAAACAGATTGATAAAGAGAATTTATATATACTCCAGAAATCACCCTCTATGGGTGGAATGCCTAATTAATTATAAAAAAAAAGAGAATTTATGTAAGTAAGTATAAGAAGGTGTGGTTGAATGAGAATGGAACACGTATGGTCAATGGGGCTAGTATGAGTTTTATCGAAAGCAAATTGCTGAAAAGCACTTTTTAGTGTACTAACATCAAAACGATCGAATCTTTCGATCATTTTGCTTGGATTTTTTTTTCGAAACTCTTGATGATCGCTTCCCATAATAAATTTTCATAGACCACAGGGCAACGTCCGTCGGGAAAGTTAGTAAACAATAATATATTTAAAAATAATAAGATATCATTAAATTATAAAAATCATAAATTAAGCACGCAACAGTCTTAAACTAAGCTAAAATTAAAAATAAAAATGATGTATAAATCTTACTGAATTAGTTTATAGGCAATAATTGCCATGTTAGAAATCAAATTTTCAACACATTTAGTAAAAATACAATTTTACTAAACGCCGTCATTTCAATATTTTTCCGGTAAAATATTATATCGAACGGCAGTTACATGATTAACACACATCAAGCCTCAATATGAGGTTCGGTAAATTACGCTTTACAGCGGTAATTACCGGGATAAAAATTACAAGAAAAATAATATTTTCCATAACAAGGAAACGCTGAATTTGTCGGTTATAATATTTCCATTTGGTCAATTTGTTTTGGCGGTTGGAAAAATGTGTTTCAACAGATTTGAATTTCATGTTTTTTTAATGGTTTGTTAAATTAGGGTATTGTTTTTTTGTTTATCCGGTTATTAACCAGACATTTTTTTTGTTTATCCGGTTATTAACCAGACATTTTTTTTGTTTATCCGGTTATTAACCAGAAATTTTTTTCTGAGATAATTTTTTAAATTTTTTCTAGGACATTTTGCGTGTGATAGTTATGTACGTGTATAAATTATATTGTTTATAATATGTGGATATCTTTATACATAAAAATAGACGACTTCTTCCCATGGTTATGTCACCACGTGTTAACGGCTGTACTAATCTCACTAAATCTATTTTCGGTGTGTTTGCTATTGTCAGGAGAAGGTTCTTAGGAAAAAAAAATTCAAAGGAAACTCAAAAAGGTAACCTTCTTTGTGCGTTTTACAATATTTTTTAAATTCTCATTATGTAGGTATAAATAAAATAAAACAACATCAAAAACACTACTGTAATGTTATGTATTTGATACTTACACACACTTCCATAGACTACTTATAAAGAACATCAACTTCATAGGAACAAATGTAAAATAAAAAGTGCCTCATAGTGGGCGCAGAAAGCTTTTTGAAGACAGGATATTCAAATGGCACAAGGAATAAGCACCGAGGACGCTCGGACCAGTCGGACCCCATCAGGGAGAAGGAGGTTCAGGTGTGATTGCGCAATATTCATCGCAATGGAGGGCTCTTGTGGCCTCTCTATGCCCCTAAATGGGGTTTGAAGGAAGAATGTAATGTAATATTCAAATGGAAGGTAAAGAGGGAAACGGCTGGATATTCTAACTCATTGTAGGTATGATCCAAATTGAGTATGAGAATTTAAATATGTTATGGTCGAATCTCGATCACTGGTCGACCACTAGTTTAAATAATTCTGCCAACGCGCCATTTTTTTCCATTGAACACTAAAACAGCTCCTTTGTAACTAAGTTATTGTCTTGGATTAAAGCAACGTTATAGTATCTAAGTATTACCGCGAGACTTCCATATTATTGCATTAAAAATTCATACCCCATTAGAGGTGTTGTTAATCTATCAGGCAAATTGTGTGAATCAATAAATTGTAACATCCTATACTTACTATTTATTGTGTTGTACAAAGTAAAATAATTCAATTCTTTAGTATAAATTAGTATAAGTACGTAGTGGAGGTTCGATCCCAGGTGCCGACCATCTTCCTCTTTCACGACGAAAGCCTTAAGTAGCTTACTGTGAAAGAGTCAAAGAGTGTATTTGTGTACACTTTGAGTGACCACAGATTCATTTTATAAAATAAAAAATAAAAATAAAAATGGTGTAAGTTCATTTATGTATTGACACTAGTAGACAATTTAAGGTGTTTGATGGCGTAGTTATTATATTTATCATTGTGAACAATACTTTGTTTACGAATGAGAGAAATAATTAATTATATTTAAGTTAAAAATATTAATAAAAATATATGTATAATAAATATTTTGCCAGTGGGTGAATCGAGTAATAATTTTACAAAACATTTGACGACAAAAATAGATTTTTTTTGGGGTTGATTCATTCAATAACAAATAATTCGACACCCAGTCATATTGCATAAACGTACATAGTGTAAGGGGTAGCTATTTTATTTTTTAATATCAATTATATTTTATTTTTAAATATTATAATTAAAAAATAAATCATTTAAGAAAATTCGCCTTTAAAATAAGTTACTCAAATAAAAATAGCAAATAATAGCCGACTTTTTTTAACATAATTAAGTACACAATTATTTTGAAGCAAAAATACTCACTGATTTAGTAAATATTCTATGACAACATTTTATCAAACAAACAAAAAAAAATCATCATTATATTCCAAATTAAAACTTATAAGATGAATATTTGTTTATTTACAAAATGTCATCGCGAATGTAAATTTATTAATAAACTTTTCTTACCTTGTAATATCCATAAATAAAATCAAATATAAATAATAAATAAACGACTTGTTTAAATAATAATTATAAAGTACACAATTAATTTGAAGCAATACTATTTAAATTTCACATAAGTATTCACTTCTGTAATAAATAAGGACAACGTTCATTAAACAAACTAAAAATCATAATTAGGTAGGTATGTTCCAAATTAAAACTTGAAAATTGAATTTTGGTTTATTTTCAAAGTGTCATCGTGAATGCAAATTATTTAAAAAGTTGAATTATGCACAAATAAAATCAAATCAAATATAAAAAAGAAATAGCCGACTTGTTTAACAGTATAATTAATAGAAGGAACACAAATATTTAGTGGCAATAATATTCTCACTGGTGCCTACTAATACTGTTTTCACATATTTACTTCTGTAAAAAAAAATTCTTTGACGATAAGGTATTATCAAACAACAAAAAAAAAAAACAAAATTAGGTACCTTGATTCTAAATTGAAACTTATAAGTTGAGTTTTTGTTTATTTTAAGAATGTAAATTTATTAAAAAAAGTTCACTTACCTTGAAATATGCACAAACGAAGCTTAACAATGATGATAATTTTGGCACATTTTTATATAAATAAAAAAAACTTCAACTTTTTAACACACTAGATGTACAAACAATAAAAACAGGACTAAAAAGATAGATTAATATTAGAAAAAAATTTAACTTGAGAATAAATTTATTTAGTGAAAACTTTTTAAACAAATACGTATTACGAATTCGTAACTTTGACGAGCTTATAACGAAAATCTAACGGACAACGCGGCCGATACGCACGTTAGTGGCAAACCTACTGAAATTTCAACGAAGTGTTGTTTCAGCGCTATAGAGGTTGTCTGCGTTCAGGCGCAGTCATCTTCATTGTTTATATCGTCATATCCCTAGAATAACGTGGCATCTCGAAAAATAGCCAAAATGACATTTTAATGCCATTTAGTAGAGCATAAAAAGGTCTTTCGATTGGTGTATAAATAGTGTAATTTTATCCATTAATTTCTGAAATATTTTTGTGATAAAAAGAAGTATCTACTTTTATTCCGTAGAATAACGCTGTATCAGCAAATAACGTCACTTTATCATGAACATTTGCAGCGGCACAGCTCGTGGAGGTCGCGACGCATCAAGAGACCCGTCGTTGTTCTACGGAATTCCATCGCGCGCGATTCTCGTTTGTAACATTATCCTTCTAAAAGAGTACTTTCATATTGTTGTAATTAATCTTTTCATTCTTTTTATATATATTCAACTTATTTTATTGTAATTATTATCGTTTTAAATATATTTTTTTATAAAATGCTTAAAAAATACAAAATTAATGCTGGATTTAGCTAAAAAGTATTAACAATAGACAACATCTTAAAACGGCGATGTGCAAAAACAAAGTAAAGAAACGTTTCAAAACTTCTTTGGAGATTCAACATACGGTAAGTCACTATATACTACATCCATTAATTTTTGTTTCATAAGTAAAATCTTGATTATTACGATGTAATGTATTTTTAACCATGTTAACGATTAAAAATGTCATGTTCATACTTATGACATTATTCTTTGGACAATAAGAAAACTCTTTCACTATTTATAAAAGAAAACAAAAATATATTATTATGATATTATTTTGGCAAATATGCTGTTAAAATTAGAGTTATTACGTGTTCCAAAAAATATGTCGGATAAATGATTACTTCAGTATTCTTGGGAGAACCAAAAATTGCCAGAGACTGTATATCTATAAGCGACGTTGTTCTTCGGAAATCGGTTAAGTTTTTTTAGTCGGTTCTATTCATACGGCATTATTTTACGGACTCAATTTTACATACGACGTTATTCAATTGAAAATTTTAATAATTATCCATAATTTTGCTGTTTATTAAACTTAAACTTGTTAAGTCCATTATTTTATTATAAAATTCGATAAATTTTTCAATTTTTTTTTATAACCATATTAGATTTTCAATTAATTATATTGTATATAGCCTATACCTACATACCTTCTTGTTACCTCTTAAAATCACTAAGAAGTATTTTTTATGGAAATTTACGTAGATATACTCAACTACTTTTTACTATTTTAATGATTATTTATTTATAGAATGGGTTCATTCACCATTGCCACAAGAAGTTTTTAAAGTTATAGAAGAGATGATGACAGTTTTAGGTGAAGAAGTTGTTTTCGCAGTGAGGACGAGCGACGACAAATACATTTAAAAAAACTGGCTGGTAAAAAACCAAAAAGGTATGTAATAAAATATACAAAAAATCTATAGGTATTTTAATGAAAATTCGAAAAATATTCATTCATCTAATGCAACAATTTAATAATGTTTAATTACAGTGTATCGCCCAAAAATTATTTCAGTATACCAGGATGAAGGTATTGTAATCCTTCAAATACAATCGAAGATGCTCCTTTATTGCCATCGGCGGTTAAGCTAGAAGATGCGGAGTCTCTGCCTGCACCAAAAAACATTAATATTACCCCAGTTCCTTTATCCATCACAATGAATGTCGCGATCCATTAAGTGTATAACACGATACAGATTGCACAGTATTTTTTATTCGAAGATTTAAAAAAATTAACGAAAAAAATGGTCATTGGAAGGACGTTGTTAGAAAAAGGCTAAAATGATCAAGGAAACGATATTATATTAAAAAGGAGAAATTAGTTGAAGAAAAAAAAATACAACCGCTATGCTCATACAAATTTAAATGCTCAACTAAAGATATCGGAAGATAAAGATGTTTTTAATTTTAAGGAACTGAAAAAAACAAACTGGACTAAAAACACGGTGAATGAAAAAGTGGCATGAAATAATAGAAAAGAAATTTGTGTTACGTCGGACGCACCGAAAAATAAAATGATCTATAAGTAAGTATGATAAAGAACGAAGATAACCAAATAATTTTAGCAACAAAAGAAACAAGAACTATTATATCAACGAATGCTTATTCATCCCAATATGTCACAGGTTACAAAAAATACAAAGATCTTGTTGATCTATGTGTAAAAAGTATTATACCTGTGAAATATCATGATTTTAAAGCCATTAACACACCAAGGTGAAATAATGTCTTCTAATGAAGAAGATTCTTCTGAAGATTCATTCGTATTATTATTTTATGCTTCTACATATTATTAAATGTATTTATAAAAATATATTTTATAATTTTTTATGTTATACTGTATATTACCTCCCTGCTTATTGATTTTAAACTACCTAATAACAAAAAGTACCTACTTATCTAGTAGGTACACACATTTTTCATTATTCATTATAGTCTTTCTATTATTTCTCATTATAGAATATGTACATAATATGTGGAAGACCCTCTCATACCGTGTTCCGTTCCTTCTAAGCAGAGCTTCGAGGGAGTTGGACATGGTTTGGGAGGTCATAACCATTGCGCACGATTGAGCACAATGGAGAGCTCTTGTTGCCTCCTTATGCTCCTGAGTGGAGCTCAAAGGAAGTATTGATATATTTAGTGATATAGTATGTTACTAGAAATTATTTTTTTATTAACGATTTGAAATTTATTTCAATAATTTTAAAACTTATAAAATATAGTAATTTTGTAAAAAATTATATAAGTTTGTTTTAATTACAACCTACAACCACATCATTTTACTAATAAATCATCATACCTATGAAATAAACAGGTTGAGCATCCTTCAGAATAATAAACATAACTATAGAAAATAAACATGTTTTAAGAAATCAGATACCACATCAGAATAGTCCAAAGAAAAATGACGCATTACTGAATGCGTCGCTTACCAAAGAAGTTTCCTCCATAGAAGAACGCAGTATGTCCATGTATTACAGTTGAAAGAAAAATAATGTCCCGAGAATAACGTAGTTTCTGACTCTTTAGCTATTTTTCCAGAAGTTATAAATAATTTATTTAATTCTAAATTATCATATGGTTAAATAATTATTAGTCAACATATAAGCCAAATTTGAAGACAATTTGTTAATAAATAGTAAAGATATTTGAAAAAAATCACACCAAAAACTTTAAACTGCTCTCCTGTAAAGTTGCTAAAATCCAGATACGTCGTTATTCTAGGGATATGACGATATTTTTTTACTCATCACGTTGTTGAAATCCTGTCTCAGATTGGACGGGACCGGTTGACTGGTAGAGAATGCTTCAAGTATCAAGTTCCGACAGCTTTACTGATACTTATGTATAAACGAGTGTTATTTATTATTATTTAAATCATTTACCTATTCATTAAATAACAATATAAAGTATAGGTACCTAATTATTGTATGATAAATAGAAAAAAAAATACAATTATATTGTATACTAAATATAAAATATTAATATCGGTCTTGCCCCTTATGATACTTCACGATGTAATGTAATCATGAGAGACCTTCGAAACACAGAGAAAGAAACTTTCTTAACATCTTACACGAGGACAACAGAACTGCCTTTTGAGTGGCATATCTGAGACCACAACAGATGCTAAGTTTCCCTAGATTCTCTTGAAGAGACTTAGGAATAACTCCATTCGTCGATATCACTATATTATGTAGATATTCTGTGGATGGTTGGTGTATGTCACATATCCTTGATTTCGTGAGCAAGATCAAATTATTATTATTACTTTTGTGTCTCTTTTAGAGGTAGACAGAGAGAACTCCACTATTTTCAAACCAATAACACTTTTTCTCTTCTTCAAACTGTACAATTTTTATGCAACCTCTCCACCTCGGTAGCGTAGTGGTGTATAGGTGTGGAATACACGACACGAGATCACAAGGTTCCGGGATTCCTTCCCAGTGGGGTCAGACTTTTTTCTAAGTGTTTTTTTCTCTCGAAATTTTAATCTCTTGTTGGCCTGTCTCAGATTGGACGGGACTGGTTGACCGCCAAAAATAGACTAAGTCAATAAGTTCCGCCGGTTATACTGACGCCTATGTACAGAAAAGTGTAAATTTATATATTTATATACCTACCTACTTGCAATGTGTATGGATTTTTTAAAATTATTATCATTACTTCTTTCGTTTTCGTTCTCGGCCGACCACGCCATCTTTCACATTTCCTTCATCCGCCAGCTTTCATGCAAAGTAATACTGTAAAGTTATTTATACTCTGTTTGAGTCTTTCACAGTAAGCTACTCAAAGCTTGTATCGTGAAAGAGGAAGAGGGTCAGCACCTGGGATCGAGCTCACAACCTCCTCACGAGAACAGTACGAAACCCGGAATTGTAACCACTAAACTACCCACCACTTCTTATTTTCATACTACATTCTTCTTTTTTCTTCCATGTCCACGTTTCGCATTGCTACATTATCGATAGTAAGAGGTTTGCGTTATGCACTAGTTTTGTAGCTTGTAGCGAGACGTCGTTTTTCATAATAAGTCTTGCACTGCCCACCCTGCTATCAGCCACTTTCCTACGTTCGATATCTTTTTCACACTTGCCATCCTTACTAAACATAGTGATTCATTTGCTTTGTGAATGAGAATTTACACGTCTTGAGAAAAAAAGAATGCATAATTTGACGTTCTAATTTAATACTGTTTACAAGATAAGGTTTTTGTTTCTAAAAAGCTTGATATGCTATATTTTTATTTTTAAGACTAAATTTCACATTAAAAAAATATGTTTTGGGTATATCATAAATAATACAGTTAAACAATATTTTAGAAATTTCTTCCGACAAAGGTTTCACGAAATGTATTGTGACGAAAGAAACTAACATTTGTATTGTTCTTAAAGTGTTAAAAAACTAGGAATTGAATAGGATATTGTCTTAAATTTCGGATGTTTTAAAAAGGGTACAAATTATTGAGGGTAATAAAACATAACTGTTGCGAGAATAATATTTTAGAAAGTCTTTAATGGCACTCGGTTTATTTTCAAAACAAGAGGGGCCATAAATGAACGTTTTCTTTAAATCAATAAAAATCTTGAAGACGTGTCGAATTTTGAGTTTGGACAATGACGCGGAAAGGGCATCTAAAAAAATAAAATAATTTCTGAATGCGCCTAAATATAAACAATGAGTTAGGAGTTGACAATAGTTTGTAATATAATAGGTGAATTTTGTAAGGATCTAGGAGACAATAAGTACAGTAAATTATCTGTTAAACACATGTTTATCTATGTCGCAAGTGTGTAGAAACGACTTAGGTACTGACATAATTATGTACAGAACAGAAGCCAGTCGATAAAATAAATTATAGACAAAAATTGCATTTCTAATTGGAATAATTATAAATCTTAATCTTAGACATGTCACACCCCGTTTAAATTAAAGTTCTCTTGATACAGAATGTAATACTTAATTTATATAAGAGGTCACCAATGTATTTCCTTGTAATTTTTCATAAATAATTATTGTGTAGTTGAAAGATGTAATTTTAATTGTAAATCTTGTATACAGATGATAATTAAATTGTTCTGGATCATGAATCAATTAATCTCAAGGGATATTCTCAAGTTTGTTTAAAATAAGGAAGTAATGATATTCAGTCGACTTTTATTTGGAGGACATAGCATGTTTCGAATTGGAAAATGTATATTTTTTTTTAAATGAGTAATTATTTTAATGTTAAAAAAAATAACGTCAGCCAGTAGGTACTGAGCTCTCGTTGGAGTAAATGAAATAATGTCGAAAAACTCACATCCCTCTATCAATGTAATTAATAATAATAATGCTTTGTCTTAGTAGTATAGTTGAAACCAAAGGTCCTCCAGTGATACATTTTAATTAAATTGTATATACCTATGTATAATTGTAATTTTTTTTTTACTTTAATTAAGAAATTACTTTTCAATTAATTAAGAGATTGATTAGTCGACCAAGCTATAGTTTTAAGTTACCTTTCTTGTATATATAATTAAGATATGCAATTTTATATGATGCACACCCCAAAAATATAAATTTCCCTGTAAATGGTTAATTAAATAATTTAAATAATAATCACTTATTTAAAAAAAAATATATGAATTAATGTATAAAATAGCAAGTAGGTAATTATGTATGCAACTATGTAATTAATTTAATAGATAATTATTTTTCATTATAATCGTCATTGCGTTCGATGGGGCGTCAAAAATAACGTTGAGGAAGCCGGATAGTACAGGAGAGATGATCAGATGGTACACTTTGCCCGAGTCCATAAATCATCTAGAAAGGGCGTGCAGTCGTGCACCCACACCGAGTGATGCGACGAATCACGGAGATCACAGAATGGTCCCACCACCGAAAGCAACCCCCACATTGGCCAAAAGGGGTTGGTTTGCTGGAAGGCCTATATAACCCAATATGAGGTCCCAGCACAGACAGTTAATAGTTGACAACAGACAGTTAAGAGTGAAGAGTGGACAGACGGTTGACAGTTAACAGTGAGGTGAAGAGCGCGAGGTCCGTCGAGGGAGGCACCTGCCTTCGGGCAGGGTGCCCTTGGACACGTACGCAAATATAATTCGGGTCGGAGTGAAGTAATACGAACCTTGTTGTGTGAAAATCCTAGAGACAATAATAATTAAAAAAAAATGAATAGTTCCGGTCGAGAAGAGACGTTATTTTCAAAGTGAATAGTGCGCGACATCTACTGAGGCAGCC
Source organism: Mystacides longicornis (assembly GCA_963576905.1). Taxonomy (NCBI): domain Eukaryota; kingdom Metazoa; phylum Arthropoda; class Insecta; order Trichoptera; family Leptoceridae; genus Mystacides; species Mystacides longicornis. Next base: position 24,530,356 of record OY756438.1, read on the forward strand.
TGATCCATGGCTGAGGGACCCACGCAGAGGGTGAAGAGGTTCCCAGGATGCGCCCGGAAGGGAAGAGTACGGGCAAGAAGCTTGAAGCCATAATTATTGTAAGTCGTCAGATCTTTTACAAAAATGTATAATGCTCAGTGGAGGACGCCAGGACCACTAATCCTCGCCCAGCCCAGGTGGCGAGGTCCCTACTTGATGGGGTGCCGACAAGGATGGATCTCAAGTGGACCATAAATCGCCGGCCGTAAGGGCCTTGTAAATAATTTTGTTTGGACATTACACTTTTTTTTGCATACCTAACTTAAGTTTATGTTTTTATTATTTTCATAAGTATGTACTTATTGTAATCATACTTTTTCTTTCTTTGGGGTGTGACATCTGTTAGGATAAATTCATGTTTTTTTTTCTTCCTTGTAATAAGTCGTAATACGTAAGTTAGTTTTATTTTTTTTGAGTTAGATTTTTATTATTACTAATTTCTTAATTTAACTAATTTCTTGACCAACACATTGATTTATTTCTTTTTGTTTTCATATTTTTTTTGTTTATTTTAAAGAATTAAAGTAAGGATTATTGGTCGTTGTACTTACCCAAATCGGTAATTTGATTTGATAACTCCATGCATGCATCCCTCTATCAGTCACCAGCTTACCAGAGAGAGAATGTTTGTTGATATAGAGGTAGTGTGGTCCTCGGTGAAGACTGAGCTAGCCACAGGGGCATTTTCGGGGACCAACTACCGCCCCTCTCGGTTAGGAGATTTAACTGAGAGGGTGGGGGAGAGAAGAAGGAAGAGACAGACCCCCTCTGTGCTCTGCCCTCTCTCCCTCGAGTTGAAAAAGAGGTATATCAAAGTGGCGGACCCAACGTCGGGCTTTGCTTGATTAGCATGCTATTAGTAGCACCCACCGCGGTGTGAAAACAGCAAATTTTCGCGTCAAGCACGGACCTGGGTGTGTTATGCTTTACAGCAGGTACACAAGTTTAAATCTCTCTCTGGAGCGCGATATGGGTGACGTGAGTGGATGCCATGGACGGGTGTGTAATGTACGCGGTTACATTACTATTGATTAGGGTAGACCGGTTGTTTTATTGTAAATTCGGAAAATGTTGTAGTGTACACGGCTATTTTAGAATTATTGTGTTAGAGTGATACGATTTAATGTAGAGAACTATATGACGTTATGGGGAATGTGTAATTCTTAAGTTTGCATTACGTTAGATAAGGGTATATCGAAATTTTTGTTGTGAATATTCGGTGGATATATGTAGGTGTATTTGATTTTGTTTTTGAGCTATGCGTTAACAAGCTAGGCTATTTTGTATTTTGAGCTATGCGCAAACAAGCTACAGTGGGCTGTTGAACCCCAGATTCCCGTCATAGAGTCAATAGGTATAGTATATGATGTCGGTTATAAAGACGCATAGAAGAGACCTACACACAGGTGCGAATGTTACTATTGCTCGGTACATTGAGCTGTTTCCGTAGACTTTGGGAAAGCGAGATTTGACTTGTATTTGTAAGGAAAAGTTTTGAGGAAGGTGATTTGATTGTGAGTCAGGAATTGTATCCGTGTAGGCCGGATTAGAAGTGAAGTGAAGCGCGGGTTAATGCGTGAAGAAACCAAGCTTGTAGTAGATGGAAGGGGAGTACAGGTTGCTGGTAATGCAACATTATGTGTAGAAATTGTGAATAGTAGGTAGATAGAGTAAAATTCCGTATATTTTTTAAGATGAATAGGCCAACATGATATAAATTGTTTATTTTGTTACTGGTAGTTAGTACGTGTAGAAAATAGTGCATAAGATATATGTAGGTATTTGATAATATAAGGTACGAAGGGTCGCACTCCTTGGATATTTTTTTTTACTTTGTAGAAATGGGATTATTTCTGTGTATAGGTCATTGCATTATATTAGCAAGTTAGGTAGATAGATAGTTGGTAGATGGTTGTCAAAATTATGTTTATAATCATAGGTATTGTAATTGCTATTTAGCTATTAGGTCAAGTGAATATGTTTAATTTTAGGGGGATTTATGACTTCGTTTAATAGGTAGATTTACGTTAGGAGATAGATATTGGTTAGTGTGGGTGCACCTATAATGGCATGGGTGAAGATTCACATAGGAGTAGTTGACGTGTACTCAACACTTTTGATGTTTTTGGAGTACGTAAATATACGGGTAGGTATATGAAATTACGCGTAGGTCTTTTTGTTCAGAAGTTAATAGTAAAGCGCAGTGTGTAGATTATTTGCTTGTTTCGCTTTAGTTTTGGTACCAGGGTTGTTCAGATGCGCGATACAGGTTGAGCGCTAGTTAGTATGGATAGGAATTTGAGGAAATTCGTATGTGTATAGCTGGGGAGGTTAATGTGAAAAACCGAAAGCTAGACTGGGTAGGTTAATGTGAGAGCCAGAGGATAGGCTGGATAGTTTGAAATGAGAGCTGACGGACAGGTTAAGTGAAGTGAGGATTGAAAAGCTAGGATCAACAGGGCTGTTGAGGGATGGATAACAGCAGGTACCAACACGAATACGGGATGAATAAAGAAGAATCATAATTCCTTATTTAAAGTCAAGTGGGCGTGAATAAAAATACCTACCTGTAATTACGAATATGTACCTTAGAGTGGGCGAGCGATTATTTTTGTAGCGTTTAGTACGAATACTTCGTACCCCTGTGCGTAACTATAATAATCATATTATTTTAATGTTGTCGTAGTCAATATTATATTAGGATAATGATAGCTTGGTCGACCAGTAATTAAGTGTTTATCTTTCCCTTTTTGTTTTTACGTGTTTATAATTATTATTGATAATGTCATTGTTGTGCATTGTTTTGATTAAGAAGTGACGTAAGGGGTTAGGTGTTGTAACTGGTAATCCGAGAAGGAATAGATAGTTCACACAGGTGTTTTGTACATACCTTATACGTTAACTAGGTACCTGGTACACGTAATGTAAATATTGTAGATTTTTAGTAATTAGCCAACAGGTAGATTGGGTCTGGATGAAGATATTGGTACAGCCCGTTGTGTACCTGTAGCTTGGTCTACGGTTCAGTTTGTAGTTTGAATTATGGATACGGGGAATAGAGAAGGCAGGCAAGTGGAGTTCATTGTGATGGTTTTAATGTTTTTTTTTGAACAGTTGTGATTAGGTATCATAGTGTTAGAATGTTCTGATATGATGGTAGACCTGGTTAGTGCCGTGAAAGCACGGTGAGAGAATATGCTTTCCACTGGTTTTACACGGTTTTCGAGTGTCCTGTAAAAGGCAGGAGAAACGTAAAAACCCGCGTGCCGTGAAAGCACGGTGAGAGAATATGCTTTCCACTGGTTTTACACGGTTTTCGAGTGTCCTGTAAAAGGCAGGAGAAACGTAAAAACCCGCGTGCCGTGAAAGCACGGTGAGAGAATAGGCTTTCCACTTCTTTTCGTGGTTTTTGAGTGTCCTGTAGAAGGCAGAAGAAACGTAAAACTCACATAGGGTGTATGATAGTATTAGTTTGGTAGTATTTACTTTAGTAGACTAGAAGAAAATGTTCACTGGGGAGATCGCTAGGTAGAATATCGTTTTAGTAAGCACTGGTAGATTTACTTCATAGTTTCGGGCATTTTCGTGCTAGATTGATTTCAGAATAAGTGGAAGGGTAGATGCGTTAATAATATATAGATGGGTGGATATAAATAGTGTTGCGTGTTCTTTTGTAACCCGGTCCAGGACCGGTGATAGGGTAGTACCTTTGCGTCGTAGTGGGGATAATGAGTGGAATGGCTCGAGTGGTAACTGGTGATGTAGCAGGACTCCGTGAGGCAACAGAATGACTCGCTCTTCTGGTCCAGTTCAGAGGGGAATTGGACACGGCCTGGAGGTTTGGGAGAAAGGTTACGGTTAGGTGAGAGCTCCGTGAGGCAACAGAATGACTCGCTCTTCTGGTCCCGTTCAGAGGGGAATTGGACACGGCCTGGAGGTTTGGGAGAAAGGTTACGGTTAGTGCGAGCTCCGTGAGGCAACAGAATGACTCGCTCTTCTGGTCCAGTTCAGAGGGGAATTGGACACGGCCTGGAGGTTTGGGAGAAAGGTTACGGTTAGGTGAGAGCTCCGTGAGGCAACAGAATGACTCGCTCTTCTGGTCCCGTTCAGAGGGGAATTGGACACGGCCTGGAGACAGAGGAAAGTGTAGGTCAGGGCAGGATAAGTGAGGGATGTTCGTACAGAACAGGTGTATGAGGAAAAGTTGCGAGTTTGGACCCGAAGTAGGGAATCTGATCAATTCCCAGGGGGGTTGGTTGTTTTGGTTAAAGAAGGGAAGGCGATAAGCGCAGATTATTTGTTAGGGTTAGGACAGGTGTAGCAAGGACACGTAAACGAGTTCAGGGGTTATCCACCAGCACTTGAGGGAGATGTATTAAAATAAAAATGAAGGGATTGAATGACAGTAAATTCTTAAATTCGGGTTATTGAGGGATAGTTTATTTTTAGTTTGATGTATCCAGGTAATTAGCGAAATCAACGTGCATACGTGGAATTAGTAGCATATACATAGATAGGAGAGTCACGGGCTTATAAGATCTTAAGGATGCATGTTATATTCCTTACCATTTGGGATTATAACAAAGAAACGTAAGACATAACAAATGGTTGGCGCCTAGGGATAGTGATGTTGCTAATTATGTGATTACGTATGATACTGTAATTCTATAAAGTGAAATTTAGTCTTTTTGAAGGGGGGCGAGTTGATATGCTATATTTTTATTTTTAAGACTAAATTTCACATTAAAAAAATATGTTTTGGGTATATCATAAATAATACAGTTAAACAATATTTTAGAAATTTCTTCCGACAAAGGTTTCACGAAATGTATTGTGACGAAAGAAACTAACATTTGTATTGTTCTTAAAGTGTTAAAAAACTAGGAATTGAATAGGATATTGTCTTAAATTTCGGATGTTTTAAAAAGGGTACAAATTATTGAGGGTAATAAAACATAACTGTTGCGAGAATAATATTTTAGAAAGTCTTTAATGGCACTCGGTTTATTTTCAAAACAAGAGGGGCCATAAATGAACGTTTTCTTTAAATCAATAAAAATCTTGAAGACGTGTCGAATTTTGAGTTTGGACAATGACGCGGAAAGGGCATCTAAAAAAATAAAATAATTTCTGAATGCGCCTAAATATAAACAATGAGTTAGGAGTTGACAATAGTTTGTAATATAATAGGTGAATTTTGTAAGGATCTAGGAGACAATAAGTACAGTAAATTATCTGTTAAACACATGTTTATCTATGTCGCAAGTGTGTAGAAACGACTTAGGTACTGACATAATTATGTACAGAACAGAAGCCAGTCGATAAAATAAATTATAGACAAAAATTGCATTTCTAATTGGAATAATTATAAATCTTAATCTTAGACATGTCACACCCCGTTTAAATTAAAGTTCTCTTGATACAGAATGTAATACTTAATTTATATAAGAGGTCACCAATGTATTTCCTTGTAATTTTTCATAAATAATTATTGTGTAGTTGAAAGATGTAATTTTAATTGTAAATCTTGTATACAGATGATAATTAAATTGTTCTGGATCATGAATCAATTAATCTCAAGGGATATTCTCAAGTTTGTTTAAAATAAGGAAGTAATGATATTCAGTCGACTTTTATTTGGAGGACATAGCATGTTTCGAATTGGAAAATGTATATTTTTTTTTAAATGAGTAATTATTTTAATGTTAAAAAAAATAACGTCAGCCAGTAGGTACTGAGCTCTCGTTGGAGTAAATGAAATAATGTCGAAAAACTCACATCCCTCTATCAATGTAATTAATAATAATAATGCTTTGTCTTAGTAGTATAGTTGAAACCAAAGGTCCTCCAGTGATACATTTTAATTAAATTGTATATACCTATGTATAATTGTAATTTTTTTTTTACTTTAATTAAGAAATTACTTTTCAATTAATTAAGAGATTGATTAGTCGACCAAGCTATAGTTTTAAGTTACCTTTCTTGTATATATAATTAAGATATGCAATTTTATATGATGCACACCCCAAAAATATAAATTTCCCTGTAAGTGGTTAATTAAATAATTTAAATAATAATCACTTATTTAAAAAAAAAAATATGAATTAATGTATAAAATAGCAAGTAGGTAATTATGTATGCAACTATGTAATTAATTTAATAGATAATTATTTTTCATTATAATCGTCATTGCGTTCGATGGGGCGTCAAAAATAACGTTGAGGAAGCCGGATAGTACAGGAGAGATGATCAGATGGTACACTTTGCCCGAGTCCATAAATCATCTAGAAAGGGCGTGCAGTCGTGCACCCACACCGAGTGATGCGACGAATCACGGAGATCACAGAATGGTCCCACCACCGAAAGCAACCCCCACATTGGCCAAAAGGGGTTGGTTTGCTGGAAGGCCTATATAACCCAATATGAGGTCCCAGCACAGACAGTTAATAGTTGACAACAGACAGTTAAGAGTGAAGAGTGGACAGACGGTTGACAGTTAACAGTGAGGTGAAGAGCGCGAGGTCCGTCGAGGGAGGCACCTGCCTTCGGGCAGGGTGCCCTTGGACACGTACGCAAATATAATTCGGGTCGGAGTGAAGTAATACGAACCTTGTTGTGTGAAAATCCTAGAGACAATAATAATTAAAAAAAAATGAATAGTTCCGGTCGAGAAGAGACGTTATTTTCAAAGTGAATAGTGCGCGACATCTACTGAGGCAGCCTGATCCATGGCTGAGGGACCCACGCAGAGGGTGAAGAGGTTCCCAGGATGCGCCCGGAAGGGAAGAGTACGGGCAAGAAGCTTGAAGCCATAATTATTGTAAGTCGTCAGATCTTTTACAAAAATGTATAATGCTCAGTGGAGGACGCCAGGACCACTAATCCTCGCCCAGCCCAGGTGGCGAGGTCCCTACTTGATGGGGTGCCGACAAGGATGGATCTCAAGTGGACCATAAATCGCCGGCCGTAAGGGCCTTGTAAATAATTTTGTTTGGACATTACACTTTTTTTTGCATACCTAACTTAAGTTTATGTTTTTATTATTTTCATAAGTATGTACTTATTGTAATCATACTTTTTCTTTCTTTGGGGTGTGACATCTGTTAGGATAAATTCATGTTTTTTTTTCTTCCTTGTAATAAGTCGTAATACGTAAGTTAGTTTTATTTTTTTTGAGTTAGATTTTTATTATTACTAATTTCTTAATTTAACTAATTTCTTGACCAACACATTGATTTATTTCTTTTTGTTTTCATATTTTTTTTGTTTATTTTAAAGAATTAAAGTAAGGATTATTGGTCGTTGTACTTACCCAAATCGGTAATTTGATTTGATAACTCCATGCATGCATCCCTCTATCAGTCACCACCTTACCAGAGAGAGAATGTTTGTTGATATAGAGGTAGTGTGGTCCTCGGTGAAGACTGAGCTAGCCACAGGGGCATTTTCGGGGACCAACTACCGCCCCTCTCGGTTAGGAGATTTAACTGAGAGGGTGGGGGAGAGAAGAAGGAAGAGACAGACCCCCTCTGTGCTCTGCCCTCTCTCCCTCGAGTTGAAAAAGAGGTATATCAAGCTTTTGTGTCTCAGATAATTTGTATCATTTTTGGTCCGGATAAGCGTTGTTGTCAGTTATTATAATTTTTTATGTTTTGATGAAAAATATTCTCCCTTATTTTATTATTTTGTTTTATATACTTAAATATTTTTTTTAATGTTTCATATTTTCAAAAAAAGAAGTGTTTAATGGGAACAACGTATTGTTTTTCTTCACTTCTCGACACAGGATATGCCTAGTGAGAGTGTCTTGAATGCTTATATTTATGTTTTTTTTTTATTTTACTACTGAACGTGGAAGACCCTCTCATACCGTGTTCCGTTCCTTCGAGGCAGAGTTGTGGGAGTTGGACATGGTGTTAGAATGACCATGCAGGACCTGTGCTTGCGAAACTAGTCAGGTTATTAAATTTGAGGAATCACAAATATAATATTGTTTTATTTAAATTACCGTTTTATATGATTCCACCAAGAATGCACGTTCAATTCGATAATTTTACAAAATACTTATACAAGAATAAACGTAGCCTTCAAATTTGCAGACAGATGATTTTCAGAGAAAAGAAGATGGCAGCATCAAAAGATTATTCAAATTCTAAACCATTATTTCACAAAGTGTTACGCGTATTGAATTGTACCTAATTTATTTCTAAAGGCAATTGAAATAAATTAATTTTAATAGCTTGTATCCAATTGAATGAAATACAGAATTTGTTTATCACTTAGTAATCCAAATAAGTTTCAATTTGAATTTGAAAACAAATTCAGAACGCAAAATTATATATAAGAACTAAGTACTAACTTGAATAATAATGACAGAAAGCTTCTTAGCTTAAAAAGATTTTTTTTCATTTCTCTATTTGATTTGCTCTAATGAAAATCAAGCGTTGACTAAAATAGTTATCTTCTTCCTAGGATTGGTTGGCAGAAATTTCCCCCGCTCTTTTTCTCAACTCCACCCTGTCTGGAGAAGTTCATTTGAGTTTTTCATAGGGGGACCAGCCTTGTATGAATTGAACACGTATATCTTTGACATGGTCGCTAAAAAAGCATGACAAAAATCACGATGTAGGTGTTTACCTTAAATACCAAGGTTTACCACCCTTTACTACAGCCACTGAAGGTTTGGCTTAACGCTTAGTCCGACGCGTTTATAAAATACCATGGTCACTCGCAGTACCTATCTGCGACTCCTCGATATTTTTATTATTGCATTATTTATTCAACACTAACCCTCCCGACAGACCTTGTCGTGTGATCTAACTATGCATTCAATATATAAGAATTAAAAATAATGATAAAAATTACTTTTGATGCATCTGTTTGAAACCACACATTTTACAACCGATTTCTGTCAATCGTACCTAGTTTTAAACAATTGACAGTTTGATTCAAACGACAGTTTGATTTCAAAATTAGATTTTTTTTTAACTTTTCGTGTTTTAATAATTTATAAAAATATGCGCTTCAATGTTAATAATAATAAGAAAAAAAGCTTTAAAAAAATTCCTTCAAAAATCTGTATGCCAATATTTTTAATTTCAGTGGTTGTCAGGTAAATAAAAATTGTGTTTCTATAGAATTTTTCACAGATGGATTTATTGTATCGAAATTTGTTCTATAATCCTTTAATATTATCTTCTTTATTATAAAAATGGAGAGCTATTTTGCGTGGTCATTGTATAACGCCTATACGGCTGGACCGATTTCGCTTATTCTTTTTTGTCATGTCTGCTTTATCAGGAGTAGATAAAAAAAAATAAGAAAGTTTCGTGGAAAATTAGAAAATTAAAGAAAGTTCTAAGTAAATAACCTTCTTAGTACTTTTAAAAATATTATTTTTCATTCCAAATTTGAAAAATTGAATTTAAATTAAAGTTGTTTGATAGTTGGTGCGATTTACAGAATGTCGATGGAAAATATATGGTTTGAAACAGATGCATCGATGTTATTTACTTAGGTTAAAAGGTAATTAGCTTTATTATACAAATTCGAATTCAACATTGATAGTTAGGAACACAGGACAGCATCTGTCGGGAAAGCTTGTATTTTATATTATTCGTTATCCATTTATTGACTTTCATCTTTGTCACAACACTAACTTCCATACCACATTCCTTCCTAATATTTTCATTCCTTTCCACATTCCACAGAGTCTTTTCACATATTTCTCGTAGAGTCCGAAATTTTGCAGACGGTTCTAGTACCTCGATTTTGTTTCCTACCCCCATTTAAAAATGACTTCATATCGGGATAAATTTCATTAAACTTAGAAGCGGTTGGTAGTTTAGCGGCTACGACGCCGGCGTTCAATCCCAGGTGCCGACCATCTTCCTCTTTCACGACACAAGCTTTAAGTAGTTTACTGTTAAAAGAGTGTATGTATTTGTGTTCACATTGAGTGAGCGTAGATTTATTGTAATAAAAAAATCACGAGAATTGCATAATAAAAGATTTCAAAGACTTTTTTTTTTATCTTTTGCTAGAATTCCATTCATAGACAAAGGAATAACAACTAACTATTATGACTTTAAGTATTTGCTTAGTAAGTAAGTATTCTCTATAAAGTGTAGGGAAACATCGCTCCGGTCTATGCGGCGTGAATAACATTAGTTCCCGATTAACCCTCTTTTAATTCTCAAGACGTCGGGAGCAAGAGAGTAGAGACATAATGTAGAGGAATTCATTTGTGAATTGAGTTGTTCCGTTTTTCATTAGGAAAAACTTAATTAAGTGATCTTGTTCAATAGAACCAATGGTGTGTGAACTAACTTGTCTTTCGCAAGAGCAATCACGTTTTTTGCGTACTAAATCACGCACCGTACCAGACAGTGGGGAAAAAAATTCCACTCTTTTCAATCCAAGCACACTTCTTTCGCTTCTTGCACCGACATACAATTTCACAAATAAAAACCTCTCTTATTTCATTTGCTTCTGATCGGGCCTTCTTTTTACACGGAAGCAATGAATTCGATACTTTCCTTTCAGCCTTATAATTCTGCTTGCATCCATTCTTTCAACATGCCCTTACCACCTCAGCTTATTCACTTTCAACTATGGGGTCAGATTGGTATGATCTGGTCCATGTCTTTGAAAGGTAGATGAGATATAAGTATCTTTTCTCAAGGCAGAATGATAGCAAGGAAAATGTGATCTTTATAAGAAAACAAGAAGACTCTCTTATGAGTTTAACAGAGGGTTGAGAATATCTTTAGTACTCACCAGCTTTCACTTTCTCTTTATGAGTAAATCTGAACAGTTAAGAGGAATTCAACTCACTACCGAAATGAAACAAAATTTTTACTTATAATAACACAAGCACTATATTAATAAACTTAAACAAAATTATCACAGGAAGTATTTTTACTTAAAACTAATTACAATATTGTGCACTGTTGGTTCTGAAGGGAAAGTGTGAAAAATCTGAGGAGTGAAAAATCTATATATAGGGCTGTTATTCACGCAAAATAATTTGTACAAAAAGGTGACGTATGTTCCCTCTGGTGCGAAATAATCTAAGCTTGGTTATCTTGCTAAATGGTGGTGAATCTTCCTTGTTGATAAGTAGTAGTTGTCTCCGGTACATTTCGCTAGATGGCTGTAGCATGTGAAATGTGGACTCGATAAGATTGTGTATAATCCATTAGTTCCAAAGTTATCGCAGTTAGGCCACTGAATATGGGAATAGACAATTTTGCCTTAGTATAAAAATTCTAAATTTGTGTCGAAGGTTACCGTCTACACTGATACAGGATGTCTACCCCTTTTCCCCCACTTCGTACCTCATCGCTGCTCCGTCCTACGAGACGCGGCGAGCTAGCATCATTCCGTGAACCGACCTCTTAGAAGACAGTTGGTATTTTCGTTTTGTCTTCCCTCGGGACACTCTATGTGTTCCGAGGGAAAGAGTCATAGAAATCATTTGTTAAGTTAAGAATTGAATAAATAGTGAATAGAGACGTTTTATAAAGACAATGAATTATGCGTAGAAAAATAGTGTATTGTGTTTAAAGACATTATTCGTATACAGAGTAGAGGCTGTGTTTCGCTACTCAGTATGTACGTTGAATATTGTATAAAGATATTAATACGACTGTTAAATGTAAACGTATAGATAAAAAGAACTTAAGTTGCATAGTGTTGGAAAGATGTAATAATAGAATGGTGAAACTAGAACGAACACAATTTTAATTCATAAATAGATAATACTTTCGGATGTACTTTAAAAATGTAAATTCCTTGTGACCACCTTGATTCAATAAACAGTGAAACGTGCTTCTGATTTTACTTTGACGATCCTAAGACTCCTCGAACTACACAAACAGCCCTGAAGATGAGAGTAATGCCCTACCAGCTAGCCAAGGGTATAAGGTAACTCAGTCAGTTGGTCTCCAAGGTTGGGCAGCCCTACTTCCTTACATCTGGATGAACGAGACGAGTAAGAATGTGTCGCCTCTAACCTCGTAAGTAGAAACCACGCTACTAATATGACGCTTTCCACGAGGGGCTGCATCTTCACCAAGTCCAGAGACCAGCAGACGGAAGAGTAAAGCTTAGAAGAAGAGGGAGTAACCGTCTACAATGTCGCCTACAACGGGGAGCTCTACAGGGGTCTACAGGTCTCCAGAGGTCTCCAGAAGCCTTCACAGGTCTATACAAATCCAAGGATCAGGAGAGCTTCGTGGTTCGGGAGCATGTTCTTCGGTCTGACCAGGATGCACGTGGCAAAATGGACAGGAAATTGGGTGAAAAAAAAAAAAAAATTTAAAAATAAATTAACGATTAATAATAAATAAAAGAAAAAAATAGTGTTGTATGGTTGTTACATTTTAAAAGAAAAATAATTTTTGTTTTGTTGTAATAATTTCTAATCAGTGTTAACGAGTTTTAATATCTCAAATTTTGAAATTTAAGCACAGATCAGATAAGCCCATTTAAGTAAATTTTAGACAACTCATTGAAATTGCAAATTGATAGGTAAATGGATACTATTTTGAATGGGGTGCCGTCGGGAACTTGAAGTAAATTTTGTTTTGTTGATAATTGTATGGGAGCCTTGCCTGACTGTCTTGTGGGATGATTTTTTTTAAATATAGTTTTTTTTATGTTGCTTTCACAGTATCGGGTAAACATCGTATTAAAGTCATACAAGTAGTTGTTGTGTGTAAAGAACGTCGACAGTTAAAAGGAATTATTGCACCGTTCTCTTAATGGGAAATTTTGTCAAAATAATAATAATCATAATCAAGATAATTGGGTAACAGTGAACGTTTAATACAGTATTTAGTAGCAATCTTCTTGGGGAAATGTTTTCTTTCCGTTTTGATTTGTGAATGTTTAATTATCAAGAGTGACAGTATAGTAAAGGATAGGTTCATTTGGGTTTCTTTCAAGAAAAAGTAATTGGAATGTCAGTCAGTTCGAAATTATGTAAATGAGCGAAAACGTGTGAAACATATAGGGATAATTCGCGGCATGAGTATTTCGGGGTACTATATGAAATCTGTTCGGAACGGGAACCTAGCGACAGTAGGTTGATCGGTATTCTAGAGTCTCAAAAATAAATAAAGTAAAAGGATTAGTCAGACAAATTAAGCCAGTAATAAATATATTAAGAATAGTGCGATCTACAAACCAGTGTTAATCTTGGAGTAAGTAAAAATTTTCAGACAGGTTGAATTTGATTGGGATTTTGTTTGCGGTTTATGAGGGTTGCTTGCTTGAGTATTTTTCAATAGTTAAAGATATCTCTTATAGTTAGTAGCTCATAGTATATTGCGAAAGATCTTTTAACTCTCCTCCGTAAATTTATTAAGATAAAGTATATTAACAACGCAGTTCCGACCGAAATATTTTGTCTTATATCCAGCATCTCTTATTGGAAAGGTAATTGTAGCCCCCATTTGTAAAGCCATTTGATTGAAGGAATCGTTGACCCACAGAAAAATAAAATTTAAATTTTTTTTTGAGTCAAAAATGGGTGCCAATAAATTAGTGTATCTTTAGTTTTCGCAATTTAAAGTAAGTATCAAAAGTGATAAAGTACAGTTAATTGATAAATTAAATGAGAAGATAAAAAGTTTTCAAAGTCGTAAAATATTATTGTTATAAAATAGACTCGTCCATAATATTTACAGGTTAGTTCATGAGTCAAGGCCGTGGAGTCGCGAGGCATGTAGCTACTTAGTACCTACTGTTTCCAAATGCACGCTGTGATGATGTAATACAATAAAATCGAGCGCCGTTGAGATGTTTGTTTAAAATATTACTTCAGGTTTAGAATTTAATGGATACAGAGAATAGCAGAATATAATTGAAGAAAAGGAAATAGTCAGCGAATAAAAGTTTCACATTAGCATAGTGCTTAAAGAATTTAATTTTGACATGTAGAGTTTTTTTTTTTGTTTGAAAAGAATTAGTCTCCTTTTCATTATAAAGTAAAAGAAATAAATTTTGTTTAATAAAATGATTTATTTGGTTAGACATCTGTGCGTATGAACGGAAGGACTTAGTTACAGTTAGCATAGAATTAATAATGGCAGTTTGGTCAGGATAAGAATTGATAAACTCAGTTGCTAGGCAGTCATCATCCGTAAACATTAGTTTAAATAATTTCAAATGTAGTTTGAGTTTTTAATATTTTTTTTTGGAGGGAAAATTGGGACTCATGATAAATTGCCCAGGCTAGTATCTGCGTGTAAGTGAGTGACCGTGAAATGATTTTTGAACTCGCGTGACCCCGTTGGAAATAAATAATAATAATAATAATTATTCGCTGTTCGGAAGTTTAAGTACCTATTGGACTGAACGTCTTGCTTAGTCAAATCAGCTGTTTGCATATAGTAATATCGCGCGTTAATATCAATTGGGTTTATAATAAATTATGAGATAGTTTTTTTTTGTATGGAGTATACCTACGTCGTATTAAAGAAGGATTGTTTATAGGCACATAGATGGTATTAAGTTCGAGGGTTTAAAATAATGACAGTGTAGCATGTACTTAGGCATAGTTCAAATCTAGTTTCGCCTTTTTGTTTCACGACTTGCGGGAAAGGAAGTAATAATAATAATAAGTTGCATTATAGATTTCGTTTCGTAAAAGAATTTGAATAATAGTATTGGAGGAATCCTACGTTTAACTTCAGTTTTTGAATTTTATTGGAATTCATTGACCTCTTATGATGCGGCTAGTAATTCTGTTTTGAGAAACTGGGTCATGTTGATACGTACTCACGTTATAATATCCGTAATGTCTAAAGGTATAAAATAACGTCAAATTTTTTTAATTTTTTCAAGGATTTTGATTGATGGCAGAGAGTTCTTTTTTTTGTTTTGCACATGAAGAGTGTAAAGCTTTTTGGTACATTTCTCAATGTTGAGGATTGTAAAGAATAAATACGTGCTTTGTCACATAAGTGCGTATTATGTTTTTTTTGGTACATCCTATTCTAGACAGGGATTGTAAAGTGTAGTAATTTGTTATAATTATCATAATTGTCATAAATTATTGCTGTATTAAATACAGTGTGTGTGTTGTGTATTACGCATCATGCGCCAGAGCATGGCAAGCTTATAGTTCGCTATAATGTTTCTTTTTTTTGGGTTAGGAGGTACCAATAGTTATGACTGTTGTATGGTAACCTTATGTACCTAAGTTTTTATTTTAATTTTTGTGTGTATCTAGTTTACTTTTAATTCTTTCCTTCGTCTTCTATCAGCCGGCTCTACGTTAGTCTTCTGAATCTGAGGGGAAATTAATAGTTAAATTGGATGATCGTAATTTAGTATAGAGTTGCAACTCGCCTTAAGTTTTGTTTAGTTCTTATTAGTTAAGCTGTATGAGTGAGAATGGGAACGCGCTTCTCAATTTTTTTTTAAAGCATAAATACATTTGTCAAGGGATATGATCTGTAGTGTATTATCATATTATATGATAGACTTTTCTCTTGGAATTCCTGGTTTATTCCAATTATTACTTAATCCAGGTGGCGCCTATAAAAGAAAGTTTTGTCCCAGGTATCTTAAGGGCAATTGCTAGCAAAAATTTAATAACATCTTTTTATCCGTAATTCTTGGGCAAACGGATTACTTAAGAGACTTTACTTATGAATTTCCTTACAAAGAATTGTTTGTAATTACTTATTGTTAGAAGAAAATAATTTTTGTTGATTTGAAGACTGTACAACAACCTACAACCTCTAACTTAGCTATCTCAAAAAAACTTTTGGAGCTGTGTGCTCATGATTAGGAGTGCTTTTTTTTTAACATTAACAGTGTACAGTGAAAATAATAGTGGACATTTCCTCCTTTTGGAAAATGTTAAGTCAATTTAAACGCAACTTAAAAATAACAGTTCAAGCACTAATAGGTATTGTATAAGATATTCTGATAATTGAATAATTCAAAATTTTGTTTACATATTAAAGTTCTGTTTCTTTCCTTATGACAAGTGTATAGTATTAAATTTGTTTTTTTTTGATGGGTGACGCACTCGTACGAGGCTGGTCATGGTCTCGGGACATGTAATAAATTGGACTATGTATAAATTTTTTTGTATTAATGATTGTTGTTTAATGATAGAGTAAATGTAGGAGTGAGAATTTATGAATGTGGACAAGAATGCGGATGGATAAACAAGTAAGTTTGAATAAATAAACAAAGTCTAATAACTGTATAAATTGTAGTATACAGAGGAGTCTTGCCTAGCTTCCGTGCGTGTGACACTCGATAAATAACAAATTATTTTTTTTTTTTTGGAATGTGTGTGTTATATAATTTAAGAGTATTACCTCCTAAGTTTAATTGTATGTATTAGACAAGAAGAAATTTAAGTTTTCTTAAAGAATATCATGGAGTTCTTTTTGTAGCAACTGTTCTTAGTTGATTCTTGTATAACTCCTATAACTTCAACCCTTTTGCAAGTTAAATGTCTAGTAGCTTCCAATTTTTTTTTGTAATATGGTCATATCTATAAATTTGTTGTTTATTCTAGTATAATGACTTTTCGTTCGTTCTGGGGTCACCAACCTTTTTTTTTGGCAGTACTTAAAGAATTTTTTTTTTAATTTTTTTTTAATCATTTGTAAAGGAATATTTGTAGCATGTGAAATGTGGACTCGATAAGATTGTGTATAATCCATTAGTTCCAAAGTTATCGCAGTTAGGCCACTGAATATGGGAATAGACAATTTTGCCTTAGTATAAAAATTCTAAATTTGTGTCGAAGGTTACCGTCTACACTGATACAGGATGTCTACCCCTTTTCCCCCACTTCGTACCTCATCGCTGCTCCGTCCTACGAGACGCGGCGAGCTAGCATCATTCCGTGAACCGACCTCTTAGAAGACAGTTGGTATTTTCGTTTTGTCTTCCCTCGGGACACTCTATGTGTTCCGAGGGAAAGAGTCATAGAAATCATTTGTTAAGTTAAGAATTGAATAAATAGTGAATAGAGACGTTTTATAAAGACAATGAATTATGCGTAGAAAAATAGTGTATTGTGTTTAAAGACATTATTCGTATACAGAGTAGAGGCTGTGTTTCGCTACTCAGTATGTACGTTGAATATTGTATAAAGATATTAATACGACTGTTAAATGTAAACGTATAGATAAAAAGAACTTAAGTTGCATAGTGTTGGAAAGATGTAATAATAGAATGGTGAAACTAGAACGAACACAATTTTAATTCATAAATAGATAATACTTTCGGATGTACTTTAAAAATGTAAATTCCTTGTGACCACCTTGATTCAATAAACAGTGAAACGTGCTTCTGATTTTACTTTGACGATCCTAAGACTCCTCGAACTACACAAACAGCCCTGAAGATGAGAGTAATGCCCTACCAGCTAGCCAAGGGTATAAGGTAACTCAGTCAGTTGGTCTCCAAGGTTGGGCAGCCCTACTTCCTTACATCTGGATGAACGAGACGAGTAAGAATGTGTCGCCTCTAACCTCGTAAGTAGAAACCACGCTACTAATATGACGCTTTCCACGAGGGGCTGCATCTTCACCAAGTCCAGAGACCAGCAGACGGAAGAGTAAAGCTTAGAAGAAGAGGGAGTAACCGTCTACATGGCTCTTTACCTTTTCTGAAGATGGCGCTACACATCTATGGTATCAAATACATAAATAAAAATGCCGTTAAGATTCACTGCTACACAACTTTATAGCAATTCTTTCTGATATTTTCATTCCTTGCCATGTCTTCTGAGCTAAAAGTAAAGCTTTCATATCTTCTGCATTTATATTTTAGCATTTCTATTTACCAATATTTTCGTAGTTTTGGACTCGAAGAAGCGGAGTAATCGACACATGATAAAAGGGCATGGAAGGACCTTGTGTCGACCAGACCACACAATCCACCTTGGAAACAAACCTGGCCAAGTAAGGTAAGAGAATATACTTTACTAGTGTAAAAGTATAGCCGGCAAAACTTATTACCAGAGGCAATTTTTTCCAGTCAACCGGTCCCGTCCAATCTGAGACATGTCAACCTCGGTTAGAAATTTCATATGAATTCTCTCTAACTCGACCGGGAATCGAATCCAGGACCTCGTGATCTGAGGTCCACGCCTATACATCTAGGCTACTGAGGTCGGCAATTACAAGAGATTTGATTTTGATTGATTGATTAGTAAACAATCTCCAGAGGCAATGTTGAACGGAAGAGATGAGGGCTAACAGAACTCAACCAAACAGCACGTGACAGGAGCGAAATAGTGAACATTTCCAAGAAATAGATAGCTTTAGCTTTCTGCTCAACTGTATACATTTTTACATTCGATGATTCGTTGATTGAAATAAAATTTAAAAAATCACAGCGACTGTTAATTTGACCCCGACATTTTGATTTGGTCTAGAGGAGGAGCAAGAACAAATTTTATTCGACTAAACAGTCTTGTGGGAACTGAGCGCCGCTATATTATCCAGTACCCACCAATATAAAGAAGACGAAATGTTGGAGAATTTCAAAAACGGTTTTTTTTTCAGTTTATGATGTATTCATAGAAGATTGTGAGATGAGGGTGAATCTTTTTATATAATAAACTAGCTTATACCCGTCATGCTCTACGTTTTTGATTCCGATTGTCAGGCTTGATCGGTAGGTAACTAAACAGGTTCTAGTCTAGCTTCCCATTGCTTAACTGACCTCTATAACTGACATAAGCACAGAAAAAGACACTTTAACAATTTTTGTTTTACCGACCTCATAATATTATACGAACCTACCGACATAATTTGCAAGTTTTCATAGAGAGCTCTGTGGTTTGAATCTTAGGTACATTCCCTACACCCTCTAATGTGTGATAATTAATTAGGCATTCCACCCATAGAGGGTGATAAAAGCAGCTGTCAAACTTCAAAATGGAGGAATCATTTTGCAATTTTTTTCATTAAATCTTTATTTATTGAGAATAATAAGATTTGAGTAACATTTATATGTATAACAAATCAATCTACAATAATTATTTTATTATATTTTCATACCGTAATACTAAGATTCCATTCAACGTTTACATGAGAAATTTTGTTTCCAAAAGATGGCTTACTGTCTTTTTGAGAAATTTGTATGAAGATCCTAAAAAAAAGAGTTTTTTAAATAGCTCTTAATATATTGAAGTTAATGCAGCAAATTGTATTTACGAACCTTCTCAAGCAGTTTGCACGGCTCTGCGCAGATTCATATCTGACGTAGCATTCGTATTTTGAGCGTGATGCTCACATATACGGTAAAAGTCAACAAACATTTTTGAATTATTATGTAGATATATTCCTATTTTTTTGGTGATAGCATCACGCTTGAACAGCTGGACAAATGTCGATAATAATTGGAAAACTTATGAATGCACGTTTTTTCATACGACTCTGAGGGTCAGGAATGAATTTCAGTGGTCGAATGGCCTTCGCAAACACAAAAATCGATTCACGAACATTTTACACCTTGCGGGTGATACGAACGGGAACTTCTTTCTTCCCGTCTGCCAAACCGACACCGAGCATTGCAGTTAGTTTGATAGGATAGAGATGTGGAGGGTAAAGACTTATGTATTATCCGGCAAACAGGGAAATTACTTTTACGAACAACCCTTCTGTATAAATTAACAAAAAGCTACAAATCTTTTCTTGAAGATAATATGGGAGATGACGTATATTGATAAAAGTATATGGCGATTTTAATACTGATATTAATAATGCTAAATTTATACGCTTGCCACGGATGGATAAGCCACCACAAACACGAACGTGTAAATGGGGTGTTTGCCGTGGCTTGTGTGAGCTTGCCAACGCTTGTCCCCGATCGGGCGAGTGTCGGTTTTCGACACAGATCGAAGGAAATTTGCGGCAAACGTGTTAACATATCGACGCGCACGCCAACGTGTAAATGTCGTCCGAGCGTTTGTGAAGGCTCGAAGTTTGTAATGACTTGCCAATCCGTGGCAAGCGTAGAGATCATAGAGATCCATGTTCACGCCACTCCTCAATAAAAATCAATAAATAAAACGACTGTCTTGATTACAGCATTGATTTTACCTTTAAACTATGGTTACCAAAGTTGTATTACAAATGTACGAACTATGTTTGTCTTGATTCGAATATTTGCCACAAAAAATGTCAAACATTAGAATAATTGCTCATCCTCTCTCTAGATAAGAAAAACAATTAAATTTAATTCAATCTTTGGAGATAATTTTGTTTTTGTGGTTTTCGAAAGAAAGAATAAGAAATGAAAGAATTTATTTCTTTTTGGATAAGAAAAAAAAAGTGTACGGTTAACGTAATTTGTACAAATCCTCAAAGAAATTAAAGTCCATTTTTCTAACGATACGAAGCAAATTAAAACAGATTTATCATTTCTTCGCCAATTTTATTTTCCCCTCATTTTTCTACAGTTGTATTACTTATTTGATTTTTCACAGCGAAGAAAAATCAAATTATAGCCTCGATAAAATTATTTCTACTTTCTTGAATAACTGTTGATTAATTTATATCTAACTCTTATTTTAATTTATGAATTGTATAAAAAATATTGTTTTTATCCATTTTAGATTATTTATTCATTTCTTCAACTGCAATCATGCTGGCTACCTGGAGCAACTCCTCCGCATCTCTACCAACCTCATCCTCCCTATCTAATCCTTGGTCTTCCCACCTTTCTTCTACCCCTGGGTGTCCCGACAGAATTTTCTTTGGAGCCCGAGAGTTCGGCATACTTTGTACATGCCCATTGCCCAGCCCATCTCAAACTTTACAGTCTTATGTGTGTTGAGATCTTAGGGGCCTGATATATACTATAATATAGTTCCTCGTTGTGGCGTATGCGCCATTCTTCGCCATATCCCACAGGTCCGCAGATTTGACGAAGTTCCTTTCGCTCAAAGATGTCGAGCGTTTCGCCTGATCTTGCGGTCAGTGTTAGTGCCTCACATCCATATGCTAGCACTGTTCTAATTATGGTTTTGTACCACTGAGTATAAATACAATTAGAGAACTCTTTTGTATGCTCAAAACCGAAAATTGGTTCCTTTATTCAACAGTCACGTGACTGAAGATAATTTATCAATAATATCTCATTTTACTTTCATCCACAAGCACAAGACAACACAACAAAACCCATAGGTAAGTACCATTCAACTAATTATATGATTAAAACATAAAATTCCTCTGTGTTATCTCTAAAATATTAAAAATAAAAAATCGTATGTCACACACTGCTACCGCCAAACGTCACAATTTGTATGAGTTTACATGTTCACACGTGGTACATGTTGGGACCATGCGCAGTAGCACATTATTTCTCTAGTATTATTACTTCTCAAAGTTTTGTACAGCGTTATTTCTGTCTTTCTATGGACGTCTTTAGATATTGGCTTACCCAGGTCTTGTTGGCAGCCGATATTATTTTCTTTATTTCTATAGGTTCCTCGTTTCTTCCAAGCCTCGCGTCTCCAAGGGGCCACACACTTCTTCTACGGCTATAAGAGATAATATGTTCTACAGTATCTATAGGAATTAAAAAAAACTATTATCTTCTTATATATAAAAATGAACAGCTATTTCCCGATGTCATCGCATCACGCCTAAACGGCTGGACCGATTTCGCTATTTTTTTTATCGTGTAGGCTTTTATCAGGAGAATGTCTTTTTAGATGAAAAAAATTAAGAGAAATGCATGGAAAATTAGAAAATTAAAGAAAAATCTACGTAGACAACCTTATTAGTAGGTACCTACTTACTACTTTTTACCTTTTTTAAATTTTGAAATTTTGACAGAAATTGTCAATCGGTGCGATTGACAGAATGCGGATGGAATATACATGGTTTAAAACAGACGCATCGGTCTGAATTACATTGGTCAAATGATAATAAATTTTTCATCACCATACAAATTCGAATTCAATATTCATATTTAGGAACACAGGACAACGTCTGTTGGGAAACCATCTTATATAAATACGTGAAGCAAAACCTTTGTGACTATTTTTACGAAAATTGCGTTGACGGAGGAGTATGAAATTGGGCATACTAATACTTATAGTTTACATAGAGGAGTGCCGCATGCTAATATTATTTAAAAATTATCTATAAATAATAAGTGAATAAAATTTAAATAAAACGATTTTTATCTCTTCCACAATTTATTTTGTCCCTGACATGTTTCGAAAGGACACGCCTTTCATGCTCACAGGGTTTGGTGAAACTTTTAGTTTAGTTTAGAAGTTTCACCAAACCCTGTGAGCATGAAAGGCGTGTCCTTTCGAAACATGTCAGGGACAAAATAAATTGTGGAAGAGATAAGAATCGTTTTATTTAAATTTTATTAAAATTAATTCCACCAAGTATGCATGTTCAACAATTAGTTAATTTTATTAATACAAAGTAAATCAATAAAAAAACATTTCAAACACTACTGTAATGTTATGTATTTGATACTCAGACACCCTTCGATGTATTTGACATTGGCATAGACGCATATATTCTTTTGTTTATCTGTGGTTAAATTGACAATAGAATATTGAAAAAAAACATATTAACAGATAAACACTTATCATCATTTCAAATTTGACGTATCCATGTCATTGTTTTTGGAAAGAAAATTGTGAAATAGCGTTCTCTCATTCTTTGATAATGGAACCTTAATTATTATGTTCAATCTTATCAAATCAATGCCCATTGCCCATAGTACGGACGTAAGGTAGGTAAACAAAACAGGAACCTAGCAATAATTGTGTCTTCGGTGCAACCCGATATGGATGTGGAGATTCACGAGTTCATCGATAATCAATTCATAAATAGACAAAATTACATTTTACTACCATTTATTATTTTCTCATATCGGTAAGTTACCTTATACGAAACTAAACATTATACACTTTATGTTTGGTTGTCAGTGAAACGCTTGGCTCGGGGTATATCAGCGGTTAAGCCCCCATATGCTCACCCTTGTGGAAAGAGATACAAGCTGTTTTCTCACAGAGTTTATTGATGGGTCCGAAGCCAAGCTCAACTCTGCTTAATACACTTTCATTGTACATTATTTGATGCTGGGACATTTTGCACCAAAAGGAGAGAAACATAGGTAATAAATCGTTGCAGTTATTTTAATGAAATATAATAATAATAATCTTTATTCAATAAAAATACATATATACAAAAAAATGAAAATACAGATCAATTTATAATACAATGTAAATAATTACCTCCCCAGAGCTCGTGTTTGGGAAGGGAGTACAAATCCAAGTATATCAGATTAGGTATAAGTAGGTATATAAAGCAATAAGCAGGTCATAACAATTACTAAAACATCAGGCATGAGATGATAAGTCATCTGTTATGGTTATGAAATTATGTTTCAATATGAAATTATGTTTGAACGATTCGTAGAAGAATATTCCTAGATATAAAGATTTATTATTTAACTCTCTCTGAATACAAGTTTTATCCAAGATTTTTACTAATAATTAACAAACATTAGTTTTTTATGGGTTTCCTAGAATCCCAGATACACCTTCTCTTTAAACATACAAAGTATTGCCACTATTTGTCCTATGAAGCTTTGATTGCTGTAAATTTTTCATTACTAGGTATAAATGGATGTATTTATGAAGAAATTTTATGCTATTTTGAGCCACGTTTGTGGTATGTTAAAGACCTCACTATACCTACTCTATTTCTGGAGAGAAAGACGAAAAAAAATATACATAGTTACATACATCCGAAATAGGGTTTAAAGAGAGAACCTTGAGAGTGTATTATTGTGTTCACTTTGAGGGAGAGCAAAATTGTGGTAGGCGACACCCGCGACCCGCATACACACACCCATCCATCGTTGACATCTGTCTGACAAGCATTTTTTTTGGACGAAGTTTCAACGATAAGTAGTAAAATTTTTGGTCAAAAATAGAGAATATGAAATTATGTTTGAACGATTCGTAGAAGAATATGCCTACGTAAAGTACCTATGTACAACATTATTATTAGGTAGGTACAACTATTAAAAAAAACATTTACTTTATGCTGCTAATCTGCTAGTTTAAAATTTAAAAAAAATATCTCATTCCTGTAGATAATTTCAAAGAGTAATGTAGTTCCGAAACAGGCTGTAATGTTAGTTGTATGATCCGTCCACCGGATATGATATAACATGATTGCATTCGTATATATGAGATGTTATTTTAGTACCTACTATCTTGAAATCTGAAGTTGAGTTCCTTGGGTCCAATTTCCTGCAACATCGTCCACTGCGCCACATCCTGAGCGTGTATAAATAGAAACAGGTTTTATTGCCGGTTTCAAATGTACCACTACCATCAACCAACCGTGAACTATCACAAGCTTACCTACTCTGTATCAAACCTCACTAAACAGTTTCAAAGCAAACTGGGAGTAATAAATAATATTATTATTATAAGTTGTAAAAATATTACATGAGTTTTTGTTTTATTCCGTACAAACGCTGACCCGTCAAACTTCTTTCAACATCTTCGTACTTCGTCCGATAATTATTTCCAAAATATCAACTTACTTTCTGAAACATCATCTCTAATTTAAGTCGGGTTAGTGCGAACACTTATAACTCGAGTTCGGCTAAACAGATTCTTTGATGTTTGATTTATTGGATCCTTCTCCGCTCCGGATAACAGAATAACTAATAAAAAGTTGAATAAATGGATAGTATAAAATATAATATTAAAGTAAGTTTGGAACGGCTTTTCTGTTTGGGACATTACCGCCATCTGTTGGGGAAATAGGGAGATGTCTGGTAGATTGATATTTTGGTAGAGAGATTCTACAGATCAATGTTTTCCCTATGTTTCCACAGATGGCGGTAATGTGACCAATGCGACCACCATTTAAATTAAAAATATTGAAACGTACGAACATTTTTATGGTAGGTACTTTTTTTCAATTTTTTTTTTTACAATTTGTTAACATCTAGCTATAATACAAAAGAAAATATGGTTAGTACGAACACTTATAACTCGACATCGGTTGAACAGATTTTTATCGTGTTTGTAGTAGTCATGTATGTTAGTTACCCAGCAATATTTTATTGACTTTAAGGCGGGAAGAAGTTCGATGGGTCAGCTAGTGGTTAATAAAAATTCGCCTAAATCACTCAATAATGAGTGACAAAAAATATTATTTCCGATGACAAACGGCATAACCTCACAATATATTAATCAAACTTAAATCACTCTTTTTAGATAAAGTAAATAAGACATTTGACAAAAAAAAACTTCTTAAATGAACTTGAGAAAATTTCGTGAAAAGATTTCCCTTCTCTCTGCTTACCCTTTTCAGGGTGCTTTGCGATGGGTGAAAATATCTAAATAAACCTGATTTTCTCTGATGCCTAATTCCAAGAAAATGTATTATGAATATAATTTATTGGCATGAGAACATCTTCATTACATCCCGAAGAAACAATTTCCTCCCTTAACCAACAATTCAAACACTATCTGATGTAAACAAAGTTTCTACTGTTAACAAAGTTTTCCTCGCTAAGACAAAGCCTTGCCCGAGGCGTGTCCAAATCTTTCACACCAAAGTAATATTTCCATCCTTAAGAAAGGCGCCCTCTCTCCCTTTGGTTTCAAACTTATTTAAATTTAAGAAGCTCCTCATATAACTAACTTAATATACCTACATAAAATATGAATCATCATATTGGATAGTATATTAGTGATAAGACAAATCTAATATTCCTTCTCGCATCCTGTGAAAGAGTCAAAGAGTGTATTTGTGTTCACTTTGAGTGAACACAGATTCATTCTATAAAAAAAATCCAAAACTGTAAACGCAAGGGATGTCTTGAAAAAATTGTTCTAGCGAAACACGAGATATCAGTTACCAGTTCAATGTAAACTTTTTATCTAGAGTTTTTTTTTTACCCATCACGCCATGTCATGTAAGGAATGGCAGAGAGAACGGACCTCAACTGCTTTCCTTCCAAGCACACTTCTTTCGCTTCTTCCACCAACATACCTGGCCTTGACACAATTCAGACAAGCTCTTGCAAATCATTTTCACACTCAGCCAAAAGTATTAAACCATCCGCATGCATAAGCGCATATACCATTATTCCATTCAATTCAACCCCAACCCACTATCGGAAAAATAAAAATAAAATTGAACAATCAGGGTGAAATGCGCATTGCGCACCCTTAATTCCCACCCTTCGTAATATTATAGAACTCCGGTGAAAGGTAACTATTCACCTTTACACAAGCAGTATTATCCGAAAATAGTGAAGCAATAGCACGTATCAGCCGGTTGTTCACTTCATAAATTGATAAAACATATTATTGTTTTGAGGATACCGAATGACAGTTCGCCGAGTAGGGCGCTGTTCTTCCTCCCATCAGGATCCCGAAGATGAGGTTAGGCCCTCTCATAACATGTTCCGTTCCTTTGAACTAGAGCTGAGAAATTTGAACACGGTGTGGGAGGAGATCGTTGAAACCGAGCGAGATCCAGCCTGCAGGAGGGCTATTGTAGCCTCTCTATGCCCCTAAGTGGGGTTTAAAAGGTGCATGTGTTTATAATATGATATTTAACTTTTGGCTTTGATTCTTCTTTATTAAATAAAAAGAGTTGTGGTCCAGAAAACACCTCAATAATATTAAATATCATAATCTCGCAAAATCCAAAAATGTATCCTTGGTAGATATCTTAATTTGGTGTTTACCAAATTATTTTGTACCGAGCTTTCCTTGATAACTTTCTCAATTTTACTTAATTAAATATTTAAGAGCAAACTTGAAGCCTGTAAGATTTCAGAAGTGAATTTTGCATATTAAACTTCTTTCAACTTCTTCAATTTCGACAAACATTTTTGTCATTGAATATTCAAAAATAGTTTTAAAAATTTACTAACCGCAAAGAAAGTGTGAAAAAAAAAAATTAGAAAAACTTGGTTGTAACTACTTTCTTAATAATTAACACCGAAAACATTGAAGAAGAAAAGTGACTTTAGTATTCTAATTACCTACCTATTGTCTAACTTCTAAGCTTGAGGTCTGAGTCCTCGTTTTCATTTTTCTATATTTTTTTTCGCTTCACCGACCATACAAAAGAACTAATCAATCAATCAATTATCCCTTTTACACCCCACTCAGAGGCATAGGGAGGCAACAAGAGATCTCCATTGCGCTCGATCTTGCGCAATGTATATGACCTCCTCATACACCATGTCCATGTCCCTCAGCTCTGCTTCGAAGGAACGGAACACAGTGTGAGAGGGTCTTCCTCGTCTTCGGGACCCTGATGGGAGGAAGAACAGCGCTCTCCTCGGCCAACTGTCATTCGGCATCCTTAACACATGTCCCAGCCAAGTCCATCTCTTCCCCACAATTTTTTTTTTTTTAAATGAACCTGTGCTCACTCAAAGTGAACACAAATACACTCATTGACTCTTTCACAGTAAGCTACTTAAAGCTTGTGTCGTGAAAGAGGAAGATGGTCGGTACCTGGGATCGAACCACGACGTCCGCACCAAACAGTACGAAAGCCGGTGTTGTAACCGCTAGTCTACCAACCACTTCGATGGTGGAGGTGATGGGCTCACGCTGGGTTCGCCGGCGTATAGCGTCGTTCGTGATGCGGTGGTACCATCTTACGCCCAGAATTCTCCTTAGGCACTTCATCTCAAAGGCTGAGACTTTTTGTGCCTGGGCCTTGGTCAGGTGCCAGGACTCACACCCATACAAGAGAATGGGCAACATACACGCATCAAACAGTTTACATTTCGTCTCGACACTAAAACGACACACAAAAGAACTACTGTACAAAAAAGGATATATATTTTTAACCATTAGGCAAGAACCTACTAGGTATTTATTTTAATTTATTAGTCTTCAACTCCATTATTGAGTGATTTAGGCAGCACCTACTATTGCGAATCATGTGTGGCGGCCATGTTTCGCATGACGACATCATCCACCAATAGCGTTTCTTCGTGATGTCGACACCTGATGGTAGCAGTCTGATGACACGCATCATCCCGCTCACTAGTATCTTCGGCATTCTGTATAACATGTTCTTTCTACAATAAAACCGTACATACGGCTAAAATCATCTCTGTAAACCACGACTCACACATGTTTAACAATCGAAGATTAACTTTCTTACTATGATGACAAATTGAGGCATTACAATTCCAATATATATATTTATGTAAATTGTTATTTCGGGTACTGTCGCGTTGTGAGTTGTTCCCGATGTTATTTGGAATATTTTTTCATAAACTTACAAACTTATTCAACAACGTAAAATATTGAAAATACTTAAACATTTTGTTGGTAAGTCGAAGGTTGCTATGACGATTTATAATAACAGATAATATCTGAGAGATTATATTGAAAAAATGACATGTGATACTTGATTATAAGAGCCCGCGCAGACAGGAAGCGTTCAAGCGTTCGTCCGGTTGAGTTCTAACACGCATAGCACACGGTCAAAAATGCTGCGTTCCATTTCCCCAGCAAAGATTGTACGTGAAACATGTATTTCGATAGCTCTTCTTCAGAAGATGAAGCACTGCTATTGTGGACTTTGGAAGAGTCTAATAAGAAAAAAAAAGATACTGGGTGCATCCGATTAGCACTGAGCGAGATAAAAAAGGAGAGTTCAGTATTTTTTTTTTTCTGAATTACTTGAATATGTAGAAGGTTTTTTTATTTACTTCCGAATGTCAATAAATAGATTTAATGAATTGCATAGTTATATAAATAAGAAAATTAAAAAATAAGACAGCAACTGGAGAAAAGCGATATTTTTATATGCAACTGGAGAAAGGAGATATTTCGGCGCCTTTCCCTTACTAAGTCAATTAATTTATCTGTATAAGCCGAGCGAGCGTCCCACCTTGCGAGCGAGGCGTCCCACGAGTTCTTTGTACTTCTGACGCAAGTACGCGAACATTAATTAACTGACCGGCGCGGTCTGACTGCCATTGTTTCTGCGAGTTCCTATAGTCGTCTACTACTTACGAAGAACGCGGAACGCTTGAACGCTTCCTGTCTGCGCGGACTCTCAGTTCCTACCTAAAACGGGGGAAAATGACAAATTTTACGCAGTTCTAAACGTGGTTAAATAAATAGGACTCTTAGGGATGATATTGGAAGTAAACAAACAATTACCCTTTTCTATATTCTAGTCCTCCGATAAGTTTTGCTGCTTGTTATGTTGAAAGTTCGAACTCTTTTTCTTTGTATTATTCTTTTATGCAAAACCAAATATTTAATTGAAAAAAAAAATCATTGATAAATTCCGATTCAACCGGGAACCGTAGTCAAATAATTCCCAGTAATAAACTCTATATTTTATACTGAGTAAGGAAATTACATTAGTCCTTTTGGAATAACAAAGGTCCATTTTTAGAACTATCACGTATGTATTAGGTAAATAAAAAAATATATTGTCCTCGTGGCACAGATGGCGGAAAAGTTTTTCTGACTTTTATTTCCAACAATTTCTAAACATATTATCATACTCACCCTTCAACTGTTTATCATTTTGTGGTTGTGTTTTTAGATGTATTTTTATTTCAGGGCTGTCTCGTTGCTTTTAAGATCATTGAGAATATTAATAATTATAATTATTATAAGCTGGGAATACACATGCCTGTAGCTGGCACACTTTATGGAACTTTATAACTCGAGATCAGCTGAACAAATTTTTATAATTTTTGGTTTAGTGAATTCTTCTCCGCTCCTGGTAACAAAATTACCGAAAGAACATTGAGAAATAGATGGTAAATACTATAAAAATATAATATAAAAGTTAGTATGGAACGCATTTCGATACAACAACGCCATCTGTGAAAAATTCTATAGAATCACAATTTTTATATACCTACCATTGACATTAAAAATATTTGCACGCAGATTTTTGATGGATTTTCAAGCTTTTTTCTTATTTTTTAACATTGAAACGCATTTTTTTACATTGCAACACGAAAAGTGAATAAATCTATTTTTGAAATCAAATTATCGTTTGACCTAAACTGTCAGATGGTGCGATTGACAGAAATCGGATGGAAAAACGTGTGGCTTAAAACGATTGAATCGCTCGGAAAGACATTGGTTATAAGTCATTTTTATCATTTGAGTTCAATATTCAAAGTTAGATCAGAGAACAACGTCTGTCGGGAAAGCTAGTTTTATTTATAAATACGGTCATATTTTTAAAACTTAAAAAGATTTCAAAACACTCAAAACGGGCCTGGTGTTTAAGGCTGTAGTGGACTTTATTTATTATCCCCTAAATAGTACGGCAGAACAATGTCCCGCCACCAGGAGCGCTCTGCGGCGTCCAATAAACATCACGAGAATTGCAAAACAAAAGAACATCTACTAAAAAGTCTCATAAAAAATACTGGCGAACTTAGTCTTCGCGCGTTAAAGGCAGATGCGGTCGAGATTTGGTAAAAGTTTTTTGGTTTATACAAGTAGGTAGGTACCTACGTCTAAAAAAAGGAACAATTCTTCTATTATTAATTTTATGAAGATAATAGCTTACCCGACAGCCGTTGTTCTGTAGTCCTTACTACGAATATTTATACAAAAATACGTTTAAAATATGTATGAATGTAATAAAATTATTTCTGAAAGCTCGAGAAAAATTCCATACAAAATCTGCGTATCAGTATTTTTAATGTCAATGGTTGTCAGGTAAACAATAATTTTGTTATGAATTTAGACGTTTGTGTATTATATTTTTTATACATTTGCATTCAGTTATTATAATATTGTCATCTGTTAGTAATAGTGTCTTCTCCTACTAAGATTACCATGTTTTTAATTTTTTTTTATTTTTAGTCTCTTGATAATGTCTACTTGAGATAAAAGCTTGATGACAAAAGCGCTCGAGTCTCGATAAAATATCGTGAAAGTGCAATTATCGTGTTTGTTTAAATTCATAACAATGAACTTTCACTACGTAAATACACAAACCTTACAAAAAATAATAATTTTGTTGTTATAAAAAAAAATCATAGATGGCGTTGGCATCGCAGGAAACCCGTTCCATAATAACTTTAATAATATATTTTTTCTTTATAAATATACATTTTCTACTTTTTAATAGCTTAATAACGGTGAAGAATCCAATAAATCAAACGTTCGAAGAATCTGTCGAATTATAAGTGTTCGCACTAACTCCAGTTTCTTTTATTTTTAAGATAACTTAAATAATAAATTCAAATCCGTTCTTTCTGTTTTCAGAAGCGATATTTAAAAATCATCCCTTATCGTTTTCACACAATAATAAATTATTCATTGTTAACAATCTGTTTTGGCATTAACAAGAGAACATCCCGTAAAGGGTAGATTTTCCCTGAAAATTAATTGAATATCAAGTTCCTTTAAAACAACAAATCAATCACGACATTATGTATGTATTTTAGAGCTGCAAATAAGGGTCTCAACATTGATGGATTGTCGACAGCCTTAAAACAGATTAGAGACATCCTGAAAAAGGATTTATTAAAAAAAAGGATCAGTAAATAATTATTCGGCTTGGAATGGAACATTTTTTTTTCACAAAAGGTCATAAAACAAAACTATTTTCTTAAACAAAATGAAAACATTTTTCGTTTTGTTTTTTGTCTAAACAATTTCAACATAATCTTAATATATATAAATCTCGTGTCACGATGTTTGTCCTCAATGGACTCCTAAACCACTTAACCGATTATAATAAAATTCGCACACCATGTGCAGTTCGATCCAACTTGAGAGATAGGATAGTTTAAATCTCAAATTATAGTCGCAATTTTAATTTGTTGCTAATTATTTGTCTGTTATTATTTGACAGTCACAATTATCTGTTAACTCCAAATGATTGTAACAGATGTCGATACCTTTCGACTGGGTTGAGTAAGTAATCAATAGATGGCGCTGCTATGGCAAATCTACGAACGTGTCATATAAGCTACATTTTAACAGCATAATTACCACGTGTTGTTGACGCTATAAATTTAATTTAATTTATAGTATGCTATAAAATATTTTGAAAAAGTTAGGGATCTGTATGAAAACTAAATTATTTTTAAGTATCTATCTACCCGTGCGAAGCTGGGGCGGACCTCTAGTATAAAATAAAAATAAAGTATATTGGTAGAATTTTTTATACACGAAATTGAACTAAGTATGTTACAATAATTAATATTTTAAACATGTACCTATCCGTTAAATCACAATATATCATAAAAATATACCTACATCATTGTATACAAATTGATTTTAATATTTTTTTAAATTAAAATTATATACAATGCTGTATACTAAATATAAAAAAAATCGGTAATGTCTCTCATGATACATCACTATGTAATGTAATCATGAGAGATCTTCGAATTATAGAGAAAGGAACTTTAACATCCTACATGAGGACAACAGAACTGCCTTTTGAATGGCTTATGTGAGACCACTACAGATGCTAAGTTTCCCTAGATTCTATTTTTTAGACTTAGGAATAACTCCATTCGTCGATATCACTATAGGTATTATGTGGGTGGTTGGTGTATGCCACATATCCTTGATTTCGTGAGCAAGATCAAGATATTTAGTTATCTTGTCTTGCTCGGCTTTTTTTTCAAATTTTCGTCATACGGTACAGTGATATCCACGAGATACGTTATCCCGTTCCTACGATCAACCGATACAATGTCCGGACGATTTGCTTTAATCGTTCGGTCAGTATGTATTGGTATAGGTATCCCAATATAACTTTAAGATAAAACGGCTCTTGATAGAATGGGCCCTTAATTTTCAAAAAGGTTTTTGTCTAATTCCAAATTTAAGCTTTTGTGAATTACTCTGCTGAACTATTATAAATGAGTAGAATTATTATTTAGTAAGTATCTAGTTTGAAACAACAGAACTAAATTGTTGTCATTGTCATCCAAAAATCATTATCTCGCTAGTCTGACGATGTCACCAGACAGGGCCTGACAGGACCCATTGACAAATCCCCCAATGAGGACAAGAAGAGGCCTATTCATTGTTCTCTCCTTGAGACTTGGTCCATTGTCCGAGATTGAAGGGAGCTTCCTAGCAACATGGAGAATAAGGACTTCCATTGTTCCTTTTAACATTGTTCGAATCAAATCAATTTCCAACACACAACACGGGGTGGCCCAAAATATTATGACCGAACGTAAAAACATTGTTTTGATTCTTATAAGTAAAGGAGATTACAACTGCGGAGTGTGCACATTAAAACGAAACCATGATTTTGCAATTATTGTTTTGGAATAATATAAACTGACTTTTTTCATCATTGTAGACAAAATAAGAAAGTGAAAATATAAACAAAATTGGATTAAATGAAACAATTTTTATGGGATTTTATTGAATGAAACAATTTTTATGGGATAATATTGAAATAAGTTAAGACAAAAGTCATCTAAGGAACGAAACACAGTGTCGCTAAAGCTAAATAGGATGAGACGGAAGTACACCTATATTTAAAAAAATCAATCTGTCAGTATACAGAAAGTGAACTATGTGATCAAGGAATACAAATTGAAGGAAACTTCGAGGGTGTCTTCGAAAGCAGTGATGAATCATACAGCTCCAGGGTTTTGGAAACAATAAAACATATTAAAAGTCGAATTAAGTAGAGGTATCTATTATTTTATAATTTGTGAGTGGTTTCCTTGGCTCACCCGATTCATCGTAAAAAGACCACGTCTGAAAGTACCTATGTAATATCAAGACCATCTTTTGTAAGATTATAATAGGTACTATCTACCATTATCCTCAGCTATGGACCACAGGGTGTTCTCGACTTAAGTATAACAACAACACCGTACAAAATAACTAAGGAGAGATACAGGATGTTCCCGAACGCTCCGTGCTCTCGGACCTAACCACAAAGCTTCCAGGAAGGAAGTTATAATGTTGGGATCCAAGCTGAACTGTTTGATCAATGTTTCCGCTTAATCGGACAAGCGGGATCCATCCTTCAAATAGCCCCAGGATATAAGAATCAAACATCGTAAATAAATAGAAAATTTATGTTTTCGACTGTAACAATTTTTTTTTCAAAAAGAATTTGTTTTCCCTCAATGTGAAAACAAAAAAAAACTCTTTGACTTTTTCACAGTAAGCTACTTAAAGCTTGTGTCGTGAAAGAGGAAGATGGTCGTCACCTGGGACCGAGCCCACGACGTTGTTAATGTAGGTATAAATGTGTACTGGAAATAAAATATAAGTGCCAAAAAAATCATTTTGAGATAATCTAATAAAACTGATTTTTCCGCCATATAGACATAGTACTATGATGATTTTTGGATCTGTATTTTACGCCTTAAATCATGGATATGGACTAAGTGTAATATTTAGGCTATTGGCAATGGTTTATAGAACATTTCCTAATAATCAACTCATTTTTTCATTTTCGGTGCTTAGTGCGTATTTTATTTCCAGTATACAAAATAAATATTTAGGACAATATAGGATAGGATTTGATGATATAGGAAAGGTATAGGACAAAATATATAGGAC
The DNA here is from genome assembly GCA_963576905.1 of Mystacides longicornis. Taxonomy (NCBI): domain Eukaryota; kingdom Metazoa; phylum Arthropoda; class Insecta; order Trichoptera; family Leptoceridae; genus Mystacides; species Mystacides longicornis. Next base: position 24,564,971 of record OY756438.1, read on the forward strand.
AAAAGAATCTATAAAAATTCTTAAGAAATGACTAAAGATCTTCGGTTATAAGCCCGTGCAATACAATAATTAGCATGAACAAATGTATATGGCAGTATCCTAGCGCCATCTAGTGGTTACTAAACAAAATCTTGGTAGCTTAAAAGCTTCTTACAATGCTCAATAGATGTCTCATCAATAATTCATAAATCGTATATATTAAAATGGAGAGGTATTTCGCGTGGTCATCGGATCACGCCTAAACGGCTGGACCGATTGCGCTAATTATTTTTTGGTCGTGTAGACTTGTATCAAAAGAAGGTTGTATGGGAAGAAAAAAATTAAGAAAATTGCGTGGATAATTAGTAAATTAAAGAAAACTCTAAGTAGGTAATCTTTTTACTACTTTTTACAATATAATTTTGTTCTACTTTTGAATTTTAATTAACTGACATTTGAAAGAGCTGTCAGCGGATTGATTGTTGTTGCAATTAATTGATAGAATACTAATGTAAATCGTATAAAATAGATTGATTGGATAAAATATATATATTCATTTATATTACATATTGTTTATAAAAAGTAATAATTGATGTCTATTTTTATAAGGAGTTTTGGTAAGTCTTAACACAAGGAATACGTGATTATAATGAAGCGTAAGGAGTTTTGAGTTATGAAAATTTCGTTTATTTACAGAGACGTTTATGTACTACGTACTAGAATTGGCTTACTTCCATTGTCTATGTATATTATAAAAATGGAGACCTATTTTGTGTCGGCATCGCTTCATGCCTAAACGGCTGGACCGATTTCGCTAATTATTTTTTTGTCGTATAGGCTTTTATCAGGAGATGGTTCTTAGGTAAGAAAAATTAAAAAAGGACTAATAAGTTAGCCTACGCAGTGCGCTACGTGCATTTTTTTTACCAATTTGAAATTTTGACAGGAACTACGATTTGTTAGATAGTTGGTGCGATTAACAGAATGCGGATGGAATATACAAGGTTTAAAATAGATGCATCGGTCGGAATTACATTGGTCAAAACAAAATTAATTCATTACCATACAAATTCGTATACAATATTCATACATAGAAACACAGGTCAAAGTCTGTCAGGAAAGCTAGTTAAAGCTAGCTCATCTTTGATCTTTTTTATGGTTTTGATTTGTTTTGTTTATTTTTCTTATGCGCCAAATACCATACGTATAGGAAAGCTAGTAATTAAATAGATAATTATTGTTGGCAGCTTAGTAGGTACACCCATTTTCGGCCTACACACCTAGGATCGCAAGTTCGAATCCTTCCGGGCCATGGGATTTTCAACATGTTTGAATACGCTTGTGATGGGTTTGTGTTTTGAAATTTGAACACCTAGAGAAGGCCATTGACGTAAAATGATCACAACAATGCATTAGGTTTCTCGGGAGCGATCCGTCATCTGACAAGACGGCAATCTTTCAAAAATTGTGATAATTTTTTTTTGTTTCTACGGTTATTGACAATATTTTTTTTAAACTGACCGCTGTTTATAACTGTACCGTATTAATTATTGTACTCTCAGGCCGTTTTACGTTTGCATGTCAGATTTGTCAGATTTATCCCCGTCTCATTTAATCGTCCCAACCTTTCGGTCTCGCATTCATAGGTAACTATTTCTCAGGTAGGTAGTCTAAAACTCAAGGTGAGGGGAGAACGAGTGGGGAGGATACACGGGGGGTCCGCATGAGGAAAGTTAAGGGCGGTTTGAGAGGGAAACAGACCTTTAGCCAGCCTTCAAAACAACAGCAGAAGACGGTTGTATGGAGAAAATAGTTCAAATTTGCCATTAAGAAAATCGAACTATTATATTTGATGTAACACTGGCATTGATAAATTAGTAACTTGTCATTTCGATACTGTAACGAATTAATATATTTATTTATTTGTTTTTTTTTCCACATATTTCATCTAACCTAACCGGTTTTCGACAAGAGACGACTTATAGAAAATACTGAGCTATATGGAGTCGTCAATAAGGCGCTAAGTCGACGTTGTCTGCCGACCTCGGCAGCCTGGTGGCATATGGGCGCCGAATTCAGATGAAGAGGTCCTGGGTCCAATTCTCGGCCGGGTCAGAAAATGTCTATAGTTTTTTTTTTCAATTAAAATTTAAATATTCACTTTGTCTCAGATTCAAATTAGCTTCAATAGTAAATTTCAGCAGGCTATAATGAAGTCTATGTACAAGAAAAGTGTAATTTTTACTGATAGCAAAAGTTCTTTAAAATATGAAAAATCCAAGTTGTTTTATTTCATTCTTATTACCAAGTCTTCATACAATATATAGGGCAGACTTTGAGGTATGCAGGTTCGTTTGTACTGTAGTAGAACCTTGGAGCTGTTTTCATTGCCACTGTCTGTCTGTCGCTAGCAAAATGGCCACAACTTTATCTCTCCTTTATTCTTCAGACAATATTATTATTGTGAACTTCATACAAACGTTTAACATTACATTCCTTTGTTTAAGGCGTATTCCAATAGTTTGGTCTCAAATGTTTTTTTATAAACTTTCAACCTTCATGTTCTTTTTTACGGTATTTCAAACAATCTAACGTTTGTATTTGAGTGTAATAAGTACTTGATCTGTTTCATAAGTGAACATTTTTGCTATTCTACGAATGCCTAATTTCAACTTATCTACCGATGGAAAGTAATAAATTAACTAAGGGATAACTTGTCAATTTTAGATTTTTATTAAACAGTTTAAAGTTTTATAAGTTCAGTTCTTTGTAATTTAATTTAAAATTTACACTATAGAATAAGAAGAGGTTTATTGGAGTGCTGCATATTCAAATATCACATAAAACTATGAATAAAAAATATTAAACAGAAATACTTAAAACAATGGCAAAAGTTTCACTGTCCCAAAAAAACATACTTCAAAGACTCAAACACAAACAAGGAAAAACAAAACAAAGGCAAAGGTTCCTTACAGAGTGGTACCTTTGCCGTGGAGATGCCGGCTAAGAATAGCACCTCTGCTCTTTTTGCTGATTTTTCGAGCATCCTGTAAGAGGCAGAAAATCGAAAAATCAGATCGGGACCGTGAGGTTGACCACCTCACGTCCTTAAACCTCAATCGGTCAGAAAAGGCACAATGAGCCTAGGACGCCTTCGAGCGCAATGGAGAGCTCTTGATGCCTCCCCATGCTCCTGAGTGGGGCTTAGGCTTTCCGCTTTGCAGGTTGGTTTGGGAGGATCCGCGGCGGGCTTGATTTGTATGTGGCCGGCTTTTTGGGTTGATTGCTTCGATCGAGCTAGGGAGTCGGTTTCGTGCGTGTCGGGTTTGCTGCGGATTGGTCTCCTTCGGGCTGACTAGCGGTGAGCGGGGGATCTTTAAGGGAGAATGAATGAATGATGACTTTACAGAGAATTAACGTAATAAACAAAAAAAAACAATAAATATTTAAAATGGACGAAGCTTTTTGTAGTGCACTGAACTACTGTGATAATAATAGCAATTTCTCGATGGCTACAATTCAAACATTTTACTACCTATCTTTGAGGTAGAATTCGCTTCTGCGACGTGGTCTTATCTGTTTCGAAGTCCAAGTAAACCTTTTGTTCTAACACTTAAAGGTCCCTTTGGCTGTTGGTGAACTGTTCCAGCTGATAATTCTATGCCATTTTGGCATGACGAAGGGTACATTTTGCGCAGACATTAATAAAATCAAAGGTATTCTATACCTACTAGCTTTCTCAAGAGACGCTGGCTTGTAGTCCTTACTATGAATATTATACTATGTAATGTAAACAAAAATACCTATGTTTAAAATATGTTTGAATGTTAAAAAAATATTTCTGAAAGTTTGAAAGAAATTCTATAAAAAATCTGCGTACCAACGCTTTAAAACTCAATGGTTGTCAAGTAAATAAAATTTGTGCTGTTATGGATTTTTTCACAGATGTCGTTGTTGTCGGTATATCCGCTCCATACCTACTAACTTTAATATTATATTTTATATTATATTTCTTATGCATTTTTCAACTTTTTAATACCTAGTTATTCTGATATCCGGAGCGGAGAAAAATCCAATAAATATAACATCGGAAGAAACCGTTCAACCGATCTCGAGTTATAAGTGTTGGCACTAACCCGACTTTCATTTATAGGTATTATAACACTAGCTTTCCCGACAGACGTTGTCCTGTGTTCCTAAATATGAATATTGAATTCGAATTTGTATGGTGATGAATTAATTATGATTTGACCAACGTAATTCCGACCGATGCGGCTGTTTTAAACCATAGCCCATACGCAATTTCTGTCAAAATTTCAAAATTGGAATAATAAATAGCCTATACGACAAAAAAAGAATTAGCGAAATCGGTCCAGCCGTTTAGGCGTGATGCGATGACATCGGGAAATTGCTCTCCATTTTTATATATAAGACAAGATTAAGACTATTTGCTATGAGTTTTTGGATGCAGTCACTACATATCCTTCCCTTCACTTCGGTTCCATAAAAAAATTGTGACATAAATTTTCGTTTTTTTTTTTCAAATTTCGCATCTAGTACAAAGTACATACATTTATCTATGATGAACAGATATTGCACTTTACGAAAAAATTGCAACGACTTAGGTACTGTCTAAAATCAGATTAACCTTTGTCGAGATTGTTTTCCAATGATATAACATGGTTAAATACAAAATCTAGGACCAAACAGGGCAAATGTTTTGTATAAGAAACAAGTCCTTTAAGATGTTTTAACAAAAGGGTTGTTATCATAACATCTCATTTAAAATCTCACAATATCATACCATAATAACAATTCGTTGTGTTTATATATTATTTCACCCTGTAACAATATAATTTTCCTTTGTTTATATATTTATTTATTAACAGGTGACGTTAGAGGGTTTCTTTTGTTTTATACAAACTTGTTATTCAAAGATAGGTACCTGTTTTAGAAAGTAAAATAATATGAACAGTGATCACGCTAACTTATTGTATATTCATTGTTTTTACTAGCTACTGCTATGCTTTGTAATCATCATAACCACATACAAACGTTTCTGTCACTAACTCACTGACTGACTGATGTTATAACGCTTTATTAGTTCCTGCGTTTACCAGAAGATGACGCCACACGCAACTAAAGAGAACTATTGTTCTACTAATGTGGCTGAGAGTAACATAATATTACTGGTGGCTGAGCACTTTTTTTAAGGTTTTGATGTGTACAAAAACAATTTTACATACTCGGGATATTTGATACAAGACTATGCGAATTCATACCTGCAATATATTATTTTATAATAAAAAGTTCAATCAATCAAATAATTTAATCAACCATAATGACATGCTAAACTAATGGCTTTAAAGCCATTGTAATGATATGTTTTGTAATAAAAAGCTCAAGTTGTTTTCAAGGTTTGCATAAAGAGTTCAATCAACCGTGTGCTTTTAAGACTCACATGCAAATTCAGCTATATGAAAGCAAAGTTGCAAGAAGATCCATAAATGGGCGCCACGGGCGTCTTTCAAAAACTAGTAACCACTAGTAATCCTTTATGTATTTACCTTTACACGTCTATGTATTGTAGTTTTTAATCTTATGAGGTTGGCTGTAAGACATTGCTTGCAGCAATAAGTCCGCCTTTTGGTAGTTTTTCAAAATTGCTTGATATTAAATGACCTCCTCTCACACAAAGTCAAAATCCCCCAGCTTCCTTGGAAGGAACGGTGTGAGATGTTTTTGTCGTCTTCAGGAAGGAAGAACAGCGCTATCCTCGGCCAACTGTTATTCGGCATCCTTCGCAGGGATTTTAGTGTCAGGTATCAGGACTCACACATCAAATAGTTTACATTTCGACATTAAACTACAACGCTTTCCAATTTTGGTCATGTCATTAAAGGCGCCACTTGCTATACTGATACCTATCGGGAACTAAGCCCCGAGATCTCCAATAGTGGAAACGGTCAGGTACTGTCATCGTACCTACCTAAAGCGGACAAAGGGATAAACGTTATGAAAGAATTGCGTCATTTAACCATTTTTTTTCATCATTGCTTGTTGTTTGTTAATCAGCGATAGAATATCAAATATTACTTTCGAAGAAATTTCTTTAAGAATCTGTAGGAGTAATGGTATTTTTAGATGAAACAAAAGACTAAATTATACACCCGGGAGACCTGGTGACCATTGATGGTTATCGGTGGCTGTTTATCGGGGCCGACATTATTCGCCATGAGCTCGATCCGTTTTACTGTCATGGACACGAAGAGCAAGGCGTGCTGTTTCGTCGCAGAGTTTTGAAACACTGTGGTGTAACCCTCCTATACAGTGTTGTACATTAGACCATCTACGCTATTGGTATAACTCTTGCTCCTTGCATGGACTTTCTCAAGAAGAACTCCAGGACAAAAATAAATATAAATGGAGCCAATACCCAGGCCTGTCTGACTTTCGCGGTGACCCTAAAAGCCTCGGTAGGACCTCCTGGCGTTTTGACGCTACACTCAGAATTTTCATTGCACATTGCACAATTTTAACTATCTTAGAAGGTATGCCGTATGTATGTATAGATAACTAATATTTTCCATACCGATGGTCTTAACAGGATGTCGAAAGCCTTTTCAAAATCTATGAATCATGAGAAGAAATATAAAATGAAGAATATGTATGTATTATACAATCCGAACAACTTGGTTCTAAAAGACTGAAATAATAATGTAGTGATGATTAGTGCTTTGAACGTCTTTAGAAAATAATACTAATGTATTTATTCATTGCTATTTCACTTCGAAGAATCATTTAAAACAACAAGACAGAAAGAGACAGACAAATGTTTAAGAAACCGTTCAAATAAATTTTGCTACTTTCCAAATAAATAATAATATACCAGTATCCGCAACAAAAGCGCGGTTATCTAGCATAGTCATTATTTCTTATTAAGACTATATCTGCGTTGGATCTGTGGAAAGATTTTGTAGCAGATGAAGAGAAATGGAGTTGCGAATTTTTTCTATACTAATATAATATAAAGAAAGATTTGTTTTTTTTGCATTGAATAGGCTCCGAAACTAAACTTTCACGTTTGAGAAGCTAAGCTATCCCCGGGTAATATAGACTATATTGAATTTTCAAAATAATTTGTGATTCTTACTCCAATAATGTAATCCAAGGTTTTAAAAAATTACCTAATATATTCTTAATATCGCGTGCGCTGGGATAACTAATGATAATAATACAATAAAATAATGTACTACGACGCTGTAGAAGACATCATTATTTACAAAAAGTGTCGCTACGAAATGCCACCTCTAGAAAAGGCTCTTTATTGGTATCTTGGCATTACTACTTATCAAAATAAATTACTTCATATTCAAGACTGCTTCAATACGTTTACAAAACTTTTTGAATTATTCAATTCATACATTCCATTCGAAAGATACCACGAGTTTAAAAATGTAAGTACCTATTAGAATAAAAAAAGAGTGAGTGAAGAGTGAGAAACCGCTCACCATTAGAATGCTACATTATTCCAGATTAAAAGGCTGTTTGTAAAATATTTTGAAAAAAAAAACAAGGATCTTCATGAATACTATTTTTTTTTAAATAGGTTAGTACCTATTTCCCGTGCGAAGCTGGGGCAGACCGCTAGTCAAAGCTAAAATTAATAATAATTATCTTTTAACAAGCGCTTTGTGTCTTGTAGTATCTTCAGCACAAATACCACAATAAAGCTTTTTTGTAATGCTTGCTTTAATAAACAAAATTATTAAAAAAAAAAACATAACTGAATTCATAAAAAAAAAACATTGTAAAATTTTGTTAATAAAATTATTATGAAGAATTTAATTAGCATTGCAAAGATGTTTTCTATAGAGGTTGTTCATTGGGGACATTATTGTCTATCGTTATAGAATACAACCCCCACATAGAAGACACTTGTGTACAGGGTGACTTTATCTTTTAAATATTTGAACAATATTATATTATTATTATGTTTCCTATAATATAGTTTTTTTTTTTTTATTTTAATTGGCATTCCATCCACAATCAGATGATCTCAAGCCACTAACAAATAAAAAAAAATATGTACAATATCACATTAAAAAATCAACAAACAAAAAAAAACAATAATAAGCTACCAACATACTTGAAGAACGACGATATTGTGTCGGATGGATTTATATAATAATCAATAACTTCAATAGAGCCCAAAGACAGCAAAATACTCCACACTCAGTGGGCACTCCACGCTTGGAACTCGATAGTACAGGGCCCTTGTTCTCGTAGCGGTCTTAATACGCTCTGATCTTGATTGACAATCATAAAATGGCGGATTGGTATTCACAAAACAAGATATCTAGTAGATATCTTAAAAATTCGTTATGTTTGAAATATCAGTATGAAAATGATCCAGTTCAAGATAGGATTAACATTAGATTCCGATAGTTTTGTGAATACGACTGCTTGCGATCGTGTCTTAATCTTATCGTTAAGTGATTTTTAAAAGCGATTGATTACGAGAATAGCCCTACAGGTCAAACCTACCTCTCAGAGCACAAGCAAAGAAAACGTGGTTTAATATCTCCTCATCTAAACCGCACTCGCAATATGGTGAATCAACCATTCCCATCTTGTTATGGTAGTGTATTTTGTTCATTTAAATATGACTAGTGGTCGACTTTCTTTTTTTTATTAATTTTTTTTGTTTAAATTTAAAAAATTTTTTTTTGAAAAAATCTCTTATATAAAAGAATGTCGGGTTAGTGCGAACGCTCTGTAACTCGAGATCGGCTGAATAAATTTTGATGATGTTTGATTTATTACGTTAAGTGATTTTTAGGTGATTTTTAAAAGCAAATGATTACGAGAATAGCCCTATAGGTCAAACCTACCTCTCAGAGCACAAGCAAAGAAAACGTGGTTTAACGTCTCCTCATTTAAACCGCACTCGCAATATGGTGAATCAACCATTCCCATCTTGTAATGGTAGTGTATTTTCTTCATTTAAATATGACTAGTGGTCGACTTTCTTTTGTTTATTTTTTTTTTGTTTATTAATTTTTTTTTTTTGAATAAATCTCTTATATAAAAGAATGTCGGGTTAGTGCGAACGCTCTGTAACTCGAGATCGGCTGAATAAATTTTTATGATGTTTGATTTATTGGATTCTTCTCCGCTCCAGATGACGGAATACCTTACTATTAAAAAGTTGAAAAATACATAAGAAATAATATAAAAAATGATAGGTATTAGAATGAGTATGGAACTGATTGCCTGCGTCGCCAACGCCATTGTCTACCTGACAACTATTATTGACATTAAACATATTGGTGGGTACGATTTTTTATGGTATTTCGAGTTTCAGAAATATTTTTTTAACATTCAAACATATTAACGTATGTTTGTATAAATTACAAATTTTAAAGTAATATTCATAGTAAGGGACGACAGAACAACGTACGTCGGGAAAGCTAGTCGATAATAAAAAAGTTGAGGATTTACATACATTGCGTGTAATTTTTCTAAACGCGTGAGACCAAGTGTTTACTAAGTACCTAGTGTAGTTTTAAGCACTATGTATATGAAACGGATGGACTTGTAATTGATAATAGCTTTGGAAGTATCAAATGTTGTCAGTATCACGAGAAGAATGGCGCAGTCACGGCCTGTCCATGTCCCCAGCGCCTCCCACCCACATTCTTGGTGGATGATGGATGGCAAATGGCAGACTTGAGTGACGTGGGTCCCATTTTTCGAGGATCCATTTAAATGCGGTGTCGTATTACACGAACTCTCTTGATTTTTCTCTCTTTAAACGCTTACACATAACTTTACCTTCATGCAGAACTCTCCTTATTATTATTTTTCAAAATATTTCATTCATACGAGTATATACACAATATCTATTATTTTAATACATGAAAAATGGTAAAAATAGTAACTTCGTCACCATTTTTACGAAAATTGCGCAGACGATGGAGTATGAAATTTCGCACACTTATCTTATAATATAAAAGAAAATTGAGTTAGTACGAACACTTACATTATTATAACTCGAGATTGGCTGAACAGATTCATCCGATGTTTGATTTACTTTTGTATGGAACGGATTTCTTGCGACGCCAACGCCACCAATGAAAACAACACAATATTTATTTACGTGACAACCATAGAGTTTCAAAACACTGGCACGCAGATTATTGATAGAATTCTTTTGATGCTTTCAGAAATGATTTTTTAACATTAAAACATATTTTAGTTGTATTTTTTTTATAAATTACAAATTAATATTCATAGTAAGGACTACAAGACAATTTCTGTCGGGAAAGTTAGTAGTTTATGTAGAGAAAGGGTGGTGAATGCTAACTTTTTTTAATTATCCAAAAGAAAAGATTAAATCAATAAAAATTTTTTTACAAAAAACTCTACTGTAAGTAAAAAAAAAATAACAATTCATTACTAATGTTCGATTTTTAACCACTACGGGCTTACGACCGTCTTCTACTGTTATTTCGAAGGCTGGCTTAGTGTGATCACTTTACGTTAACAACGTTCGCCATTAGGTGGTAATGTTTGTCTCCGAAACTCCTAATCATGAGAATTCTCAACATGTTCAACATGTCGAAAAATCTCATGTATGAAAAATCTACTGTAAGTAATTTCGATGTATTTTATATTCGTTTATATTTTTCATATATTTTTTCATATCATATATTTTCGTCATATATTTTATATTCGAAAAATCTACTGTAAGTAATTTCGATGTATTTTATATTGACACAGGCGCATATTCTTTTGTTTATATGTGGTCAAATTGAGAAAAGATTAATATTGTTTGTCGTTAATAATAAAAGAAAAAAACTTTGTAGGTACCCACATATCAACATTTCAAATTTGACGTATCCATGTGACTGTTTTTTAAAGAAAATTGTGAAATAATAGCGCTCGCTCAGTCTTTGACAATGGAACCTTAATAATGTTCAAACTTATAATTTAAATTAGTTATGGTCGAATTTCGAGCAGGTCAACCAATAGTGATGATAAAATAATTATATCCAATCTTTCCTGACTTGGCAATCTTGTTTGATAAACATTTTTATTGTCGACCCTTAAAAACAAACCACTTGTCAAGACATAATCCCTCTTTCAAATAATTGTAAGATTACAGATATTCGGTTTATCGAAACAAATAAAAATATCAACAACTCTCGAGTACGCGTGTGATTACTATATTTTCAATGGAAAGAAAACTTCTGTTTTGTACTTCAATATTTATTTATTTATTTAACAATCATTTTATAAGTACTTACAAACATTTTTAATCAGCTACAAAAATGTTGCCCAAATAGGCTAAGCCTGTGCTAGGGCAAACTTGAAAAAGCTTATAAAAATATGTTCTTATTACAAAATAAATTATTATAAAAATAAGGAATACGTATACGATCCTGAATCCTTTGAGCAAAGTTCCATGTTACAATAAATGAAACAAAAACATGGTATTTTATTTGTCAAAAAGATTACGCAATGGCGATATATTATTATTTGTTCCATAAAATATAAACAAAAGTGCGTCTACAAGCAACGCCCTATAAAAAGGCCTCAAACTATGCCAGCTTTTTTGTTACGTTAATTGCGCGAAACAACGTTCAATGTTCTGTTTAAAATGCCTCAGACAACAAAATGAAGGATATCAAATTCAAAATGGTTGCCATCAGTTACGAAACGGCTTAAAAGGTTTTTAAAAACCAATATTAGTTACCATAAATATTTTTTTTTTAATTATAATTGTCTATGGATCGAGCATGCCTTATTGGTTGATGCTGACAAGCGGACAGCCAATCGGAGAAGACAAATTCAAACGAGCTCCATGTTCCAAGCAAGTTCCAAGTAACATGGTCGCCGGAAACTGCCGAACCAACCCGAAGTGTAACGAAGACGACTGTATGATTGCATTGGTATTCAATGATAATAATTTTTGATGCTATTATTTGTATTATTTATAATAAATTGGGGGGAAATGCTTAATATTTTTAATAAAAATAAACTTGTTTTATAATTATTTGGTTAAAAAAAAACGTTTATCATAAAAATATCATCAGATATCTTTTTAGACGCAAACAATTAGGTGTGAAGTAAGATTAGGAACGTTTTGACAGATAAACGCACTAAAATTGACTTAAATACGAAATCCGAATACCAAAATGAACTAATTTCAAACTAAAGTCTAATTAGGAACAAATAGGAACGTTCTAAAATTTCTCGTATACCAATCCGGCTAACTAAAATAGGAACGTTCTTATTTTAGTTTAGTGCGCACTTAATTTTATTTGGAATAGGGGGTAATATCAAATCTTAATATACAGTCCTAAAATCGAAATATTTGTTTTTAATAAATACCAGCAACCAGTTTACCCAACATTTTGGTTTTAATAAAATAATTAATAATCGTTTCAATTATATCGTCAACAATTTATCATAAATTATGTTTCTTATTACTTTACCACGATGCGACTGTGGATAATCTGACATTTCTCCCTTACATTATGTAGAAACAGAAATTTCTAACGAAGTATCAAATATTTCGTCGATATAATATGTCTCGTGGACACTTTATTTTATTGCCGTAGCAACTATCGACTCATAGCATAGGTCATAGACGAATAATATTTAGTTATAATCATAAAATACTTCCGGTTGTTGGATTGGATTTCTTGAAATTTTATATAAGTAGGTAAGGAAAATATTACAGTGTTCAGTGAAAAAAAAAACACGTCACGTACGAACTTACCAATTATATCGGGTTGTGTGTGTAATGTCTATAATGAAGTGGTTGGTAGCTTAGCGGTTAAGGCGCCAGCTTTCGTACTGTTTCATACGGAAGTCGTGGGATCGATCCCAGACCCATGCTGACCATCATCCTCTTTCACGGCACAAGCCTCAGGTAGCTTACTGTGAAAGAGTCAAAGAGTGTATTTGTGTTCACTATGAGTGAGCATAGATTCATATAAAAAGAATGTCGTAAATTTATCTCAATTTTTTTTTCGATTTAGCATTACTAAAAATAAAATTATCAGAAAAAAATAATACGGATAATCTTCTATTCACTGTCGTAAACTTTATTCTGGCTTTGATCTGGGTTATAACAAAAAGCACTTTTGAGAGAAAGCCCAACTCTAACAATTGTAAAGCCCACATTCCCTTTTTCTTTTTTTTGAATTCCATTTCGTTTTATGATTCCAGGATTGTAAGAGATCTGGAACGAGTGATACGCCCCCCTGGACCAGGGAAACAACAATGGAAGAGACATCAGCTCTTCCAGCCGATGCGTTTACATTTTTTTAATTTAGAATTGTGGGGAAAAAATTCCCACAAAGTAATATGTGAGCATGTAGCTCCCACACTTGTTCCCATATATGTTCAGGAGGATGTACCTACTTACTTACATGTTCGAAGGGGTTTTTTTATTCAAACCATTTGTGGAAATGATTTTTTTATCTTTATAAAGAAAGCGGATAGGTTAAATGCTTTTATCCTTCTATCTTTGCAAATGTTTCTTAAATAAAAAAAACTTTTTTACATTTTATAAGAAAAAAAAATCTTTGTGTAGCTACCTATATAAATATACCTACACACCTAATACAAAAATATCGTCATTATTTTTTCACAACTTAACACAAATAGACCATTTCCACAGATTTTGTCAATACTTTTAAAATCAAATACATACCATTGCAGAAGTGTTTGTTATGTTTTTTTTTAAGATTTATTTAGAATTTTCTTTTGATGATCTCAATAATAGAAGATATTATTTCTTAACAAACTTTTATTTATGACAGGAAAAGGAAAGATGATACTTAATATTATAGTTACAAAAAATATTTTTTTAGTGTTGCCACTCTTATAATAAATCAATTTTGTCATTTTACAGTTCTAACAGATTTAATTTATTTTTATGCATTATTTAAAAAAAATATAAACATTCGCCACTCCTTCTCTATATAAACTATAAGTGTGCCTAATTTCACACTCCTCCGTCCGCACAATTTTCGTAAAAATAGTCACAAAGTTTTTCCTTCACGTATAAAAATATATATCTAGATTAGATATAATTTTTCTCTGTAACTGACAGATATGTTTATAATTTGAAAAAAACATCAGTCTGTCACGTTGCTTCCCTGGTGTTTTTATAAATGGAACCTTCGTTCGCTTGCTTGCAAAAACGTTAAAAACAAAAGCTTTTTAAAAGAACAACAATGCAGGGCAAATAATCAAATGAATGAAGCGGCGGTTTCAGTAAAAGAATAATAATAAACTGTATAAAAAGAAAGAAATAATATATGGACATTGCTGATATATAAAGTCGTCGATGTCATTTTTATTATTTTATTTGTACAAAGTTTTGATACGGAAAACTTCGTGGTGAGTTTGAAAAGCCTTGGAGTCCCGTTATCCAGTCTCAACCAGACACATTGGTTTGTCTTGCTGTCCAATGTATCCTCAGCATGCGGCACCATCGTCATATCTCGGAGGCATGTGTATTGTGTATGCTTTTTGTATCTCGATTACATACGACACTTGTATTAAAAACTAGCTTTCCCGACAGACGTTGTCATGTGGACCCTGTGATCATGTGGTTCATATGTGCATAAAGTGCACTGCGCCCCCAGAAACAAAAAAAAAACAATAAAAGAATCACATGAAAATATTTCTAAAACGTCCATTTTTCATTCGTAATCAAAGCTCAGGCGGGAACAACGCGAAGATATATGAATGTGCGCGCAATTTTATTGACTTTGTATGAAAATTTTCTAAAAGCTCGAAACGGTGGAGTAAGTGGGATGGGCTACTACGTATGCGAAATTGAAGCGAACTACCAGGTGCAGTAGACAATAATTTTGTTTTTAGATTTTTTTATAGATGACGTCGCAGGAAATCCGCTCCATACTTATTTTAATACTATTTTTTATATTATTTCTTATGCATTTTTTAATAGTTATTCTATTTTCCGGAGCGGAGAAGAATCCAATAAATCAAAAATGGTTAGAATCTGTTCAGCCGATCTCGAGTTATAAGTGTTCGCACTATCCTGACTTTCTTTTATATTATAGATATAAACAGTTAAGTTAATTTTCCTACACTACATGGTCATAAAATTCGTTTGTAGTCAATTATTGCCAATAATGCAATTTGTCTAGGGCCCCACGTCTCAGCACCGTGTAGGAATATTGGAAAAACAAGATCTCCGGCGACTAGTCGGGCTGTTGTCGCTATTATCTTGGACAGCTTTCTTATTATGTTTTTGTCGATTGTCTAACAAAATAATTATTATCTTCTTATATTTAAAAATGGAGAGCTATTTTCCGTGGTCATCGCGGCACGCCTAAACGACTGGACCGATTTCGCAATTTTTTTTTTGTCGCTTTGGCTTTTTACCAGTGTTACACTTATATGTACTATTTATATTATAATAGTAGAACAGGGAAAACAAAGGCAGTATACACTATCAAATCAATCAATCAATACTCACTTTTAACTCCACTCAGGAGCAGGAGCATACACTATACAATTGCTAAATTATTATTGCTTGTTTTTTTTTGTTGATTTAAATTTAATAAAATAATAATAATTGACATGGACCATTCTTACTGTCTTGTTTATTTGAGGTTACACAATAAAACAATTAATGACCTATGTCACAAAAGGTTGGACTTGCGAACAATAATTAAAGACGTGAAAAACTACAGTAGTTGAATGTTGACGGGTTGAATTGAAAATAGTTTGTATTGTTTTGAAACAGTTTAAACAAGAACAACGAGTATTCTATGAAACATGTTAAGTAGGTAAAGTTAAATAACACAATTGAAGAAATTTTCAAATCTCATATCTGGTTTTGAAATCTTTTAAAACTAAATATACCAAAAACCGCCTTCAGGGATGCTAGCAATTTATTTCTTATCTTGAAGAAGTACCGGGATCCAATTCTTTCAACCAGAATTTCGAAATGGTATGGGATGGGGAAAATTAATTAAAACTATGCAAAGTTGGGTTTAAAAGGGAACATTAGTTGATGAGTCTTAAATTTACCACAATCTGTAATATTTTAAGTTGATTAGTATTTACTGATTTTTTTTTCTGGGACCATGCAATATTTACAATCATTCGACCAATCATAAGGTTCCTTTACTCGCAACCTCAATGCCAAAATATGACATCCAGAGGATAATATCATTACCTACCTTACGTTCTTGCTTAGCTGAGTGGCATTTTTGCTAAGTTTTTACTGTATTATCTTGTATTTATTAATAACTTTCCCAACAAACGTTGTCTTGTGCTCCAAGCTAATGATAAACTAATTACCATTTTACCAATGCAATTCCGACTGATGCATCTGTTTGAAACCATATATTTTCCATCCAAATTTAGTCAATCGCACCAACTATTAAACAATTGACAGTTTGTGTCAAACGAGAATTTGTTTTCTTAATTAGATTTATCCACTTTCAAATCCATAAAAAAATGTGAAATCAAGCTGGAAAAAATCCATTAAAATCTGCGTACCAATGTTTTTTAATGTTAATGGTTGTCAGTAAATAAAAATTGTGTTTGTTTAGAATTTTTGACAAATGACGTTGTTGTAATGAAATTCGTTCCATACTGACTTTAATATTATATTTTTCATTATTGATATCCATTTTTCGTTTTTATTATAAGTTTTCTGTTATCCAGAGCGCAGAAGAATGCAATAATCCAAAAATGATAAAAGTATGTTTAGCCGATCTCGAGTTATAAGTGTTCGCACTAACCTAACATTCTTATAGGTACCGAGAGAGAGAACCATTAGACAGTAACAAAAAAAAATGAAATGCATTGAAGACATCTATTGGAGAATTTTGTAAATACTGTAAAATATTTTTTTCAATAAATCAATCGAATCAAAACGTCTTCTCCCTCGCACTTCAGCATTAAGCCATCTTCGGAATGAGACATCTATAAGGTTGAATGGGTACTGAAACCAAAAAAGGTTGAATCGGAATGAACAAAAAAAATAGGTAGGTATCTCTTGAGTGACGGGGATTGGCAATGTTCCCCAAGGGATCAAGGGAACTACATTGTTTCGTATGTGACAAGGGAAATTGCTTCTTCTTGATCACCATCGTTATTACTTTTTATATTATTTTTATAGCTATTGTCTCTGATCGTCGAAATAATATTATGATGGCAACACAGAGACGAACAAAATAAATTGAAAATTTGAAAAAAGAATAAAATTCATTCGATTTGGTGGATTATTTCAATTTTCAAATATGCGATTGGAATGTCGAAAGGAACGGATTTGAATTTCAATCGCTCATGTTTTTACAGCGGTATCTCATTAATAATATTCAAGCTTATTTAATCATAATTATTAGATGGTCGAATTTCGAGCACTGGCCGTCCACTAGTTATCTGTTGTAATAATGTAAAATTTGAATATTTTTCAAAATTCTTTGCATCTTTGAAACAAAAAATCCGTCACGATTTGACCACGAATATGAATGAATTGTTGTTATTATTATAATAATCTGGATACAACCGCGTTATTAAAAAATATTATGAAACTGACAACATGCTTAATAATATTATTATGTAGACAAAACGCCCTCTGGCTAAATTAATTAATTCCAGGGATTTTTTTTTAAATTGAATCAAAACTTTATGACCCGGAAACTCGGGTTCATTTTCAGAAATTAAAAATTATTTTCAGTCTGTCATGAAAGGACATTTTTATGATACCCATACCAACACACCATAACATTTTTATAGGGGAGTTTTAAAAGGCCAGTTCAAACAGGGCTTCACCGCACGGACGTTTTGTGGAAAATATGTAATTGGTATGCCAGCGATCATGGAGGGATACATTTTGGGAATAAGTCTTCGTGACAGATAAAAAAATGAATGTAAGTTAAATAAAGATTATGGTCATTAAAAAAATAACCGTAGAAAATTATTAGATATGGATATAGTCATATCCTGGCGCCAAATATATGACAGCAGTCGCAGTCTTTAAATTTAGTTGCTCTCTTGTTCTCAATAATTTCCAACTATTTTCTCTGTTTCATTAATTATTAAATTTCTACTTATTACATACATGAGATTTTTCGACATGTTGAACATGTTGAGAATTCTCATGGTTAAGAGTTTCGGAGACAAATATTACCACCTAATGGCGAACGTTGTTAACGTAAAGTGATCACACTAAGCCAGCCTTCGAAATAACAGTAGAAGACGGTCGTAAGCCCGTAGTGGTTTGTTCCATTTAAAAATCGAACATTAGTCATGAATTATTAGAGTCATTAGTTGTTATTTTTTCTGTTTTAGTCTCGAGCAAGTTAATGAGTATGGGTATTAAGGAAGTATGTTTAGTAGGGATGAAAGGTGTGAAAAAGAAATGGAACGTAGGAAAGTGGCTGGTAGCAGGGTGGGCGATGCAATAAAACCTATAATGAGAAACAACAACGTCTCACTACAAGCTAAAAAAAAACTAGTGAATTACGCAATCCTGTTACCATAAATTATGTAAGAATGTAAAACGTGGTCATGGACGAAAAAAAGAAGAATGATGATTGTGGTATGGAAGCTAGTGTTGTGACAAAGTTGAATGTTGTAGTGTGGCATAGGCATGTGGAAAGAATGGATGCAAATAAAATTATAAGGATGAAAGGAAAGGTGTATGGAAGCCTCTTGGTAATTTTATGGATAGCATTGCAAAACAAACGTGACAATAGTTGTATTGTCACGTGGATGAATATTTCGAAAAGTAAAAATATGGCCTGACTTTACCGTACGAAATCAATTCATTGGTGAATGTGAATTCAAGGAAACAATAAGCTTTTTTAGTTGCTTCGTGTAACGCTGACTTAAGTAATGAAGACAGCGGAAACAATAAAAGCGATTCAGTATAACGCAGGTTTAAGTGTGTTGTTATTTATGGCATAATCAAGGGATTTTGACGGGAAAAGACAGTAGATATATACTGATTCAGCACCCCCTTTCGCTCCGCTTGTAAACATCTGAAGTAAAATAATTTCATTGCTAATTTGTAAAGAATATACCTAGTCTTATGTTATTTACTCAATATTTTTTCGAACTAGGAAGTTAGGACAACATCAGGCTGTCAAAGTTAACTGGGAATTTATTTATTTATTTATTAAATCATTCACGGCGTTAACGCCTTTTACATGTCATTAATTTATTAAGAAAGTGAACAAACAAAAATACCAACAAATCGAATACAATCATACAATATAGTTAAAACATAATAAAAAAAAATAAAATTTATGATAAAAAAGCATGATTCAATTTTAATTTTATTTAATTTAAAACAAAAGCAAAATGAAAACATTATCTACGTGTATAAAAATATTAAGGATAAAACAAAAAATAAAAATCGGAAAATAAACCAAAATACAATAATCTTCATCAGACCGAAACAATAACGAACGTCAACAAACCCTGGATTAATAACAACAAAGAAGGCAATGACAGTGTACAAACAAAAAATCAAAGGATACGAGAAGACAAGACATGATTAGCACCCAATAGACTGATCAATTATTGGGAATTCGTTAATACGAAAAATATAACAAGAGTTCTCTTTTAAAACCATCTATACCCGCCTGGAAAATATCCACAACATGACCGAGCTCATTACCCACCCTGTAAAGACTCCGCACCGTAGAATTATTGTGCAGATAGTTAGTCCTTGAATAAACCTCAGAAAACACCGAATTAGTTCTTGTGTGAGACTTTGAGGAACACGGAGCTGCACGAGATGAACGACCTGAATAAGCTGATTACTAGCTAATCTTCTTCTAAGGCAAAGCTAGATGGGTCAATAGGTTGTCTTACAGATAGTTAAAATCTCCCAAGACTTTTTGAAGGATAAGCATATAGGAATTTACCACATCCAGCCAGATTATTGAAAGAGCGCGATTCAGTGAAAAAAAGAGAGTCATTAGCGGCACACTTAAGCCAACTCCTGTGCCGTGGCTGTGTGTGCTTTCTAATATAGCACCTCCACACCTTAGACGAGAGGAAGCTTTTCTTCAAGAAGTAAGAAAAGTGGAGTCCAACCATAATCTACCAATCCATCTTGATGTAGATAATCCAGCTCCAATCCGTCTGAAATCCCGAAACCCGTACTGGCTAGCTGCTGCTACAACTACGAATTACTCGATTGAAGACAAATGGAGACAAGTATGGATAGCATCGTCAGTAAAAAACCAGAACCTCGTAGCTGACCCGACAAAAGAACTGCCTGGCTCAACGCAACCCAGAAATATATGGTGTAGAGTTAACCGAATATGATGTGATGTAGGCTGCACCGCTTCAAACTTACATAAATGGGAATGGATGGACTCACCAGCGTGCGCATGTGAGATGACACAAACAAACGATCATCTGATAAACGAGTGCCCCATGTATGAATTTAAAGAAGGACTACTTACAGGACTTGCACGCACTAACAGATGACGCGATCCAATGGCTTCGGTCTCTGGAGGTCAGATTGTGAGCGACCATAAGAAAAAGAAGACGAAGTGAAAATAACAGTGATATACTTGGCAAGCTGTTTGAATGTCACAGTTAGTATAGGAAGATCCACAAACTAAATAATACAGAGAGGTCATTTCTGCATAAAAATAATTCCCAAGATGGAAGCTTCTAAGAAAAACTACGTCTTTTTTGACTAGAAAGAGTTTGGTCATCCAAAGAAGCAGAACTTATAGATAATAATTATTTTTTTTTATCAAGAAATTAATTTTCTTCTTTTCAAATCGGTTCGCAATGAATATTTCTGAAAAATAAGTTCGCGCGAACCGGTCGCAATGAGTTGCAAGGATTCAAAGGGACATTTTATTACGAAGTTATTAGAACAGGAAGAGAGAGAGCTCGTAATAACAATGACAGAATGATCATGACATCGGTTCGGTCGACTGAATTTTATTGTAAAGTACGAAATCATGTCTCTTTATATTCACGGCATAATGTGTATTGTAATTCTTGTTTCGCGTTGGGCGCCAACTCGTGATGTTAAAATACTATTATTATCGTCTATTTTAAACAAGTTCGTACGAACTCACTGCGGGGAACGGCAAATTCATAATCATCTTTTTAGAAGAAATTTATTTGATTGATAGCGTGTTGTGTCATACAAAAATGCCAGTAAGAGTTCATTCATTAGTAAACATTACCACCTAATGGCGAACGTTGTTAACGTAAAGTAATCACACTAAGCCAGCCTTCGAAATAACAGTAGAAGACGGTCGTAAGCCCGTAGTGGTTTATTCCATTTAAAAATCGAACATCAGTACCTAATGAATTCTTGCATGTTCTAATTAAAATAAAATCCTTTTGATCCTGACTTGGCCCTCCTGTAACCACAATGATTTCCAACCTTCATCTCCATACCTCAATAATTATTATTAAATATCTTCTTGTTGTGCTTTTTTATAATATAATTTTATATTTTTTAGGATTATTTTTATTGTTTTGTCAATTTTATTTTTTTATAGATATTATGTTGTCTTTATTTTTTACTGGGTTGACTAGCAGAGATCCTTCAGGATAAGCCCGCTCTTTCTAATTTTCCAAATGTTTTTACATACCTATGTGTAATAATGTTTAATTCATTTATTTATAATCGTTAACATAATGTAAGCAATGATCTAAATTTAAATACTTTACTATCATTTTTTAACGTGCCACGCGTTTCTCCGAAACTATCAATTTGATCTGGAGCCTTATTCCCGTAATCAATCGCATTTAAAAATCACTTAACGATAAGATTAAGACATGATCGCAATCAGGTCGCCCTTGAATTTGACGTTTGTAAGATAGTTACGGGAATGCCGATTACATAGAATTTCATACTAATATTTCAAACATAACGAATTTTTAAGATATCTGCTAGATATCTAGTTTTGTGAATACCAATCCGCCATTTTAATATTGTCAATCGAGATAGGAGCGTATTAAGACCGCTACGAGAATAACCCTACTGGCATATTATTTTAACATTTGATTAATATTAGAATTTGATACAATATTATAATATAAGACAATGTCTAATCTTGGCCCGGATGAAATAAAGTTTAAACTAGTCGAAAATAATCATTTAAAATAGGTACGATGATGTTCCTAACAGGGAGGAAGTTCAGAGTAGAGTTTATGCAAATAGGAAAGTTGTCCTGAAATCGAAATATCTCAATAGTTAATAGGTTCGGTCCATGAATAATTCAGGAAGTCGCCTCAGCTAGGACAACAGATTGTGATTTGCCAGTGACTTCCAACACTCTCCAGGATGCTCTCACTGAATTATTTATAGAGAAATCCCTTTAAGCAATGGCTGGATTTTATTTTTGAACAGACTGTTTATGGACCATCGTCACTTCTTCTCAGAAACGTGTTCAAAGTGATAAAAGCAGAAAATTATATTTATATCAACTCGTTTAACTATATTTTTACACTTTTTAATTACAACTAGCTTTCCCGACAAACGTTGTCCTGTAGTCCTTACTATGAATATTGATTTCGAATTTGCAATTTGTACAAAAATACGTTTATAGTAATATGTTTGAATGTTTATAATATGTAGGTATGTTTATGTAAAATATTAGATACTGAAAGTTCGAAAAAAATTCCATAAAAATCTGCGTACCAATATTTTCAACGTCAATGGTTGTCAGATAAATGATAATTTTATTGATATAGAATTTTTCGTAGATGGCGTTTGCGTCGCAGGAAATTCGTTCCATACTTACTTTAATATTATATTCTTTTACTATTTCTTATCCATTTTTTCAACTTTTTAGTACCTAACTCAATAGTTATTTTGTTACCCGGGCGGAGAAGAATCCAATAAATCAATCAACGGAAGAATCTGTTCCTGCGATCTCGACTTATAAGTGTTCGCACTAACCGACTTTCTTTTTATATTATAGATGGTATGTTATAGTATAATTTAAACGATTCTTGTGTTAGCGTTGTAAAAATTGTGGAAAATAAACTGAATAAGGTGTTTCAATAATATAATACAGTGAATCAGGCCCTCCGCACACGGTGTATTCGCGTCGTTTGTGCGTCGCGGTCGCGGAAGCAACGCAAGATTTACGCAAGCAGTAATCGTATTGAGAAAACACAGTTC
Organism: Mystacides longicornis; assembly: GCA_963576905.1. Lineage (NCBI taxonomy): Eukaryota > Metazoa > Arthropoda > Insecta > Trichoptera > Leptoceridae > Mystacides > Mystacides longicornis. The sequence goes on from OY756438.1 coordinate 24,588,135, forward strand.
ACAGTTCAGAAGTGGTTGGTGACCCAGCGGTTACAACGCCGGCTTTCGTACTGCGGACGTCGTGGTTCGATCCCAGGTGCCGACCATCTTCCTCTTTCACGACACAAGCTTTCAGTAGCTTACTGTGAAAGAGTCAAGGAGTGTATTTGTGCTCACTTTGAGTGAGCACAGATTCATTTAAAAAAAAAAAAATACAGCACTACAAGATTTTCAGTACAAACAATTGTAACGTGTCAAATTTGGGAAAGTTCATTTTTTTTTAAATTAAGGGGATCCCTCTACAGAATGACGATTCATTGCGTCATCCACCTATTGTGAAGGGTGTCCCCAATAATAGATCAAACCAGCTTTTATTTGAAAATTCCACCAACCAGATCGCGACACGATAGTGTTCGCAAAGTTTCATAGTTTTTGTGTGCACCGGCTTAGCTTACATGCAAATCCGGACGCGTCATTCTCGAATCTCGCTGGCTACGGTGAACACGTAGCATTGTGTTCCGTGGGGGACGCTTGCCGTCCGCCATTATTTTATTAAAAATTTAAAAGCCAAGTGTTTGAACTATAATAACGTCATTATTGTAAAAACAGACTAAAGTGGTGATATACTAATAGTATAGTAGAAATATACTGATTGAATTTGTAATTTTGGCTATAATTATTGTAAAAAGCTGTTGTACACGTGTAACAATTTTAATAATCGAATTTTATTTAACAATAAACCAGTTAAATAGTGAAAACCTGTTATTAAATAAACTTCTATACCTGTGCCTTACGAAAGAGATAGTGGAACTGTGTCTAGATCAGCGATTTCTGAAGAATCCAGCTGACCCTGAGGTATTATTGAGCAATGCTCCTGTTCTGAGTAGCCTGCGCAGTATTTCTTTCCAACGAGTACCAGTCTCTCTCCTAACCAGCTCATACTAGAGTACTAAGGCGCCCAAATTCCCTGAGAGATGATCAAGAGAGAAAGGTTTCTGTTCTAATGGTGAGTAGCAGAGGAAGGAGATCATAGATTCGAGGGGTTCTCGTTTCACAATAACACACCGTAGTGACAGCAAACTTAAAAATGGCGAAGGTCACGTGTTCCTTGAGACTTCTTCCTTTTATCTAGGTTCTCACCAAGACCCAAAGACGACGTAAAGCTTCGTTTGCGAATTTTTAACCCCAATCAAATTGCAGTAATCTAAGGGTCTGTACACATCACTGAACCACGCGAGGTGACGTAACCAATGCAACGTATCAATGTTTTATCAATGACATTGAATGACTTATTCTAGAATGAATAGATTTATTTAGGTTTTACTTTTCTGATGTTTGTTGTTTGCATAATATGTATTCCTGTGATTGAGTTGTATGGAGTGTCGTGAGAGATCACAGCTTTTGTTATTTTATGTATGCCTATCTGTCGTTTGCTGTCTTTAATCATAGACATAAGTTTACACACACACACATACACATTCTCCCTTTAAGGCCCCGCACACCGGAGGCCAGCCCGGAGGAGACAAATCCGCAGCAAACCCAACCTGCACGAAACCAACCCTCTAGTTCGATCAAATCAATCAAACCAAAAAGCCGGCCCCACACAAATCAAGCCCGCCGCAGATCCCCCCAAACCAACCCGCAATTCAGGGGGCCTAAACCCCACTTAGGGGCATAGGGAGGCACCAAGAGCTCTCCTTTGCGCTCGTAAGCGTCCGAGGCTTATGGTGCCTTTTCTGACCGGTTGAGGTTTAAGGACGTGAGGTGGTCAACCTCACGGTCCCGATCTACTTTTTCGATTTCCTGCCTCTTACAAGATGCTCGAAAAACCAGCAAAAAGAGCAGAGGTGCTATTCTTAGTCGGCAACCCCACGACTTTACTGTTTACTGCTTATAAGTTTACTGCTCAATCATTTTATATTTATGTCTCATGTTTAATAGGAAAAAAAGCTGACTTTTTATATGGAATAAATGTTGTATTGTTGACCTATCTTGTCAAAACCCTTGCTATACCCACAGACAGTTTTTGCCTCGTGGGATTTCTCAAAAATAGTTTACACTCATGTAAATTTTTTATATACTTATTATTGCTTTTTTTTACTGTGTTAAAAATGATATGCTGTATACCTACCATTTGTAACATTTTTTAGCTGAGAAATATACTTATTATTATTTTAAAGTAGGTACGCGACAGTTCTTAACGAACCACCGCGAACTGGCGTACCACCGCGTACTATGGAAGTTTGATACGTTGCATGCAACGTTCTTTGAGACTTTACCGCGCGTGTTCAGATGTGTACAGACCCTTACATAGCTGTGTGCGAACTACTCGCGTCGTTCGCGGGGATGACGCACGAACAACGCGAAGACGCTGTGTGTTTTAAGAGTTTTCAACAAATCGAGACATTATAAAATAAATTTGATATTATGGCCATCAAAAGTTTGTATTTACTATGGAAAAATATAAAAATATATTACAATCAACGACAAAGGAAAGTAATATTCGTTTCACAATTAACTCTATTTTTTCCGCATCACATTCTTTTATGAAAGTCCTTATAAAAATTAATTATGAATTGAGCACGAAACTGGAATAAATATAGAGCGAACTGCATTGTGAATGCTGACAGCTTTACATTTTAATTAAAAATGCTTGTTACTATACTTACAAAATATTTCATTATTCTACCAAAGAGAATAAGCTGTCATGTATTTATTTATTCTACCTCTCCAGCGTATAATTATTTTTAGAATGAACTCTCTCGAGCTTAGTTTGCTCAAGATTAATAACAAAATCCTTTATTATAAATTGGTAAGTGCGTCCGTATTTCCGTTGAAAGACTCTACTCACACGCGAAATCTTTTTCATACGTCAAACTTCATAAAATAATAATATACTGATCAATATACGGAAAAATATGTTTTATACTTACTTATATTATTCATTTCTCTGTCTTTACTTACTACTCGTTTCTATGACAATAATAACAATAAAATTTGTCATTAGAAAATTTTAGAAAACTGAAAAAAAAAACGTTTTTCGTGATTTTTACAATATGATTTAATTCTAATTTTGAAATTAAATTGGCGTTTGACAGAAACTGTCAACTGAACATCTGTTTGATAGTTGGTGCAATTGACAGAATGAGGATAGAAAATACATGGGTTAAAACAGATGCTTTGGTCAGAATTATTATATCGGTTAAAAGGTAATTAATTATTTACCTATCATTATATAAAGTCGAATTCAATATTCAAAGAGGAATTTAATCGATTAGAAAAGTATATTTTTTTCCTCTGAGTGAAAATGTTATGTGACGTAAAAGCAAGTGGGAGTTTCTCAATCTATGTGCGAAATGAAATTGTCGATGAGAAAATGCTCAAATCGAGCTAAACTCTATTTCGTTAAAAAGAATGCGATTGTTCGAATACGAAGCAATAATAATACGAAGGATCCCTTCAGGAGCAGAAAACGCCAACATTTTTCTTGCTCTCCTCTGAAAACAAATCGCGAAAAAACACTTAAATTGAAGACTACATCAATAAGTACACGGAGAACCCATCCCTATTCTTAATTACTCATAGTATATGGAATATACATGAGTCTAGTGATCGGATTTCAAAAAAAAAAAATAGATTTCGCCGAAATTAATTTTCTCGACGTTTTCGAGGGTGTAGATTCCAAAAATGCAAAAAGAATTTTTTTTTAATTTCCGCGTACCCGTACCCGTACGCGTACGACCATAACTCATAGATTACTATTAAAAGTATATTTTTTAATAGATAAGAATTATCTTATCCGATTTGATTGAAATTTGGTAGAACGGTTAGCCCCTCGATGTAGATGAGTCAGTAAAATGTTGAGATCTGTACCTTCAGGGGAACCCTCTTAAAGTATCCAAAGAAAATTTCACTTGTTCTAGAAAAAGGGCTAAAAAAGAAAAAAAAAATTTCATCGATTTTCATAAAATTTGGTATACGGGTTGGTCTTATGCTCCTACACAAGCACGTAAAATTTGAGGTCCGTAACTTCAGTGGGTCCCCCTTAAAGTACCGATTAATATTGAATATGTAGTTCAAGCAGATAATAAAAAGTTCTAATAGTTGATATCATTTTAAAGTTTCTATAATAATTCCAAGGATAAATTCATTTTAATCGTAAAATTATGAATTTTTATGCAAAGATATGTTACACGAAAAGGCTGTTATAATATACTATGAGTTCTGGGCTACCCTAGGTTAGCAGCTTTTTTTATTTTGTAGCCATGCCCATTTTCCTCTTGATTGCCGAGTGACCAACGTATTATTAATTTACTACAATATTTGTGACAAGCTGATGGAGTGGCCATGGGGGTCCAAAAGCTGGCCCCTAAGGTCCCCAGCTTAAACCCGATGGACTTTCGCCTTTGAAAGTTTTAATTAAGAGCTATTTTATAAAAATAAATACATGATATTATTGAACAATAACAGGAAATATTGGTTTCAGGCTAAACAAAGGAGCCATCTGTTTGTTCTAAAGTACTACAATTTTAATTATAGTTTGAAGAGTGTATAACAATATTTTTTATCTTTATTTCAACAAATAATTTATTTCATTTAAATATCACATCAAATTATGCATTTAGATACCACAATTAATTTAAAAACTGGCTTTTACCACCCGTATAACAAGGCTGTGTGTTAATGAAAAAATGTTGAATATTGATACTTGCACAAGTTATGAGAGCGTTTTAGCATGATTCCATTATACCAGCCAGATGACATCTACTAGTGGATTGATACAATACTTTACGTCACTAGCCTCGAAAATCGTTAAAAATTGAAGTATTTCCTCACCCACTGTATATATACAAGTTTCAACGAAATGACAATTGGCAACAGAGAACAGCGAATGTTTCCTAGGAATAGAAAGCGCTTTTAACCTGGCCTAGGAGGCTGTAAGCCCTCAGCTCTGTTGTCCAAGATCTGATAGACTCATTGTCTGTTGAGATTGTTTTCCAATACATTGGTTTTGATTACCTATGTTACTAGGAAAAATCCAGTTTTCAATCCGTGAGGATATAAACAAGGTATGACATTGGGAAATCGATTTTTATGTCCTGGTGGATGGTTCGTTGATTTGTGGTGGTTTCATGTTTGCGATATTAATTGACTCATCTCACCTATTATATTATGTACCTATATGTTGACGATCTTATGTTTGTCGAGTTATTTTAGCACATTTACCGTTATATTCACCAGACTGATCGTTTCTCACATATCACATCAACACTACTTCATAAACTTCATTGGCTAAAATGTCCAGAGCGTATAGAATTCAAAACCTGTCTACTTGTCTTTAAAGCACTCAATAGCATGGCCCCAGAATATATATCCGAACTTTGTCTTGCATTCTTACCCAACAGTAAACAAAGTTCACTCAGATCAATTTAAAGCACTTCTTTATTGTATCTGTTAGATCAAGTAGAATTTCAACGAGTAGGTAAGAAAAATATTATAGCAGTACATTTAACACTCTTGTTCCAACTGTTTTGCTCATCTGCAATTGGTTTATTGTATTAAATCCTTCCCCTTTCGTGTAAAGGATGGTAAGTAATGATCAACCCCTGATATACTTATTAGTAAGTAAATATATGTTCTTTATTGCAGAAGAAATCGTTTTCGTCGAGTGAATTTCACAGATTTCTCTGTCGGTATTCAAGGTAAAGGGGATAATAATATTAAAATCTGTTACATTTCTAAAAAGAATAAAAATCTATATGGTAAAGACTTAAGATAAAGGATTAAGTTAAGTTTTATTGTGTTAGTCTATTTCGTTGAATAGAAAAACAACGTTTTGTTGGAAATGAATAATAATTACATGTTTGTTAAAAAATGATTCAAATCCTGATAGCCCAGGATTCTGTCCTTGTAATGCTGACGTCATCCATGCATGGTTTATTTTATAATATAAATGAGGTGGTTGATAGACCAGCGGTTACGACGCCGGCTTTCGCACTGTTTCGTGCGGAGGTCGTGGGTTCGAATCCCGGCCGTGTCGACCATTTTCCGCTTTCACGACACAAGCATTTGCTTACTGTGAAAGATGTCAAAAGTGTATTTGTGTTCACTTCGGGTGAGCACAGATTCATTAAAAAAAAAACTAAATTAGCACTAAAGTCTCCAGAAAGGTTGTCAATAGGCTGCAGAAGACTACAAATAACCTCGTGACAAACTCTTCTGACATAGGGTTCTACTTTTCGCATACTTCTTCGTCATTCAGTTCATCGCTTTCATAATATCAAGCTACGATAGACCATAATTTATCAGCTGTTTTATTATGTTGAAAGTTCCTCTCTAATAAATTTGCCTAGGCCGCAAGTTTTTTGACAAATTATAGAGGTCTCTATGGGAGTAGAAGTAGTAGCACGTCAGCCAAAGACATATTACATTTTTGGACCAATCTAGTTCCAAAGTTCTACCAATATTCCAGGCACGTGGTGAGAGCAAAAAAAGCTCTAGATTATGTTGTTATTTTATAGATATTATTATTATAAGAAAGTGTTACTATATATTTCGTTTGTTTAAAAACAGATGAAGATAGTTGGAGACGTTATGTTTTTCTATAAGTTTTTATCACCCTCACGGGAGAATTATATGCGCGCTTTTGGAAATGCACAGGGTCGGTTCTATGTTACACTTTTTTAAAATCTTGTAAGTATTTCTGTCTTCTTTATAAGATTCTTTTTGCTGCCTCTACTCCCATGTAACTTAAACCTTGTTCACACGTGCCGAGTAAACGCTGGGCGAGACAGTAAAATGTTACTCGCCCGAGAGAGTGATGACCTTAAACCAAGGCCGAGCACTCGCCTTAAGGTTTAGACGCAACCAGTACTCGGCCGAGTGCACTGTCTCGCCCGTTTACTCGGTACGTGTGACCAAGGCATTAAGGAGCGATTCACATTCTTGCACCTGCATGGACTCGCACTGAGGTCAGCTTCGAACAATCTTAATAATAATAATATAACACTTTTCTATACAAAGGTGTCAGTATAGCCGGCGGAACTTATTGCCTGAGGCAATTTTTTCCAGTCAACCGGTCCCGTCCGATCTGAGACAGGCCAACCCCGGTTAGAAATTTCAAGTGAAAAAACTCTGACCCGACCGGGAATCGAACCCGGGACCTCGGATCTGAAGTCCACGCTAGTACAACTAGGCTACCGAGGTCGGTCCTGTCTATCCCGCGGACTTTTTCACGGTGCATGGATCAAGATTGTGAAATCAGCTCCCACTGCAATGTCGCGTCTGTTTTTCAATTAACTCATTCCGCAGAATTATTGCTGACTGTTAGTCTTCTAAGTTTCCCAATATAAAAACAGGCCTAAATCTGCAATTCTTCATGGCAAGATGAGAAGCTTCCTCACCTTCCTCCCTAACCCCATGGATGTTGATCCAGTCCATCCTAACCCTATGTGTATCTCCTCATTTTGTATTTATAATGTGATTTGGGATTATGATAGTATATTATTTAAAACACAATTGAGTTTCTTCTGAAAAACAAAGTTAAAATATTTTTATTAAACTTGAAATAAAAATAAACAAAATGAGGTTCACAACCATTATAATGTATACACTTATCTTACCTGAAAAACAAAGAAACGACAATTGATGTTTATACTTTTATCACTAACTGAATTGATTTAATTTAATTTATTATTTACTATAACACAACGTGTTTTATATCGTCGCCATGCATTAGCTGTCAAATATCTAAAATGCCATCTATTGAAATTAAAGTGAAGCAAAACAAAACTAAGGAACGTACCTACATGGTACTTTCTTACATCTCCCCATCACAGGGTGAAAATTTTTACAATTTTCAGTCTTAATTTTCATTATTAAATGCTATTGGTATTAATTTGGTTATATTGTATAATCCATTTTCTTGTTTTCGTTTTCCAGTTTTTACTCTATATATCGAATCCGATATTTTTTCTATTATTTCATAAGGTCCAATTCTCAATTCATCTAATTTTTTTCCGTTTAACTTGTTGCCATTTTCTATATATACTAGATCTCCCGTTTTGAATTGGTAGTCCTTTCTATTCCTGTCAAATATTTTCTTGTTATAATTATGTGATTTTCTTGTTCTTTCAAGAGCTATTTCTTTATCTTTTATCCAATTTTCTTTATTATTTCTTATTTTCATATCTTCTGGTAAAATACTAGTATCTGTGCCATCTAATAAATATTTGGGCGTAAATCCAGTCACCGTATGCTCTGTTTCATTGTACTTTTCGATACATTCTCTAGCGATCGTTGTCTAAGCTCTTTTTTCTTCTTTCTCATTGATCTTACATCTCGTCTTATTAACTATAGTCTGATTCAGTCTCTCGTTCAGACCATTCGAGAATGGCGAATCAACAGCTGTAAAGATTAATTTAATGTCATTTTCTATTAGAAATTCTTTAAAATCTCTAGAGTTTATTCCAGGATATTGATCTGCAAGTATTATTCCAATTTTGTCCGTTTCCAATACTTTGTTAACCAACTTTTTGAAATCAGTTGCACTCTGGGTTTTTGAAGTTGAAATGAATGCATATCTTGTAAAATGGTCTACAAGCAGGTGGAGGTATTTCTTTGTTGATCTTTGTCCTCCAAAGCCTCCAATGGTGTCAATTGACATTATTTCGAATGGTTTTTTTGCTGGACCCAATTGTGACATAAGACCATATTTTCCTTGCCCTCTAGTTTTGTTCTTAATACATATTTCACAATTTTTACAAAAACAAAATATATTTGAAATCATATTTTTGGCTGTATAATAACTGCATATCCTATTCATCATTTGTTTTATTCCTATATGACACCACTCAGAGTGTATTTCTTTAATTAACTGTAAGCTGAACTCTTCAGATAAAATTATTTTTTCTTTATTTCTAATTTTTTTATAGAACACTCCATCTTTTTCTATTAATTTTTTTTTATTGTTCTGTAATAATTTATTTTGTTCTTGATCATGTTTTATATCATTTATTTGTATTAGATTGACTATTTGTAGCACTTCGTCCGTATTTTCGTTTGATTCTAAAACCGGATTTCTACTTAAACTATCTGCTTCAGTGTTATTTTTTCCCGGAATATATTTAATTTTAAAATTATATTGTGACAAATAATAAGCTAACTCACCAAGTTCTTCATCTGTTCTAGCTTTTATATTCATGTTTTCTAATGGTTTATGATCCGTAAATACTGTAAATTCTCTTCCAATCAGCCAATGTTGCCAGTATTTTACTGCTTCTTTGATTGCCAGGCATTCCAAATAAATTGCTTTTTTTCGTTTTTGTGAATCATTCAATTTCTTAGAAAAATACGCTACTGGCTTTTCTTTACCATTATTTTGCAATTGTTTAAATACAGCGCCAATGCCTTCTATAGCTGCATCCGTGTAAATTATTATTGGTAGATCCTTATCAAATATTTCCAACACTGGCTGAGAACATAATAATTTTTTTACTTCTCTAAAAGATATTTCGCATTCCATAAACCATAAAAATTTCTCATTTTTTCGTAATAGTTTATGTAACGGTTCTAATAGTATTGAGCTTTTTGGTATATAATCATGGTAGAAGTTTATTTTTCCTAGAAATTGCCTAATATTTTTTATATTCTTCGGTGTTGGAAAATTTTGTATTGAAATTAAATTATCTTTCAATGGTTTTACGGTATTATGTTCTATTATGTGTCCGAGGTATTTCACTGATTCTGCTGCAAATGTACATTTTTTAAACTTTAGTCTGAAACCTTCATATACAATTGCTTTTATTACTTTTTCTATATGTTCTATATGTGCGTTGAATGATTCTGAAAAAATTAAAATGTCGTCTATGTAATTTTCCGAAAACTCTTTTAAATTGTGCTTTCTTAAGATATTGGATAAAATTCTCTGGAAAATAGCTGGTGATGTCTTCAATCCGAACGGTAGACACGTCCATTGGAAATGACCCTCTTGAGTAACAAATCCTGTTTTTTGTCTATCTTCAATGCGTAGTGGAATTGACCAAAAGGCGGAATTTATATCTAGCGTGGTGAAGTATTTACAGTTTCTTGTTTTTATTATTAGATCTTCTATTAATGGGAATGGTTGTGCTTGTGGTGTAACTATTTTGTTCAATTCGCGAAAATCTATACACAATCTTGATCTTTTGTTTTCATCTTTTTTGAATGCTAGAGTTACCGGTGCTGCAAATGGGCTGTAAGACTCTTCAATTAGTTTATTTTCCAGTAATTTTTCCACTTGATCTTCTATTTCTTTTCTATCCTCTATACTACATTTATACGGCCTCTTACTACAATATTTATCAACTATTAGGTCTATTCGAGCTTCGTAATCTGTAACAGTACCTACATCATATTTATTTTTAGCAAATACTGTATTATATTTTTCTACCAAATTTTCAATCTTGACTTTTTTTTCACTGTCTAAGTGATCCAAAATCATTCTAAATTCATCTTCATTCACATATTCGTTAAAATTTACCTTAACTTCTTCCAATTCATCATATTTGTTCAGTTTATTAAAATTGTTTTCTATTTGTAAATTTTCCTTTTGAAAAATTTGTAAATTTTCATCCTGAATTAGCATAAATTTCTTTATTATGTCTAGACCAATAATAAAGTCTTCAAAATCATCTCTTTCTACGATGTATACATCAATATATTTTTCTTTCTTAAAAATTTTTACTTTTATGGTTACTAAACCTTTTGTTTGTGTCACACCATTGACCGTTTTTAAAAATATTTTATTGACATCTTCTGTCTTTTGCTTTATCTTAACTAGTTTTGAATTTATGAGAGATACCTGTGATCCAGAGTCATATGTTCCATTTATCTCTAACTTATCTTCTAATAACATTTTTACTTTAATCAATGGTGTGCTTACTCGTTTTTTTTCTGTGTTCAGTTCTACTTCAATTAATGAATTGTGTCCAATTACTCTAGCTTCGTTCTCGCTTTTCTTTTTAAACCAATACGAGTCCTCTGTATGATACCTATTACCTTTGTTTAATTTTTCACATGTTTTACATGGTCTCTTCTCTTCAAATTTCCTTTTATTATCTTGTCTTTCCTCTCTTTTTTTTATAAAACTATTTTTAATCACAATATTTTCACATTTTCTAATTTCATGCAGTAGGCCGGTTGAACTTTCACATTTTTCTCTATCGATTTTACTTCTAATAAACTCGGGTAATCCTGCTGCTATTAGCATCACAAGAGTTTTCGGGCTAATATTTTTGTCCATATCAAGTAACAGCCTCTCCTTTCTCATTGCATACTCCATCAATGAGCCTTCCTTATACTTGAATGATATAGCATACATGCCGCCACTCCACCCTTTGTCTGCAAACGATTCTAAAAAGTTTTCTTTCCATTTCAACCATCCAGCCTCCGCCGTCAATGTTGTTAACGTTGCTGCGTACCATTCTGTACACGGTCTATCTAGAAATAGTCTCAGAATTTCAATTTTTGCACACTCTTCCTCTATCTCAAATCTTCTACACTCTTTTTCAAAAGTATCAAGCCATTGCTTTGCATTTAGGTATTTCAAAAAAAATTTATCAATCATGAATCTCTCTGCTATGTTTTTTAAATTAAATCGATTTTCTCCTTTATGTGTGGATTCTATTATATTTCCTCCCACAATCCGCTCTAGATATAGATCATTAAAGGTTATATTACCGTCTTGATCGAAATAAATTTTCTCCATTTCCTCTGTGCACGTTATCCAAATTTCTCTCTCTTGCCCTCTTCTGGTTAAACTTTTTTTTATTCTTTTATAATTGTCTGTTTTAATTAATGCAATGTGTTTGCTAACAATTTTGTCTTCATCTGAAAAAATATATTCGGTATCGTCCTCCGTAAAAAGTGAGGTTATTATAACTATATTGGTTTTTTTTTCATGAGGCGATTCCACATATTTGAATGAAAATTTCAGCTTTCTCTGCATTTTTGTACAAAGTAATTGTCGTTTTATAATGTGATTTGGGATTATGATAGTATATTATTTAAAACACAATTGAGTTTCTTCTGAAAAACAAAGTTAAAATATTTTTATTAAACTTGAAATAAAAATAAACAAAATGAGGTTCACAACCATTATAATGTATACACTTATCTTACCTGAAAAACAAAGAAACGACAATTGATGTTTATACTTTTATCACTAACTGAATTGATTTAATTTAATTTATTATTTACTATAACACAACGTGTTTTATATCGTCGCCATGCATTAGCTGTCAAATATCTAAAATGCCATCTATTGAAATTAAAGTGAAGCAAAACAAAACTAAGGAACGTACCTACATGGTACTTTCTTACATATTATTATGTAGGTATTATTTTTATTCTTATTTATTTTTTTTAAATCATATTTTGTTTTCTAATATACCTAATAGTATATTTTTTAGCATTACCTATTGTGTTGTCAATATTTTTACTTTTTCAATATGTTGTCTTTGTTTTTACTGGGTTGACTGGCAGAGATCCTTCGGGATAAGTCCACCCTTTGACTGTTAAAATTACTGTCACCATACTGTACTTTTGAACAATAAAGTTATATTTTTTTATATATTTGTTTATTATTTATTTATTTCTAAAACGTTTTTGTGTCACTTTCAAGACTAAATAATAAAAAATTGTGTATTCCCATCTTGAACTTTATTAAAAATAACTAAATTCTAAACTCTTCGACAAGCATGATTAAAAATAACTAAAGTTATTAGATAGGCTGGATGGACAGTACATATACGGCTATATAAATTATGGCCAAACTTGGCGTAGAAGATACAACACGGAGCTCTATGATCTCTACCAGGATATCAGCGAAGTAAGGTTCGTAAGATTAACAGACTGCGCTGGCTGGGTCATTTGCACCGTACATATTGAGGATCTTGAGCTCCCAAAAAGGTTGTTGTTAATAAACCAATTGGTAGAAGAAGCGTCGGAATATCAAAGCTAAGATGGCTGGATGGCGTTGCCGCGAAGTGTCGGGCTCTGGGGCAGCATAACTGGAAGGTACAGGGTGGGGCATAATGGATTCCCTTTTTTCAAACGCTCACTGTAGAGCGCGCAGGTGGGTTAGAGGAGTGGGAGTAGTAGCTCTAGGGTGGGAGAATTGACGCCATTTTCGCCAGTAGTCGCCGCCATGCAGTGGTTCGGTGAGCATCGAAGCTTTATCGTAGAAAATGTTCTTTAAAAGCAATGATAGTGTGGTGGCGACGCCGAGGGCTTTCCGTAGGCGGTTTGGTTTGGCTCATAATGACAAGGTTCCTGATGCTTAAACCATAATGAACTAATTTTCAAATCCAAATGAAAATAAAATGCCATTAAATTTAGTTTTGGGAAATAAAAACGTTTTAAAATTACCTATCTCTGTTTGTTCTTTTACAAATCAGGGAGTCCATTCTGCCCCACCCTGTAGCAGCCAGTGACAGATCAGGATGGAAAAGCTTTTTAGAGGCAGCTAATACCCACCACGGGTTGTAAAGATAATGATGATATCACTGGTGTAGAAGCATATTATGAATTAATCCTTGAGCACACTCTGTACTCGCACCAGTGTCTCAGCTACTGAAGATTTAACAATATAATACAGTTTTAAGAAAACGATGACAAAAATAAACAACAAAAATATCAAGTGTGGTTACCGTACGAAAATCAACTGCTCTTTTTTATGTTTGAAATCTGAGTAAAAATATTATGAGACGACGTGTATAAAAATAAACATATTGGGTGAATAGCATATCATTTAAACTGTCTAACAGGATCGTTTAATAATCTACGTGGGTAACCAAAATTCTTTGAATTTTTTTATATGCATTATAAAACATAACAAAATATTTAATAGTAGGTAATACATTGCACAATGCATAGCATATTCCCTTTTTTACCCCACTTGGGGGCATAGGGAGACGACACTGCGGTTGATTTCGCGCAGCTTCGATGACCTCCTCCCACACCATATCCAGATCTCACAGGCTTCGAAGGAACGGAACACGGTATGACAGGGTCTTCCTCGTCTTCGAGATCCTGATGTGAGGAACAACAGCGCCCTTTCCAGCCAATTGTCATTCGGCATCCTTAACACGTGTCCAGCTATCTCCATCTCTTCTTCACAATTATGGTTGAAGTGATGTATAAGGGGATTGCAGTGATACAATCTCATACCCAAAATTCTCCTGAGGCACTTAATTTCAAAAGCAGAGACTTTTTGAGCCTAGGCTTTGGTCAGGTCTCAGGACTCACACTCACACTATAACTTTGACTTCCTTACACATACATTTGACCATTACCCGCAGTAAATTTTGCAGGATTTATCAATGAATCAGTATAAGGTACAAGTTGTATCAAGTACAAAACCAAAATTCACTATTGTATGTTCCAAGATAGGGAGAACAGTCTTAATGGGCGCGCTAGATAGAACAGAGATAGGTACCGCTTGCTAATGGAAGGAGGAAATAACAGAAGTGCGGTTAGAGAGAAAGTGGAGGAGAGTTAGAAAGCGTAAGAACAAAAAACACAACAATAAAAATAATAACAAAGAAGAGAATTTCGTTTCCGCTGCAGAGATTATATGAACAGTATCCCTATTCTATGTTTGCGTGATATTTACCCCGGTGTGAAGTAACGTAAATTTGACGAATATGTAAACAACTAATGACTCTAAGAATTCATCGCTGATGTTCGATTTTTAAATGGAACAAACTACTGCGGGCTTTCGACCGTCTACTGTTATTTCGAAGGCTGGCTTAGTGTGATCGCTTTACGTTAACAACGTTCGCCATACGGTAGTAATGTTTAAGTCTCCGAAACTCCTAATCATGAGAATTCTCGACATGTTCAGCATGTCAAAAAATCGCATACATACAAAAGTAGATATTTAATAATTAATGAGAAATAGAGATAAAAATTGGAAATTATTGAGAACAACAGAGCAACCAAATTTAAAGACTGCGACTTCTTTCATGTGTTTGGCGCCAGGATATTAATATATCCATTTTTGTTAATGTCTCATCTTTATTGCCTATTGGCTTTGTTGGTGCACAACGTTTGAATTATGTCTAACGTAAATTTGTATGGAAACGTGTATAGCGCCCCTACAGAATACTTCCCAAAGCTCCGCAGCCCATAGGAAATTCCGGTGAGTTTCTCACTTACGTTAGTGAGATAAATTCGGAATAGGGGTACTGGATGAACTTCCTTTCTCAGAACATTAATCACCCTGTTAACATACACTCTCAATCTTCTTCTTTCTAGCACTTTGTTTCTCTTCGGGATTTCTTTAACTCCTTCTGGTTGAGGTAGCAGGTCATCCCGAGGTTGGTGATCCCTGCAGCAACTATTTTTACAATCATCGAAGAAATGATCTACCACTTCCAATTTCATGGTTGGAATATTAAATTGTGTGTACAAGAAGCAGCATTCGGAACAAAAAGGACACAATTTTATGTCATATTTTGGTTTATGTGGTATGTATGTAGGTGAATCAAAGATGAAGGGTTTGAGAGGTAGCGACTACTTAAAAAAAAATCTCCGCAAAGAGTTTTCTTCTTCCTCTCAACCTATACCCGTTTACTCTTGGTAAAAGGCCTCCTCCGTTTCCTTACACGCCGCTCTGTTTTGGCCTCCCTTAACCCAGTTGACCCCAACGTGTTTTACGAGGTCGTCCCTCGAGCGTAGTGCGTGGTCTCCTAAAGCGAGTTTCGATTCTCTTCGACCATTTCTCTGCCTAGCCTACTCTTTTCTCGCCATTTGAGGGAAGCGATACGTTGTGAAATGTCTGTAACCTTTCTTCTCTGCCGAATCGCTTCTTTCCTTACTTTATCTTTCGAAAAAAAAACTATTCAAGATACATATTTACCTTGTATAGAAAATATGAGAAAGAAATGATGAGTAGGTACAATTTGGAAAAAGCTTGGTTACCTAGAACCAATCCTCCGATCTAATGAATAATTTAAAATTGTAAAAACTTTTTTGTTGGAACTATTCATCCAAAGTTGTCGAAGCTATTCATTCTAAAATCTAGGAAAGTTCTTTCATCATGAAGTCAAGAATGTCTAAGGAGTTAGCTCAAGTTTAATATTGTGGAGAGTAAAAGAAACCTCAGGTAAACGCTCCAGTGACGGTTTATAAAAATCGGTATGCGTGGAGTAAACACCCCCATTGAAAATAATATAATATTATTATGCCAGTTTAAAGGATGTAAGAATAGATATTATATATATATTGTATAAGATGACACCATTGCAACACGAACGACGCTATTTATACACCGGCGCACCCGGCGTGGACACATCACTTCTTCTTTTATAGAGTGGAAGTAGACTTGGCTGGGACATGTGCTAGGCAGTGATGCCGGATGACCATCTCACACCTTGTTCCGTTCCTGCGAAGCAGAGATTTGGACATGGTGTGTGAGAAGTTCATCGCAATTGCTCAGGATCGAGCGTAGTTTATTAAGAGCTCTTGTTGCATACATTATATGCCTCTAAGCTAAGTGGAGTCATAAAAGAAGTACATATAGATTGATTGATTTTGAAAGGCTCTATAGCTTCTGCCACATTTTAGCTGTGTGGGGTGTTTGACTCCATAACACGCTGTCTAGATGGGTTGGTTTGGATCATTTCAGGGTTTCGTTACTATTATGACATTGAAGATGCCGATGATCGATCTGTAAAGCCTCGTTAGCTATTGAGCAAACGCTATAAAGTGCAGGTGATGTTGACATTTTTTGGGCTAGTAAGAAGTATTAAAGGATCATAGGTGCACAAAATGGCATCAGCGCAAAGAGCGATGTTTGGTTTTTCTTTAAGAGAAAGGAGAACAAACATATGGAAACGAGAGAATACCAGTGTGGTTGACGCGGTGGAGAGGGTTTCCAGTCTGCCAATTTAATATTATATGTCTAAAGGCACATGTTATGCCTATATAATATAATTCATTCTAGTATATATATTCATAATTTGGGCGGGGTATGTGCTCAGATGCCCGGACCACAGAAGCGGAGTGGCAGTCTAGACAAGGGAGAAGAAAATGTCGGATTGACCCAGGTCAGATGAACGGACGCCATCTCCAAGATTGCGATCCGCCCATGGATGAGGGAGGCCAGGACAGAAATGTTCTGGGGGAGAGTATATGTTCCACTATTACCAAATACTCTCCTACAGACCCCTGTTGGTTGTTTGAAGGTTAGAAGGTCTTAAGAGAAACGTGATACTAAAGTTAATGAAGCGATGTTCTAGAGGAGAAATGGTTTTTGAATGATATTAGCTGTGAAACCCCTTACAGGTAGGCTAGGTAAGGTTACGGATCATCCCGCCATTACAGACGACATACCACAAACTTTGTTCAAATTTTATTGGAACCAAGTGTTAAAAAAATAATATGACAATAATAATAATTATGCATATTAATATTACCTACAATTAATACTTAATTATACAGGTTTTTTACTTCGAATTGGAAATTTTTCAAAACAAATTAGACATTTTTCAATACAAATTGGACTCGGTAACTATGTTTTTTGTTTACAAAAAAATAATTAGTTCTTGCTTGTTATTGTTTCCATGGTCTCCAATATCAACCATAAATGAAAGTATGCTCTGTTTCTAGATTTGGTTTAGGTATAGAAGGTGAAATCACCCAGCATATACTTTAGCGGATGTTTGACAAAGACTATAATAATACGTATCCTTCAGTAATGCTTGATGGCATATTTTTTTTGTAGTTCAACTCGAAATTTTTAGTCGAGATGCTATTTTAAAACTTTTTTTTTTGATATTCGTAATCGGTGTATTTCTTCTTTTAAAATCAATAATCATTATAAACTTTGTTACTTTTTTATTTATCTTTGTAAATTATTAATTTTACACGCCATAGAGCTGCTTTCTTTTTCTTTTTTATAATTTGTTATTTTTAGAATGTGTCTCACACCCGTTGGCTTGCATTTAACGTGCTTGCCAACTATGCATATATCCGCAAACTGAAATGGTCTATTATTCATATTCAATGAACTTTGTAATATTTTATTTAATGACTGTAAGTTTGTTTGAATAAAAAATAAAAAAAAAAAAAAAAAAATAAAAAAAAAATACACGTTTGACATCTTTCACACTAAGCAAAGACTTGTGTCGTGAAAGAGGAAATTGTCGGCACCGGGACTCGAACCCACGGCTTCCAATACGCTGTACGTACGAATTTCGTCGACTGATACCACTAGACTACCAACCACTTCAAATTATCCCCACGCATGCATGATCCATATTTTATGTACCTAATTACATCTCTATTTAACTCAGTGGGATTTTATAACATACTTACTAGCTTTCCCGACAGACGTTGTCCTGTAGTCCTTACCATGAATGTTGATTACAAATTTGTAATTTATACAAAAATATCTTTAAAATATGCTCGAATGTTAAAAAATTATTTCTGTAAACTCGAAAAAATCCATCAAAAGTCTGCGTTCCAATATTTTTTGAAACTCAATTGCTGTCGAGTAAATAAAAATTGTGTTGCTATGGATTTTTTCACAGATGGCATTGGCGTCGGAGGAAATCCGTTCCATACTAACTTTAATATTGAATTTTATATTATTCATTTTTCAACTTTTTAATAGTTATTCTATTATCCGGAGCAGAGAAGAATCCAATAAATCAAACATCGGAAAAATCTATAGAAAAAAAATATAGGTGTTCTTTTATATTACGGATCAGTCGGAATTACATTGGTTGATAAAGTAAATAATAATTTATCATTAAGTTTAGTATACCTACAAATTCGAATACAATATTGATAGTTAGGTCCACAGGACAACGTCTGTCGGGAAAGCTAGTGTTGATATACATTTGTACAGTCGTCATGGATCGGATTACTTTGTTTTGGAGTTTATATTTTTGGGTTAATTTATTTAGGTCCTAAAAATGTGGGTTTCATCTGGATAATGTCTGTTGAGAATTTTATGGGATTATTTTAGTATCCATATTGCTAACCAAAAACTACAATTTTTATTTCCTTTTAGAGTATGTAGGATGCTTGCTGTACACAAAATATCCTTTTTACAACGGTCTAAAACCAACTTTTTGTAATGAAGATAAATAGGAAAAAGGTATTATTGTTCTTTTATTATTATTATTCGCCGTTAGGTACTTTGTGTTTTTTTAAGAAGTCGGCAGTGAAAAGGGACTTTTACTTTTTTTCTCGTTGTGTTGCCGTGCTACCAGAAGTTGAGGAGCATCTGCACTTATCTTCACCTTGAACCAGGACCCGAAACAAAAACTCTCTTACGCTTCCTAGCCTTCTTGGTTGCTCTAGAATTTTCCTTTCCATAATAGATACCCATTTAAATGTAAAATGTTATATTTTTACTAATTAATTGAGAAACAGATCATAAATTAAGTATGTGCTGGTTAAAAAACCGTTTTGTGAATATATATTTTTTTTAATAAAATGAATCTGTGCTCACTCAAAGTGAAAACAAATACACTCTTTGACTCTTTCACATTAAGCTACCTAAAGCGTGTGTCGTGAAAGAGAAAGATGGTCTGCACCTGGGATCGAACCCACGACCTACGATACGAAACAAAACGAAAACCGGCGTTGTAACCGCTAGTCTACCAACCACTTCGAATTATATAATAATATGGTTCCATTATTGTAATTCTATCATGGTAATTGTTTCTGTCTAATTTAATAAATATTACATATTGTTTTTATTTGTGTTACCTTTTTTAATAAAACGATAAATACTATTTACTTGACGAATTTCATATGGTTTTGTTGAATATTTTCTATAGCATTACAGTAATTTTGCGTTGCTTTTTTATTGTTATGTATTTTTATCTTTAACACAATTTATTCTTTTTAACAAATATCGGGTAATAATTTGTATCTATATAATATTTGCCTTGAACACTGACTCACTGACTGACTGACTGATGTCATTAACGCCGCTAGATGGCGCGCCACTCGCAACTAAAGACAAAATAATATTGTTCTTCTAATACAATATGGCTGACAGCAGTGACAACTGACAGTAACATAATGATATTATTTTTATTATGCCTGTTGGCTGAGCACTTTTTTTAAAGGTCTTGACGTAGAGAAAACAATTTTTGGGTTATTAAAAAACTCACATGCGAAGTCAGCCATAAGAAAGCAAAGTGTACCAAATTAGGAAACTTTTACGCACAGCGGGACTTCATAATGATGAAAAGCCTTATTAATGCCATGAGTGCAATAAAAAGTTTGCAGTTTCAAGTAATTTAAGAATGACATGCGAAATCATAGCGGAGAAAAGCCATACGAATGCAATAATTGCAATAAAAAGTTCTATCAATCAAATAATTTATACAACCAATGACATGCTAAAAGCTATTTGAATGGTAAGTTTGCAATAAAAAGTTTAATTTCGTTTTTAAGTTTGCATAAATAGTTCAATCAACCGTGTGCTGTAAAGTATCACTTGCGAATTCGGCCAAAAAATTGACAAATCAGGAAACTTTTACGCACAGCCGGACTTCGCTTTACTAATGCAATGTGTGCAATAAAAAGTTTGTGAACTCATAGCGGAGAAAAGCCATACGAATGCAACCATTGCGATAAAAAGTTTAATCAATCAAATTATAAAATAATGATAAAAGCCATTTAAATGCATATTTTGTTAGAAAAAGTTCAAAATTTGTTTAAAGTCTTACATATGAATTCGGTCAAAAGAAAGCATAGTTTGTATGAAAAAGTTTACCAAATCAGATCTATAAATCACAGACGCGATTTCATTGCCAAGAAAACTCTTACTAATGCAATGTGTGTAATAAAAAGTTTTTTTTTGCATTTTTATAAATAGTTATAGTATCATGAATAGTTATAATCTATCATCGAGTGCTTTACAGTCACACAAATGAATTCGGCCATAAGAAAACAAAGTTTCCATGAAAAAGTTTACCAAATCACGAATCTTTAATCCACACACACGAGATCATACCGGAGAAAAACCATACGAATGCCATGTTTTCAATAAAAAGTTTACACACCTAGAGTAATTTTTTAAAGATTTTCATGTGAATTTGTAGCGTTGAAAAGCCATTCATATGCAACGTTTGTTATAAAAAGTACAAGTTTTTTTTAATTTTCTTTGAGTTCTATTATCAAGTGGTTTAAAGTCTGACATATGAAAATTTGCATGAAAATTTTACTAAATCTTAAATTTATCCCATAGACACGATATCATAGCAGAGAAAAAGCCTTGCTAATGCAATGTTTGAAATAAAAATTTTGCACACTAGCGCAGAAAAGCCATACGAATGCAACCATTGCGATAAAAAGTTTAATCAATCAAATGATAAATCATGATAAAAGCCATTTAAATACAAAGTTTCCATGAAAAAGTTTACCAAATCACGAATCTTTAATCCACACACACGAGATCATAGCGGAGAAAAACCATACGAATGTCATGTTTTCAATAAAAAGTTTACACACCTAGAGTAATTTTTTAAAGATTTTCATGTGAATTTGTAGCGTTGAAAAGCCATACATATGTAAAGTTTGTTATAAAAAGTTCACGTTGTTTTTTGAGTTTTCATGAAGAATTCAATTAATCAAGTGTTTTAAAGTCTCATATAAGAATTCGGCAATACGAATGCAAAGTTAACGTGAAAAAGTTTAATCAATCAAATCGGTAAATACCCACATGCCAAAAGCTATTTGAATGTACAGTTTGTAATTAAAAGTGTAAGTTGTAGGTATTTGAGTTTTCATAGAGTTGAATCAACCAAGTATTTTGAAGTCTCACATGTGAATGCTCACAACTATGCTATGAGAAAGTAAAGTTTGCATAAAAAAGGCCATAGGTGGGCGCCACGGGCGCCTTTAAAAAACTAGTTATAATATACCTATGTGATTGAACTGGTTATTTATTAGTGATATTTTACCCTTTTAATATTTTTGTAAACTGTTGTACCTACCTACCTAATTTGTAATCATTATAATGTAACTTGTAATTTTATAAATAGTTAAAGAAACGTTGTGCCGTAAATAAATAAATAAATATTGTCTTCAGTTCGATATTGTATTTCATATAGATTCTGTACTTACTCGAGAAAGTCCATGTCAATTTTATCCTAGAAATACAGTCAACAGATATCTAACTGAAGTCGCTGATATTATGAATCACTTTACCAAACAAAAGTGGCAAAGGATAGGTCATGTATCAAGGCAAACCCGTGGGGAGAAATATGAAATCCTTCAACTCTTGCTGATGGGAAAGGTTAAAGCAGAAGATAATTTCGGAGGAGAATCATAAAATGGGTGCTACGACCTTGGTCGAAGGCAAATAGGATCTTGGATGCTCAACGTGAAAGAATGGACCGGAATTGGAACGGTGGAGTTGTCCCGGCTGGCTTGTGACCGAGAAGCCTTGCCGGAAGTTGTTGCCAACGTCGGGGAGAACTGATACGGCAAAAACGCAAAATAAGAAGTCTGTAGTATGTCATAGAAATTCATCGAAACAGTAAAAAAATAATATGTTTAAAAAAATATATAAAAAAGGTTGTTAGCGCTTTTCCCTTCACACTCCCCGAAACTCGCGTAGAAACTCTGATACACTACGAAATTAATGAAGCCATTCAGACTTATTTTACGCGCAGTTAGCTTGAAGACTTTACGCTTAGATTTCAAATTTTACAAGCCAATTAAATTTAGTTTTAGTGCCTTTGAAAAAGGTCTCGCTTTTTGTACGTCTCAGCTTGAAATTTGGTGAAAAATACTTTTGTTTCGTTTAACGATACGCACTGTGATACTTGACGTAACATACCTAAACCTTTTTCGCCAGACACATAAAATCTCGCTTTTATTTATGTATTTAAAATTGAAGTAATTTTATATCTGTGTTTTGAAACGAAGAAGTGCAGGCTTCGAATAGAATGTTCTCAACAATGAACATCAATCGATCTGGGATTTTTTAGTATATGATTAGATACCTACTAGCTGATACCATCGATGTATGAAGTACTTACTTTCAATAGGTCCATGGCTTGATGACCCATTTCGCTTAGCATATTTTAAAATAACCATAGAGTGGCAAAATGCCACAGACCCCTGACCATAGAAAGCCTCGGCCAGAGAGGTCGCGAGCTCAGCAATAATAATATTTAACGCAAATTAAGTAATTTATTTAAATAATCATACTGAGACACATCTTTAAGACCATAATATACAAATTCAAATAGCTTACAATTATTAATCCTTAAGATTTCAATACAATGAAAAGAAAAAAATGTTCGATAAAATTTAAAAAGCATGCAATGGATAAGGAGAATTCTGGGCGTAAGATGGTACAACCGCATCACGAACGACGCTATACGCCGGCGCACCCAGCGTGAGCCCATCACCTCTACCATTGTGGGGAGGAGATGGGCTTGGCTGGGACATGTGTTAAGGATGCCGAATGACAGTTGGCCGAGGAGAGCGCTGTTCTTCCACCCATCAGAGTCCCGAAGACGAGGAAGACCCTCTCATACTGTGTTCCGTTCCTTCGAAGCAGAGCTGAGGAATTTGGACATGGTGTGGGAGGAGGTGATAAACATTGCGCAAGATCGAGCGCAATGGAAAGCTCTTGTTGCCTCCCTATGCCGCTAAGTGGGGCGTAAAGGGAGTTTGGTTGTATGCAATGGATGCAAAAAAAATGTTGCGGCATATTCGTGGTGCGTGTAAGGTACCTACCCTACATAGTCGAAGCATTCCCTCATTCTTTAAACAAAAAATACTTTTTTAGAGGTGGGGGGCATCTTGATAATATTTACCGAGGGGGGGGGGGGTTATGAAAAATGAAAAAAAGGTGCTAGAACCATTATCGTATTGTTCTTGTCATCTTTTTACGGAACTTGATGTCAGGGCTTTTTTAAGGTGACAAAACACGTCGCTTTCTTGAAAGCAATGCAAATTTGCTCACTAAGGAAATGTCTAGAGCAGGGGTCGGCAACCTTTTAGCTGTGGTGTGCCAAGCCACTCTACCAATATGATTCAGGGTGCCGCCTTAATTCAGAATTTTATCCCAAATTAAGAATTTTATACCAAATTTATCTTTTTAGAGTGCCATTCAGAACCCCATCGCATGCCAAGCCTGGCATGCGTGCCATAGGTTGCCGACGCCTGGTCTAGAGTCAAGCTAGATTCCAGATACACTTGTTTAGGAATATTTTAGTTTATACATATGGCTGGCAAAGTATGTCTATATGAAATATTTCCCTTCTTATCTATGAGGGTATATTATGAAGTTTAGTATAAGAATAAGTTAAGGAAAAGCAATAACATTAGTGAAAACATTCGAAATTCAAATAGTTTCCTATTCAAATTCGGAACACGTTCTAAATTACATCTTGAAAATTTAACGAGAAAGTATTCTTCTTGACTTCGGTAGGTAGGTACTATTTAACTTATTCAATTTTATTGCTTTTGATAATATTATATGGCTTAATTTTCTGCGCTCAGAAACAAGAATCCGTAAAATAAAGTGGAATTTTGAACTTTAATTTTGTTTGTTAAATATAGAAAGCATTCGTAGTATGGAAAATTTGAAATTCTGTGTTCTTCGTAGATACTTTAAAGAGCTCCAAGAAAAGCGTCAAAATGCTGGCTATCCCTTTGAAGGTTATATAAAAATCCGTCAGGGATGGATGTTGGGTCCATTATTGTTTTATCAAAATCGGAGTTCCACAGGGCTGTATTTTAGTTCCATTCATATCATGTCCTGAGCGACAAATAATAACTATATTGATGACACAGAGTGCCTAATCCCACAATAATAAATTAGTCTAATTTGGAAAATTTGAGATAAGATTACTTAATCATATCGGGTCTAAGTGCCTTTCTTGTAATGATTCAATCTAGATTGCCATACACATTATACCTATAAAAATAATATATAACATACCATTTTGTCAAAATAATTTTTCTTCAACTAAAGGACTCAGCGATCAGCAACGTCTGCTGACCTTTGAGAACAGGATTCTGAGACGAATCTTGGGAGCTAGACCGCTGGCACCTGGAGGCTGAGAAGCAATGCAGAAATACATGCACTCACAGGACAACCATTGATCACCAGTGACATCAGATCTAGGAGATTGGCATGGATCGGACATGTTACCAGGGCCAGGGTAGAGAGTAGGGTGGTGCGAAAAAAGTCAAATTGATAGATAATATATCGATTCGCTATAGTGCGGAAAAGTTGCGATTGGTAAATACAAGAAAAACAAAAAAAAAGAATTATTCAAATCGGACTTTATCTTCCGATCCCGAAAGCCGCCTAAAATTAAAAAAAAATGAAAATTTCAGTTTTTTTCTGAATTTTTCAAAAATTTTAGGCACACATATTTTTAATCGCTGTAGTGAAAAATAGTTACAGATTGTACAGTTGAATACATATAGAATATCTTCCGATCGCGCATAGGTCATTGAAAATCCTCTCGTTAGAGAGTATATATGTGTTCTGTGTTGAAAATTGAGAAAAATTCAATAATGTAAAGAATCTCCTGAAGTGAGTTTGCGGTCTCAGATTATTATTTTTTACCCATCACGTCTCCCGTAAAAGAGAACGGACCTCCACTTCTTTCAATCCAAGCCCACTTCTTTCGCTTCTTCTACAGACATACCATTTATCATGCAACCTCTCCAATTTCTCTTACTGAACTGGATCAAACACAATATTCACTCTGCTTTCTTTGAGGGCGGAATGAATGTGTTCGATCCACATCATTCTCGGTCAGTCGCGCCTCCTTATACCATTGTTTTCAGCCTTATAAATTCTCTTTGTAATTTTGTTTGCATCCATTCTTTCCACATGCCCAAACCATCTCAACTTATTGACTTTCATCTTTGTCACAACAATAACATCCATACCACATTCCTTCCTAATATTCTCATTTCTTTCCATATCTCACAGAGTCTTCCCACATATCTTCGTAGAGCTCTCATCTCTACTGCTTTCATACTATGCGCGATGGGAAGATATTCTCTAAACGCAACAATATTTTTTCATTATTATTCAACTATACAATCTGTAATTATTTTTCACTATAGCGATTAAAAATGTGTGCGTATAATTTTTGAAAATTCTGAAAAAAAACTGAAATTGTAATATTTCTTCAAATTTTAGGCGGTTTGCGGGATCGGAAGAGTCTAAGTCCGATTTTAATAATTCTGTTTTAATGCTCTTCTTATATTTACCAATCGCAACTTTTCCGCACTATAGCGAATCGATATTATCAATTTGACTTTTTTCGCACCACCCTAGTGTACAGGTCCACAAACTTTACATGAGGCGTAAGGCGCTTTCGTACGCACTGCGTATTGGAGGTCGTGGGTTCGAATCCCAGTGCCGATCATTTCCACTTTCACAACAAAGGCTTTGCTTTATGTGAAAGATGTCGAAAGTGTATTTGTGTTCACTTTGGGTGAGCGCAGATTTATTTTGTTAAAAAAATCCTCTATAGTTGTGTAACTTTAAAAAAAACAAGAGATGGCGATGTACTTAGTAGGAAATCAGTATTATGAAACACACGTAACGTTATTAAATATGTTGTTGAAAGAATGGACTCCACTAAAACCAAATTTTACCCAATCATTATGTACTAGTTTTTTAAAGGCGCCCGTGGCGCCCACCTATGGCCTTTTCCTGCAAACATTGCTTTCTTATAGCTGAATTCACATGTGAGACTTCAAAATACCTACTTGGTTGTTTTAACTCTTTATGAAAACTCAAAAACAACAAACTTTTAATTACAAACTTTCCATTCAAATAGCTTTTAGCATGTGGGTATTTCACTATTTGATCGCGTGTGTGCGTTAGTTTTCTGATTTAGTAAACTTTTTCATGCAAACTTTGCATTTGTATGGCTACTCTACGCTATTAATTCACATGAGAATCTTAAAAAAAAATACTTTAGTGTGCAAACTTTTTATTGCAAACATTGCATTCGTATGGCTTTTTCTCCGCTATTAGCACTTGATAATAGAACTCTATGAAAAAAAAAAAAAAAAAACTTGAACTTTTTATAACAAACTTTGCATTCAAATTGCTTTTATCATGAGTTATTGTTTGGTTGATTGAACTTTTTATCGCAATTGTTGCATTCGTATGGCTTTTCTCCACTATGAGTTCGCGTTTGACTCTGCAAACTTATTGCACACATTGCATTAGTAAGGCTTTTTTTTCGCTATGAAGTCCCGTTGTGCGTACCTAAGTTATGATTTGGTAAACTTTTTCATGCAAAATTTGCTTTCTCATAGCCGAATTCATATGTGCGACTTTAAAGCACTTGATTAATTAAACTCTTTATGAAAACTTATAAAAGAACGTTATCTTTTTACAACAAACTTTGCATTAAAATGGCTTTAGGATGTGAGTGTTTTAGTATATGATTGATTAAACTTTTTATTTTAAACATTAAATGCGTAAGGCTTTTTCCGCTATTAAGTCGCGTGTGTACGTTAGTTTTCTGATTTGGTAAACTTTTTCATGCAAACATTGCATTCGTATGGCTTTTCTTCGCTATGAAGTCCCACTGCGCGTATGTTATGATTTGTTAAACTTTTTCATGCGAAATTTGCTTTCTTATTGCCTAATTTATATGTAACATTAAAGCACTTGATAAAAGAACTACACGAAAATTAAAACTCTTTAACTTTTTATAACAAACTTTGCATTCAAATGGCTTTAATCATGAGTTATTATTCGATTGATTAAACTTTTTATCGCAATTGTTGCATTCGTAGGTCTTTTCTTCGCTATGAGTTCTCGTGTGACTCTTGAGTCTGCAAACTTTTTATTGCACACATTGCATTCGTATGGCTTTTCTTCGCTATGAAGTCCCACTGGGCGTAAGTTATGATTTGGTAAACTTTTTCATGCAAAATTTGCTTTCTTATTGCCTAATTTATATGTAACATTAAAGCACTTGATAAAAGAACTACACGAAAATTAAAACTTTAACTTTTTATAACAAATTTTGCATTCAAATGGCTTTAATCATGAGTTATTATTTGATTGATTAAACTTTTTATCGCAATTGTTGCATTCGTAGGTCTTTTCTTCGCTATGAAGTCCCACTGCGCGTAAGTTATGATTTGTTAAACTTCTTCATGCAAAATTTGCTTTCTTATTGCCGAATTTATATGTAACTTTAAAGCACTTGATAATAGAACTCCACGAAAATTAAAACATTAACTTTTTATAACAAAGTTTGCATTCAAATGGCATTAATCATGAGTTATAATTTGATTGATTAAACTTTTTATCGCAATTGTTGCATTCGTAGGTCTTTTCTCCGCTATGAGTTCTCGTGTGAATCTTGAGTCTGCAAACTTTTTATTGCACAGATTGCATTAGTAACGCGTTTCTACGCTTTGAAGTCCGGCTGTGCGTAAGTTTCCTATTTTGGTACATTTTCTTTCATATGACTGACTTCGCATGTGAGTTTTTAAATACCTAACCCGAAAAATTGTTTTTCTCTACGTCAAGACCTTTAAAAAGTGCTCAGCCACCAGGAATAATAATATTATTATGTTACTGTCACTACTGTCAGCTGTCAGCCGTATGTTATTAGAACAAAATCTTTAGTTGCGAGTGGCGCGCAATCTAGCGGCGTTAATGACATCAGTCAGTCAGGCAGTCAGTGTTCAAGGCAAATATTATATAGATAGTCATTCTTTGAAGTCATCTTTCTAAGTTGAATTCAACAATATTGTGCATATTTTTTTACTTTTTCCATAAACAGAGTCACCATTGAAAAATTTCGATGTCAATGTCTTCGGGAAAAAATTTCAAATTTTTCTTTTTTTTATTAATTGCATTTTCGCAATTATCATCGCACCTCTTCGGCTATGTAAGTATATCGCAAATGATAGAAGAGAGAACATCATCGATATGAGAAGAAATTTTTCAAAATAGTGAGGTAGAAGTAATAATTTTCTCTATTCTCATTACTTTCTTATAACCCAGAAAGGCAATATAATAATATATTAAAATTATAAAATAATATCAATAAATGATACAACGGTGCGATCAGTGCTCCTTAGGTTTATAAATAGGAACATAATTATACTATAAACTTCATAAATAATTTATTGATCTAAAAATGTTCTTTGCTTTAGATTGTTTTTGGCTATTTATTCGTTCTGAGACTGTTTTGAATGAATTTTAATGTATCTATGTATGTATAAGATTGATCATGGCACAAATCGTCCCTGGTTGGACGCAGTAATTTAATAAAAAAAAAAAAACAAACTAATGTTCTAAATAAATATGCAGGTTACACAGTGGGACAGAGGTAGGAACTGGGAAAAGGGGGGGTTCTGCGTCTACAATGGGATTATGAAAACTACGAATGATTCATTAAAAAATATTTTTTTATTAACTAAATTTGAAAAAAATTACATCGGTACATATCATATTTATTATGATAACAGGTAAATACCACAATTTATTGGTAAGAATGCTCAATTAAAAATAACACATTAATAATATTAAATAAGATATAATCATTAGAAGAAATTACCAAATTAAACATGCTTCCTTTTCTTATAACACATCATTTTTTTTCTGACTTGCTTCTTTGTCTTACATGATCACGGCTCACAGGCAACTTAGTAACATGTCAAGAAAATTAAAATAATTTATTATTATGAATTAATAAGTCCAATGTTATAGTTTTATCAATTTTCAGAACTATTATAAAATTATGCAGAAAATAAAATTTGGAAAAATCATTCATTTTCTTTGAATAAATTATTATTAAAACACCTTTTTTATACCGAATTATGCATAAGGGAGGAGAAATCAAATACCTTCCTACTTAAAATTGACTCAAAAAATTTTGATGTTTTAATACAGTTTTAAGAAAATCCAATCTCTTCAGATTTGATGAACGAACCAAATTAAGCTGATAAACTTGATTACGAAGAAATTGAGATCTTAATCAATAATGTAAAGTAATCATACTTTCGCTCAATTTTATTAATAAGCAAAACCATTTGCAATTCAGGGCAATTCATTAAGAGAGAATTTGTGTTCACTTTGAATGTTTGAATGAACAAATTCATTTTTATAAAAAAAAAAATGTTCAAAGCAATTCAAAAATAAATTCAATCAGCAAAACTGTTTGCAATACGCTAACGTATTTAATTATATAAATTCTTAAAAAAAGTTTAAATTATCACATTTATAAACACTATTATAATGACATATCAAAATTCCCAAAATTCATGCCTAACCAAGCTTACGTTATACTGAAAAAAAAAAAAAACTTTTGCACAACTTAAAGAACAGAAAATGAGAAGTCACGGTCGAACAAAAATAGCGAGGATCGAACACATCGATTCCTTCCTCAAGGAAGGCGAGGTTAGAAGCAAAAAAATTGGAGAGATTGTATTATATCGAAGTGGCGGAAAAAAGTGTGCTCAAACAGAAAAGAGTTACGATCCATTCTCTTTGTCTACCCCTTATACTAAATGTAATTGAAAACTTTATTGTGTCTTAAAACTAAGGCAATTCTGTCTTAGTTCGTTGATCAGATAAACATTTTTTTTTTAACAGTCCCTCTTAGAATATTGGATCACATTTTTTCTTAATCTTTCTTTTTTCTCAATATGAAGTCTATACCGTCACCGTTTTTGTCAAAGATGAAAATTCAAAATTTGAAACATTTCCTTCCCGTAAAGATTCAATTCCTTAAATTTCAAACATTACTCACATCTATTGAAAGTTTATATGTTTTTGATTTACATATTACCTATGAGGGCTTACAACTTTTTTTTTTACGGCTAGCTTCATAATATATACCTAATAATAAGTATTTTATTACAATCTTAAAACTAGATATAATATATACAATTCATAATATATAAGGCACAAAAAACCAAGATTTACAAGTTCACACATAATTATCATTAATTAATTAACTACCTATTTACAATATATTCAACAAAATTAACGCATACAATCACAGTTAAATTTATACAATGCAGACTATTATGTTAGATGATATTTTTAAGTTAAATGAAAAAACGGTTTAAATTAAAGATATTTAAAGTAAATTTCTTTTTTAATTATATACCTACTCATGTTTTTGTCTGTGAAATCTTGTTGATTTTAAAGAAATTTTGAAAAGTGGTATTTAAAAGTCAAAAAAGAAATCTCATAAAAATAGAAGAAGTACATAAAGATAAATGCAAACAACTTAATGGTGCAACAACAACAGTTTCGAAGACCAGCTAGAGAAGAAAAAATAAAGAAATATTAATAAAAGCAATAATGATCTATTCTTCTCCATTATCGGATTTAATTGTACTAAAATATTAGTTGAATATTGGACGTTCCAGATATTATGAAAAGTAAGTAAGTAGTAGTAAATATTTCTGGACTAAGTTTATTGTTACATAGAACTTTCAACTAGGAGACATTTGACATCAGGAAAACGGGGAACATTATTGCAATAGAACCCATGCCCATGGAGGTTGAAAGCCCATGAACTGGCAGATTCAGCGTCTGTTGAAACTATTCCCAATGGCTCCTTAAAAAATATCGTTAAGGAATAAAATTGAAGTCTAGATTACTTAAATGGAGAAAAAAAAATCCCGTTTATTAGCGTGCCCTGAGCTCTACTATCTGAAAAAGAAACTAAATTGTATTACAGTAAAATACAACATGTTTTTTTTTTTTAATTTGAAAATTTAAGATTAAAAATCATAATTTACATAAAAATACACTTAACGTAATATAAATATAAGTAAAAAATATCCACACGAAATCTTAAATCAGATGAATTAAAAACGTCCAAACAAAAGTTTTTATATCAAAATTGCAATCATAGTGTTCATACATTGTTATATTTAATCATTATGAGTGTAATTTTTGCAATAAAATTTTGGCAGTAAGTAAATTAGTATAAAATCATACACTATTCATAATAGCAACAACAACCAATATAATCCAATAAAAATGTGGTGAAAAAGGCAAAAATTCATAAAGTGCAACTGAAAGTAGTGACGAAGAAAATGTACCCAATCATCCAAAAATGAAAAATGATGAGATGCTTTTAAATATAAGTAGGTACAACTAAAGTATGTGAATACAGTCTCATCGCTGTCTGAATTCAAATGAATACGTCTCAGCTTTTGTTGCTTTTCTTTGTAAGCTTTTTATTCTGTTTCTTCATGCTGGATAATGGGACATCTTCGTCACTACTCTCACTCGACAAAAGAAAATTGACTTTTTTCTTTATATTGCTAGCTCTATCAGTATTTTTATCACTTTTTAACGCCGTTTTGGGCATTTTAATATCTTTAAATATAAATTCACCAATGACTCGATCGTCTTCTATACTTGAGGACTTTCTCTTTCTCGATGTAGCTTTAACGGAATTTTGTGAAAAACTATCATCATCCTTGACACTATCATGCACTGGCTCAATCAAGGATTTTTTCTTTTTCGATGAGGCATTTGTTGCAATCAAGGGCTTTTGTGATGGGTTATCATCATCCTTGATAGTATCATGCAATGGCTTATCTACTTTAGTTAAGAATTTTTTCTTTTTCGATGAGGCATTTGTTGCAATCAAGGGCTTTTGTGAAGGGCTTTTATCATCCTTGACACTATCATGCACTTGTTTATCTACTTCTGTTAACGATTTTCTCATTCTCGATGTAGCTTTATCTGGCTTTTGTGAAGGGCTTTTATCATCTTTGACACTACCATGCACTGACTTTTCTACTGCAGTCAATGATTTTTTCATTATTGATTTAACATTAGCTGCATTCATGGGCTTTTGTGATGGGTTATCATCATCCTTGATAGTATCATGCAATGGCTTATCTACTTTAGTTAAGAATTTTTTCATTCTCGATGAGGCATCTGTTGTATTCAAGGGCTTTGGTGCAAAGCAATCTTTATCCTTAGCACTATCATCCACTTGATTATATACTTGTGTTAAGGATTTTACCTTTTTAAATGTAACTTTATCTGGCTTTTGTGTCGGGCTATCATCATCTTCGACACTACCATGCACTGACTTATCTAGTTCAGTCAAGGATTTGTTCTTTCTTGATGTAGCATCAGCTGCATTCAAGGGCTTTTGTGAAGGACTATCATCATCTTTGACACTATTACACACTGGCTTATCTACTTCAGTTAAGGATCTTTTCTTTCTCGATGGGGCATTGGATGTATTGGGTTTTTGTGAAGAGTAATTGTCATCCTTGGCACTATCATGCACTAGTTTATCTACTTCTGTTAACGATTTTCTTTTTCTCGATGTTGCTTTATCTGGCTTTTGTGAAGAGCTTTCATCATCCTTGATAATATTATGTGCTGATTTATCTACATCAGTTAAAGATTTTCTCTTTTTTGATGTAGCATTAACTGTGTGTAGGGGTTTTTGTGACAATTTCTTGCTATCTTTGTCATCATTATGTGATGGTGCTTTTGGTTGAAGCTTTTTAACAGCTAAAGGGACATCATCTTCATCACTCTGGTCTGGTTGTATCTTTTTAACAGCTAAAGGGACATCATCTTCATCACTCTGGTCTAGTTGTATCTTTTTAACAGCTAAAGGGACATCATCTTCATCACTCTGGTCTGGTTGTATCTTTTTAACAGCTAAAGGGACATCATCCTCATCACTCTGGTCTAGTTGTATCTTTTTAATAGCTAAAGGGACATCATCTTCGTCACTCTGATCTGGTTGGATCCTTTTGACAGCTAAAGGGACATCATCTTCATCACTACTATCAAAAATTGTACGAGATTCCGAGGGTTTTATTTCAAAATTATTAACTTTTAATATAACTTGTTCTTGATTATTGGATGTCAAACTTTTCAATTTTTTGTCAGATCGTTTTTTATTATTGGCATTGCCTTTTGATTTCAACTTTTTTAGTTTGGAATCTGTCAAGAAAAAATGATGATCAGCTTTCAAAGATTCGGTTGATTCTAAAATATCAACATTAGTTTCAGGTGTGCTGGATTTAGATTTTTTATCAGTAGCATTTCTCGAAAGGATTGTTTGTTTTTCCCTACTAGTTTCAATTTGAGATGCAAGAGATCTTTCTTCTTTTGACAAAGTATTGACTTCTTTTGTAGAAATTTTCAAACCTTTTCCCTTATTAAAATTTTCCAATTCATCAAAATTATTTAGTTGATGGATATTGGTATTAGAATTAGAAGTATTTGGCGAAGATTCCTTCAAAGAATTTTCTTCAGAATCATCCTCCAATTCCAAAACCAATTCGTCCTCTGAGAGAGATGAGTTGGTTCTCTCTGCTAATCTATCCGTCTTGGCATTTTTAAGTTTATGTACATTAAATCTTTCTGAATCTGAAGTATTTGGTGAAGATTCATTCAAAGCGCTTTCTTCAAACTCAAATTCTGATTCCAAGACCTCCAAGAGAGGTGATGCCACATTCAAAGTGTTTTCCTCAAAATCATCTTCCAATTCCAAGACCAATTCACCCTCCGAGAGAGATGAGTTGGCTTCCTCTGCTACTACGTCACTTTTAGCATTTTTATGTCTATCTGATTTTTCATTCAAAGAGTTTTCTTCAAAATCATCCTCCAATTCTAATACCAATTCATCTTCCAAGACGTCATTCTTATGTTTTTTATTTTTATCTATGTTGGTCCTTTTATGATCTGAAGTACTTGGTGAAGATTCTTTTAAAGCTTTTTCTTCATTCGGCTGCAATACCAATACAAAATCATCTTGCATAAGAGGTGAATCGACATTACTTAACAAATTATTAATATCAAGATTTGCTTTAACAGCGTCAACGTGACTGCTATTCTTGGTTTTAACAATCTTGGTAGGTTCCTTTGTATTTGAAATCTGATTGTTAGTAGTGTTTTTCTTTTTTGATGCATATGTTTTTACAGGTTTTTTGGTAAAAACTTTATCAGCAAGCAAATACTTTTTATTCTCGTATTTTTTTTTACCTGGACTCAAATCACTTGTCCTTGGTCGTACAATTCTGGCAGGAGATTTTTGAACTGCTTTGCCATCATCCATAACCAATACTAAGTCATCTTCTAAGAGTGGCGAACTCCTTTTTTCTGCCACACGACCTTTCTGTAGATTTTTATGTGCTTTAAATTTGGTCTTTAAAAAATTGAGAAACTTCTCTGTTTCAGACAAATGACTTTGTTGTTTTGTAGTGTTTTGGTATTTAGGAATAGGTGTTTCTGGTGACGAATCATCAGAATCATCATCTTCATCCAAAACCAAAACTAAATCATCATCTTCCGATTCAGGGGATTCCTTTTTCTTTAATGTTTTGTCTTTTTCAATGTTTTTATCTGGTGTCTTAACAGGAGAGAGATTTTTATTCAAACTCTGGATGGATTTATTCTGAGTATTTGAATCTATCGTTTTAGTACTAGAATTGTGTCTTACAGAATTGGTATTTTTACCAGTTACGTCAATGATTATAGGTAATTTTATTTCCCCTGATTTGTTGGACCCAACAATATTCTTCTCTGGTGTCTTTACGGGGGAGACAGAGTTGGTATTGTCACCGGTTACGTCAATCAATATAGGTAATTCCGTTTTCTTTGATACATCAGCCCTAAAAATATTTTTAACCGGAGAGATTTTTCTGACGTAAGTGCGCTTTGCAGAATTTTTAGATGCACCGAAAAACGCAGAATTTATTTTCGAATCACTATCAATGGGTACTTTAAAGGACAGCGTCGGTAAATTCCGTTTTGGAGTCATATTTAGAGTATTCAAAACCTTTTTGATGACAACTTTCTTTTTGTTTGGCGGACTTGTATGTGTGGACAAAATATCGACTGGATACAGTATCCCAGTTATGTTTAAAGGGTTAGGTTGAATTTCATTATTCTTCGCACCTTCAGCAATTAAAGTATCTTCTAAGGAATCAGCTATCATGGTGTAATAGCTACGCAAATCTATATTACAGTTTTTGGCTGATTCCACGAGAACAGATGAATCAAACGGTTGAAGATTCGGTTGTGGGGCAGAAGACACTATTGGAGGAGTTGATGCATCATCAGTTACATCATCCAAGTTTATGACGGGTGAAATATTTTCTTCCGATGCATTGGAGTGGTTTCCAACTTGCAGCAAATGTTTTAAAATAGTATCGGTACTATTCCCACTCTTCTCAATAGATATGGGGTTGCTTATCTGAATGGGAAAGTCTCCAAGTTTTGCGCAAGATGTATTGACTCTATCGGGTATTGATAATTGTGGAATGCTTTCTCCATTTGCAGAATTCAAAACTGTGATAGAGTTTGGATCAATATTGTTATAACTTAAAATATCCAAAACATCTTTAAACTGGTCAAAACTTCCTAGATTCTCAATGATAGGTGCTTGATCAAGAGACAAGATAGGCTGAATTTGAACAAGATTTGTCTGATCAGATTGTGATGAAACATTAGACAAAGATATACTATTGTCTGGTGCAAGTGGGGGATCGATAGTGATAGAATATTGATTTTCTGTAAACCTTGTCTGTTCAGATTGTGATGAATCATTAGACAAAGATATAGCATTATCTGGTGCAACTAGCGGATTTATTGTGAGCGAATATTGATTTTCTGCTGAATTTGTCTGTTCGGATCGTGATGAATCATTAGACAAAGATATAGCATTATCTGGTGCAACTAGCGGATTTATTGTGAGCGAATATTGATTTTCTGCTGAATTTGTCTGTTCGGATTGTGATGAATCATTAGACAAAGATATAGCATTATCTGGTGCAACTAGCGGATTTATTGTGAGCGAATATTGATTTTCTGCTGAATTTGTCTGTTCGGTTTGTGATGAATCATTAGACAAAGATATACTATTTTCTGGTGCAACTAGGGGATTTATTGTGAGTGAATAATCATAGTCTGCTGATTTGGTCTGTTTAGATTGTGACGAAACATCAGACAAAGATACCCTATTATCAAGTGCAGGAGCATTATCTGTTGTTTGGGTGTTGGATCTTTCAGAAAGGTTTTCAGGGATTTCTATATTCAATGGTGCTGGAGAAGCGGCACCTCTAAATGGAATGCTTCCGGCACTCTCCTGAGAATCCTCCGAGAGACGGGAAAGAGAGTCGCTATCTTGAGACGCTTCAGGGTATGATATATACTTCAGTGTACTATAATCCATATCCGATGATTTTTTCCTTGGTTTGCGTGTGCCTAACTTTTGTTTGCGTGGCTTCCGTCCTCTCTTGCGCGGCACATATACCTCTGCTTCTGTCGAGACTGGATTTTCAGCTACATCATCAGGCTTCGCCGATTCTGGTTTTGGGGTATTGGAAAGCATAACACTAACCGTATTCACGACATGAACAAAATTTGAATAAGCTTCTTGCACATTTTTGTCGTTCATTTCTTTATGTCTATAAAATATTTTGACTGGTTCATTAGATGTCGGCACGGGTTTTGGTTTCGTCATCCACGAAGGTCTCTGAACATATTTTTTATTGGGATACCACCTACTGTGAGTAACAGTGCTTTTCTTGAACTTATTCAGTGCTGTTTCTGAGGCTATTGTTGGGGAAACTGAAGCAGTCTGCAGCCTCCTGTTCATTTCCATCACTTCAGCTCTATCGGGAAGTTTGACAGGTTTTGGATGCCTAACCAGGTCAGTTTTATTTGAGCCATCCGGAAATTCCATGGAGGAATTATCCATTGAATCCTTGTAGATATCCGAATATGCCATATCAGAAATATTACTTTGCCGATTTTGATTGATAGAATTCTAAAACAAACAGGAACAAAATATTACAAATTATATTTAATATAGAAATTATTATTTTCCCATACATACAGTTACAGTTTCTAAAGGTGCATTTATACCAAACGAATAAAGACCCAGAGCTTGAAAATAGAGTATATTTTCCTAATCGTTGATATGGTCACCAAGGAAATAATAACCAGAAAGAACTGTCATCGCCTACTATAAGTTGTTGTTTCCATGGTGTCCAGTATCAACGATTACGAAAATATACTCTATTTTCAAGCTCTGGGTCTTTGTTCGTTTGGTATAAATGCACCTTCAGAAAGCAACATTCTTTACCCATAAATTATTGTGATTTCAATAAGCACTAGAAGAAATTATCGAAACACTACAAATAAGCTGATGAGAAAGCCTGGAGTTCTGGAAGAAACTTTCTGGGTTGGGTTGAATTTTTTTCTGGGTTGGGTTGAATTTTTTTAAGTGTGTATATAATACATTCATGACGAGTTACAGGAGAAAGAGAAAAAAAATCGTACTCACTTCGTCAAATTCATCATCAACTTGTTCCAAAATATCAGTACAAAATAGCAGAGGAAACATCGACAGAGTGGCCCAAAATGTAGTTTCATTTTTAATAGTCAAGTCAATACTGAAATCAATAAAAAATAACAAAACTAAAAACTATATGTTACAACTAACGACTCTTAACAATTCATTCTTGATGTTCCAAAATCACTACGGGCTTACGACCCTCTTCTATTGTTATTTCGAAGGCTGGCTTAGTGTGATCACTTTACGTTAACAAAGTTCGCCATTAGGTGGTAATGTTTAAGTCTCCGAAACTCCTAATCATAAGAATTCTCGATATGTTCAACATGTCAAAAAATCCCATGTACACAACAAGTAGATAATATTTAATAATTAATGAGTTACAGAGATAAAAGTTGGAAATTATTGAGAACAAGAGAGCAACCAAATTTAAAGACTGCGACTGCTGTCATGTATTTGATGCAGTCATGTATACCAGATGCGGATGTTAACTATGATCATCTTCGCCAGGAGTGTGATCTCAAGCTGCTGTCCGAAAGGCGTGCGGTAGCGGATATGACTTTCTTGCATGGATTGATCGGCGGCCAGATTGATTCCACTCAGTTGTTATCTATGGTGGAGCTTCATATCCCTTCCAGGAACACGCGAAGTACACAGACCTTTAGATTAGCAAACAGTGTCACAAACTATTCTTTCAACACGCCCATGCAAAGGTTAATTAGGGGGGTAAGGATCTTGGCGAAATTGATATATTTTCTACACCCTTGTATAGATTCAAAAAAATGTTGAAGGATAGGTATCGCTTGGCTCAATAAGTTCTTTGAGATAATTATTTTTCTTTACTGTGATGCATAACTATTGTATGTTTTTTTTTTCTTCTGATTTGTAAATTGTATGTAAAAGCAGCCATTGGTTGCGTAGAATTCAAATAAATTCAAATAGCTTCGAAAGCAATTAAAAAGTTATGTAAATTTTACATACCTATTGTAAAGGGCATCCTGACATTTCCTGGTTGCATCTATGATTACATCCCACTGATGTTTTAGTGTTGCAGCTGTCACCGGCACTCCGAGGTCGTCAAACTCCGAAGAAATCATTTTCCAGAAAGAAGGATCACGGTCGAATGAATTTTCTTGTTCACAACCGTATATATTGGAATTGGCAAAGACGTCAGCGTGTGTTTGTTTCGATAATATCTTTGGCAGTAGCAATGGAACTAAAGCTAACTTTTCCAACATAGGAATATCCAATGAAACTGTGGCATAATTTTCTGAAAATAATAATATCTAAATGTTAGGTTGCAATACCGAGGTTAGGAACATTTCTAATGGAAACATGGAAAAATTTCACCACACTATAATTAATTTATTTAACCTAAACCTGGTTTATTACAAAATACAAAGGTAAAGAATACCCATCATTGCTAAAGCATCGATGACGCAGGACTAGTTTATGAGCTGCTAGTCAGCGAGTATAAAAAAGCTAGTGATTAAGCGAGTTAGCTTATTGCATCGGATAGTCAACTAGCATATTGTACAAATGCCGATGACACAGTCCCATTTTATTGGACTAGTCACAATATTCGTTACTAGAAAATAACTGTCACCATGATAATAACTAGCCATTGGACGGCTCTGAAAATGGGCGAGGAAATCTGTGTTATGATTGCGGAAAAATGAAAAAAAATACAGAAATGTTTTTTTTAATTTACTTCCAAACATAACGCAACCAGTCCAGTCCAATCTGATGTAGGAGTCACACCCCCAATAGATATTTCAAGTGAAAAATGCTTGGAAAAGTCTGACCTGACCAGGGCCCCTTTTCACCATCATACTTTGCACATTACATTATGCAAAAATCGCCTAGTACGAAACAATCTTGTTCCATGAAAACAAAATATTGCTTGGTGGCGGCGTCTAGATCATTTGAAAACTCTTTCCAATTATTGTACAGTGGTGGTGCGTGTTGAAACAAAAACTTGTATAACGCAAATTTGAAACGACAAAATGTTCAATTATTGATTCGCAAAGTTGTGTTTTTGCAAAATGTTTTTTTTTTTGATGAATAGTGTCTATTGTGAAACAAAACTGTTTTGTCCTCTAGAACAAAAACGATGCTATAATGTGAAAAACTATGATGCAAAGTACGATGGTGGAAAGGGCTCCAGGAATCACTAAAGAAAATAGCTTAAAAAATAAATACTCACGACTATCTTGGGCTTGGGATTTCAACACAATGGATTCCGTTTCTATCCTGTCCAGAGTTTCCTCGGATAGTTTAAAATAGGATTGATTGTCCACATCATATATTTGATAATCCATGTTTCTGTTGAGCATATTGTCATCTTCCTTGTCGGGAAAGGTCAGGGAACTGTGGGCAGGATCGCACCTTTCGTCATCGGACATACAACTAGTGAGATCAATCATATTACTGAAGGTATCCTCGTCCATTGCAGCCTCGGAGATGTCCGCCGCCTCTTGAGAATCCTCACCTTTCAGGTCACTCTAAAAATCAAGATTGATTTTAAGTACAATCACATATATTGCAATACTTCATGACAATCAAATATCATCTACTTTATCATAAAAATTATCTGGAAAAAATAGCGATCTCATTTGTTCTGTCCTCAAGGTAGATAGGACCGATCTCATTTATTCTGTAAAGGTAGGTCATTAAGTAGGGAAAAATAATTCATTCTTTCCCATTAATGGACGTGGCATGTAAAATACAAAAAAAAATGCAAAGAATTTTAGAAAAGTACTTGAAGTGTAAAAGGAGAAAAAATAACT
Source organism: Mystacides longicornis (assembly GCA_963576905.1). Lineage (NCBI taxonomy): Eukaryota > Metazoa > Arthropoda > Insecta > Trichoptera > Leptoceridae > Mystacides > Mystacides longicornis. The sequence goes on from OY756438.1 coordinate 24,629,239, forward strand.
GATATTTGAGATATGAAATATCACATTGAAATATACTTAACAAACTACCTACCAAATATACCAACGGTCGAGCCGTTTCGGGGAGAATTGCAATATACAATGTGATACAAACAATTTTACTCATAGTAGGTAGGTATATGGAATATACACGAGTCTTGTGATCGGATTTCAAAAAAAAAAATAGATTTCGCTGAAATTAATTTTTTCGACGTTATCGAGGGTGTAGATTCCAAAAATGCAAAAAAACATTTTTTTTTAAATTTCCGCGTACCCGTACGCCAAAAATGTGTGCGCACCCAAAACTCATACTAATTCTTATCCGATTTGATTGAAATTTGGTAGAACGGTTAGCCCCTCGATGTAGATGAGTCAGTAAAATGTTGAGATCTGTACCTTCAGGGGAACCCTCTTAAAGTATCCAAAGAAAATTTCACTTGTTCTAGAAAAAGGGCTAAAAAAGAAAAAAAAAAAATTCTTCGATTTTCATAAAATTTGGTATACGGGTTGGTCTTATGCTGCTACACAAGCACGTAAAATTTGAGGTCCGTAACTTCAGTGGGTCCCCCTTAAAGTACCGATTAATATTGAATATGTAGTTCTAAAGCAGATAATAAAAAGCTCCAACAGTCGATATCATTTTAAAGTTTCTATAATAATTCCAAGGATAAATTCATTTTAATCGTAAAATTATGAATTTTTATGCAAAGATATGTTTTACACGAAAAGGCTGTTATAATATACTATGAGTTCTGGGCTACCCTAGGTTAGCAACTTTTTTTTTTATATAATGGATTAGATAACAAATACTCACCTCAACACACTCTTTTAGCATATCGGAATCGGTCAAAAGCATGCTCGGCATATACTGCACAATTTTCTTTTCGAACTCAGTCGGAATACACTTTAAACTTTTAGAATAATAATTTGAGAGGAATTTTTTCATTCTCGCAGAAGTCCTTTTTAACAAATTCTTATATAAAAATTTCAAATATACTAAATTAACACAGGGTAAATGAGTTTTCCTGAAACACACAAAATATATACAAACATTATAATTGAATTGAAGTTGATGCACAATGCAATCCTGTTACCATACATGATGTATGGGAGTGAAACATGGACGAAAAATCTGGAAGTTGGAATAAATGCTGTGGAAATGAGATCACTGCGTAGGATATGCGGAAAGAGACTGATTGATAATAAGGTGAGGAATGATAATATTAGAAAGGAATGTGAAGTGGATGTTAGCATAGTGACTAGAGTGAAAGTGGATAAATTAAGGTGGTTTAGGCATGTAGAGAGAATGAGTAAAAGGATATATAAATCTGAAAGAATGGGTGCACGCAGACGAAACCGACCTCGAATAACATGGTCTGACCATATCAGTGCCGTCTTACAGGAGGGTGAAGTCGGGAGCAAAAGGAATAGAAGAGCGTGTATGCGGAATGTTATGCGTTTGGAGGAAACGAACGAGGTTTGTTTGGATAGGGGATCTGATAGGGAATTGGGGTATTTAACTGTTATTTCAAACGATGGCTTTTAAAATTACGAGTTTCGGGAAGATCAATAAATAAAAATATTACATTTTAAAGTTTTCCAAAATGATAGACCAGGCTTTTTCCTTTTCTTCTATAACTTTTTTGGTGGTTCTTGGGCTCAACATGGCTTCATGCTCGATGATCAAATCAAACAATATTTCGTCGTGGTTTATATCCTGAAATGTACAAAAAATTTATTACCAATCTTGGTAGTTTTTTTTTGTTGTGTTTTCTATTGTCAGGAGAATTTTATGAAGAAAAAAAACATTAGAAAACTTAACGTAGGTTAATGCTTTTGAGAAGTTTAAAACTATTCTACATATTTATAAATTTTGATTGGCGTTTAACATCTCTGTGAAATGTTGATAGTTGGGGAGTATATCAGAGTGTGCCCTGTAAACATCATTTAAAACAAATGCTTTGGTGGGAATTTTTTGTCTTTAAAGTCAACACAAATATTACACTTTTGACATCACCAAATATGGTCGTGTCATGAAAGTGGAAATGGTTGGCACCAGGATTCGAACCCACGACCTTCCCTTTAGACTGAAACCACTAGGCAGCTTAACACAGCAAAATCAATAGGTATGTAATTAATTTATCATTATTACAATTGATAATCAAGTAAATTTACACTTTTCTATACAAAAGTGTCAGTAAAGCCGGAGGAACTTATTGCCTGAGAATTTTTTACGGTCAACCGGTTCCGTCCAGAAGTTTCAAGTGAAATGCACTTAGAAAAACTTTAACCTGACCGGCAATCGAACCCTGAACCACGTGATCACAAATCCACACCTATACCACTAGGCTATTGAGGACTCTCAGGAGTGGAGGTCTTCACCAGGACTGAGACTCTCGAAAAAATTCATAACGAATGAAAATGAAGACCAAATCCACAAAATCTGGAACTGCAAAAGGTATATCAGATCAACAATCGGAATACTCACCGGACACTATGGTGTCAACAGGATACTGTTTAATATGGGACTTGTGGAGGATCGCAAGTGAAAATTTTGCAGCGAGAGTGAAGAGTCTATGGAACATCTACTATGTAACTGCGACGCTCTCGCTAATAAGAGACACAGAATGCTGGGCAGTGGATACCCAAGACCAGAAGACTATGCCTCAATCCCAAGGGGAAGCACAATAAGCTACCTGAAGTCCATCATGGATTAAGGAGGGGGAAGGTATAAAAGATCCCAAGGGTAGAATGCCATAATATCAATTAGCTATAACCCCTACACAAGATGAAACAAAAAGGCTACTGAGAACAGCTACCAAATTCAACATTAACGGTAAAGAGAAGACAACGTCTGGTGGGAAAGCTAGCGTACTTTACAAAATGTAAATAGTTTACCGCTTCGTATCCATTTTCGAAGTACCATTCATATAAAAATCTACATTCCTCTTGAAAATATTTGGTCTTGTGTAAATTTCCAGGATGCTTGCATTGCTTCACACTCGTACAAACTTTCCTTTTAATTTCATTGATTTTGCGATACGCTTCGAATATTTCCACCTGCAACGTTTCCGCCATCTGGGAAATGGTCTCCGCCTTTAACTTCAAATCATAAAATTCTTTCTCTTTTGTGTTCCATAAAAACTTATACTTCTCCAGATAACCAATCAATTTTAAAACTTTCTCAGAGGACCATATGTGTTTATACGGAGCCATTTTTCTGAAACATAAAAATTCAATAAATTAACATTTTTAAACTTGAAATTTTCTGAGACGGTTTCCTGGGCATGCATGTGGAATGAACGGATGCAAACAGAATGACAAAGAAAAGTTATAAGGCTGAAAGGAAAGGTGTGAGAAAGCGTTGAAAACCGAAAACGATGTGGATCGAACACATCGCGTTCACCTACAAGGAAGGCCAAGTAAGAGAAGTGGTTGTATGATAAATGGTATGTCGGTAGAAGAAGTGTGCTTGGATTGAAGAGAGTGAAGGCCCGTTCTCTTTCTGCCTGCACCTTTATGAGATACGGCATGATGGATTATAAAAAAAATATTTTTCAAATAAGAACGACGATTGCATGGCGCATCGCTATCGAGTACTTTACCTACCGTTATGATCTTCTTTCTTCTCAAAGAAACAAACCATATATAAAAATACAAAGGTTTGACATTTAGCTATTGGCCAGTTACGCTTTACGCTCCGGACTCGTAAAGTAAGTAAGTAAGTACGCTTTTGCATGTACAGATGTCAATGGTATGCAGTTTTTTGACAGTCTGTAGGTATGCGTTACCGTTTCTGATTCCAATGGGTTAAAGAGTATTTTTTTTTTTATAGATAGTTAGATGTAAGGAAAAGATTGAGAGTGAAAGAGAGGCTGGAAGAAGGCGGATGTCCTGGCTGCCAGGTTTCCTTAATATGATAATAAAATGGGAATGGGAAAAAAAAATGCTTTTTAAAATATTTCATTTACAAAAAATGATTAGGTACATTTAAATAAAAAATTCCTACAAAATAAATTTTATATATACAGTGATAAGGAGTGGCGTGAGCGTGAGGAGGCCTATGTCCTGCAGTGGATAATCACGGGCTAATATGATATTGCGCAGAATCGAGCGCAGTGGAGAGCTCTTGTTGCCTTCCTATGCTCCTGAGTGGAATTCAAAGGGAGTTTTGATTGATTTGATTTGATATACCTATACAGGGTGTACCAGAAAGTACTAGTTAGTGGAAGTCCAGAGGTAGAACATTTTTGGGGCTATCCAAATACCTCAATATGTGTCAAGCGATTTTTTATAGTTATCGAGTAAGGTATAATTATTTATAGTATTTTTTTTATCAAACCCTGACATGGATGGTTACAGTGACACCATTTTTTGAGGTACATACATAAATATGTCTTTCTTGAATAGGTGAATAGTATAATATTTCTGTTACTATATTGCCAATAAAAAATGCTGAATTTCAAAATAAGGTACAATTTAGAATTTTGAAAAAACTGAAGACGCTATAAAAAAGAAAAATAATCACTTAAATTTTTTTCATCCAACTATTTAAAAAAACTTGTCAATTTATCAAACTATATAACCTGATGAGGAAGACCCTCTCATACTGGGTTCCGATCCTTTGAAGCAGAGCTGAGGAATCTGAACATCTTATGGGAGGAGGTCATAACCATTGCGCAAGATCGAGCACAATGGAGAGCTCTTGTTGTCTCTCTATGCCCCTAAGTGGGGCGTTAAGGGAGTTTGGATTTGGATGTAACCTGTAAGTTTAATTAAGCTATCTTTGCGGCATCATTATCAATAATTATCAATCACGTGAAGGAAATATGTCAGGCAAACAATTGCGAACTCGCCAATGCCAAAGACAAACTGAAGTCGGAGAAATTTTATTGCCCAATTGTAACATGATTTAAAAATTTTAAAACAAAAAAGTTTTTCGTTATTCGTTACAACGAATTTTGGTTCAGTACATTTTATATGGACGATTCGTTATACTGGAAATTTCGTTACTTCGATATTCGCTATGAAGAGATTAGACCTGTATTATGTAATCTAATGTGGATGAGCCAGATTAGAATCTCGACAGTGACGATGCATTCTGCACTGCACTCCACATCCCACTGAATAATCCATTTATTTAAAACTCATCGAAATCCAAACACCGGCGCTTTGGAGATTGACAATACCCCAAGTTTACATTCTGAAGAAAGAGCGATGAAATTTCTTCATCATGGTCTCCATCTTCCAGGTAATTTTTTTCCTGTTCTCTCGATATTCCGAATTTCTCCCACTATGATTTCCAAATAGTTGCCAACTTCTCGCCGGGGAATGAACTGTTCTTTTGCAATCCCTATTTTCCTTATTCAGTTGATTTGCTTCATTACTCTAGAGTTAGATTTTGTGTACATCTTTCCTTGAATCATTTGTTGGCCATGGCATAATTCCATGGTCGTTGGGTAAAACAGTATAACTCGATAAAACCATGTTTTGAGATAATTTTATATTTTATCTGTTTTCTTTCTATTTTTTGTGTATTAATTGTTTCATCACATTTGTCATTCATATATTTTTTTATTATTCGCAGCACGCCTCGATATAGGGCAACCTAGTGAGGCTGCTGCATTAATAATGTTTTGTTTGAAGGTTTTTTATTGTGTACATGTTATTTTACAACGTTCTAATTATATCTAGATTCTTGTGACCTTTTTTTCAGGACTAGAAAAAAGGTCACAAGAATCTAGATATAATTAGAACGTTGTGCACCAACAAAGCCATTAGGCAATAAAGATGAGACAGTAATAAAAATGGATATAGTCATATCCTGGCGCCAAATACATGACAGCAGTCGCAGTCTTTAAATTTGGTTGCTCTCTTGTTCTCAATAATTTCCAACTTTTATCTCTATATTTCATTTATTATTAAATTTCTACTTGTTGCATACATGAGATTTTTCGACATGTTGAGCATGTTGAGAATTCTCATGATTAGGAGTTTCGGAGACTTAAACATTACCACCTAATGGCGAACGTTGTCAACGTAAAGTGATCACACTAAGCCAGCCTTCGAAATAACAGTAGAAGACGTTCGTAAGCCCGTAGTGGTTTGTTCCATTTAAAAATCGAACATTAGTAATGAATTGTTAGAGTCATTAGTTCTTATTTTTTTCATGTTATTTTAATTTTAGTAATCCTTAAACTTTAATTGATGTTGAAGATTCAAAAAATTCTCACATATCTATTTCGTTTCTACGCTCTTCCTTTACTATTTTTCTTTCTTCAGTGATCCTTTCTTTCTTAATTTATTCACGAAATAAGATCTTAAAATGAGTTTTTCATTCATATATTAAAAAAAAAAAAGGCCATGTCCAAGCAAATACTCCTTTTCCCAAAATTTATTTCAACTTGGGTATACCCTTTTACTCAAATTTATAGTATGTTGAAATTGTATATTTAAAACTAGAAAAACAATTTATTCGATAATTAATAAAAGTATTTTTTTTTAAATATAAAAAAAATAGAATGATTTTTTCTTTCCTTTTCGATGACTGTATAACTGAAACTGAATATATACCATTTTACACTGAATAAAAACATCACCGATATTTCATACTCCTTTTCGCAAATCTAAAAGTAATATCAGTCGTTGTTTAGATATAAGTAATATAATTTTTCGCCAACAAAGATTTTTTTCTCTTCATTTTGGTATAAATTACTCAATTTATCCAAAATTACAAGTTATACATACTGTTTTACCCGACGACTATAGAATTATACTTATCATTTTCTTTTCCAACCTTAAAATTAAGATGGTTTCTCTTAACTTTACTTTTTGTAAGATTTGTTCCAATTGCCTTTTCAATATACTGTCCATTACTAGTTTTTTTTTTCATTTTATTTTTCCAAAAACTATAATTGCATTATATTATTGCGTTTTTAAGGTGTATTCTTTCAAGACCATACAGTAAATACACATTTATTCTTTTTGTTACATTTTATTTTTTTACTTTTTATTTAATTTATTTATTAAAAAAACATTTTAAAATATAGAATAACACTGTTGCAATGTGCTTGGGCAAAAGCCTTGCATTTGCATGTACAAATCAACCAATGTTGAATATGTATCTACGTTAAAATATTTTTGCAATTTTTTTTTCTTGGGAAGATGGAAATGTTATCGAATTGATCAAATTTCAGTTTATTAAAAGACTAAGTGCTAATCAACGCCTACGATCAAAAATCCGTAAGGGACCTATAATCCCTATGCACCATCACGAGGTCCCTAACTGGGCACTGCAGACTGAACAAGCACATGTGTACCATAGGGATACTGGACCCAGGCATGTGCAGGATGTGTGGGGAAAAACTCAAGACCCCAATGCACCTTCTGTGTGAATGGATAATAGACACAGAAATCTGGGCAAATTCTTGATGTGTCCAGATGAAATCAAAGAGTTGAACGCCAGCAAAATCCTCCGCTTCCTTCAGGAGGCTGGGCTGAGCGTTGAACTCTAGACGCAGGGCCAGTCACAAAAGTTCCATTATGGGACGCTGTGACGGCGGCCTCCCTGGAGGTGGCAGGCCTAGTAAATAAATAATAATACATTTTAAACTAAACACAATGACATATGATCTTAACATACTTACTTCTTAATGTCGCGTGCTTTTGCCAAGTGATTTTTTTTCTTACGCTTTATCCTTCCCCCATACTTGTTTTTTTGTCCCATTTTGATTTTTTTATTTTACAATGTATGTCTACTTATTTGGAGTGATAAAATAATTACTAAAAAAAAAAGCATACATGAAATACCCACTCATAATAGTAAATTATAATAATTAAGAAGAATTTTTAAAACAAAAGTCAAAATTTAAATTGTAAACATAATATATGTACATTCTATAAGCCAACAGTAAAAACATTGTAATCCCCAAACAGCAATAATTTCAATTCTGAATAAAAATATAGGTATATTAAAGATATAATCACTTACCTACCAATGTTCGCTGTCCTCTGTAATATACGAACTTAACTTTCATCAAAAATAATTACGTACAAAACATCAATTCAACTAGCGCAGAATGCACATCATCACAATCCACAATCTTGTGGGCGACTGAATCACCGACACGAAGAAAAACACTGCGTTCCTTGTAATTCCCGTGATATAAGTGTCATAATCGGATGTACACTAAAACCGACAGATTATATTGATAAAGAGGCAGTTTTACGAAATACGAGTTTTTTTTTAGATTAAACGCTAAACTGGAAACAAATATTTATAATTCACTAGATTTTTTAGTGCTCTTCAAGATAAAAAATAGAATTATTTCATTCGTCAATTGAAATATTAATAAAAACGATGAAAAATTACGTTTACTAATTTCATTTTTTACAAGAAACTTATAGTTAACTCCTGGTAGAAACCAATAGATCATTTTAAATTGTATTATATAAAATAACCTCAAAATCATTAAAAGTGTTGAAATTACAGTATTGCTGTTTCTTTTTTTCCGATATGTCATGTAACTGGTCAATTCACAACTGAGGAAAATGTTTCAATCTAAGGAAAACTTATATTGCAAAATCAGATATAGATGTAAGACTTTCTAACAACAAGGCTATCTACAATTAATTGCAATTAGAAAAGAAATGAGATATTTTAGTAAAAAAAAATGTCATTGCATTTATATGTCATATTAATATACAAAAGATAGGTTATGTGTTTTTTTTTTTTCATAATAAAAAAAAATTAAATGCTACCATGTTTTATTTCAATCTTCAATCGAAATAAATAACACACAAGTTTTGTGGGCAAATATACAATTAAAACTGACAGCCTTGGGTTTAAAAAAAAATATTTTTGTGTTGTGACGTTTACTAATATTTTTTAATCATGGCGCAGAAAAAACGATAATTGACTAAAAATTTAATGTTGGGAAATGAGTATTCAAGAACATAGAACTTAACCAAACTATATTTAGAAACATTTTAATGATCCTTAATCATATAAGAGGGTTTGGCGAAGATATCAAATTAAACATAATTTCAAAAAAACAAGTTTGCAATAAGATATCCATTCCGTAAACAATACATGACTTATTTTAGATTTTTTTATGAATAATGTTTGCTCGTGACTTACATAATTTACTCCTCATATATAGTCCAATAGTTAGAATAGAATTAATTTACATCCATACATGCTATCCGAGTCATATTTTATAGTTAAATATTACAATATTAACATGATAATATTTAGTAACACATTTCCAACACGCACAAGAAAAATTTACATACAGCGAATCAGCTGTCAGAACTTGTAAATAATAATAGACAAGCGTCGGTCAAACTTCACATAGATAATATAGTACTATTGGATCGGTAATCTATGCAACTTTGACCCGCTTGCACCAAGGTGATTTAACCTTGGTTAGTGGAAAAGAAGACCAAATAACGAAATTTTGTCTTGCACCACCACTGACCAGAGATCAAGCGACCAAATAAATAGCAAAAAGTTAAACCACCAAAATTGAACGGTTAACATCGCTAGTCGGGTACTAAGTTCGGTGCTTTCGAGTTATCAACTGTCAAATACGTTATTATGTATAATCAGTGGCCGCGGTTTTTGTTAAAACTACAATATCAAAATGACGTGGACAAATGTTGAAGAGAAATTTGGATTGCAAATGAAGATAGTAAGTTTTAATAACATTTGATATCCAATCAATTCTTTTTTGTATTGTTCATAATATGTAGTTATTATAAACGCAACAATATCTTTCATGTGCATTACCACCTTCCCGGCTTCAGTGAAATGTTTACCGTATATTATATTATTATCTAGTATGTTTACAATAAATGGAACTAAATTCAATTCGGTAATACTCCAGTTTAGTCACTCCTAATGATTTCGAGGTTATCTTATATACGATTTGAATATAACCTAGTGTTAAATCTTGTTGAATTTCAGAATACGCCGGCGGATATGGAGGAAGTGGCGGTTATGCTGCTCAATACTCTGTGCCCCCACCAGCAACTGGGGTGAGTGCCCACGGCGCCCCAGCTAGAATTGCTCCCAATGGGGAAAACAAGGTTTGTGTATTTTTGATTCTTTTTATTTACAAAATTGGTTTCTTTCTCGTAATTCGCTTAAAATATCATTGGAGGCTTGGTGGCTAATATATAAAATGTATAATTGACCTCCTACCGAGTCCTACAGTGATGTTGGACAATTGGTAGCCTGAGTTGGCTCTCACATAGCTATCAGGGTTGAGATGTTGTTTCAGACATTTTCTCTCATGCAATATTGTTTCCTTGAAAAGTGTACCTACCCGTGCGACCAAAAAGCTAATTTTCAAAATTACTAACAACTATTGCAAAAGTTTTTAAATTTAACAATTTGACGTCGTGGTTCAGAGCATTTTATTTCTTTGTACATGTCTAAAAAAAGACTGTTCGTAATCTTACAGTCACTTTTCTAGAAAATCATTGCATTATTATCCTTTTATTATTGCCAATGGATGAGTTACTGTTGGGCATACTTCCTCATATAAACATGATTTTTCAGGAGCAGACTACAACAACGGAGCTTATAATGTAACACCTAAGGAGGCTCTAACTCTAGAGGGTACGGTGGTGCCAACACCAAGAAAGGACAGTCAGGTGGTTACAGCGGGTCCAATGTCAGCGAAGGTGACAGGGGCTGCAATGCTGGAGATGGCCAGAATGGGTACGGGGCGCCTTTGAAGGCGGAGAGGGTACAGAAGGGCCAGTGAGGCCAGGGGACAATGAGCGTGGGTATGGAGGGGACAACGAGCGTGGGTATGGAGGGGACAACAGGGGGTATTGGAAGTAATGAGAGACGAGTATACAGGAGAGGGGGCGGAGTAGGATATGTGTAAGTTTTCCTGCATCATATTATTATTTTATACACATAATACTCTTAACATGTCATGTTTCCCTAGTCAACTGATAACAAACTTGTTTCAATAGCAACCTATTACATGCAAATGTATTTTTATTTACAGAAATGAAACTGAGAAAGAAATCTAAATATTGAAGGGAGCAGTTTGCAGTGGAATTTGGTAAAATGCTACGATCTAGGAATATGCATCAGCGACTGCAGTAAATGGCCTTAAATTTCTCTTAAGGATATAATAAACCCGAGACAATCAAGTGGAATCCTTAGAGGTCCAAATATCATCATCATTCTCCTTTTGATCTCTATGTGAAAATGAAGATGAACGTAATTATGTAGTATGTTCTTTAAAATTCTTCTTCCATATACAATTAAAAATCATCAGGATCAACTATTATTTATCATTTAGTAGCAGCGTGTAAAAGTTGGTACAAGATTTTGTCTACCAGTCAACATCTGCAACTCCTTATACTTCACAAGGGATTTAAGACTATCACCAAGGAGATCATTTTTATTAAAATTAATTTATAGTAGGAGAGACCTGTTCAAATTTATTCATTTAAAGGAGATTCAAATATTAGTATCCTTAAAAGTTAAATCTTGTATTGATAAAATTTTTATGAAATGGTATAATTATTTCACTATGTATGTTACAATTTTATACATAACGTGACTAAAAAAACTTAGTAATGGGTTGTTTTCCTACGGATACGCTGCTACTATAAATAGCGGTGAATATGTCAGTTGAGAACATTATCAATATTGTTTCCGTATTAACAAAAAACAATGACATATAATTTTGAAAGACGCCGTCTTGTCAGACGACACACCGTTCCCTAGGAACTCACTGCATAAGGGATAGTTTTGGCCAAGTATGTGTACAATAATATGATCCATGGAGATCATTATACCCCTTATGATTGCCATATGATACCATAATATATTTGATTAACAAAACAATTAGGTAATATAAAAATTATAATAAGTACTAAGTAAGCATGTTAGAAGGTAAATAACAAGAAATAAAGAATATGTAGAAAAATATTCATATTCCTGTTCCTTGGTAAAAATGAGCAATAATTTCTCAAATTCTTTCATGAGCTAAGGAACATTTTTTCTCTTTTACCTCCTTTTTAAGGACATCAATAGTACACTATTTTATACTATGCCCCTTATGTTTTATTTCATTCAATTTGTATTGCCTTTTATTGGTTGCCATAATCTGTAAATAAACGAGAAATCCTACTGTGTTTTTGCTTTTATATCTAACGAACATAGACCCAGAGCTGGAAAATAGAGTTTTAATCGTTGATATTGGACACCATGGAAACTACGAGCTAGAACCAATTAATGGGCGACGACAGTTCTTTGTCATTTTGTTTCTCGTTGTTAGTTTCTTGGTGACTATATCAACGATCAAGAACATATGCTCTATTTTCCAACTCTGGGTTTACATTCGTTTGGTATAAACACACCCGAATAGATCTTCAATGCTTTGGGCAGAAGGTGCTTGCTGATAATCCATTTCAAAAAAAGAAAGTCTTGTGTAATTCTATCACACAATGTAATTTCAACAAATTTTCTGAGAATGCCATCTCCTTTATGAAATGTAAAAGAGTTTTTTTTAAAACTTATTGTTGTTCATATTATGCATAGCACTTATGTTTATTATTTTTGTAATTAAAGAAAATATAAAAAAAACAGTGGATAGTTTCATTTAAGCCATAGAGCAGTTGACAAAGAAATGGTGTCGCACAATGGAATATCTTCCAGTTAAAGCGTAGGTTCTCAACGGAGGTGCTAACATACTCCTGTGGGAATTTGGTACTTTCAAGAGGGTAGTAGAAGACCCGGAGAAAATTAAATAGTAAGAGGGTATATAGATAAAATAAAGTTTGAAAAGGAAAAAAGTCATCCTTGTGCATTTAATAATTGATCTCATTAGAGCAGTTTACTATCTACTAAGAAATAGAAGTCTTTGTTGTCATCACTCATCGCAAAGGCGAAAGCTGTTGTGATGAGAGGTGTTTATTTTAACTGTAATAAAGAAATAGGTGAGTGATCTAGGATCCGCGTTCCATGTTCCTAGATAAGCCAGTGATAGTATAGAGAAACTTCAAAGAATTTCAGGCGAGCACAAACGTATGCAAACAAATAACAAGTCAGATAAACCCAAAATCCAGTATGAGCGTTCTTAACACAACCACATTGAAGATTACAAATCTAATATAACATGAGATATTTGAAAGATTCCGGCTTTCCAAGAAACAAAAATCATTTTGGAACACGCATTATAACATAATTTGACAAACGTCAAATGGTTCTAAACAATAACAACGTTTGTGCGCATGCGTGCATCTAGAGTGACCATAGTAAAATAATTATTTAAATTTAGGATATTATGCTGCCACGTTAGTCTCTAGAGATCATAAAATCACTTTTTGTAAGATTAATTGTCATGTAAAATATAAATATTTATTAAAACTTAATTAAAGTTAATTTTACAATCGATAAAGTTTATGTTATCATAAGTATATTTTTCGATAAATCTCGAGAAGTAACCCATTTATCATTATACACCTGGCATCCCAGAAATAGTAAACCATAGATCAAAAATGGCTGGTGCAAGACAATTTTATTTGTGGACTTGATCTCTGGTTTACTAGTTCCAGACTTCGCCATATTTAGTCCGTCTGATGGCGCAAGCGGGCCTTTGGGGTGTCATGATAAAAACAGCTGATTAGCTGCAAAAGACGGAGGTTTTGTATGAGAGGAGCTGCTAGAAGTCCGTATAAAACGTTCTTATTATATATTTTCGTAATTTGTGTTTATTGGGTGTCTACGTGATAAACTGAAGATGATTAAATCGTGTTGTGCGTAAAATTGTACTCATTTTTTATTTATACAAAAAAAAATTAATGAAAAGAAAATAAATATTCTGGATGAGAATTAAAAAAAAAATGATTTCCAAGGTTTCTATTGCAAGGAACACCAGTGTAAAAAACAATTATTACACAATTAGGTCCTAAATGTATGTTTTCTTTCAAAAAAAAAGTATGGAAAATAGGGGTTCATAAATATTGTCCTAAAAAATGTCTATTCTGTATTATTCGCTATAGGAAGCAAAATGCATAACAAAACATGCCCATTCATCACAAACCAACAGATTTTTTTAAATAAGAGTATTGTAATCGGAGAATTTTGCTCTCAAACATGAGCAATTTTGTATGGGCTCCCATACAAAGAATTCTCCCTTGCCGCTAGTCACGTGACTTTCTATACAAACAGTGTTGTCACGGCTTGGCTGTATGTTTGACAGCTCGCATTACCAGTCCATGAATATAATACTATGGTTTTTCGCTTCGGCTTCTCGTGGCGGACGGTCGTCTCTCTGGCTCTGAGTGTGTTTACGTTTATTATTATTATTTCTTGTGCAGGTGTTCAGTAGTGACGTCATTTATTTACATCGCTGGGAAAAAACAGATATTTATAAAACCATTTATTATTTTTTCACTTTAATAATAATATTATTGTTTTTTTTTTCTTTTTCACTTATTAGTGTTAAGTAGGTTTAAGTACCCATTTATTTTTTTCTCTTTTTCATTCTAAAATTAGATTTTTTTGTTGTTATTTTTTTTTCAATACTAATGTAGCATCATGGGAGACCCCCCTAATAAAGACCCCGATAAAATCAGATTAGACGATGTAAACTCTAGCACCAAGAGAAGAAGAACGGATGATTCTTCTCTGATGTCCGATTCTGGGACAATCATGGATACTCAATTTCCTTCATCAGTAACTTCTCCGAGTACCGAGGCCCAACCTAACCCCGAAGGAAAGGCTCCGGCCAGGTACCCTCAATCTTCTCATGGTCCATTTTTGGTCATAGTAGAAAATAAAAACCCTGACAAACATCTTCACCCAATGGTATTTGGAGGTCTAGTGGCTAAGAATGGCGTTAAAGGCATCGTAAGTGGTGGCGTGCGTTCAGACGGTAGAAATAAAATAGCTGTGACTTTTTCATCTGCAAATTCAGCGAACTCATTCATTTCTAATGATATTTTATCTACATACAATTTGAATGCATTCATTCCAAGCTATAAATTGTATAAACATGGAATCATTCGCGGAATACCAACAGAGCTTAAAGACGAAGAAATCTTTGAGAATATTGAGGTTCCCTCTTCTTGTGGAAAGCTCAATAATCTTCGAAGGCTAAACAGAAGGATTACAGCTCCAGATGGGACTACTATATGGAAACCATCTACCACTATTTTGTTATCATTTGAGGGCCAATCCCTGCCTGAGCATATATATTTGTTCTATAACTCCATCAAAGTGGAGTTGTACGCTCGTCCATGTTATATTTGTCATCGTTGCCTTAGATTTGGACATACTAAAAAGAACTGTACCTCTTCCCCTAAATGCTTCCGTTGTGGTGAAAATCACCTTGGTGAATCTTGCCCAGATAAAGAACTCCCTCCAAAGTGTTCCCATTGCAAGGGAGAACACTTGACGACAGATGTTTCTTGCCCTGAATTCATCAGGCAAAAGAAAATAAAATACATTATGGCATCTGAAAATATTTCTTTTGTTGAAGCCGTCAAACAAACTCCCCCTTCAAAAAAATTTTACAGTGAGGTGGTTTCGTCCTCACAAAAACAGTATGGTTCATCTACAAAAAATAAACCTACCACCCCTGTTACACGTCCTGTGGTAAAACCAAATCTAGATAAAAGAGCCACAGAGGCCCTTCTTTCATATTCCAATGGGCAATCCACAAATCTCCAAAATGGCTGCGCTCTTAAAAATATAGAAACCGTTCCTTCCACGCTTTCATACAATTCAGAAAAAAACCAACTATTTAAAATGCTTTCCCAGATTCTCTCACTAGTTATTTCTAGTCCTAAAGATGATGTTATTCCTTTGATTCTCCCTATGCTTACAAAAGTATTTGAAAAGATGTCTGACAGTGAGAATGATGTGTTGTGCAACCTTAGCACAACGCATTAATCGATCGTTTTATACATTTATATTTCAATAAAATAATAATCATGGCAAATTTACAAGATAACAATAAAAACAAAAGAGATCATTTAAATTTATTACAGTGGAACAGCAGAAGTGCCGTATCAAATAAACACGAAATAATTCAACTCCTCCATGACTTGGACATTGATATCGCATTGATCCAAGAGACATGGCTCCTTCCTCATTTCAATTTTAATGTACCAGGTTATGTATGCTCGCGTTCAGATAGACTATATGGAAGAGGTGGCGGAGCTGCCATATTAGTTGATCATAGAATACCTCACTCTGTAATTAATTTACCACAAAACCCGTACTTGGAAATAGTGGCGATCCTTGTCGATGGGATCGCATATGTATCAGTTTATATTCCTCCCAACACCGGCTTCGACGTCGGATTCTTTGACGCTGTTGTCGCACTTCTTCCTTCATCTTTCGTTATCTTAGGAGACCTGAACTGTCACTCCAACGTTTGGGGAAGCTCTATCTCAGATAGAGCAGGGAATTCTGTCCTTTCGTTTTTAGATTCTCATAACTTATGTATTGTCAACGATGGTTCTCCAACTAGAATGACCCCTCCAGGCCAGAACAAAAGCGCAGTAGATTTATCTATTTGTACCAATAACTTAATGGCTTCCCTCCACTGGTCGATTATGGATGACCCTCGATCCAGTGACCATTATCCGATTGTGATTCAATTTCATACTAAACCTATCAAAAATTCTCCTCACGGAAGACAATTATACAATTTGAACAAAGCAGATTGGAATGCCTTCTCTAGACATCTAGATAATAACGTTCCATCATTAATTTCAAAAGGAAACGAATGTTCAAATGTGGATGAAGAAAATACTGTATTATTAGAGTTTATTTACTCAGCTGCGGATGAAAGCATTCCTAAAAAGGCATGTAATAATCGCCCTAGAAGAAATGCCCCTTGGTGGGACGAAGAATGTTCTGAACTCATCAGAGATCGAAAGGAGGCTATGCGCAAAGTTCGGAAAAATTTTAGTTTGGATGCCTTCTTAACGGCTAAGTCTATCCAGGCTAAAGTCAAAAGAAGATTAAGACAAAAAAAGAGACAGGGATGGCAGAAATTCTGCTCTTCGCTGTCTCCCCATTCTCATTCGTCATACGTGTGGAGCATGATCAAGAGATTTAAGGGTTCTTTCTCTCCTTCCTTCCCTAAAGAAGGAGTAGAGACCTGGTTACCTGAATTTGTGAATCTCTTGGCTCCCCCATATGCGCCACGTATTGATCAAATTTCTCCTCCTTGTTTAAATTACTCCAGCTCAGAAACATTCTCTTTTCTTATTTCACCCTTCGTAATGGGGGAACTAATATGCTGTCTGCAGCGTGTAAAAGACTCTGCTCCAGGTTTAGATTTGATCCCATATACATTTTTCCAAAAGGCCCCACCATCTTTCCTAGAATATTTTTTGTCTTTTGTAAATAAAATTCTCATATCTTCTTCTGTTCCTGAAAGTTGGAAAAAACAACTTATCATTCCAATACCTAAACCAAAAAAAGACCCTTCTTTAGGTTCCTCGTACAGACCTATTGCCCTCTCATCCTGTATTTTGAAAATTCTGGAACACCTCCTAAAAAATAGAATTGATTGGTTAATTGAACATAAGTCAATCCTTCCCAAATCCCAATACGGTTTTCGTAAATCCCTTTCTTGTATTGATAATCTTAGCTTACTTATCTCCGACGTACATATAGCTCTTTCCAAAAAAGAGTTTACAATCGCAGTATTCCTCGATATCGATTCCGCATATGATAATGTTTGTCTTTCCACTCTTTATAAAAAAATGATAAATCTTTCCTTTCCGGAACCCTTTGCCAAATTAATTTTCAACATATTTTCTGAAAGAACCATCGTCGTCAATCATGGTGAGAAAAATGTGAGTAGAAGCGTGTGGAAGGGACTTCCTCAGGGATCCGTTTTGAGCCCAACTTTATTTAACCTGTACTGTTCTGATCTGGAATCTCTTATTCCACCTAACTGCTCTATTGTCCAATATGCTGATGACATCGCAATATATACGTCAAACAAAAATCTCTCCCTTGCTGAGGAGTGCATATCTTCTGCTATTGATAAGATCAACAAATGGATGTTTGATAATTCCTTGAGACTTTCGGCCCATAAATCACAATCAATAGTATTCTCTAGAAAACATAACAACCCTTCAATCGTACTAAAATCTGAAGGTCTTCCAATTCCTCAAGTGGAGGAAGTTAAATTTTTAGGCCTTTTCATAAACAGGAAGCTATCATGGCATTCCCAAATTAATCATATATCTCAAAAATGTGAAATAGGTATCAATATGTTGAGAGCTCTGTGCAACATATCCTGGGGATCACACCCTTCCACATTAAAGCTACTTTATAATGCCTTAATCCGAAGTCATTTGGATTACGCGAGTTTCCTATTTGACCCTCTCCCAAAAACTTTGGAGTCTAAATTGGACAGGATTCAGACAAAGTCCCTGAGGTTGATTCTAGGAGCTATGCAATCTACTCCAAATAACGCCCTTCAGGTCGAATGTGCTGATATGCCATTGAGAATTCGACGTCGGTATTTGTCGGATTGTTATTACTCGAAAAAGATAATGTACGAAGGACATCCTTTAACCAGCAGAATTGCTGTACTCAATAACATCGTAAGAAATGATAGATTTTGGTTGAAACGACAACCACCTAATCTGTGTGAAAGTTTTTCGAGCATCAACTTCCATGTAAAAAAATACCCATTTCCCTCCCCTATATACAACCTCCCATTCGAAGCTTTAATCTTTAGACCTGATACCGTTCCACACATGGGTTTAGACAAATCTTGTTTGATGTCTGCCCAACAAATAAACAGTGAATTTCAGTTTCAAATTGAGTCTAAATGGCCAAAGCATATTCAAGTTTACACTGATGGCTCCAAAACTACTTCCGAGGAATGCGTGGGTGCAGCAGTCCTTATCCCCTCTCTCGATATAAAAGTTCTAATCAAGTTACCTCCAGAAGCATCGATTTTCACGGCGGAGTGTGTTGCGTTGCTGAAGGCTCTTGACATCGTCAGTGATCTTAAATTCGATAAAACGGTTATATTCACAGATTCCCTCTCATTGGTCCAATCTCTCTCTTTCTCAGACCCATTTCGTATGGATAATGAGATATTATTACAAATTAAGAAGGAACTATTTGATCAAATGAATAACCACCAGGAGACAGTCATCACGTGGATCCCTTCACACAAGGGTATACAATATAATGAACAAGTTGATTCTCTAGCGAGATCAGCATCTATTTCTGGGACCATTCTTGGGAGTTTTGTTCTTCCTATAAGTGACCGGAGGCGCAATATGGAGGAGGCAGCCTTTAAAAGATGGGAAATCTTCTGGGATAGAGAGAGCCTTACCAAGGGATCTCTTTACAAAGCTATCAAAAATAATATCTCCAAAAAACCCTGGTATCATGGTTTGAAGTTGACCCGACCTCAAATCGTTAACATTTGCCGAATGCGTTTTGGTCACCATAGACTGAACAGTCATTTGTTCAAAATTAATCTAGTCGACAGTCCATATTGCGAGTGCGAGCTGGATCTGGAGAGCTTGGACCATGTGTTCTTTGACTGTCCTTTAAGAGACAGATACGAATTGTACAATAGAATGAATATTCAACTCCCTATCAATATGACCCATCTCTTGTCCACTCCTTCGAAGAGCATATACAAACATATTTTGGTGTACATAGAGAAAAATATGATTTTATTATAGATAGCTATTTTATGTTTAGTATTATTATTATTATTTTTTTTTTTTTTTTTTTTTTTTTTTTTTTTCTCTCCATGTCTATTTTCCGTCTGTGAGTAAGTCTTACTTTGCTGCCAGTTGGCACAAATCGTCCTTTACGTGACGTAATGCCATATTTATATAATAATAATAATAATATAATACTATCATAGACTTTTATACATATACCTAGACAGCGTAGTAGCCGTGGAAAATGTGTCGATTTGCGCGGCACTTTTTTGTTAGCTGGTTGGCAAGACATTGGTTTCTGCTATACGTTTTCTTGGCGGTTCCTCGTGTTTCGTTATAAAATCTTAATTTTTATACCCTGTTGTTTTACTGTTAATGGATGTATTTATAATATTGAGGGTTTGTCTAGTGTTTTGTGTTAATTATAATCCGGTTTTACTTTTTATTTTAAGTTTTGTGTAGTTTTAAAACATTGTCTATAGGTATAGTTTCTAATTTTAATATTAAGATATTTTTAAGTTAGTCACAGCTGTTTTGGTAATATTTTTATTGTTAACATTCGTGGTTTAACAGAACTATTATTTATATTATTATTATAGTAAAAAGACTTTCTAGAGGTATATTATGATTATGTACCTACCTCAAATACCTAGTATAGTGTATGTGATCAAAGACGCATATCTTAAAATTTTCGATAACTACTGACATATTTTGGTTTAGAGAACTTCTTGATCTAGATCAAGGGCGGATCCAGGGGGGTCATGACCCCCCCCCTCTGGGCTAGGGACAGGTCTTATATCTTTAATTACAGTACTTACATTTAAAAATAAAATACCTACTTTTCTATTATAATTATATTTTTTTAGGAGGAAAAGTGTTGTTTCAAGATACCAAATTTAGGAAATGACCTTTTTTTAGGAAAAGTTTAGTTTCTAGATACCAAATTTTGGAAATGACCTTTTTTACTATGTGACCCCCCCCCCTGTCGCCAAAGCTGGATCCAAGGGGGGTCAGGGGGTCGAGACCCCCTGGGCTGGGTCCAGGACTTATATAGTTAAGTACAATACTTACATTTATTAATAAAATACCTACTTTTCTATTATAATTTCCTGCGGGTCGTGACCCCCTCTGGATCAAAAGTTTAAATTCCAGATAGATATCAAATTTAGGAAATTACCTTATTTTTTTTTAGGAAAAGCGTAGTTTCCAGATACCAAATTGTGTAAGTGACCTTTTTTAAGGAAAAGTGTAGTTTCCAGATACAAAATTTTGGAAATGACCTTTTTTGACTCCCTGGTATTTTATCTACATAATAATTCAGTAATGTATGTATATTTATTTATTTATTTGTTTCACTCCAACTGTATGTCGGAGCATTACGCTAAAAGCGTAGGTTCTGCGTTGAATTTTTTTCTTCGCAGTTTTTCGCAAATACAATTGTGGTAATCTGAGATACAAATATTTACATTTCATTAAATATATTTTAAGTTGCGATGGTATGGACACGTAGAACGGAGACCGCAGGAACATATTGTAAATCAGGCCATCAACATGAGTGTTCCACGTGTGACAAACAGAGGACGACCAAAGAATTCCTGGGTGGTGCAGAGGCGTGACCGGATGCGAAGATTGGGATTGGAAGAGGTGGTGCAGGAGAGACGGACTTATAGCCTAAGAACGAGGAGGGCTGACCCCAACAGTCTACTTAGACGCTAAGTTGGGAGCAAGCTAGGGAGAAGAAGAAGAAGATTAAATATATTTTAAGTTATTAATAAATTTCTAAAATTATGAAATCTTCATAGTAAAATTTCACTAAACACGGAAAGCCATCTTTTGAAAACAAAATTACTCATGTAAAAATTACACGGAATCGGAGTAATGCGGTATGAAAATGTATTTAAAAGATTAAAGATTGATTTGAAATACATACAAATGTAATTCAAATGTTATAAACCTTATAAAATAATGATTTTCATAAAATTTATCAAACGCTACTCCATTTTGAAGTAAATTTTGACATATTATAAGAATATGGCCACCGTTGTTAGAACAGTTGTAGCCATCGGAATCAAAGTTAAATTAGATGCCTCTCTGCATATTAATGTACATAATTATTTTTATATAGAACTGATGTAAAATGATTCAAGATAATAGAGTTTAGGTAATAAAATTTATGAATGAAAATTTAATTTGAAATTTGTATGAACATCCATAAAATAGCAAGAATTGAACGCTAAAACAGGTAGGTACATACCCACATCTGTATCTCAAAACATTACCAAAGTGAATTTGACAGCTCAAATATTATGTTGCAGCAAACAATAGTAAACAAAACTTCCTGTTTATTTTGGAAAAGAATCAGATATGTAATTATTTTGGTAATAAAATTCACTTGATTTATCCACATAAAAATTAAGCAATATATTTTTTTTTTCTAGATTACCGGCGACTCATTCATTTGCGAACATATTGCGCCGTGGTTTTACTTAAGCAATATAATGTACGGATAAAACTTCTTCAAAGATAACAGATATTAGATAATATGTAGGTATTAACGACACTATTCAAAATTCGGGCGGTAATGTTTGTCTTCGAAACTTCTAATCATGAGAATTCTCAACATGTCGAAAAATCTCATGTATGCAACAAGTAGATATTTAATAATCAATAAGATAATAATCTTATAGTGGTTGGATGTTAGAGATTGCTACGGCTATAATCCCGCCATTGCCACTACTTGTCTATACACTATTTTTTGTACACTATTTTTAATATGCATAAAGTATAAAATAAATAAATATAAGGTGAGGAATGAGAGTATTAGAAAGCAATGTTGAGTGGATGTTAGTGTAGTGACTAGAATGAATGTTAATAAATTAAGGTGGTTTGGGCATGTAGAGAGAATGAACGAGGAAAGAATGACAAAAAGGATATATAAATCTGAAAGAATGGGTGCACGCAGACGAGGTCGACCTCGAATGACATGGTCCGATCATATCGGTTCAGTCTTAGAGGAGGGCCAAGTCAGGAGTAAAAGAAATAGGAGAGCATGTATGCGGAATGTTATGCGTTTGGAAGAAGCGAAAGAGGTTTGTTTGGATAGGAAAGAATGGAAATCCGTACTCTCTGGCTACCCCCTTCGGGAAACGGCGTGATGGGTAAAAAAAAAAGTGTAGCGTTTATTTGATAAGGAATTAAATTAGATTCAACTAAGAAGGTAGGCTACATAAAACAAGCGTGTTAAATTAGAAATGTTTATTAAATAATATGATAATTTTGAGATGAACAAATCACAATAATAAGCCAGCTAATAATACGCGTCGTATAAACAAGAAAACGCGGGAAGTGGTGGAGCTTGTAAAACATGTAGTTGTATATGTACGACTACATGTAAAACCACTAGCGCGCGGAAAACATAGGCGCCAGTGAGTAATCCACGTACCAGGCGACATGCCGGTAACGTAGGAATCTACAATTTACTATGTAGGTAATTACCTACTTACATACTTATGTTATGTACAAGTAGCCACCTACAAAAGTTATGTATGAAGATGGCATTTTATACAAAATTTTGTAAACAAACGAACCGTAGCTGGGCAACGCGAGTGGTAACTGCCAATATTCGCTATATCAGATTTGAACGATTTATTGATGCAGAATAGGTACCTTATTTTTTAATTATTTATTTTATATCAAAATATAGTTAAGTCCTTATTAAATCATACGAAACCTTTATGTTTCAGCCAAAATAAACCAATTCATGTTTGATCACTTCAATTTTAATATTTGTACCTACTTAAAAAGTATTCTTTGAGTATTTTCTTCAAAACGTCCTTATAATTATTTTAGTTGATGCATTATGGTTGTAAGCCCTCGAATGATTACGGGAATGCATATTTGCTTTATTTGTTAAAATTTTCTATGATTGATTTGATAAACTAAAATACAATGGACCTAAATATGAAGGGAGCACATATTTGGAAGGGAAAAAAACTCAAATACAGTGTATTTATTACAGAAAGCGTTCTTGTATACTGAAAACGGCTGTCAGTTGACGTAAAATTCAACATGGCGGGTCAAAATATACAGAGATCAGCTCACAATCAAGCGATCTGCGTTAAACTCAAGATTAAAATTTAAGTAAGGCTTAAGTCAGAAATTTTATCAATAAAAGATGCTTAGCCAGTGATGCATCTTAATCTAGACAAAAAGTTAAGCAATACCTTAAGCGAAGTGTGGATAACGCATGCGCATTGTCCCGGTTTCGCCATTTGACATATCGTGAATTGTTTTTTTGTTTTCAAAAAGCTACGTTTGAGTAAGAGTCTTGTACAGTTCTATCACATATAAAAAATCTCTGATAGAACTATACAAGACTCTTTTAATTTTTATTTTAAAATGGATCATTCTACTCTTTTGACATACCTACCCAGATTTCACTATACAAATTTCCGCCATTGTTGCAAATTAAGTTGTTTCTCAGCTCTCGTCTAATCGGACATTATTGATAAGAGAAAGGTTAGCAAAAGATTAACGAGTTAAGTCACGATTAATTAAGTCAAACTTAAGTATTAATTATGCGTGTGATTAATAATAAGACAGTAATTCAATTTATTTTTCACAATTTCCCTCATTACTAAACAAATATTCTCTGTAACTCTTTTCCTTTCTTCCGGGAATCTTCTATCAGAAATTTTTGATATGTCATTGTGACAGTACAGTGTACAAGACTCTTTCATTTTTATAGACAATGTTTACTGCACTACAGATTTAATTAAAATAATCATTTTTTCATTTTAAAATTTTAAATAGGTAAGTATATTGGAAAAATAATTATTTTAAAATCATAATCATAGCTTTTTGAAAACAAATAACCAATCCCGATATGTCAAATCAAAGATAATATAAATATATCTAGTGTAGTATGTCAATTGGCATGATTATGATTTATGATTCTAAATAAAAAAATTGGTGAAAGCAGCACAATGCGCATGAGTTATCCACACTCCCTAGTAGACTTTAAACTACCCCCTGCAGTCGCTCAAGGTATTGCTTAACTTTTTGTCTAGATTAAGATGCATCACTGGCTAAGCATCTTTTATTGATAAAATTTCTGACTTAAGCTTTACTTAAATTTTAATCTTGTGTTATTAATAGGACGGAAAATGTTTTAGAAGTTATTCGCTATATCTTTTTCTTCGGTATAACGATCCACTCGCTATGAGAGTAGCATATTGTGTAATTAAAGCACTAGATTGAGTAAATATTTTACTGCAAATTTTACACTCGTATGGTTTTTCTGCCGTGGGGTTGCCGGCGAAGAACAGCACCTCTGCTCTTTTGGCTGATTTTTCGAGCATCCTGTAAGAGGCAGGAAATCGAAGAATCAGATCGGGACCGTGAGGTTGACCACTTCACTTCCTTAAATTTCAACTGGTCAGAAAGGGCACAATGAGCCTCGGACGCCTTCAAGCGCAATGGAGAGCTCTTGATGCCTCCCTATGCTCCCGAGTGGGGCTTAGGCCCCCGCATTGCTGGTTGGTTTGGGGGGTGATTCACGGCGGGCTTGATTTGTCCGGGGCCGGCTTTTTGGTCTGATTGCTTCGATCGAGGTCGGTTTCGTGCGGGTCGGGTTTACTGCGTATTGGTCTCCTCCGGGCTGGCTTGCGGTGTGCCTTAAAGGGAGAATATAATAATATAATAATGGTTTTTCTCCGCTATGGAGTAACATGTGTGTCTTAAAAGCATCCGATCTAGTGAACTTTTTACTTACACTAGTATGGTTTTTCTCTGCTATGGAGTAGCATGTGCGTCTTTAAAGCAGCAGCTTGAGGGAACTTTTTACTGCAAATTTTACACTCGTATGGCTTTTCTCCGGTGTGGAGTCTCATGTGTGTTTTTAAAGCAGAAGGTTGAGAAAATTTTTTCCTGAAATTTTACACTCGTATGGCTTTTCTCCGGTGTGGAGTCTCATGTGTGTTTTTAAAGCAGAAGGTGTAGAAAATTTTTTACTGCAAATTTTGCACTCGTGTGGCTTTTCTCCGCTATGGAGTAGCGTGTCTTTCTTTAAAGCGCTAGATTGAGTGAACCTTTTACTGCAAATTTTACACTTGTATGGTTTTTCTCCGCTATGGAGTAACATGTGTGTCTTTAAAGCATCCGATCGTGTGAACTTTTTACTGCATATTTTGCACTCGTGTGGCTTTTTCCGCTATGGAGTAACATGTGTGTCTTTAAAGCATCCGGTCGAGTGAACTTTTTACTGCAAATTTTACACTCGTATGGCTTTTCTCCGGTGTGGAGTCTCATGTGTGTTTTTAAAGCAGAAGGTTGAGAAAATTTTTTACTGCAAATTTTACACTCGTATGGCTTTTCTCCGGTGTGGAGTCTCATGTGTGTTTTTAAAGCAGAAGGTGTAGAAAATTTTTTACTGCAAATTTTGCACTCGTGTGGCTTTTCTCCGCTATGGAGTAGCGTGTGTTTCTTTAAAGCGCTAGATTGAGTGAACCTTTTACTGCAAATTTTACACTTGTATGGTTTTTCTCCGCTATGGAGTAACATGTGTGTCTTTAAAGCATCCGATCGTGTGAACTTTTTACTGCATATTTTGCACTCGTGTGGCTTTTTCCGCTATGGAGTAACATGTGTGTCTTTAAAGCATCCGGTCGAGTGAACTTTTTACTGCAAACTTTACACTCGTATGGCTTTTCTCCGGTGTGGAGTCTCATGTGTGTTTTTAAAGCAGAAGGTTGAGAAAATTTTTTACTGCAAATTTTACACTCGTATGGCTTTTCTCCGGTGTGGAGTCTCATGTGTGTTTTTAAATCAGAAGGTGTAGAAAATTTTTTGGAAGTGCCTCTAGAGCCGTAGCCGGATCCCGTACCCGCGTCCGTAGATTTGTGTGTTGCCATATTATTACAGTTCATACTATGGTAACACTCAAATGACAGTTAATGTCAAAGCGTGAATTGGCGCGAATTTCGTATTAGTACCAAAGGACAGTTTGAATTTTCGTGCAAATCTCATTGGGGATACATGGGATACTATTAGTATCCGGAAATAATAATTAAACATCTATATTATTCAAAATTTGAATTTTCATTTGCATGTCTTTACATAAAGCTTAGTCTTTTTTACTAATTTTTAATTTTATTTCTTTGTGACTTTTTTTAATAATTTTTTTTAGTGAAATTTTTTTGAATGCGTGAAATGAATTTGTGTTTAAAGCCGAAAGCCGTTTATATTATGTAAAATAAAAAAAATATCAAAAATATGGCTGATTACCTAATTCTAGGAATCCCAATTTTATGTCTCAATTCTTGGCAATTTTGCATGGTTGATAGTGAAGTGTTAATAATAATCAATTATTCAAAAATGAAAGTTGGTGATACAAAGATTTCCCAAATGTTTTGGCTGATAAATATAATAGACGCAAGGAGTATTGAAAATCAAATAAAGTGGCATCATACAGAAAAAGATGCTAAGGAGTCTTTAAAATACTATTATCCAACATTAAGTTGTATAAGAGGTGGCAAGAAATACCACTCAAAAAGTGAAAACTCCACAAGAAATATTCTGTCACAGATTGTCCCGCTTCCATCCACCTTCATGGTAAAAATGTGGACAATTCTTTACTGTGACAACTGTAGTAACCATGCATCCTTGCAAGCTTATTTTAATGCATTGTGGCAGCAGCTACCGTATTGAATAAGAAGCTCAAGAGCAATTGAGATTCATCCTTATCTTCATGGGTCCCTCAATTCTGAGGATCATGACCATCATCATCGTATCAGCCCGTGAACTCAATAATTACCAAATATTTTTTTACGTTTTAACTTCTAAAATGTTATATTGTATCAACCATACTTCTAAAAAATAAAAACATCTACATTAATAAGTATTCTATTGTTACTATTGCTGATAGTTGTAATTTTCTTATACAATTACATTATTGTTCAACAATATTAATAATCAAATCCGTGCTCAGCGACAATTTAATATCATCTGTCAATGTCAATCGTCGGCTAAACAAGTGTCAATTTTTAGTTGTCTATGATAAAATATTGTCTATGGAGATCTACGGACGCCGTACCAAATTTTTGATGTTTCCGTCTACGGCTCTAGAGGCACTTCCAAATTTTTTACTGCAAATTTTGCACTCGTGTGGCTTTTCTCCGCTATGGAGTAGCGTGTGTTTCTTTAAAGCGCTAGATTGAGTGAACCTTTTACTGCAAATTATACACTTGTATGGTTTTTCTCCGCTATGGAGTAACATGTGTGTTTTTAAAGAAGAAGGTGTAGAAAATTTTTTACTGCAAATTTTGCACTTGTGTGGCTTTTCTCCGCTATGGAGTAGCGTGTCTTTCTTTAAAGCGCTAGATTGAGTGAACCTTTTACTGCAAATTTTACACTTGTATGGTTTTTCTCCGCTATGGAGTAACATGTGTGTCTTTAAAGCATCCGGTCGAGTGAACTTTTTACTGCAAATTTTACACTCGTATGGCTTTTCTCCGGTGTGGAGTCTCATGTGTGTTTTTAAAGCAGAAGGTTGAGAAAATTTTTTCCTGAAATTTTACACTCGTATGGCTTTTCTCCGGTGTGGAGTCTCATGTGTGTTTTTAAAGAAGAAGGTGTAGAAAATTTTTTACTGCAAATTTTGCACTCGTGTGGCTTTTCTCCGCTATGGAGTAGCGTGTGTTTCTTTAAAGCGCTAGATTGAGTGAACCTTTTACTGCAAATTTTATACTTGTATGGTTTTTCTCCGCTATGGAGTAACATGTGTGTCTTTAAAGCATCCGATCGTGTGAACTTTTTACTGCATATTTTGCACTCGTGTGGCTTTTTCCGCTATGGAGTAACATGTGTGTCTTTAAAGCATCCGGTCGAGTGAACTTTTAACTGCAAATTTTACACTCGTATGGCTTTTCTCCGGTGTGGAGTCTCATGTGTGTTTTTAAAGCAGAAGGTTGAGAAAATTTTTTACTGCAAATTTTGCACTCGTGTGGCTTTTCTCCGCTATGGAGTAGCGTGTGTTTCTTTAAAGCGCTAGATTGAGTGAACCTTTTACTGCAAATTATACACTTGTATGGTTTTTCTCCGCTATGGAGTCTCATGTGTGTTTTTAAAGCGCTAGATTGAGTGAACCTTTTAATGCAAATTTTACACTCGTATGGCTTTTCTGCGGTGTGGAGTCTCATGTGTGTTTTTAAATCAGAAGGTGTAGAAAATTTTTTACTGCAAATTTTGCACTCGTGTGGCTTTTCTCCGCTATGGAGTAGCGTGTGTTTCTTTAAAGCGCTAGATTGAGTGAACCTTTTACTGCAAATTATACACTTGTATGGTTTTTCTCCGCTATGGAGTAACATGTGTGTTTTTAAAGAAGAAGGTGTAGAAATTTTTTTACTGCATATTTTGCACTCGTATGACTTTTCTCCGTTATGGAATAGCATGTGTGTCTTTAAAACACTAGATTGAGTGAACTTCTTACTGCAAATGTTACACTCGTATGGCTTTTCTTCTCTATGCAGTTGCTCGTGTTCATTTAAAGCACTTATATAAGTGAAAGATTTATTGCAAATATTACACTTGTATAGCTTTTCTCTGCTTTTATTTTTCACATATGTCCGCAAAGTTCGCGATTCCGGGAAGTTTTTATTACAAGCATCATACTCGCATGGTTCATTAGGTATGTCGACGTTCACGTTCTTTAGAAATAGTTCTATTTCATATTCGTTCAATTCATAAATTACAATATCACCTACAAATGATTTGTGATCAGCACACGTGTTGTCCATTAATGCTATTACGTTTACTGTCAGTGGGTCGAAACACTCGAAACTGTCATACAATACAAAGCACTTTTTGTAGCCAAAAAGAAACCACGTTATTTTTTCAATACTCTATATACACCAAACAAATAAGATTTTAACTTATCCAACCCACCCAAAATATCATCAATGATTATTAAAACGCCAAGCGTAAGCACAAATTCTAGAAAAGGCGGGTAATTAAACAGAACTTCCTTATTCTATGATTGTGGATTGAATTGACAGTGAATTGCCCATAGATCATAGAAAAAAATTGATCCAAAGAACAAAGACTGATCTTGGAAAACGCTTCGCAGCCAGTGATATGTTAAAAACATAGATATGCAATTGGACTCCAAAATCTGCACACAAAAACATGAGTCCAAATCAAAACATGAGTCACTACCTGACATCAGTCTTGTTTCGGGTTACCTATTTCAACGATCGAAAGATTACAATCACCTAGGATGTGTGATCGAACGGGAAGTTACCATGGGATGTCCACAGGGATCCGTTCTTGGACCTTTTTTGTGGAATGTCTTATTTGATGATTTATTGAGAAAGGGTAGCAAAAGATTAACGAGTTAAGTCACGATTAATTAAGTTAAACTTAAGTATGAATTAAGCGTTTGATTATTAATAAGACAGTCAGTGTTATTAATAAGACGGTTATCACGATGACGGCTTGATCGCAAAACTCGAACCTACCGCTAACTCTACCGCTGAACTCTTTTTCTACTGATCTTAGTTTTTAAATTAAGCAGTTAGAGTTTTCCTTCCGGTTGTTCTCCGTAGGGTACCTACACGTCATTGTAGTAGTATGTACCTTATTATTTTTGTTAGTATATTTATGTCTATCTGTTGTTGGGAATAGGGTATAATGTTTTCTTTGGGACGCCATAGAAATAACATTTTTGCCTCTTAAATTCTAAAAAGATAGAAACAGTTTAAAATTCATTTAAAAACAAAATTAAAACAAATTAAATATTCCAATATCTTAATATTAATTACTTTCATTATTTAAAATAAATCACATTATATTTCATTTCATTCAATGCTCATATACCTAATCACATTATATTTCATTTCATTCAATGCTCATATACCTAATCACATTATATTTCATTTCATTCAATGCTCATATACCTAATCACTTTAACATAATACACCTATTCGAATATTATAGAAAATAAACTATCTATACCTTCCACATTTCACACAAATGTATTACATCATTAGAATAGTCTTAGTAATAGTAGAATACCTAGTCACATTTTAACACAAATGTATTACATCATTAGAATAGTCTTAAGGATAACAAAATTTGTATTTATCTCAAAAGTTTTGTAAATTAATTCATATAAAAATGCCATTACAATTCACTTCATATAAAATATCCATAAGGTCTAGTAGAAAAAAAATACATAAAATAAAAAATAAATAAAAACTGGTAATATAATATTATAACAAAAAAATGTACCTCTGCTCCATACACAAGTTATATGCTTACAATGGAGCAGTAAATAAATATTATACAAATAGCATTAAGTAATTATTGTATGGTAATATATCTTTATAAAATTGTACTATTATTATTCTTTAAATTAAAAAAAAAAAGTTAAGGTTTAATTTAAGACAAGTTGTTGAATTGTTTTAAATATATTTAATAAGTAAGATATTAAGTCTATTATTTTTTTTTAAATTTCTAAGCTTAATTAAAATTTGGTGAGGCCTAATTCTTTGATAATCTGTAAGAGCTCAGATCTGTAAGAGCAAATATGACATATGTTCAACTTATATGTATGAAAAATCTAACAATAATTGAGCATGGTAGAGTTATTTTTGTATTATACCTAATAGTAATATCTTTTTTTTAATTCTTGTATAATATAGAATCCTTATTTTTTGTTGTGACAACCTTAATGGACAATTTTAAATAAGATATTATCTCGAAACCTGGGACCTTAGAGCAAGTTAATTCTCTTGCTCTAAGCCTGGGAGCCTAGTCTCACCAGTAGTCTATGCTTAACTAACAGTGAAATTTGAAACAATAATGAACAGTGACAATCCACCTTTATGGCCTTATATAGCTACAATAAACCTTAAATTTCATCATCTGTACTAAAGAATTGCCTATACGAATTACCTTCTTTATGTGTTATTTATGTTATATGTATCATTGAAATCACTAGATCGAGTGAACATTTTACAGCAAATTTACAACGCGTGTGGCTTTTCTCAGCTATGGAATAACATGTGTGTCTTTAAGGGGCCTTTCCCCGAAAACACCAGTTTTTGGCAGTTTTACCAAATAGATTACTCTGCAAGTCCGTAATATACAAAGCTGAAAGTTACGATTTATTGTAGAATGAACTTTAATTTAAAAAGTTAGGCTGGCAGATTTTTTAATAAAAGCATGCTTTTCGAGTAATTTTCATTTTACTGGAACATGTCGCAAATTTTTCTCGATAGATAACTCAAAAAATACAATACTTATAGATACGCAAGTTTCTGGATATTTTTACGATTAAGCCAACTCAATAAATTAGCGTGTAACTTTTTTAAATTTCGTCTTTGTTTTCCTGGAAAATCAAAAAAACTTAAATTCTAATTCAAATCTAACCAAAATCTTGCTAAGCTAATATCTAGTAAGATTTTAATATAGGCGGTCCCATATAATGGACTTTTACTTGACCAACCCACAAAAATAATGCTATTGTATATACTTTGATTTATGGCTTGAACTAATTTACGATCTTTGAAAATATTAGCATTGCCTTTTATCTACAGATTTCATTCAAACATGTTTTGAGATTTGTGTAGGTATTATTACCAAATAATAGGTATGTCGTTTGTTTATATTGCAGCTTTGTTGCAGGTATAATTTTGCCTTCGTTTTATACATGTAACCCTTTCTACGAATTAATATTTTTCAATATTTTTGTGTTTGAATTTTTGTGGTCGACTGTAAGCAAACATACAACATCGGCAAATATCCCCACGATTTTATTGTTCACTATCGGTAGCCTAGTGGTGTGGTGCTAACTTCAACCGATCAAGAGGTCCCGGGTTCAGTTCTCGGTCGGGTCGGGTGAATTATTTTTCTTGAACTTGGTGTAATCCAAATTGCGTGGTTTTATTGAGAACATTGTAATCCAAATCGCGTGCTTTTACAGAGAATCTTAATTGACTGATAATGTTATTGTTTATTGTTTACTTTAAATCCCAAAAAATAGGCCGCTATCATACGCATTATATGTATACCTACCATTAGTTTATTTTATTTTTTATATTTAATAAATTTATTTGTTCTCACTCAAAGTGAACACAAATATGTAGGTATATACAGTCTCTGGTCCTCCTAACACAATGTTTTTTTTTTTTTTTTTTTTTTTTAAATGAATCTGTGCTCACTCGAAGTGAAAAAAAATACACTTTTTTGACATTTTCACAGTAAGCAAATGCTTGTGTCGTGAAAGCGGAAATGGTCGACACGGCCGGGATTCGAACCCACGACCTCCGCTGATAATAATTACATCGTGATGTTTCATGCGAGATAAGGTCGATATTTTTTATACAACGTGCTCCGACCGACATCGGTGGCCTAGTAGATAGCATGGACTTCAGATCCGGGGTCCCGTGTTCGATTCCAGGTTGGGTCAGAGTTTTTCGTGTTTTTTCACTTGAAATTTCTACCCAGGGTTGGCCTATCTCAGATTGGACGGGACCGGTTGACTGGAAAAATTGCCTCAGGCAATAAGTTCCACCGGCTATACTGACACCTTTGCATAGAAAAATGTTAATTAATTTATTTATTTACTCTATGATAAATATTTATATTTTTCTGATATTAATTGGTTGAATGAAATGAATTGCTTCGAAAATGCCTTTCATCTCCAGATTTCACAAAAACAAGTTTTAAGTTTTTAATTATATTCAATCAATCAATCAATCAAATCTCCCTTTGAACTCCACTTAGGAGCATAGGGAGGCAACAAGAGCTCTCCATTGCGCTCGATCTTGCGCAATGCTTATGACATCCTCTCACACCAAGTCCATTTCCCTCAGCTCTGCCTCGAAGGAACGGAACACGGTATGAGAGGGTCTTCCACGTCTTCGAGACCCTGATGGGAGGAAAAACAGCGCTCTCCTCGGCCAACTGTCATTCGGCATCCTCAACACATGTCCCAGCCATGCCCATCTCCTCTCCGTAATGGTGGAAGTGATGGGCCTGCGCCGGGTGCGCTGACGTATAGCGTCGTTCGTGATGCGGTGGTACCATCTTATACCCAAAATTCTCCTGAGGCACTTCGTTTCGAATGCAGATACATAATTATATTATAGTGTATTAAAAGTTTAAATCAAAACTCCATTTGAACCACAATCAGGAACATAGGTAGGCATCAAGAGCTTTCCATTACGTCGTTCGTGATGCGGTGGTACCATATTTTACCCAATATTCTCCTGAGGCACTTCGTTTCAAATTCAGATAATTTTTTGTGTCTGGGCTTTGGTCAGGTACCAAGACTCACACCCATACAGGAGAATGTTTTGTTTCAATAAATCAATATTGTAAAGTAGCAGTCAAATTTGCAGACACCATGTCTCCGTAAAATAATAGAAAGGATTTTTTTGTTCTAAATAATAAAGCTATTTCTAGGTACCTGCTAATATATATGTATGGGTAACCAAGTTACCGATGCTTTACAGATGCGATGTACCTATGTCTGTTATATAGTGCTCCCTAAGAAACAAAGACCCTATAAAATTGTTTTCCGTTCCTTCGTACCGGAGCTGGGCGGTTCGAAATGGTGTGCGAGCAGGTCATTGAAGTGAGGTCAAAAAGGGAGTAGGTATGTTATAATATTATGTTTAATATGCATTTATCTATCAATTGATATTGTACGTAAATATGTACATATTATATTGTAAAATAAAATATATTGTAACAATATTATTACAATGAATATATTGTTATGATCGGTTGAGGCGTTCAAAAATCTGTTCTGAGAAATCATGAAAGTAGGGGATGTGTGTAGATCCCATTGTGGGTTCCGAGCGATAAGAAAACAATAACACGGCAACAGTTTGTCGCTAACATAGTCTTTTGTTTAATTTTAAATCTATAGGATATTCTAGTGAAACGGGTTTTTTTTGGATGCTTCGAAGTAGGGTAGATAACCTCTTTAGTGCATGCATTTTATGTTGGGCTAATTGAAAAAACCATTGTAATAAAAGTTTGTTATGATTGTAGATTGTATTGTATCCTTAGTATCAAATTATGTACCTATGTAGTTGTAACTATAAATTAACATAAGTAGGTATGTTGTTTAAAATGTGCGTAATAAATTATGGTTTCTAGAATCGTGAAAAGTAATAGACTTAATTTTTTTGATTAAATAATGTGTATAATTTATAATATGATTTTAGACCGAGAGTTAAATAAATTATATTTAAGACACGTATAAATGATAACACATATGTCTAAGGAGTAATATAAGATATTATAAGACTATTAGATTAATTATTGATTAAGGCACGTTAGTTTAATTACTGATAAGCATCTTAATTAAGAAGGAATATACCTATGTGTAGGTTAAGAATTACCTAAGATAGAATTGATTAATGGCCAAAATTTGTAATAAGATTAATAATAATTAATATTAAGACAATTATTGAACATGTCTAGTATATAAGATTTCGATGTACAATTATATTTACAAGGTTGTAATTAATTTTAAGAGATAAATTAGCATAACATGATTAGAAGATTGAATTAAGCTTTCAAAAGATTATTACTAAGAGATGTATTAAAGTTAGGTATATGTTCAATGTAGATAAGACTAACATATCGGTTAAGAAAAAATGATGTATAAAGAAAAGATTTATTAATTACTAGGTATATGAAAGATTCATAAAAAAAACTATGTATAATTATTTCATTATAAGTTGTTCGCGCGTAGACAATTTGTAGCAGTTATAAAAACAATTACCCTGTCTCCCTCGCACACTACATCACAGGCGCCTCCACCAATAAGATCAGCCTTTGACTCCATTTTTCCCCCTTCCTTGTCCTGACTCCGCCTCTCGGAAGCTTTCTTAAAAATAGCTTTATTGCCAGGCGAGCCCTCATAACACGCTTATACGTAGCTGCACGCATTTAGACTTACACTGCTAACGCTTGCCTGTGTTGTTTTAGAGTTTGACGTAGTATTTTGATTCGACAGTATACGTAGCCGTAATTGTAAAAATAATTAGTGATTGGTGAAAGTGTAATTTCGGTTTATATTTGGAAATAAGCGTAGAGAGGTGTCGGGAATACTGTAATCGCGTAGTGACGTATTAAAGTAAACAAGTAGAGACAATTAGTGATACATAGTGATTGAATGTGTTTGATATTAGTGTTTAAATAAATAATAATTGTTGTGTAGTGGTACCTACTGGGATTAATTGGCTGGTTGCAGTAGAGGTTTGAGTATCTAGTTTACTAACCATAGTATTTGTTCATACCCAAGTTCGTATTATATGAGGATTTAAATTTTGCTTGTTTTGTTTTACTAGTTACACAGTCGTGTGACAATTAAATTAAATTCACTAGAAGAGCCTCTAAATGTACCATCCTTAGAGGGGATCAGGGAGGGCATTCCTCACACAATACCTCCCACGGGTTTTAGTATACTAACCGAAGTAGTTTGAAATTTTTCTGTTTGTTTCGCTTATAGGTAGTTCATAATATTTTCATGTTTTTGTCTCCCGAGCCCTATAGGCATAACAATATATTATCACTTACCTAATTATAAATAGATTATTTATGTGGACCTGAATAGGCTAAGAATGGAATAATTATATCCAATAGTAATTACTAAAATAATCCAACCAGCAGCAAAACCTATCGGACGGCAGCCATAGGAAACTTTGATATATTAATCGATTGTTCTATTTGTGGACTTCTCGAAGCAATAGTTGTATATAGGAACAATATTTCCCGAAGCGGACATCTTTTATTATTGTCATAGAAACTATCGACTTTCAGGCTAATAATATAACTAACTATGTATGAAAAATATTTCGGTAGCTGGACGGTTTAGGTATGAAATTATGTATGAAAAATATTTCTTGTGCATGGAACTGTTTAAAAATACCGTGTTACGAACGAACGTAACCAATTATTATATATAATTATTTACAGAATAGACAATATTATGAGAATAAGCCGCAAGCACTTCTGCAGAATGCAATCCTGTAACGGGGAATAGTATTTTGTTTAGTAGTCAATACATACGAGTTCAATATCCTGCGTTATCTACCTGGCAGTATACTAATGTTTGCGAACACAAAATGAGCACAGATGAAATGGACTACTTTTGTAGATGAGTTCGAATGAGACAGGTACACCAAATAAGCCATCCTCTCAGATTGTTTTTTTGACAATTCGACAGTATCCGACTTCTTTGTATTTTAACTTTATTATCTACCTGGTTCTTTGTAAATCTGTAAATAATTTATGGGCTAGGGTGGAGTTACCAAAATGGGTGTAATTGGAATTTTTCTTAAATACCTAAATATGAATTTCTGCGAGCGTTACATGGGGCCTTAGAATGAGTGAACTTTTTCCTGAATTTTTACACTCATATGGCTTTTCTCCGCTATGGAGTAGCATGTGTGTCTTTATAGCACAAGAATGAGAGAACTTTTCACTGCAAATTTTACACTCGTATGGCTTTTCTCCGCTATGGAGTTGCATATGGCTTTTCTCCGCTATGGAGTTGCATCTGTGTCTTTAAAGTACTATGTTGATAGAACTTTTCACTGCAAATTTTACACTCGTATGGCTTTTCTCCGCTATGGAGTTGCATATGGCTTTTCTCCTCTATGGAGTTGCATGTGTGTCTTTAAAGTATTAGGTTGATAGAACTTTTTACTGCTAATTTTACACTCGTGTGGCTTTTCTCCGCTGTGTAGTCGCATCTGTATCTTTGATCACTAGATCGAGTGAACATTTTACTGCAAATATTACACTAGTATGGTTTTTCTCCGCTATGCAGTCGCATTAGTGTCTTTAAAGCACTTGAATTAGTGAATATTTTACTGCAAATTTTACACTCGTATGGCTTTTCTCCGCTATGAAGTATCATGTGTGTCTTGTAAGTACTAGATTGAGTGAACTTTTTACTGCAAATTTTACACGCGTATGGCTTTTCTCCACTATGCAATCGCATGTGCGTCTTTAAAGTATCAGATCGAGAGAACATTTTACTGCAAGTTTTACACTCGTATGGCTTCTCACCGCTATGGAGTAGCATGTGTGTCTTTAAAGTACATGAATAAGTGAACTTTTTACTGCGAATTTTACACTAGTATGGTTTTTCTCCGCTATGCAGTCGCATATGTGTCTTTTAAGCACTTGAATTAGTGAACATTTTACTGCAAATTTTACACTCGTATGGCTTTTCTCCGCTATGAAGTATCATGTGTGTCTTGTAAGTACTAGATTGAGTGAACTTTTAACTGCAAATTTTACACGCGTATGGCTTTTCACCGCTATGCAGTCGCGTGTGCAGCTTTAAATCACTAGAACGAGTAAACTTTTTACTGCAAATATTACACTAGTATGGTTTTTCTCCGCTATGCAGTCGCATATGTGTCTTTAAAGCACGTGAATAAGTGAACATTTTACTGCAAATTTTGCACTCGTGTGGCTTTTCTCCGTTATGGAGTAGCGTGTGTTTCTTTAAAGCGCTAGATTGAGTGAACCTTTTACTGCAAATTTTACACTTGTATGGTTTTTCTCCGCTATGGAGTAACATGTGTGTCTTTAAAGCATCCGGTCGAGTGAACTTTTTACTGCAAATTTTACACTCGTATGGGTTTTCTCCGGTGTGGAGTCTCATGTGTGTTTTTAAAGCAGAAGGTTGAGAAAATTTTTTACTGCAAATTTTACACTCGTATGGCTTTTCTCCGGTGTGGAGTCTCATGTGTGTTTTTAAAGCAGAAGGTTGAGAAAATTTTTTACTGCAAATTTTACACTCGTATGGCTTTTCTCCGGTGTGGAGTCTCATGTGTGTTTTTAAATCAGAAGGTGTAGAAAATTTTTTACTGCAAATTTTGCACTCGTGTGGCTTTTCTCCGCTATGGAGTAGCGTGTGTTTCTTTAAAGCGCTAGATTGAGTGAACCTTTTACTGCAAATTATACACTTGTATGGTTTTTCTCCGCTATGGAGTAACATGTGTGTTTTTAAAGAAGAAGGTGTAGAAATTTTTTTACTGCATATTTTGCACTCGTATGACTTTTCTCCGTTATGGAATAGCATGTGTGTCTTTAAAACACTAGATTGAGTGAACTTCTTACTGCAAATGTTACACTCGTATGGCTTTTCTTCTCTATGCAGTTGCTCGTGTTCATTTAAAGCACTTATATAAGTGAAAGATTTATTGCAAATATTACACTTGTATAGCTTTTCTCTGCTTTTATTTTTCACATATGTCCGCAAAGTTCGCGATTCCGGGAAGTTTTTATTACAAGCATCATACTCGCATGGTTCATTAGGTATGTCGACGTTCACGTTCTTTAGAAATAGTTCTATTTCATATTCGTTCAATTCATAAATTACAATATCACCTACAAATGATTTGTGATCAGCACACGTGTTGTCCATTAATGCCATTACGTTTACTGTCAGTGGGTCGAAACACTCGAAACTGTCATACAATACAAAGCACTTTTTGTAGCCAAAAAGAAACCACGTTATTTTTTCAATACTCTATATACACCAAACAAATAAGATTTTAACTTATCGAACCCACCCAAAATATCATCAATGATTATTAAAACGCCAAGCGTAAGCACAAATTCTAGAAAAGGCGGGTAATTAAACAGAACTTCCTTATTCTATGATTGAATTTGGATTGAATTGACAGTGAATTGCCCATAGATCATAGAAAAAAATTGATCCAAAGAACAAAGACTGATATTGGAAAACGCTTCGCAGCCAGTGATATGTTAAAAACATAGATATGCAATTGGACTCCAAAATCAGGAACGGATCGCGACAGTATTGCACACGGCTGCCATAGTGTAAGAACACGTAGAAGGTAATGTACTGTCACTGTCAAATGGCTGTCATTTCATTTGTTGATAACTGATGTGATCTCGTTAACCTGATATTGACTAATATTATATATTTTTTCATTTCGGGTGAACTGTCCATTAATAAATTAAATATAAGTTCCTATTTCTGAAAGGTGAGCAAGGTTTTCAAATTTCACGGGTGAATAATAACATTTTTATATTGGTAATTATTTACTTTGCGGGCTTCTTCGATTTTTGACAAAACCCTTAAAAACTACGTTCCAACCTTAACCTAACCTATTCAAATCGTAGTGTTATCATCCGAGGATGTTATCAAATCCCCTCAAATTGACTAACTAAACGACTATGACCAACAAAGTCTTCATTTTTCAAACAAAAACACCAATTTTAGAAAGAAAAAATAAAATGGCACTCCATGAAGAAAAAGTTTGTATGAGAAAATAGGCATCTTTTAAAATTGTTTTTTTTACTTAAAATTGGTTGATAAAATACTTCAAATGTTATCAAATCAATCCATAACATGCTTATTTACCAATCTGCATATACATTTGATGTGTTTCATATAAAAAAATTCTGAATCCATGATTATTTACTAGCTGAATTGTATTCAGTTTATTGAGTACCCAACAGATGCACCTGTATTAATGTACTGATGATTGTAAAATTGTTTTTTTGGTGAAGTATTCAATACATGACACACAAGATTTTAGATTCATACTCTGTTTTCCATGATTGAAAAATACAATATAAATAAATGACAAATCTTCAAATTTTTTGTCGCGAGCAACTTTGTAGAACATTTTAAAATAAACAAAAATAAATTAAAATCAACAAAAACTTTGTCAGTTCTACTTGAGTATATTTGGTTAAAACGTTTTCGGACAACCGTCCATCCTCAGTAACCTTAACAATACTTAACAAGTATTGGTTAATATCAGTAACCTTAACAATACTTAACAAGTATTGTTAAGGTTACTGAGGATGGACGGTTGTCCGAAAACGTTTTAACCAAATATACTCAAGTAGAACTGACAAAGTTTTTGTTGATTTTAATTTATTTTTGTTTATAAATAAATGATTACATATGACGGATATTGGGAGAAAACAATGATATTCTGATTGTGATATGGCTGGTAGAATTTACTACTAGGCAATAAACCTACCCTTTGACATATTTTATTATGTACAATTAAGAATATTATATTTTATAGTCACTTTTTTTTTTAGTTAAACATGCAATGTGGTAGCCAAATATCTATATGTTCAATGTGTGTGTATTGGACACATCACTCCAGCATCGAATCATATTTATTAATGAGCATCTGTATGAACTGTGACCCATATTTATACCTTTGTCCTACGCCGAAGAAATCTTTGTTTGATGGCTGAGTAGCTACTTGCGATATGTACTATACTATTCTAGGAGGACAAGGCACACATACACTCACATTTTTAATAAATATGTATTCACCCACACATACACAAAAACACTGTCATACCAATTTTTGACAAGCGCTGAGTGTACACTTCACAATATCGATGTGTTGTGGTACTTGATTAATTATCAGCACTGTTCTATTGATATTGAGTTTTCCTTGCTGTTTTGAATGTTTTCCCATTTTTTCTTTTACTAGTATGTAGTTATTAATGTTCTCTAAATGTATCAATTGGAATATATGTAAAATCTTGGAAAATAAGGTCAAGATTAATTAAGGCACTAGATAAGAGTACATTTTAGAGGGATTTATTACCACTGCTAAACATTTTTAAGTACATAAACATAGTCGTATGGGGATTATTTTTATATTAGTTTGTGGGTAATTAAGTCTTACATAAGTTGGTGAAAATTGCAACTTGATACATTGAATGTAACTGGAGATATTCAAGTTTTCATATCTAGGAAAACGTGAAAACCTTCATATCTATAAGCATAGGACACATCTGATGTAAGTATACATCGCTTTGGAGACCAACAGTCTGCTGTACATATGAGAAGCATTTGATGTCAAATCGAACAGGAATAATCAACTTAGTTAATTAGTCCAGAGTTTATTGGAATTAATTTTTGTATTAAAAATGATCATATTACCATACACAGAAATATTACATTTCTATATTGTTTTTAGGTTGCTTTTCCTAATACATATTAGAGTCATTACTTTTAGAATCTTTTGAAGTAACTATAAACACTTTTAATGGGTTAATTATGGATTTATATTTTTTGATTATAATAATGTATAGGATAGTATGTACTACTAAG
The DNA here is from genome assembly GCA_963576905.1 of Mystacides longicornis. NCBI lineage: Eukaryota > Metazoa > Arthropoda > Insecta > Trichoptera > Leptoceridae > Mystacides > Mystacides longicornis. Next base: position 24,671,090 of record OY756438.1, read on the forward strand.
AGTATCATACACTACGTGCAGGGGGATGCCTAAATGTCAATTGATAAATTTAACTTTTGTAAAAGTACTAAAACTTTTGGAATGGCCAGGGTTTTTGAATTGACAAAGCCTGGCGAATTATGTCGAAAAGCTGTGGCTGCGTCCGAGATGATTGCCTTCGAACATCAATTCGATGGAAGCTGGTGAGTTTCACGTAAAAGGGAATTTATGTACTTTTGGTACTTTATTTGAAATATCATGCCAGCCAGACATGTCCCGCACCTCTCTGTTCGTTAGTTTTCATTGCCTGATAAATATGTATGCTTTAATTATTATTTGATCAATATAAATTATGTATTTCAAAAGATATAATGAAAAATGTCACAAATTGATAGTGAAAAATGTTGACCATTTTTCCTAAAATAGAGACCGTTGATTGGTTAATTTAAACCAGTCTTCTGATTGGTTTTCTTTGTTCTCAATTTTTATATAAATAAAATCGCAAAATGTACGGCGAGTTGAGTCGACTACTGGAATCTACTTGAGATACTCCACTGTTCACTGGGACCACTTCTAGAAGACCAACTCGCCGGACGTCTGCCTTCAGGATTGAAAGCTGGTTTCATTTCTACAACCTCTCACAACCCCTGGTGATCGGAGCTTCAACAATGATGGACCCACTGCTGTCTCCCGATCTATCGACATCTGGTGCGTAAGCGTGTCGGTGATACTGAGGGCCTTCGTAGCTACGTGAGCTACTGGTTGGACCCTGCCCAGCTGACACATGCTAGCTTACATTTCTGGTCCTTCGAGCCGGATGGATGGATGGATAGCTGCTTGACAGAGAGGATGTTGGAGCCATTGCGATCGGGGAAAATGGGAGGAGTGAAACCTGCGAGTGAAGGTCATTATTATGGCCGTGAAGTGTTAGACAGCCCTACTGGGGGCTCTGAGGTCCATGAGTGTCGGTCATGGGAAGTGCCGTCTATACGAACTGTTGCTCCGCGTGTCGTACCATCAAGGCCTGTGAGGTCGTCGAGTGACATGATATCTCGTCGCGAGTTCGATGAAATCCGACGCGCTGATATGAACTATATTGTCTCCTATTTAGATGCCGCGTGTGAATGGTATTTAGGGAGACAGGCCGGGACCAGCCGAGTCGAGCTGTGTGGTCGAACTGTACCAGTGAAAATAAGATTAGAACCCGAACATGTGAGTTCTAAAAATTGTGGTTTTGAACAAAGTGAAATATGTAAAATTGTTCAAAACAATGTGAAATTCGAAAAATGTGTGTATTGTGAACAATCACACAAATTGTTTATGTGTGTCGAATTTCTGAAATTGCCTATCAATGAAAGGTGGGCTGTTGTGATGAAACATAATCTTTGTTTCAAATGTGTTGATTGTAAGTTTTCTGTAATTCATAATTGCGGGAAAATTTGTGAAGTGATGAACTGTTCCGGTCCTCATCACAGTTGCTTACATGATGTCAACTTCAACACAAAAGTGAATGATAATAACGGAATACCTAGTCCGTGCAGTGAGGAGTTTCTTATACACAAGGAAACAGATCAACGTTGTGTAATTGAACCCCCTATTGTGTCAGAGTCAGTGTGTGAAAATAATATGCATACTGTAGACACCTTACCAAGTATCGAAGAGTCATTGAAAAATGATGACATTGTTATGATACAAGAATTGGCAAATGAAAGTATTGAAATACCTATGAAAAGTGGTATTGAATGCTTACAGGAAACTTTGCTTTTTCCTTGTACTTCGGAAGAAAAGCTGAAAAATAATTTTCAAGTAGCAGTGACGTGTGATGAAAAAATAATTGCAGAAGATACAACAAAAAAGTTTAATATGTTGCTTGTACCACGTCCTCAAAAGTGCTACTTTCCATATTTTCCAGTTAATAAAAATAATTCTGGAATATTATGTGATATATTTGATGCAGTTGTTAAACATCAAGATTTATCATTGAATAACTGTGTTTTCAACGGACAGTTTTCAACGTTTATGAATAGTTTGAAGCTACAGAAAAATCCTGATTTGGTAGCTGCCTATATCAAGAAAAGGTTCTTCAATGTCAAGTCATTGGATAGAAATCATCAGATGTTCATGTTGGAAGACAACAAAGAAGAAGATGTTACTAAAATAACGGCGACGTTTATACTTGAAGAACAAGCCTCTAGAAACAGAGCCGAGATCGTGCCATGTGACAACACGAAAAATGATGTACACCTAAAACAAAGAAAAGGTGTCGGGTGGTCCGATAGTGCGCACTCGACTGCAGTACCTACGAGTACTTTGAACGGGCGAGAAGAAATGATTCCCGAATATACTCATAGTGCACCTATATGTGATGCAGTGGAATTTGTGACCCACAAACAAAGAGAGTATAATGAGTTATGTGACACCTTAAATAAACATCACTCTACCGATACAAAAGTTCAATCAATAATTATAAGTGTATCGGAATTGGGTTATATACTATGGTTCCTGACCTATGCTATAGTAAAGGTGGACCATATGGATGCAGCTAATGAAATTCGAGATGGCATCATATTACAAAGGTCAATCTCACGACTATGGAATTTGTCTTATTTACTGCAACGACAAATTAAGAATACATACATATATGTTGTGAATTTATCAACAAAAAATCATGTCAATAAACGGTACATGATTAAAAGAAAGGAACTACCACTACGAAGACTCTTGAAATATGCAGTGTTAAGAAGAAAAAGGATTTGTGTACGGAGACTGGTCAACCGATATGGATCCAATGGATATAACGGGGAGTACACCAGGCCTTCTGTGAAAATCATCCGAAGAGAGATGCTGAGTGCTGACAGGTTGGTGAAAGGCAAGCTTTCACGGGGGGAATGTATTGGACACATCACTCCAGCATCGAATCATATTTATTAATGAGCATCTGTATGAACTGTGACCCATATTTATACCTTTGTCCTACGCCGAAGAAATCTTTGTTTGATGGCTGAGTAGCTACTTGCGATATGTACTATACTATTCTAGGAGGACAAGGCACACATACACTCACATTTTTAATAAATATGTATTCACCCACACATACACAAAAACACTGTCATACCAATTTTTGACAAGCGCTGAGTGTACACTTCACAATATCGATGTGTTGTGGTACTTGATTAATTATCAGCACTGTTCTATTGATATTGAGTTTTCCTTGCTGTTTTGAATGTTTTTCCATTTTTTCTTTTACTAGTATGTAGTTATTAATGTTCTCTAAATGTATCAATTGGAATATATGTAAAATCTTGGAAAATAAGGTCAAGATTAATTAAGGCACTAGATAAGAGTACATTTTAGAGGGATTTATTACCACTGCTAAACATTTTTAAGTACATAAACATAGTCGTATGGGGATTATTTTTATATTAGTTTGTGGGTAATTAAGTAAAAGGGAATTTATGTACTTTTGGTACTTTATTTGAAATATCATGCCAGCCAGACATGTCCCGCACCTCTCTGTTCGTTAGTTTTCATTGCCTGATAAATATGTATGCTTTAATTATTATTTGATCAATATAAATTAGGTATTTCAAAAGATATAATGAAAAATGTCACAAATTGATAGTGAAAAATGTTGACCATTTTTCCTAAAATAGAGACCGTTGATTGGTTAATTTAAACCAGTCTTCTGATTGGTTTTCTTTGTTCTCAATTTTTATATAAATAAAATCGCAAAATGTACGGCGAGTTGAGTCGACTACTGGAATCTACTTGAGATACTCCACTGTTCACTGGGACCACTTCTAGAAGACCAACTCGCCGGACGTCTGCCTTCAGGATTGAAAGCTGGTTTCATTTCTACAACCTCTCACAACCCCTGGTGATCGGAGCTTCAACAATGATGGACCCGCTGCTGTCTCCCGATCTATCGACATCTGGTGCGTAAGCGTGTCGGTGATACTGAGGGCCTTCGTAGCTACGTGAGCTACTGGTTGGACCCTGCCCAGCTGACACATGCTAGCTTACAGTGTGTTACAGATTGGTTGAAAACGATGATAGTTCTTAGTAAATATTGATATAAAAATAACCACAATGAAAAAAAACCATAAATGTCCAAGCCAGGATGGGAGAGACCAATGTGTGTCGTATTTTATCTCACACACTTATTACAACCTTTCAGTATCTCATGGGGATAAAATAGCTGTCGCCAAAATTAAAACTACTTACCTAGTGTCCGAATAGTTGTGTGCTTACATACATACATGGATGAATAGTGTTTTTGCTATTGTGATGATACCTGCTATGTGATAGATGTACTTGGCATAATATTGTTGTGATGTTTCATATTTTTTTGTAGTTTGGATTCTTCATGTATTTGGATATGAACCCTTTTATTTTCATTTTGTGGTATAGTTTACCCACTTTTATCATACATTGATCGACGCAAAGGCTTGCTGCTGTAATGCCGATCAGTGTCAGTGACAAAGGTATATTAATTATAATATAAATTTGTATATTTGTTATGCTGTTTAATAAACCTAACTATGACATGAAAATGATTAATTGGTTTTAATAAAATAATTTCCATATTTTTTATTCAGTTTTAAACAGGTGCTCACTAATGTTCAGTAAATTGATTCAGTCTTGCAGCATTAAACTGTACTACAGGAATTTTAGTAACCTACAAACATACTATGAAAATGAATTATTTTGAAATGTACAATCAAGGCCCCCTCTTTCTTTGTGAATTGTATAAGTGTGACAGAAGCAAACAGTGTGTGACAGGATAGTTTGGTGTCTGTTCTCTCTACCTACCCTTACAAGGGAGACGGATGGTCGGAATACATTGATAGAACATGATAAGCATGATCGAGGTCCATGGGAGGAATTAGCCACCGAAAGAGGGCCTTCCATGTCAAACGAACCTTCTTGCCAAAATTCAGGCAAAAAAAAAAACTCCGAAGGTCCGAGACTGGCCCAATTTCGATGCGACCTCACGCCTCGAACAGATACCAAAAAGGGGGCCGAAATTCGGCTATCAGATATAGTGTATATAGACAAACGGAAAAGGTTCCTGATGGTGTACAGACTACAGGGGCTGGAAGCTATCTTTTAACTATCTGACTCTTGACTCTAAATGCCTAAACGTACTTCCAGCAGATACTCTAAATAGGACAGGATTTTACTTCGCCAAAATTATGCCACGACTAGCTGCAGTCAAAACGATCCTGCCTATTAACAATTTTAATGTCTATCTCGCGTGCATTTAATTATTATCGATCTCAATATCAAAATAAACGTTCAATCACTTTACCGGCGAACTAATTAACCTTCTAGTCGAATTAACGCGGGCTGTTCATCAGACCGCAAGTTTTCCTCATTAGGTTTCCGAGTGGCTCACCATCTTGGGCTTGTGCACTGCTTTTTCGAAGGGAACTTCCTGAGCTGAGCTGAAGAGCGTCCAATTCAGTCAACCCATTCTCCCGGAGAGTCATGTGAGGTATATCTTCAGTCCACAGAGCTCCTAACATACCTACTATACATTATTGTAACTTCAATATATTTACAACGGCGCGATCAAAATACATATTAATCTATCTTATGCGCGGGCAATAACAAGCTCAGAATATCATACTATCGCGACCGGATATTCATAACAAAATTACTCTCTCGAGGAACACGCCGACGTACCTAATTTTACAAATGAAAATTCTACACTAAGCTTACTAGAAGGTTCTAAATATGAAATTCCTAACCGGATTCAAAAATAAACATTAAAGATAGGTCACACCACTGGTATCGGAAAATGGGGTAACCCGCGAATGACAGATAACAATTCGCGACGTGTGCTTGACATGTGACGTGTGAAAACAATACAGGGAGGTACATGCTGCAATACAATAAGCCCAATGGCACACAGAGATCACAAATATTCAAAACAATGTCGTAACGCATCGGCCATATATCTCTCAGCTAAAACCAATCGAGCAACTTGCTCATAAGCATGCTTGGCGGGGCAACCAAGCAACAAATAAAATACCACACAAGAAAACATCTCTCTGTCTCCATACAAATTCTAATATCAAAAAAATCTGGTCACTCACCCAAAATTCAGCATACCTTCAAAATATTTTTTTTTTTCAAAATAAAAGCACAAAGCACCAATGAAAATAAAGCACGTCACATTCATAGTTGGATGTTAAATTATCACGGGGGCTGTCCAATCTAACGATCCGCCACGCGACCTCCCTCTATGGTTAGCCCAGTCAAACAATAAATAATATATTATAATAATTAAACAGAAGGCTTAATCCAAAACCGAAGATTCTAAGTTTTATCAAACGCGAATTTATCAAATGTGATATTTTAACCTCCAAAGATACACATCAATCAAGTCGCACGCAAATCCCGTATTAATAACAACACACTCGGACACACCCCGGTAGGTACATAATATGTACAATTGAAATATGCGAAGGATATTAAAAATTACTCAAACACTTCAACACAAAATTTAAGAGCGTCTCCCATCGGAGCGTGGATCTAGACTAAACTTCAAAAAAACTATTTGTCCTATCGAGGGCCAAATATACTATCTCAAAACAAAGAAGCATTGCCTTCTCTACTAATCCCTTTAAACAACATTTTTTTCTAAAAATGGTTTCCCCGTACATCCATTCAATATGTAAAAATACCAAACCTTCTAATCTGTCATAAACAAAGAAGCAACTGGTTTCCAAACTCTTTACCATCGCGTTCCCAAATTTTCAAATAATGACTTAACAATATTTTGAATAACACATCTGAATAAATCCCTCACATCAATTATTACTCCGCAACCTTATATCCCACCCCAAACTGTTGCGCACAAGTAATGATTTTGCATTACAATAGCCCCTAAAAAACGCTGTCAGATTTTTCTCAGAGACCTTATTCCTGCAGCATTTGTGTGTAGCGGTTTAATCAACCGATCGCTCACCCCATAATCCGAGAGCATGCGACACAATCTTTCACAGTCCACACGATCATAAGACTTCTCCAGGTCTACAAATGCACAAAAATGCCTCTGTTGTTTACCCATCAGCTTCTTAGCGACCATTCGCAGGGAAAAGATCTGATCGGTGCACTCCCTTCCACTCAAAGAAGCACCTTGAACATCCCATATTTTACTCTTAGTCAACTTTCCTACTCTTTCAATCAGAACCTTACCATACAACTTACCTACAGCACTCAACAAGCTGATAAAAAAAAGTAAGCCAAGAATGAAACGACCCCCAGGAGCATGGTAAAAAATTGAACACAATATTTAGCTTGAAATCCACACATAATGACTTTAATTAACGCTTACATTAGAGGGTTTTCACCCTCATCTTCAGGCGTTTGCGAATAACCCCCAGAAGAATTGTAATATCTGACGGTAATTGAAAATTCACAATAAGATAATTTGAGGTAACTTTTCACAAAAAAAATGAGATTCAACAGTGGTCTGCTCATTGAGTCATCCACTGCCTTCTATATTACAAGCCTGGAAGCTAAAAATGGCAACGTTGTAATTGCTAGCATTGGGAGTCCTATTTTGAATGTAATGCTACAATTACACGCTTGCCGTGGCTTGGCAAGCTCCATGCCTTCACAAACCCTTGGACGCCAATTACACGTTGGCGTGCGCACTGTATTTTAATAGATTTGCCGCAATTCCTTTGATCTGTGTCAAAAACCGACACTTGTTGCAAGCGTTGGCAAGCTCACACAAGCCAAGGCAAACACCCTGTTACACGTTGGTATTTGTGGTGGTTTGCCAAGCCGTGGCATGACATTTGTCATACTTATGGCCACTGGCATATTATGACAAATAATAATTATCAATATTATGTGGAACTTTTTATAATGATTCTTACATTATTACCTATAATAATTCAATTAATGCGATAAATATTATTTAAATATCATACATTTACGAGTTAAAAGAATATGGGGGTTTGTAAATTAACATAATATTTTATATTCCAAATAGCTCTTTATGGGAGCTCTATTTTGAAAAGGACATTTCTCACTAAATATGTGAATCTATATAGGAACATGAAACTTACACAATATAATGAAAATTCAATAATAAATACTACTATTCTTATTGGGTAGGCAGCTTTCACTGTTTTGACCCCAAGTCTCAGCTAATTTGTAGTAATCTAGTATATTCTTGGAGGACTCCCTGGAAAGAGGACGATTGCCCACGAAATGGTCCGATCTTGTTAGGCAGGCAACGGGGACCACACTGCATGGGTCCATAAGAATGGCTCAAGACCGGGAGGGAGTTGGTGGGGATGCATGGCTGTCACGATCCTCGGTATCGAGGGACCGACTGAAGAAGAAGAAGAGTATATTCTTGAAAGCCATTGGCCGAGAAGTGTTTCAGGGGATTTGAGTAGTATCTTGTTGACAGCTTCTGCTGGTGTCCTCTTAGATGTACATTAGTGTTCATCGTAAACATAGCTGGTAGTATCTATCAGAAATAGTTGCATTCAAGGAAACATATTGCTAGAGTTAAACATGTTGAACAATTTCTTTTATTATAAGTATTATTCTTTTAAGTATCAGTGCTTTCAACAGTTAAAAGATATTGTTTGACAATGAGGGTTAAGTAATATAACATTCATTTTCAAAATATGTTAATTTATTAAAAAAAAACAAACAATAAGCAAATAAACACTCAAATAGTATAGGTAGGCAATTTAAAAAGGTAGACATAGAATTTACTCAACACGAGTACCTATAAATATTTCAGCAATGTAGGTCTACAAGTTTACTAATTTCAATTTGGAAGAAAGATATAAGAAACAATAAATGTAATCACAAACCAATATAGACAAAATGTACTGAACATAAACTATGTTCATTTCAAATAATATGACTACTTCCATTGGATCGATCATCGTAAATGGAATATAATATGAAGTTCATTAAAAAAATTGAAATTGTAATAGGATTCATAAACAAATATGGACAGAACGTACATAACATAGTACCGATTTTAAGTAACGTGGAATATGTACCTAGATCCTTCAAGTAAGTATTCAGAAAGAAATATGATATAAAGTTTAATAAAAGAAATTGAAATAATATATGTTAGGTCATCTTTGGATGGTAACAGAAAAAAATCTGTTATTAAACGAATGCTAAAAAGGAATAAAAATATATATTGAATGCAAAAATTTGCATAGTAATATCATATTGATTCTTATTACAGAAGTTTTATTGGATCTAAAAAAAATAATATACTAATAAAATAATTTAAATGAAACAATTGATTTGTTATTCCACTATATTTATTTACCTGACTAGTTTCGCAGGAACAGGTCCTGCATGGTCACAGGTGACTTAGAAACTAAAGCTTAAAACGAATACAAAATATTATTGGTACGCACACAGATAGGCAGAGGTTGTAAACATATGGTATAAAATTAACAATTTTAATTTGTTTTTTTTTCTCTGCCTATCTGTGTGCGTACCAATAATATTTTGTATTCGTTTTAAGCTTTAGTTTCTAAGTCACCTGTGACCATGCAGGACCTGTTCCTGCGAAACTAGTCAGGTAAATAAATATAGTGGAATAACAAATCAATTGTTTCATTTAAATTATTTTATTTAAATAATTCCACCAAGAATGCACGTTCAATTCGTTAATTTTAAATAATATACTGTTTCTATTATTTGCCAGAATACAACTAAATGGAGACTTATTTGGTAGCATTCTTCATTAACTTAAAATATTCTGCGTCATTTTTAAAACTGATGAATAACATGTCTTCAAATTAAATAAAGACCATTAAGTTGTTTCACACTTTTAGATATCACCGACTTTAAATCATTTGGACATATTTCATTCCCTTCAACATACACTTTCACAAGGAGCTCTTTAAAGCGGATATGGACAATTTCACTTCAATTGTGATGATCTGAGTTCCTGTGGATGTTTTCCAATATTATCATGCAATAACAGCCAGGCCTCATACATCCCTTTATCTTTGGGGTTCTTGAAAATTGGAGCAGTTCCCTTCTTTGTAATAGTGCTGTCATAGCTTGTCTTGCATTAAGGCATCAACACCTTTGGGGCATCTGAAAAAACATTATTGCATTAATATCCAATAGGATAATTCCTTGAGAAACACTACACATTAAATTGATAAATTATACAATTCCTTGTCCAAAAACTATACATAACCTAGATCTGCGTACATCTACAAAACCTATTAACTGTACTCAAAAGTTATGAATCATAACCTACAAACTGGTATTTTTTAAATAAAAAACTCAATACAATTGTATGATGGAACTGCAGACTGCTTAAGTTTCTTAAAGATAGACAAAACACAATATACAATATTATTATTATTTATTCAAATAAAATATTCTCCAGTCAGCTGTCAGTCTAGGCTGGTATAAGGAGAACAAAATAATCATAAGTATATAATAAATTGTCAAACACTTTACATAAAAGAATAAAAAAACATACAAAAAGAAACACAAAATAGTCAATAAAAGTTAACAATAAAAATGTAAACAATATATTATATTCAAAATAAATAATGAAAATTTATCTATAGGTAGATGCAGTTTAGATATGCACACTATAATGTCAATATACATGTACAAAATCATGAAAACAGTGTTCTAGTAGGAAGTAAAAAAGTTGCAGATGATGCTTACCTATAATATGATTTTTAAACCATGTTTTATACTGAAAATACAAAGTGTTGATGATAGATTCCGTTTTAGACTCGTCGTATCGGTCGGTTGTGCGTGGCGCTTAGTTTTTATTTTTCAATATTTTTTATCTATTCGATAATAAAAACAAATAATAATATGTATAAATAAATTTATCACGCGTAATTATATTTTTTTTTTTTACTTAAACTATCAATAAATTGTGTTAAATTATTAATTGTAACATTGAATCTTAAAAGTTTATTATTTAGATAAAAGTGATTTTACAATAATAATTATATTTTTTCATAAATCGGTTGCTTAAAATTATCGTGAGTGATTTATTAAAACGAAATACAAAAAAACTGTTTTTTTTTTTCGTTTCAAATTTGAAAAAAAAAATTATTGTCACACGATCTTGATTAATCGAACGTGTATATGCATTTTTTTTAATTAAAAATTATTAAAACATCTATGCAAGACCACATAATAACAGTGCAAATTTGTGTAATATTTTACCATTGGTGCTAACATAGTTTCAGGTTAGCGTGTCAAAATGTGGTCGAGGTCTCTGTCCTTCATCTTATGGTGGCTGCTACTCTTCACGACCGTCCATGCCACTCATAGCGATGTGACCCCCGCATGTCCAGAACAATGCCTCTGTTCAACGACGGAAGAGGGTCTCCACAAAGCCGTCTGCACATCCTTGTCATCCCTCCACAAATATTCGGACAAACACAAGCAACACAACATTAATATCATCAATTTCCACGGAGCTGGTGTTGTCAAAATCAATGGAGAACTCGATAAGTTTACAGAAGTTGTGTCGCTGGATCTTTCATCGAATAAAATAGAAAAATAAAATATTATATCGAACGCCTGAATAAATACTTTCTATAGCTTAGAAACATTAAATTACGTTTAAAACAGCACTTTAAAACAGAAAAGAGTTATAACATTGCCGACCATACAAAACAACTAAAAACAAAGTCGTTTCTTTCATGAGAGAAATCACATCCGGATTCCCGACACTGTCGCCAAACTTTCTAATTCCAGGCTTGTTTATTATATTTTGCAAACAACGATGCATTCATACGCACACTAAATTATTATGTGAAGTTATTTTTAAATTATCTTTATCTATATTTGCAACTTTTAGAAACATCAAAAATTTATGTGACAGATTGAACAATGTTGCCAGTATAGAGTCTTGCTGAGAAATACATATTATTCGTTTATACGTATCATTTTATGAATGTGGCAACATTGGCAGCCGTGTGCATTACTGTCGCGATCCGTTCCTCCAAAATCTGCACACAAAAACATGAGTCCAAATCAAAACATGAGTCACTACCTGACATCAGTCTTGTTTCGGGTTACCTATTTCAACGATCGAAAGATTACAATCACCTAGGATGTGTGATCGAACGGGAAGTTACCATGGGATGTCCACAGGGATCCGTTCTTGGACCTTTTTTGTGGAATGTCTTATTTGATGATTTATTGAGAAAGGGTAGCAAAAGATTAACGAGTTAAGTCACGATTAATTAAGTTAAACTTAAGTATGAATTAAGCGTTTGATTATTAATAAGACAGTCAGTGTTATTAATAAGACGGTTATCACGATGACGGCTTGATCGCAAAACTCGAACCTACCGCTAACTCTACCGCTGAACTCTTTTTCTACTGATCTTAGTTTTTAAATTAAGCAGTTAGAGTTTTCCTTCCGGTTGTTCTCCGTAGGGTACCTACACGTCATTGTAGTAGTATGTACCTTATTATTTTTGTTAGTATATTTATGTCTATCTGTTGTTGGGAATAGGGTATAATGTTTTCTTTGGGACGCCATAGAAATAACATTTTTGCCTCTTAATTTCTAAAAAGATAGAAATAGTTTAAAATTCATTTAAAAACAAAATTAAAACAAATTAAATATTCCAATATCTTAATATTAATTACTTTCATTATTTAAAATAAATCACATTATATTTCATTTCATTCAATGCTCATATACCTAATCACATTATATTTCATTTCATTCAATGCTCATATACCTAATCACTTTAACATAATACACCTATTCGAATATTATAGAAAATAAACTATCTATACCTTCCACATTTCACACAAATGTATTACATCATTAGAATAGTTGTAATGAGTGCTCCTCTGGAGAAATAGAGAGAGTATCATTGAGTCCTCCCAGACTCTCTAATAAGTTGGGAGACTCCTTTTCTGGCCATCAGAAAGACTCAAGATAAAATTCTAATTTATTTCTATAAGTGTGCCACAGCTTTTGAGACTCTCTTCAGGGGGGTTATAAATTAACTGAGCAAGGTTCCTTCTATATAAATGGGAATACAATTTAAAATTCAAAGATTAATTGACTTATCAAAAATTTAATAAAGATCTTTCATTAACATAAAAACTTCCCATACAATTTCTCCAAGCAAGTTACATTAATAATTAAAAGAAAGAAAACACAGGGATATAAATTCCCAAATTTATGCTATTACATATTATATACCTATCATTGTAACAAAATACAAAGATTGAAGATTTTTCATAATCTTCCCCTACCGAACTAATATTCTTTAGTTTCTCAAATTTTATATCTCAATATAAAATCGTTTCACATAAACAATTTTTCACACGAAAGTGACTATACAACTTGGTAGAATAAATTCTTTCCTTTAAATCTAAATTAATCTTTCATTATCACCCCAACTAATCAACATGAGCGCACCAAATGTTAAAAATGGTAAAAATAAAGTTATAAAAATTTACTCAGCTTAAAAGACTCGATTGCTGCCATCTAGGAATCCTTTTCTGCAGAAGAAGTTGATAAGTGAGGATCATCTAGGCTTCAATATAACAATCGACACATAGAGTGAAGATAGAATTGTTCAGAGGGCTGCATACCGTCTCCCCCCTCACTTATGGATAACAAGTACCCTATATTTCGCCGCAACTATAAACGTCCTTGTATTCCCCAATATTAATTGAAGTGGTATCTCTCGACATATTGAATTAAACATAGTCTCCTTGTCTAAGGGTCTAGCATCTCCCCGGTACTAGGACCGCATTTCTAAAATTTAAATTTCAGAAATACTTTCAATACATTTGAATAAAATTAATAACTCTTAACAATTTCTTGTGAACAAAAATTGTCTCTAGTACAATATGTCACATTCTCTGTAACTCGTCGAAATAAAAATGAGAGTTCACATACCTTATTTAATTGCGGTTCGAAAGAATCCGGAATTTGGTTATTTTATAAATAACAGAACAATAAATGATTTACACGGTTAATCCATGATGGATTACTCGTTTTAATTCACCATTATAACATATAAAAAATAAAACTATGGAGGTAACACAATAGTGTGACCGTTCCCCCGTGCTGCAGAACAAATTCTCGTGTTCAAACGATACTTAACCCCACCGGTACCCCTCTCTTTCTCGCGTATAACGCTCTCCCTTTCTAACCCTACTACGTATGTCGAGTTAAACTCGCCACTGCTTGATTCAAGAAAGTGTCTCGTTACATAGTCTTAGTAATAGTAGAATACCTAGTCACATTTTAACACAAATGTATTACATCATTAGAATAGTCTTAAGGATAACAAAATTTGTATTTATCTCAAAAGTTTTGTAAATTAATTCATATAAAAATGCCATTACAATTCACTTCATATAAAATATCCATAAGGTCTAGTAGAAAAAAAATACATAAAATAAAAAATAAATAAAAACTGGTAATATAATATTATAACAAAAAAATGTACCTCTGCTCCATACACAAGTTATATGCTTACAATGGAGCAGTAAATAAATATTATACAAATAGCATTAAGTAATTATTGTATGGTAATATATCTTTATAAAATTTTACTATTATTATTCTTTAAATTAAAAAAAAAAAGTTAAGGTTTAATTTAAGACAAGTTGTTGAATTGTTTTAAATATATTTAATAAGTAAGATATTAAGTCTATTATTTTTTTTTAAATTTCTAAGCTTAATTAAAATTTGGTGAGGCCTAATTCTTTGATAATCTGTAAGAGCTCAGATCTGTAAGAGCAAATATGACATATGTTCAACTTATATGTATGAAAAATCTAACAATAATTGAGCATGGTAGAGTTATTTTTGTATTATACCTAATAGTAATATCTTTTTTTTAATTCTTGTATAATATAGAATCCTTATTTTTTGTTGTGAGAACCTTAATGGACAATTTTAAATAAGATATTATCTCGAAACCTGGGACCTTAGAGCAAGTTAATTCTCTTGCTCTAAGCCTGGGACCCTAGTCTCACCAGTAGTCTATGCTTAACTAACAGTGAAATTTGAAACAATAATGAACAGTGACAATCCACCTTTATGGCCTTATATAGCTACAATAAACCTTAAATTTCATCATCTGTACTAAAGAATTGCCTATACGAATTACCTTCTTTATGTGTTATTTATGTTATATGTATCATTGAAATCACTAGATCGAGTGAACATTTTACAGCAAATTTACAACGCGTGTGGCTTTTCTCAGCTATGGAATAACATGTGTGTCTTTAAGGGGCCTTTCCCCGAAAACACCAGTTTTTGGCAGTTTTACCAAATAGATTACTCTGCAAGTCCGTAATATACAAAGCTGAAAGTTACGATTTATTGTAGAATGAACTTTAATTTAAAAAGTTAGGCTGGCAGATTTTTTAATAAAAGCATGCTTTTCGAGTAATTTTCATTTTACTGGAACATGTCGCAAATTTTTCTCGATAGATAACTCAAAAAATACAATACTTATAGATACGCAAGTTTCTGGATATTTTTACGATTAAGCCAACTCAATAAATTAGCGTGTAACTTTTTTAAATTTCGTCTTTGTTTTCCTGGAAAATCAAAAAAACTTAAATTCTAATTCAAATCTAACCAAAATCTTGCTAAGCTAATATCTACTAAGATTTTAATATAGGCGGTCCCATATAATGGACTTTTACTTGACCAACCCACAAAAATAATGCTATTGTATATACTTTGATTTATGGCATGAACTAATTTACGATCTTTGAAAATATTAGCATTGCCTTTTATCTACAGATTTCATTCAAACATGTTTTGAGTTTTTGTGTAGGTATTATTACCAAATAACAGGTATGTCGTTTGTTTATGTTGCAGCTTTGTTGCAGGTATAATTTTGCCTTCGTTTTACACAATATGTAATCCTTTCTAAGAATTAATATTTTTCAATATTTTTGTGTTTGAATTTTTATGGTCGACTGTAAGCAAACATACAACATCGGCAAATATCCCCACGATTTTATTGTTCACTATCGGTAGCCTAGTGGTGTGGTGCTAACTTCTACCGATCAAGAGGTCCCGGGTTCAGTTCTCGGTCGGGTCGGGTGAATTATTTTTCTTGAACTTGGTGTAATCCAAATTGCGTGGTTTTATTGAGAACATTGTAATCCAAATCGCGTGCTTTTACAGAGAATCTTAATTGACTGATAATGTTATTGTTTATTGTTTACTTTAAATCCCAAAAAATAGGCCGCTATCATACGCATTATATGTATACCTACCATTAGTTTATTTTATTTTTTATATTTAATAAATTTATTTGTTCTCACTCAAAGTGAACACAAATATGTAGGTATATACAGTCTCTGGTCCTCCTAACACAATGTTTTTTTTTTTTTAAATGAATCTGTGCTCACTCGAAGTGAAAACAAATACACTTTTTTGACATTTTCACAGTAAGCAAAATGCTTGTGTCGTGAAAGCGGAAATGGTCGACACGGCCGGGATTCGAACCCACGACCTCCGCTGATAATAATTACATCGTGATGTTTCATGCGAGATAAGGTCGATATTTTTTATACAACGTGCTCCGACCGACATCGGTGGCCTAGTAGATAGCATGGACTTCAGATCCGGGGTCCCGTGTTCGATTCCAGGTTGGGTCAGAGTTTTTCGTGTTTTTTCACTTGAAATTTCTACCCAGGGTTGGCCTATCTCAGATTGGACGGGACCGGTTGACTGGAAAAATTGCCTCAGGCAATAAGTTCCACCGGCTATACTGACACCTTTGCATAGAAAAATGTTAATTAATTTATTTATTTACTCTATGATAAATATTTATATTTTTCTGATATTAATTGGTTGAATGAAATGAATTGCTTCGAAAATACCTTTCATCTCCAGATTTCACAAAAACAAGTTTTAAGTTTTTAATTATATTCAATCAATCAATCAATCAAATCTCCCTTTGAACTCCACTTAGGAGCATAGGGAGGCAACAAGAGCTCTCCATTGCGCTCGATCTTGCGCAATGCTTATGACCTCCTCCCACACCAAGTCCATTTCCCTCAGCTCTGCCTCGAAGGAACGGAACACGGTATGAGAGGGTCTTCCACGTCTTCGAGACCCTGATGGGAGGAAAAACAGCGCTCTCCTCGGCCAACTGTCATTCGGCATCCTCAACACATGTCCCAGCCATGCCCATCTCCTCTCCGTAATGGTGGAAGTGATGGGCCCGCGCCGGGTGCGCCGACGTATAGCGTCGTTCGTGATGCGGTGGTACCATCTTATACCCAAAATTCTCCTGAGGCACTTTTCAAATTCAGATAATTTTTTGTGTCTGAGCTTTGGTCAGGTATAATACCAAGTACCAAGACTCACACTCATACAGGAGAATGTTTTGTTTCAATAAATCAATATTGTAAAGTAGCAGTCAAATTTGCAGACACCATGTCTCCGTAAAATAATAGAAAGGATTTTTTTTGTTCTAAATAATAAAGCTATTTCTAGGTACCTGCTAATATATATGTATGGGTAACCAAGTTACCGATGCTTTACAGATGCGATGTACCTATGTCTGTTATATAGTGCTCCCTAAGAAACAAAGACCCTATAAAATTGTTTTCCGTTCCTTCGTACCGGAGCTGGGCGGTTCGAAATGGTGTGCGAGCAGGTCATTGAAGTGAGGTCAAAAAGGGAGTAGGTATGTTATAATATTATGTTTAATATGCATTTATCTATCAATTGATATTGTACGTAAATATGTACATATTATATTGTAAAATAAAATATATTGTAACAATATTATTACAATGAATATATATTATCACTTACCTAATTATAAATAGATTATTTATGTGGACCTGAATAGGCTAAGAATGGAATAATTATATCCAATAGTAATTACTAAAATAATCCAACCAGCAGCAAAACCTATCGGACGGCAGCCATAGGAAACTTTGATATATTAATCGATTGTTCTATTTGTGGACTTCTCGAAGCAATAGTTGTATATAGGAACAATATTTCCCGAAGCGGACATCTTTTATTATTGTCATAGAAACTATCGACTTTCAGGCTAATAATATAACTAACTATGTATGAAAAATATTTCGGTAGCTGGACGGTTTAGGTATGAAATTATGTATGAAAAATATTTCTTGTGCATGGAACTGTTTAAAAATACTGTGTTACGAACGAACGTAACCAATTATTATATATAATTATTTACAGAATAGACAATATTATGAGAATAAGCCGCAAGCACTTCTGCAGAATGCAATCCTGTAACGGGGAATATTGTATGGCCACTACGAAATGTCTCTCGGGGCAATAAAACCCTTTTTCTATTGCTACCTCGCTCGCACCCATGGTTGTTACGCAGGACAATAGTGAAGCAAATAATGACGCGATGCTTCCGAACCGACATCGAGAAATAAATCCCCATCGGAACTACATTTTTTTACAATAACAGAAAATTTCAATGAATGCTTGTGTATTCACATAGTGAAAGTTCATTTTAGTACACTTTATTACCGTAGCTGCACTTTTATGTTATTTTATAATTATGATTACTTCACGTAACAAATAATATTTTAATGCTTCTCTATGAATTTTATAAAGTTTGAAATGAATATATTTAGAATTTTTTATTTAATTTTCAATATGTACAATATTAGTAAACACAACACAATTATTTATTTATTTATTTATTTATTTGAAATCTACGCAACCAACTGATGATAAAATGACAAACTTAGCTTAGGAAAAAGAATCATATACATTTAACTTCGTAATAGACAGATTGCGTTTAATCTTGGGTACCTCTTCGACTAACTCAATGGCATATCCTAATTTGCCATATCCCGGGCGCCACCATGGAGCTTTTGATTAATTCAGTGTGATGACTAAGTGAAATACGAAAAGAAACAAACTCATTTCCATGGACCAAAACAAACTTATCGTACTCTCGAGGTAGTATCATTTTTACCTCTACTTGCCTGAGATACCCAACATTCAACACCATCAAATTCAGTTATACATCGCAAATAATAAATCAATCTTAAAATTATTTCTTATGTAAATAATACATGATACTCATATCACAACTTAGGTTTTGGAAGTACCGTCAGTGTTTCAGGAGTCCAAATTAAATCTTTACGCGATTTTATTAACATTATTTAAAGTAACTCAAGTTTTACAAACCGAGTTACAAACTTTAGTTTAACAATATCAGATGTAATAATCTGTAAGTGAGTGTCAGACAACTCTACTAATGACTCAGATGAAGTAACACTGACGTCACTCTACTATGCTAGATATATACTACATTATTATTTATACTTTAATTTATATTTACAAAATCAAAAACTTTTGTTCTTCTATTAAAGAAAAATTATATGTGCTGCTCACTACAGAACAGCTGAGCGAATAGGACTTGCGAGACGACACTGCCCTTCAGTCAACACTGTTCTATCAGCCAAATTACATTGACTCAAATTATTCTTTTCCCAATACATCTTCAAACGGGACCAACAAGTTTGCACCACTTTCCGTTCTTTCATCACATCAATCTATCAATAACTGCACTTCTTTACTATAACACTCGCCTAATGTGTTATGTTTTATACATACTTATATCATTCGGACTTTCACCATTACCGCACTCTAGGTTACAGGACGAATACCGACCAAAGCAGCTTCAGACAATATATTTTAACACAATTTTATATCCTCTTTCATACATCAAATCTATTCTGTCCGGTATGGACTATCTTACAAACTCTCTTTCATACATCATCCTCAGTAGTAACCCGGACATCATGCCTTACATAAATCACTCCTACATTACCTCGTTCTTACGTTACCGATCGTACTTCTCTTTCGACTTAGCTACTGGATGGCTATGACTACTGGTAGTGGAATATTTTCTATTTCTTACGATGAATCTACTTTCAAAATATCTCTGACGTGATACCTATTTCTATTTTTACTTTCTACGTCTTCTAATTCATAAATTACGTCCGATATTTTTCTAACTATTCGACTATTCACGAATCTAGGGGCTAATTTCTTTGTAAAATACTCTCCCGCCTTGGACTGAACGAAGTTCTTGCGCCACACGGAGTCACCCTCTTTGAACACCCTTTTTACCCTCCTCAAGTTATAGTTCTTAGCGTATTTCTCATATGCTTGCCATGTATTTTCGGCCACTATTTTAAACGTGGTAGACAGACTTTCCATTCTCTGATTATAGATATACCTATCCTGTTTCAACGTATCTGTTCGAGAAATTTCTTGTACGTCCACTTCGCCGTAAATAGATCCGTTCAAGATGACTTCCCTTCCTTTTGCCAATAAATTCGGGCTGTACCCTGTCGTCATATTTACAGAGCAATTCATGGCTGATTGTACGTGGTCCAAATGATCAGCCCAGCTTCTGTGTTCGTCTTTAACCAGCATTCCTAAAGTATACTGCAAGCCCTGGTGATACCTTTCGACGCAATTATTTTGTGGGAAATATAGAGCATTGTAGAAAATGTTCTGGACACCATAATTTTCCAACAGATTTTTGAATTCATGAGACAAGAACTGTCGGCCGTTGTCTGAAATTATCGTTTGGGGAACGCCTTCATGCAAAAAAATCCCTTTTTCCAAGCAGTCCACGACGGCTTTAGCCGTGGCCTTACGTAATGGGAAGAACCAAGTATATTTACTGAACACGTCCACGACACTCAAAATATTCATGTACCCCCCTCTGGCCTTAGGGAGGGGGCCAAAGAGATCACAACTTAACATCTTCATTGGACGATCTACCCTTTTTCTATTTGTCATAAGACCCCCGGGTGCTACGTTAGATGGCTTGTATTGTTTACAAGTTTTGCACGCCGAAACAAACTTCTTCACCTCGCGATACATATTTGGCCAATAGTAATCTCTTTCTACGGCTTTAAATGTTTTAAAAGTTCCGGTATGTCCAACGTTATGAGCTCGCTCTACGATCCCAAAACGCTGACCTTTCTTTGGCACTTCCTTCCAAGCGAATTCCTTCAGCAGTGGATTATCGTCCTTAGTCAATCTATAAAGGCGGTTATTTTCCACTTGGTAATTCATAAAACTCGTCGGATTCGCGGTACAGCCGTCGAATATCTTTTTATACCATAGATCCTCTTCTTCATCCTCGACATGTACATTTATTTCATTGATAGAACTTGGCAATCTAGACAAGGCATCAGGTACCCTATGCGCACTGCCCTTACGATGCTCTACGTCAAACTTAAACTGAGACAAGCGAGTACTCCATCTGGCCAATCGTCCCGAAGGGTTAGACAATTTAGTAAGGAACCGGAGTGCCGCATGATCCGTTATCACTTTAAATTGCATTCCTTCTATGTACGGTCTGAAAAACTCTATTCCGTTTAGTATGGCTAATAATTCCTTTTCGGTGACCGAGTAATTAACTTCTGACTTGGACAAGGACCTGGAAAAAAACGCTATTCGTTTTTCCTCCTCTCCAAACATTTGATGTAGGGCTGCACCGATTTGGTGTTGACTAGCATCCGCGTGGAGAATAAAAGGTCTTGAAAAGTCCGGGCAGGTCAACACGGGCGCGGTGATCAAGGCCTCCTTTAAACTTTTGAACGCTTGCGCCGCTTCTGCGTTCCAACTAAATGTAGAGTCACCCTTTTTTACCCTTAAAAGTTTGTTGAGTGGCTCTGAAAGTTTACTACAATCTTTGATCGATCTGCGGTAAAATCCTACCATTCCCAGGAACATCCTCAAATGTTTTAACGATCTTGGTTCCGGGTATTCCGCTATGCATTTTACTTTGTCTGGATCCGGCCTTAACCCATTCCCGTCAATCAGGAAACCTAAGTATTTCAATTTGCTCTTACAAAATTCACACTTTGACAATTTTACTGTCAAACCGGCTTCTTTCAATCTATTCCTCACCTTTTTTAATAATTCAACGTGTGCATCGAAGTCTTCGCTGATTAAAATGAGATCGTCTATATAGCAAAAGACATTTTTTTCATCAAATTTCGAACCGAACAATCGGTCTGCTAATGTTTGCAGTTCGCTAGCGGCGTTGACTAATCCGAAAGGCATCTTCGTAAATTCGAACAACCCTCTTCGCGGTACCACGAATGCCGTTTTCTCGCGCGATGATTTTTCTAACGGTATTTGCCAGAAGGCCTTAGATAAGTCTATGGAAGAGATATATTTAGCGTTCCTTAAATTTGACAGAGTTCTGTTCAAGTTAGGTAAAGGGTAGTTGTCTCGCTTGGTTACGGCATTTAATTTTCTAGAGTCCAAGCAGAATCTACCGGTCCCGTCTTTTTTTTCGACGATTAGCGTCGGGCTAGTCCACGCAGAATTCGATGGAGTTACGACGCCTAAACCTAACATTTCATCCAACTCCTTCTCCACTTGCTCCTGTTTCGCAGGAGACAATGGGTAGTATCTTTGTCTGATAGGTTCGCCCGTAGTTTCAATTTTGTGTTCGATCAGGTTAGTGCATCCCAACCCATTCTCTTCGAAAGATATTTCGCGGAATTCTTTCTCGATCTCTTCTAACTGCCTCCTTTGGTGCAAGTCAAGACTGTTCCTATCTTCTATTTTCCCTAATTCGTCGATACATTTGAAGTCTCCATATTTTATATCTGCGAATAGGTTCGGTGCAATTTCGAACTTTCTCCAAAAGTCTACCCCCAAAATTACCCCCTGATTTAACTTATCTAATATATGAAAACGCTGAATTTTTACCGTTTCGTTATATTTTACTTGTAGGTCTAAATATCCCCACGTCTTAACTTTGTTGCCATCAGCTAAGGTAACGCACTCTCTCGATGAGCCTACAATCGCCCCTTTATTTACGAAAAACTCCCCAATATTTTGACTCAACGCACTTATGGAAGCGCCCGAGTCAAGTAATCCGGTAAAATTTTCGTTTTCTATTTTTAACTGAAGGTATGGCCTATTATCTCCTCGCTTAGCGCATATTAACGGTGCCAGTTTATGCGTATCGAAGAAAATTTTAACATATTTTAGCCAGTCACTCCATTCTTTCTCCCTTTCTTCGGGAGCTGGCCGACTGACTATCCTAATCTTTTTGTTTTTAATAATATTATTAAATCGCTTTTCCCTTATATTCCTAAATTCACGCTTGTTAACGTTGTTATAACCTCGATGTGTTGGACTAGACTCACCTACTCGATTCAACCTACTGCAACATACAGACTGACGATGTCCCGGCTTATTACAAAAATAACATACTATATTCTTATTCTGTTCGTAGCGACCCTGCGTTCTCCTTACTACGTGTGAATTAATATTATGAGTACTGTTACTTTTCGTTGGATATGATTCACGGCGTACGTAATTTGCGTCGTCTTTTTCGGCCCTTGTATAACCCTTATGTACGAGATCGTTGCTCGCTCTATTGATTTGCTCCGACTGTGTTGCCATTTCGTTTACTTCTGATAACTCCGCGATTTTACCTCCCGAACGATTTCGTTTGGACGATCTTTTGCTAACCAGTGCATCGAATTTCGCGCATAAAAACATAAGTTCTTGAGTATTTGTCACCTTCGTAGTAGCCAAAAGACCCGCGTAATCTTCAGATAACCCGTTTATTACAACATCTAAAAATTCTGTATCTTCAACTGGACTATCGAGTAACTTATTCTTAGCTTTCAACCCCAGAATAAATTCGCTTGCGGACATGTTATTGTCTTGACTCGCCGAAAGAATTTCCAACTTGAGTTCTTTTTGTTTGTTAGCATTTTCAAATTGGATTAGGAATTTTGCTTTGAAGTCTTCCCATTCAAAATTAAAATCGGTTGCCCTAAACCATATAAGTGCGAAACCAGACAGTAATATAGGCATAAACCTAACGAGAGAATCTAGTTCTACGTCATAAACCCCTGCTAGTTCTTCCAAACGTATTAAGAAATCTCGTGGATCTGATTTGCCAGCGAAGTTCAAGTTCCACTTTCTTACATCTATTTCTTTAGCGCGAGCCGTATGTGTATTGGTAACCCCCGTCTTATTGTAATTGCTAATCGGTTGTTTATCTTTTCTCTTTTGCGTAGGTAATTTCCTAGTGTGTTGTTTGACAGTTATGCTTTCTGGAACCTCAAACCCTAAATCTTGATATTTAGTGCCGTCGTCTGATAATGTCGAAGTATGTTCTACATCATCTTTCGGTACTCCCAGTTTAAGCAACGTTTCTTGTTCCATTTTGACTAAATAACTCAACCTTCAATCTACCCGAAAAATTAAATTGAATATTGATTTACTATAACTTTAAAACAAGTCTAAAAATTCGCTTCCCGTAAATATAATTAATTTCTAATCTAAATTATAACAAAATTTTACGAAAATGTTACCTCAATATATTTGAACACGTTTTACTTAAGTTCTCTTACAATGACCTACTATTATAAAATCAACCAAAATCTGTAACAGCCGATAGTCCGCCCAACTAGATAATATATAAGTACAATAGGTATTGGTTAAAGTTGCTAACTCACCCAGAAATACCAAAGATTTTTTTAAAAATTTAATAATAATAATAACGTAATAATACACCAACCTTCAATATCTCGTCTTAACATTTACTACCTTTAAAATCCAATCTAGGTATATTTTCTTTCATTCAAATACATACTTCAAATTAGTCTTCCAAACACAACTATGTTTTTGCCAATCTTACAAACATAAACTCATTAATCCGAGAAGTGCTACTCGTAATACTCAAAAATAAAGTTGATAAAAGGAACCAAATAAAAAATAAAATAAAAAATTAAATTAACAAACAAAGTTGACCTGCGTTTGAGTTGTATACTATGAATTCTTCTGAATGAAAAATATCTTCGTGTTTTAAAATTATTGCTGTGTGTTGACTAAAATGCGTGCCTCGCCGCTCCACCCGGTCAGAGTTCAGCAGTAATTCAGCAGAAAAATTCATAAACATCAGATGATAACTCTTTATCCGAAAACTAGAACATATAAAAATACAAAACTAGCATTAGTTTAGGTTCCAACATGCAATTTCATACCTAATCAAAAAATTAAATAAAAATACAAGTCTGGGCATCATAAAAATTTTCGCAAGTAATAAATTCTTCAATACAACAATTAGTTTCATAAAAATTTTGTTGCCTCCCAGGCTTCAGTAAAGTTAATTCATACCCACATGCATATACGAATTCAACAGAAAAAATTCTACCCACAAAAATTATTGTCAAAATTCTTGATTACTCTGCAGAAAAAATTAAAAGTTACCAAATAAAGTATACCTAATTTTGATTTATGCCCATAGCATAGTACTATGTAAAAATATACACCATATAAAATTGCCCAATAAAATTATAATTTAAAAGTAACTTAATAACTAATGGAGAATCTGTTCCGCAGAACAATGGCACAATCGACACTAAAACTTTGTTAACTTCAAAAATTCCCTCACAAAAATTCAAATAAAAATTAACAAACTTGCTCCAGTTAATTACCCCAAAAGATTTATTTATAACAAGTGAGATTTGTGCCCTTCTGACAGCCCCTTAAGTTGGACGCCATTTTGTAATGAGTGCTCCTCTGGAGAAATAGAGAGAGTATCATTGAGTCCTCCCAGACTCTCTAATAAGTTGGGAGACTCCTTTTCTGGCCATCAGAAAGACTCAAGATAAAATTCTAATTTATTTCTATAAGTGTGCCACAGCTTTTGAGACTCTCTTCAGGGGGGTTATAAATTAACTGAGCAAGGTTCCTTCTATATAAATGGGAATACAATTTAAAATTCAAAGATTAATTGACTTATCAAAAATTTAATAAAGATCTTTCATTAACATAAAACTTCCCATACAATTTCTCCAAGCAAGTTACATTAATAATTAAAAGAAAGAAAACACAGGGATATAAATTCCCAAATTTATGCTATTACATATTATATACCTATCATTGTAACAAAATACAAAGATTGAAGATTTTTCATAATCTTCCCCTACCGAACTAATATTCTTTAGTTTCTCAAATTTTATATCTCAATATAAAATCGTTTCACATAAACAATTTTTCACACGAAAGTGACTATACAACTTGGTAGAATAAATTCTTTCCTTTAAATCTAAATTAATCTTTCATTATCACCCCAACTAATCAACATGAGCGCACCAAATGTTAAAAATGGTAAAAATAAAGTTATAAAAATTTACTCAGCTTAAAAGACTCGATTGCTGCCATCTAGGAATCCTTTTCTGCAGAAGAAGTTGATAAGTGAGGATCATCTAGGCTTCAATATAACAATCGACACATAGAGTGAAGATAGAATTGTTCAGAGGGCTGCATACCGTCTCCCCCCTCACTTATGGATAACAAGTACCCTATATTTCGCCGCAACTATAAACGTCCTTGTATTCCCCAATATTAATTGAAGTGGTATCTCTCGACATATTGAATTAAACATAGTCTCCTTGTCTAAGGGTCTAGCATCTCCCCGGTACTAGGACCGCATTTCTAAAATTTAAATTTCAGAAATACTTTCAATACATTTGAATAAAATTAATAACTCTTAACAATTTCTTGTGAACAAAAATTGTCTCTAGTACAATATGTCACATTCTCTGTAACTCGTCGAAATAAAAATGAGAGTTCACATACCTTATTTAATTGCGGTTCGAAAGAATCCGGAATTTGGTTATTTTATAAATAACAGAACAATAAATGATTTACACGGTTAATCCATGATGGATTACTCGTTTTAATTCACCATTATAACATATAAAAAATAAAACTATGGAGGTAACACAATAGTGTGACCGTTCCCCCGTGCTGCAGAACAAATTCTCGTGTTCAAACGATACTTAACCCCACCGGTACCCCTCTCTTTCTCGCGTTTAACGCTCTCCCTTTCTAACCCTACTACGTATGTCGAGTTAAACTCGCCACTGCTTGATTCAAGAAAGTGTCTCGTTACATAGTCTTAGTAATAGTAGAATACCTAGTCACATTTTAACACAAATGTATTACATCATTAGAATAGTCTTAAGGATAACAAAATTTGTATTTATCTCAAAAGTTTTGTAAATTAATTCATATAAAAATGCCATTACAATTCACTTCATATAAAATATCCATAAGGTCTAGTAGAAAAAAAATACATAAAATAAAAAATAAATAAAAACTGGTAATATAATATTATAACAAAAAAATGTACCTCTGCTCCATACACAAGTTATATGCTTACAATGGAGCAGTAAATAAATATTATACAAATAGCATTAAGTAATTATTGTATGGTAATATATCTTTATAAAATTGTACTATTATTATTCTTTAAATTAAAAAAAAAAAGTTAAGGTTTAATTTAAGACAAGTTGTTGAATTGTTTTAAATATATTTAATAAGTAAGATATTAAGTCTATTATTTTTTTTTAAATTTCTAAGCTTAATTAAAATTTGGTGAGGCCTAATTCTTTGATAATCTGTAAGAGCTCAGATCTGTAAGAGCAAATATGACATATGTTCAACTTATATGTATGAAAAATCTAACAATAATTGAGCATGGTAGAGTTATTTTTGTATTATACCTAATAGTAATATCTTTTTTTTAATTCTTGTATAATATAGAATCCTTATTTTTTGTTGTGACAACCTTAATGGACAATTTTAAATAAGATATTATCTCGAAACCTGGGACCTTAGAGCAAGTTAATTCTCTTGCTCTAAGCCTGGGACCCTAGTCTCACCAGTAGTCTATGCTTAACTAACAGTGAAATTTGAAACAATAATGAACAGTGACAATCCACCTTTATGGCCTTATATAGCTACAATAAACCTTAAATTTCATCATCTGTACTAAAGAATTGCCTATACGAATTACCTTCTTTATGTGTTATTTATGTTATATGTATCATTGAAATCACTAGATCGAGTGAACATTTTACAGCAAATTTACAACGCGTGTGGCTTTTCTCAGTTTGGAATAACATGTGTGTCTTTAAGGGGCCTTTCCCCGAAAACACCAGTTTTTGGCAGTTTTACCAAATAGATTACTCTGCAAGTCCGTAATATACAAAGCTGAAAGTTACGATTTATTGTAGAATGAACTTTAATTTAAAAAGTTAGGCTGGCAGATTTTTTAATAAAAGCATGCTTTTCGAGTAATTTTCATTTTACTGGAACATGTCGCAAATTTTTCTCGATAGATAACTCAAAAAATACAATACTTATAGATACGCAAGTTTCTGGATATTTTTACGATTAAGCCAACTCAATAAATTAGCGTGTAACTTTTTTAAATTTCGTCTTTGTTTTCCTGGAAAATCAAAAAAACTTAAATTCTAATTCAAATCTAACCAAAATCTTGCTAAGCTAATCAATCAATCATCATCAATATAAATAAAGGAGTCCGTTCGTATATATGTATGTATGTATGTATGTAACGTCCTTTATAGACGGCTAAACTAGGGATACCAGAAGTAAAGTAATACCCTCTATAGCGAGTCATAATACCAGTGGACGTTTAAGGCTATGAATATTTGGAAAATGTTATTTATCGATTAAAATATTAGATTTTTTCATAAATCTCCCATACAAATTAAGATTTTCATCCTGCCATTTTGTCAGAATGAAGAATCTTGAAACTGTATTTAATTCTCATTTAGTTGCACCGTCGCTACTCATGTATGGTTTTGTTTTAATCTACAGAGTATAAATGTTTATTTTATTTCAAAACATTATACTCTGTAGAAGGAAAAACATTGAAACAAAGTAAAACAATTTAGCTTATTTTACTAATGAAATGTCATCATATACCTCCATATTGTGAAAATTTAGGGTTGCCGTTTTAAAAAAAACCTGTGGAATGTAGTAATAAGGTCTGCATTAATATGTAGGTAGGTATTAATATTGAAATGCATTGAAGTAGGTAACTACAAAGAGTATGAGTAGTTTCAGCGTGATAAGGTCAAGATAAGGTAACGTATGAATATAACACCAAAGTTTCATATTTATAATAATTAGATGATATTAGAAATAAATCAATTCTTCCTAAACATCATTCTGTTGAGAAATACAATACTCAGAAGATTAACGCTTTAATGGTGGAATGATCTCTGTGGGCTCCGTTGAAACCAGAATGAAAATTTCAAAGCTTGGACGATAACAAGTCTTGCTGGCCTTAAGGTGGGATTTATAGGACTGTGGTCCTCATAAGTCAACCTAAAATAGATAAATAACATCAAAATACATTTTTTATGATTATGTAGGTATACATGTTTAAGAGGGGAATGTCATTTATTTTAAAGGAGATTTATCATTTCATGAAACACCACAGTTGATATCCTTATGAAAGTGAAATGACTGAGTATAACCTCATACTATACATTTTTTCCTAAAGGCATAATAAATCATACTTGTGAGAACAATGTTTGCAAAGTAGATAGTTACAAAATGAATCTTTAATAGAAATAAAAACAGATATGAGTACAAACAAAAAGAAAGTCATGCATTTGCTTAGGTACCTACCTAATAAAAATAACAGGAAACACAATACATTAATTAAATTTTGAAAAAGGAATACATAATAATTATTGACTATTATGTTATTGTTTTGACGTCTATCTATAGAAAGTTTGACGTTTGGCGATGGCACACAGACAATAGAACTTCAATAACTGAGCCCATAGCAAAAAAAAAATGCGAAAGTAATGATCCTGTTTTTTAAATCCTTTTTTTAGAATTCGTGTATAGAATGAAATACAAATAAAGAAACACCTGATCTTTCGGATTATTTTAATATTTTCGAAATTTATCAACAAGTTTGGATAAGACATCTATTAATTGAATATAATATTATCTTTGTGATTATGGCAGGAACACCCCACTTAGGGATGATATGCCAAAAAGAAGAAGCTACTGACAGCTACGCGTCATAGCGCGTCCCTTCTGTCAGAAAAGAAAATGAACAATAAAAATATACATTACGAGTTATTATAATGTTTAAAAGAAAAACTCACAAAACTGGTAAGTACATGGAATAATTGTGGTTTATTATATAAATTGTGTTTTCAAAACTAATGTTTTATTATCATTGTTTACAGAATCTGTGTTTTATGTCAAATCAAGGATATTTTTGCACTTCAAATGATGACTTTTTGAAATGAAAAAAGGGTAATAAATAATTGCACCTCTCCGAAAGATTTAAAGGTAATTTTATTTTAGATTCACTGAATGTTGACATCAAGCAATCAAATTATGTCATACAATCTTTTCTTACAAGGAGTGACATTTTATTTTTTGATTCTCAAATTTGTTTTTGTTTTAAAAATGAAGATATTGCTGGTCATTGTCGTTTAGTTAGTCAATTTGGATAGATTAAAGGATTTGATAACATCCTCGAATGATAACACTACGATTTGAATAGGTTAGGTTAGGTTAACGGGTGAACATAGTTTTTAGCGGGGGTTTCTTGACACCTCCCCGAGTGATACCTCTACACTCTGTTAAGTTAAAACATATTCATTTAGAAGGGTTTTGTCATATATCAAAGAAGCCCGCGATGATAATAATTAATACCCATTTATTGTTTTCATCCACAAAATATAACAAATATCAATTTAAAAAGTGAAAAATCTGTCTGTCTATTTATTATTCCATTGATTCGTTAAATATTTACCAGTCTTCAAATCCAACAAAAAAAAATGTGTTGCTCTGTGTTTATTTTAATCGAATAATATTTTGTTACAGTATTTATGGGTCATTGTGCATCGGGATATATACGAGTCTTTCAACTGTTGGCGATGAAAAAGTTGGATGGTCGAAGAGGTCCCGGTCGGCAAATATCTTGGATGCCCAATTTAAGAGATTGGTCTGGAATAAGAATAGCGGAGGAGTTGAAGAAGTGGTTGCCAAGGTCGTGGAGAATAATATAATAGTTATAATAATATACTCTATCACACCTTACGTCTATTCAACTTATCAAAGCAGTAAATGGATACAAACCTGAGACTTCATAATTTAGTTTTACATAATAATATTGCGATAATGAGGTTATTTTACTAAAACCTCAATGTAGTTTATGAAATCTTTAAATATTATAACATTCAATTTTCTTTTCACACCTGTACCTAAGCCTGAAGAAATTGCATTTGGCGATCGACTACAAACAAATACTTCGACAATGCAGAGTAGGAAGAAAATTAAGTGTCCACTTTTTATATTTTTATATAAGTGTCTTTGTTTGGTTTAAATAATTGTTTATAATATGTTCCAGTGGACAGTTAATTTTTTCGCACTATAATACATTAACGAAATCTTCCTTTGTAGTGGAACGCCAATTTGAATTTGTCTTCGGGGGCTGTTGTCTTATTGTATTTTGTTTATATTATCTTTGATTTTTAGTTAAGAAGTGGACAAAATAAATACACTTTTTCTAAGAAAGATTGGGAATATTATTATACTACATATATTTTTTTGCATTTTATGCATCGTCACTGTTGAAGTATGGTAAACTCAAATGTGTATCTAACATTTAAATATAACATAAGTACTTCTAATAGCTTCTAAGAAAATTGTTGCTTTGAAGGATATGGATTTTGTTAATTTCTTTGAAAGATCATTTTGTAAATGGATCACATGGTATCAAAAAAAAAATTTCAACATTTAATGTCATATTTTTATAAGATCATAATATTATAATGATAATAATTGAAGTTCATGAAGTTGTTCATATTTATGAATTCATTTTTAGCTTATATTTTGTGTTACATTCTAAATATGAACAGTGCAAATGAAAATAATTAATCTTTGAGTATAAACATTGTAAATTTTCACCAATTAAAAGAAATATCTTTTTATAATTATTGTTATCATTTTTTTCAACTCCACATGCAGCTTAATGTTTCATAAAACATTTTTTTTACAAAATGTTCGTATTGTTTTATTTTGGTCTTCCTGTCTCCTCAAGCTTGCTATGTCCTTGGATTTTTTCGATACCCATTAAGATGGCATTCTCTGATTATGCCTTGCCCAATTTACTTATATGTTTTTTTTAATGAATCTGTGCTCACTCGAAGTGAACACAATTACACTTTTTGACATCTTTCACACTAACCAAAGGGTTGTGTTGTGAAAGCGGAAATGGTTGGCATGGCTGGGATTCGAACCTATGACCTCCAATACGCTGTGCGCATGAATGCCGGCGATTGATACCACTGGACTACCGACCACTCCGTGGTAATATAAGTGATATTAACAGAGTTTTATTTAAAAACAAATGAAATTAACCAACGGTATCCTTGCCCTTCTGAGTTTGCCCAATCTAGCATAATCAGAGATTGTAATGCTCATGGTTAAACCGTATTCTCCAGGATTCTCTATCTTTTATGGGCTCCAAAATCATTGCCCGTTCTTCGTACCCATATGTCATAACTGTTATATTAATAGTTTTATAGAGGGTGATCTTTGTTTTCCTATTGACACTTCTTGACTTGAGCACAGGCAGTAGAGTAGAGAAGAATTATTTGTTTCCTGTTCTATCCTTCGGTTGATTTCTATATGTCCCAACTCCGTTGCTGCTATTTCCAAGGCGTCAAAGACCTCCCTTATGGCTATCAGGGATCTTCCTACTATATTGAGGTTATAAGCATATCCGACGATTTGGCTACTTTGGAAATAAATATTAGTCTTTGTATCGTCGAGGTGTTTTATGCACCACATATTCCAGGAATAAGCTGAAGAGTGTGAGGGCCAGTCTGCCACCTTGCTTGAGTCCCTGGCCATCTAGGAGCTCATCTGTGAGTTCCGCGCCGATTTTACATTTATGTCCTACACATAGTTGCCCTAATCAAATATAACTTCACAGGTATAAATTGAAGTATCGTGGTCATAATGCATGATTCCTGGGCAACGCACGGGTACTTAAGCTAGTATCTACTAAGATTTTAATATAGGCGGTCCCATATAATGGACTTTTACTTGACCAACCCACAAAAATAATGCTATTGTATATACTTTGATTTATGGCATGAACTAATTTACGATCTTTGAAAATATTAGCATTGCCTTTTATCTACAGATTTCATTCAAACATGTTTTGAGTTTTTGTGTAGGTATTATTACCAAATAACAGGTATGTCGTTTGTTTATGTTACAGCTTTGTTGCAGGTATAATTTTGCCTTCGTTTTACACAATATGTAATCCTTTCTAAGAATTAATATTTTTCAATATTTTTGTGTTTGAATTTTTATGGTCGACTGTAAGCAAACATACAACATCGGCAAATATCCCCACGATTTTATTGTTCACTATCGGTAGCCTAGTGGTGTGGTGCTAACTTCTACCGATCAAGAGGTCCCGGGTTCAGTTCTCGGTCGGGTCGGGTGAATTATTTTTCTTGAACTTGGTGTAATCCAAATTGCGTGGTTTTATTGAGAACATTGTAATCCAAATCGCGTGCTTTTACAGAGAATCTTAATTGACTGATAATGTTATTGTTTATTGTTTACTTTAAATCCCAAAAAATAGGCCGCTATCATACGCATTATATGTATACCTACCATTAGTTTATTTTATTTTTTATATTTAATAAATTTATTTGTTCTCACTCAAAGTGAACACAAATATGTAGGTATATACAGTCTCTGGTCCTCCTAACACAATGTTTTTTTTTTTTTAAATGAATCTGTGCTCACTCGAAGTGAAAACAAATACACTTTTTTGACATTTTCACAGTAAGCAAAATGCTTGTGTCGTGAAAGCGGAAATGGTCGACACGGCCGGGATTCGAACCCACGACCTCCGCTGATAATAATTACATCGTGATGTTTCATGCGAGATAAGGTCGATATTTTTTATACAACGTGCTCCGACCGACATCGGTGGCCTAGTAGATAGCATGGACTTCAGATCCGGGGTCCCGTGTTCGATTCCAGGTTGGGTCAGAGTTTTTCGTGTTTTTTCACTTGAAATTTCTACCCAGGGTTGGCCTATCTCAGATTGGACGGGACCGGTTGACTGGAAAAATTGCCTCAGGCAATAAGTTCCACCGGCTATACTGACACCTTTGCATAGAAAAATGTTAATTAATTTATTTATTTACTCTATGATAAATATTTATATTTTTCTGATATAAATTGGTTGAATGAAATGAATTGCTTCGAAAATACCTTTCATCTCCAGATTTCACAAAAACAAGTTTTAAGTTTTTAATTATATTCAATCAATCAATCAATCAATCAAATCTCCCTTTGAACTCCACTTAGGAGCATAGGGAGGCAACAAGAGCTCTCCATTGCGCTCGATCTTGCGCAATGCTTATGACCTCCTCCCACACCAAGTCCATTTCCCTCAGCTCTGCCTCGAAGGAACGGAACACGGTATGAGAGGGTCTTCCACGTCTTCGAGACCCTGATGGGAGGAAAAACAGCGCTCTCCTCGGCCAACTGTCATTCGGCATCCTCAACACATGTCCCAGCCATGCCCATCTCCTCTCCGTAATGGTGGAAGTGATGGGCCCGCGCCGGGTGCGCCGACGTATAGCGTCGTTCGTGATGCGGTGGTACCATCTTATACCCAAAATTCTCCTGAGGCACTTTTCAAATTCAGATAATTTTTTGTGTCTGAGCTTTGGTCAGGTATAATACCAAGTACCAAGACTCACACTCATACAGGAGAATGTTTTGTTTCAATAAATCAATATTGTAAAGTAGCAGTCAAATTTGCAGACACCATGTCTCCGTAAAATAATAGAAAGGATTTTTTTGTTCTAAATAATAAAGCTATTTCTAGGTACCTGCTAATATATATGTATGGGTAACCAAGTTACCGATGCTTTACAGATGCGATGTACCTATGTCTGTTATATAGTGCTCCCTAAGAAACAAAGACCCTATAAAATTGTTTTCCGTTCCTTCGTACCGGAGCTGGGCGGTTCGAAATGGTGTGCGAGCAGGTCATTGAAGTGAGGTCAAAAAGGGAGTAGGTATGTTATAATATTATGTTTAATATGCATTTATCTATCAATTGATATTGTACGTAAATATGTACATATTATATTGTAAAATAAAATATATTGTAACAATATTATTACAATGAATATATATTATCACTTACCTAATTATAAATAGATTATTTATGTGGACCTGAATAGGCTAAGAATGGAATAATTATATCCAATAGTAATTACTAAAATAATCCAACCAGCAGCAAAACCTATCGGACGGCAGCCATAGGAAACTTTGATATATTAATCGATTGTTCTATTTGTGGACTTCTCGAAGCAATAGTTGTATATAGGAACAATATTTCCCGAAGCGGACATCTTTTATTATTGTCATAGAAACTATCGACTTTCAGGCTAATAATATAACTAACTATGTATGAAAAATATTTCGGTAGCTGGACGGTTTAGGTATGAAATTATGTATGAAAAATATTTCTTGTGCATGGAACTGTTTAAAAATACCGTGTTACGAACGAACGTAACCAATTATTATATATAATTATTTACAGAATAGACAATATTATGAGAATAAGCCGCAAGCACTTCTGCAGAATGCAATCCTGTAACGGGGAATAGTATTTTGTTTAGTAGTCAATACATACGAGTTCAATATCCTGCGTTATCTACCTGGCAGTATACTAATGTTTGCGAACACAAAATGAGCACAGATGAAATGGACTACTTTTGTAGATGAGTTCGAATGAGACAGGTACACCAAATAAGCCATCCTCTCAGATTGTTTTTTTGACAATTCGACAGTATCCGACTTCTTTGTATTTTAACTTTATTATCTACCTGGTTCTTTGTAAATCTGTAAATAATTTATGGGCTAGGGTGGAGTTACCAAAATGGGTGTAATTGGAATTTTTCTTAAATACCTAAATATGAATTTCTGCGAGCGTTTTTTTTTTTTTTTTTTTTTTTTTTTTGACCTTCGCCTTATTGGCGTTCTTGGTCAGTCTCAAGTTCATATTATATCTTTTTTTTTTTTTTTTTTAATATTGCCTATTTATTAAATTATAGTAGTTACAATTATTATATTATAGTAATACCTAGAATGTAATTAAAATCAAAGTTTTAGAGAGTTCTCCCGAGCAAACCAACCAAGAGACTTCACAATACTCTTTGATGGATCCGCAAGAACAAGCGAAAGCTGGGTAGGAAACCCCACTCCCGCCCGTCCCAGCATCTCCATCAAAGAGTCTGCGCCCCTCATGTGAGAGCATTCCATGATCAAATGGTTTGCATCACCCAATTCTGTGCCACAAACGCAGTGAGGTGTATCTAAAATATTTATTTTGTGGAGGTGGGCAGGAGACAGACTGTGGCCAGACCTTAGTCGACAGACCAGAGAAATCTGCCATCTTGGAATATTCATATTCCAGAACCAGGGAACTTTGGGAATATGAGGCTGGATCTCTCCAAACCATCGACCCCGCACAGCCAGAGACTCTCTCCAACTCCTCCCCCACTCTTCCAATGCACTCCCTTTGCAACTCAGAATCAAGTCAGCATATGGAATCTGATTAATCTTCCCACACATGGAGACTGAAGCCTCCTTTGCCATTTCGTCTGCCTTCTCATTCCCCGCAATCCCCCTGTGACCAGGTAGCCAGGCTAGAACTACGGATTGCTGATTGCAGTGTAGAAGATACAGCTGAGATTTCACTCTATTGACCAACAGATTTGTTTCACCCTTAAATGGACTTGATAATAATTTTTTAAGGAAACTAAGTGAGTCTGTTAAAATGATTGAATGATGAATTTTTTCATTATGAATATGAATTAATGCCTGCATAATGGCACTTCCCTCAGCTGTAAATATTGAAGCCTCTCTGGGGAGATTAAATCCCTCTTCGATATTCAATGTTGAGTCGAAGAATGCACACCCGACAAAAGGCGCTGAAGGGGATTTTGATCCATCGGTGTAAATTATGTTGTAGCCCATAAAATTCTCCACAAATGAACCGAAAAGAGAGCGCAAAATGGGGGGTTGGGAATGTATAGTGTTTTCCTTCAACCAATCTTCATTCAATCTAATATCTGGAATATGAATGAGAGAGTCATATGATGTGTCAAATGTTGGGTTATTGAATGTTCTGATGCATTTCAATGCAGAGAAAGAAAGATTTTGGAAGCTATTTACGAGTGAACATGGATTGTTATCAAAAAGTGTAAAATAATGTCTTGATTTTTTTAATTAGAGGGTGAGATTTCATTGAATAGACTCGAAGGAAGAATTTATCACTCAAATATTGTCTCCGGATACCAAGAGGCTGATCCACACATTCCACTTGTAGCACATTAGATGGAGTGGATTGCATGCAACCAGAAATTAGTTTTAGACACTTGCTCTGTATTCTGTCTAGTTTCAGTTTCAGGTATTGGGGTAAGGGATCCATTACTATCGATCCATAGTCGATCCGAGATTTAATTAACCCATTGTAAAGCATTTTTAAAGTTCTTGGGTGAGAACCCCACCAAACTCCTGTTGTTGCTTTCAGGACATTGAATGCCTTATTGCACTTTGACACAATCTGATCTATGTGGGAGTTCCAAAGAAGCTTACAGTGAAAAATCACCTAACCTCCTTGCATATTGGTATTGGAGTGGAATCAAATATAATTTTTATTTCGGGAATTTTCCGCTTTTTGGAAAATATGACTACTTTGGATTTTTCCGGAGAAATATGCAAGTGATTATTTGTTAGCCATAGTTGAAGACTTTTTAGAGAGGTTTCCAAATTGTTAGCTGCGAGTACCGGGTCTGTGTTCTGGGTGTATACTATCAAGTCATCAGCATACTGTATCATATGTGCCTCCTCAGGTAGGGACTGCTCTATATCATATGTATAGACGGAGTAAAGAATTGGACTTAGGACTGAACCCTGAGGCAAGCCCCTCCATGTTCTATGAGAGAGGACCGGAACTCCTCGATGTAGAACCCTAATAGTGCGGCTGCATAGTATGCCATACACAAATTTAATTAAATTAGAAGGAACCTTAAGAATATTTAATTTGTTAATGAGAATTGGGATATTTACGTGGTCATAGGCTCCAGCCACGTCCAAAAATGCAGCTGTCAGGGATTTTTTTTTTGCAAATGCGATCCTTATTTCGGCACACAGCAAGCTGAGAGCATCATTAGTTCCCATATTTTTACGGAAACCAAATTGATGTCTCGCCAGCAAATTGTGGTGCTCCAAGAACCAAAACAACCTGTTTTTTATTAAATTTTCCATGATTTTGAGGAGACATGAAGACAAAGCAATAGGCCTGTATGAGGATCCCAAAGTAGGGTCTTTTTGAGGTTTAATAATAGGTATCACATACTGTTCTCTCCAGCTATCAGGAATAGTTCCTGATGCAAATATTTGGTTGAGGATGTTTAGAAACAAGTTTTGGAGACTTCTTGGAGCAAGTTTAAGAACGCAGAGACTTGAATTATCAATAAAAATTTCAGTAAGAATTTCCCCCTTTTTGTCGTTGGCGTTACAACCCCAAATGGTGGCATGAGCGTTAAAATCTCCTGCTATTAGGAGAGGAGATGGCAAGGAAGACACAAAATCATTCCACCATGTGGTATTAAATTTATATGAAGGACTACAATAGACCGATACAAAAGTGAATTCAGCAGTTGTTATAGCACATATTTGCACACAATTATCAAGAGGTACTACTTGAATTCTATTAAAGGGAATTCCGTTCTTAATAAGTATGGCTGAGCCTCCCCAGCCGTCCTCGCGGTCATCACGAATCAGAGTATAACCAGAGATATGCAATCGATCCGTAGAATGAAGCCAAGTTTCCGCCAGAGCTGCAACTGAAACTGAATTAGAGTGCAAAAGTTGAGAAAGGTTGTCTTTATTTTTTTTTATACTTCTACAATTCCACTGTAGGATTACAGGATTCAGACGTTTTTGTTTCATTTTGTTTAAATTTAATAATGTTATTTGTATCAGCGGCAGCGTTGTTCGGTGAATTAGTATCTGTCATATTAATTATATAATTTCTCAATACGTTTATACAGGATATTAAGGAACTGGTGATATTCTCTATTTCCTCAATTCTGTCATGTTTCAGAGCCACCCCGTTCTCCCGACTGGACTCCAATGGGGTACCATTGGGAGACAGAAGTAAATCATTATATGCTTGTCTGTCAAAAGCTGTTTCCATATTCTTTTGGGTAGGAGTCTTGTATTTGAAAATAGTCTTCCTGAATGAAGAAGAACTAGGAATTTTAATGTTATCTTTCACACCGTCACGCAAGGTGTTTTGAAGGGGCTCTATTCTCACTTTGTCTGCGAAGGATGATTTGACTCTTGGCGCCTCTTTGGATGCCTCCGAATATGATACGCTCTTTTCCGCCATGATATGTTTAATGTTTTTTTCTCGAATATATGCTGGACATGATTGGTTTGTTGCCATGTGAGGACCACCACAGTTGATGCATGTAGGGTTTTCCCTCGAATCACATTGTTCGCCAAAATGTTCTTCCCCACAGGCGAAACATCTCGGTTTCGATCTGCAATTTATCTTAACGTGACCGTATCTACAGCAACCGAAACATTGAATTGTTGGAAAGATGTATGTTTCAACAGAGATTCTGTTGTAATTCAGGAAGACGTGTGATGGAAGTTTCTGACCTTCAAAAGTAATTACGACTGTTCTTGAAGGCAGCCACTTTGGAGTCTCTGAATTTCGGTCTCTATAATTGAGTCTACGGATCCGCATTACCTTTCCATAACCGTCTGGGCATATTATTTCATTAAGTAACTCTTCATCTGGAATTTCCGTAGGAATATCCCTTATAATGCCCATTTTAGTAACATTGTATGTAGGAATGAATATTTTGTATTTTTCAGAGAAGCTGCTTGATACAAATTGATTTGCTGCTTCTCCCGAAGCAAACTCTACTTTAACTGTAAACTTGCCAAGAGCTTTTATGCTGCCTTGTTTTAGATCACAAGCCTTGTTTTTATATATTTCTTTCCCCAATAATATGGGATGAATACTTCTTGGACCTTCTCCTTTCATCTGTATGTGCACAACAAAAGGACCTAAGTCCTGAGAAGTGTAGGATAATGGTTCGATTCTATTTTTTTTTGTACATAAATTTTCCTCGGAGGAAACACTCCCTCTGTTCCTCTTGAGTCCATAATCTCCAGATCCTCCCTTATCTGGGGGATCAGGAGGAAAAGGATCCTTATTTTCCATAATAAAATATGATAAAGTTTATAAGTTGACAATTATTACCTACCCGTCCTAGTGACGACAATAATACTTAAAAATAACAAACAAAAATGAAAAAAAAATAAAAAAACTCACCTGAGAGCAGTAATTACAAATAATAAAGTAATAAAAAAGAAAAACAACAAAAGAACAAAAAACCTGGTGGTCAATTCCAACAAATTCCTGGCACAAATATTAAATTTAATTCAAACTAACTAACAGAAATAATTTTGACACTTAAACACAACCACACTCTAGGACTGTCAGTCATAGAAAAAAACTTCTGCGAGCGTTACATGGGGCCTTAAAGCATCAGAATGAGTGAACTTTTTCCTGAATTTTTACACTCATATGGCTTTTCTCCGCTATGGAGTAGCATGTGTGTCTTTAAAGCACAAGAATGAGAGAACTTTTCACTGCAAATTTTACACTCGTATGGCTTTTCTCCGCTATGGAGTTGCATATGGCTTTTCTCCTCTATGGAGTTGCATGTGTGTCTTTAAAGTACTAGGTTGATAGAACTTTTTACTGCTAATTTTACACTCGTGTGGCTTTTCTCCGCTGTGTAGTCGCATCTGTATCTTTGATCACTAGATCGAGTGAACATTTTACTGCAAATATTACACTAGTATGGTTTTTCTCCGCTATGCAGTCGCATAAGTGTCTTTAAAGCACTTGAATTAGTGAATATTTTACTGCAAATTTTAACTCGTATGGCTTTTCTCCGCTATGAAGTATCATGTGTGTCTTGTAAGTACTAGATTGAGTGAACTTTTTACTGCAAATTTTACACTCGTATGGCTTTTCACCGCTATGGAGTAGCATATGTTTCTTTAAAGTACATGAATATGTGAACTTTTTACTGCAAATTTTACACTCGTATGGCTTTTCTCCGCTATGGAGTTGCATGTGTGTCTTTAAAGTATATGAATAAGTGAACTTTTTACTGCAAATTTTACACGCGTATGGCTTTTCTCCGGTCGCATGTGTATCTTTAAACGGCTAGATCGAGTGAATATTTTACTGCAAATTTTACACTCGTATTGCTTTTTTCCGCTATGGAGTGGCATGTGTGCCTTTAAAGCACTTGAAATATTACACTTGTATAGCTTTTCTCTGCTTTTAATTTGCATATTATATGTCCCCAAAGGCCGCGATTCCGGGAAGTTTTTATTACAAGCATCAAACTCGTATGGTTCATTAGGTATGTCGACTTTCACGTTCTTTAGAAATAGTTCTATTTCATATTCGTTCAATTCATAAATTACAATATCACCTACAAATGATTTGTGATCAGCACACGTGTTGTCCATTAATGCCAATTCCATCACGATTATTATATACTAACGGATGTGTGCACTGCGGATTCACCCATATTATGTTGTAAACACAGAACACATATTAGTGATGTCAGTTGGGTAGTTACCCGTTACTAAATACCCGTTACTTTTTGTTATCGGTATTCCAAACCAGTAGTGTTCAGTATCCGTCGGTACAAGTACCTACACGGTAGAAAAGTAACGACGGATACTCTGTCGGTAGAAGTAACGACAAGGTCCTCGGTAGAAAAGTAACAACGTGGTTTCTAGGCGCCCAAGGCGAGAATTTTATCAGCGCCCCCCCCCCCCCCATATTACTTGTAATTTTATTTATTCCAGTATTGATTCGGAAGGATGATGCCCTAGCTCCGTGATCGGCATCTGCGGCCCGAGCATCTACCAAAATCGATGTTTCATAAAAGTAAATTATATAGAAAACGGAGGTTATTTTTTTCAATTTACATACGAGGAGATTTCAAAGTATTCTCGGTATGGATATGAAGGAAAAGGCAGAAATATCTGAAATAATTCTACCATTTTATATACCTAGACTTTTTCAACTCCAATGCGCTTTCTCAAATGACAATTTATATATTTTTTCAACAACCTTCAAAAATATTTTTTAACCTTGAACTCTCCAGCGAACTATCTCCTTTCCGGATACCAAATTTTCAGAATGACCTTTTTATGTATGTATCCGGGTTAATATTTTACAAAGGTGGCAATAATACCGGTCAGATAATAGCATTCCACTATGTTTCATTTCTTAGTTTGGGGAACAAAAATTGTCGTTAAGTACCTACCAGGGCTGGGCTGTAAGGTAGTTCATTGATATTTTGCAAGCCATACTATTGACTCGCCTTCGCAATGCGCGCCAAGTGAATCGGCGCGTTATCATCGAGTGGTAAGACATTGGCGGTCCATTTTCCTTGATGATTTTCTTTGTACAAAACCATGCATAGTGTTTGCGCAAGCTATTGAGGCAATAATTTGGCCTATTTAAAATAGTTAATGAGCAAAAACTCTTTCGAGTTCTAGAATACTGACGTAAGGAATTTTTCGACCGATTTCATGACTTTGACTGCAGATTTATTTACCCACTGTATTGACTGACATTCTCAGGAGCATAATAACAAAATCAGTTTTCGTTCCCAATGTGGTGAACAAAACACTTTTAGAATTTTCACAACAGAGCTCCATTCTCTCCATAGAAAATTTAATTCGCGTTTGTTTCTCCGGTAGTGTGAGGATTCGTGGTACCCATCTTTCACCAGACTTTTACGAGGTCCAAAAAAGTCATGAACTATTTAGTGTTTTGATATCCACGGATAACTTGATCATCTCTACTTATGAATTGATTTTTATTCAAGCATAATATTAGAGTACAGTATTCTCGACTTTATTCATATTTCCTTCCGCGGAGAATAAAACAGGACTACCTGATTGAAGATCACCTTCAATGCATATTTGGACATTTACAAAGTTCTCTCCCTGGATTTAAATCCATGATTTTCGTTCATTAATACTTTGAAAACGGTCTTTACAAAGAGAGCATCGTTTTTCGTTACTTCTTGATCTTGAGGGGTGTGGTGAAGGGGAATTGTCTACGATTAACCTTTCTTCATTTTTCAAAATTGAAACCATTTGTGGATTCTAACCTGTTTTTATTTAGGGCAAAGCGTCCTCCTTTTTTCGTATAAAGTGATG
This sequence comes from Mystacides longicornis, assembly GCA_963576905.1. Taxonomy (NCBI): domain Eukaryota; kingdom Metazoa; phylum Arthropoda; class Insecta; order Trichoptera; family Leptoceridae; genus Mystacides; species Mystacides longicornis. The sequence continues at coordinate 24,714,330 of OY756438.1, forward strand.
TAAAGTGAAAATATCAGTGTTTTTTTTTTAATATTTTCAATCAAAACAGTTGAGGTGGAAGGGGGGGGGGGGATGATGGCCATAATGCGGCCCGCTGTAATACCTCACATTGTCCTATGTGGCCCTAGAACAGAAAAGTCTGACGACCGATGTCCTAGTTCTGAGGGTATCATCCTCCTGTAGAGCCACTCCATTATCCACCACCTATGGACCCGCCGTGTTTCGGGTTGGAAAAACCAGCAGCTATTATAAATAACAGCATTACGGACCACCCACCCTCCACTACATATTTTATTCTAGCTGATACCCGTCTCGCTTTTCGTCGTTGTTTCGGATTCGGCTTGATCAGTAGCTATTTGAACAGATTCTAGTCTAGCTTCCCGTTGTTCAAAAGAGCAAGATGAAAAAGAGGCTTGAGCAGATTGATTTCCTGTTGCTCGCTCGGTTGCAATGAAAATCAAGGATGAAATGAAAATACATTTTAGTTAGAGTTTTTTTATTTAAATTTAAAAATTGATTGAACTTTTTATTGCAAATATTACATTCCTTTTGGCATTTCTCAGTTAAGAATCGCATGTGAATCCCTGGACTGTACTACAAACAAAATAGAATTTGTTTTACCCACGGCGGCGCCCCTAGAATCGCGGCGCCCAAGGCGACCGCTTCGGTCGCCCCACCCACGCGACGGCCCTGACGACGGTTACTCTGTCGGTATGCCGTTACTGCAGGTAAATATCTACCGACTACCGAGCTCCGTGCAGTATCCTTACAGAGTTGTAATTTTGTTCTATGGAGGTGAGGTACTTCGGCCATTGAGTAGATATGTTTTACACGCACGTTGTAGCAGAAAAATATTTAGATTCGAGTATCGCGTAGGTATCGCGGTTTATGGATTTTCTGCGTACATATTACATTTAAATATGATTTTTTTAACTACATATGTATATTCATACCTGCATAATTTATTTTATTATTTCGAGGAGTATATTATTATATTATATAAATAATATTTTTTTGCATAATAACTTGTATCGTGTTCTAGATAGGACACTTTTAGAGCGCGCAAGGTCTCTTGAATTATAAATATACTTTTTTTTTTTAAATAGTTCAATTATTCAAATATTAAGGATTTTTTTTAGAAGATGGCTAAGTGTGAACATTTAGCTATGGAGGATTTTTTGACTAATTAGACTATATTTCAAATTATGAATGCATAATCCGCATCTAAGAATCAAAATCATTTTAAATATTAGATATTTTGTCTAAACGAAAAAGATCGCTTAAGCTAGGTATATAAAAAATTGTCATTTTCGATACAAACATTACGTATATTTTTCTTAACTTTGTTTTGAGTGTCAAAAATGTAATTTTTTGATGGCGGGAGGTGGGGGTGGGGGGGGGGGGTATATGAATACCGGTATAATTACCCGTTACTGAATACCGGGTAGTTTGCTGGAAATACCCTCCGGTACTCAATATGAAAAAGTACCCGTTTTTGACATCATTAACACATATACTCTAGGGCCCGCTTGCACCAAGGTGATTTAACCATGGTTAGTGGAAAAGAAGACCAAATAACGAAATTTTGTCTTGCACCACCACTAACCAGAGATCAAACGACCAAATAAATAGCAAAAAGTTAAACCACCAAAATAGAACGGTTAACATCGCTAGTCGGGTACTAAGTTCGGTGCTTTCGAGTTGACAACTGTCAAATAAGTTATTATGTATAATCAGTGGCCACGGTTTTTGTAAAAACTACATTATCAAAATGACGTGGACAAATGTTGAAGAGAAATTTGGATTGCAAATGAAGATAGTAAGTTTTAATAACATTTGATATTCAATCAATTCTTTTTTGTATTGTTAATAATATGTAGTTATTAGAAACGCAACAATATCTTTAATGTGCATTACCACCTTCCCGGATTCAGTAAAATGTTTACCGTATATTATATTATTATCTAGTATGTTTACAATAAATGGAACTAAATTCAATTCGGTAATACTCCAGTTTAGTCACTCCTAATGATTTCGAGGTTATCTTATATACGATTTGAATATAACCTAATGTTAAATCTTATTGTTGAATTTCAGAATACGCCGGCGGATATGGAGGAAGTGGCGGTTATGCTGCTCAATACTCTGTGCCCCCCACCAGCAACTGGGGTGAGTGCCCCAGGTGCCCACGACGCCCCAGCTAGAATTGCTCCCAATGGGGAAAACAAGGTTTGTGTATTTTTGATTCTTTTTATTTACAAAATTGGTTTCTTTCTCGTAATTCGCTTAAAATACCATTGGAGGCTTGGTGGCTAATATATAAAATGTATAATTGACCTCCTACCGAGTCCTACAGTGATGTTGGACAATTGATAGGCCTGAGTTGGCTCTCACATAGCTATCAGGGTTGAGAATTTGTTTCAGACATTTTCTCTCATGCAATATTGTTTCCTTGAAAAGTATACCTACCAGTGCGACCAAAAGGTAATTTTTAAAATTACTAACTACTATTCCAAAAGTTTTTGAATTTAACAATTTGACGTCGTGGTTCAGAGCATTTTATTTCTTTGTACATGTCTAAAAAAAAGACTTTGTTCGTAATGTTACAGTCGCTTTTCTAGAAAATCAATGCATTATTATCTTTTTATTATTGCCAATGGATGAATTACTGTTGGGCATACTTCCTCATATAAACATGATTTTTCAGGAGCAGACTACAACAACGGAGCTTATAATGTAACACCAACTGGCATAGGCTCCTAAGGACGCGCTAACTCTCGAGGGTACGGTGGTGCCAACATCAAGAAAGGACAGTCAGGTGGTTATATCGGGTCCAATGTCAGTGAAGGTGACAGGGGCTGCAATGCTGGAGACGGCCAGAATGGGTACGGGGCGCCTCTGAAGGCAGAGGAGGGTACAGAAGGGCCAGTGGGGACAATGAGCGTGGGTATGGAGGGGACAACAGGGGGTATATGGAAGTAATGAGAGACGAGTGTACAGGGGAGGGGGCGGAGTAGGATATGTGTAAGTTTTCCTGCATCATATTTTATACACATAATACTCTTAACATGTCATGTTTCCCTGGTCAACTGATAACAAACTTATTTCAAAAGCAACCTATTACATGCAAATGTATTTTTATTTACAGAAATGAAACTGAGAAAGAAATCTAAATATTGAAGGGAGCAGTTTGCAGTGGAATTTGGTAAAATGCTACGATCTAGGAATATGCATCATCGACTGCAGTAAATGGCCTTAAATATCTCTTAAGGATATAATAAACCCAAGACAATCAAGTGGAATCCTTAGAGGTCCAAATATCATCATCATTCTCCTTTTAAACTCCATGTGAAAATGAAGATGAACGTAATTAAGTAGTATGTTCTTTAAAAGTCTTCTTCCATACACAATGAAAAATCATGAGGATCAACTATTATTTATCATTTAGTAGCAGCGTTTAAAGTTGGTACAAGATTTTGTTGGTACAAGTGTGGTTGGATGTTAGAGATTGCTACGGCTATAATACCGCCATTGCCACTTGTCTATACACTATTTTTTGTACACTATTTTTAATATGCATAAAGTATAAAATAAATAAATTTTGTCTACCAGTCAACATCTGCAACTCCTTATACTTCACAAGGGATTTAAGACTATCACCAAGGAGATCATTTTTATTAAAATTAATTTATAGTAGGAGAGACCTGTTCAAATTTATTCATTTAAAGGAGAATCAAATATTAGTATCCTTAAAAGTTAAATCTTGTGTATTGATAAAATTTTTATGAAATAGTATAATTATTTCACTGTGTATGTTACAATTTTAGACATAACGTGACTAAAAAAACTTAGTAATGGGTTGTTTTCCTACGGATACGCTGCTACTATAAATAGCGGTGAATATGTCAGTTGAGAACATTGTCAATATTGTTTCCGTATTAACAAAAAACATTGACATATAATTTTGAAAGACGCCGTCTTGTCAGACGACGCACCGTTCCATAGGAACCCACTGCATAAGGGATAGTTTTGGCCAAGTATGTGTACAATAATATGATCCATGGAGATCATTATACCCCTTATGATTGCCATATGATACCATAATATATTTGATTAACAAAACAATTAAGTAATATAAAAATTATAATAAGTAGGTACTAAGTAAGCATGTTAGAAGGTAAATAACAAGAAGTAAAGAATATGTAGAAAAATATTCCTGTTCCTTGGTAAAAATGAGCAATAATTTCTCAAATTCTTTCATGAGCTAAGGAACATTTTTTTCCTTTTACCTCCTTTTTAAGGACATCAATAGTACACTATTTTATGCTATGCCCCTTATGTTTTATTTCATTCAATTTGTATTGCCTTTTATTGGTTGCCATAATCTGTAAATAAAGGAGAAATCCTACTGTGTTTTTGCTTTTATATCTAACGAACATAGACCCAGAGCTGGAAAATAGAGTTTTAATCGTTGATATTGGACACCATGGAAACTACGAGCAAGAACCAATTAATTGGCGACGACAGTTCTTTGTCATTTTGTTTCTCGTTGTTTGTTTCTTGGTGACTATATCAACGATCAAGAACATATGCTCTATTTTCCAACTCTGGGTTTACATTCCTTTGGTATAAACACACCCGAATAGATCTTCAATGCTTTGGGCAGAAGGTGCTTGCTGATAATCCATTTCAAAAAAAGAAAGTCTTGTGTAATTCTATCACACAATGTAATTTCAACTAATTTTCTGAGAATGCCATCTTCTTTATGAAATGTAAAAGACTTTTTTTTTAAACTTATTGTTGTTCATATTATGTATAGCTTATGTTTATTATTTTTGTAATTAAAGAAAATATTAAAAAAAACAGCGGATAGTTTCTTTTAAGCCTTAAGCCATAGAGCAGTTGACAAAGAAATGGTGTCGCACAATGGAATATCTTCCAGTTAAAGCGGAGGTGCTAACATACTCCTGTGGGAATTTGGTACTTTCAAGAGGGTAGTAGAATACCCGGAGGAAATGAAATGGTAAGATGGTTGATAAAATAAAGTTTAAAAAGGAAAAAAGTCATCCTTCTCAACATAGCTAAGCACTTATGCATTTAATATTTGATCTAATTGAAGCAGTTTACTATCTACTAAGAAATAGAAGTCTTTGTTGTCATCACTTATCGCAAAGGCGAAAGCTGTTGTGATGAGAGGTGTTTATTTTAACTGTAATAAAGAAATAGGTGAGTGATCTAGGATCCGCTTCATGTTCCTAGATAAGCCAGTGATAGTATAGAGAAACTTCAAAGAATGTCAGGAGAGCACAAACAAATAACGAGTTATATAAGCCCAGGGGGGTGAGTACGTAAGGGCTATAGCACGACTAACTACTTCCTAGTGTAGTTAGCGCGAGTACGTAACGTTACAAATGTAGTTAGTTGTGCGTTTCAGCGTGGTTATTATGTAGTTAAGCCGTGGTTATGAGTAGTTAGATTGATGTGTGGTTAGTCGTGCTATAGCAAAACTTACGTACTCACTACCCAGAATTAGCGTTCTTAACGCAACCACATTGAAGATTACAAATCTAACATAACATGAGATATTTGAAAGATTCCGACTTTCCAAGAAACAAAAATCATTTTGGAACTCGCATTATAACTTGACAAACGTCAAATGGTTTTAAACAATAACAACGTTTGTGCGCATGCGCGCCTCTAGAGTGACCATAGTAAAATAATTATTTAAATTTAGGATATTATGCTGCCGCGTTGGTCTCTAGAGATCATAAAATCACTTTTCGTGAGATTAATTGTCATTTAAAATATAAATATTTATTAAAACTTAATTAAGGTTAATTTTAAAATCGATAAAGTTTATGTTATCATAAGTATATTTTTCGATAAATCTTGAGAAGTAACCCATTTATCATTATACACCTGGCATCCCAGAAATAGTAAACCATAGATCAAAAATGGCTGGTGCAAGACAATTTTATTTGTGGACTAGATCTCTGGTTTACTAGTTCCAGACTACGCCATATTTAGTCCGTCTGATGGCGCATGCGGGCCCTAACGACAGAAGAATGCCAACTTCATAGAAAAGATATGCAAACACGGAAATTGACAGATTGCATACCTATCTATTTCGCTCGCGAGATTTTAAAATGTAAAAAATATCGGATTTTACTCACAGTTCAAAAAGTGGCTACTCGCGGCGCTAGTAGTTCTTTCATATCACTAGCGGATCGGGAATGTATGATAGGTAGCTGATATTATCAATTTTTGGCGTGACGTCTTAAGACCACAGCGGACGAGTGGTTATAACCGCCGCCTTTCATACTGATGGTTGTAAGTTCGATTCCCGGTGCAGGCCTTATTTTTTTTCCTTTTTTTACATTTTTGAAGTACATATTATTATTTTATCAACCAATTTTAAGTAAAAATCAATTTTAAAAGTTGCCTATTTTCTCATACAAAGTTTTCTTTCATGGAGTATGGAGTGACATTTTATTTTTTGATTCACAAATTGGTGTTTTTTTTTTGAAAAATGAAGATATTGCTGGTCATTGTCGTTTAGTTAAGTCAATTTGAATGGAAGGTTGGAACTTAGTTTTTAAGGGGGGTTTGGGGGGTGGAACCCCCTTACCTCTTCGGAAACCTCCCCGAATGATAACACTACACTCTGTTAGGTTGAAACATATTCATTTAGAAGGGTTTTGTCAAAAACTCTTCCTTGCAAGGAGTGACATTTTATTTTTGAACTACTAGCGCCGTGAGTAGCCACTTTTTGAACTGTGAGTAAAATCAGATATTTTTTACATTTTAAAATCTCGTATTTCGCTCACATCATTCATGCCCAGACACAAAAGCGGGAAATTCAAATATGGGTCGGTACAATGCGCACTATGCATAGCCGACTACTACTTACGTAAGTAATAGTCGGCTAACCCTCAGCATGAAGCCAAGCATCTGAAGTGCCTTATTGGTAATGAAATCAATGTGTTGGACAAAACTTAAGCGCTCATCAAAGATCACGCCTCTTATCTATATTGTATTAGTCTTCCTATCACTCAATGAGACACCTAGCATCAGCATCCTCCCTCCATAGCTCGTTGTGCAGCTAATTTATTTAGTATTCTTTGAGTGAACACAAACATTTCACAGCCAAGTGAGCACAGGGAGAATAGATCCAATACAACATTGGTTTTGATCGAAGTGTTTGTCGGTTTCCTCGCTGTTCGGGAATTTATGTTTTTTGTGTGGATCAGCGATCATTAGTGTAAACGGGTACTCTAACTGTTTAAGTTAAGTGATGAAGATAGTGAGTGATTGAAGGCAGTGCTGAGGATTGGATGGGTTAGTGTATTTATGACTTTAAAATACTGAAAGATATCCGATTTTGTGAACTGACATTTGCATTAGGGTTCATTATACCGTGGCGCATTGATATCTGTCACCTGTCAAATCTTACATTGAAGGCGAAAGGATTGTCTCTGATTGGCCGCAGTCCATGCAAACTAGGTTGGGGGTATTCAGGAGTGCGGATGCTAAAGAGGTTGCATAAGAACTAGGAGTTGTGTCAGCGCCGGCGCCGATCATTGCCAGTATTCTCAAATAGTGGAAAATTTTATCGAAATGAATTGCAATAAATGCTCAAAGGTAGTAAGCTGTGACGACTGCATCGTCTGCTCGAGATGCCATGGCGTGTTCGACTATAAGTGTGCTGGATTCAACGAAAGCAACTTACGGAATATGCTAAAGATGAATAAAATGAAGTGGAAGTGCGTTTCCTGCAAGGGCGGTGCTACCCCACCAAAGAATCCTTCTGAGCCTACTCTGGAAGAGGTATTTAGATTGCTGGGCAGTCTTCAGGTGGAGGTCGTTGACATGAGAAGGTCTATAGAAGGTATGTTCGAGAAATATAACCATGAGTTAGTCGAACTCAAGAATTCAGTTGGACAGATTTCTGACAGAATAAACATGATAGATGAGGATCGAATGAAAATGGCTTCACGGATGGATGACCTGCAGAGCGAGAATAGAAGGCTGAAGATGGATATCAACAGGATCGAGCAGTCTCTGCTGGCGACTAGCATCGAAGTGCGCGGAATAAAGGTAAACAATGAGAACGAATTGCGGCCTGCTATGCAATCGCTTCTGGCTAAGATGGATTGCAGTGACGTGACTGGGGACATGGTGGAGATAACCAGAGGCTTCAACATTAAGAAAGAAGACATAACGGTTAAATTTTCAACAAGGTCGGCGCGTGATAAGGTTCTTCTGAATAGAAGGAAAGTTGTCGAAGTCCATGCTAAAGATGTTGGTTGCCAGGGTGAGAAGATTTATATCAACGAAAAACTTACAACACATAACAAGCACCTGCTTTGGCTTACTAAATCGACAAAGCCCCTTGGATACAAATATGTATGGTCGAAAAACGGTCTGATTCATCTGAAAAAGGAGGAGGGAACCAAGGTGATAATTATAAGAGATATTGGTTATATTCCGTGTCGATAGTAGTGTGGCCACGGTGGAAGTGGACACCGAAGACACCGATCCTGCTCGAATCTGGGACTTTTCTCTTGCAACTGTGAACGAATTGAATGATGTATTTTGTGAAGGCGTAGGGAGACTTAGAATTATGAACTTTAATGTAAGGAGTTTAATGAAACATTTTGATGAAGTATGTATACTTTTGAATAGTTTAAGGTTTAAATGTGATATTATTATTTTAACAGAAACACAACTATGCAGTGATATACCCTTCCATATATTGGGATACACTTTCGTGTCACGCACTGCACGATGGCTTAGCAATTTTTTATAATAATGATAGTTTGTATGATGTTTGTTGTGAATATCCTGATCTAAAATTCTCTAATGGTATATTATTGACATTCACTATCGGCGACAAGAAATTTTCTTTACTAGCAAATTATCGTTCACCCTCCCTCAACAGGAATGAATTTGTAGATGAGATCGACAAGCTTATAGATTTTGTTACCAGAACTACTCCCCGTGATTTTTTCCTTTTGGTCGGCGACATAAATATTAATATTCATAACCAGTCGGTATTAGATTTTCACGGAAATTACTATATGAACACATTATACTCAAAAGGATTTACCTCTCTAATAAACGGAACCACACGAGTGAATCAAAATGGAAACAACACCTGTCTAGAGCACATTATGATTAAGTCAATGAAGCAAATACAAGTTCGAGCTGTAACGCTTGTTACAGAAATAACTGATCATTACCCATCATTTGTGGAACTCGATATTGTTTCGAATCATGGAATTGAGCCTGGAAGTGTTAGGGGTGCGAGGACTGTGATACCAAGAGTGAATGTTAATAAACTTAAAAGTTTAATATCAGGAGAAGCGTGGAGTGATGTTTTCCGATCCTCAAACCCAGATGAATCGTTGCACCTTTTCTATGGTATATTAAATGATTACATTGACGATTGCAGGGTTGTTATAGGTCAGCGTAGGAGGAAGTATCAGAAAATTAAGCCGTGGATTACCAACGGAATCATTGCATCTATAAATAAACGTGACAGACTATATTTAAACATGAAAAAACATGAAATTTATTGTAAAAAGCATGGTTTGACTATTTGTAATACACTTAAGATTAATTACATCTCTTATCGTAATATGTTGAATTATTTAATAAAAAAATGTAAGAGAGAATATTATGAGAACCAAATCAAGCTCGCTGGCGGTAACTCAAAGAAGATATGGAGTATTGTAAATGAAGTAACGCGCAGAGGGGCACCCAACAATGCATTTGTAGAGAAGTTGGAGACTGACAGTGGGATGGTGGTTGATAGGCTGGAAATGTCTGAAAAATTTAATGAATATTTTATAAATATAGCTGAGAGGTTGATTGAGGATATCGGCTGCTCAACAACCACGCAGTCTTCTGATACTACGAGCACGTTTACACCTATTCATCTATATAAACTAAAGTACACGACTGAAATAGAAGTAGGTTATTTTATTGATGAGCTCAAAAACTCATCAACAGTTGGGTCTGATGGGATAAAAACGGAAATACTGAAAGGAATCAGAGAACAAATCACAGCACCATTATGCCATATAATCAATCTGTCCCTCAGCAATGGAATATTTCCTGCATGCTTAAAAGATTCAATCGTTATCCCTATACATAAGGGAGGCTCTCCACTTCATATGAACAACTACAGACCAATAACACTAATACCTCAGCTTGCAAAAATATTCGAAAAGATAATTAAACGACGATTACTGGAGTACCTCAGTGAAAGGAACATCTTATCAAATAATCAATTTGGTTTTAGACCTGGCATGGGAACAGAGGATGCCTTATTTAGACTGACGGCATATGTAAGCGAAAAATTGGACCACGGGAAAAATGTTCTGTCTATATTTCTGGATTTACGCAAGGCGTTTGACACAGTTAACCATTTGAAACTTCTACAGAAAATGAGAATGCTGGGTATCGGTGGAACTTGCCTATCATTGTTGACTGATTATTTGGCCAACAGGACGCAGAGGACCAGAGTTGGTGACGTGTATAGCTCAACCTTGACGATAGAACACGGAGTACCACAGGGAACTGTCTTGGGACCCATTCTTTTTTTGATCTACATTAATGACCTTTGCAATGCGGATATTCCAGGACTGATAGTGACATTTGCAGATGACACCTCGATAACACTCTCTGGTAATTCATGGAGTGAAGTTTACAAATGTGCCTCGAAGTCTCTTAAGGTGATCAAAACTTGGCTGGATAACAACTTGCTTTCTCTTAACTGCGAAAAAACCTCCTTTCTACCATACTCGTTGACTGAACGTAAAGCACCAAAAGGGGTCTGTCCAATTCGAATTCACGATGGGCAATGCTTTGAGAGTTGTTCTGGTTGTCCAGAAATTTCTAGGGTGGACCATGTAAAATACTTGGGGGTATATATTGACTCCCATTTGAAATGGAATAAACACCTAGACTACATTACAAAGAAGATGAGAGGCCAATTGTTTATATACAGAGGATTGATAAATGTGGTTGGACTCCCGATACTTAAAATGGTATATTATAGTCTGTCGCAGTCTATCCTGGCTTACGGTATTGTAGTTTGGGGAGGAGCATACGATAATCACATATCGAGCTCAATGTTCTACAAAGATTAATAATTAAAAAAATGTATAGAAAGCCAACTAGATATGGGACAGGTGATTTGTTTCAACTGAGTGGTTTGTTTGATATACGCAAATTATACCTGTTACAATGTCTTAAATTTATATACAAAAAATCTTATTTTTTTGTTAGGACAACCGAAAATAGAACAAGTGCTAGATTGGGTAACTTATTTGTGCTTCCAGTTTGCAAAACAAGACAGGGGCTAAGACACCCGACTTATGTTGCGCCTAAAATATTCAACGCCTTGCCTAACAACATCAAAGTGACGAATAAAATCCTAATATTCTATAGACTTATAAAGGACTGGCTTAAAGATATTGATGCTTCTGTTTTCCTTCTGTAACGTGCTCCTTCATGATTTGTTCTTCTCTGAGTATGCATATCCTGAATGATTCTCCTGGTTTTGGTATTGTGAGATTCACATATTTCAAGTGTTGGGGTTTTCATATTGTCACGTTTTTTTGGGTGATATATTGATATATTTTTATTGTTTTTCTCTTTCAATGTGATGGAATGGAGAGCTGATATGACTATGTTTTACAAAATTACGTCGACTGTGTAATTAAAAATTAAATGTGAAATTAATGTTTATATCATAACCTAGCCTGGATGCTTGTTGTCCTATGCTATCTCCTGCATGTTGTTATTATTTTGTTGTTATTATTTTGAGGTTTATTTTTGTTATTATTTGCAAGAGTTGATTGACCGACGTTTTGTTGGTTTTCTCGCTTATTATTAGCTTTTTGCTGACAGTGAATGAGTTATTCTAGAACGAATAGATTTATTTAGGTTTTACTTTTCTGATGTTTGTTTGTTTACATAATATGTATTCCTGTGATGGAGTTGTATGGAGTGTCGTGAGAGATAACAGCTTTTGTTATTTTAATGTATGCCTATCTGTCGTTTGCTATCTTTAATCTATAATAATAAAGGAAAGTGCCTGACTGACTGACTGATTGACTGACTGACTCATCAACGCACAGCCCAAACGGCTAATCGTAGAGAAGTGAAATTTGGAAATCAGGTAGGTCTCAATACAAAACCTTCCACTAAGAAAGGATTTTTGGAAATTCCACCCCTAAGGGGGTGAAAAATAGGGTTGAATGTTTTTCAAAGTATGCGAATATCTCGGAAACTAGACATGGTACGAACTTGAGATTTGGCATATGAATTCTTCTATAGAAATGAGTGTTAGCATATTCGGCAATTTTTCCAAAATTTAACTAAAAGGGACGAAAAAGGGCACATATAAAAAGGGATGATTTTTAAGTGCCTCCTAAAAAGTTTAAAACTGGTTTTATCGAAATTTCAAAAAAATGATTTCTTTAGAAAGAGTCAAATTATACTATTTCGTTTTCAAAAGATATCAGTAATTAGAGGGGAGGGGGTGAGGGGCACTTTTCCAACGTGTATGTGTGTGTATCCGTCCCCTCTTTATAACTTTTGATTCGCTTGATACACAGATCCTAAAATTTCAGAAAATATTGAATACTTTAAGCATACAAAATTTGTATACTCAGAATGTTGAATTTTTTTTTTCAGTCAGGGGTAATCAACCTTTGAATTTTTATTTAATTTTTTCATATATCTCGAAAACCATAAAATCTATAACCCTAAAAATGTGTATGTATATAGAAAAATACAATATCTAAAATATAGTTTAATGAAAAAGTTCCAGCATTTCTCAAACTTTTTTTATAAAGAAAAATATTTTTTTTATGACAAATTTACGAGTTTCAGTGCATATATTTCAGAATTTTATAAAAATATCGATAAACGACGAAACCCTCCAACTAGATAATTGATTTTTCTATAAAAAATACATACATCATAGCAGTACATCTCGAACTTTTCTTAACAACTTTTGTAAAAATTTAATTTATTGACGACATCGTTTCATACAATAAACATACCGACTCAGGCCATCGACAGTTGGATCTCATTCGGCGAGCCGGGCCGGTGACGGTGTGGTGCCGCGGTGTATGGCTAAGAACACGTAGAAAGCCGATACCGACCCGCGCCGACCAGCGCAAAGAGTGTTACTATGCATTTGAATGGGGATACCCACAGAAAAGCAGGAACCCGCTTTCCGGCATGCTCATTTAAATGCATTGAAACCATAGGCAACAATCTATGAGCCGGTCGGCGCGTATCGGAATCCGCTTTCTACGTGTTCCTGCCCAATGAATATATACGTAGGTAGTTACCTACCCAGCCCAACCTACTTTCTCCAATACACGTGTCGAAACTATTGCGTAATCTATTAATATAGTTTTGAACTAGCCGACCCGTCAAACTTCGTCCCGTCTTGGAATATAAATAATATGTTCGAGATTTTATGTATAAATTTAAGTTGATTTCAGTTTAAAGTTATTTAACACAGACGACGACGTGGTCCTTATATTATTGAATATGAATTAGTATAATGATACATTCATTAATACCTTTTTAACTAGGTACTGTAACCGATGCATCTGTTATAAAACATATCATTATATTATTTTCTATCAGCATTCCGTGAATCGTATCATTTATCAAACAACTAATTCCTGTTAAACGCCTGATTTAATTTCAAAATTAGAAAAAATGTATAATGGAAGTTTTATTTTTATTCCGTGCAACTTTTTTTTTCATAAGACCCTTCAGACAAAAGCAAACACGACAAAAAAATGGGCGATATAAGTTCAGCTGTTCTCATAGGGTAAGAAACACGTAGAATGCCGATTCTGACTAGCGCCAACCGGCGCAAAGAATGTTACTATGCGTTTGAACGGGGAAACCCACAGAAAAAGCAGGAACCCGCTTTCCGACACGCCCATTTAAATGCATGGAAACCATAGACAACAATCTTTGAGCTGGTCGGCGCGGATCGTAATCGGCTTTCAACGTGTTCTTACCCATACGATGACCGCGCAAATTAGCGTTCCATTTTTATATAAGAGATAAATAATACACTTTCCGTGAATTCAGACAAACACTTTACGTACCTACCTACTTCAATATATTTTTCGTACCATGCATCCTGTACAGCGATTCTGAATTGTTTTTTTTACGATCGACATTAAAATCATTATGTAGGTACCTACCTATTTTAGTAATTTATTATCTCTACTAAAATAATTTACGGTAAGTTCACGAAAAGAATCTGGATTGTATTGCAATTCTTTATGTCTTGATCTGTCAAAATATTTGAAGCCATTTCATAAAAAAAAACTATGTGAGTAATCTTGCTTTGAATTTATTGCGTAAACCATGAATAGCAAGTTGATATAATAATATGTTGAAAAAAGGTAAATAGTATTATGAAGTCAATAGGTAAATTATTTTATATCAAATGTAGTCAATGTGCATAATATTAAATTTTAAAATTATCTACAAAACCTCACATCATTTTAGTACAGATCGTAAATAATTGTTTTGAAAACACTGGCAAGTCAATGACCACATCATTTCGTCACTGTATAGTGCGAAAAAATTAACTGTCCACTGGAACGTATAAAAAATAGAGACGAAAGGGATAGCAGTTAGCCGGATATTATGACCTCCTCACACACCATTTCCAGATCCCTCAGCTCTGCTTCGAAGGAGCAGAACACGAGGAAGACCCTCTCGGTATGAGAAGATCTTCTTTGTCTTCGGAACCCTTGCGGTAGGAAGAAAAGCGCTCCCCTTAAAATATCGGTGTTTTTATTTTCAAAAATTTATAAAATTCGCAGAATGCTAAAGAAGTCCTTACTAGAGCCCGGCCAGTGCGTAAATTACCATGGGTACAACGCATGAATTACGCTTACGTAGGCGGTATATACCAATTGGACTGACTCCGTTGCCGGAACGTTATTGTTCCAAAAATCGCGGAAACTATCTGCATCTTCAGCCAGGATGATATATGACGAAACGTTGTTTTATTAAACTTCCCTTACTTACGAAGACCAGCAAAGCTGCTGTTTTCCTCTATATAGTCTAATAGTCTATATAACGAAATATTATATAGAATTACTCTCCATAATTTACCTTATGCTTGATAATCAATTTTCTAAGTTGTAGAATTTATTTTGTGATTATAAGGTGTATTTCTTAAGTGATACTTTAATAAACAAATCAATGAGTTATCCAAACATGCCTCTTTTTACTATCCGGTATCCGGCAGGATATTATTTACGCCGCCGGATAGACCGGATATCGGATAGTTGCCGATATCCGTTTCATCTAATAAAAAATATAAACAGTGGACAGTTAATTTTCTTCCTACTCTACATTGTCGAAAATTCGTTTATAGTCGAACGCCAATTACTTATACCATTAGAATACTGAGGTTGACCACCTCACTTCCTTAAACCTCAACCGGTTAGAAAAGGCACAATGAGCCTCGGACGACTTCGAGCGCAATGGAGAGTTCTTTATGCCTAACCTATTCTCCTGAGTGGGTCCAAGGCCTCCCGTATTATGGGGTGGTTTGGGGGGAACCGCCACGGGCTTGATCTGTGTGCGGCTGGCTTTTTGGCAATCGGGCTAGGTTTTGGCTTTGTGCGGATCGGGTTTGCTGCAGTTTAGTTTCCTCCGGGCTGGTTTGCGGTGAGCGGGGGGGCTTAAAAGGGAGAATATTACGTTATTATAAAAATGGAGACCTACTTTACGTGGTCATCGCATCACGCCTGGAGGCCAAGTCGAAATATTAACGACAGCTCCAACGTTAACAATTTGTTGTTATTTCCATAGAGATAACGTTAAAACTGTTGTTCAACGTGCGTTAAACAATGTTGTTCCAAATTCCGAGTCAAAAAAATAATTCTGTCAGTTATTCAAAATTAACGTTAAACGTTACCTCAAAATCTTTGGAAGTATTACGACGCTGCTATTATATTGAAGACGAAACGCATTTTTTTGTTTGGAAACCATTTTCAATTTGGTAAACGTTAACGTTCGGAACGTTAACAGTTTTCACGTTTAACGTTATTTATTTCGACCTGAACGGCTGGACCGATATCGTTTATTCTTTTTATGTCGTGTTTGCTCAGGATAAGATATTTATGAACTAAATTTCGAACCTACGACCAGACAAACAACAACAAATCAACGTGAAAGATATAAATTGAAATGTTAAAAAAACGTCTGTAGCTTGAAAAATGCCCAAAGCAGATAGAAATAAGTGTTTTAAAGATCACTAATTTCATTGCTTTTCGAGACCTGAATATTTTTCTATTCATATCCAGCAATATAAAAATTGATTTCAAATAACGTCATTTGATGGAATAAAAGTTATTCGAGTTATTTTTTGGGATTCTCATAGAACAATGTCAGTCAAGTTAGCGAAATTTTTAAGTTCGCGGGCTGATTCTATTTGTATAAGAAGCACATATTTTTTAAATACAGATTAATAACGACAAATATAAATAAAAATATAGTAATTTAATGGAAATTTTAGAATATATATTTAAAAAAAGAAATGTTGATGATGTTTCTTATTATTATTAATTTTGATGCGAATATAATTAATTCTGCATTGTTTAGGAAGAGAAAGCAAATACAGTAACACGTGAGCGAAGCCACGGGTAACTAGCTAGTCATAAGTTTACTGCTCAATCATTTTGTATTTGTGTTTCATGTTTAACAGCAAAGAAAGCTGACTTTTTATATGGAATAAATGTTGTACTGTTAACCTATCCTGTCAAAACCCTTGCTATACCCACAGACAGGCTTTGCCTCGTGGGATTTCTCAAAAATAGTTTATACTCATGTCAAATCTTTTATATACTTATTGTTTTTTTTTACTGTGTTAAAAGTGATATGCTGTATACATTTGTAACATTTTTACCTGAGAAATATACTTATTATTATTATTATTAAAGAGTTTTCTCTTTAAGTAATTGACATAATTTGGAGACTTCAGGATATAGGACAGTTTTCCGAATGCTGCCCATGCCAGTCCTCGCCTTCTATATTCTATTTCTGCTTCTTGATTTTCTCTTCCTAGCTTTAAATAAATAATAAATAAATAAATAAATAAATAAATAAAACTTTATTATATCAAAATATAGTGTGCTTTATTATATGGCCAAGGTATACATAGTTCTCAACTTGTTCAAGTGTCTGACCATCCACCTGGATGTTGCGAGGCTGACTTGCAGCACTCATCACTTAAGTTTTTGAAATATTTAATTTCAATCCTATTTGTGAGATGCTGTGTATGGACATCGTTAACCATAGTTTCCAGCTCCTCACCATCCTTTGCAAACAATACTATGCCGTCTGCGAATCTGAGGTTGTTGAGTAGTTCGCCGTTGGTGTTGATACCTTTATCGTGCCAATCTAGAGATTTGAAGACGTCTTCCAAAGCTAGTGTGAAAAGTTTAGGAGATATTGTATCGCCTTGTCTTACTCCCTTTTTAATTTGGAATTTTTCGGATGTTTCATGGAGTTATATAACTGATGTGGCATTGTTGTACATATTTGGAAGAAGTTGAGAATATCAGCTATGATCCATCTAGAATTATCAAGACCTTTCATCACTGCCTATGTCTCTACAGAATCAAAAGCCTTTTCAAAATCAATAAAAGCCAGGGACAATGGTATATTGTATTCGGTGTATTTCTGAATTACTTTTTTCAGGGTCTGTATAATATGATCATTCGTACTGAAACCTCTTCTGAAACCGGCTTGTTCAACAGGTTGGTAACTATCCAATTTGTTGGAGAGTGTGTTATTAATGATCTTTGTGAAAAGTTTGTACAAATGCGAAAGCAGACTGATTGGTCGATAATTTTCCAATTTTCTTATGTTTCCTTTATTCCTTTTTTTATGTAATAGAGTGATTGTTGCATTATTCCATTCTTGCGGTATATTCTCCTCTTCGAGGCATTTGTTTAGCAATTATATAACCGCTTGTTGAAGAGTGTTTAATTGTTTCTATAACAATGCTATCAGGGCCTGGAGATTTTTTTATTCTTCGTCTGTGACACGTACATAGCTAATCGCATTTCCTCTATGGTTATATTATTATATCTTGTTTTCTGATACTCCGGAATACTCTTTTATTTTCCTTATAGATTTTTTATCTTTATTATTATTTGTATGTCTTTAATGTTTGTAAAATATTTGCTTACGAGAAGTAAATAAAGATTTAATATATTTTTTTTTTAATAATTTCCGTACAAAAGTTCAAAAATATGTATTGTTTTCCCTTTCGTCTGATCTTTTACAAATTTGAGTTGTTCCAATCGGCTGACTTCAAAAAAATATTTTGGCAATTCCTCGTGCGATAATAAATCCCAAAATGAAAAAATATTAACCTAGTGTTGTAAGTATTACGTTTGCCCGATGGGCATCCAACAGTGGTCATGGATAATTATGACCTAGTATGGAACTACCCGAACCGCCCGCCAAATCAGTGACCCGGGTCACGGGTCTTTCCGGTTGCGACCCAGATCTTTGTTTTCAGGAGATCTAGTCTGGAAATCTAGTCGTTCATCGGCTTAAACAGATCCTTCGGATCAACACAGATACAACGGGACATCCATTCAAACATAGCAGCGGTTCATATACATAGATCTCGTGCGCATATTGACCCTTAAGTAATTTCTAGATCCACGGGAGAATGTGGAAGACTCCAAACGTTCACCTGATAAAAACACTCAAAAACATTGGTTGTCCATCAAACAAATTCACGTGATCTTTAATAGTCCATTGATATGAATAGGCCCGGGTGCTTTATAATATTACGACCTGCTCAGACCGGAGTACCTAAGCACTAAAATGATTTTCAAAAAAACAAAATACAATTGACAGCAATAAATTGTCATAAAATTGTTTGTATCAACACAATAATTTGAAGAGATGGACCATTCAGTCGATGGAAGGGATTTTGACTTAAGACAAAAGATAAAAGTCAGATCAGACTTTCAATTACGATTCAAAAAGTGTGGACATCATTGTACGATTCTAGATAAAATAGTCGATCCGATAACCTATGGCTTTAGACGTACAAACACATCCGGAAAAGGCAAGTATGCCTATGCCTTGGTCTCTATGTGCGTGGTTGATGAATACAACGAAATGGCTATACAACTTTACAGATCACAACTAGCCATGGACGCTGAAAAAATACGTCATGTAGAGAAATACTTGTACGTATTTCATCCATACAGTAAGATCCTGACCTTCTGGGAGAACTTCATGATTCTTATTTACAGCATGAACCTTTTTTACCTTCCCTTGTACCTCTCCGTTTATCAGAAAGACTTGGAAGAGAATACGTGTTACTATTCCACAGTCACCTCGACCACTCTGGAAATATTCTGTTTGCTTGATATTTGTTTGACTTTCAACACTGGATTTCATCGAGAGAACAAAAACGAAGTATGTTTGAACCGCCGAGAGATCATCATCAACAATTTGACGAGATGGTTCATTTACGATATTTTGACTTGGATTCCGGCGGAAGTCTTTGTCCAACTTATAACCAATCGCCGTTCCGTTTACTTCGACATTCTTCTCATCTGCAGGATCAGAAGGATATTTATTTTGAGGAAGTATTTGAACAACCTCGTGAGGAGAATATCATTGTCTGTAAGTATCCATCACATGCTTTTCCTTCTTCCATGGGAATCTTTAGTGATAAATTCTGTCATTGTGTTTATTGGACGAATCCTATAATACAAATATTCTCATTTTTTAAGATAAGACAATCAAGAACATTAATGAATGTATGCTTCGGCATATTCTACCTTCATTGGATAAACGCCTTACAATTTTCGGTGGTTTACCTAACAGCTGGATCCTACAAACCAAAAAATCCTGATCCTAGATGTTGGATGTCTGTGTTGAAAATTTGGGACTTAGATCCTAATGCGATGTATTTTTCTGGACTTTTCCGTGCGAGTGAGTCTCAATATTTAAAATCATTTATGTACTATGTAGCCATCATTGACTCTGTAACGAGTGCAACGCTTGTAGTTTTTGTTTGGGGTTTCACAACAATATTATGCTGATCGTGTTTCATAGTTTTATCAAGTCTTTGACTCGTTGTTGATAAAAATTCATGCTTCATTTTTTAAATATTTGGTTTGCATACTACTATATTAGAATTAAAACCCAAGAACACTGATTAATAAAATTTCCTAGTGATTCCCTCGGTCCTCATATAACATATTTACACGTTGTGATGCGTGTAGTCTTGTAGCTTCAAGTTGCCAGTGCGCTTCTCTGAAATGGGGTACAGAATCCGTCTCATAGTGGCGGAAGACCCCTAAAATAATCGATAGTACATATGAGCAAAATCAGCCATTGAATGCCAAAAACGTGATCACAAATCATTAGCTGGTGTCGCTGTTTTTTTTGCGTGTGCAACAATGACGTAATCAGCGTGTTTCAGATCCAGAATTGAATACACTAGGTCACAATTCCCATGTAGGCAGTGCTTCGTCTGATTATTATAGTCAAAAATAGTTCTGGACGAATGGACAGGAATAGGAACCGTTGAAGACTAGCATTGCTCCGTGCTGCCTGTGATAGCTAACCCTAGGGAAACTTTAGCAAGGGAACCGGGATTTCTAACATACCATCACTGAAAAGTTTACTAGATTACAAAATGCATAGCTATGATGTGAATCTCATTTGCCTCTCATTATCGTTGGTTTCAGCTCTTCTGGCCACATTTCAGGGCTTGAATATGGATACTCCACAAACCTTTGGAGATCAGGTGTTTGCGACTTTTGTCTGGATTACGTCGATGGTCAGTGTTTATTATGTTTTTGTTATTTTTATTTTGTTTGATTTAGATTTACCGAGGATCATCATAGGTACTAGGATCAAAATCACATTTTCTGAATGGGACTTCGCACTGATGGCCCGATTGGACTTAGGAGTGTTGTCAGATAGATGACTAAGGGATCTGTAATTTCTAGAGGTGATGAACTAATCATAGAGCGACTCATGGGATGGAATGGCCAAAACTGCATAGATGAAAGAATGAAGAACTAACGTAACCAAAACAAAATTGTTTTTTTTTTGGTTCTTATCGTCCCGTTTTCTATTTGTAGATACTGACAGTTTATTTTGTCTCCCTAACGATCTTCACAAAAAATGGCGAGGAGTATGCCGTTGCCAGATATCATTCGCTGATGAACCAGTTGAACATTTTCATGGATACAAAAGAGCTGCCTCCTGATTTGAGAAAGAAACTTGTCCAATATTATAAGATCAAGCACAATGATTCGTATTTCAAGGTAAGAGAACTCCACGTTTTTCTTTCGAATCCTATACTTGCAACTTTTGGATTTTGTCAAAACTTGAAAAAATCTAAGATTTGTGAGTCTATCATTTCAAATATCTCATCACATCACCTCGATGTTACCACAGCAATGATCATTGCTTTCCTGAGAAAAACATAGCCGGAGGGGTTTCTCCTTTTTTTTTAAATGAATCTGTGCTCACTCAAAGTGAATACAAATACACTCTTTGACTCTTTCACAGTAAGCTACTGAAAGCTTGTGTCGTGAAAGAGGAAGATGGTCGGCACCTGGGATCGAACCACGACGTCCGCAGAACGAAAGCCGGCGTTGTAACCGCTGGGTCACCAACCACTTATTTTGTAGGGGTTGTCTTCCCTTGGCTGGGTGGTCCTGGTGTGCAGACATCAAGAACTTGCCTTATATCTGCGTTGATTCACATGTTGTGACCACATTGCCCGGGGTTTACGACGACATTGCTAACGAGTTAGATTTGCCATTTGTTGAACCACTTGGTATACCCAGCATTTATTAGATCCAAATCTTTCAGCCAGATGCCTATTCCTTTCCTAAGCTTTTCAGCTCTTGCTGTGTTGTTATTCATGTTTTCCCCATTTAGAAGCAATACCACCACCTATATTTTCTGTTTCGCCGGTTACTTTTTTTTGGTACATAGCTTGGTCATTTATAAGCCTTAAATAATTGATGATTACGTTCTATTCTAATAATCATTATAAGACGAAACCTTTTTTTTTTGTATTCGCAGGAGGAGAAAATATTCCAACACCTTCCGAAAGTTCTCAAGAATGAGTTGACGATGCACACTAGCCGTAGAGTGATCAATAATGTACCCTTTCTAAAATATCTCTCAGACGATGTTCAGACAGATGTGGTCTCTTCGCTGCAGTACAGGATCGTCCTACCTGATGAAGTCATCATTCACGTCGGTGCTATAGGTTACTTTGGACTATTTCTATAAATTTAAGCCACCATCAACAAAGCTTAATTTAACCCTGAAATAAGCACCAAGAACAGATTTTAACACAATATAAACTTTTCTGCCCGTATCCTCAATTAACCTGAAAGTCGCAACATTTTAGAGGTAAAGAAATGATTGAAAAGCTTAAACTAATCTACTTGTAATCTTTGGAGTTGGACCCGTAAGCTTACAGCCAAATGCATTCCAAATAAACTCTCTTATGGCCTGACTGATAATAATTATTTCTACGTTGGAGATATCTTGATGGGCTGTTGAGCAGTGATGCTTTCTCAAAAATTTACTACGGGCTTCGAATTCGCAGTGAATAATTTCCATCTTTTTTGTAAATATTAATATTCCTATCCCATTGACATTTTATTTGGCTGATAACCACACTAGCTGATGCATATAAAACTATCAGATTTTTTTAACTCATATTCATTTTATATTTTGTTTATGAATTTGAAAAGACACAAAATTATGGAAATGGGTGCGCATATTGATTGGTTTTCATTTAAGGTGGTTATATAAATCTGAAAGAATGGGTGCATGCAGACGAGGCCGACCTTGAATGACATGGTCCGATCATATCGGTTCAGTCTTAGAGGAGGGCCAAGTCAGGAGTAAAAGGAATAGAAGAGCAATATGCGGAATGTTATGCGTTTGGAAGAAGCGAAAGATGTTTGTTTGGATAGGAAAGAATGGAAATCCGTACTATCTGACTACCCCCTTCGGGAAACAGCGTGATGGGTAAAAAAAAAATTGTTTGCAAATTTTGGAAATGAGTCACTGCTTCCTGTAGCCTGCCGAACGTGAAGGAATTGATCACGCTCATGTGAACAGCGAGGAAATCATCACTGCTGTTGAGGTAACGCCAACGTACTTCCTTATGTGTGAGACGCCTTGATGATTGTATGTTTTCAGCGGACTCCATCTACTTCATTCTCAAGGGAAAGGTGGCTGTTTACTCCCAAACAGGACACGAAGTAATGCACCTGTATGATGGAGATTATTTTGGGGATATATCTCTGATTGGTGGACCAAGAGAGGAGACGCAGTACGTCGTCGCGGTGAGTCCGTGCGAACTACTCTGCCTGAGTGGAGAATCCTTCACGAAGGCAGTTGCAAGACATCCGGAACTCTTGAGCGACATGGTGAGAAGGGCATCACAGCAATTTGAAAGAATCAACATCATCGGTAAAGAATAACATGGATTTGAATATACTGGCGCCCCAAAATAATTATTGAATTTTATGCACTACGTAGCTAATAGAAGTGACATCTTCTTATAAAAGGCTACGAGTAGGCTATGAGTAGGAACCCCTTTGCCTATATGGGTATAAAGTCAATGTAAAATCAATATATAGAGACATCTACAGCCGCGCTCCACGAAGCTATCTGACATTTCCAATCCCATACAAACTCCCATACCTACTAATGAAATTGGTTTTTTTGTTTATTTTTTTAACCATAACGATGTTTTTAAGATGTTTTTTGCCCCTGTTTGTTTTCAGTACAATGTTTAGCACTAATCCTATTTTTTTTTGTTTCTCTAAGAAACGATTTTTTTTTCTGGAACTGATTCCATACAAAATGTATGGAAGAGTGGAGCGCAAAACTACTGTCAAATGACGTCACACTTTACACACGTATAGCAGCCATACGTTTTAACTGTCTATGTTCGGTTAATAAAAGTTCGTTGTATTAAATATTATTATATTATAATTTGTACGTTATACCTACGTGTTTTAGGGTACCTATTCTTATTTCGATGCTTTTTCAAAAATAGTTATCTATAAATATAAATATTTGTTAGTTGCTGTTCCTTTCGTCATAATAACTTAAAATAACAAGATGAAAAGAGACAAAAACCGTTCCAATAAATATATTATTATAATGTAGTTCCTTATTACCTACTGATGATTTAACTGATTAGTCATAAGGCATAAATCAGCCCAGAGGGGTTAGATTGCCAATATTGAAAAAAAAACTG
The DNA here is from genome assembly GCA_963576905.1 of Mystacides longicornis. Lineage (NCBI taxonomy): Eukaryota > Metazoa > Arthropoda > Insecta > Trichoptera > Leptoceridae > Mystacides > Mystacides longicornis. The sequence goes on from OY756438.1 coordinate 24,738,691, forward strand.
ACACTGTTACTACTTAATTCTCCTCGAAGGAGCTTAACTTTACAAACTAAAATTTTGTAATTTTTCTTCCAAATGTCACTTCTAATAGCTACGTAGTACGATTCGATGCCTAAAATAAGCTTTTTCTTTTAACTACTTATTTCAAATAGTTTACTGGATAACAAATCTTTAAAAACATGCGGATTGAAGTAGCTGTATTTTTATTAAGATCCCATAAGTGTTTATTTTAATAATTAAATTCGTCTTAGAATCATAATTAAATGCATTTTTTAATGAATACCTTTTTATCCAATAATCAAACATGTTAAAACTTCATTTAACGTAACAGTTTTAAAAAAGATCATTATGCTCTCGCATAAACTACTGTATCGCGGTCTGTAAGTAGGTGGTAAGGCGTTTCTACCCCTTCGCAGAATCTACAGGTTCCATCATCTTCGAGTCATAGCTTGCTCAGGTGTTCCCAGGCCGTTCTCCCACGAGGAAACCCCCAAGCGACTTGAGTCTCCTACGCGTATGATACGCGTCGTTCGTTATTCGCTTGCATACATATTTGATCGGTTTCGCACACGACAAAACGCGTCTACGACTGGTTTGATACCAGTCGCATGCGACTGGTCATGCTGATCGCAAGAGACTGCGACGCGACTGCGACGCTACCTGAATCGTAATAAAATGGCGTCAGAACAAGCGGAAAACATTAAATTTGTTCAGGAGGTTGAAAATTAACCATGTTTATATAATTATGGACTGCCGGATTATGTAAGGAATATACGTACGAGATAAGGCGTGGGCTGAGACAGGAAAGAAATTCAACTCGCACACGCGCTCTCTCATTGTTGTATTTTTTATGAATATGTGTAGCTAATAACTGCATCAAATTAGAAAAAGACTCTTTTGACATTCAATAAAAATGAAGAAACTTATTATCATCATTCTCATGTAGTTATGTATGGGTGCACCCAAAATCTACTTTTTTTCGATTATTCCTTTTATAAATTAAGAGAAGAACATTATCTTCATCGCTAAAATCACTGGACATTTTATGAACGAGCGTGTGTTCTCAAGAGTTACAACAAATAAATGATGAATGTAGTCATAGTTTGGGTAGCGTCGTGTGCGGAACCTAGCTTGATAGAGTAGCATACGCGTCGACGACCAATGGATTGCGTCTCAGTCGCGTAGCCCGTGAGTATCCTCGTGGGAGAATGGCCTAAGTCTACAGTGTCCCGTTAAGAAGCATGTTAGGGTTTTAAGACATATTTTACTTAGGCTTGAACATATTTTGGTTCTTCTGGGGTTAAACCCACCAAGAAGATCCTTGGATTGCCTAAGTCCGGGAAGGTTGTTCCACTGTTCTTCTCTTTCTTCCCTTCCCTTCCTTCTTATCTCTTCTTGGAAGAATCTGTTACTTAGACCGCAAAAAGGTTCTGGTCCAACTAGGTGTGTTGCTGCAACTCTTTTCGCTAGCCTATCTGCTTGTTCGTTACCCTTCACCCCGACATGTCCCGGGACCCAGAAGAGAGTGGTGAGTCTTAGTTCTGCCTCTTAGAAAAATTCTCATGCTGATCTATCACTGTCTGCCATTATCCAGTTTTGTTGCCCCAAAACCCGAAAGTTTGCGACAATACCATCTAACCATCTTTGGTCTTCTGACACTTCTTCTACCCATAAAATTCCCTTCTTGGGAGCTTCCAATCCTCCATACGGTGCAAATATGTGATCGTGCCATGATTGTGTTTGCTCAATTCCATTTTTTTTAAATTTAAAATAGTGCATTTACTGGAAATATCTACCAACATTTGAGGTAGTTGGTAGACTGGCGGTTACAACGCCGGCTTTCGTACTGTTTCGTATCGGAGGTCGTGGGTTCGATCCCAGGTGCCGACCATCTTCCTCTTTCACGACACAAGATTTAAGTAGCTTACTGTGAAAGAGTGTATTTATTTGTGGTCACTTTGAGTGAGCACAGATTCCTACGGATTCATTAAAAAAAAATCAAACATAATATAAATTGACGTACGAGTATCTACTCGAATTGGACACCGGGAGAGTGGGGCAGAAGGGAACATTTGGGCTTGTATACAGGCTGTACGACTAATCGAAAATCCATAGATAGAACACCTTAAGGCTATTCAAGTACCTCGATAATGTTAAGCGATTTTTTAAATAGTTTGTAGAAGACGGTCGTAAGCCCGTAGTGGTTTGTTACATTTAAAAATCGAACATTAGTAATGAATTGTTAGAGTCATTAGCTGTTTCATATTATTACTCCGATCGATGAAGTCCTGAAAAATGGTCACAAGAATCTAGACATAATAAGAACGTTGTGCACCAACAAAGCCGATAGGCAATAGAGATGAGACATTAACAAAAATGGATATATTCATATCCTGACGCCAAATACATGTCAACAGTGGCAGTTTTTAAATTTGGTTGCTCTCTTTTTCTCAATAATTTCCAACTTTTATCTCTATAACTCATTAATTATTAAATATTATCTACTTGTTGTGTACATGGGATTTTTTGACATGTTGAACATATCGAGACATCTTATGATTAGGAGTTTCGGAGACTTAAACATTAACACCTAATGGGGAAGGTTGTTAACGTGTTATGCCAGCCTTCGGAACAACAGTAGAAGACGGTCGTAAGCCGGTAGTTGGTTGTTTCATTAAAAAATGGAACATCAGTAATGAATTGTTAGAGTCATTAGTTGTTACATAATATTCTTTAAGACCCATAATCGTTTATTTATCTACTAGGTACCTATTCAAGAAAATCATTATCAGCTATTGAAGAAAAAAATTTATGCACCTCAAAAATTGGAGTCTCTGTAACAATTTATGTCCTGTTACTCAGGCTTTGACAAAAGAGTACTAAAATAATAACCTATAACTCGAAAACTAGGTACCTATAAAAATAGCTTGACGTATTGAATTGAGGTATTTGGATAGCCCTCTAGGTGTTTCTTTCTATCATTCTATGAATCTCCTTGTGTTAAATTTATGTATGAGGAATTGTTTTGATTTCTTTATATAAGCTGTCGCATAATTTTTGTAATTGTATACTGTTGATCATTGATTGATATACCTATGCACCCTGCTGGTGTAGGTATACTTCGATGTATCATTTTTATAGCATTGTGGCTGTATCACCCAATATTGGGTGCAAACTAATAATTAAAAGAAGAAGAATTGTTTTGAAAAGTTTGATAATTTATTACTCCTGTATGAAATTTTCGACTTTATCTTACTTAATGTTTATTAGAATTTTTATGTTTTGTCATACAATGAATAATTCTAAATGTTTATTTTGTGCAATTTTCTTGAATATAATGCTTACATATTGTCATCACTCATCGCAAAGGCGAAAGCTGTTATGGTGAGTGGTGTTTATTTTACTGAAAATAAATAAATAATAAATATCTCATGATTTTCGCTTAGTCGTACTTTATGGGACGTTCTGTATGTTTATTATATCAAATATTTTTTTTTTTTTATGTAAAAAAATCTGGATAGGGAGACCCTAAAGCTCTGGCGTTAAGAAAATAAATGAAATGCTTTACGACCTACTCCCATACCTAATAAATATACCAACCTACGTGAAAATTCAATGAAAATCGTTTAAACTGTTTCGAATGAGTACGGTAACAAACATCGTGACACGAACTTTTTATATATTAGATAGATGTACTGTGTGCTTAACATAATTACATCCATAATGAAAAATTTAAAACAAGATAATATGAGTAGGTACAATAATACTGTCTGAAACCACTTACCCTAATTTTTGTTAGACATCACCCCTTACTTACTAAAGGTAACTATAAGTACCTATCAACAACCCTTCTTTCAATAAAAGGACTTAAACAACCCCCTATTTATTATTGTCAGTTAAAATTATTAAAATTTTAATCGGGAAATGAATAAATTGTATGTAATTATTATGAAGTGTGACAGGTTGAAAAACAATACGTGCGCCATCTATCAAATTCTCATAGAACTATAAAAGTGTTGGCCTACGTCGATAGTCGTTAATAATTTACCTTTGTAACAGATGGCGTTGGTGCTGAAACTCGATGTATAATAGAAAGGTGAAAAGTTGATTTATTTTCAGTCTGTATTTGTTGATAGTCCGCTTCGGGTGTAGTCGCCGCGCTCTTTTATTTCATTCCAGAAATAATATAATCATACCATAGATTCAATAATAAAAACAAATACGCTTCATTACTACTTATTGTTTTTTAGTTGTGAAAATTTTCAAAATATTATTATAAAAAGAGAACACTATTTTTTTTTCTCAAACGTTTCTATTGTCTATGACATTCAATAATTATTATTGTTGATTACTTTTTTCAAATATGGAATATTCGTAGTTGTCAAAATAGTATATTGTTATTATTTTTTTTTTCGATAGCGTTCGAAACATTTTTGAATATTTTATAAGACGTTCTATGAAATTGAATTCGTCGAAGGCTAGTATTTTTTTTTTCGCGTAGTCTTTTGAATGTGGCTTGAAATTATTATATTATTTTCAATACAATATACTTAAACAAAAAAAAAAAACACAGCTTGGTTTTAATCATGTCAATGCGTAATTTCAATAAGTAAGATAATTTTGAAAGTTTTTGAAAATTCAAAAAAGTGTTGCTAGTTACATATATATTTTTACCCAGTTTTTTTATTGTTGGATAGAGTTTGTTGTGTCTCCTGTTTGGATTTCAGCTCCTGAAGACACAAGTTCATCTTAATTTCGGGTAAGTACCTACCTATTATTTTTTTTCTACAATGAGCATTTTGTGGGTTTCCAAAGAATTAAGTTTTCTCAAAAGATGGAATAGATCTGAGGTAGGTACCTATAAACAGATTGAAAATAAAATTTAAAATATAATAATTTTCTTTTCCATCTTTTTTCAATACCTACTTTTTTTCAAACGATTTCTATATTTTCTGACTAGCCTGTAGGTTAGTTGTTAGACTTTGTTGGTACATTTTGAAATCGCTGTAATAATAGTTTCGGTAAAGCGTTCATACTTCTTCTCATTTTTTCAAAAAATGTTGAGAACGTGTGGTGAAATTTAATAAACATAAAGTTTAAAAACAAACAAATCGACTTTAGGTTCGTTTAAAAAAGTGGATGGTATGTATTTTTTTATATTTGGACACTTACCTACCCTTTATACAAAAAAAAATCTGATTGGGACAATCCTCGTGCTTGTGTTTTATTATTATTTAATTTCTTGAACTTCCGTAGACTACTGTATATGACTAGAAATATTTTTTGATAAAAAAAATATAATAATAAGATATGTGGCATGGTTCACCAACCACCCACATAATAACTATATAGTGATATTGACTAATGGAGTTATTCCCAAGTCTCTTATAGAGAATCTAGTGAAAATTAGCACCTGTAGTGGTCTCAGACAAACCACTCAAAAGGAAGATCTGTTGTCCTCATGTAGGATATTAAGGAAGTTCCTTTCTCTGTAGTTCGAAGATCTTTACATCGTAATGTATCACGATAGATACAACACCGATATTTTTATATTAAGTGTAGGTAGGTACAGCATTGTATTTATTTTTAATTTATTTTATTTTTTACATATACAACGATGTAATCTTTTTATGATATACCTATTAGCTTTCTCGACAGCCGTTGTCCTGTAGTCCTTGGAGTATTGATTTCAAATTAGTAATTTTCACCAAAAAAATCATTTAAAATATACTTGAATGTTAAATAATTATTTCTGAAAGCTCGAAAAAAATTCCTTAAAAAATCTGCGTAGATACCAATGTTTTGAAACTCAAAACAAACGTTGTTGGTCAAGTAAATAAAAATTGTGTTGTTTTGGAATTTTTCATAGATGGCGTTGTAATCAGTAAATCCGTTCCATACTTACTTTAATATTATATTTTATATTATTTCTTATCCATTTTTCAACTTTCTATTAGTTATTCTGTTATCCGGAGCGGAGAAAAATCCAATAAACCAAGCATGATAAAAATCTGTACAGCCGATCTCGAGTTATAAGTGTTCGCACTAACCCGACTTTCTTTTACATTGTAAGATTGTGAATTTGCAAATAAATGTTATATAATAATAATATTTGAGAGATCCGTTTGTCAAGAAGAAATCGCCGTCGGCAATATAAGTAGGTTCTTTTAAGGGTAAATACAAAGAACAGCTTCTCAAGTATCGGCTTAAAAACATATCAGCTAATGACCCATCTGTTGGATATGTTTGAGAACAATAATATAAGAACAACCAAGTTTTTATGTTTATTATTTATTCTCTCTTATCAACCCGTAGGTGCCTTTCGGGACTCTTGAGATCATCACGACATGTTACAAATCATACAAAAACAGTATAGCAAGGAAAAATAGATATACCTACAAAATACATAAGAATTTAGATTACAAAGAAAATAAACAATATACAAAAATCAGCACAATTAGGATAATACAATTTCAAAAGGAAAGCACAGTAAAAAAAGCTGCTAACCTAGGGTAGCCCAGAACTCATAGTATATTATAACAGGCTTTTCGTGTAACATATCTTTGCATAAAAATTCATAATTTTACGATTAACCCATATCTTCCCAGTGTTCCATTATTGGAACGGTATACTTAATTATTTTTATTATTTTTTTGGAAAAGCGCAACTCGTTTATTTTTTTCTGCTTAAAATCTTCGATTAATAGGTTTTAGTTAGAGATATTGTTGCATGATATTCGCGTCTGCTTTTTTCTGTTATGAAGCATTCTTTATAGCAGATTTTGTGGAAAAACATTGCTCGTTTGAAAATGTCCGTATATTTTTTGTTTGTTATAATTAACATTCAAATAATACGTTACCAGTTCTATTGCTGTCTCTTTTGTCACTATAAAAAATAAAAGAAATAAAGATTTTTATAAGTAGGTATTTTAATGATCTTTTTCCTAACCGTTCCATTTTTGGAACACTGGGATAATATGCCAATGTAAAATTTTTGTAATATTTTCATGCAATAAATTTATTTATTGTTGGCAATTTATTTTTTTGGTCGTAGTTTAATAGTGTACTAAATATTTTAACATCTTGAAACGACAAAAGTATTTTATGTAAAGAAAATATGCGCACACAGCTGGTAGAACTGAACCTTACACAGTAAGAAAACGTTGTTTGTATGGTTACTTTGAAGGTGAATGTTGTTGATTTTCAAAAAGGATCTGCAAAATCATCTTAACCATCAAATTCCACCTAAGATCTGCTACGCTCAAAAATAGAAAAAAATTAATTCATTGTACTTGATGAGTGATAATACCACCAGGATGTGGTGATAAATTTTTTCGTCAAAAACGCTATGAATAACGTTAAAGCAGGTGTCATATCTCCAAAACAGGAGAAAATCCTGCATCAGAAAGCTATTGAAGTGCTTTGCTTTACAGTCAATAGCAATGTAACTTGCTTGCCTGATAAGTAAGGTCACAGGTTGATTAAGCTGGCACAGAAACAGTCTGCTTGAAGATGTCATAATATGGAAAACCAAGGATATGAGGACAGACAGAAAGGTTTGTGAAGAAAGACAATGGCATTTATCCAGAGCAGACACTGTCAAAACAAAAAGCATGCTAAGAACATCTAAAATGAAAACACTCCATGGTTAATATCAGCGTGATCGAATTAGAAACACAGTACTTTGAGAGATCTAATAAGTCGAACAATGTGGTCAGGTGGCTTACGTCATAATTTGCTATAATATATTTTAGTGGCACCAACATGTATTGAGAAATTAAACAAAATTAAACAAAACAAATATATCTAGCGCTGCATGAGGGTACCAAATTGGCTGCACCGATCAAAAATACTCGTCAAGCGATGGGAAGAAACCGGAAATAACGCAAGTCAAGATGATAACCCTGATAAAACACACTCCCGTGTCTACAAAAAAGAAGAAGAAGAAGATTTTTTGTTTAATTATTTTATACAAGGTTTATAATTTATAAATTGTGGATTAAAATTTTGAAAAATCTTCATAAAGTACTTTACTACGCTCTATATCGTTTTAGATTTCCCATACAAAAGTCCAAATGTTACATGTATGTATCTTCCCAGTGTTCCATTATTGGAACGGTTCTATAATTAAAAATCCAAAAATCCAAATTTTTTTTGACACTTATTTATCAATACATAGACCGTAAATAGTCCCTGGTATGATTTTCATGAAAATCTAACGGCTATTTCTATGTCTGGGAAGATATGGGTTCAAATGAATTTATCCTTGGAATTATTATAGAAACTTTAAAATGATATCGACTATTGGAGCTTTTTATTATCTGCTTTAGAACTACATATTCAATATTAATCTGTACTTTAAGGGGGACCCACTGAAGTTACGGACCTCAAATTTTACGTGCTTGTGTAGGAGCATAATACCAACCCGTATACTAAGTAGTAATTTTATGAAAATCGAAGAATTTTTTTTTCTTTTTAGCCCTTTTTCTTGAACAAGTGAAATTTTCTTTGGATACTTTAAGAGGGTTTCCCTGAAGGTACAGATCTCAACATTTTACTGACTCATCTACATCGAGGGGCTAAGCGTTCTACCAAATTTCAATCAAATCGGATAAGAATTACTATGAGTTATGGGTGCGAACACATTTTTGGCGTACGCGTACGGGTACGGGGAAATTAAATTAAATATTTTTTTTTGCACTTTTGGAATCTACATCCTCGAATACGTCGAGAAAATTAATTTCAGCGAAATCTATTTTTTTTGAAATCCGATCACAAGACTCATGTATATTCCATATACTATGAGTAAAATAAATATAATACCGTAATAATTATGGTTTAATGCTAAAAGGGTGTAAAAAGCCCTTTTAGCATCACGTCAGTTTCTACTACTGCTGTCATATAGGCGCCAGGATATAAATATATCCATTTTTGCAGCGTATTGGAGGTCGTGGGTTCGAATCCCGATGACGACCATTTCCACTTTCACAACACAAGCTTTGCTTTAGGTATGTGAAAGATGTCGAAAGTATATTTGTGTTCTTTTTGGTTGAGACCAGATTAACTTTTAAAAGAAATAAAAAGAATATTCTAGAATGTTCATTGGCTAGGTTAGTATTAATAGTAGGTCACATAAAGTTGAATACAGTTCAGTTATGGGTACTATTTTATTCCCGCGTGAATTTTGGGGATTTTCTGGAAAAACAAAACAAGAACACAACGTGAGGGATATTCTGGAGAAGGGATGGAGCAGGTTTATTAGACCCTTGACGGCAATTCCAGTCCACATCCTCATCATCGCGGCAGTAAAAATCAATCCCTTTTATGTAAGAAACAAATGAATTTAAAGCAACAAAAACATTTTTTATTCCTTATTTTTACCCAAAATGTTTTTTTCCTGAGATATACCCTACCTTGCTTTTGGATTATTTGAATTATGATCTTAGGTACTGGCGGACCCATCGAACTTCGTCCCGCCTTAAAGTCAATAAAATATTGCTGGGTAACATAACATATAGCTAACAAATCTACATGACTACTCATTGTGAAAAAATCAAAAGTTATGTGGTACAATTACTTATTAATTAAATAAGGCGCATGCTCGATCCATAGACAATTATAATTCATAATAATATTTATGGTGAACTAATATTGGTTTTTAGAACACGGCATAATTCCGAATACGAATTTTAGTTCGAGTGAACTTAATTCTAAATCATTTGGAACGTTCTTAATGAGAACGTTAAGATACAATACATATATTACAATAATTTACGTCATAATATGAACACACTGCAAACATATTTATGTAATTCACTCACTTTTTAACACCGGACTGCAAAATATCAACCCAACATCTTTATCACTATCACCTTTTTTTTATAAAATTAACGAATTGAACGTGCATTCTTGGTGGAATTATTTAAATAAAATAATTTAAATGAAACAATTGATTTGTTATTCCACTATATTTATTTACCTGACTAGTTTCGCAGGAACAGGTCCTGCATGGTCACAGGTGACTTAGAAACTAAAGCTTAAAACGAATACAAAATATTATTGGCACGCACACAGATAGGCAGAGGTTGTAAACATATGGTATAAAATTAACAAATTTTTTTTTTTTTATATTTGACTAATGAATTTATATAAAGCAAGATAAAGTTTTTATTATAAGTTGAAAAGAATAAGTAGATTGACAATAATAATATTTTGAATTTACTAAAATTGTTTTTAATATTATTTTTTATACCTATATAAAAAAAGGAGTTGATAATTGGCTAATGAATTTATATAAAGCAAGATAATGATATTATGATAAGTTGAAAAATATAAGGAATAGATTGACAATAATAATTTATGAATTTACAAAAAAAAAAAAAAAAAAAAATATAATTATTTTCTTTTATAGGTATATATATGTATAAAAAAGGATAGTAATTGACTAATGAATTTATATAAAGCAAAAATGAATATAATGAATAGAAATCAAGAACAGATTAACAGTAACAATACTTAATCATGTTTGAATTTACCAAAATTGCAATATTTGATTTTTTCCCCTTTTCTTTCTATAAATAAATAAAAAAAAAAAAAAAATGACAATATTTGACTAGCAAATTTATACAACGCAAAGATAATTAAACTATAAGTTACAGGAATCAAGAATAGATTAACAATGACAATATATTTTTTTCTATAATTTGTTTGAATTTACTAAAATTGATTATATAATTTTTATATTTATTTTTAATAATAACTTTAAACTGATAATTTAATAAAAAACAAAAACAGAGAAAGGGGTTACAAAATTAATTGTTATTAATGTTACGAGTGAGTAGGTATCTAAGAACTTAAAAAATATTTGTAGAGACACATTCAATTTAAGACGAAATTGAGCGTGTTGCAAGTAGTTGCGAAAAACCTTTTTTTTCATGAGGTTTCATTTGTGCCACCTGGTTATTGATGTGTATGTATATATTATTATTTATGTATTTTGTAGCTTATAAGTAAGAGATGCAAAGGATATCCGGCAATATGTCATAATAATATTGTTTTTTTTTTCATATTATTTTTACCAATGTTTCATTGCCTGTATTTTTTTTATATACCTATAGGTATATTTTGTATTGTTTCTCATTATTCAGCGAAAAGGGTGCAAACCTGTTATGCTGAATTATGACTTTTTTTAGTTGTTAATAAAATAAAAAAAATAAAAAATATCATGTTATTCTTGATAAGACCTTTGATTTTCCTGGTAAACTCCTTTATGTTCTTTAAGCTTCTGGTGTCCTTTGATATCCTGTTATATAGCAATGTAGCAGTATATTTTTATCATTTGATCCAGGTTAAGTTCATTGGTCAAATTATATTAATCAGTTGTTCTAGTTAATCTACTTAATCCATGAATATTCTTTAAAAGCTTATTCATGATTCTCTGCATTGAATTCCTAACCTGTATACTGCATTGCGACCAGATAAATAGTCCGTAGGTGATATGTGGCACGATGAAGGCATGATATACACAATGTTTTATTTTTGTTGTTGAATAATAATTCATTCCTCCTCATCACACCAATAAGTGGGGATAACTTGTTAATTTTATTATTTACATGTGATATCCATATAAGCTTTTCATTAATTAGTCTCTTTCGTCAATAATTAGTCAAATATTTATAGCCTAAAGCGCTAAGCCCCAATGAGACCCGGTATAGACGGTATTATTTATTTTTACCTCTGTCTTTCTCGGCTACGGTGTCTATAAAGGATATAGGTTTTTCAGACTTCATTTTATTAATATAGATTTTTGTTTTACGGCATACGAGTATTTTATACCAATTTGTAGCTTAAAATGTTTGTTTTAAAATAAGATCCAACAGTTTATTTTACATATTATTTATATTCATCGCAATTTTAATAAATAAAACAGAGTTTTCCCGTGTTGTGTACTATCGTGGTGGCATGGTTTTATGTATACGAGACTCCCCGCAGGCATGAAAAATTGACATAAAAATCAATTTCATAATTTTTGCCATAATATGATGCGATTGATTGTTGTGAAGGATATCATGAAAATTAGTGAAGATAGTTCAAATGTTTATCAAGATATTTAAAAAAAAATGTACCTCAAGCCAACCAAGTATTAATGGAAGGTTTTCTAGGGAGCTTCCGACAAGACACACTAGGTGGCAGCGCTTCTAATCCGGTCTATTGTCAAATTATGACAGCTGTCAAACATACCATCTAGCATTGACTGATGAATATTATGCTAATATAATAATATCTCCTCTCTTTTTTTCTCAATTTAACAATTTAACGTTTTTATTATTGGTGATTGCAAAAGTGGCTTTTTCTAGGAGGTAAACCATAGTGTGTCCTTTTACACTACACACAAACCAAATAATACAGTTAACATTAATTAACAAGGTATGTATTTGTCTTCAAGGGTGGATTTGCAGTACTGTTCTGTATCTTCTTGTTTTATTGTTTTCTGTTACGGTATTTTTTCATTTGTATTAAGGTAGGTATATAAAAAATAAAATAAGATAAACAATAATTATTTTATTTTGTAATAGTATGTAAAAAGAAATGTACAATGATTATTCTAAACATATGGTTGAGGTTATAAACGTTAATTTGACCAGTGTTGCCAACGCCTTTTTCAAACGCAACTGAAACTGAACTGAACTGAAGCTGAAGAAGAAACAGCCCAACTGAAAATTTGGTATGCGCTCATTCCGAAAATTTTAGTATCCGAGGAGAGGTGGGAGTTCACTAAAAAAGGTCATTTAGTATCCGAAAGGTGAAAATTCGCTAAAAGGGAAGTAACCTAAGTGGCCACCTGTCGCCTTTTAGATTTTTTCGTCGCATATTCTCGTTCCAAATAGCCCAAATGACAGTAAATCGCCCCCTTTGGCAACGCTGAATTTGAAAATAGACCGGATTAGCTAGGGCGCTTCTAGCGGCACAAAATGGAAAAAAAACATCCCATTGAATTGAATACAGTAGATATACATACTTTACCTATTTTTTGAGAAGATTACCGACTTACAATTTTACTTTTTTTTTAATCACGCCGTATCCCCTCTGGTTTATTTTCCTAGGAATATGGTACCCACTGCTACCAACAGCGGTGAATTTGCCAGTTTAGAATATTGTCTATACCGTAATTACCACAGAATTCTATATAATAACCTAGAATCCCGACTCGCGTTCAAAAGTGAAGCCGAAATATTGCAACTTTTGACAGTTTCGTTCCCAAAAGAACGTGGTAGGTAAGGCCTACCTACATTTATTCAGTTTTTTTCTCGGGTTTGTTTTTTATAATAAAACGTATTTTTTGTTGAAATAAGTGAAATTGGATCATTTTAAAGTTTTTTTTTTATAAATGTTAACATCATTTTTTACGTTCTGTTTTGACTACCGCACTGTCAAAATTACCGGCCAAATCGGCTTCACTTTTTTACTATGAAGAGATATCTATAGGTAGTTATATAGAAAAATCTATGGTATTTATTTACTAAACTATTGTCAATATTTTGAAAGACAGACGTCTTGTCAGATGGCTGTCATGAATAATATGACAATGTTTTTTCTTACTATGGTAACAATAATTATAGGTAAACAATGTTCTAAAATGATACATTCACCGCTCTTATAGTAGCACCGTATTCTTAGGAAAACATACCAAAAGGGATAGGCAGAGAGAACGGACTTCCATGCACCATATTTTCTCAAGCACACTTCTTTCGCTTCTTCCATCGACGTACCATTTCTCATACAATCTCCCTTATTAAAAAAATCATTTCAAGTTTCATATCTGTCACAATGTATATGTATATCTCCCATAATAAGTACTGTAAAACATGAGACTCTCAAAAGTATCAAGGAGTGTACTTTTGAATAAAAATAATGATTTTTTTTGCAGACCGCCAAAATAATAAATTCCGAAACCGGATGGAGAATAATGTTTCAAAATATAATAAAAAAAACCTTTTTTTGAGTGTTGAGGCTACGTGCCAGAACATACGTTACAAAGTCTAGGGGTAGCTGGAAATATGTAGGTACTTACTTAAATACAGCATTGAAGAGGTTGGAAAAAATGAGAGAAGAGTCGAGGGTCAGTGAAGAGGTGGTGCTTTATTTTTGTTTTGATTTTTTTAAATAGTAGGTACCTTCTTACGTCGTAAGAAAAAAATATTATTTTATAATATAAATGAAAGTCGGGTTAGTGCGAACACTTGTAACTCGAGATCGGCCGAACAGATTCTTCCGGTGTTTGATTTATTGGATTCTTCTCCGCTCCGGATAACAGATTAACTAATAAAAAGTTGAAAACAAAAAGGATAAGAAATTATATAAAATATAATAAAGTAAGTATGGATTCTTCTCCGCTCCGGATAACAGATTAACTAATAAAAAGTTGAAAACAAAAAGGATGAGAAATTATATAAAATATAATAATAAAGTAAGTATGGAACGGATTTTCTGCGATGCTACCGCCATCTATGGAAAATTATATAACAACAAAATTATTGATTACCTGACATTAAATTAAATTTAAATTAAAAATATTGATAGGTACGTACGAAGATTTTTGATGGTACTTTTTTATATTTTTTCAACATTCAAATTTATTTCAAAGGTTTTTTTTTGTATAAATTACAAATTTGGAATCAGTTTTCATAGTAAGGACTACAGGACAACATCTGTCGGGAATGCTAGTTAATCTCTACTATATTAATAAAACTGAATGTTTGTGTATGTGTGTGTACTCGATAGATTCAAAGACCAGTGAACGTATTTCAATGAAACTTTGGTGATCTGTTCTACTAATGTCCGGGAAAGTTTAAGCGGAGTATGAGTTCAATACACCTCCTTGGAGGGTAGTTACAAGTGAAAAAGATTAAAATGTAACAAACATTGCATAAACCAGGAGTAATTTAAGGTCGAAGTATTTTCTCGTATATTCAATTATCTACTAGCTTTCCCGACAGACGTTGTCCTGTGATCTACGTTACTATGAATGTTGATTTCCAATTTAAATAAACATGACTTTTAAACAATGTCATTCTGACTGATGCATCTGTTTTAAACCACGTTTTTTCCATCCTAATTGTGGCAATCGCACCAACTATATCAAACAACAAACTGACAGTTTGTGTCAAACGACAGTTTGATTTCAAAATTACATCTATTCACATTTCGAGTTTTAATTCATAAAAATGCGCTTCAATGTTAACAAATTAGAAAAAAGGTTGAAAATAATTCCATAAAAAATCTGCGTGCCAATATTTTTAATGTCAATGATTGTCAAGTAAATAAAAGATGTGTTTCTATAGAATTTTTCACCGATGCCGTTGTTGTGTCGAAATCCGTTCCATAGTAACTTTAATGTTATATTTATTTTTATATAATATTCTATTTTTTTCTGGAATAGCTGTCTATAATCATTTATATCCTGTAAGTCAGGGTTTTACAAAAAAATACTATAACTCGAAAATTATAAAAAAATCGCTGAAGATATGTAATAAATTGAATTATTTGGATAGCAGTAGGAATAACAACTAATGACTCTAACAATTCATTACTAATGTTCGATTTTTAAATGGAACAAACCACTACGGGCTTACGACCGTCTTCTACTGTTATTTCGAAGGCTGGCTTAGTGTGATAACTTTACGTTAACAACGTTCGCCATTAGGTGGTAATGTTTGTCTCCGAAACTCCTAATCATGAGAATTCTCGACATGTTCAACATGTCGAAAAATCCCATGTATGTAACAAGTAGAAATCGAATAATACATGAAATATAGAGAAAAAAAGTTGGAAATTATTGAGAACAAGAGAGCAACCAAATTTAAAGACTGCGACTGCAGTGATGTATTTGGCGCCAGGATATGACCCCTAACACCCTGCACTGTGTCTTATCCGCCATAAGAACTTACTGACTCAATAAAACCCGGAAATATATGGCAGAGCAACCACATTAGATTTGACCCGACCGGGAATTGAACCCGGAATGTCTCGATCTGCAGGCGGCGTCTATGCCATTTCAAGCTATTGAAGTCGTTAATAATTTGATTATTCTTCCTGTTCAATTTCGGATATAAAGTTTTATTCTTTGCTACACACCAGTGGCGAGCGGCTGGTACAAGCCAATAATCCTGGCTTACCCTAGAATTTTCGAGAGGAATATAAAAATAAAAACATTTCAAAGATTGCTATAACTCTGACGAAAAATTAAAAAAACTTTTGATGGACGTCAAAAAAATATTCTCACATGACCCCTGGTTGCCATGGTATAACAGTATTTTTATATTCTATGGACCAAAAATAACGAGAAAGTATTGCTTTCATCTCCTCTGACGTTCCTGAAGCACTCCTTAGTCAAGGCTCAGTGCGTCTCTTTCGCACTAGCATTTTGCAGGCGGATCCCTTCCCTTTGATTTTGTCGACACCGCCGTCAATTTCAATAGGCCCACCACGGGTCATTTTTTTCCAAAGGAAATTTAATCCGGGATTATTAAGAGTTGCCAACTCTACAACAAAATCACGAAATTGAATTATTGGAATTACTTTATATAATTCAGAAATTAATGAGGATTGCATACAAAATATCCTGTTATTTGCTTTTTTAATAATAAACAATGAATGTATCACGGAGCAGATTAACACATACATATTTTATCGGTTACTATAACAACAGTATATTCACATTATTTCGATTTATTTTATTTTTGTATTATGGCAATTTAATCGGTAATATAAACTGTCAAAATGTATTTTAACACGGTGTTTTTAAACTGAAGGTAAAGGGTCATTGTTTATTATATCGGTTTTAAATTTATAATATAGTTTTTTTGTCATTTAATGTGAACTTTATACTTAGGTAATTTAGTGTCTCGACGATTCAAAACCTGTTGGCCTTTTAAGGCAGCCGGCCTTCGAAAGTTTATCAATGAAAGGTTAAAAAAAAACATCAAAAGTTGTGTTTTTAATAAAATAATACAGTTTCTGTTTAACCTGATCATGATTTAATCATGTTTTCTGTGTCCAGTCATTATCAAGAATATTACTGACGTCAAGGTATGTTTGATTTCGCAATATATTTTTATATGAATAATCTCAGAATGTTGAACAGTAAACCTTTAATTAATCTCAGAATACTAGTTTTTTAAGTGCGCCATGGCCTTTTCTTGCAAATTTTGCTTTCTTATAGCTGAATTCATATGTGAGACTTTAAATCACTTGATTCATAATTGAACTCTTCATGAAAACTCAAAAAACATCTTTAACTTTTCATAACAAAGTGTGCATTCAAATGGCTTTTATCATGAGTTATTATTTAATTGATTAAACTTTTTATTGCAAGTATTGCATTCGAATGGCTTTTCCCCGCTATGAGTTCGCATGTGATAATTTAAATTACTTGAGTCCGCAAACTTTTTATTCCACACATTGCATTAGTAAGGCTTTTCTTCGCTTTGAAGTCCGGCTGTGCCTAAAAGATTCCGGATTTGGTAAACTTTTTCATGCAAACATTTACTTTCTTATGACCGAATTCATATGTGAGACTTTAAAGCACTTGATAATAGAACTTTTTATGAAAATTCAAAAAAATCTTTAACTTTTTATAACAAAGTGTGCATTCAAATGGCTTTTATCATGAGAGTGATTAATTACTTGATTGATTAAACTTTTTATTGCAATCATAGCATTCGTATGGCTTTTCTCAGCTATGAGTTCGCATGTGACTTTAAATTACTCGAGTCCGCAAACTTTTTATTGCACACGTTGCATTAGTAAGGCTTTTCTTCGCTAGAAGTCGCGCTGTGCGTAAAAGATTCCGGATTTGGTAAACTTTTTCATGCAAACATTTGCTTTCTTATGGCCGAATTCATATGTGAGACTTTAAAGCACTTGATAATAGAACTCTTTATGAAAATTCAAAAAAATCTTTAACTTTTTATAACAAAGTGTGCATTCAAATGGCTTTTATCATGAGAGTGATTAATTACTTGATTGATTAAACTTTTTATTGCAATCATAGCATTCGTATGGCTTTTCTCAGCTATGAGTTCGCATGTGACTCTTTAAATTACTCGAGTCCGCAAACTTTTTATTGCACACGTTGCATTAGTAAGGCTTTTCTTCGCTAGAAGTCGCGCTGTGCGTAAAAGTTTCCTGATTTGGTAAACTATGCTTTCTTATGGCTGACTTCGCATATGAGTCTTTAAATGACCCGAAAAATTATTTTTCTCCACATCAAGACCTTTAAAAAAAGTGCTCAGCCACCAGTCATAATAATATGCTACTGTCAGCCATATTACTAGAATAAAATTTGTCTTTAGTTGCGATCTTCTGGGAAACGCAGGAACTACAGCGTTAATGACATCAGTCAGTGAGGCAGTGTTCAAGATAAATATTAGACAAATAGATATAACAGTAATAAAAAAGAAGAAGAAGAATTTTTCCAAAAAATTTTTTCGCTTGTTCCGCATTTTTATCCATGAATCATCAATGTTTGTAGGTAGTTATCTACTGTTAAATTTTATTTAGGTATTTTCTAAAAAAAAAAAAATTTTTTTTTTTAATAAATAAAAAATAAAATTTAACAGTAGATAGCTACCTACATTGTACATACATTGATGATTCATGGATAAAAATGCGGAACAAGTGACGTTTTTTTTCGGTGAAATTCTTCTTCTTTTTTTTTGTGTCGGCTTGCCCAATTTTTTGAAAAAATAAAACCACCGCACGCCACTGCTACACACATACTATTTCAGCAAATAAAATTAACCAATCGTCCCTCAAGGGATGGGATGCCATAACCCAATAAATAATACACACCCTTAACCTATATTTTATTTTTCTAAGAATAAAAAAACGGATCAAAGCGTCCCTTCCTTTCAAAACAAGATACAATTAGAAAGCTCTGAAAAGTTTTTACAGTACCTATCTACCTGTCTACTATATAAAACTCGCAGCAAAGCTGCTTATATTAAATCAGCAATTCATTAAGCTATACAAAAAGTATGGTAATTCAATGTGAATTTGTTGAAATACAATCCTACCTTGTTTATGTTATTTGACTAGCTTTCCTAACAGACTTTGTCCTGAGGTATTCTTAACTATGAATATTGAATTTGTATAATGGTAAATTAATCCCCTTGATAATTAATGTAATTATGACCGATGCACTTGTTTTAAATCATATATTTTGCGTCCGAAAATTGGTCTTTCACTTTGATACGTGTGCGCTGCCCATTCTTCTTCTTCTTTCCGTATCTGCACATCATCAGATGCGTGAACCCCAATACTCGGCCACCTGTACCCCTAGTAAAAGTTTTCAATGATCGAATATCGAAACGATCATCGAATGTGCTTCGTAAATATTCCATACAAAAATGACCGAATGATTCGATCGTTTGATTTTCGAACACTATTTGCACGCCAATAAGCGCTTATTAGCGTGCAATTAGTTTTCGATTAAACTCGTACTAGCCCCACTGTATACTCCTGTTATTCGCTGTCGCTGTGTCTTGATGCGTGCGCGACGGCGTTTTTCCCATAGGGGACCATGCAAAGAGATGCTAATCCCACCCCCCATTCTCCTGTATGGATGTGAGTCCTGGCACCTGCCAGGAAGCCAAAGCCCAGGCACAAAAATACATTTAAATTGAAGTACCTCGGGAGAATTTTGGGTAGGTGTAATATTGTGCTACCGAATCACGAACGATGCCCATCACCTTTGTGGAGGGGAGATGGACTTGGCCGGGAGATGTGTTTAGGAGGCCGATAGTTGGCCGAGGAGAGCGCTGTTATTCCTCCCATCAGGGTGCCAAAGACGAGAAAGACCCTGTTCCATCCCTGTTTCGTTTCTTCGAATCAGAAATGAGGGATGTGGGCATAGTGTGGGAGGTCACTGAAGCTGCTCAAGAACAGGGTTGGTGGAGGGTTCCTGTTGTCTCCCCGTGCCCCTGATTGGGGTCAGACAAATAGTATTTATTGAATATTGATTTAACTACATATAGTAAAAAAATCTATATTATTTTATTTTTTAATACAAGACACCAACAGAACATTTAGTGCACATACAAAATAATCTAATATTACAAACAATTTAAACCCTCAACGTTTCAATTACAGGTGTCTGTCACGTCCGTTTTAACATTAAACTATCATTACTTCGTCGTAAAACGACTTTTTTGCGTAAAATCAGATGACGAAATTATTCTAATTGGAGGATGACTGTATTTTCGTTACAAGTTGACGGAGTATCACAGCTGCCCTATAAAAGGACGAAGGCGAGTTAGGTGGTTTTGTAAGGGATGAATTTCAATCAATAAACAACTTGAGGTGGTCCGGTCAAGGGATGATTCTATTTTGACACTTCTACTGAAAATTATTTAAACGACCTTTATTTTCGGAATTTTTGAATTAAGAACCTTTTGAAGAGTCTTCATTGTTCTTTTTTCAAATGGGAATATTAAGAGTAAAACTATTGTTTTTTTTTTAATATAATCCTATAAGATATATAACTAATTGATAAGTTCGTCCGTAAACATAGCAAAAAAATGATCAGAAAATTTTCTCATCTTGTACTTCAAATCAAATCAAAACTCTCTTTGAACTCCACTCAGGAGCATAGGGAGGCAACAAGAGCTCTCCATTGCGCTCGATCTTGCGCAATGCTTATGACCTCCTCCCACACCATGTCCAACTCCCTCAGCTCTGCATCGAAGGAACGAAACACGGTATGAAAGGGTCTTTCACGTCTTCGAGACACTGATGGAAGAAAAAAAAGAGCTCTCCTTGGCCAACTGTCATTCGGCATCCTCAACACATATGCCAGCCATGCCCATCTCCTCTCCGTAATGGTGGAAGTGGTGGGCCTGCGCTGGGTGCGCCGGCGCCGGCGTATAGCGTCGTTCGTGATGCGGTGGAACCATCTTATACCCAAGATTCTCCTGAGGCACTTCGTTTCAAATCGGCATTGACTCGAAGGCCAAGGGCTGCTGTTTCGTCGCAGAGTCTTGAAACACTGCGCTGTAATTCCTCCACTGTCGTACTGAACAACGCTAGGTCGTCCGCGTACTCCAGATCGCACAGTTCGCCCATTAGACCATCTCTTTGTGTTATCGGTATACCTCTTGCTCCTTGCATGGACTTTCTCAACAGGAAGTCCATGACTATTATGAATATGAAAGCAGCTAGTACGCAGCCCTGTCTGACTCCCGTGGTGACCACCTGGCGTTTTGACGCTTCACTCGGATTCTTCATACGGGGACTGCATCATTTTAACTATTTTCGGAGGTATATATTCTGTACCTACTGTCTGAAAAATTAACACAACTCTATTCTCAATTTTGGATGAAGATTTTAAAATTCTAAAACAAATGACAACCTTTGTTGTTCTTTTTTTTTTTAATTTGTATTGTGGTTTTACCTCTTCACCGCATTTCCCACAATATAAACTCGAACTGTGAGTCAATTGGTTTGTTTCTTATTCGTGGTTTTTTTAAACAGTGTTTTAAAATAAAATGCGTTTTTCTATTGTTTTATAAAACTTGGGTGTAAAAATACAATTTGTTTTTTTCCGCGCGGATTTTGTTCGCTCTCTATGTAAATAAGTCGTGGAGCGAATTTGAAAATGCGGTAGTTGTTTGAATGTTTGCAAAATGCTTTCAAATCCCCCGTATAAATTTCCATACTTTAATAATATTATTAATAGAACAGCTCAGAACACTGATTGAATGACCGACTGACGCCGCCTACCAACCAATTCCCCCCCAGACGAACGTACAAACAATCTAGTAAGTAGTGCTTGAGTTCACTCTCCTATTTCTCTTACTGTTGACCTGCAGGTCTAGATAAATTGCATTTGGCGATTGACTTCAAACGAATTCTTCGACAATGTAGAGTAGGAAGAAAATTAACTATTCTGTTTTATATTTTTATATATAGGTCTTTGTTTGGTTTAAATAATTGTTTATGTTCCAGTGGACTGTTCATGTTTTCTGCACTATATATTGACGAAATCTTTGATGTATTTGACATTATTTGACACAGATCTTTTGTTTATTTGTGGTCAAATTGAGAGTAGATAATTTTTTTGTGTAAATAACCATAGAAATAAATATAAATATTTCAAATTTAACGTATCCATGTCATTATTTTTGAAAAAAAAATGTGAAAAAGTGCTCGCTCAGTCTTTGAAAATGGAACCTTAATAATGTTCAAACTTAATCTAAATTAGTTTTGAGCGAATTTCGAGCACTGGCCGACCACTATAGTATTATGAGTTCGATAAATTGTGTTTTCTATGGAAAGTAAGTTCCGAAAACTGTCTTATATGGGCCGTGCGCTCAAAGTCGAAAAATTTTATCTGCTTCACCTGATAATCAAAAGGAAGATAAAGGGTCTTAGAGGCATTGACAGGCGACAGCCTTTCTGAGTCCGTAACATAAGTGATCGGACGTGAATAAATGTTTGAGTTCTCCAAAATAAAAGAGCTTTCTCGCTTGTAATTGACAACGTTTGGGAGACTAAGGAACTTTTCTATGAAAAAAGATAATAAAGAAAGGCTTAACATTCTGGATTCTCAGAGGTGTTCAAGAACGAAAGTCCATCGTGGGTGTTCACAATGCAATTTTTCAAAATTTATTATCTTTTTCAATTTCCTTGGTATAATGGTATAATTTTCTTGGTATAAACTAATGATTTATAGTTTATTATTAAGGAAATTTAAAACTTAAATAAAACATAATATTTCAACGAGTAAAACTCGTTTTTTAACAAATATATAAAGAGTAATCGCGGGTAAAGAGTATCAGATAATTTCACGTGCAATGCATTATTTGAAAAACCTGGAGAAGCTTAAGCAGTCTACAATCAACATGTTATTTATTTAGCAACCCATAGGGTTATGAAGGAAAAATTCTTTGGATAAAAAAGCGTATGTATTTTCTAAAGTAACCACATAGAGTAGAGACACAATGTGAAAGGACTTTTTAAAATTGCAGTCATTTTAAGTACCTACCTACCTACATTTATTTTCAGGGCATTAGATATCCAGATTTTATTTTTTTTTTGGTAGGAGTTTTATGGTCGAACGGTATGCCAATTATTAAGATTATAAATTTTTGGTGGGTTAGTTTTATTCTTTTGCAATGAACGCAACGCACGAAACCCTTTTTTGAAATGCTTTTTTATTCGGTGATATTTAAACAATCGAATATAAGTTCAAACTACGAGTGTAAAAAATACTGAGTGGACGAAAGACAGAGGGCGAACACAAAATATTGGCTAGTCAAAAAGAAGATTTATGGCTACGAGATATTCAGAAAGTTAAGTAAAATATTTTTTAAGGTAATAAATTGCAGCTCATATTGATTTCAACAATTTACATATTTAAGTATATATTTTGCACAGGCATTAAAACGCCGCTCTGTTAAGTATTTAATCATCTCATTAACAATCTTCCATATTTTATTACTTTATTCGACCGGTATATAATAATTTCTCTTTGTGATTGCAGGTAATTTTTTTATAACTCAATTTCTTAAGTTTAGATTTAAATACGTATTAATATAAAAAAATAAAAAGTGGTTTTGCTTACTAGATATTATTGATTTAAAACCAAGTATTCTCATATTATAATGCTTCACTCACAAATGGAACGAATACACAATTTATAATATAGCGCTCTTGCCACGAGTGTAAGCTTTTACCCCATTTTACCCAATACTATTATTAGTTGGACTATCCATCATGAGAGTAACAGCAGATGGGCCTATTTGTGAAAAATAATAACTTTAAACAAAGAGCCATTTCGCAATATGTTAGGCGTTTTATTAAATTTGTGAAATATTGTTATAATAAATTTTTGCGCAATTTATTTGGCAGTCCAACACCATAATATGATAAGATTTTTTTTAATTTTAATAAAATATTCATCAGTGTTCCAATAACAGGCAGCTTTTGCATATCTTTAACGCAGAGTTAGATTAGTACAATTATCCTCTAGAGATATTTTATTTAAAAAAAAAACACAACAAAAAAGCAATACTAGCGTGGACTTCAGATCCTAGGTCCCGGGTTCGATTCCCGGTCGGGTCAGAGTTTTTCTAAGTGTTTGAAATTTCTTGGGCTTGGCCTGTGTAAGATTGGACGGGACCGGTTGACTGGAAAAAATTGGCTCAGGCAATAAGTTCCGCCGGCTAAACTGACACCTTTGTATAGAAAAGTGTTATATTATTATTATTAAAAAGGCAAAATCATGTATAATAATAAATTGGTTAGTTCATCCGTAATATTTTTTATACATAAAAATCCTTTTAACCACTTGGGATAGGGAGGCATCAAGAGCTCTCAATTGCGCGATGTTTTTGACCTCCTCCCACACCATGTCCAAATCCCTCAGCTCTGCTTTGAAGGAGCGAAGCCCAGTATGTAGGTGATAGACAACACACAACTCACGAGTTCTATGAGTATGTTAGTGTTTAACTGTCACTTGATTGCTTCATTCTCTTTCCATTAAACTAGAATATCATTAGAACGCGCAAATTCTAGTAGCGTGTCAATGGTTGCGCGTTGAGACTGTAATGCTAGTAACGATGAGTTTGTGTAATTTTTTTTAAGAATAATAATTGTGCTTAAAAAGGTTGCATAAATTGGAAAAAAAATGAAATGACTTTCTATAAAAATGTATTCCTCATCTTTCATACAAGCCTTCATAACGACGAAGTATTAAAAGAATATCATCGAAGAAAAAGATAAGAAAGAAAATATAATAATAGAAAGAAAATATGAATACTACTTCCTTGATGTATATAACAATTATTGTTAGTGAGAGATTTTCAGAAATATTCAGTCTGGTTTGTTCAAACAAGACGCGTACACACAATCGAAATTCCTTGATTCAATATTGTTCAAGTTTCTTGATATCAAGTGTGCTTTGCAACTAACAATTGAAATCAATAATCTAAACGCTACTGTTACTTCTAGTGCAAAGTATAGCCTGTGTATTGCGTCTACCAGAGAAAATCGTGTACTTATATATTTTTTAAAGTTCTCTATTATGACACTTAAGAAATATATTCAGAATGGTAGCAAGGCTTCATTGATTTCGATGTTTTGGGTAAAAATCCTTGGTAGTCATTGACCTGAAAAAAAGTAGGTAAAAAAGTTATAAAAGTCTACAATTTTGCTTTCATTACGTATTTAGTTAGAATGAATTAAGTAACACACAGTTGCACTTTCACAAAATTTATATTGAATCTCGAGCGCTTTCATCCAACTCACGCACACGTTGTCAAGAGACTAAAATAAAATAACAAAAAATCAAAGAGAAGATAATAATCATAGTACCACGGTTGTGGGAGAGGACACTTACAGCTGAAAAACATTCTTATTATTAAAGATATACGACATATTGTTGGGTGGGATCATTAGAAAGTAAACATTGGAAATGTGTGATCGAAATCTTAAGAATTTTGAAGTTGATTAGTTATACATAGGGTTAACATATAAATTGATTAAACTTAACTATAAACATATAATTTCTAAGATAATAGAGGAGATGGTGTAGGGACTTGAATGTTAACAATAGTGTCGCGATTTTTATGTATTTCGAGGGTTTCAAGGCTTAATCTACGATACTTGTGTTCGATGTCGGGCCATTGCATTGAACAAAGCTATGCATTTAGTATGAACAATGCAAGGTATTACACTCGTAGGATAATCTGTTGTTCTCATTTATTGGTCATCCCAGTTTTATTTTATTTATCACATTGGTCACTTTGGTCCTTTCTCTAATCTATTCATTTCACTTCCTATATCCCAGTATGATGATCAGCATCCTATTATTCTCAACTGCATTGTGCTACTTGATGTTTTTGTATTGTCCATTTTGTGAAAGTTTTTAAACCATTCACAATAATGTTAATATTAAACATTTAGGTGATAAATCAACAATTTTTGTTGAATTAATAATAACTTGCTCTTCAGTTACCTGAGAACACTTGCGCAACAAATCGGTAAGCTTTATGTAGATTTAGATTGAGTAAACCCGGAATATTTGTACAGTGCCTAGTAATAATATTTTCCACTCCAGTTGAGAGGTGTGGATATGCTCGTTACAAGAAAACCTTAGTGTATTTTACACTGTAATATTATTATAAGGGTGTTCTATAACAGTCACAGCCTGATTTCGTGTACTGAAAATCTGAGGAATGTCAATATATAAAAAATTGAGTCCTATTTTCTTTTGTTATCGCAAAACGCGTGAACGGCTGAACCAATTTCAACAGTAACAGGCACCGACGATGGTCAATTGACCGAAAGGCCTCTGCCATATTTATAAGTTGTTTGTTTTTCAAATAAAACGTGAAGTAACAAAGTTTTTGTGTTTTGTATTTGTACAATGGACCTTCACAACGTTACCGCTAAAAAAATTACACAACTTGTACATTGGCCAGGCAATGTAGGTACATAAGTTAAGTACCTACCTGCTTACTTTGTAATAATGTGCGATCAAATATTCCGAATAACTTACGAAGAATTTTTCTTTTCACAGCTAGGAATTATTATCCCGCTAAGCCTTCACATTTTACGCACAACAATAACAGGCAAAACTGTGCCCGGTATTGCTTATTTTATGTAAAATTATCAATTTCTAATGAGGCAATAAAATATTCTCTAAGACCTTTATTCTTCACCTATTAGAAAAATGTATTTACAGTTTCCAAAACGGAGTAGGTACCTACATTGGTCACAATTTTTGACCAAATCGGACCGTATCGAATTGCCAATCACCCATTATAAAAATATATCAACGAGGATTTTTTTTTTGTTGATAAAATTACCTACTCTTTTTAATCATTATATTCTTCTACTATGCCAGTTAGCATGCTATCTTTCTGCTGTGTTTGCCTCATGTTACCTGGAATCCCAATTATACTGACATATTTTGGCTGGTCATCCTTGTCAGATTGTGGAATGACATTTCTAGCTGCTTTTACAGATCTTATGTCCGCCATCCTGAAGACATGCTCGTTCCAGAACCTTCTTCTCTGTCGTCCCCATCTGACAATGTCTTCAACTTCGCATACCCTTCGGATTTCCGTGTTCCGTCTTGAAGGATTTTGCCAGCGATATTTCTGAGTACTTCCATTTCGCTCCGGCGTTTGTCATGATTGGGCGGACCCAGTTCTTCTATTATATTTTGACCTTGCTCGGGCTGTTCATTGTTCAAATGTTAATTTTTACAAAGAGTATTTTTGAAGATGGTGTTATTGTTAGTAGTTATTATCGAAATTGCCACGAATCGCTTGAATTGCCAAGGACGAAAATGAAAGAATGTTTGCCTTTGATGTTTGTGTATTTTTCCCTCTCATAAAAAAGGTGTTGAAAAATAAGAAAAGAATCTCACTACAATAATCATTATTGATATTTTGATGTTAACTGAATATGATGTCGAAACGAAACATTTTTGAGAATTACTAAGAAACAAAACTTTCTTTTGTTAAAAACTTTAAATGGTTGCTACGAGTAAAAATTAAATCCACAAAACAGGAATTCAGTTTAAATAAAAAAAAAGTTTTTACGTTACCCACGTGTGCCTACCTAGTTTAAAATCCTTTACAACCTACTTTTGTAAGTATAAGATTTTGGGACAAGTACATTTGTTTAAGGCATGAAATTATTTACTTGCTTTGTTATAAAAGTTACATGAAACTATGTAGGTACACTTGTCATTCTTGAGCAAACTTTGTCTGTCTGCCTAAAACACTTTGTAGTAAGTATGTAGAGTTTACTTCGTTTGAAATAATAATTATTGTTTACGCTTCTTACAATATTTTAAGGTAAGTTTACAAAAGATTTCTTTAGATGTCTCTGCCCTGAATACGTACAAGGTATATTGCTGTATCCCGTACATTTTTAAAACTCGCATGTGCTATTTTTCCAATTTTACATAGGTACAAAGATGAACTGCCATACCTGCGTTGTATGATAGATTTTTCTGTTAAATATTTCAAATTTAGTGTTATTTCAGTTTTAGTGAATTTTAGAGAATTTATTGGCAAAAATCAAAATAAAGATATAAAAATATTTTGAGTTAACGATTATCAATGAAAAATTAGCAGCAACTAAGTAACCATTGTGTAGGTATATTTGAAAAAAAAAACTTTAATATTAGATATTTTATATTATTTCTTATGCATTTTTCTACTTTTTTTGATAGTTATTCTGTAATCCGGAGCGGAGTAGAATCCAATAACTCAAACACCGGATGAATCTGTTTAGCCCATGGCGAGTTATAAGTGCTCGCACTAACCCGACTTTCATTTATATCAAAGATATGATTCTTCAAATAGAGTAAGAATGTTGTTTGTCTTCTAAGTAAGTAATAGAGAACAATCGGGCGTAACCTGGTTGATTAGAAGGTATTTCGTTACCCTTAAATTTTAAGATGTAAGTACATCATATTATATCTTCGCGATTTTAAGAATCTTCCTTGAGCAAAACAACTTTGTATACCTATCTATTGTGTTTTACACTGTTTTTTTTCAAAATGAAAGGTTTCTCTTTTAGAAATAAAAGAAGACGAAATGAAAACAAATGGGAAGACAGAAAACGCATTCTGGGTCATTTTTTACGAATCTAACTACTTCGATGCTTTATTGATGACCCCACTTAGGGACAAAAGGAGACATAACAACACTCTTGTTGATTTAGGATGGGCACCAGCTGCCCAAATCCTGCCCATCCATTGATACGGTCTCACCAGATAATGGTCACCAAAGCCTTGTTAAATGTCTAGCGGGGAGTAGCGAATACAGGTGAGGTCGACATCTGGGTCTCCAAGATGTTATTTTTTGGTCATCATCTCTTACCTCTCCGGGATGAGAATAAAAGTTTTCAAAATTTGATGTTGTCAGTTTAATAATATTTGCATTGAAAACTTAAAAATATATTACATTTGCATAATGGAGGTTGAAAATATGATTTTATAGAGAAAGTGAAGGCAGCAGCACATGGAAAGCATGAGTGTAAGCAAAGGTTTCACCGGCAAAGACGTCAGTTTTGCAGCGGAACTTATTGCCTGAGGCATTTTTTTCGCGTTCCCATCCAATCTGAGAAAAGTCAACTCCAGGTAAAAAATTTAAGTCAAAAACACTTTGGGAAATTCTAACCTGTATGTAGGTCTGAACCACTAGTATAAGATTTCGATGATCGAATATCGAAACGATAAAAAAATCCATACAAAATGATGATCGTTTGACGTTAAAACACTATTTGCACGCTAACAAGCGCTTATTGGCGTGCAATTTGGAATTCAATTCCTGTTCAGTGGGGCTAGTACAATAAACTCGTACTAGCCCCACTGAACAGGAATTGAATTCAGGACTTCTTCAACTAGCAATAATCGCACCTCGGATAAACCTCATTGGTTACGATATCGCCACTGCGCAAAGTTGACAGGACTTCTTGATTAGATGTTAGCGCCTTTGCCACTAGGCTATTGAGATCGGTAAAAACACACCAAGAATACCATGTCAAGCGGTAGAATTTACAATGGAAAAAAACGACAAGAAAATATTACAGAACAGACTCCTAATGCACTGGGTTCCTAGGGAACGCAACAGTCCGTTGTTCTACAAGACAGCGTCTTTCACAATTATATGACAATGTTTTTTGTTACTACGGAAACAATATTGACAATGTTCTCAACTGACATATTTACCGCTGTTTATATAGTAGCGGCGTATTCGTAGGAAAACAGCCCATAAGTCTAAAAACGAAAAGAAAAAGAACATGCTTTTATAAGAAAGCAAAACTGTTGAATCATCGTCTCAGTCATAATAGATTGAATATAGCTTCGTAACATGGTGATTGCGTCGATCGAATGAGGTGATTTTTGTATACCGCTGTCGGCGCCAGACTAAACTAATTTAATCGATTCATTCATTAACGGCCGTCGGCCAGACTCGGTATAGGTATTGCTGCGTTCGTTTGTTTCCTACGGGGCAATATGTGATTGGCTAAATGTTTTGAAAAAACAAAAAAACAAAACAAAAGAACAACGTTCTACATACATAACATAATGATAATTAAATTTCGTTGTAGATAGTAGTCTATTATATAAAAATGGAGAGCTATTTCCCGATGTCATCGCATCACGCCTAAACGGCTGGACTGATTTCGCTAATTCCTTTTTTTTGTGTCCGATTTTATTAAGAGAAGGTTTTTATGAAAGAAAAAATTAAGAAAGTTGCATCGAATTAGAAAATTAAGGAAAACTTTAAGTAGGTAACCTTTTTATTACTTTTTATATATATGTAAATGAATATGTGTTCACTCAAAATGAACACAAAAATACACTCTTTGACTGTGTCACAGTAAGTCACTTAAGTACCTACCTCTAAAGTTAATATAATTTCGAACTGATTTTGAAAAAAAAAATGTAAGTATTTGATAGTTGGTGCGATTGGCAGAATGTGGATGGAAAATATATGACATAGAATAGATGCATCTACAGTCGATATTACATTGGTTAAAAGGTTATTAATGTATCATTATACAAAATAACAATTGAATTTTCATAGTTAGGAACACAGGACAACTTCTGTCGGGAAAGCTAGTACTACAATAAATGGTTTTATATGTGGTTCGTGTAAATTGTCATTTTTTTTATTAGGTTTTTATACTCGAATTCTTGTCTTTAAAGTCTAGTTCACACTACGGTCGAGCAGGGGGTAATTTAGTAGATTAAATACCCGCTACTGATAAAAACTCATTCACACTTTACGGCTGGTTTACACGGGCTTCGTAGCTTCTCAGTGCTTAGTACTTGTCACTAATACTATAAGCCTCAATGTGTAAACTGGTATGCACATGTGAGGAGAATGGACTCATCCAGACTCCCTCACATGGCATTGCAACTGGTATGCACATGTGAGGAGAATGGACTCATCCAGACTCCCTCACATGGCATTGCAACTGGTATGCACATGTGAGGAGAATGGACTCATCCAGACTCCATCACATGGCATTGCACGGCCAACCCCACGGAAGACGACTCCCAGGCAGACCACCAAAGAGGTGGATAGACAGCTGGGAGTTGAGCTTGCAAGAGGCAAACCCCACCTCTTAATAACAGGTCTTCAGGCCTAGAATAAGAAGAAGAAGAAGAAGAGAAGAAGAGTAGTGCAAGTCATTCCATTTCGAATGTCTAGTAACTAATAACTGCTAGTGGCTCCAACGTGTAAATGGTTATTATTTCTCACATGTCATAAATTTTCAATGTGTCAGAAATTTTCAGTGTGTTTTTTCACTTGAAAAATCTACTCGGGGTTGGAACCCTGTCTCATAATTGAAGGGACCGGTTGACTGGTAGAGAATGCTTCAAGCATTAAGTTCCGCCGGCTATACTAGCTCCTATGTAGTCCTAACCAGAGGCGGTCCGTTCATAATATGTGCACTGTCCCCTCAGAAACAAACAGACATAATTAATCCGATTAAGTTACTAATATAATAATAATGTTAAAATATTTCTAAAACATCCATATTTCATTCGTATTCAAAACTCAGGCGGGACCAATGTGAGAATGCGCGCGCACATATTATACCTCACCTATGAAGTAGGTACCCAAACGAATGTGCCCGATAATTTTGTTGACTTTGCGGTGGAGTAAGTGGGATGGGCTACTGTAAGAGCGGCAATCACGTATGCGAGAGTAAGGGGAAACTACCTGCGATAGCGTTGGCGCTTCGTAGTTGATCCGTTCCATACTAACTTAAATATTGTATTTTATATAATTTCTTACCCATTTTTTTTTTCAATTTTTTATTAGTTATTCTGTTATCTGAAGCGCAGAAGAATCCAATAAATCAAAAATTTAAAGAATCTGTTCAGCCGATCTCGAGTATAAGTGTTCGCGCACACCCGACTTTCATTTGTGTTAAAGATTTATTTAAAATGTTTGCTCATATATATAATCACAATCGTCTTTAATTTTGAAAAATTCTATAAACTAACAGTTCCTGGATGTAAAAAAATAAAGAAGGTTCTCGTCTCACTTTTATTGGATTCTTCTTAATACATTCTTCAAGTTTCTTCTAAATATATCTGTCTTCAAACATTTTTGGATTGATGAGAAAGGTTGTGGGTTAGAAACAAACTTAGAAAGTTGTCAGAACTCACCAAATATTAATTAGAACTTATCATAAATAAAGTTTTGATAGATCGTGTCTTGAAATGTAACTAGGAGAAAATATAATATACGTTTGAATAATTCTAATAAATAGTTTTATTCCGGTCTCTATTTCTTTTTGTTTTCCCATCACGCCGTGTTGCGTAAGGGGTGGGCAGAGAGAACGGACCTCCACTCTCTTCCTTCTGACCTGGCCTTCCTTGAGGACGGAATCGTTCCAGTCTCTTATTTCGCGTAATTATATTTCTAACTAGAAAATATAAAGGTAGGTACTGCAAAGTACACAATTGAGGAAAGGGGACTAATATTTGAATCTGAGTGTGAAATTAACATACTGTTCTCAGGATTGAATCGGCCTTTAGTAGAACTTGTCTCCTGTAGGGGTGGGTCTAAAAGAATCTATACAAAAAATGTTGAAGACATTCTTACGGAAATATTAAAGATCTCTATTACATCGCATACTTCTATAGATAAAACTAAATAAAATATAAAATTATTTTCATTTTGTATTCGTTTCTATTTTAAGTGCGGCATTTCGACGTAAAGAAAGTTATAAATACTAAATTTTCTGCTTAAATTTAAGGCTTGATAACACACCGTAAGACCGATTTATAAATTTGCATAAAATAATTAAAATCAGAAGGTCTTTTCTCCATGATTGTCGAGAGAACAAGGGTTAAAAATATAGGGGTAGAGGATTTATGTTTTAATTTCTTATGAATTTTCTCTTCTCAATGGGGAGATTTTACCCTCCTCTAATTGACTTCAGCTTTTTTATAATGCTAAACGTATCTTTTCATTTTTCTTTTTCATCACACTTGTTCATTGCAGATATGAATATCCTTAGCATAAAGTGTTCACATATTTCTATATGAGGTTGGTTGTTTCAATGCATTATTTCGTTTAGAAATTATACAGCAGGAAGACCTTAGCGCTTGTTATCGCTGGCGGCGTCCGAGCCGTCCGGCGGGTGTGATGAATTGGCGAGTGATGCTAAACTACTATAAATAAGATGCATTTTGTGGATCGTGTTTTCTTTGTTCTCATTCATTCATCAGTCTTGATAATGTCAACACATCCATTTTATTTCCTCTCCAAGTAATTGACGTATCAAATGACCAAATATATTTTCATGTGGATTCAGTATAGTTTCGTCCTGATGTTGGATGGTCTCTATTTCGAAAGTTCCGACTATGGAAGATCAAAAGCGAAACAATGTGGGTTATAATTGCTGTTGTATAGGTATAGGCAATTAAGAATTTTCACTAGCAAATACTTTCCTTGCTTTTTATTTATATTCATTCAAAAACAATATTAAAAAAATACACTCAAAATAGATTAACATACTTTATTAATCTTTAATTTAAAACGAATATGTAACAACTAATGACTCTAACAATTCATTACTGATGTTCGGTTTTAAATGGAATAAACCACTACGGGCTTACGACCGTCTTCTACTGTTATTTCGAAGGCTGGCTTAGTGTGATCACTTTACGTTAACAACGTTTGCCATTAGGTGGTAATGTTTAAGTCTTCGAAACTCCTAATCATAAATTTCAAAGTATGTCGGGTTAGTGCGAACACTTATAACTCGAGATTGGCTGAACAGATTTTTATGATACTTGATTTAATGGATTCTTCTCCGCTCCTATTTCGTTTTTCATTTTATTTTCTATTCACAAATGAAAACAGCCATTAACAACCAAAAAATCCCGTAAGGGATTAGGAAACTTTATATTTTTACTGTACAAATTTTTCATGTCAATAAATAAATAAAAAAAAAATTAAGTTGTCAAACAATATAATATTATAGTTTGTGAACCAACAAAGATTATAATATAAATTATGATTATTTTTGTAGTTTTATAAAAATGGTAGCATGTTGTTGTATGTACATAATATAAGTCTGTGCATGTTTGTTGAAAGCATAAAAATAACCAAGCAATTAATTACACTGCAGTTATAGGATTTTTATCGCGCTTCCTTTGTTTTATACGGAATATATATAACAACGATACATAATTTCCTTGTTCTTGTATAATATGGCAATATTGCAGATGCTATATTTTGTTGCATGACCGTCACTACTGGTTCTATAGCGTATTTCGCATTCACCTTGAACATTTACGATTTTAAAGCAGAACACTGCACGCCACATTATCCGCATAATAATTATTTGTGTAATCACAAGATAATAATATTAATTTACGGCTTATTTCCTTTTTTTCCCTATATTAATATGTAACAAGTTTTTTTTTTCAACTAAACATGCGATTCTTGAATGAGTTTACTGAAAACTAATATTCCCAGCGAAAGTTGTCCTGTCTTTACTATGAATGTTGATTTCAAATTTCTATAATGACTAGTGGACGAGAAGTGGTCGAAATTCGACCAAAACTAATTTAAATTATAATATGTTTGAACACTATTAAGGTTCCATTGTTTTGCCTGAGCGACCAATGTTTCAAAAATTCTTTCAAAAACAATGACATGGATACGTCAAATTTGAAATGTTGATATGTACATTTTTATTAAAGACATACAACAATAATCTATTCTCAATTTGACCACAGATATACAAAATAATATAGGCGTCTGTGTCAATGTCAAATACACCGGAGTGTGTGTGTGTGTATCAAACACACAACACAACAGTAGTGTTTTTAATGTTTTTATGTTGATTTAATGCAAATTTTATTCAAAATTATTAAAAAAATATTGGCACTTGCCATTTCTTCTCTATATAATCTATAAGTGTGCGCATTTTCATACTCTTCAGTCCGCGCGATTTTCGTAAAAATAGTCACAAAGTTTTTCCTTCACGTATTAATACATAGATAAGTAACTAACTAATATGATTGTTGGTGCGATTATCTGAATGTGCCCTGTAAACATCGCTTAAAACAGATGCATCAACAGGTAATTAATTTATTATCATACAAATTCGAATTCAATATTCATTGTAAACATAGGATAACGTCTGGGATTTATGTATATTATACTAGCTTTCCCGACAGACGTTGTCCTGTGTTCCTAAATATGAATATTGAATTCGAATTTGTATGGTGATAAATTAATTATCATTTGACCAATATGATTCCGAACGATGCGTCTGTTTTTAACGCTGTATATTCCATCCGCATTCTGTCAATCGTACCAATTGACAATTTCTGTCAAAATTTCTAAAATGGAATAAATATTATAAGGTAAAAAGTACTAATATGGTTGTCTACGTAGAGTTTTCTTTAATTTTCTAATTTTCCATGCATTTTTTTAATTTTTACGTGTAATATTTTTTTTATTTCCATAAAAAAATGTACAAAACCAAATCACTAAATATACATACATAATATTGGAATTAACTGCCCCGCTAGGCAAAGTCGATTGTTTGAATCCATAATCTTCGAGAAATTTTCGTGTGTGCGTTTTTACTACAATGATTAAGTACAAAAGCTTAACTTTAGCTATTACTGCGTACTGGCTTAAGCCAAAATACGTTCTTCATAATACGACCAATATTTTTTCATCAAAATAATATACAAATGTATGTAAGTTAGTAGGAATGGCAATCTTTTAACTGCCATTCTATATGCCAGAAGCGACATTTTCGTATTTGCGTTATTAAGGATTACAATATAGGTATCATATCAAAAAAAATATTTTTCTATTTCTATAACTATTATATTATTTAATGTTGGTGAAATATGTTGTTTTATTATAATAAAACCGCTGTTCTTCCTCCCATCAGGGTCCCGAAGACGAGGAAGACCCTCTCACACTGTGTTCCGCTCTTTCGAAGCAGAGCTGAGGGATATGGACATGGTGTGGGAGGAGGTCATAAACATTGCGCAAGGTCGAGCGCAATGGAGAGCTCTTGTTGCCTCCCTATGCCCCTGAGTGGGGTGTAAAAAGGGAGAATTGATTGATTGAATGATTGATTGATTGATTATAATATGTATCACAAATATGTTTTTGTATTAAAAAGATAAAAAAAAAGTTATCGATCAAGGAGCAAAGTCATTTACATACTGAAATTTGAAAAAAAAAACGGTTAGAACATTAGAAAAAAATTGATCAAATAAGTAGGTATACATACTGTCATCTTGTCAGGCGTACCTATATACTAATAGCTGGATACACACGTAACGATTAATCTTTACGATTTGACCGATAATCGCTCATTTTTCAATTGTTTTCTTCGCGAAGATTTGAAAAAAGAGCGATAATCGGTCAAATCTTAAAGATAAATCGTTAAGTGTGTATCCAGCTTATGAAACATGATAGAAAGAGACAGACAAAACACAAAGAAACCCTTCAAATAAATTTGATTCCGCCCCGTTTTAATACTTTTATCTACTCGTTTCGTAATGAAAGCATGCTTGCGTAGCAAAGTCATTACTTATTTTAATTAAGACTTTCTGCGATGATTTTTGTCGACCTCCCTACTTTTCCTTCTCGTCGATGTCTCTTCACCTCTGTACTTCATAAACAAAAATGTCTTCCGATTGCCGAGTACAATCAAGTGAATTTTTTTTACCCATCACGCCGTTTTTCGAAGGGGGTAGGCAGAGAGTACGGACTTCCATTCTTTCTTATCCAAACAAACCTCTTTCGCTTCCTCCAAACGCACAACATTCCGCATACATGCTCTTCTATTCCTTTTGCTCCTGACTTGGCCCTCCTCTAAGACGGCAACGATATGATCGGACCATGTCATTCGAGGTCGGCCTCGATATCTTTCAGATTATATATCCTTTTAGTCATTCTATCTTCGTTCATTCTCTCTACATGCCGAAACCACCTTAATTTATTCACTTTCATTCTAGTCACTACGCTAACATCCACACCACATTCCTTTCTAATCCTTCCTTATTTAAACTATTGACTAGCAAATAAGTAGCTAAGGCGCATTTTTGTGTCGGTTTCAAGCTGTCACTTCATGAGATCCTTAGAACGCGCAAAGTTCATCATTTTTGAAGATGACTGGCGTCTCAAAAAACTGGTTTTTAAAATAGGTGGAAGAATTAAGGAAGATTGCTGCATCCATCACCTTTTGCCCAAAAACATTGAAATAAGCTAAGAAACAACTAGCAGATACCAGTTTGTGGTATATCTTCAAATTACTTAAAGATTACTTTCACATTGACTAAAACTATATAACTGGGTGAGCAGACCCAAACATCGATGGAGTGGAAAGGGACCTTGGGGCTGTTTAATTGGGGTGACAGGAGAGAATCTAAGCGATATCTTGACGAGTCCCACAGTGAGCTGTAGCCTCAGTGATGATGAAAACTTTATTATGAAGATGTCATCATTTTAGAATTTTATTGAAAACTTTTATATATTTGAGAAAATGGAATGAATCTCTTGAACAAGTGAATGAGTATATGTATTTAGGAAGCATGTTTAGTCGGGATGGAAAGTGTGAAAAAGAAATCGATCGTAGGAAAGTTGCTGGTGGGCGGTGCACTAAGACCTATAATGACAAACAACAACGTCTCACTACAAGGAAAGAAACTAGTGCTTAACCCAATCTTGTTACCATCGATGATGTATGGTTGTGAAACTTGGATATGGACCAAAAAAGAAGAATGCAGTATAAATGCAGTAGAGATGAAATCTCTAAGAAGAATATGTGGAAAAACTGGGATATGGAAAGGAATGAAAATATTAGGAAGGAATATGGTATGGAAATAAGTGTTGTGACAAAAATGACAGCTAAAGTTGTAAGAAATTATGGTCGACCGAGAATGACGTGGATCGAACACATCGATTCCGTCCTCAAGGAAGGCCAGGTAAGAAGTAAGAGAAATAGGAGAGGGTGTATGAGAAATGTTATTTCGGTGGAAGAAGCGAAAGAAGTATGCTTGGATAGAAAAGAGTGGAGGTCCGTTCTCTCTGCCTACCCCTTACGGGACACGGCGTGATGGGTAAAATAATCCAACTGTCGATTTGTTGAAGAGAAATTATTTCTCGAGACAGATCGGCAGTATCAAGCCAAGATACGTGAGATTTGTATGGCCAGGTCTAGATTTTAAACGGTTTTTCAAACTTTGACGACAAAAAACACCAACATAGAGGCTTCCTTATATGTTCCTTATATGGTTTACTCAGAATTCGGAGGAGAACATTTAGTGTGTCTCTGTGTGTGTCTGTGTGTGTGTGTGTCCGTCCCCCCTTATAACTTTTGATTCGCTTGATGCACAGATCCTAAAATTTCAGAAAATATTTAATACTTTAAGCCTACAAAACTTGTATACTCAGAATTTTTAATTTTTCTTTCAGTCAGGGGTAGTCAACCTTTGAATTTTTACTTAATTTTTGCATATATCTCGAAAACTATAGGTAAAAGCTAGAATCCTAAAAATGTGTATGTATATAGAAAAATACAATATCTCAAATTTAATTTAACGAAAAAGTTCCAGGGTTTTTTCAAACTTTTTTTTATTAGAGTTTCAATGCATATATTTCAGAATTTAAAAAATAATATAGAAAAACGCCGAAACATATCAACTAGATAATTTAATTTTCTATAAAAAATATGTACATTAAATCAGTACATCTCAAACTTTTCTTAACATTTTTTGTAAAAAATTTATTTATTGACGACATCGTTTCATACAATGAACATACCGAGTACCGACTCAGGCCATCGACAGTTGGATCTCATGTATACATGCAACTAGTAATAATAATATCGCATTTATAATTGCAAGGTTCAGCGAGGATTAAAACAGAAAGCCAAGTCTTCGATTTAAGCGTGATGCAATGATATAAGAAAATAAGTACCTCGCTGAATTATTCTGTATAAAAAATATAGGTATCGGTACGTCACAAAGGTACTTAAACTTTTACCTTTTTTTCTACAAACCCATTTCCTTTTCTCATTTTAAAAACCTGTGATTCGATTCTTGGAACTTGGAATCAAACTTTTGATTGTTTTATGACGACAAATAGAACCTTTTGTTGTCCCAAAACTTCAGGCTATACTTAAGATGTAACCATTACAACATACAACGCAATATATTTTGTTATGTCGCAATTGTTACATCGTGTATATAGGTACCTACAAAGCGTTACCTCGACACTTGGTCATACGAAAATTTATCGATTAAAATGCGAAACTTTGGTATAATTCTAAGTGTGTGTTCTAAAGGTGCATTTATACCAAACTAACAAAGACCCAGAGCTTGAAAATAGAGTAGATATATTTTCCTGATCGTTGATAATATGGTCAGTGGTCACTAAGGAAATAATAACCACCATGAAAATAACAACTTATTAGTTAGTAGACGATGCCAGTTCTTTCTGGTTATTATTTACTTAGGGCCGAAATTATAAAAGTCCGTTAGTTTAAGTTACAAAAAATTGGTCCAAAATTTGATATAACTACTCGTTTTTCAGAATTATAAACATCCGTTAGTAATATTTCGGTAAAATGTTACCATCGGCTTTAACTGACGGCCAGACCACCGATTAAGCGACAGTAACTTCATTGCCGTCTCACTCTTTCACCTAAGAGAGAAAGAAATAGCAATAGGCCGTGGCTGTCAGGCTGTCATTTCATTCTTTTAAATTCGTTGTGCGTATTTTGTGGTGTTTTTGTTGCGCGTTGTTTTGCTATTTTAAAATGTTTTCCAGCAGTGATAGTGATGCCTTTATTAACTATTTCAACACCGAGAGAATAGTTATAAAAAAATTAAAATAATACAATGTCCATATTTCGATAAAACAAAATAATCAATCCTGTCTCGCAAAGTTAATTTCACTTATGATTAAAATAAAGAGTCCTGTCTCACAAAGTTGATTTCACTTTCAAAATATTATAAAAGATAACCAACACAAATTACGCACACCAAATTACAACGCTTTTGCGCGGTTTTTTTACTGATTTCGTTTGTTTTGACATGGTTTTGACATAAGAGTCGGTAAAATTCCATAGAAGCTTTCGAAAACCATAAACAAATATACGGATAGTTAATTTTGGTTTATAATATGGTCGTTGGTAAACTTTACTAACGAGTCGCCGTTCGTTGGTAACTTTGACATTTACTGACGAAAATATGGTCCAGTCTTTATAATTTCGGCCCTTAGTGACCATATCAACGATCAGGAAATTAACTCTATTTTCAAGCTTTCTTCCTTTCCTTTCAGTCTTTGTTCCTTTGGTATAAATGCACCTTCATTGGAAAGCGTCGAGCGTCATGTATTTAAATGCGAACGGGGCCTAAGAATATCACGCCAACTGCAAAAAAATAGACCGTTAATAATTATTTTTGAGTTTTTGTAGAATAAATTATGAAATTTAATGAAATTACATTTTTTTTCCCGTTATTCAGACATTTCTATTTAGGGACCTTTTTTCGTTTTCGGATTAGTTTTAAGTATAAAGAGTTGTCTTTGGCTGACTCTGATAATAATGTTATTTTTTCTTTTTTAATATAGGTAATCATTTCAAAGGATGATACTAATGTCATCTCAATAATAAAGAACCGTGTATTTGACATTTCCGTAAAGAGCGCCATTTCAATTTATTTGACATAGAAAAAAAGAATAAAAAACGTTGTATATATATTATTTTGATTCTGTTCGATAATCGAATTTCAAATTTTATTCCCATCCCGAACGTCAGAGGGCACTCGACATGTAGATGATTGTGATGTAGGGCGCCACTCCGTGATGTCGTCAAGTGCAGTCAATAAAAAAGAATTACACGACCGGCGATATTCGTTTGGGCGAACTGCTACCTGAGATACCTGTTATTGTTTGAACATTGGCGTTGTTCGACCTTTCTAGTATTGTACAAATAGACTGTTTTAAATTTTCGATAATAGTTCTTACTTGTGATGTGAAATAGCCCTGTAAAGTCGTCGACACTCTTTTGCTACTGTGAAATTCGAAATTTAAAGAAACTATTCTTACATATTTAAGCCATTGGATTCTTTTATACAAAATTGAATCTTTGATCACTCAAAGTGAATACAAATACACTCCATGACTCTTTCACAGTAAGCTACTTAAAGTATGTTCCGTGAAAGAGGAAGATGGTCGACTCCCGAGACCGAACCCACGACCTCCAATACGGAATAGCACGAAAGTTGTTGATGTTGTAACTGTTAGGCTATCAACCACTACTATGTGTACTACACAGTACATGCAAGAAAGAATATTGGAAAGAATGCTCAATTTTGGTTTGTGAGATACAGACAGAGGTGAGTATTCGTAGAGGTGAATGAGGAGAAATATAGTGACTGTGCGAAAAAATCACCCCAGATAGTCTTTGTACCTTTTTTTTAAGTAAAACCCCTTCTTTTAAGAAAATAAAAAGGCGGAAATATGTTTATTCAAATGGTTCGCGTCTCTGTTCTGTTCGATAGAACTTAAATATACCTATTGAAAAAAAAATCTGATATATTCTTATTGAAAGTTCAATTTTCAAAATGTTTAAAATTTGGAAGGCGATTCGTTTGCCTTCAAACGCTCACTTTAAGTGACTAATCTCTCTAATTTCTTCGACCACCTTCTTTATCCTCTTATATTAGATCATAGATAATGTTATTTTCAGGAAAGTTACTCCTAGAAGGCTGAGATTCCATTGTCCCTTCATGTCTTCGGTGGTCTTATGGAGAGGTGATGCCTTGGTGGAATTTCATTTGTCGCTGTTTGTGGTGTTCAGAATTCGTCCATTCTGCTGACTTACCCTCTGTAAAGCCTTCTATCCCTGCCACATTGTTCGTTGTCTTTGGTCTTACAGATCTACCAGTCACAAATTCTATATTTGAGAGTTATCTAATTGAATGCCCCTTTGGTACTACAGATCTACCAGTCACAAATTCTATCTTTGAGAGTTATCTAATTGAATGCCCCTTTGGTATTACAGATCTACCAGTCACAAATTCTATATTTGAGAGTTATCTAATTGAATGCCCCTTTGGTATTACAGATCTACCAGTCACAAATTCTATCTTTGAGAGTAGTTATCTAAGTGAATGCCCCTAATAAATTTGGGTTGGCCCTTGTTTCTAATGCTTATGTCATGATTGGGTTAACAGTGTTAACACGAGCCTGTAAATATTTCAACAGATTTGTAAAAAAAAGCTGCGCCTGCGATTAAACATCACCCTTATTTTTGGAAGGGAGGCAATAGGTAGAAAAAGTAGAGTTAATAAAATATATGAAATGTTTACACAGTACGAGGTAATCGATATTTTTTATATTAATGATGGATAGTGTATGGGTTCATTAATGTTATATCATATTTCAAAGATGTTATATAGGTCAGGCGTGGCCAACAAGTCGACCGACAGGAACAGAATTCGCGATCGCGATCCAAACCTTCTAAAGTCGCATTTTTAATAGTTCTTCATGAATCAGCCGAATCGACCCTTGGTCATCTCGATGAGTGATTCTCAAACTATGCGAGCTGTCAAAATTGCGTCCATAGACAAGAAACTCGATAGTTCCTAGCTGTAAATAAAACTTATATCGGTGCAAAGTTCTGAATGAAACAAATCAGTTTTTTTTTTTCTAAAAAAATTATTCTGGTATCACCCAAAGTGAACACAATTACAGTTTTAACATCTTTTATAGAATGCAAGGTTTTTAAAGTGGAACTGATCGACACCGGAGTTCGATCTCATGATCTTTAGTATGAAAATCAGAGATTGAACCGAAATACTGTCAGCCATTCAGTTATGTATGCTTATTTGTGTCTTATTTCATCACGCCGAAATTAAAGACATTTTCTTGTGTAGATCCGAGAAATCATTCAGCATATAAGATACAATAGGTAGTTGGACGCCTTTCATGCGCACAGCGTACCTACTAAAGGTCGTGTATGGGTTCGAATCCCGGTACCGACCATTAACACTTAAAACACAAGCTTAGCTTTCCGAGAAAGATGTCGAAAGTGTATTTGTGTTCACTTTAGTTGAACCCTGGAGGACTATTCATGAAACGATCTAAATCCGATCTTATTGAAATCTCCTTAGGATAACATTTAATTTTTGTTAAATATTTTTTGAAAATCACCTTTGGCATATTTGTTAACCTGACGTAAAATCAAGACAAAATAACATGTATATTCATC
The DNA here is from genome assembly GCA_963576905.1 of Mystacides longicornis. Taxonomy (NCBI): domain Eukaryota; kingdom Metazoa; phylum Arthropoda; class Insecta; order Trichoptera; family Leptoceridae; genus Mystacides; species Mystacides longicornis. The sequence goes on from OY756438.1 coordinate 24,782,001, forward strand.
TGTTGGTTTAATGATTATTTAAGTAGTTTCATACGAGTTTTTTTTAAAGAATTAAGTGTTTTTTAAGCACTGTGGCATATTAGGGAACCATAAAAAAATTCGCAACCAACTAAAGTGATTCTCTTAAAATATTTTTTTTAAATTTAATGGAGTCTGATTGGGCTGATATTTGAAAAAAATAAAGTGAAAAACGCCCCAGATTTAATTTTTTTTAATACTCTTTATTCATTAAATAATAAAATAAAACAATACAAGTCCTGTTAAGGCTTTTACAAGCCTTGTCAACAGGTTCTTTACATAATTATTACAAAATACAAAAATAATTATAAAAATATATCAGGAATTTAATGTTTATTCTTTTTTTTTTAATGTCATGTTAAACTCTCATCTGAGATAAGTGGCGTGGGTACTTTTATCGTAGAGATTAAGAAATCTCATAAAAAATTAATTTTATCTTGAATGGTTCATAATGGTTCATAAAAAAATTCAATTGATTCCCGAACCAAGCAACTTGAACAAGCCTGATAAAGTTACCTATGTTTTATGGATTGTGAATAATGTAATATTGTTACTTAGTTAATACTTTATTGACTTTTTACGAAATTGGGTTAGAATAGTAGCGGGCGCATTTGAGGGAAATTACCGTGTGGATTTAGTCGCCATTACAGCCTGCTTGCTCGTAAAGAATTACCCCTTATTTAAATATTCAATTCCTGAACGTTATTATGAACCAACGCGCATTATCTACACTACACCCTAAGCATAGGAAATAAGTCTAAATAATGTTCAGTACATAACTCACAATAAAAAATAAGGATCCTTTGACACAAATAGTCTAATGTCCAGTAACTCACAATAATAAATAAGGATCCTTTGACACATATGATAGACACGGCGACTTTGTTTGTATGGGAAAATTAAAATTGATATTCATAAATTTCTCTCGCTTTTTTACATTGTTTTGTCACATACCCTGAGCTTATATATTATAACGAATCGATTTAGATATGAGATGATGATATGTTGGTAACCTTGCTAAAAAGTTTTAAATTTGGGTCAACTATTTCCACTTCCAAATTACTAAATTTGCAAAGAGAACGAAAAACGGCTTCGAATTGGACGAAAAAAAAATATAATATTATATTGTCTTTGAGATCGTCGGAAATTATACGAAATAAAATGTTTGTTCTTTTTTTTGAAAAAAAAAAAAAAAAGAATGAAACATAAACGTTTCAGCAAAATTTAAAAACAAACGAAAACCATAAAAGTATTTTTACGACTTACCGATGGAGTTACAAGTAAGTGTGGACATGGCTTCAGTGTAAACTTCACAACCGACATGGCAACACTAAATTTAAAAGAACATAAAAGACATAGACAAGGCATTATTCGAGTAAAAAACGATATTAACAAGTTTCCTACGAGTCTTGAATTTATTTTTTTCATTGTCACTTTCGGAGATTCTTTTATCTGTGCCACAGTCGGTCTTCGATATTGTTTTCTTTCCATTACCATAGCTTTCCCGGTAAGCGTTGTACTGTGGTCCTAACTATGGATATTTAATAAGAGTTTGTATAATGATATATCAATAACCTTTTAACCAATGTAATTCTGATCGATTCATCTGCTTTAAACCGTATATTTTCCACCCGCATTCTCTCAGTCGTACCAACTAGTCAACAACTGACAGTTCCTGTCGAACACCAATTTAATTTCAAATTTAGAATTAAATTATATTTTTAAAGCACTAAGAAGGCTACCTACTTTCAGTTTTCTTAAATTTTCTAATGAGAAAAGTAATTACAACAAAAAAAAAAAGGAATTTGTGAAATTTGTTCAGCCGTTTAGAAAATTCATAAAAAAATAAGAATAATTCGTCATGTATGAGAACTTCAGAATAATTGTTAACGCATACATTTCATATATTTTTGGTTTACCAAAAGAAATTATGAAATGAAGTAAATTATAAAGGTTGTATTATCCAGACACACCTTTGCGAAGGAACAAAATACCACAGCAAATTAAATATCAGTCATATGCAATTTTCAACAAAAGAGTCTAATTCAAAGATTGAGCGAGTTGTATAAAAATTTTTGCACTATGTATTTGGAAGGTTCATTAAGTACTAGCTTTCTCGACAGACTTTGTCCTGTAGTCTTAACAAAAAATTATTTCTGAACACTAAAGAAATTCTATCAAGAATCTGCGTACCAATGTTTTGAAACTCAATGGTTCTCAAGTAAATAAAAATTGTATTGTTGTGGAATTTTCATAGATGACGATGGCGTCGCAAGAAATCAATTTCATACTAACTTTAATATCATATTTCATAATATTCATAATCTTTTTTTATTAGTTATTCTGTTATCCGGAGCGGAGAAGAATTCAATAAATCAAACACCGAAAGAATCTGTTCAGCCGATCTCGAGTTGTAAGTGTTCGCACTAACCCGACTTTCTTTTATAGTATAGAATATTTTTTTTTTTTTTTTTTTTTTTTTTCCTTTATTGTGAATACAACACAACAGCTTTTACATAATAATTTATATTTGATATACATTAATTAATATTTCACAGCGCCAATGATAGTATTCAACAATATTAACGTAATGAAACCGTTCCTCACTTTCGTCAGAAAGCTCATTATGGCAAAACACTTAGGTACATATTCCCAAAACAGATTCGTTAAAAAAATGAGAATTTCTAAATTTTTTTTTATTTACAAAGATTTCACGTAAGTCTAATTTTGCATGCACCAAAATTTATACACGTTTCATATTTTGTCTGCTATAAAGAAATAATGTTAAGTGCCCTCCAATTAATCTTAAAAGGCAATATTGAGGGACAATGGTGGTAAAGGAGAAAGGTACCAAGAGACTTGATTGGATCGCTTGAGAGAGGTGAAGGGTAGTTCTAAGACGGTCCAAGAGAGGGTGATTGACATGCACAGGAGGGAAAAGGGGATGATATTATTATTATATCCCTATATATTATAAAAATGGAGCCCTATTTCTCTTGTTCATTGTATTGCGCGTAAATTTCTGGACCATTTGAATAATGAAAGTCACGCAAAACATTTAAAAGTTTAAGAACCCTTGTATGTTACCAATTTTATTTACAATCATTTCTATTTATGAATTTTAATTGTCGTTTGACATCTATAAAATGTTGGTGTGACCGTCAGAATGTTCCCTGTAAACATTGTTTAAAGCAGACGCATCGGTCGGATTTTTTTTTCAATGAATTTGGGGTCACTCAACGTGAACACAAATAATATACTTTTGACATCTTTCACAATAAGCGAATGCCGGGATACGAACCCACGACCTCCAGTAAGCCGTACGTACGAAAGCCGTCGACTGATACCACTGGGCTACCAACCATTTCAAATCGTCCCACCCGAACCTTCAATGGGTCACCTTAAACAGAGTCCTCACAGAACGAACAATGTGCCCATATGTTCCACAGATGAGGCATGCGAGATTCTCTACCCTGTGACCGCGGAGAGCCGATTCATTCCATTGATCATTTTGTAGAAGATTCACCTTTGAGAGAATTTAATGGACCATCTTCAGATATTTACGGTGCCACCTCCAACGCTCTTGAATGGCTTAAATGTCTGGGCTTTATTCTATAGGCTGCGTGTCTCTTTTACGTAGCAAATAGTATTATACTTCTCAAACTTCTGTGGTTGTCAAATCATTCTTATAACAAAAAACATATTCTTATACTTAAGCAATTGTTGCAACCGAGAAATGGGGGGGGGAGGGGCTATATTTCAGGAGTATCAAAAAGACGATTAAGGAAACTTCTTGCAAAGGGCAGGAGCCGGGAAGAATCACTGATATTCTGCAAGAGGCCTCAGAAGACGATGCACAATAAGAGACAGCGCTCCATGAATAAATTGATGGGTGTCACAATAAACCTTATTAGAGTGTTTGACCATAACAAATTTAGATTATACATAAGTTTAAACATTATAAAGATTAGGAGTTTAGGAGACATTACAACCTAATGGCGAACGTCGTTAACGTAAAGTGATCACACAAAGCCAGCCTTCGAAATAACAGTAGAAGACGGTCGTAAGCCCGTAGTGGTTTGTTCCATTTAAAAATCGAACATCAGGAATGAATTGTTAGAGTCATTAGTTGTTACATATTCATTATTAAGATTGCTTTGTCAAAAACTGAGCGAGCGCTATTTTTCAATTTTCTTTCAAAAGTAATGACATGGACACGTCAAATTTGAAATGTCGATATGTTCAAAGTTTTTTCTATGGTTATTTAATACAAAAAAATATTCATCTATTCTCAATTTGACCACAGATAACAAAATATCTGTGTCAAATTATGTCAAATACATTGAAGTGTTTGTGCGAGTCCGAAATACATAACGTTACAGCAGTAAATAAATAATAAATTTGTTTATTATTTAAGTTTATTTTTAGACAATAGTATACCGTATTAAATATATCGAAAAATCCCACAAGGCAAGCCTTTGTGTGGGTGTAACAATTCAAACAACATTTTTTTTAATCAAATACATACAGCTCAAAATTAAAGTTCAAATATTAGTGTGCGTAGTGTTTTTTTTTATTGATTTAATCTATTTTTATGCATATTTAAAAAAAATTAGCAATGCCACTCCTTCTCTATAATATAAATTATAAGTGTGCGAAATTTCATACTCCTCCGTCCGCGCAATTTTTGTGAAAATAGTCACAAAGGTTTTCCTTCACGTATTATTATAATATAGAAGATTTGGTCGCGGTCATACACAAGCAAAGTATGGTCCCTCGACTTTTTTTTTTGTGAAATAAAGACCTAAAAGCGAAGCTGCGTAAATCATTGGTCGTACTGTTTCGAATCTCCGAATAAAAGCAATTTTCTTTATTTCGCCGTAAAACTATGTACATACAAAGATGTAGTTTATATTTTCGCCTCGTTTCGTCCAACTTCTTTTTAAACTTTCTCAGATTGTTTCTAACGGCGTACATGTCTTTTAATCTCGGACTTTCTGGGATTTCAAAGTTGTGTAGCTGTTTCTGAAATATATGTCACTAAACCGTAGGTACCTGAAACTCATGTTATGCGGCACTCCCCGCTTTCATCGGATTCTACGATGTGTAGGCCATTTTGAGAGATGCTCCTGATGAGACACATGCGCACAATGTCGAAACACTTCATCTTTTTGACGAATCCAATCACATATTCTGGTGATGGGCACAGCCCTCTATATAAATGAAGCGCTGCACGTACAATAATTTGTATTTCCTTATGGTAGGTACAAAAAATATAATTTACGATAGTATAAAAAAAGATTCGAGTTAGTATAACAAAGGTTATTAATAACCTGTGGCAATGTTTTGTAGTCAACTGGACCCGTAAATTCTGAGAAAGACCAAAACTTCTGACCCAATCGGGAATCAAACCTCTGACCTTTTGATCAGAATTGACCGTCTATACAACTAGGCTACCGAGGTTGTTACTCAATTCAATCAAATCAAAACTGCCTTTGAACTCCACTCAGGAGCATAGGGAGGCGACAAGAGCTCTCCACTGCACTCGATCTTGCGCAATGCTTATTACCTCCTCCCACACCAAGTCCTTGTTAATGTAAGAGGTTGGTACTCATTAATGTAAAAATATACATATTTTAATCATAATACGTTTCAAAAACATTGATTTATTCTATTCTAGAAGCGGTAGCTTTTCCTAAAATGTGGCACATTTGGTTTTTTTTTTTTTTTTTTTTTAAATTGGCAGAATTATTTTATATAATAGTTTCCTGCCATTCCCAAGTATATTTTTTTGTTTGTTATTTGTAAGATAAAACCAAAAAACTATTAATTTTCACATTTGGTTTGAGACACATTTTGTCAAAAGTCTTAGAAATCTCTTTTTTTATTTAATTCAGCGTTCGGAGTTCAGAGTGTCATAATTATTTGAAACAATAAATAACATGGAAAAATACATGATGCGTTCGAATAAACATAATATAGTTTCGCATTACCTACTTATCTTAAAAAATTAAATAAAATTTTGTCATTTTTGTTCCAAATGCCGCTTCTACTACCTACTTAGTATATAATTCAATATTAAAAAACGTGGATTTTAATAATGGCTGCTTACTAAACATTCAAATAGTTCACATTTCTCTCATGGTCAATCCCAACTACTTTTATCGATAAAATTCGCTTAGAAAATACGGATAATTGCTCGTCCATCTGGAATGAAAATTGGAACGCTATTGGAAATATCTACTTGAACCTATTTTACAGGTGAAAGGTCTTACTGTTTGAAATTTTCGCTAGTCCTTCAATAAGTTTTAATGAAAAGTACACCCTATATATTTATTATAGGCTTAGCAAAATGTATTGTTTATCTAAGTTTATAAGTAAGTAGCGTTGTCTTGTCTTTACTGTGAATATTTTTAATTCCAATTTATAAAATAATGAATTAACTAACTATCACCTAATAAACCAATAAATAATGGTCATAAGCATAGCGCAATGGAGAACTCTTGTTGCCTCCCTATGCCCCTAAATGGAGTTCAAAGGTAGATTTATTAAATTGATTTACCAATTCAATTACAACCGATACATTTTGTTTGACATCTGTCACCAATTGACATAATATGTCAAATAGTTACACCAATTGACGGATGTCAAATAGTTACACCAATTGACAGATGTCAAATAGTTACACCAGTTGACAGATGTCAAATAGTTACACCAATTGACAGATGTCAAATAGTTACACCAATTGACAGATGTCAAATAGTTACACCAATTGACAGTGATGTCAAATAGTTACACCAATTGACAGATGTCAAATAGTTACACCAATTGACAGTGATGTCAAATAGTTACACCAATTGACAGCTGATGTCAAACGACAATTCAAATCAAAAAGAGAAAAGTATCAAAAATAAAAAAAAAATAGAATTGTCAAAACCATTTAGAAAGTTAGCCAACGTCAAGTTTTCCTGAATTTTCTAATTCTCCGCGTAAATTGTTTAACGTTTTACTTCATAAGAATCTCTTCCTGGTAATTGTAAAATATCAAAAAAATAATCCAGCGAAATAGTCCAGCTTTGAGCCACGGATAGAGATGAAATTTAATACTGACTGAATATGAATAATGTATAAAAATTTAAATATAAAAGTCTCCTATATTTTTCCAAAGACTCAGCATTATTAAATACTAGTCTAGTGGTTACGACGCCGACCGGCTTTCGTACTGTTCCGTTCGGAGGTTGTGGGTTCAATCCCAGGTGCCGACCATCTTCCTCTTTCACGACACAAGCTTTAAGCAGCTTACTGTGAAAGAGTCAAAGAGTGTATTTGTGTTCACTTTGAGTGAGCACAGATTCATTTTTATAAAAAAATACCAAAAAAAAAACTGGTTAAAAGTGCGTCTAATAGCAATGGATGGCCCTCCGCTAAGTACATTCTGTCCAGAACATTAAAGATCACTAAATGGGTAGGTGGAAAAATAATTTTTATGTAATAAAAATAACTTTGGACAGATTCTCGAAAATTATTAATAACTAGCTGACCCGTCGAACTTCGTATCGAAATAAATAATATGGGTAGGTACTCTAGGTTTTATGCAACTGAGCTCAAATTCGTTTTTTAGTTATTTAACATGAATGACTATTTACTGGCATTAGCAAAACCTGCATACCACGCTGCATTCATCGGGTCTGAGTTTATTTTTACATCAAAAACTTATAACCTATGTTAATATGATGTGGGAAGAGGTCATAATTGCGCAAGATCGAGTGCCTCACTTTGCGCCTGAGTGGAGTTCAAAGGGAGTTTTAATTTTGATTGATTTGATGTTAACATGTAAAAAAAAGAATTTATGTATGTCATTATATTCGATATTTCAATAATTATTTTGCTCAGTTAAAATAATATTGATTGATTAATCAAAGTACGATAAGGAACTTCTCCGTACCGATTCCAAATACGCATTGAGGTGTCAATACTTATTTTACCGATCACGCTGATTTTCGAAGAGGGTAGGCAGAGACTATGGACTTCCATTCTCTCCAATCCAAACTCATTCGCTTCCTGCAAACGCATAACATTCCGCACACATGCTCTTCTATTCCTTTTGCTCCTGATTGGCCCTCCTGTAAGACGGCACTGATATGGTCGGACGATGTCATTCGAGGTCGGCTTCGTCTGCGTGCACCTATTCTTTCAGATTTATATATCCTTTTAGTCATTCTCTCTTCGTTCATTTTCTTTACATGCCTAAACCTTCTTTCTTTATTCACTTTCATTCTAGTCACTACACTAACATCCACTCCACATTCCTTTCTAATATTATCATTCCTCACCTTATCAATCAGTCTCTTTCCGCATATCCTGTTACGCCTATAGGGCTCGGGAGACAAAAACATGAAAATATTATGCAATACCTATAAGCGAAACAAACAGAAAAATTTCAGACTACTTCGGTTAGTATACTAAAACCCGTGGGAGGTATTGTGTGAGGACTGCCCTCCCTGACCCCTCTGACTAATCCTTTCAGAGGCTCTTCTAATGAATTTAATTTAATGGTTACACGACTGTGTAACTTGCAACACAAAACAAGTAAAATTTAAATCCTCATATAATACGAACTTGGGTATGAACAAATATTATGATTAGTAAACTAGATACTCAAACCTCTACTGCAACCAGCCAATTAATCCAATTTGGTATCACTACACAACAACTATTATTTATTTAAACACTACTAGCAAATAAACTCAATCACTAGATGTAACTATTAATCTCTACTTGTTTATTTTAATACGTCACTACGCGATTACAGTACACCCGACACCTCTCTACGCTTATTTCCAAATATAAACCGAAATTACACTTTCACCAATCACTAATTATTTTACAATTACGGCTACGTATACTGTCGAATCAAAATACTACGTCAAACTCTAAAACAACATAGGCAAGCGTTAGCAGTGTAAGTCTAAATGCGTGCAGCTACGTATAAGCGTGTTATGAGGGCTCGCCTTGCCATACAGCTATTTTTAAGAAAGCTTCCGAGAGGCGGAGTCAGGACAAGGAAGGGGGAAAAATGGATGATCTTATTGGTGGAGGCGCCTGTGATGTAGTGTGCGAGGGAGACAGGGTAATTGTTTTTATAACTGCTACAAATTGTCTACGCGCGAACAACTTATAATGAAATAATTATACATAGTTTTTTTTTATGAATCTTTCATATACCTAGTAATTAATAAATCTTTTCTTTATACATCATTTTTTCTTAACCGATATGTTAGTCTTATCTACATTGAACATAAACCTAACTTTAATACATCTCTTAGTAATAATCTTTTGAAAGCTTAATTCAATCTTCTAATCATGTTATGCTAATTTATCTCTTAAAATTAATTACAACCTTGTGAATCTTATATACTAGAAATCTTATATACTAGACATGTTCAATAATTGTCTTAATATTAATTATTATTAATCTTATTACTAATGTTGGCCATTAATCAATTCTATCTTAGGTAATTCTTAACCTACACATAGGTATATTCCTTCTTAATTAAGATGCTTATCAGTAATTAAACTAACGTGCCTTAATCAATAATTAATCTAATAGTCTTATAATATCTTATATTACTCCTTAAGCATATGTGTTATAATTTATCATTTCAAAACAACATTATAATCTCTACACATTATTTATTCAGTATTTAAGTCTTGTTTAAACCATAGTCTATTATAGAACAACAACATACCTACTTCTGTTAATTTACAGTTACAACTACATAGGTACATAATTTGATAATCAAAATACAATGCCATCTAAACAATTATATTTGCCATACCAACCCCTTATTATATTCTATATTTTATTATTACAAGGGTTTTTTCATTCTGCAAAACAATAACATGCACTCAAGAGCTACCCTTATCTACGGTGTTTCGAAGCATCCAAAAAAACCCGTTTCACTAGAATATTGTGAATTAAACAAAAGCCTATGTTAGGGACAAACTGTCGCCGTGTTATTGTTTTCTTATCGCTCGGAACCCACAATGGGATCTACCCACCTCCCCTACTTTCATGATTTCTCAGAACAGATTTTGAACGCATCAATCGATCATAACATCCGCCCCCTCTTAAACGTTCAAAATCTGTCATTTAAATAACTGTAAACTAACTTAATATAATCTTCTAGGGCGCCAATACATTCAATGGTAATATCTAGGATAGCTGTGAATGTATAAGCTAGTTATCCTAGTTTAAATAAAAAAAACATCCAACACCAACATTAACTACAATTCTATATATGTTTTAAACGTATTTACCACTACCAACTATATACTTCTAAGTTCTACCCACAACCTCTTTTCTTTTTTTTTTTTTTCTTTTTTTATTTTTTTTTTTTTTTGTTTTTTTTTTTATAATATGTAATTTCTAACTATGTCCTATATTTCTAATATAACTTATTTTACTTCACTACTTAGCCTATATTCCGATCGATAAGAAACTCAAACTTTAATTTAAGGTTCAGTTTCCTGGACCTCTTCCTGTTGAACAGGGGCTAAATTTAATTCGTCTGAATGTACTTTAATAGGTTTTCCTTTACGATCTATCCAGTAAACGTTTCCCCGTCCTACTGGTAATAGAACCGTATAAGGACCGGAGTATTTTGGTGCAAACCCAGCATGAAAACCCGCTACGCGTTTTGAGAGTGGATGTTCTCTCAACATAACCTTCTGTCCAGTGACATAACCAGGGACCTTTCCGTTGGTCTGGGCGTATTTACTTCTATACCGGTCCTGGTTTTGACGAATATTTTTATTTATATCTAATCTATTTGATCTTTCCGGATTAGTATTTGGGGCTACCGACGACCATTCGCCAGGTCGTTTAATTTCGTAGCCAAATAGAGCTTGGCTTGGAGTCATTCCCGACGCGTCGTTACGTCTTCCCCTAATTGACTCTAAAATTGAGCTTAAGTGCTCATCCCAACGCTTGTGTTCACGCCCTAATAGGTGAACACGGAGCAATTTTTTTAACTCTTGATTTCGGCGTTCTGTTATGTTAGCACGGGGTAGGTAAATCGCTGTGGTCCAATGCTGGCATTGCCACCTATCTATTGCCGAGTTCCAAGACTCGTGACTAAACTGTGGTCCGTTGTCTGAGAGAATAGCCCTAGGATACCCATACCGTGAAAAAATCTCTTTCTCTAACAAGCCTACAATCTGTGGTGCTCTCCCCGATCGCATAGGAAATGCTTCTACCCATTTTGTAAACATATCTGTAACTACTAATAAAACCGTATTCCCCTTAGCTGATCTAGGGTATGGGCCCATCAAGTCAATAGCTAAAATCTCAAAAGGATTTTGTGCTACCGATGATCCTAAAGGCGCGCGTGGACGACTTGGTAACGCTCTCGCTTGAGCACAAGTCATACATCTCTTGACAAACCTTTTCGCATCTCTATTTATGCCTGGCCAGATAAAGTATCTACGAGTCGCTCTAAGCGTTTCCCTTTCACCAGGGTGGCCAGCATGCCTACTATTATGATAAAAATTTAAAACGTGAGGGATCATAAATTTCGGCACGATCAGTTTCGGAACTGATTGTCCGCTAATCTGTCTATATAAGTAACCATCAATTAATTTATATATCTCCAACCAATGCCTATCACGGGCATTTGTTGGTGGACTGTTGGCAGAAAGTAAGTTTTCCAAATGGTTTGTCATTCGAGACAACCGTAGATCGGTGCGTTGCGCGCCACGCACGCGATTTGCCAGTTTTCCAGACTGCTGATCTTCAGCGTCCCGAAGATCCAGACCGTTCCCAATGAGCGTCACCTGAGGTAGACCTCTATCTGGTTTCCAGCCCTCCTGGCTAACATTGGGGTACATTCCCCTATCTAACGAATCAATATCTTCAGTGATATTAGATTCGGCCGGATTCCTCGACAAGAAATCTGGTAACTCATTTTTCCTACCTGGGCAGTGTTCTAACGTAAAATTAAACTCCTGTAATAACAATGCCCACCTAGTTAACTTAGCTCTTTCATCTTTGACCCGTTCTAACCATGTCAACGCTTTGTTATCTGTACGTAGGATGAAATGTGTACCTTCCAAATACTGACGATATTTCTTTATCGCCCAAACAGCCGCGAATGCTTCCTGTTCGTTCGAATGCCAGCGTTTTTCTGCATCAGAAAAACGAGCACTAGCGTAAGAGACAATATCACGACCGCCATCAGGTCGCTCGTGATATAGAACGGCGGCAACGCCGAACTTGCTGGCATCTGTTTGCAATACGAATTGCCTCTCGAAATCTGGCCTGCATAGGGAGAGTGGCCTACTTATAGCAATTTTAATGCTATCCATTGCATTTTGTGCTGAGGCATTCCATTTGAATGGCCTCTTCGTGCTCAACAAATCAGTTAATGGAGCTGCTATCTCTGCAAAACGATAAAGATACTCGCGCAACCAATTCGATAAGCCGAGGAAGGACCTCAACTTCTTTCTTGAAGTAGGCACTGGGAAGTTTGCAATGGAGATTGCATGTAACTTCTGGGGATGGTTACCACTAGCCGAAACTACGTGACCTAAAAATTCTAATTCTGTGGTACCGATCCTGCACTTATCTGAAGCGCACCGCAGGTTATACTGCTGCAACCGTTCTAAAACTAATCTCAAATGATACATATGTGAAGCCCAATCTTTAGAATAAACGATCACATCATCGAGATAAACAAGGCAAAAATCGCGTAGATATCCAGCCAAGACCTCTTGACTCATTATCCGTTGAAATGTTCCTGGGGAACCTTTCAAACCAAAGGGCATAACTCTAAAATGATAGCAAGCTCCGTCAGGGGTTGAAAAAGCGGTTAAGTGTTTACACTCCTCAGACATTGGGATCTGCCAATATCCTTTCTGTAAATCAAATGACGAGAAATATTTCGCGTTACCTAAATATTTTAACGTTTCATGAATAATGGGTAAATGTGATGGTTCGTCCTCAGTGACGTCGTTGAGTTTACGATAATCTACACAAAAGCGATATTCATCCTTCCCTCGCTTGGGGACCATAACTACCGGAAAACTATAACATGATCTACTGCTTTCGATCACGCCATCAGCCAGCATGCCTTCCAGCTGGGCCAAGAGATGCTTCTTTTTCTCATCAGAGAGCCTATACGGAGGTAAACGAATCGGGCGTGCATCTTTCAGCTTAATCTCGTGAGGTTGTAGCGGAGCAGGGCCAGAATATGGAAGAAATACCTCTTTAAAATCATTTAAAATACCTATAAGACTCTCTCGGTGTCCGCGAGGTATATCGGATTGCAACTCTGGCAATTCGACATCACACTTCATTTCCCCACGTACCGGTATCAAATGCGTCGTCACTCTTTCTACTCTACCGAAATGAAGGCAACCCCTATGAAAATCTATAACACACTTTTGTGACGTCATCCACGGCACTCCGAGAATAACATCATCCCTAAGCTTATCTACGACTAAAAACTCACAAATAACCTCTATACCCTGAACTAAAATATTTGTCTCAAGTCTAGCCGTTACCTCCATGTAAGCACCATGTTCTGCTAAATCTGTGGTGGCATGGTAAAAGGCATTAAGTCAGTGGGATGACATTTCTCAGTATGGCGGATTTACTTGTCAGTATTTTAAGAGGTTTCATTTTTATCAAATATTATTTAATACAAATAAAATAGATCAACTTTGATGCATTTACTTCGTTAAAAAGGGTTCACTATACGATAACTCATATTTATTTCTTCAATATTTCTTTGTTTATATGCTTTATTTATAATGCGTGTCTTTTTACCTTGACAATTTTGGCTCATAGGTTGAAAAAATTTGTACTTAGGTCAAATTTTACAAGGAAATATACCCAGTTACTCTCTATCACATGGTAATTTATTATTTTTCAACACTTACATTTTATTCTTCATAAATATTAGTTATTTTTTAGCTTACCTATTATTATTTTCTAGCATAGCATTCCCACAACATCAGTAGGTATATTTTTTTGCTCAGAATGTAATATTGTTAAGTAATAAATGAAGAATATTCTTTGAATAATAAAATGAAATAAGTTAACTATAGGTATTATTACATTTGTTAAGATAACCCTCTTTCACAATGTACCGATCCTTCAAAGCAGAGCTGAGGAATTTATACACGGTTTAAGAGGTCATACAAGCTGCACAAAATCATGCGCAGTGGAGGTTCCAACATTAAACCATTGCAAACCAGATGAATATTCGGAAATTTGAACATTACGACCTAATGGCGAACGTTGTTAACGTAAAGTGATTACACTTATCCAACCTTCGAAATAACATAAGAAGATGGTCGTAAGCCCGTAGTGGTTTGTTCGTACTATTTTAAAATCGAACTGTATAATCAGTCATCAGTTGTTGATATAATAGTTCGCACTAGCACGACTTTCTTTAAATTGTATTAATAATAGTATTAAAATAGCAATGAAAAAATATTTAAAAAAATAATAATATGCATATAGTATTACCGATCTATTGTCTATAGCTTAACAATAAAAACAACGAAAGTTGTAAACAGATTGGTCGACAGATAAGGAAGATACCTGCCACAAAGTTCACAAAATACATTATTTAAACACATTTTAAAAAGGTTCACTTTTAAAAGAACGGCTTCTCACGGCAGCTCTATCATAGACGACACCGTTTTACTTCGTGGTAGACAAAATTCGACGCGAGTCGTTTTACCTTGCCAAATAAAATTAATATTGAGTTATGCCGGAATGAAAAAATGCTTTTAAATCCTTTATAAGTGGATTTTTTTAAACTTATGTTTTTGAACTTTGTTCTGTTTGTGATAATGTATGATGTAGCACATATAACTCAAAATGCTGAAAAACACGACTTAATGCCTTTTACCATGCCACCACAGAAATATAATCTGTCAATATGGGTCTGTTGCTTACGCAAATTTCTAACTAATCGGCTACATACAATATTATACGAAGACGCAGAGTCCACCAAAGCTGTACACTCTATATTATTAAACGACATTCTAATACGCGGGAGTAATGGCGTTCCCGAATCTACAATAGCTACACACTGCGGTTCTTCAAAAAATTCTATCGCATCTAAATCTACATCTGATAACCTTTCCCTATCTCTATTACGTTGTGGACTCTCTACTCCTTCAGGATTTGAACCCAAAAGTCTAAAATTATCGCGCTCAACATCTTTACCACTACTTTCGCTATGTAACCACGCTTGAACCTCGACTGGCCCATCACTACTATCGCCCGTATC
This sequence comes from Mystacides longicornis, assembly GCA_963576905.1. Lineage (NCBI taxonomy): Eukaryota > Metazoa > Arthropoda > Insecta > Trichoptera > Leptoceridae > Mystacides > Mystacides longicornis. The sequence goes on from OY756438.1 coordinate 24,797,324, forward strand.
TTCCCATATTAGCACTTCATCTAACGTTTCATTATTATTTATAGAAATTGGTTTAGAAACTATGTTTCTAGACCTAAGCTTCACATCATTATCAAGGACCTTTGCTACAGGTTGAATAGTCGGTCGTAACTCTGATTCAACCTCTCTATGTTCTAATCCGTTTTCTAGTGATTGCCCTGAGACGGCTTTGATCCGGCGTTCCGTCCAGGGCCTTGAGCGTTTAAATTAGCGTTCTGGTTTCCGTTTTGCCTACCCCTGTTTTGATTCCAATTATTTCTATCCTGTCCTTGCCCATTTCTATTCCAGTTATTATTATTCCTTGCCTGATTATTATTAAAATTATTATTATCCTGTCTGTTATCAAAGTTATTACTTTCCTGCCTATTATTATTCCTTGTATTTCTGTTCCTATCCTGACCATTATCAAAGTTATTCCTTTCCCGTCTATTATTGTTCCTGTTCTGATCATGATTCCTATTGTCCATTCTAAAGTTATTTCTATTTTGATAACCCCTATTTTCAAAATTATTCGACCGATTGTTATTATTATTATTTGAGTTTCTAAAGCTATCCGACTGATAATTATTAAACCTTTGCCTATCTGACTGGAAATTTCCCCTGTTATTATTACTTCCCCGCCTATGGAACTGTCCGTCGCCATTCCTATTATTAAAACTCCTATCGTTGCTATTCCTAGTCACTGGACAATTCCTTTGTAAATGCTGCCCGTTGCAGTTGTAACATGAAATGCTAGAAGTTCGCCTTTGAGGCTGTTGTGAAGCTTGTGCCGGCTCGTAATTTACAACTGGGTATACCAGTTCTGTCGGGAAATCAATCTCGGAGACTCTGTTCTCCAAACTGTCGAACGTGATGTCCTCCTTAGTGAATTCCCTGCGTAAAGTATTTGTATAACGCGGTAACATAAGATTTAGTAGGTGGAAAGCAAACTCAGCCGAATAAGCAACACCATTTCCATACACCCGGTCGTAGACTTTCGTTTTCCTACTTAAGAATGAGGAACCCGACTCATTCTCTTGTTGTTTATGTGAGAGTAAATGGCCAGTCAATGCTAGTCTGTTATTATCAATCCCATACCGTTGTAATAAAAGAGCGCTGAAGGCCGACCATCTCAGCAACCCATTCCCGCGACTAGTCCACCAGGTTTTCACGTCACCGCGAAGTTTCAGAGCAGCCAACCTGACTTTCTCCGATTCCCTAATGTTCCGAAGAGCAAAGTACTCTTGGCAATCCGCGATAAATGCCTTCGGACATTCTTGAGGTAACCCGCTAAAAAAGAAGTTCTCATTGAGTACTTCATCTCTCACATAAACAATCTGCGGTCTTGTATCAAAATTCCTATCCCTCGTTTCTAATGTGTCAGCTGGTGGCACATTATGGTCATCATCATCATCATGTGACGAAATGGGTGGCGTTTCGTCAACGCCTAACGAACCTGCCGATGCAGCCCCATTTCTCGTGACCACCGCGAAAATAAAAAGTTTGCAAACGCGTAGCAACAACTCGAACCAATTGAAAATAATCATTTTACTTGTCGATGTAAAATGGGATTTAAACTAATGAAATTGATGGATAGCAAGAAAATCTTATTGGATTCTAGTATAAACCGCGACGTCTCCACGTGTTCAAATATTCCAAATTTCTATAAAATTCACTATAAAAATGATAAAAATAGAAGACTCGTCTCAGGGTGAATTCGTCAATGCTTAATCTACTATATAAATGAAAGTGGGGTTAGTGCGAACACTTATAACTCGAGATTGGCTCAACAGATTCTTCTGATGTTTGATTTATTGGATTCTTCTCCACTCCGGATAACAGAATAACTAATAAAAAGTTAAAAAAATGGTTAAGAAGTGATGTAAAATACAACATTTAAGTTTGTATGGAAAGGTTACCTGGGACGCGCCGACGACATCGCGGGTAGTTCCCTCTCATTCTCGCATACGCTCTTACAGTAGCCCATCCCACTTACTCCTCCGCTTCGAACGTTATCATAAAAAGTCAACAATATTATCGCAGTGTTGCCAACTTGGTGACTTTAATAAATAAATAAATAAATAAATAAATCTTTATTGGACGCAAAAAATAGTGTAAATACAATTTTAAAAAACAACCAAAAGGCGGACTTATTGCTGTAAAGCAATGTCTTACAGCCAACCTTGTCGCCAGATCTAGCGACTTTTGGACATGGAAAACGACTTTTCATTTTCATTTAGCGACAAAATATTCTAGCGACTTTTCTAGCGCCTTTTAGGTCCATGGTGCTTTTCGGTTTCGGTTGTAGTATTTTGATAGAAGCCAAAGTGAGCGATATAAAAAAACGCGGAAACGAAAAAACATAAACTAAAAATGAATATAATATGCTTTTATAAGTGATCCAATGCCACAACCTTCTTCTTCTGCTTCCAATGTACCCCAGACTTCTAGAAAAATGGATTTATAATGTCATATTAATTTTAATGACTTTCTAATTTTAATGAATTTTAAATAGAGTAGTAGGTAATTATATCTTTTTATTTTTTTGTTTTTAACAGGAGCACTATTTCTTATTATAATACAAAAATATCGCCTAAATATTTTCTTTGCACCCCCCGACGAATTTTGGTGACGTCTGGCGACATATGGATGTTTCAGAAATATTTTAATGTTATTATTTTATAAGCTTAACTCAATCGAATTAATTTTGTATTGCTTAACGTGGGCGCAGTGCACATTGTGCACATATTAACGGGCCACTTCGGCTGGACCGATTTTCATAGTTTTTGATTTGTTGTATTCGTCTCCGTCCCGAATAGGCTACTAGCTATTAAAAAAATGAAAAATTGATAAGGAATAAAAATATTAAGAAAATAAAATACCCATACATTTTGTATGGAACGGTTATTCCTTTCTGTGATAAATTTCTTGACAGCGCAATTTTATTTACGTAGGTAAGCAACCATTAAGTTTCGAAACAAACATAGGTACCTTTATCAAGATCAAGATAGGTACACAATATTCGATAATTGCGTATTAAAACAATATGATATGATCAAGAATATATTTTTTAAAAACTTTATCACTTCAGTATGGCAATAATTTGCCTAATTTCACTGATTAAATTTTAGGTAAGGAAACTAACAAGAACAGTAAGAACACGAATACCTATAGTTTGATAATTCTTAAAAATGCGGACAACTATTTGCTACGATGATCGTCAATTATTGACGTATCGCATGAAAGAACGTTATATATGCATACTAAAAGTATCGACAAAAGAACCTACAAAGATTTTTAGAGATTTCTTTGCGGTCCATTTAAAATTCCACGAAATCTTATATCTAAAAATGGAGAGCTATTTCGCGTGGTCATCGCATGGCGCCTTAACGGCTGGACCGATTCCGCTAATTCTTTTTTTGTCGTGTAGGCTTTTATCCGGAGAAGGTTGAAATAGAAAAAAAGTGCATGGAAAATTAGAAAATTATTGAAAACACAGAAAGTAGGTAACCTTTTTGGTACTTTTTGCAAAATAATTTGGTCTACTTTTGAATTTTAATTAATTAACTGTCAGTGGATTGATTGTTGTTGCGATTGATAGAAGGCGAATGTTTATGAATTATTGTAATGAAGCGTAAGGAGTTTCGAAAATTTTCTTTATTTACAGAGATTTTTAAAACCGTCAGCAAACAAAATCGTATACATAACATTGCTATTAAGGAGTTATACTTAATTCAAGTTCATTTTATAAGGAGTTTAGGTAAGTTTTAACACAATGAATACATGATTAGGTATAATGAAGAACAAGTAGAATATTTTTTTGTTTGTTTACTGATATTTATAAAACCACCATTAAACTGAATTTTTTACATGATTGACAACGAATACTGATTATATAAACTTAATTGAAAAAAAAAAAACAAACTAAAACATGTTCAAAAGAAGGAAATTGGCTGGGAGAAGGGTTGGCGGTGCACTAAGACCTCTAAGAAGGTCTCTCTTTAAACCACAGTTGATGCACAATGCAATCCTGATACCATCCCTGATTTATGGGAGTGAAACTTGGACATGGACGAACAATTTGGAAGTTGGAATAAATGCTGTGGAAATGAGATCACTGCGTAGGATATGCAGGAAGAGACTGATTGATAAGATGAAGAATGATAATATTAGAAAGGAATGTGGAGTGGATGTTAGTGTAGTGACTAGAATGAAAGTGAATAAAGAAAGGAGGTTCGGGCATGTAAAGAAAATGAACGAAGAGAGAATGACGAAAGTGATATATGAATCTGAAAGAATGGGTGCACGTAGACGAGGCCGACCTCGAATGACATAGACCGACCATATCGTTGCCGTCTTACAGGAGGGCCAAGTCAGAAGCAAAAGAAATTTATGAGGATGTATGCGGAATGTTATGCGTTTGGAGGAAGCGTATGAGTTTGGATTGGAAAGAATGGAAGTCCATACTCTCTGCCTACCTCCTTCGGGAATCAGCGTGATGGGTAAAAAAACCATTCACACCTCAATGCGTATTTTGAATCGGTACGGAGATATTCCTTATCGTAATTTGATGAATCAATCAATATTATTTTAACTGAGCAAAATAACTATTAAAATATCGAATAAAATGACAACCCTAAATTCTTTTTTTACATATTAATATCAAATCAATCAAAATTAAAACTCCCTTTGAACTCCATTCAGGAGCAAGATGAAGCAATAAGAACTCTCCATTGCACTCGATCTTGCGCAATGATGACTTCCTCCCACACCATATTAACATAGGTTAAAAGTTTTTGATGAAAAAATAAACTCAGACCCAATGAATGCAGCGTGGTATGCAGGTTTTGCTAATGCCAGTAAATAGTCATTCGTATTAAATAACTAAAAAAACGAATTTGAGCTCTGTTGCATAAAACCATAAAACCCATATTATTTATTTCGATACAAAGTTCGACGGGTCAGCTAGTATATAACTAAACACACGTTGGCGCCAAGTTGTTACGCCTATAGGGCTCGGGAGACAAAAACATGAAAATATTATGCAATACCTATAAGCGAAACAAACAGAAAAATTTCAGACTACTTCGGTTAGTATACTAAAACCCGTGGGAGGTATTGTGTGAGGACTGCCCTCCCTGACCCCTCTGACTAATCCTTTCAGAGGCTCTTCTAATGAATTTAATTTAATGGTTACACGACTGTGTAACTTGCAACACAAAACAAGTAAAATTTAAATCCTCATATAATACGAACTTGGGTATGAACAAATATTATGATTAGTAAACTAGATACTCAAACCTCTACTGCAACCAGCCAATTAATCCAATTTGGTATCACTACACAACAACTATTATTTATTTAAACACTACTAGCAAATAAACTCAATCACTAGATGTAACTATTAATCTCTACTTGTTTATTTTAATACGTCACTACGCGATTACAGTACACCCGACACCTCTCTACGCTTATTTCCAAATATAAACCGAAATTACACTTTCACCAATCACTAATTATTTTACAATTACGGCTACGTATACTGTCGAATCAAAATACTACGTCAAACTCTAAAACAACATAGGCAAGCGTTAGCAGTGTAAGTCTAAATGCGTGCAGCTACGTATAAGCGTGTTATGAGGGCTCGCCTTGCCATACAGCTATTTTTAAGAAAGCTTCCGAGAGGCGGAGTCAGGACAAGGAAGGGGGAAAAATGGATGATCTTATTGGTGGAGGCGCCTGTGATGTAGTGTGCGAGGGAGACAGGGTAATTGTTTTTATAACTGCTACAAATTGTCTACGCGCGAACAACTTATAATGAAATAATTATACATAGTTTTTTTTTATGAATCTTTCATATACCTAGTAATTAATAAATCTTTTCTTTATACATCATTTTTTCTTAACCGATATGTTAGTCTTATCTACATTGAACATAAACCTAACTTTAATACATCTCTTAGTAATAATCTTTTGAAAGCTTAATTCAATCTTCTAATCATGTTATGCTAATTTATCTCTTAAAATTAATTACAACCTTGTGAATCTTATATACTAGAAATCTTATATACTAGACATGTTCAATAATTGTCTTAATATTAATTATTATTAATCTTATTACTAATGTTGGCCATTAATCAATTCTATCTTAGGTAATTCTTAACCTACACATAGGTATATTCCTTCTTAATTAAGATGCTTATCAGTAATTAAACTAACGTGCCTTAATCAATAATTAGTCTAATAGTCTTCTAATATCTTATATTACTCCTTAAGCATATGTGTTATAATTTATCATTTCAAAACAACATTATAATCTCTACACATTATTTATTCAGTATTTAAGTCTTGTTTAAACCATAGTCTATTATAGAACAACAACATACCTACTTCTGTTAATTTACAGTTACAACTACATCTACATAATAATTCAGAAATGTTTGCGTGCTTTTGACAATACTTTACCGTATATGTGAACATCACGCTCAAAATACAAATGCTACGTCAGATATGAATCTGCGCAGAGCGGTGAAATTTGCTCGAGAACGTTCTAAGATACAATTGGCAACGTTAACTTTAATATATTAAGAGCTATTTAAAAAACTTTATTTTTTTAGGATCTTCATACAAATTTTTCAAAAAAGACAGAAAGCCATCTTTTGGAAACAAAATTACTCATGTAAACGTTGAATAGAATCTTGGTATTACGGTATGAAAATGTTATAAAATAATTGGAGATTGATTCGTTATACATATAAATGTTATTCAAATCTTATTATTCTCAATAAATAAAGATTTAATGCAAAATTTTGGAAATATAATTCCTCCATTTTCAAATTTGACACATTTAAAAAAATTTATGGCCGCAGTTTATGTAAATCTGTCGTAGCCATTGAGTAGGATGAGTAAGTACCTGATAAAATCATATTAAACGTTGGTAAATAATAAAGATACATGAAATTAAATTCATAATACATTTAAATATATTAATCGTAAAAATGATTTTTGAAAATTGAAATGAGTATAAAAATTCTTTAGTAGATTTGGTCGATAAAACAGAACTCTGAAAGAAAGCGAATCTGACAGGAACTAATGACGTTCCTGTTTATCAAAATCATAATGGATTTGTCAGGTAATTGTGCATGTTTATTATAGTAAAAAATATATTTGTTTTATCCACATCATAATAATTAAGAAATACTGTATAATATTCATATCTCAATTAATCACATAAAACAGATTGTTGTGGACAAAATCATCGAATATCACTTTATTTGCTATTATAATAACAAAATTATCTAAATTCTTAATTAATAGGTATGAAGATAAATTAAAAACAATGTTAAATATATATTAATATTTTATTGCGTATGTTTCATAATACGACAAGAAGCATTATATTAAAAAAGTATGGTATGGGATAATTGGTGTAGTAGTTTCTTCCGTCAACAACATATTCTCTTTATACATCTCAAACATGATCCTGTAGAATAAAGAATCCTTCAAAGACCAAAACTGCAATCGTTGGATGTGGTATGTGCAGATTGACAGGTTTCGACCAAGTTTTGACGCAAAAAAACCCAAATGTGACTCTGTCACAGCCCAATTTGATGACAGATAAAAGCAACCAAGGTTTGTGACACTGAAAATGAATAAATTAATCATCAGTCAGTAAATATTTGCGTTTATTTTTCTTTACTAACCCCTTTGCACTAATGGTTGAATTTAAAATCAAATCTTATAGTTTAGCATAAATCATATTGCTTATATAATTTGAAAAAAGTATGGAAGTCTTAGCTCATTTGTTTCCAATTCGGTTAACATTTCAAAGTGATTTTCATGCATTCTTAAACTAAAAAAATAAAATCCTAAGCGATGGAAAGAATGTCACAGAAAAGGTCATCATTTTTTATGTTTCTGAGTCAGTACTTAAAAATTACAAAGAAGTGATTATATAATAAATCTTAATAAACAACATTAGGTACCTACCGAAAATATCTACTGAGCAGCAAATAAATGCTTCCAATATTTTGAAATTGGAAGCATTTAGCATTCCATCACTCTCTTATTTTTTTGACAGATCAATATTTATCAATATTGAGTGACATTGACAATGAATTCTACTAATCTATGTATTAGTAAATCTATGGTTGGTGTGGCGCACTATAATCTAATTAAAATATAATAATTCCTCCAAGATTAAAATAAAGCAGCGTATAATATTGCTTAGGTAACCAATTTAAATATATTTTGTGTGTAAATTACATCTTCTTCATATTATATTTTTGTAAAGGTTGCTTTTACAGACACTATCAAATCTAGAAAATATGTATTGCAGAATAAAATGTCGTCTATAATTACCAAATAATTTGCTACGTCATAATTAATTATTAAATAAAAAAGGTCTTAATTATTTAAATGAATAAAAAATATATAATTTCAATATTATCAATTTTATAAATATTTACAATATAATGAATTATTTATATACTGTATTTTTTTTCAATATGAAAGGGTTGGAATAAAGTTGTATGCACAGACTACTTAATTATGTTGTATGCGTCTTCGTAATGATATAAAATTCTACTTCTATGGTCTATGGTGCCGTCAAAAGTGTAAAATTTTATACGCAGTAAATAATCAACGCGTAATAAAAATGAGATAATTGGCAATAATAATAATATTATTATTTGTTTGTCTTGATAATTATAGCTTTTGTGTAGTTTTGAGTAATATTGCGAATTAGTTTCGCACAAAGGTTATTTTTATTGTTTGAGCTTTGTCGAAAATAGCCGTCAGAAATTATTCATTCCTTGCAAAACCAAAAACATACAAGTCGTATGAGTTTGATAGATGGACTGAGATTTACATTAATATGGAATTCTATACTTCAGGTATATAACATGTAACCTATTTCAAAAAAAAATGTTTACCTCACAGTTTTATATGTTTGATTTAAATGTATATACTTCACTGGTGTATGTTTTGCAAATTGTATGTACTGTCTTATTTTTGTATCAATTTCACTGTTTGTATATAAATGTTTTAAATAAAATAAAATAAATAAAAATAATAAAAAGAAATAGACATTAAATGCAGCAACATTAAAGGGCTCAATAAAAACATTTTTCAACACACATAATTTTTTTTTGCAGATAAGTCTTGCATCTTCTCAATATTACTTTACAAGGCATCAGTACGGTTGAACACCTACCATTCACTTTATGGACTGCCCTCAATAGACTTAGGGTTGGTGTCACCAAGTGTAGGAAAAACCTACATAAATGGGGCTACCTCTCTGCTGACAAAACTGAATGTGAATGTGGTGAGCTCCAGGATGACAATCACCTCTTGACATGCCTGCTGATTGGTATAACATGTAACCTGCAAACACCTTATCCTTGCGAACGAGGCGATGACTGTCGCTGCTTACTGGTGTGGCAAAGTGTAGACCGGAAACGCAAAGTAAGTAAGTAAATATTACTTTTATCAATATCAACATTTTTAAACTCATGTTATATCCATTTCTTTATTATTTATAAAGTGTAATCCCATTATATGTTTTTAAATTTTGCATAAGAAATTTTGAGATATCTAACCTTCCATCCTAATATTGGTTAATTATCATAGGCTACGGTGGGCCAGATATGGACAGAGAATGCCATCATTGCGGGCACCAAAGAGAAAATTATGCTGAATTGGCAGACCTTGGCTGCGATGTGCGAATGAAGTCAGGAAGGATGCGAGCAATTTCTTGACTCTCGAAATTAGGACAGAAACAGGGTTGTCTGGAGGAGTCGAATTATGGAACACAAGGCTAGAATTGGGCTGTAACACCATCGGAAAAAGAAGATTTTAATTGGAACAGGCCTTATAATCTTAACAAAATGTTATGTTATAATAACCAACGCCTGGACTATTAAAAAATTATTACTTATATTAATTTACTTATAAACTTCTCACAATTTTTAATATCATTCTTATGAATATAAAGATTACCTATGTTCCTATGTATATTTAATTTACAGATTATGCCGCTGAGTGCTGACAACCGAAATGTATGAACTTCTAAGAAGCGTCCGTGCTGACAGCTACGCGTTATTCTAAAACGCTTCTTAGAAGTTTATACATTTCGCATGTCAGCGGTGATGGTCAGCGTGACTCTAAACCCAACCGTCGCGCACTGACTTTTTCATTATTTTACTACTTACTGAATTTTTAATATCGTTCTTATGAATATAAAGATTACCTATGTTATATTTAATTTGCAGATTATGTGTATTAAGTAGGTAAAAATAAGCATTCATAGATTAGTTAAAAGAAACTTACAAGTGATTGCCTTGGAGGACAATAATTATTGTAAGCCTATAGCAGTTTAATCTATATTCTAAACCATTAATTTTTTTTTATTTGGAGACAATTATTTTAATTTCAGAATTATTATTATTTTAAACAACATGTTTTTTTTATGTTGAAATCTAAAATCAGGTCCTATATTCCAATCAATGCTATAACATTGAAAAGTGTTATATTATACAGACTGATATATAATATTTCAACATTACACCATTATTTATGGTCGATTTTAAAATGCTATATTTTTATCAATTTGACCAGTACTGGATTACGACCTTCGTCTCCTGATGTTTCAAATAGCTTTGTGTAATTACTTCACGTTAACAACTTTCCTTATTTAGGTGGTCAAATTGAAATCCTTGAGTATTCGACAAATTCAACAATCTGCTAAGACGCTAGCCATAGGGCCAACGGCTCGATGCTTTTATGTCTTCAATAATTCTTCAATGGAGCTGGGATTCCTAGAGTTATATATCATTGATGCAATGCCAAGATGTCTACAGAATTTTAAAGTGTGTCAAAAATTTTAAAATATTATCTCTAACAATAACTTTCACTTTAACTTTTGTATACCTCTTATTAATTGTCAACTCTTGGTATGACTTATATTAAGCACCTATAGATGAGAGGTCTAATCCTCTAGAAGTAAATATTTATACTCAAAATTAACATTTATTAAAAAATTATTATAAAAGTTTTACCCTGTAAAAATGAAGTTTAAACAGCTACTGTAAAACCCCTTAGTTATGTATTATAAAAGAGTGTTTCTTTACCAATTGTATTAATTGTTTTATTTATGTAAGCAAATTAAATTTTTGAAATATTTTAATAAATTGATGGGATGCCATAATAATTTGAAAATTTTATTACTACCCTAATCCAGTTTTGTTTGAAATAAGCAATCTACAATGATTTTTCTACTTACACGAAGGATGGCATCATGCAGGAAGTATGGTGCAGGTTCGAATCCTGATAATGATGGCCACAACATTAAAATTACTATCTGCCCACTACTGATAAGGAATTTCTGGTTCCAATTCCCAGATGGGTTTGAATTTTTATAGTTTTTTATGCAATGTTTCTTGCTGGCTGTACATGCTGAAAATTCTTCATACAAAAGATTTTCATGTACATAATCACTGGCTTGGTAGAGGTCTAGAATACTAAAATAATTACCTATGTGCCTACCTGTTAAATTTGATATTAAGAATAAATATAACTTTGTAGGTACATAATAATTATGTTGTTACAGAAGAATAAGGTCAGCATTTACAGAAATCAAGTCTAATGTCCTTGATGGGGAAGGATTGGTAAATAGATAAAAATGCTATATTTGTGACTCACTTTTGTTGCCTCCACAGCAATTCTACATATTTCTCATACAGACACGCCTACTATCTAATTATATCTACCTATTTACCAATTCAAACCTTCCAACTTTTTAAATATAAGTAATATAACATTAAAGTAGATCAATCAATCAATTATTCTCCCTTTTTGACCCTACTTAGGGTCATACTTTAAAGGTACTTTTATTTTATCCAGAAATCAGGTTCTATAATTCCCATTTTTCTCAACAAACTTTATCAATAATTTTATGGACGGGTAAAAAGGCTAGTAGGTACATAATTTGATAATCAAAATACAATGCCATCTAAACAATTATATTTGCCATACCAACCCCTTATTATATTCTATACTAGCTGACCCGTCGAACTTTGTATCGAAATAAATAATATGGGTAAAAAATTTATGGTTTTATGCAACAGAGCTCAAATTCGTTTTTTTAGTTACTTAACACGAATGACTATTTACTGGCATTAGCAAAACCTGCATACCACGCTGCATTCATTGGGTCTGAGTTTATTTTTTCATCAAAATTTTTAACCTATGTTAAGGCTGTTAGAGTCGCCAAAGGGGTGATTTTAATGATTTTTCAATCCATTTTCCGGCGTTATCTACTGTCGGATTTCGATGAAAAAAATATATAACATAAATTAGACTTTAATGAAGGCGGCCTCAGAGCCGTTTTTTGATATCTAGTATAGTTTCTTGTAGAAAATAAAAATAGCAAACGTCGTTTTTCATCTTTTTTTTAATATTCCAACTGATATATACGTCGGAATGAAATAATTCTTTTTTTGTCTTAAAGAGCATTAAAAAATCTACAAGATTATAGAACGAAATGCTAATATTTATTTCCGGCTTAGCGTATAATCCCAAAAAACCTCTATTTCAAATAAACACTGAATATCGAAATATTCTATCGGCTTTAGCGTGCATGCGATAATGACACTTATAGCACGGGAATTACAAGGAACGCACTGGTTTTCGTTGTGTAAATTATTCAGTCGCCCACAACATCGTGGACTTAGATGACGTGCAACCTGCGCTAGTCCAATTTACGTTTTGTATTGTATACTTTTTGACGAAAATTCGTATATTACAGAGGACGACAAACATTGGTTAGTGATGATTATTTTATTATTTTTTGTATTCAGCAATTAATTCTATCATTGCTGTTTGGTGATTTTAAAGTTTATATTTTTGAATTAGGTATAATATGTTTATAGTCACATTGCATACCTATTATGAACTTTTTTCTTCTAAATTATTATCATTTATGCGTTATACAGGGTGGCACGTTCCTATTGGGCAAAATTAAACTCCTTTCTAAAAATCGCTGGATTCCGAATTCTATTAGTTAGTCCGAATTCTAGCAGTTTTCTATAAAACAAAATTTCTGGACAAAATTTTAAACGCCGCGCCAATCTGAATATAACCCATTCACAAACATATTGTGATATAGGTACCAACTGATTTTGGCCCAGTCGATGGATATCTTAAGTACTATTATATCACATTATTTTGCTTTTTCAGAAACTATTTTATCACGCCGAGTGCAATATTATAGACTTAGAGCGTAAAATAAAAAATCAAAATGGGACGAAAAGAGAAGTATACCGGAATAGTGAATCGTACAAAAAATGTCTCCTTGCCAAAGCACGTAACATTAAGAAGTAAGTATTTTTTATGTATAAATTGTAACATTCGGTCTATTAATAAGCCGTAATTTGAGCAGTTCGGTCATTTTTCCATCTTATGGCAATACTTCAGTCAAATTTCAGGAACTTATCGACGAGGTCCTATTTACTCCACGGGACATGGTAGCCGGAAACTGCCGAACCAACCCGAATTGTTTGAAAGTAATTCAAATAGCATCAACATTATAATTGACACTAATACAATCATACAGTCGTCCTTGTTACACTTCGGAATGGTTCGGCAGTTTCCGGCTACCATGTCCCGTGGAGTAAATAGGAGCTCGTAACTTACCGATGGTCGAATGACCAGATATGTAATAATTTGATAGTTCATTTTAGATATTGTTGACTCACTTTCTTCTTATCACTATGAGCGAGACAACCCAACGTTGTTTTGAGTGAAAGTTTTTATGGTTTTGTTCACCAGGGCACGTGATTGTTAAAATTCGAATGTTTTAAAACAGGTTCAAGTGTTGCCAAAAAAAACATTGGAAATTAGATTATCCGGCAGTCAAATCCACACAATTTTCCACACTATTTTCGGATTGTTAAAAATGTTTTATAATACCATTATCGGAACAATTTACTTAGGAACGACCATCCGTTAGTTTACCAGCGACATACTTACAGATATTTTAGTATCTCTTTTATAGTATTGGCCCAATAATAAAAAAAATTACATTATGTATACCTTTCAAAGATTACAGATATATCTTCAAAATCTCGTCAATTTTCAGGTCACGGAACGCTGTCCCGGACCAAATGAATGCAGCTACTTCTAAGTCCAGAGTTACTGCAAAATTAATCTATACATCTCAAGACCAACCGAGTCACAACAAGGATTTAGATTCAAAGAATATCTTAGCATGCGAAACTTCCAGATTAGAACCAACGACTGAAGGGACAAAAATATCTGGAAGACGCGTTTTTAATATGATGTGGTTATCTTCACATCCTTTTGATACCATGACATATAATCTTGACCGTTCAGTTTTAAAGGAGGAGTTCGACGGCAATGAATCTGCACATATGCAATATATACATAAGATATAGCATTTCTTTTTGTATGAATTTTGTAATTACATTTTTTTAATATGCCATTAAAATCAAATATTAAAAAAGTGTATTTTTCCCGTTCCCATTTTATAATCATATAATCTGAAATGGTGGCAATTAGAATGAATAGTATGTGAGTGTTAGAAGAAATTAATTAATGGTGAGAACTCATGTTTAAAAAAATCTGGTAAAAGCAATGTATACCTGAATGTAACGTAAAATTAATAATGTCGCTTTAACCAAATACATGTTTATCATCATTATCGGCATTATCATTATCATCACTATCATCCACCGTTGTTCAAAAATTCCAAACACATTGCAGTCAAAAGAACATTGAGGTTTTAAATATTTCGACGCATTCCACTGGTTTCCGACCCCTAACTCTACACTTACATACGTACAAATATTGTAAGAGTTAAGTAGTGGAGAGAGTCCGCCCTAATTTTTATGCCCCGCCCGAAATTGACTTTGAAGTCAGAGCTGTCACGCTCTTAATATGGTGTGGGAGGAAGTCATCATTGCGCAAGATCGAGTGCAATGGAGAGCTCTTATTGCTTCATCTTGCTCCTGAATGGAGTTCAAAGGGAGTTTTAATTTTGATTGATTTGATGTTAATATGTAAAAAAATAATTTAGGTTTGTCATTGTATTCGATATTTTAATAGTTATTTTGCTCAGTTAAAATAATATTGATTGATTGATCAAATTACGATAAGGAATATCTCCGTACCGATTCAAAATACGCATTGAGGTGTCAATGGTTTTTTACCCATCACGCTGATTCCCGAAGGAGGTAGGCAGAGAGTATGGACTTCCATTCTTTCCAATCCAAACTCATTCGCTTCCTCCAAACGCATAACATTCCGCATAGATGCTCATAAATTTCTTTTGCTTCTGACTTGGCCCTCCTGTAAGACGGAAACGATATGGTCGGACCATGTCATTCGAGGTCGGCCTCGTCTGCGTGCACCCATTCTTTCAGATTTATATATCCCTTTCGTCATTCTCTCTTCGTTCATTTTCTTTACATGCCCGAACCTCCTATCTTTATTCACTTTCATTCTAGTCACTATACTAACATCCACTCCACATTCCTTTCTAATATTATCATCCTTCATCTTATCAATTAGTCTCTTTCCCCATATCCTACGCAGTGATCTCATTTCCACAGCATTTATTCCAACTTCCAAATTGTTCGTCCATGTCCAAGTTTCACTCCCATAAATCAGGGATGGTATCAGGATTGCATTGTGCATCAACTGTGGTTTAAAGAGAACCTTCTTAGAGGTCTTAGTGCACCGCCAACCCTTCTCCTAGCCAATTTCCTTCTTTTGAGCATGTTTTAGTTTGTTTTTTTTTTTTTCAATTAAGTTTATAATCAGTATTCGTTGTCAATCATGTAAACAATTCAGTTTAATGGTGGTTTTATAAATCTCTGTAAACAAACAAAAAAATATTCTACTTGTTCTTCATTATACCTAATCATGTATTCATTGTGTTAAAACTTACCTAAACTCCTTATAAAATGAACTTCAATTAAGTATAACTCCTTAATAGCAATGTTATGTATACGATTTTGTTTGCTGACGGTTTTAAAAATCTCTGTTAATAAAGAAAATTTTCGAAACTCCTTACGCTTCATTACAATAATGTAGGTATTCCTTGTATTAAAACCTCTTATAAAAATTAACTGCAATGAATATAATATGGCCTATCCAATCAATATTTTTCATACGATATATTTTACATTCGCCTTCTATCAATAGCAACAACAATCAATCCACTGACAGTTCTTTCAAATGTTAATTAATTAAAATTCAAAAGTAGACCAAATTATTTTGCTAAAAGTATCTACTAAATAGGTTAACTACTTTCTGTGTTTTCAATAATTTTCTAAATTTCCATGCACTTTTTTTCTATTTCAACCTTCTCCGGATAAAAGCCTACACGACAAAAAAAGAATTAGCGAAATCGATCCAGCCTTTTAGGCGTGATGCGATGACATCGGGAAATAGCTCTCCATTGTTATAGTTTTATTAAATTATCTAATTTTCCATATATTTTTCTTAATTTTTTTCTTCTAAAAGGACACTCTCCTGATAAAAGCCTACACGACAAAAAAGAATTAGCGGAATCGGTCCAGCCGTTAAGGCGCCATCCGATGAGCACGCGAAATAGCTCTCCATTTTTATATATAAGATTTCGTGGAATTTTAAATGGACCGCAAAGAAATCTCTAAAAATCTTTGTAGGCTTTTTTCTCGATACTTTTAGTATGCATATATAACGTTCTTTCATGCGATACGTCAATTGACGATCATCGTAGCAAATAGTTGTCCGCATTTTTAAGAATTATCAAACTATAGGTATTCGTGTATACTCGAGCTAACCTCTTGTTAGTTTCCTCACCTAAAATTTAATCAGTGAAATTAGGCAAATTATTTGGCAATAATGTATGGCTACTGAAGTGATAAAGTTTTTAAAAAAAATATTTTCTTGATCATATCATATTTTTTTAATACGCAATTATCGAATATTGTGTACCTATCTTGATAAAGGTACCTATGGTTGTTTCGAAATTTAATGGTTGCTTACCTACGTAAATAAAATTGCGCTGTCAAGAAATTTATCACAGAAAGGAATAACCGTTCCATACAAAATGTATGGGTATTTTATTTTCTTAATATTTTTATTCCTTATCGATTTTTCATTTTTTAATAGCTAGTAGCCTATTCGGGACGGAGACGAATACAACAAATCAAAAACCATGAAAATCGGTCCAGCCGAAGTGGCCCGTTAATATATGCACAATGTTCACTGCGCCCCCGTAAAGCAATACAAAATTAATTCGATTGAGTTAAGCTTATAAAATAATAACATTAAAATATTTCTGAAACATCCATATGTCGCCAGACGTCGCCAAAATTGGTCGGGGGAGCAAAGAAAATATTTAGGCGATATTTTTGTATTATAGTAAGAAATAGTGCTCCTGTTAAAAACAAAAAAATAAAAAGATATAATTACCTACTACTTAAAAATTAGAAAGTCATTAAAATTAATATGACATTATAAATCCATTTTTCTAGAAGTCTGGGGTACATTGGAAGCAGAAGAAGAAGGTTGTGGCATTGGATCACTTATAAAAGCATATTATATTCATTTTTAGTTTATGTTTTTTCGTTTCCGCGTTTTTTTATATCGCTCACTTTGGCTTCTATCAAAATACTACAACCGAAACGGAAAAGCACCATGGACCTAAAAGGCGCTAGAATATTTTGTCGCTAAATGAAAATGAGAAGTCGTTTTCCATGTCCAAAAGTCGCTAGATCTGGCGACAAAGTCGCCAAGTTGGCAACGCTGCCGATAATATTGTTGTCTTTTTATGAAAATGTTCGAATCGGAGGAGTAAGTGGGATGGGCTACTGTAAGAGCGTATGCGAGAATGAGAGGGAACTACCCGCGATGTCGTCGGCGCGTCCCAGGTAATCTTTCCATACAAACTTAAATGTTATATTTTACATCACTTCTTAACAATTTTTTTTACTTTTTATTAGTTATTCTGTTATCCGGAGTGGAGAAGAATCCAATAAATCAAACATCAGAAGAATCTGTTGAGCCAATCTCGAGTTATAAGTGTTCGCACTAACCCCACTTTCATTTATATAGTAGATTTTATTATTACAAGGGTTTTTTCATTCTGCAAAACAATAACATGCACTCAAGAGCTACCCTTATCTACGGTGTTTCGAAGCATCCAAAAAAACCCGTTTCACTAGAATATTGTGAATTAAACAAAAGCCTATGTTAGGGACAAACTGTCGCCGTGTTATTGTTTTCTTATCGCTCGGAACCCACAATGGGATCTACCCACCTCCCCTACTTTCATGATTTCTCAGAACAGATTTTGAACGCATCAATCGATCATAACAATCCTACGCAGTGATCTAATTTCCACAGCATTTATTCCAACTTCCAAATTTTTCATCCATGTCCAAGTTTCACTCCCATAAATCATGGATAGTATCAGGATTGCATTGTACATCAACTGTCGATTTCAGAGATATCTTCTTAGAGGTCTAAGTGCACCGCCAACCCTTCTCCCAGCCAATTTCCTTCTTTCAATCTCTTTTTCACACCTTGCATCTCTTCTAAATAAATTACCTAAATAGACATACTTCCAAGTTCTCGACATTCACTTTCACACAACATTGCGTTCTTAAATCTTCTCTTTCAAAACAATGGAAATAAATAAAAAGCACATATAATGCAGTATCTGTGATTTTTTTCAATCTTCTATTACAACATGGTGGAAGTGTAGCAATTTTTATTTTCAATAAAGAAACAAATGCTAGGTCATTAGCAAATAATATCCAGTTTTTTTACATATTAACGATGCAGATTATATTTACGTTATATGTAGGTATGTACTCATCCTCTGTAAAAATCAGCCCATAAACGAAGAATTGATTTTCAAACAAACAAAAAAATATTCTACTTGTTCTTCAATATAATCATGTATTCCTTGTGTTAAAACTTATCAAAACTCTTTATAAAATGAACTTCAATTAAGTATAACTCCTTAATAGCAATGTTATATATACGATTCTGTTTGCTGGCGGTTTTAAAAATCTTTTATATAAAGAAAGTTTTCAAAACTCCTTACACTTCATTACAATAATGAATTTCTTGTATTAAAACTTACCAAAACTCCTTAAAAAATAACTGCAATGAATATTATATAAATTATCCATCCAATCAATCTATTTCATACGATATATTTTACATTCGCAACAATCAATCCACTGACAGTTCTTTCAAATGTTAATTAATAAAAATTCAAAAGTAGAAGAAAATTATATTGTAAAAAGTACTAAAAAGATTACCTACATTCTGTGTTTTCTTTAATTTTCTAATTTCTCATGCATTTTTCTTATTTTTTTCTATAAAAGGACATTGTCTTGATAAATGCCTACACGACAAAAAAAGAATAAGCGAAATCGGTCCAGCCGTTTAGGCGTGATGCGATGACATCGGGAAATAGCTCACCATTGTTATAGTTTTCTTAAATTTTCTAATATTCCATGAATTTTTCTTAATTTTTTTCTTCTAAATCAACCTTCTCCCGATAAGAGCCTACACGTCAAAAAAAGAATTAGCGAAATCGGTCCAGCCGTTTAGGCGCCATCCGATGACAACGCGAAATAGCTCTCCATTTTTATATATAAGATTAACACAACATTATTTCAATAGGTAGGTACGCACTAAAAATATAAAAAAAAATCTCAGAAAAACATATAGTTTTCTGTTTCTTACAACAAGAACACGTGTAAGGATGAGAACCGGTTAATGTCTTTCTCCGAATTCATATTTTGAGAGAAGTATTTTTGGTAAAACTAACACAGGAAAATAAAAGAAAGCATATTATTTTCTAGAAATGAAAACAATAATTTTAATTTCTGATTTCAGCCCAATATTGGTCTTTTATTGAAATTTATTACAATTTAACGTGTCAGAATACGCATCAACGGACTTATGTGATATAATAAAATAAATAAAAATATATAAGTACAAAAACATCGATACATACTTTGTAGTGACATATTTGACTGGTAAAAATACTTTGTCTGGGAAATAGCCCGTAGTGGTTTGTTCCATTTAAAAATCGAACATAAGTAATGAATTATGAATTGTTATAGTCATTAGTTGTTACATATTCGTTAAGATCTAGTCCTGTAAAATGGTCACAAGAATCTAGAAATTATTAGAACATTGTGCTCCAACAATAAAGATGAGACATTAAAAAAATGGATATATTCATATCCTGGCGCCACATTCATGACAGCAGTCGCAGTCTTTAAATTTGGTTGCTCTCTTGTTCTCAATAATTTTCTCTATATCTACTTGTTGCTTTATATCTACTTGTTGTATACATGAGATTTTTCGACATGTTGAACATGTCGAGAATTCTCATGATTAGGAGTTTCGTAGACTTAAACATTACCACCTAATGGCGAACGCTGTTAACGTAAAGTGATCACACTAAGCCACCTTCGAAATAACAGTAGAAGACGGTCGTAAACCCGTAGTGGTTTGTTCCATTTACAAATCTAACATCAGTAATGAATTGTTAGAGTCATTAGTTGTTATATAAAAACCATAATACTGTTTAAACTTATAATCTAAATTACTTAGGGTCGAATTTCGAGCACTGGCCGACCACTCTTAACATTAATCATGCTATTAAAAAAATTGGGGGAACAAAAGAGCTACAACATGATTTAAAATATGAATCCAAAAGTCTTTAATTTCTCAGCATAAAAATATTCCTGAAGAATTCCTCTTTAATAATAACTTTTCTCGGAAGGTCTTAATCAAGGTTGCTCAACCATAGGCCCGCGGGCCACACAATGGCCCGCGGACGCATTTTGAATGGCCCGCGCAGGCAAGATTCAGAAATTCCCGCCAAGTTAAAAATCCATTTATAATCAGTGTAACATAATAATTAGTTACCCTACCAATATCCAGTTGGAACTCACTGAACTGCATAATCATTGTGCGTTAAAAAACCTTTTTGTGAAAAAAATATCTTAGAAAGCACAAAATTTCTTCAGAAGAGTTTGCAGATTTCTTGACATTGGTGCCAAAAGAAAGCTTTCCTGTAATAACGGACCTGGCCTCACAGTTCTTATGTATTTTCGGATCAACATTATGTGTGTGAAAAATACATTCAATATACCGCGCTTCACTAACGGAGCAACATATTTCTGACTTGGTGTTACTGTTGTTAAATAATAAATGAGAACAAAATCGTGTTTTATTGAGTTAGCAAAAGAGGCTCTTTGTTTTTATATTTTTATTTTATAACTAGCTTATACCCGTCTTGCTTTACGTTTTTGATTCCGATTGTCAGGCTTGATCGGTAGGTAATTAAACAGGTTCTAGTCTAGCTTCCCATTGCTTAACAGACCTCTATAACTGACATAAGCACAGGAAAAGAAGAATGACACTTTTAAAATTTTTGTTTCACCGACCTCATAATATTATACGAACCTACCGACATAATTTGCAAGTTTTCATAGAGAGAGAGAGAGATAGCTCTGTGGTTTGAATCTTAGCTACATTCCCTAATGTGTGATAATTAATTAGGCTCTCCACCCATAGAGGGTGATTTGCGCTATCTGTCAAACTTCAAAATGGAGGAATCATTTTGCAATTTTTTTCATTAAATCTTTATTTATTGAGAATAATAAGATTTGAATAACATTTATATGTATAACAAATCAATCTACAATTATTTTATTACATTTTCATACCGTAATACCAAGATTCCATTCAACATTTACATGAGTAATTTTGTTTCCAAAAGATGGCTTACTGTCTTTTTGAGAAATTCGTATGAAGATCCTAAAAAAATAGAGTTTTTTAAATAGCTCTAAATATATTAAAGTTAATGCAGCAAATTGTATTTAAGAACCTTCTCAAGCAAATTGCACCGCTCTGCGCAGATTCATATCTGACGTAGCATTTGTATTTTGAGCGTGATGTTCACATATACGATAGAAAGCACACAAACATTTCTGAATTATTATGTAGATATACAAACAGTGATAATATTACAAATAATGACACAAATAGTATGGACAACAAAAACACCAGTAAAGTATATTCGTAGACATTAACAGCGAGTAGGTAAGAAGTAAGACAAACAACAGAAAAAAAAAACTTATGTACAATATGTGCAGGCTCAGCTGGGGATAATGGGAAGAAGGATAAGGGTGAGGGATAGAAATAAGCAAGAAGATTTTAATAAACACCATATGTTTTTATTGCATAGATAAGTCTTAAAAGTATTAATTTTTGGCGGATCACAATAAGTCTTTAGTGGCCCGCCAAAAATTTTCGAATCATCCGACTTGGCCCGACTGATAAAAAACTTGAGCAGCCTTGGTCTAAATGAATGTTCATTTATTTTTTTCTTCGTTCAAAGTCTTACACACGCAATTCAGATGTTAAGTGTTTTTCTATTTTCTGTTCATCCTGATGTTATATCATTATATTATGGGTATCATTAAAATTTAATGTTTTTTGAACAGGCTATTTAACCACATTGTTCATAAAAATATTCCTTTGTATTACTAATGTAGGTATTTCTTTAAAGTAAGATTTTTTTACTTGAGCAATACACATAACGAAATTCAATATAGGTACCTGTGTAAGTAAGTATGTTTAAGAAATGATATTCTTGATTTATACATATATAAATAAAAAAAAAACAATAAAATCTCCCTTAACACCCCTTTTAGTGGCATAGGGAGGTAACCAAAGCTCTCAATTGCTCTCGAACTTGTGCAATATTCATGACGTCCTCCCACACCATGTCCAACTCCCTCAGCTTTTCTTCGAAGGAGGGAAATACGGTATCAAAGGGTATTTCTTGTCTTCGAGACCCTGATCGGTGGAAGAACAGCGCTCTTCTCGACCAACTGTCATTCAGCATCCTTAAAACATGTCCCAGCCATTCCATCTACTCTCCAGGATGGTAGATGTAGGTGGGACGGCGTATAGTGTCGTTATTGATGTGGTGGTACCATCTTATACCTGTAAGTAAATATTGAAGTATATTTTTGCGGTTTGAACTGCTTTTATAGCTAAAATAATGTACCTAGTTATCAATGTAGTTTTAAAAATGAACTCATATTTTTTCCAACGCTGTGGGTTCATAAATTCTAGCCAAATTCTATCCATTGATAAAATTTTAATAGAAACTGCAGTTACCTATACGTAGGTAATGTTCGTAGAAAACAAGTACCTACCTACTTAAGCTGAATTTAGTTGAAACTTAAACTTAGTTGACTGTGTATACCCAAGCAAATCGTATTGACTGAGCATTTCAAGCTATGCTTAAATAATTCTGCTAGACATACCTACCAATATTAATGGCGCCAGGTGAGATGGTTGCAACTCGGCAGATTCTCAAACTTTTTTTAAACAAGAAAATACATCGTTTAAAGTTTCATACCCAACATAACACTTTTGCAACTCTCGAATTTTATTGGCATCTAACCACCAAACATATAAAATTAGCCTATGTTAAAACTAGCGATCTGCCCTATCTTGGCACGGGTAGATTGGTATTTTAAAAATAGTTATTATAAAGAAACCTATTTTTTTTTTCAAAACTTTCTATAGCTTATTTCAATCTGGAATAATGTTGCATTTTAATGGTTCTCTCCCAACGGCTTTGAAAAGTTATAGTAAGTCGGTACATTATTTTATTCTGTCATCACACGTTTAAGCAGTGCACGCGATGTAAAGAATTGCAGTTTTAGCATGGATCCCTAATTTTTTTGAAAATAGAATGCCTATCATTGTAACCCGGAGATAGTGTAGTTTCTCAATAGTGAAAGCATTTTTCAAATCGGTTCAGTAGTTTGGGAACCTATTGTAGGTGTGAAATTCAGAGAAATCTATATTGCTTATGACATTTCTAAAGACACCATGCATGGTTCTATTTTCACTTTTTTTATTTTCAAATTATTGAAAAAAAAAACATTTTGAGAACCTTTGTTTAAACTTAGAAGAAAACTTAAGTTGAAGTTCCATTTCGAACTGGAATTAAATGTGTATATCTGTGAGATGTAATAGAAGGTTCATGCTATTCCCTATTTCAGAATCTAATTTCAAAGATATCCGATTGCATCCTGGAGAAGACGGGAGAATAGTGGCTTATGTAAGGATCAATAATAATATTATGAAGTACAGAAGCCACGATGACATTACGTCTACCTTCGTCTATTGCAAGAATTTAATATGAAACAAATAAAAACATGAAAGATATCATGGATTTCTGTATAGTCTAGATTGTGATTTTATACAAATCGCAATCAACATAAAAATAATGTTTCCAGTAATAACATTTTTATTTCCAATTATTGTTGTTTCACTAGCGAGCTACGATTATATGACTTTATAACTTTGAAAAAAAAAATCAAAAGATGGCGATATAGTAGAAAATAAGTAACATATGAAGTATGTAAAGTTATTTTATATGGTATTTTTCAGACAATAAAATATAGCAAAAGTTGTAGCAACAGGTACTTTTTTTGGGAGCTCCTGGTCATACATACGGAACAGATGTCCTAGCCAGCGCAGTCTGTTAATCTCAATGAACTTGACTACGCTGACATCCTGGTATATACCATAGAGCTCGGCGTTGTATCGTTTTCGCCATACTTCACCATCTTTATTTAATAGGTCCATATATTCGGCGAAGGATCTTTCTTTCGAAGGCATCCAATCTATTTTCATCCTGCTTGGTCAGTGTCCAGGTCTCTGAGGCATATGTCAGTACTGGTCTAATCAGAGTTTTATAGATAGAGCGTGGCTTTCGTCTTTCTGGATAGTACTAAAGTTGTGCTACAAGACCGAAGTAGCAGCGATTGGCTGCAAAAATCCTCCTTCCAATCTCCACACTTATTATCGCAATGGATGATAGAGCCGAGATACACAAATTGCTCCACTGTTTCAAAGGTGTAGTTACTGATGGTTATTTGGGATTTGCCGATTCCGGGTATAGCATTGTAAATATCAAATTTACAGAATTGTGCAACAGCAAATTTACAGAGTTGATTTTAAGGTAAGTATTTTAAGTAAAGAAATTAAATTTGCACGATTTCTGGAAACTATTAATTGGATTGATGATTTTGTTTTTAAATCTTTAGTTTTGATTTGAGTAATTCAAAGATTCATCCGTTTAGAGCAGATGATTCCCAACAATTCCGCAAACATTTTCTGGATGTAGAACACCGGCGTAATGACCTCATACATTTTTTCCACGGGGTTTCTTTCATAATCCGAAGTGCTTTTTATTTATTACTGACGGCCTTTCATATCTTTCCTCCCTGCTACCCTTCATTTTCTCCCTCGGATCAAAAACAAAAGAATAAATGAAAATGTTTCTTTTTTGTCACTGAACAAATAATGAATGTCGCGTGTATTTTTTTTTATCTTTGGATTTTTTGTCCTACTTCAGTATTTGCTAATGCAAAACGAAGGATTATGTTATACTTAAGTACTTGTACTTATATACTTTATAGCGAGGGCTTTGCTGTGACAAGTATTAATACGAATTTCGTATCAAAAGGTTTTGTTTTAAATAATATGAATTCGTCGTTTGAATACTATATACCTAATAAAATTATAGAAAAAATAACAACTAATGACTCTAATAATTCATGACTAATGTTCGATTTTTAAATGGAACAAACCACTACGGGCTTACGACCGTCTTCTACTGTTATTTCGAAGGCTGGCTTAGTGTGATCACTTTACGTTAACAACGTTCGCCATTAGGTGGTAATGTTTGTCTCCGAAACTCCTAATCATGAGAATTCTCAACATGTTCAACATGTCGAAAAATCTCATGTATGCAACAAGTAGAAAATAATAATAGAATGAAAAATAGAGATAAAAGTTGGAAATTGTTGAGAACAAGAGAGCAACCAAATTTAAAGACTGCGACTGCTGTCATATAATATTATGTTTATAAAGTAAAACGATGACCCATGGGATATCATTCCTTCACTTTGCTGTCTTTTCTAGTGATAATTGTGCAACAGATTATTAAAAGGCAGTTGAGCTGATCGGTCTGGGGTTAAAAATCGAAACTTGGCTACACCGCAGAAAACTCAGCTAAATCCAGTTGACTTAAATGGTCATTACCACGAAGATTATATTCTAAAGACCCGTAATATCGGAAAAAAATTTATGTGACCTTCTATTATTAAATCGCCCTAAAACATTTTTGTCAATTTTCTGATTCGACTTTGTTTGAGACACAACATTTATTTTTTAATTTATGGTAGGTATAAAATTGGATAAAACAAATTATTACATCTAAAACGTACACTATTCAACAATTTTAATAAAAATAATGAAGGGTGTATCTCAATAAATGGCGTCTCTGTGACCAATTATATCGTGACAATTGGAGTTTTTCGAAAAAAAAAATATTATAACTCGAAAACGACAAAAAATAGTAGAACATACATTGAGATTTTTGGATAGCCCTAGGGGTCCTCTATCCCTGGTTTACCGATTATCCATACTTTTTGGGACACCCTGTATAATAGGAAAATTATAATTAATTTGCCTGACATTTAGCTTTCCGACCATAAGCAAGCGGTTGCCATATTTTCATTTCTTCATCTGTGAACTCATCTCCGCCTCTTTAGAAGCCTCAAAGACATCATTTGATCATATTTTGCACATTCCAACCCATGCCAATTCCATCGCTCAAACTTTCGGAACGTGCTGAATTGTCATAAATCCTATGTATCCACACATTAAGAAATACAATCAAAGTCATTTAACAATCATGTCCTTGCATTTCGAGAGGATCATTATTTACAGAACTTTCATCCCCAAAAGGTTCCATATTTCAAGAAAGATCGGACACGATTTTTAAAGTCAGTTTCTGTCGTAAAAATTCTTGTATCAAAGTAATCGATAAACTTATACAATACAACATTTTAATATGTTGTCTGTGGTATATATACAACTAGCTGACCCATCGAACTTAGTCTCGCCTTAATGTCAATAAAATATTGCTGGGTAACATAACACACATGACTACTCTGTAAAAAAAATCAAAAGTTATGTGGTTATTATGAATCAGCTATTTCAAAAGCACAAAACTCACCCGTTCCATACTATCTTTAGTAATATATTATTTCATACTATTTTCCATCCATTTTTCGATTTTTTAATAGTTGTTGTTATTCTGTTATCCGGAGCGGAGAAGAATCTAGTAAATTAAACACGATAAAAATCTGTTCAGCCGATCTCGAGTTATAAGTGTTAGCACAAACCCGACTTTCTTTAATAATTATTGATGTTAACAAATTATAAAAAAACTTGAATAAGTACCATAAAAAATGTCTTAACAATCTTTTTAATTATTTCAATCATTATACCGCCATCTGTGTAAAAATAGGAATTACATTTGCTTTATAGAATCTTTCTACCAAAATATCAATCTATCAGACATCTCCCTATTTCCCCAACCGATGACGAACCCGTTCCATACAAACTTTAATATTATATTTTACCTAAGTTCTTATCGATTTATTCAACTTTTTATTAGTTATTCTGTAATCCGGAGCGGAGAAGAATCCAATAAATCAAACATCGGGAGAATCTGTTCAGCCGATCTCGAGTTATAAGTGTTCGCACTAACCCGACTTTAATTTATATTACGGATATCAAGGTAAGTTTGGGAACCTCGTTCGCCTTCAATGACTCTCAAACATTGAAAAGAGCCGATGTAAGCTCGCTTGAAGTATTTCACAAGTGCTATCTATATCTCTAGTGTCAAGGTTGACTGAGCGAAGATACGGCGTTGATTCCAGGGGTATAGTAATTACAATTTCACCTTTTCTAAGAAGGTGCTTCAAAATCACCTACCCGCATAAAATATTTATTGCGACCGCGAACTCGCAATCTTTTTTAATGAGGATAAACTTTTTGAGGTTAAAAATTTTTTACGCAGATTATTTTTTTTTTCAAGTTTAAAATAAACTCCTCTGAATAATACACGATCAAAAGTAGGGCGAAGGAATGGAGTACAAAGCTCGGCTTTCCATTTTATAAAATTCTTATTATTTCTTAATATTCCATAAACATGGATTTAACGAATCAAAATTTTGAATTTTTGTTTTATTTTGATTATTTTAGTTTAATGCTGACCCTTTTGGAGCTTAAGTGAAATTCTTGGAATGTATTACAGTAGTTATGGAGATTTTATAGTAATAATAATAATATAATAATAATAATATAAAGCCTTTATTGATAATATATACAAATATAAAAATAACATGCTTACAGATAATAATTATTAACAACTAAAATATACAAACAAGATACCTCCCGAAAATGAGTATATACTCGTGCTTCGGGAGGGAAAATTAGTAATTCTCCCGTTCTTTATAACGACCCGTTGTTAAACAGTATCGAAAGCTTTTTTGAAGTCTATTGAAAAGTTCTCTAGTAATAATTCGTACTATATCATATTTTAAAACCAACTGGCTGTCGCATATTATATTTTATTATATTCTATTTTGTTTATCTGTTGGGTGTTTTTTCTTCTACTAGCAGCAAAACCTGTGGTTAACAGGCGTGGAAAACACTCATTATTTACATTGTTACATAAAGAGTCTCAATTTTACTTTGCCACGCTAAGAACCGTGGACGATTTGACATTATTTATTCCCCTAGCAGTTGTATCTAGGAATCTCTGATCAAGTATCAATATTTCCCGCGAATAATCTGTTATTACTAATCGTCAAAGCAACCATCGTGTTACCGACGAACATTACAATATTCCCATTACAATATAATTATTAAAAAAAATGTATGAAAAATATTTTGCGTAGGTTAAGATAGTTTCAACGAATATACCTTCGAACTTTACCAATTATTATGTAGACTAGCTAATACCCGTCTTGCTTTACGTTTTTAATTCCGATTGTCAGGCTTGATCGGTAGGTAATTAAACAGGTTCTAGTCTAGCTTCTCAATGCTTGACAGAGCACAGAAAAAGAAGAATTACACTTTCACAATTCATAAAAAGAGAGAAGAATAACACTTTTAATGTTTATAAAAAAGAAAGAAGAAAAATTATAGTCTGTCAGTCACATGGAAAAAAAAATGCATGTATCATAATATGTTACATCTCACAATTGATTCAATTTCACTGTTCAATCGAAGGGTAAAAAAAGCTGCTAACCTAGGGTAGCCCAGAAATCATAGTAGGTATATTATAACAGCCAGAAGACAATTATTATTATCTGCTTTAGAACTAAGTATTCAATATTAATCGGTACTTTAAGGGGGACCCACGAAAGTTACGGACCTCAAATTTTACGTGCTCGTGTAGGAGCATAAGACCAACCCGTATACTAAATTTTATGAAAATCGAAGAATTTTTTTTTTCATTTTTAGCCCTTTTTCTAGAACAAGTGAAATTTTCTTTGGATACTTTAAGAGGGTTCCCCTGAAGGTACAGATCTCAACATTTTACTGGCTCATCTACATCGAGCGGCTAACCGTTCTACCAAATTTCAATTAAATCGGATAAGAATTACTATGAGTTATGGGTGCGCACACATTTTTGGTGTACGCGTACGGGTCCGCGGAAATTTTTGAAAAAAAAACTTTTTTTGCATTTTTGGAATCTACACCCTCGAAAACGTGGAGAAAATTAATTTCAGCGAAATCTATTTTTTTTTTGATCCGATCACAAGACTCATTTATATTCCATATACTATGAGTAAAAATAATTTGATAATCATATTATACGAACCTACCTACATAATATGCAAGTTTTACTCTCACTATGGTATGAGTCTTAACTACATTCTCCACACCCTCTATGTGTGGAATGGTACAAGTTTTATTTTTTACTTTTAAATACGTTTTTATTCAGTGCAACATTTACATGAGTAATTTTGTTTTCAAAAGATAGCCATCTGTGTTTTATGGATATTTTACTATCAAGATTTCTTAATTTTAGAAATTTATCAATAATAACTGCAGCCCGATTCACGGAAAAGTTTAAGTCTAAGTTTAGTTCGAAGTTCGAACGAAGTTCGATTCAAACCCTCCGTGAATAGGTACATAGACTGTAGATAGTCGCCGCCTACAATTATTATTACCAGCAGCCCTATTCACGGAAAAGTTTGAATCGAACTTCGTTCGAACTTCGAACTAAACTTAGACTTAAACTTTTCCGTGAATCGGGCTGCAGGTCAGAAAAGGCACAATGAGCCTTGGACGCCTTCAAGCGCAATGGAGAGCTCTTGATGCCTCCCCATGCTCCCGAGTGGGGCTTAGGCCCCGCATTGTAAGTTCCCAATCATCATGGATTAACTCTTTTATTGACTTGTTCCCATTGTTTTTTGACTTTTAGAGATGTTAAAATCGGGCCTGTAGCTGTTGTCACGCTTGATCACTAATGTGACGAAGTGTTAATGACCATTCGCGGGCATTAACACGGATATAAGAAGGTATATGTGCCATTATGCCCACATGTCCTATTTTGTTATACTTGCCCCAATTTGTATTTTCATGAATGTGCTTTTTTATTGTTCTACCTCTGACGAGTCTTAGTACCTAGAGAAGGTCAATGGACGATAATTGAAATAAATAAATAAAAAATAAATAAATTGCTGGTTGGTTTGGTGGTTGTTGGCGGCGGGCTTGATTTGTCCGGGGCCGGCTTTTTGGTTTAATTGCTTCGATCGAGCTAGGAGGTCGGTTTCGTGCGGGTCGGGTTTACTGCGGATTGGTCTCCACCGGGCTGGCTTGCGGTGTGCGGGGTGTCTTAAAGGGAGAATGTGTGTGTGTATCAATAATAACTTAAAATATATTTAAAGAAATGGATTTGTATTTAATATTACCACAAATGTATTTGCGAACAACTGCGAAGAACAAAATCCAACGCAGAACCTACGGTTTTCGCGTGATGCTTCAATATACAAAAAAAGAAACAAATATACATACATACATACATACATAACTAAATTAAATTATGTAGATTCGATGATTTGATTCTTACAAATCAGGGAAAAAACGTAGAGTTTCTCCCTAGACACATTGCTTTTATCCAATATAAACGTTTTCCTGGTAATATTTCACATATTACGTCAACGGATTATGGTGTTTGTGTGAACGCCGCGTCAATGTGAAATAACGAGCATGTTGACAAACAACATCTATATGACGTAATGTTTGAAGCATCGTCAAACTTTGACGTGGCATCCCAAGGGGTTTGTCGTCTTTCCGCAGAACAAAGTGCTTTGTGTTGTCAACGTCAACAGTTCTTCTTTTGTAATCAAACAAGAATGTGCGAAATATTTAGAAATATAAAAAAGCTACGCGTAGACTATTAACAAAATTCACACACAGATGCCGTTAACATCGCAAAATTAGATCCACCGTATTAATTTTAAAATTCCATATGAAATTTCCCACGTAGCGAATATGCGTATCTCGTTTAGTATTAGGGTATGAGGTATCAGTCTAAAGGTCAAAAGAATAAGATGCAGTTTTGCAATAATAAACTGTTTATTAAAAGAAAGTTCATAATATTACGATAATAATTAATGAAATATATAGAAATGCGTGGGTGCCATGTATTAAGCGGTGCGTGTTCTTTGAAGACTATAATAATATGATGACTTGGTGAAGACTCTTGTTGTGCAGTATTGAAAGATTGACAGGTAACTACCAGGTGACGACATCGTAGAGAAAAACTATTGGTGGATGATGTCGTCATGTGAATTTTCTCCGAACTTCCCACTGAGGAAAAGTAAAATTGATACCCGCCGTTTAAAGAGCGATATACCTAACTGATTTATAGAGCAGTCATGCAAAATTTAGCTTCCAACAGATCATTGAATTTTCACTTGCAATAATTAACTTTATTTTTGTTTTGTTGCAGGTAAATATTATTTTTCATCAATATTTCTAACATCAAAACTGCCTTAGGATGGGGTAAGTGTTTTGAATCAAATTTCGTAATGATTGTCCTTTTGCTTTAATTATTATGAACCCTCTTAGGGGGACAGATAGACAAAATGGTGACCTTTGATTCAATTTCAATTTGAATTCTTACGAAATTACTCGTTTCGACACTTTGCCTATTTTGAATAGACAATCAAAGAACACACAGATACAGTTATTATAAAGTCAAAAGGGTTTGACATGTCTTTATCCCCGTGTAATGTCTGCACTTAATTAACAGCACAACATCCCGAACGATGTTCCGATGATTGTAGGGTTGCTGGGGGGGGGGGGGGGGGGACGTCACCGCATAACCAAAAACAGAGGAGCGTCCCGACCCCGATTTGGAAGGTTAGTTTGTTGTGTGGCCGAACCCAAGTGTTTTTGACATCCTTTGTTATCTCTACTCCTAAAGCCTAAACAATCAAATCCCGACTATTAAATAATTACAATACGTAATTCGAATTGTTACATAACCTTTATCTCTATACATTTTTTATGAAAATGGACTTGGTGTGGGAGGAGGTCATAAGTATTGCGCAAGATCGAGCGCAATGGAGAGCTCTTGTTGCCTCCCTATGCTCCTAAGTGGAGTTCAAAGGGAGATTTGATTGATTGATTGATTTTTGAAGGCTCAGAAGACTTTCATTGTACTTACCTTACTGTGCACAATAGCGATGCGGGAAATAACTGTTATTGGATCACTGGAGATTGTTCGTGTTTTTCAGTGTTCTGTTGTTGTTTTTCCTTAATTCCCTATTAAAAAATGGAGGGCTTTTTTTCTTTGTCATCTCATTACTCGTGAACGACTTTACCAATTTCGCCAATTCTTTTTTTCTTGTGTTTGCTATTGTCAGGAAGAGGTTGTTATGAAAGACAAATTGAACATTACGAAATTCAAGAAAACTCAGCGTAGATAACCTTCTTAGAACTTTTGACAGTATAAACATTTCTAATTTTGAATTTATATTGCCCTTTGATATCTGTAAGTTGATTAACTGTTGGTGAGATCATCAAAATGTGCCCTGTAAACATTGCTTAAAACAGATGTATCGGTCGGAGTTTTATTGTGCCACCTCTATTGTCAACTGCAATATTTGTAACAATGCCTTTTCTAACAACGGGGTGTTCGTTTTATATATTATCATGTTTTGCTATTACACTCTCTCGTTGCCAGGGTGGTTGTCCTGCTACTATGATAGATGGGGAGATCGTCAAAATGTGTCCTTTAAACATAGTTTGAAACAGATTCATCGCTTGAAGTTTTATTGAGCCACCTCAACATGTCAACTGTAATATTTGTTTCAATGCTAGCTCCATACCAATCTTACATTTATTTTATACCATTCTAAAAATGGGATGCTCGTTTTATACATCACGTTTTGCTATAACACTCTCTCATTGCCAGGGTTGTTGCAAGCTGATGTCTAAAGTTCCTGTCTACACAAAATGGGGTACCTCTTTGGGTTATGTGTGAATATTTTCAAACAACAGATCTCACAACACCATTAGGTATCTATATTTGTATATGTGTGACCCTAGGAGAATCGCTGGGAAGTTCATTCAACATTCTCTCGTTTCCAGGGTGGTTGCCAGCTACTAGTGGCTAAAGTTCCTGCCTACAGAAAATAGGATTCTACTAAGCTTTTTGGATTACGTGTGTATATTTTTAAACAACAGAACTCACAAAGATGTGTATATGTGTGGCCCTCGGGGAATCGATGGGAAGCAGGCGGAAATCGCTCATTCAATCATTTAGTCTGCGTTGGCTCTCCACAGTCGCATGCGGGAGACTCACGGATTTGCCATCTGTAAAGCATTTGGGCGCACGCGTCCATGACCGGTTCGAATACGGTTAAGTTGAAACCGGGCATCTGGGAACCCACCTCTTGTATCAAACCCCGAAAATCTCCACATTCTGGAGGAGTGCCCTCGAAGAACTTTTAATGGCTCATTTATGGACATTCACAATGCTACCCCATAGGCTCTGCTATGGCTCAACGAATTGGATATTATTTTGTGATCTCCTGAGGCTGAGTGTAATGTGAACCTTTTTTATATCATGGCTCTAATTTAATGTGTTTTTTTTTTTACATTTTGTTCCTTTTATGACGCTGCTGACTGGCAGCTGATTTTCGATGCCATACGATCAGTTGGTGCTCTCATATAATATTTTTTTATAGAATGTTTTTGTTTCATTTCGAGATTATGCGTCCTAAATATCCCGACACCTTTTCGAGATCACGTTGAATCATTTCGACCTTCTCGAAATTTCCTTGGCACATCAGGATTATTTCCATGAATTATTATACTATAATATGTTCATCTAATTATTTAAACACACAAGTAAGGTGGATAATAATAAAATACTTATGTAATAATATGTTGTTTGGGGATGAGGGTAGGTTGCCATTGTTTTAATCTCTTCCATCAAGCACTGTATACTTTGATAATATGTAAATGGTTCTTCCACCCTTAACTGTCCAACTGTCAAAAAATAAGGGTCATTATTTTGTTCTTCTTCGTATGAATTAAACCCCTAACTTATCCAGACAATTTTAAATTATATGATAATGATATCTAATTCACACAGGCATGTTTTCTGTTATAAATCTTTTAATATTTTGGTTTAAAGCCCGCCATATTTTAAATTAATCAATTTTAACTTTAATTAGGTAGGAACTTATTAATAAAATTGACAATATACAAATCACACCTACTATATTTTTTTCTTCTTCGCATTTCTCCTGTGCAGAATCTTTGTTATACCTTACTCTCCTATACGAGTGTGTTAAGGGTTATCCAAGGTTGGTTTAGATTTTAGAATCACAGTTTGTTATTTTATTGGTCCCCAGAAGCGGAACGTAGTTCGATTTTTAAAGGTCTATTTTAAACGAGATAATGTTTCAACTTATATATAAAAAAATGTTTGTCCTGGTTTGGACTCTACAGCCATGTGACACCGAAGATAACAATTGCTAGATTCCTGTTTTGTTTACCTAACTCCTAGATAGGTAAACTTTTCGGCTTTGAAATAATAGGATTAATTTAAAGAATGTACCAACCGCTTTAAAAAAAAGACGAAGAAAAATGCCTAAATAATTCACATTTTTTAAAGATTAATTTCCGTGTATTTTATTCGCACATTTCGTTTGATCAAATGTTCAAAATAACACGTTGTTTAATAGTAGTATTATGTGATCTTATAAGTAACAAGTAGTGTGTTATAATTGTTGTAATATGCGCTGTTTGTGTAATGTGAAACTTTGTTGGAATGTTCAGTGAAATTATTCATGGGAGACATCACAACACGACGTTGTCGACTGTACGTAATAAGCTCACCATTAAAGCTTGCGGGGCCAAAGGGCAATGCCCTAAGAGTGTCATTCAAACACTGTTAGGGGTACCTACTTATCATTATATTCAAAAGTCCTGCACATTAGTAAATATATACATTGTAATGGGGGAATTTATAGGAAAATTAGCTTGTTCCATGTCCGCTCTCTAATTGTTTGCGCCCTTTTTCCCTATTCCTGTATTGTTTCTTTTGTCCTGGCAACACAATCCCAAAAATATTTTATCAAAAATTTATCCTACCTACAACCTACAGTTAAAATTGAATCGCTACCCGCGCAACAAGTACTCTTACGCAAAATTCGCTGTAAAAATAACCAAATTATCTCAAATCAAAATAAACCTTATACAAAACTATATAAAATATTGTGAATTCACAAGTGTCAATATAGACGAGGATTGAAATCAACGCGGGAAGGTCAAAGCAGGAGATCAACATTGAGGTAGGTTTCCTATTTTTCCTTTCCAATTAAAAATTTACCGCAAATCCAGCAACCAACGAAAACACTAATGTAGCAACAAGTTTCTAATTTCAACAAAAAATGATGCCGTTAAAATTGACAAATTAATGGTCAAAAAGTATAAAAATATTAGACGGCAAGAGTTGTCGACAGTTGCCGCTGATTTCAAAGTTTAAATTATTGTTATTTTTAAGATAACATAACATTTTCCCAATTAAGGCCCCCTGCACACCGCAAGCCAGCCCGGAGGGGACAAATCCGCAGCAAACCTGATCCGTACAAAGCCGACCCCTAGCCCGATTGCCAAAAAGCCATCCACAGACAAATCAAGCTCGCGGCACTTCCCCCCAAACCAATCCACAATGCGGGAGGCCTAGGTCCCACTCAGGATCAAATGGAGGCATCAACAGCTCTCCATTGCGTTCAAAGGCATCCGAGGCTCATTGTGCCTTTTCAGACTGGTTGAGGTAAGGACGTGAGTTAGTCATCCTCACGGTCCCGATCTGATTTTTCGATTTCCTGCCTTTTCCAAGATGCTCGAAAAACCAGCAAAAAAGAGCAGAAGTGCTATTCTTAGCCGGCAACCCATCGGCACATAATTTTTAAGTTATCTAAGAAAATTTGACATAAAACCGGAGAAACTACAAAACTTTTGGGTTCATTTTAAAGGAATTATGGTAATCTTATTGAAACTGTTGTTGCATGCAACGTGACATACATTGGTTACGTTACCGCGCGTTTTCAGATGTGTACAGGCCATAAATTAGGTTAAAACTCACTATCTTCATATCTGTAGTTTTTTGAGAATTTTGTACAATAACGGAATTGTTGAAGAATCCGCTCCTGTAGGTGCCAAATTTCACAGACATAGTGAAGGATATTTGGTAGAATACTTGCATTTTGTACATTTTAATCGTCGTTTTTTTTTTTAACAAAAGGTATATAATTTTATCTGAGCTCAGTGAAGAGTGTTTCAGTAGTGTTATTGATAAAAACCTTTCTCCCACATAATATAGTTACGGTGTGTGTAAGTGTTGGCAAATTGACCTTTTCCAAGTACCCACATGGGGGTGGACGCCAGAGATGAGAAGGCAGGGGATGTTTGTCAACAGATTAATTAACTTATTTTATTTATTAAGCTATTTAATTAGTCCTTTGAGAATTAAATACACGGCAATATTATGAATACTTTGAAAGAGATATACTATTTTAAAGTGCCCATTATGCCTTATTGAATATTTTTTGGAAATATAACACGTTCGGCGGCTCCTTTCACAGTTAGTTATGTTAAAAGCGTCAAATCGATATAAAATCCCTCTATGTGTGGAATATTAAAAAAAATGTTCGAATAACAATCGTTCGAATACTCGATTATTCGAAAAAAAATCTTTTTGAGATGAAGGATTAATCGAAATCCATGATGATATTGAGAGTTTATAATAGTTTATTCAGTATCAAAATAAGTTGACTGCCATAAACCATACGATGAAAGGAGGGAAATTAACGACACAAGAATAGAAAACATTCGATGAATTTGATGTTCCATAAAATGTTGAGTTAGAACAAATTTACTTTCGGACGATTTTCGAAGAACAATTTTGTTGTTGTTGAAAATACTGCGCATTCGAACAATATTTTGTTTCGAATCTAATCCAAATCCAAACACCTTTAAGACCCCACTTAGGGGCATAGGGAGGCAACAAGAGCTCTCCATTGCGCTCGATCTTGCGCAACGTTAATGACCTCCTCCCACACCATGTCCAGATTCAGCTCTGCTTCGAAGGAGCGGAACACAGTATGAGAGGGTCTTCCTCGTCCTCGGGACCCTGATGGGAGGAAGAACAGCGCTCTCCTCGGCCAACTGTCATTCGGAATCCTTAACACATGTCCCAGCCAAGTCCATCTCCTCCACATAATAGTAGAGGTGATTTTTGAGATGTTTCGAATAGGTTATTTTAATTAAATCATTACTTACCTAATGACAAGGACTTAGAGGAAGGCATACAAATATGGAATAGGTAACTCTAATGGAACACTGTTAAATCTATGCATTAGAAGCAGTGCCTGTTTATAGCCATCGTGCCGCGTCCCATAAGGGGTAGGCAGAGAGAACGGACCTCCACTATTTTTTTAAAAACTTCTTTCGTTTCTTCCACCGACATTGGTACCATTTCTCATACAATCTCTCCTTTATCTCTTCTTTCTCCCTAGCCTTCCTCTAGGACGGAATAGATCAATCAGTACTATCTATTGTACCTATATGGACATGGAAATTTAAACATATCATTCCCCAAAATAATTTCTTCTTTTTTTGTGAAACTTTCATTAAATAATGTCAATGGTATAACAACTTTCGCTGTATCGGTTAGTTCATCATAAAATGGTTGAATCGGCCCGAATAGTTCACCATGCTATTTTACACCTATACATACATACAACCTTTGTAAATAATTAGGTAGATACAGACGGACATAGTTTAATTTCTTTATAGTAGGTAGTTGGGTAATATTAATATCAACAACCATCTATCTAGGAACTGAGGCGTCGTCGGCGTCGATGTGCCGGGGTTGAAAGCGCCCCGTCGACTATGAGGGTGTTCCAGTGAATTCATCAGGTTTCGTAACTGCCTTGTTAGATTCATTATATTATTATACACACCATACTAGCTGATATCCGACGAATGTCATCTTCATTAACTCTCCGCTTAATGTTCCTTTTTTCTTAAATTTCTTATTTGATACATCAATAAGCCCGCCAATTTTGGTTTATTATTTTACCAATAATGTGTTTGTTATTATTATTATTATTATATCTTCCCCGCCTTCTATGATATCCTTCACAACACTCAATCGCAACGTATTATAACAATAATCGAGATGTTTTAGAAAATTTGGATAGTTTTAATGACATTTTTTTATGCCCGCAACGAGGCCCATTTACCTAAAATCGTGTCACATGGTACATAACACGGAAAAAGTGTGATATTTCACACAGATGTGATTATAATTACGATAAATTATAGATAACATAACCTAACATTGTCCTTTTAAGGCCCCCCGCACATCGCAAGCCAGCCCGGAGGAGACCAATCCCCAGCAAACCCGACCCGCACAAAGTCGACCCCTTGCCCGATTGAAGCAACCGATCAAAAAGCCGGCCACACACAAATCAAGCCCGCCGCGAATCCCCACCAAACCATCCCACAGTGCGGGAGGCCTAGGCCCCACCCAGGAGCATAGGGAGCAAATTATAGATATATAATATACTAGAGGTCCGCCCCAGCTTCGCACGGGTAGATAGATACTTAAAAATAATTTAGTTTTCATACAGATCCCTAACTTTTTCAAAATATTTTATAGCATATGTTAATCTGGAATAATTGCATTGCAATGTATCGTGTCACGTCACTTTACCACCGTGACTACTTTGCGCGGTATTTCTACTAAACAGTCCCCTCCCCGTTCCCGTACGCACTCTGCATCGGATAAGTTGAGATGATAAGAGACTGCTTTTTTCCAATACTCACATTTTTAAACTCGTGATAACTTTCGAATGGAATGTCCGAATTGAATAATTCAAAAAATTATACAAACATATTGAAGCAGACTTGAATATGAACTAATTTATTTTAATAAGGAGTAATACCAAGATACCAATAAAGAGCCTTTTCTAGAGGTGACATTTTATTGATTTTTTTAAAATAAAAAAACGCTTATTGTGGCATAACTATAATAGTTAGACATATGCTGTCGCGATACTTTTTGTAAATAATGATGTCTTCTACAAAATTGTAGTACATTGTTTTATTCTATCATCATTAGTTTTCACAGCGTTCGCGATAAAAATAATATTTTAGGTAAATTTTTTACACCTTGGGTTACATTATTGAAGTTTTCGTAGGTTACCCAATTTTTTTTGGAAATTAAATATAGCCTATGTTCACCGCCGATATTGTAGCTTCCCAAAAGTGAAAGAATTTTTTAAATCAGTTTAGTAGTTTTGGAGCCTATTCGATGCAAACAAACAAACAAAAAATCAAATCTTTCCTCTTTATATATTAGTATAGATAAAAATGGAGAGCTATTTCCCGATGTCATCGCATCACGCCTAAACGGCTGGACCTGGGCGTGTAGGCTTTTATCAGGAAAATGTCCTTTTAGAAGAAAAAAATTAAGAAAAATGCATGGAAAATAAGAACTTTACGAAAACAACCTTATTAGTACTTTTTACCTTATAATTTTTATTCCAATTTTGAAATTTTGACAGAAATTGTCAATTGGTGCGATTGACAGAATGCGCATGCAATAAACATGGTTTAAAACAGAGGCATCGATCGGAATTACATTGGTCAAACGATAATTAATTCTTCACCATACAAATTCGAATTCAATATTCATAGTTAGGACCACAGATCAACGTCTGTCGGGAAAACTAGTTTAAAATAAAATGCTGGATCTCAATATTCGAAGTAAACATTTTAAACTACTTACTAAATTCACGTTCGGTGGAGCATGTGGTCGCTAGAAAACCTCGCCAAGCATCTCAATCCTGGAATAGATCCAGGGCGTCATTCCAACTAAAGCCGGTACCCCGAAGGTCTTCATCGTAAGCTCTCTTGATGGTGAGTCTTGGTCTGCCACGTCTTCTTGTACCACCTGGTGTATAGAATAAGCTTCCATTATCTATGGACTTGGGGGACATATGTAGGACATGGCCGAGCCAGCTCAGTCTACGATTCAGGATAACCATTGTCATTGGAGGTTGCATCTTTCGTGATTGCATGTCGAACCACATTATCCCCATCAGGATTTGTCTAAGAAATTTATTTCCAATGCCTATAAGTTTGTTTCTGTGTGCTTTTGTTAAATGTCAAAACGCACACCCATGTAACAAATTTGGTAGGTGTAACACAAATATTGAAAATATGACATTTGGTTTTTACTGAGGAGTTGGTCGATCTCCATATATATTCCTTAAGTTGTTAAAAGTTGATCTCGCCAAAGCGACAGCTACACATTGGTGTACAATACTTGTATGCTGTAAAACAAAAATGTCGAATAAAAGCAATAAGAAAAAAGTAGAGGATTCACAGACACTGCCTGTGACCACGGAATCTATATGTTAAAACGTGAAGGAAAAAGTTTGTTGTGACCATTTTTACAAAAATTGCGCGGACGGTGGGTATGAAATTTCGCACACTTATAGTTTATATAGAGAAGGAGTGGAGATGCCAATAATGTGAAAAAAAATATAATAAATCACTACTGTAATGTTATGTATTTCATACTCACACACACTTTGACATTGACACATACGCATATATCCTTTTGTTTATCTGTGGTCAAATTGAGCATAGACTTATATTTTTTGTCTTTAATAATAAAAGATTTTTTTTTATATATCAAAATTTCAAATTTGACGTACCTATCCATGTTTTTTTTTTTAAAGTGAAATAGCGCTAGCTCAGTCTTTGACAATGAAATCTCAATAATGTTCAAACTTATAATTTAATTTAGTTATGGTCGAATTTCGAGCACTGGTCGACCACTAGTTTTTCTTAAACGCGTGTGACGGATGGTAGTTACCTACAGCTACACCATATTACGTTCTTGCAGTCGGGTATCTTGCAGGTAGGTACCTTATGGGGAAAGAGGGGGTTATATCCCTCATGTCCTCATACGCGTATATTATATCTTCGCTCCCAATTATACACCGTAAAGCCTGAGCGGCTTAAAGGGGCTTTAAAAGTACGCTGCACAGGCTCTATTGTTTAATTTATTACAATATCAGGAAATTTAAAGATATCATTTGCGATGAAAAGTTTAAGCTCACAGTTCACCGCAGATATGAATTCTGTTTTTACAAAAATTTATTAAACGTTTTAGTAAAATTGATAATTTAAGTTAGTGTGTCGTGTCATTGCAGTAAAATCTCAATACTGGAATTTCGTGTAGTTTTATTATGGCAATAACAGTTGTTTTTTTTACCCATCACGCCGATTCCCGAAAGGGGTAGGCAGAGAGTACGGACTTCCATTCTTTCCTATACAAACAAACCTCTTTCGCTTCTTCCAAACACATAACATTCCGCATACATGCTCTTCTGTTCCTGACTTGACCTTCCTTTAAGACGGCACCTATATGGTCGGACCATGTTATTCGAGGTCGTCCTCGTCTGCGTGCACCCATTCTTTCAGATTTATATTATATCCCTTTAGTCATTCTCTCTTCGTTCATTCTTTTTACATGCCCAAACCACCTTAATTTATTCTCTTTCATTCTAGTCACTACGCTAACATCCACTCCACATTCCTTCTTAATATTGCCATTCCTCACCTTATCAATCAGTCTCTTTCCGCATGTGATCTCATTTCTACAGCATTTATTCTTCCAGAACTTCCAGATTTTTCGTCCATGTCCAAGTTTCACTCCCATACATCATGCATGGTATCAGGATTGCATTGTGCATCAACTGTTTGTATGGATTATAAGAGATACGTTCTTATTTCTCATTAGAGGTCTGAGTGCACCGCCAACCATTCTACCAGATAGTTTCATTCTTTCAATCTCATTTTAACACCTTCCATCTCTGCTAAATAGACTACCCAAATAGACATACTTATCCACTTGTTCCAAGTTCTCGTCATTGAGTGTTACAATGAAGTCTTAAATCAATCAGCATTCTTCTCTTGTTAATTTACAAAAGTCAGAAAAGTCAGCATTAATTTGTGTCAATACGTTTAATAAATGTTTTTATTTTTTAAATATTTATTTTATTCCTAATCTCTTGTTGCTATATATATTGAGTAAAAATATTTTATCATCGGAACACAAACCGAAATAAACCCCTAAAGATAATAATGGCTCAATCGTCCAATACGCTCGAATTGCTTTTACAAAGGATTATTTCGAAAACCCCGAAATTATTCGCGCAATTCCGATTTAAATGTGAAGTTTTCACCATATCGAAGTATATCTAATTGAAATCGCCAATGAAACCTGCTGGCTAATCAAGGGTAGAATTTAACCTCGTGTTGTCCGGATCGTTCATATGGAAATGAGGCTTCATTACAAAATGTTTATATTAGTACGTCTGATGGGATTTTTGATGATATAGACAGATGCTTACGATATTTTTCTGAATATATGTATGTTCGATTTTATAGGACCTTTCGCTTAAAAAAAATATTCAATGCATTTTTTTGATAGTTCTCTCATGAAAACTTCCACGTCTATAAAAATAAGAAATTTTTGTTCTATCTAATTAAACTAATTGATTCAACTGTAAAAATTGTCCGTAGACGAGAAACCAACTAACAGATTTCTCACAACTATTACTGGGATCGCTTAAAGTGAACACAAAATTTCCGTATGACATTTTGGGTGTTCGGTTTGGTTGAGCGAATATACGGGTTCACCACTGTGGGTGAAGAAATATGGTTTTGGTATATGAATGGTTTTATTGATGCAATAACATAATATTATAAAGGAATGTAGAATGTACTAATAAGCGGGCGCCTAGTGGTGCACCGAGATGCACGTCGTGAGACGGATGGTGCGCGTTCTGTGTCAGCTCTATGAAGACTTGATTGTGACTGATAGTTGTGCAGCTTTGCGGGTGACGACATCATGGAGAAAAGCTATTAGTGGAAAATGTCGT
The DNA here is from genome assembly GCA_963576905.1 of Mystacides longicornis. Classification (NCBI taxonomy): domain Eukaryota; kingdom Metazoa; phylum Arthropoda; class Insecta; order Trichoptera; family Leptoceridae; genus Mystacides; species Mystacides longicornis. The sequence continues at coordinate 24,840,814 of OY756438.1, forward strand.
CATACGAAACATGGTCGCAACAAACCACTTTGCTTCAGTTGGTCCAATCTCATCAAAAGGGAGTGTTGGAGTGTTTTGAAGAAATTTAAGGAAGAAGAGTTAGAAGGGTTTAGAGTCCAAAGTAGAAAGCTTTTTGACATAGCTGCATGTAAATGTAAAGAATTTGTAAGATGAACTTGTTTTAGAGATGAAAAATTGCCAAAAGAGGAACAAATATTTTTAAATGGCTAACAGACTAATAGATTTAAGAAGAATGGGTCTAATTCAAAGAAAAAAATGGCAGAAAAGAAGATTAGATTAGAAGATAATTCAAATACACGAACTGCAGAAATTTCTTCTACTTTATACCCGCTAAAAAGGAAATCTGCCTTCTTGTTCGTCGGCCGCAGATGCTCTTAACACATATAAATTCCTCGTTGGAAGTAAAGAAAAGACGGCTAAAACAATTTTTGAATTATCGCAAAAGCCTACAGTAGTTGTACCAGAAGAACATATTTGGAACATAAAGGAGTCCAGTTCTGTTTAGCTTGGGTTCGTCATTTGGAAAAATAAACTATCACGACCATTGAAATGGATAATTTTTCACTTACACTTCAATGAGTTGCCATTGAAGCGTTTGTTTACCTATGCCGTTGGTCCACTTTGAGAAGATTGAAGATCTACCTGCACAAATATCAACAGATCTCAACGCAGACCAAAAATTTTACAGGAAATTACTACTGCTCTCATAAATGGATCCAGCACTCCTGATTCATTAAACAGTTAAGCTATCTCGTACTCGCTGGTTGTCAAGATCTAACCGTATTCTGCGTTTGTACATTTTTAGGGAAAATCCACAATAGAATCTTAACGTTTGTCATAAAATCATACACCCTTGCCCGGTTTGCCGTCAAAACACGGAACATCACAGCACTAGATATTTTATAACAAATTGTAATCGAAAGAACACTTTATTTTAATTAGAAAAAGTTACTTTGTACATCCAGGAACTTGTTGTTGAGTATGTTAACAGATTCACACAGATGATGATAAGCTCGATATTTTTAACAATGATAAAGTAGCAAAAAACTGCAATGAAAACATAAAAACACAACTATTTAGCTTTTCATACAAAAATATTATGTGTAGGTAATACAACGCTTACCGAGTCCAGGAGCCCGCAATAAAACACGAAAAATCTTTAAAATGTTAACAGGAGTGCTGGACTTTGTCCAAAGAATCTCCACGCTAATTGACGCTGGTTTGGTCATATTGCTTACAGTCTAAACAAATGACAAATGGCCAAAACAAATGCTGGCGACAGAGAACATCCTGCAGAACCCTCGATTACCTTGACTCTGATGTGAAAAAAAGATTTGGTTGGATTTTAGGATGGAGTATGGATACAGAAGACGCAAGATAGACTGCAGTGGAAGAACTTGGAGGAGGTCTACACGCATAGAAAGAAGAAGAGAATAATTAAAAAGTAAATTCCATTCTAAAAGTAGATTTATAAAATATCAGTAAATAAGTCGAACGAAAACAAGTATATTTTAATAATCTGAATTCCTTCTGTAATAAGGAAAAATAACATTTTTCTTATTTCCATCGGTTTTATTTCTTGTTGCTCCAAATTAAAGCGAAATCTAAAGAGAGAGAGAGAAAAAAAGAAGAAAAAAAAAACGGGACAACCTGAAAGCAAGTCCTAAGCAAGTGGAAGAAATAACAGATTAAGGAGTAATTGAAACGGATTTCTTTCAACCAGATCCTGGAAAAGGCAAGAAGATTTGTTTTATATCCACAAAACGTTTTTATATCTATGTGAAAGCTTTATTCTCGGAAAAGAAATGATATGATGTTGCGATGAAAAGATTAAGAAAAATAGAATACACACGATAGATGATACACAGAAAGTACACAATGGATGACCAAACCATTAAGACCGTAGAACTTCATTTTCTCAGAAACACAATACAATTGGAAATACAATGTAAACTTCCATTTTTATTCTACTTTTTAATATAGTTTGCCATTATTAAAAAAAAAACACTTTACATCTTCAAAGATGATTTATTTTCAATATATCCCTGAATTTTTGCTACTAAAAATCCTATCATTTTAGAAATATGTCCAAATCTTTCAAAATATTTTCGAAGGAATGGAAACCTCTTAATGTCCCTCGTCTCCAGAAGTCAGCGGCTCTTCCAGCTCCTGTTCTCCGCAAGAATTCTCATTAATTGTCATTTTTTTTGGCCCCAAATGATAGGTCTTATCAAGATTCACATCGTTTTTTTGGTCGTGTGAATCAACGTCCCTTTTGATCACTGATGCGGAAGAAATGGATGTATCTTCACCTAAGATCGTATATTTAGAGGCTCTAGGACTACGCTTAACATATAGCAAGGATTTTTTATGATGTTATGTAAACAATAATTATTCAAAGTTCTACGAGTATTTCGATATTGAAAAAAAAAATGCAGGAAAGGCATAGAAAGGGAAAATATAAAGGGTGGCTTTAGGTGACGTAGAAATAATAAACGCTGATACATATATTCCTACAGGTAAAGAGAGCCCTATAACTCAGAAGACCCTTAAAGACATGGTGGGATAGTTATTAGAGTTTTTTTTCAGATCTGCATCGTAGGAACAGAACATGACGTGAAAGGGTCTTTCTCGTCTACGGGTCTAGGAAGAACTGCGCTCTCCTCGGCCAGTTCGGCATTCGACATCCTTAACACATGTCCCAGACAAGTCCATCTCCTCTCTATAATGATAGAAGTGATGTGACTACGCTGGATGCGCTAGCGGATGTGTTGGAACCATCTTATACCCAAAATTATTATCCTGAGGCACTTCATTTCAAACGCGGAGTCTTTTCGTTCCTGGGTTTTGATCAAGTGCTAGGGCTCATACCTATACAGGAGAATGAGGATCACATACGCTTCAAACAGTTTAAATTTCGTCTTGACACTAAAAGTCGACGCTTTCCTTATTTTAGTCATGTTACCTATTAAACGCGATACTTGCCATACCCATGCCCATAAGAAACTCAGCCCGAGGTCACCAGTGGTGGTAATGGTTGCTCCCTGGTATTTAAATTTATCCACCCGGGAGACCTGGTGACCATCGATGGTGATCGGTAGCTGTTTATCGGGGCAGGCATTATTTACCTTGAGCTGCGTCTTACTGGCATTGACTCGAAGGCCGAGGCGTGCTGTTTCGTGGCAGAGTCTTGAAACACTACGCTGTAATTCCTCCACTGTCGTACTAACAACGCTAGGTCGTCCGCCTACTCCAGATCATACCTGTTTGATCCATATGGATATAAAAATTCGTAATCTTGCTATAAACCTACCAATATAAAACTCAAAATTTGCGTAGCATTCTGCCTAGAGACAATATTGAGTGTGTTGTCATTCAAGCCAAATCTTTTGGACCGTAATATTTTTGTTTCATGTTTAACAAAATATTTATTAAGAAAACATTTACCGATAACTCCAAAAAGATATTAAAGAAAAACAAAATCGAATCTTATTCCCCAAAGAAAACATTTCGGGATAAATATTTTCGATACGGGATTATTTTCGATATGATGGACTTACATAAAAACGACATTTATTTAAGAAGTTTTATTTTTAATATTAATTGGATTGCTGTTTTGTTTGTTTCATAAGGACGACTTAGACAGGGGATGCGTGATGTTAAGAAAAGCAATTTATGTTTATTAGTCTGCCCCACTGACGTTTTCCTATCTTAATGTAAATATTTGAATTCGAATTTGTAGGTAAATAAATAAATTTGACCAATTTTAGAATTCCGATCGATGCCTCTGTTTTAAACGATGTTTACACGGCACATTCATTCAATCACGTCAATTATCAAACGCCAATTAAACGCTGTGTCAAATGTATGTGTAGTAATTAAAAAATCCATTATGAGATTCGAACCAGTCAACCAAACCCACAAACAAAAATGCTTGTTGAAACTTGTCGAGTTTTTTTTTTCTATTATTAACGGATGACTTACAACGTAAATTAATTCATAGAATAATAATTTACAGAATTATAACATTTAATATTTTGGTGTACCTTTCCCGTTTTAACCGAACTCCGAAATATAATATTTTTTTCTCCCAACTACCATTTTTTAATTAAATATATTTTTTTTCGACAATTGTAAAATGAGAATCTTTCAGATGGAGTATTTCACACATTGAAAAATACTTTACGTAATATTAAATGTGTTGGTAAATTAGAGTTCGTCGATTGGCTAACACACTACTTTTTTCATAAGGTGACCTGAAATTTTCATTATTATTACAAAAAATATAAGGTGGTGTATATTTTTTGTGATAACAATGAAAATTTTAATAAGATTATGCTAAAGATGTAGTCCCGTAAAAAGGCACAATAATCTATATTTTTTTAATTTTGTGTTCCATCGAACCAAAAAAAACTATAGATATAAATAAATTCAGACAATTATATAATAGATTTATTTTATATACTAGCGCCATCTAGTTCAATCTGATTGAACATTCTTACTTTAAATTCCCTATAGATTTCTCATCATTTTACAAAGAAAATATATATTTGTATGCATCTTACAAATTTGGAGATGAGTTCACCCACAGTTAAAACAAAAAAACTCTCTTCACATCTTTCATAGAATACAAGGCTTGTGTTTCGAGGAAGGAGGTTAATATCAGAAAGAAAATCACTGTAAGGCCTCGGCATGACATAGCAGGATCATTGGTTCAATTCCTTCATGGGGCATGGGATTTTTCAACATGTTTAATATAGAGAAGAAACTTATGACTGGTTGGCGATTTCAAGTTTCACCAACCTTGTGGGGTACTTTTTAGCATAAAGTGATCACACAATGCTAGCCTTCGAACAACACTGGAAGAAGGTTGTAAATTTGAAGCGGTTCAAATCAAGAAATACGTGACCATTTTTACGAAAATTACGGAGGAGTATGAAATTTCGCACACTTTGGTTTATAATATAGAGAAGACATGGCGAATGCTAATTATTTTTTGAATTTTGCATAAAAAATAGATTAAATCAATAAAAAAACATAACAAACACTACTGTAATGTATTTGATTCTCAAACACACTTCGATGTATTTGACACAGACGCATATATTCTTTTGTGTATCTAGGTCAAATTGAGACTAGATTAACATTCTTTTTCTCTTATTAATATAGAAAAAACTTTTTACAATTAAAATTTATAAAAAATTCAAATTAGACGTACCCATGTCATTGTTTTTGAAAGAAAATTTTGAAACTGCGCTCGCTCAGTCTTTCACAATGGAACCTTAATAATGTTCAAACTTATAATTTAAATAAGTTATGATCTTAATGTCGAGGGCTGGTCGACCACTAGTTCATATTAATTTGTCACGCTGAAACTAGAAACAAATTATTGTGTTTTTAGCATTAGTTATGTTTTTGTAGGCAAACTGCTTGGTCACCCTATGATTTTTGGCTTACTCGTTTGATTCGCAGTTTATCAAGAGGATGATGATGTTACATAATTACGATTTATTTCATTAGTGAGGCCTTGGGAGAATTTGAGTTTTTTTTATAAAAATAACGTTTAATTAAGATATTATAATTTCGCTCTTTTTATATACGTTTACAGTTGGAAATTCATTAGTGTGTTTTGTCGCGACGATTTTTTTTTGTGTCGGGGCAAGAAAGGTTTTGTTTATTCGACATAATATTAAAGCATAAGATATTTTGTATTTAGTTTGAACAAAAAATCTCTAGTGTATTATTTCGTGCCATTAATTTTGTTTTAGAAAAAACAAAGATAACCTGAACATTTCGTTATTATTATACTTTTAAAATTTGACACTCGTTACTGAATTGTGTTATTAACTGATATGATTTATTCCATAATGAGCTATGAAGAGCTGCTGTTGCCAGTGACTACCTTTCCTTTCCATCTCATTTTTTCCATCAATTTTTAAATATATATCATAAAATGATATAATTCGCATCTTTAAAAATATCAGATTTTTTTTGATCTGATATTAACCACATTTTAAATATATCATATAATGATATAATTCGCATCTTTAAAAATATCAGACTTTTTTTGATCTGATATTAACCGCATTTTAAATATATCATAAAATGATATACCTAATCCGCATCTTTAAATATCAGACTTTGAACTGATATTAACAGCATTTTTTAAATATCAGACTTTGATCTGATATTAACCACATTTTTAAATATATCATAAAATGATATGTATAATCCGCATCTTTAAAATATCAGACTTGTGATCTGATATTCACCGCATTTGTTATAACTCGCGTTTTTTAAATATCAGACTTTTTTTGATCTGATATTAACCGCATTTTAAATATATCATAAAATGATATAATCCGCATCTTTAAATATCAGACTTTGAACTGACATTAACCGCATTTTTTTAATATCAGACTTTGATCTGATATTAACCACATTTTTAAATATATCATAAAATGATATGTATAATCCGCATCTTTAAAATATCAGACTTGTGATCTGATATTCACCGTATTTGTTCTAACCCGCGTTTTTTAAATATCAGACATTTGATCTGATAATAACCGCATTTTAAATATATCATAAATTGATATAATCCGCATCTTTAAAACATCAGAATTCTGATCTGATCAACCGCATCTGATATTCTCCGCATCTTTGCAATATCAGCACTCTGATATTCACCGCATTAAAATCCGCATTTATTATCCGTAATGGGCTAACCACATTTAATATCCGTAATGGGCTAACCGCATTTAATATACCGCTTTATTTATTTATAGATACATATCGCATTTATCTTATTTAATCCGCTTTCTTTTGTTTTGTGTTGAAAGCTTTGGAGTTTCCAACGTGGGGAGTGTGGTGTTGCCAGTGACAACCTTTCCATCTCATTTTTTCCATTTATTTTGTTGTCACCCATTTTTTTGGTTCTTACCCCTAGCTAACCAGGATGAGTAACAATACTAGTTCAACATAAGAAATCAACCGCATCGCACCGAAAAGGAAATAATCATTTTATTCGATCTACTATTTAAATTATTAATAAATAGAATCAATCGCGCCGCCTATTATAAAATAAAATTGTGCTGTGTTGTATATGTTTTGTGTGTTTAAACCAAAGATGAACTGGCCAGCAGAAGGTGATCACCGTGGAGTTAAAGGTTAGTCCATCATTCCAGATCCTTCTTGTTTCCAGCTGGTTACACCACACTTCAGCACAGCGTAACATCGCATATTATACAGTCCACGAAAGTCATTTATACCGCGCCACTCCCATTAATGGTCACTTCTGCCTGATTCATAGTGATCCAATAGCAAAACTCTTCATGGTAAATCTTACTAAAATCGGTCAATCATAATAACTAGGTACATATATACATGCTTATCTTTCATTCACCAAGTTTATTGAAACATTGCGGATACAGTAATTTCATTGTCTTTTTAATTTAATACCATGCATTAACAGTACATATGAATTCAAAGTGAAATTATGTCAGTCATGTCCATGTGACATGTTGTCTATAACATAAACTTACTTATAATTAACTTGAATAGGGTTTTATGAAGTGCATTGAATATTCAATAGTCTTCATTGAGTTAATGATAGATTATAATAATTCTTGTTGAGCCCTCTTATCATTTATTTTCACAAATTGTTTCATTGAACGGACAATAAGTTTGAAAAAAGTTTAATTGAGATAATATTATAACATAGAATATTATTTTTTTAAATGATAATTAATATTAACGTATAGCACCATCTATATTTGTATATGCGAAGTGGGTTTCTTTGAAAAGTCAATAGTTACGCTTTGATTTTGGAAGTTCACGTGCTTCTATTGTGGTTCCATAGATGGCATTTGTTTGAAAAGGAACGCAAAAATATTCTTTGAATTAATGATTCATAATAATTATTCACAGTTGAATGATTTTACACGTTAAAACCATTTAAGTATGTCATAATATTTAAAATTTGAAGTATAATATCACTGTATTATCGAGAATAATTTAAAACGAAATAATTCTGTTACACTTATAAAACTGATAGAGAGTTATTTAAGAACCCCAATTGTTTAATAATAATTTCGCTTGTCGCATAATTTAATATACTATTGATTTGACACAGTTCAGAAACTCATTGTTATATAGGTACCTACTGTGGTATTGAGACAACATACCTACGCATTGTACTCTTATTGAATTTATATTTTTCGCCCGCACTTATACCTAACACTGTATAAGCATTTATCATTGTTTCTATCAATAAAACAGGAAACAGGTAGGTACTGATGCACACCGTATGACATTGCACAAAAACACAATATGTATAGTGAGTTTTCAAAGAACCACATTGATCCAATACGCTCGAAACATGCTAAGTCACAACATGACACAGTAGTGAGTTATTAGCCATGTCTTGCAAAGCACTGTCTATAAAACGTCACCTCCAGTCAAAATTTTGCGTTCAAGAGCTCTGAGTAACTAGGGAAAAACTTTATTTTTCTTTAATATGTATTTTTCAAATTAGATTTCGCGGTAACGTGAAATATCAGGGGACTTACGATAATCCAATTTTCTCAAAATGATTCCAGAGAATACTTTTATAGAGGCCACCGACTTAGCTACTTCTGTAGTCATTTGAAGAATTACTTTCTTTTTTACAATTTTGTTTTCGCGCTATCGACGAAAGTCGACACGGCATATATTGCTATGCTATCAGCAAAATGCTTTTTTTTTTACAACAGAGCAAAGCTTCTGTATTGTGAAAGAGGAATATGGTCGCACCAGATATCGAATCAGCGATCTTCAAAATGAAACTCGGCTGCCAAATCGACAGGCTTCCAACACTTCATTCTTAAGCTTACTTCAACAATGAAAAAGAAAATCGATTATGTATGAACATGGACGTTAAAATGTGAGTTTAGTAAAAGGGTCATAAGGGACAAGTAAGTACCTACTCGTACTAATGAAATGATGTAAGCAAAAAACACAGACTTTCCGACCATTGCTTGTGTCTGAAAGCTTGTGTTGTGAAAGTGGATCCAATATGCTGGGCGTACGAAAATCTACTGATACCACTGGTCTACCTGTGAAAGATTTTAAAAGAGTTTTTATGTTTACTTAAAAAAATGAGCTCTCTTTGACTACCTGTGCTCATGAATGAAGTGTTTAAGAGGGCAGTTGGCCTATTTTAAATCTCACCGGAAAAAGTGTTAGCCTAGAAATCAAAAGAGCTTTCTTTATAAAACGTTTGAGTTTATTTTAAGGTTACAAGATACGAGCAGTAAAAACCCTAGAAATTGATAGACTTGGGAAGACATAATAAAATTCTCCACTTACATTATTTTATATTGTGTGCTGTGGGACGTATACGAACTACATACACTAATGCACTCTGAATTAATGTGTCCCTGAAACACGATACGTCTAACCGTACTGAGCAGGCGCAGGGGTTCGACAAAATATAATATTCTTTTTAGCCATCACGCCGGTAACTAACCATACATTTCTTTCCAAATATTCTCATAGCTTTCCTTGTCCCACGTAGTCTGTTCACAATATATTCTTAGTAGAGTTCTCATCTCTCTACTCCATTTATTTTACTCATAAATCTTTTTTCTGGTATGGTTTCTGCAGTCTGAGATTCGATGTTCATCTTTCACTTCGGCGCTTTTACTGTATGTCTTCTTCAGATGATTTTTTGAAGCCATTTAGACAACATAATCCCTATGAAGCCATATTCACATTTATGTCTTACAAGGTACATCATTTTCCGTTCACCTCTTCCCAAGCCTGCTTGTGAGATCTATGCTTCTACAGAGCACAGTGTTTTCATTTTTGTGTTTCGCAAAAGGTCTTGTCTTGCTTGTCTTGACGGTAATGAATCTAGTTGCAGTGGAGTAGTTCATGGATCAATTGCCGGCTAATTATTCACTTTATCTTTATTTATTTATTTATTTAATCATTGTCACATCAAATTCATACATATTATACAGTTCAAAACAATAATACACGTCAGATACAAATAAAAAAGAAAAAAAATTGCCGCCTCACTAGGTGTGAACCTGTGTTGAGGCTAGCATGCATATACGACTAGGCACATTAAGACACAACAAATCTTTGGAAAATAAAATTAAAGAACAAGATGATATTAACAATGATAACAAATTACAATAATAGTATTAAAATGCAATAACAGTTATAATTTACAATAACAATAATATGTTTCAACAATATAAATTAAATACAATAGCAATAACAAATTACAACAATATAAATAAATTGCAATAACCTTAATAAATTACAAAAAACAATAATAATAAAATACAACAATAATAATAAATTAAAACGGGACAGTTGCACAATTAAGCATACAAAGAAATCCAAAAGAATATTTAAAGTATACAAGAACAAACAATCTATTGTTGAAACAATCTATTGTTTAATTATTGTCCACCTTGAATGTCCCCAACCCTGACCGATAATTCCCGCCCGATCAAATAACTCCGGATCCACTCTAATAATTTTCGACTGAAATCTTAGCTTCTCAATCAACACCGCGTGCCTAACACAATCGAAGACTTTGGAGAAGTCAGTGTAGATACAATCTACCTGATCCCGCCAGTCACCAAGACCGTCAGACAGGCCCTCAGAAAGACAGAGTGGAGGTAGTCTCTTCACCAAGGACGATGAATCAAGTATTCATGCTTTGAATCTATTTATTGCATTCTTTGGTGTTCCCGTCTACTTTTCTCTTCGTATTATAAATTACTTGACCACTCATTCACTTGAGGTGCCCTTGAGGTGAAGATATTTCACCAAACGGCGCCACAAAAGTTGTCCAAGTATTATTATTCATATCGCTTTGATCTAGGATGTCTCGTGATCCTCTCTTGTAGTAAATTGCTTTACCTCTATCGATATCACGAACTGGATGGAAGATCCACTAATATTTACCTGTTTTTATATTTCCATCAGTGACACGTGCAGAGCTAAAAAAAAAATTGACACTGATATCTAAATGTTTATTATTTTTATTGGCGCCCAACGCGAATGTCTTCATGCATCAATGTTTTCATTTAGATTTTGCGGCATTTTTTCTTCAGGTAGGTGTAAAGATTTTTTTGTAAGTTTTTGAGAATTCTACCTTTTTTCTATTGTGAGATAGAGTTATGTCCTTTTCCTTCACTATCCTTGGTCAGACTTCCGTCTTTTTAGCGTTACTTGCTTACTTTCCGTATTCGAAACTCCATCAAATCTGTAACCCTCAATGTTCGGCCAGGCAAACACTTCTATGCTTTTCTACCAGTCTATCTTCGTGTGTGAATCTTTTATCGTTGGCCCGCAGCAGCCCTTCTTCTGTTGTTGGGTGGAGCAATGCCAATTATATCCAATTACTGGCATAGCTCCACCCAACATCAGAAGAAGGGCTGCTGCGGACGTGGAGAGGCATAGGCAGGTCCACGATACAAGACACTCACTTTTCGGCCATGAGATGGCGGCCCAGAGACTGGCATCGAGGAAGAATTTCCTCAAAACAACCACCAGTATGGATGCCTCAACGTCAATGAGACAACACAGAGAGGATCGATGGAGGCTCGAACTTGGTGACAGACTTTGGATGGCGCCTGGGAGGGCAATAATACCGCGCACAGCCTTAACTTTCCTATCTGGAAAACTTTGAATAGACTCAGAGTGGGGACGTGAGCTGTGACTGTGGGTGAGGACGTGAGCTGTGACTGTGGGGAGCTGCAGGACGACCTGCACTTGTTGACGTGTCCGTCGATGCAGGTGACTTGTGAGGTGGAGGACCTTGTGAGAGCGAATGACAAAGCGATATCCGTCGCTGCATACTGGAGTGGCAAAGTCTGAAGTCCGGACTCGAAAAGTAAATTAAGTTTCGTTGGTAAAGAGCCATATGTTCTCTCACTATTTCTACTAAAATATTCTGTCCCAACCACGCTGTATTTTTGCAATTTGTTTTCAAGTATTATTTGTCTACAAAACAGGTTTCTCATCCCTGCTTGCAAGCAACAGAGACTTCTACAAAATAAATCCCGAGAAATGTCAAAAGACACTTCTGCGATAAATAAATTTAATATGTCCCAGTTCCCGTCTAAGTACACTACAAAACATTCTGCATTGCATTTTACTTCGCGCGACACACACGCGTTCTCGCAATCTAACTTCCTTTTTACTTTTACCCACACACGCGGCTCATGAATATTCCGCTAGACTTTTAACATTATTTACAGCCGCAGTGTGTGCGTGAATTCCGTAAAGTTGCGTAGGTATAAACGCGACCAACAAAGAACTGTACTCCAAGTATGAGTCGAATCGATACTGGATCATTATATTTTTGTTACTTCATTTCTAAACGTGTCCGTGAATTTAACCACTAGGCCTGACTAGGCCAATCCGCTGAAATAGTCATCAGCTATATAACAGCATTTTCATTAGTCATTAATATATTGATTATTTATTAAAGCACTTTATTATTTATCGTATTTTATAAATTACTTTACTTGAGATTTATTGTAGTTATCTTTTATAACTTTTTAAAGGCACTGTGGTGCCATATGCAATAATATGCATGTAAATAAATAAATAAAGTGAAACACGCGCTTAAGAAGAAACTGATTTGAGTGGCAATATTCAAATCAGTTTCTGTTCATTCAAATCAGTTTCTGTTCATTCAAATCAGTTTGTGCATGTTGGAAATAAATAAATAAAAACATGAAAATTGTATTAAAAATGCAATCTAGCGCCCCCTGGATACGATTGAAGGTCGCAGAATCAATTCAACTCCGTGAAACTCTGATACTCCGTGAAAATGACTGACCTTATACTATGTGAACTGTCAAAAATAAGTACATCCATCGAACAGAAAATCGGTCAATCAAAAATTTATCGAAATTGGTGATTCTCTTGTAAAGCCACGGCTAGACTATGGGCCATGCTGGCCAAATAGAGGCTCTGGCCTATCATGGGCAAATAGTGTGGCCGCTTCACCAATGACCAATATCGCCAAATATTTGACATTGGCCGTTACTTGTTTACTTGTCGATCGAGTCCGCAAGTATTCACCAATATTGGACAAATGTTGACAGCTGTCATGTCTTCCATGTTGGTATTTTCATAGTGTTTTGTAAAAAAAATTTATAATTCAGATAAAATAATGGAAGTTAACAATGATAATATCATATTATGCCATTAATTGCAGCGTCCTATACAGTGATACATGCGGCATCTGCTTTTCTGTTATTAAAAATAATGAAAAACGCAAACGGCAAAGACGATGGTGGATGTTTTCTTAAAACACTCGAGTATGTATGTAATGTACCCATGTTTCTTGTTTTTTTTTTATCATTATCTTTTATTTTCATTTATGTTATAGTCCAAATCTACCTGTAAGAGCTAGGTTAATATATACCTATTGCAAAACAATAAACATAAATAAAAAATGAAGGTTACATAGGTTTAATAAAATTATGAATTTAATTGTGTATATTTGTGAATTGGAAATTATATTAAAATATCCTTTTTGCCCAGGGAGATAAACTCTCTTGAAATTCCCCACTCAGATAGGAGTATACAGTGAATAATTGGAGATAAGAATGTAAAATGATGAATAAAAGCAAGAACTAATCAATAAATCAGTGATAGAAACATTGTGTAGCAGTCTAGCCTCGTGCCAGCTGTCAGAGTTGGGCCAATAGTGTAGCCAGGTGTACAAGAAGTATATTTGCCAAATGTTGCTACTTGCCAATGCTTGGCCAGAGCCACTATTTGGCCATCCTGGACCAGCATGGGCCATAGTGTAGCCGTAGCTTTATGCGAGTATAGAAAATACTTGCCATGGAATGTTCTACATTCCTGCTGTCAATAAAACGCGTATCGTTACGTAATTTTGTAATGCAAACATTTTGCATATTCTTCAACTGCGAATTTCCTTGTTTAAAAGAATTATATAAAATATATATATATATATATATGTATATTGTGTGAATGAGTATTATTTCGTACTCTTCACTTTAAAACTACAAACATTTTAATCCTAATGGATGACTTTTTTACTAAAGGTCGATGTGAAGAATAAAAAGATGGCCATATTAGAAAAAATATGCGTGTGTAGAGCCTGAGCGGCACGCAGAGAATAATGCATAGGTAGATTCAAAATATTGTTTATCGATGCCTCTATACAAGCTTACAAGAAATTACGGCAGGTGGCGGATACCGCCAAATGCCACGTGACCATGCACGGAACGTCTGCGGGGGGCTTCTGTCTCCTCATATTACAAAGGTGATCATTATTATTGGGGAACTCAAATCCCTCAAATAAATCTATCCATCTTATGGAAAAGAGTTTTTTTTATTATTATGTAAATTTCATATTTTTATATATCCTATTCGAAAGTTGGCCAACGTAAGTCACAAGTATGACGTACTTTGGGTACTGTGTTTTAAAGTTCTGTTTTATTTGTTGTATGACGTCTTTGCCTATAATACATACATTATTTTATTCTCACATTTCTTTTGCCTTGGGTTTGTTTTTTACTTGTTACGTTGTTTCTTTGAAACTATAAGAAAATAAATTTTTGTTTACAACAAACAATAATGCCACATTTTTACGATTCTTTGAAATTTATCACATGAATTCTGGTATCTTTTTTTTTTCTAAAAAATATCAACTCAAAAGTCCTCAAAAGAAGAAGCCCATAACACATGATTACACAATACTTTGGCGTAAGTAGGTACATAATACTATCCTCAGTAGGTATAGGATGAGTACATAGGGATATGACAGAAGAAGGAGGGGTTTTAGCCTGGTTAAAGTCCGACGCTACCCAGTCTTGACTGACTGGGTGTCGATGATGGGTTTCCCCTTCAAGTAAAAAAAAAGTATTTCAAGCGAACATAGGAACAATCGATTTTCCGATAAAAATTATAATTAGAATAAACATTTCCCGTAGTTGATATTGCCATGACAGCAGTCGCAGTCTTTAAATTTGGTTGATCTGTTGTTCTCAATAATTTCCAACTTTTATCTCTAGGTATATCTCATTAATCTTATATATTATAAAAATGGAGAGCAATTTCCCGATGTCATCGCATCACGACTGCACCAATAAACGCTTAAACGACTGGACCAATTTCGCTAATTCTTTTTTTATTGTGTAGGCTTTTATCAGGAGAATGTCTTTTTAGAAGAAAAAAAGGAAGAAAAATGCATGGAAAATTAAAGAAAACTCTACCTTGACAACCTTATTAGTACCTACTTTTTACCTTATAATTTTTATTCCAATTTTGAAATGTTGACAGAAATTGACAATTGGTGCGATTGACAGAATGCGGATGGAATATACATGGTTTATTATTATCAAATGATAATTAATTCATCACCATACAAATTCGAATTCAATATTCATATTTAGGAACACAGGACAACGTCTGTCGGGAAAGCTAGTTATTAGATAAATATCTACTTGTTGTATACATGATATTTTTAACATGTTTTATTGAGAATTCTGATGGAGTTTGGGAGACTTGCTAATATTTTTTTTTCAAATTATGCATCAAAATAGATTAAATCATTAAAAAAATAATACTACGCACACTACTGTAATGTTATGTATTTATACGCACACACACTTCGATGTATTTGACACAGATCTTTTGTTTATCTATGGTTAAATTGAGAATATAATATTATATTTTTTTTTTGTATTAACCATAGAAAAAACTTTGAACATATCAACATTTCAAATTTGACGTATCCATGTTATTATTTTTCAAAGTGAATTGTGAAATAGCGCTCGCTCAGTCTTTGACAAAGCAATAATTTTAATAATGATCAAACTTATATAACCTTGATTAGTTAGGGTCGAATTTCGAGCACTGGCCGACCACTGGTAGGTAATAATACATAAATAACAGAACAGATCGAAAAGAAGATTATAGAATGTTCTACGAAAATATTTCGATTAAGAACCAATTACTAGATACCCGATGTTGCAATTGATGTGAATTTGATAGACTTTAGCAGAAACATTTCCCGTGCGATATTCGGCCAAATTTCTATCGATAAACACGCGCTGAGAGCTGGTTGTAAAGCCGTTCATCCGTGGACGTGTGATCAGATTTTATGGCACGGAATTAACAGCCCGTGACTCCCATATACCCACCCAATGTTGTGCAAAATTTTATGATTTTGTACCGCCGTTTTTAAACAGTCTCATTCTACTGTATCCGCTCCATTTGAAGGTTTTGGAAAGAAATAATGTCCCAGGCTACTTTGTCGCTATTTTCAGAATTGCAAGTTCTATTAACGCTTACGAACTTACTCTATTGGGAAACAATATCAACAGATAATGGGTCTATCAGATCTTGGACAACAGAGAAGTAGGCTGACAATATTTTTTATTCGCTGTTATTTGTTGCCAATTTGTGTCATTTCATTTAAACTTGTATATTATACAGGCTGACTGGTAATTTGATACATTCCTTGAAAGGGGTTATACAAGGGCAAATTTGCAACAATTTTATTCTCATTAACCAGGGGACAAAAATGCCAGTGGTTTTCGAGTTTTTTTTTTAACTTTTTGCAGTTTTTTTTTTTCAATTTTCCACCTTTTGACCTAAAATTGAAAGTTGTGAACAAAGGACTCCATTTAGGAAAGAAAAAATACATTTTTCCAATAGCTGAGGATTAAAGAAATATTTGAATTAAAAAATCAAGAAGAAAATATCAAAAACCTCATAAATAGGTACCTACAGTGTTTTAAAATCACAAGTAATTTTTTTTTCATTTCTATTTTTGATTTTTCAAAGGGAGTTCAAAGTATTTAATAGGTATATATATATATATATAGGTATAGAAAATATTCTTCAATAATAATTAAGCTTTCCAAAAACGTATAAATGTTTTCGTGAAAGCGCTTTGCGATTGGCGAAATTTGCCGACTTGATCGACAAGTTTAAGTTTACAAGTAATAACCAATGTCAAATATTGGGCGATATTGGTCATTGGCGAAGCGGCCACACTACTTGCTCATGATGGACCAGAGGCGTTATTTGACCAGCATTGTTCAATGTTCATAGTCCAGTCGTGTCTTTATTATTTAAGGATATCATAGAAACCGGCCGTATGACGTAATATTCTCCATTCGCCAATGGGGTTCAATTCTCAATGATTTTTATTGATGAACAACCATAAATTTTGAAGATCCTCTCCGTCTGTTTTAACATTCGCTTTGTTTTTATGATGCCCTCGTCTCTTGAAACATAAAACACAAGTATCGCCTTGTATTATTGTTAAGTTATTAACTAGCAGCAAAGCCTGTCGAACGATAGGCATAAAAAATGATCATAATTTATTAGATTTTTTTCCAATTTCACTTTATCACGTTGTAGACTGAGAGCAGTTTGAAATCATTTCCTCTACATATCTTGGAACAATAGTTAGTTTTAGCGTAGAATCTTTATTATAAAAATGAAGAGCTATTTTCCGATGTCCTCGCATCATGCCTAAACGGCTTGACCGATTTCGCTAATTCTTCTTTTATCGTGTTGGCTTTTGTTAGGAGAAGGTTCTTATGAAAGAAAAATAAGAAATTTGCGTTTAAAATTAAGAAAACTCAAAGAAGGTAAGCTTCATAGTCCTTTTCTTCAAAAGAATTTAATTCTAATTTTGAAATTCAATTGGCGTTTAACAGAAACTTTCAGTGGTTTGATTGAATTTCAAGAGTAGGTAACTTTCCTAATCTATACTAATATATAAAGAGGAAAGATTTGATTTTTTGTTTGTTTGTTTGTTTGTTTGTTTGTTTGTTTGTTTGTTTGTTTGTTTGCATCGAATAGGCTCCAAAACTACTGAACCGATTTGAAAAATTCTTTCACTTTTGGGAAGCTACAATATCGGCGGTGAACATAGGCTATATTTAATTTCCAAAAAAAAGTGGGTAACCTACGAAAACTTCAATAATGTAACCCAAGGTGTAAAAAAATTACCTAAAATATTCTTTTTATCGCGAACGCTGTGAAAACTAACGATGATAGAATAAAACAATGTACCACAATTTTGTAGAAGACATCATTATTTACAAAAAGTATCGCGACAGCATATGTCTAACTATTATAGTTATGCCACAATAAGTGTTTTTTTATTTTAAAAAAATCAATAAAATGTCACCTCTAGAAAAGGCTCTTTATTGGTATCTTGGTATTACTCCTTATTAAAATAAATTAGTACATATTCAAGTCTGCTTCAATATGTTTGTATAACTTTTTGAATTATTCAATTCGGACATTCCATTCGAAAGTTATCACGAGTTTAAAAATGTGAGTATTGGAAAAAAAAGCATAGTCTCTTATCATCTCAACTTATCCGATGCAGAGTGCGTACGGGAGCCCGGGAGGGGGAGGCATGTCAAGTTTAGTAGAAATACCGCGCAAAGTAGTCACGGTGGTAAAGTGACGTGACACGATACATTGCAATGCAATTATTCCAGATTAACAATGCTATAAAATATTTTGAAAAAGTTAGGGATCTGTATGAAAACTAAATTATTTTTAAGTATCTATCTACCCGTGCGAAGCTGGGGCGGACCTCTAGTATCTATAATATAAAAGAAAGTCGGGTTAGTGCGAACACTTTTATAACTCGAGATCGGCTGAACAGATTTTTATGATACTTGATTTATTGGATTCTTCTCCGCTCTGGATAACAGAATAATTATTAAAAATTCGAAAAATGGATGGCAAAAAAATATCATATAAAAGTTGTTTAATTTGGTATGTGACGGATTCACTGACAACACCGCCATCTGTGAAAAATTTCATAACTTCTAATTTTTGTTTACTTGTTTACTGACAACCATTGAGTTTCAAAACATTGGCACGCAGATTTTTTATAGAATTTCAGAAATAATTTGTAACATCAAACATATTATTATTGTAACATATGAGCTTTTCTGCAGTCGAATTGGGTATTTGGTGTAGAAATATTGATAATCTGCTTTAATATGAATAATATAACTTGTATTGTATTTTTAGTTATTTTCTTTGTTTTTTTATTTTCTCGTAAGTGTTATTTATAGACGCAAAGGCTTTTTGAAGCTGTTAAGTCTATTTCACTGATATTTAACTGAAGAAAATAAAATAAAAATAATTTTAAACGTATTTTTGTAAAAAATAAATAAATTTGAATTCATTATTCATGGTCAGGACTACAGGACAACGTCTGTCGGGAAAGCTAGTTATAATTAATTGTCATAACATAATAATATAACACTTTTATATACAAAGGTGTCAGTATAGCCGGCGGAACTTATTGCCTGAGGCAATTTTTTCCTGTCAACCGGTCCCGTCCAATCTGAGACAACCAACACCGGGTAGAAATTTCAAGTGAAAAAACACTGACCCCACCGGGAATCGAACCCGGGATCTCCGATCCCAGTAAAACTAGGCTACCGAGGTCGGTAATCATCGACTTTTCGACGAAAATTAGAGGTACCTTATTATGAAAAATATTTTTTGTGTTTCACCGAAAATGCCGAGCTACGAACGAATCTAACCATTTATTATAATATTTGATTGATATACAAAAGACAATACATAATACTCTTGAGTTTATATTATTATGTATCTACGTTGTGTAAAGGCACTCAAGATCGTCATTAACGGAAGATCAAAGTAAAACTGACACAAAAGCTCATTTACGATCTTTACGACTTCTCTCGAGAAATATTATTATTTTATTTATTTTTCGTTGTAAGTAATACGTTTATTTTTGTTTTAGCTTTTATCAATACTTAATAGATCTGAAACAATGTTGAAGAACATACAGATCCCTATACATACTCCCTTTGTGACCATACTAGGTATATCATGTTTGAAATGGCTTCTATTCCATCAACGAAATGTTTATCGAGGATTCAGCCCCATAACTCCCTAATATTCGCATAGTAGCTAACCCTGACCTTGTTCTTGTGAGATTGTTTTGATGCTCCCATACCAATACTATTTATTATGTATGTACTTTTTCACACTCTGACATGGTACTAAAGTAGGGCTGCCATACGTCCCGGTAGACCGGGACATGTCCCGGTTTTGAGGCTTGTTTCCCAGTGTCCCGGTCCATCAGTCATTTGTCCCGGTCGATTTAAAATTTATGCGCATATTAAAAAATATTTTTCGATAATATTGTACATATACATTATATGGACAGATAAGTGCAATTCGCTTTCTATTGACACCGTGAAAAGTATAATTCAATGTGTTTTAAATTATGAAATGTCACGCATTGAATTCTATAATTACTTACATAAAAGGGGAAAAAGAACTGCTCCAAAAAACGAAAACATCGGAGAAGTGTGAATGCGCAAAGAAGAGCGATGATAAAGAAGCCACCGAAGTCGGGAAAGGGGGAGAGTAAAGGCAAGCTAAGAATGGAATTGTTTTTTTTTAATCATTAATATTAGGTATATTAATTTAGATTTGATAAAGACGCATCCACAAAAGAAAACATCAAATATTTCCAGTCGAACTGAGTGTTCCAAAATATTCACCATTGATCACGTTTTGCTCTTTGAATACCTATTATCAATCTCTACTTTAACATTTTTTTAAATATTGTGCATTTTTTAGAATAAAGGTATTATTATTGTCAATAAAAGTTTTTGTTGTGGTTTTTTGGGGGGGGGGGGGGGTGGTCCCGGTCGGCAGTCCGACAATTATGGCAGCCCTATACTGCCGTGCTAAGCCAAAAGGCGTTATCTCAACAAAACCTACTTTCGAGATAATTGATATTTTGTAAAAATCATTTTCGCACTAACTTTTAATAAAAAAATTGTATATATTTTTATTGCTTTTAACACTATTTCATGTCTATTTATTAAAAGTGTAAACAAAATATCACTTCATTATGTATTTCAGTGTTTTTTATGAGATACGGCCATTTTGCTTAAAATATTTTGATTTAAAAAGTGAGTTACCGCTTTCGATCGTAGGCTTAGTATGCAATTTTCTATACAAAAAAGAAAATATTCAGTTTGGTGAAAAATTGATAGTTCTATTTTGAAAATAAGGCCGATTTATTTTTTTTAATAATTTTAATATATTAAAAATAAATTACGATGAATTCAAAAATGATAGGATGTTTTATTCGAACAAAAAAAAAATCCTCAAAAGTTGCGGTTTCTCTACAAAAACTCAATCTGTTTTCAGGTCTTACAGGGTTTGGAGTGATTTCAGAATACCATATTTTTGCCTTTGAAATTTCGATCAAGTTAGTTTTCTTTTTTGGGGGTGGCGACGATACTCATTTGGCTTCCTGAAATATCGCTTTATAATGAAATCATGGAGCGACACGTACCTGGTTACACTGGATCAGGAGATACTGCGTAGTTTATTTTTTTCATCATTAACATGTAATTATATTTTATTAGGTTGTCTATTGTTTCTGTATGTTTAAAAATTACCTATCCAATGTAAAAGGCTCTTAAGCCGTTGAAATCTTGAATAAATAAATAAGTTTTACCTAAGCATTAAAATTTAATTATCTCATAGTTTTAATTTATCGACAATTATTGTTTTTTCTCTCGACACTTCAGTTTATCTTTATATTCCGCAAATTTAACAATTTATTTTGATTACCGGAGATATATCCACAGTTCTACAGGAAAGTGGACGTTAATTGTTTACAAGTAGGTAAGGGTTTAATTAGTCTAAAAATATATTTGGTACTTGGGTATTTTTTGTCTATTAACTACTACGATTAACCTGCTCGCTGTGATGTTTTTTAAAGATTTTTTCTAGCTGTAGGTGTGTTCTACCGGAAAAAAATGTCAAGATTAAGAAAATGACTCTAGATGACCTTTATGAAAGGCATGACTACACGACACAATACAAGCTTTCTCGATTTTCACCGCGCCCCTATATCAATGATATTGTGCAGGTCGAAGTAAACAGATGCAGCTACGATTTGATCTATAAAACTAGGTTCGAAAATGATTTTATAACAGCCAGTATCGTCGCCACCCCCAAAAAAGAAAACTAACTTGATCGAAATTTCAAAGGCAAAAATATGGTATTCTGAAATCACTCCAAACCCTGTAAGACCTGAAAACAGATTGAGTTTTTGTAGAGAAACCGCAACTTTTGAGGATTTTTTTTTGTTTGAATAAAACATCCTATCATTTTTTAATTCATCGTAATTTATTTTTAATATATTAAAATTATTTAAAAAAAATAAATCGGCCTTATTTTCAAAATAGAACTATCAATTTTTCACCAAACTGAATATTTCCATTTTTGTATAGAAAATTGCATACTAAGCCTACGATCGAAAGCGGTAACTCACTTTTTAAATCAAAATATTTTAAGTAAAATGGCCGTATCTCATAAAAAACACTGAAATACATAATGAAGTGATATTTTGTTTACACCTTTAATAAATAGACATGAAATAGTGTTAAAAGCAATAAAAATATATAGGTACATTTTTTTTATTAAAAGTTAGTGCGAAAATGATTTTTACAAAATATCAATTATCTCGAAAGTAGGTTTTGTTGAGATAACGCCTTTTGGCTTAGCACGGCAGAACAGACAATGACACGAAAACACAGCGAGTAGGTTAATCGTAATAGTTAATAGACAAAAAAATACCCAAGTACCAAATATATTTTTAGACTAATTTAACCCTTACATATAAATGATTAACGTCCACTTTCCAGTACAACAGTTGTAATCTCAGGAAGCCAAATACATTTTAAAATCGTATTTTGTTAAAAAAATACTAAGCATCGAGGCGGCAACTTTAAAATCCTTCGGAACAGAAACTTACTGCCTTTTGCCTTAGTAATTATGTTTGAGTTAAGATCGCTATATCCTTAGCCCTTTTCATGTATCTTTAACATACGGCTCTTTAGCTTCACAAAAATAACATACGGCTAAGTTTCTTCATAATTTAGGGTAAACTTGAGATACGAAATATATTCTTAGGTGTTTTTTTCTATGTTATATGAGAGATATGAATTTTTGGCTTAGTGGAACAGATACAGACTGGGTTTAGCTATCAGAAGCGATAAAAAACAAAAAAAATTTTTTTTTTGAGATACGGCTTTTTCGCTTAGCACGGCAGTATACTAAAGGCACCTTTTACATCCTTTTAGTACTGCAGCAAATTAATTAATATGACTATACTGAAAATGGATATATTCAATAGTCATATTCTGGCGCCGAATACATGACAGCAGTCACAGTCTTTAAATTTGGTTTCTCTCTTGTTCTCAATAATTTCCAACTACATGATATTTTTCATATTCATACATGATATTTTTTTTCTCATGATTAGGAGTTTCGGAGACTTAAACATTACCAACGTTGAACGTTGTTAAGGTAAAGTGATCACACTAAGCCAGCCTTCAAAATAACAGTAGAAGACGATCGTAAGCCCGTAGTGGTTCATCGAACATCAGTAATGTATTGTTAGAGTTTTTAGTTGTTACATATTCTTCAATATGCCTATATTCTCCGCCGTACCATAATTTTCAAAAAATTTTATTGTTTTGTTATGGATTTTTTGTTTTTATTGTGTGTTAATTACTCCCTTTCTATAGTTCTATATGATTGTTATTCAGAATGATGAAACCAAGCGTCCTGTAAAGGACCTACGGGAGATATTGTAAAATAAATAAATATTACTCAGGGACATAGGGAGGCAACAAGAGCACTCCACCGCGCCCGATCTTTCGCGGCTTTAATTAACTCCTCCCACACCATGTCCAGATCCCTCAGCTCTGCTTCAAAGGAACTAAATAATTGTAAATTGGCAACCCTTTGAACTACATCGTTGACTCATGGTTTCTGTTATTGTCTTGCTATAATTTAGCAAAATGCAAAAAAATATTCAATTATATCGACTATCGTTATGTTAGTAATCTCTATATGTATATTAATACGTGAAGAAAAAACATTGTGACGATTTTTACGAAAATTACGCGGACGGAGGAGTATGAAATTTCGCACACTTATAGTTTATATAGAGGAGTAGTGTATGATATTATGTTTTTTAAATCTTATAATATAAATTATGTTGTAATAATATTCTAACATAGAAATGTTATTTCTTGTTAGCAAACAAACTTTACCAAACTTGGTAAAAAAAGGTTCTTTTAAAACTTGTACAATGTATTCAAAACTAGTTTTCTCGACAGATGTTGTCCTGTGTTCTAACTATGAATATGGAATAAGAAATTAAAAGCATGATAAAAATGACTTTTGGCCATGTCATTCCGATCGATTCACCCGTTTTAAACCGTATATTTTCCATCCGAATTCTGTCAATCGCACAAACTATTAAACAACTGACAGTTTGTGTCATACAACAATTTAATTTCAAAATTACTTTTATTCACGTTTCGTGTTTAATTTATAAAAAAATGTGCATCGGTGTTAACAAATTGGAAAAGCATGAAAAAAATCCATCAATAATCTGCGTGCCAATATTTTTAATGTCAATGGTTGTCAGGTAAAAATGAAAAATGAGTTTCTATAGAATTTTTTACACATGGCGTTGTTGTATCGAAATTCGTTCCATACAAATTTTAATATTAGGTATATTTGTAAGGTGTTTTCATAAAAACATTATCGTGTTTCTCTAAAATTAAGAGAAACAACATTTAAAGTAGATATAAAATTTCTACAGAAAGACATTTTCATAATAATAAAACAAAAATAAGAACTATTGTAGAGTATTTTTGAAATAAAAGTAATATTAATTTATCTGAATCAAATGGTAGGTACCTATCATTTACATATTTATTTTATTTATTTTCTGATAATGAAACAATAAATCGCATGCTACTGGTAAAAAATATATTTTAGCCCATTTCTTAGTATGCGCAATCAAACTGCTTAATGCCACGTGTCGTGTGTCAGACCTGACAATATTTCATGGGCTTTGGTGGCTGAAAATTTTATACGGAGCTGTTCACATCTACACGAAACACGCAAGAGATTTTGTAGAACAAGTACAAAATCTAAAGAGAACAATCAAGTTTAAACAAAAGAAAACACAACATCGACTACATAATAGGCACAAATAACTATGAGGATCAAGTATGGTCGTTGGATCAGAATCAACACACTGAACTGCAACCACAAAATTTCTAAATTCCATGTTGATCATCCTGTCCCGCACTTGCCACTTTCAAATACTCCCTTACGGAAGAAGGGCGAGAACTGCACGAGGGTTTCTTTCGTAAGGGGCTGAGCGTAGAAAGGGCATCTTTTATCACTTGAACAAACTTTTAACAACGTCCTCAGGAAGGCCTCCAACTGGGGTCGTCTGTTTCTGGCAACGGCCTCGCCGGCAAACAGATGACGGGATGGGAAGGGTATAGCTTCAACCTTAAAACAGAAAAATATACAATATTAGTGTACGATACTAATTTTGACTGCACATTGTGGAAGTCTTTCACTGAATGATCCAATATTATACGCGGTGTTGCAACCATGTAAAATGTAATTTTGTTTTGGTGAAATTGTTTTTATTTTATGATACCAAAATGCATTTTTATATTTATTTATTCTTTCATATGTGTATATTTATATTATTAATTATATAATTTTATTACTATTAATAATTTATTGTTTTCTAGTTTTTATATATAAGTTGATTTTTGTCTTATTGTGTTGTTTGTGTTGACATCACTCATCGCAAAGGCGTAAGCTGTTATGATGAGTGGTGTTTATTTTTACAGTAATAAATAAAATAAATATTTATATAATCATTTCTATCCATTTTTTTTCGATTTTACCTACTACTTTTTCTGTTATTCAGAGCGGAGGAGAATCCAAAAAACAAAAAATGATAAAAATCTGTTTAGCCGATCTCGAGTAATAAGTGTTCGCACTAACCCGACTTTCTTTCATAATATTAGGTATAGATAAAATAGGGTGTTTTCATAAGTTGCGAAGTTTTTACGTTTCAGTTCGGTTTATTTTTAGATGAACATAATATAACCCAACGAAGCATCCAACAGTTCATCGCAAACGATACTACGAGCGCAGTTTTATACATGTAGGAAGGTACCTACTAAAACTGTTAAAATCTTAATATCAGTGATTTTGAATAGAAATCTTTCAAAATATAACAAGCGAAATTCTTGGCTTTGATAAATAATGACCAATGTTTTGAGAAATGCTGAATCTTTTAGCCATTTTCTGTGCTCAATTTTTGTTTGTGGTATTTTGAAAATATTTCTCCATCCATAGAGATCAAAAATAAAACAATTTCAATAAAAAATGATGTGGAAAAATTTGAAGATTAATTTTTATTTATTTATTAGTGAGTACCTACACGGCAACACTTTGCCTTTAACAGAATTTAACAAAAAATACAAGGATAATAATATACCTAATAATATTAATATACAACGTCGAATACAAAAATAAAAACAACACAAGCAACAGAAAACATCAAAGTTGAGATCAGTAAACCATAAAAGAATTAAGCAAACGTATAAAATAATTAAAAGAATTAGAAAAACACCTATAAATGTATTTAAATTAAAAAAGTAAAAATATAAGACATGAAACAATGACAATAGATAAAATCAATGTTTAACAAAACTGTGCATAAGCAATTCAAAATAATAATAAAAACATATTTAAGTATTTATTTATTTTATTTATTTATACTTTACTGTACATTGTTAACATATTATTATACACATAAAAACTTAACATAACAAAGACATCACAGAATCAACATACAGAGGGCGAGCTAACGACAACGAAATTGTGGTTCCTAACAACTAGCTCCAATTAATCGTATTTATAATATAAGAATGTCTTTCATTTGCCTTAACATGATTTTATGTTTTGATTCCCAGTAAGAAAAGAATTAGAGGCGCATTTTTTTATAAATTCAATCGCGAAAATTGAAAAAATCTAATTTTGAAATCAAATAATATTGTCGTTTGACACAAACTGTCAGTTGTTTGAGAGTTGGCGCTATTGATGGAATTCGGAAGAAAAATATGTGGTTTCAAACAGATGCATCGGTCGGAAGTCATTTTGATGCATTGGTTAAAACTAATTTTTATCATTGTTTTAAATTCTTATGCAATATTCATAGTTAGACAACAGGACATCGTCTGTTGGGAAAGATAGTTTGAAATAAATCTGATCTCTTTTGAAGATTGAATTGACGGGTGAAACGAACAAGATATTCCATTAACCATACGAACTGAGTTGTTTATTTGTACGAAGGCAGATATACAATTCGAAACCGGTTTTGTTAGAAATAGTTATCCAAGCCGTCACGGTGGTTTCGGTTCGCTTTAATTGAACAAATTGAGCAGTCGACATCTCCTGTCGAGTTTGGTATTAGTTGTGACAGTTAGCTCCTTTTAATAGACTCACTTTATCTCCGAGAACAGCTGTTGAACATTTAATATGAGACTAGCTTTCCCGACAGACGCTGTCCTGTTAGTTGAATTTGTATAATCTTCTAATATATAAAAATGGAGAGCTATTTCCCGATATCATCGCGTTACGCCTAAACTGCTGGACCGATTTCGCTAATTCTTTTTATACCCTGTCGGCTTTTATCACGAGAAGGTTATTATGAAAGAAAATATTAAGAAAGATGCGTGGAAAATTGGAAAATTAAAGTAAAACCTTACTTATTAGTACTTTTTACCGTATAATTTTCATTCCAATTTTGAAATTTTGACAGGAACCGTAAGCTGTTTTACACATGGTTTAAAACAGATGCGTCGGTCAGAGTCGCATTGATCAAATGATAATAATTCATTCATCACCATACAAATTCTTATTCAATATTCATAGTTAGGAACCAGGAGAACGTCTGTCGGGAAAGCTAGTGATACAATAATTTTTACCTTTTCAACAATCTAATTCCAACCGATGCATCTGTTTTATGCTATATATTTTCCACCCGAATCATGTCAATCGCACCTATTATCAAACAACTGACAGTTTTTGTCAAACGCCAATTTTATTTCAAAATTCGAATTGAGATAATATATCGTAAATAACACTAAAATGGTTACCTTCTTTTAGTTTTCTTGAATTTTCTTATGTTCCGCAAAACTCTCTATATTTTTTCTTTTATAAAAACCTTCTCCTGATAAAAGCAAACACAACACAATAGAAATACTAAAATTGGTCCAGCTGTTCACACGACGTGATGCGATGACTACGGAAAAGAGGACTCAATTTTTATACGTAGAGACTTAATATTATGATGCACAATCAATTACTTACTTACTTTCCGTTTCCGGTATATCAAATCTGAAACCCCCAGTAACTGGCCACCCGAATGCCGCTATCCCCGGACATCACGGTGTCCAATTAATTAATTACTTTGTATTAAGTGTTCATTATAATACACGAAAAGATATAACATAGTCCGTAAATGGGTATATTCATTGAATAATTTAAAAAATTTCATCATAAAAAAACAATGATTATAATTTTCGTCTTTAAGTCTATAGCTGCTATGACAATTGTTAATAGCTGATATCCACAGAAAATACCATATCGATGAAGAACAATATAAAAATAACATTAGTTGTTACATATTCGTTAAGATCTAGTCCTGAAAAATGGTCACAAGAATCTAGACATAATTAGAACGTTGTCCATCAATTAATAGCCAATAGGCAATAAAGATGAGACATTAACAAAAATGAATATATTCATATTCTGGCGCCAAATACACGACAGCAGTCGCAGTCTTTAAATTTGGTTGCTCTCTTGTTCTCAATAATCTATATTTCATTAATAATTATCAAATATCTACTTGTTGTATACATGAGAATTTTCGACATGTTGAACATGTCGCAAATTCTCATGATTAGGAGTTTCGGAGACGTAAACATTACCACCTAATGGCGAACTTTGTTAACGTAAAGTGATCACACTAAGCCAGCCTCCGAAATAACAGTAGAAGACAGAAGTTTGTTCCATTTAAAAATCGAACATTAGTAATGAATCGTTAGTTGTTACATATTCGATAAAAATAATAATATAGATATTATGATCCTGCATGGTGTAGAGTTCCACAATTATTATGGCATTCCCTTTTAAAACACAGTTAAAATATTCTTTCAAAGTAATCGATGCATGATAAGAGCGTTACAAAATTTCCAAATGGCTTCCATATTTATCTTTTGGGAATAAACAGCGCTTCTGGAATATTCCACCAGTACATAATATGGCACATGTCTGCTTTTAAAACCGTGTGTTAACGACACGAGTGCATTGAGCATTGCCAGTTTTATGTGCACTTGTAAATACAGACAGTGCATCAATAAAAGCTCTTTTTAAACCTGAAAGCATCGCGAATGTACTGAGGGAGCTTAATGTGGAAATATACAGCAGGAAAATTTAATAAATTTCCCTTTTATCTCGATGGGATCCAAAAATAGATATATTGTTATTATTAAAATTTGGGGGACGCAAAAGTATACGACATCAACTTTGAGTCATTCACTCCTTGGAATTGTATTAATACTAGCTTTCCCGACAGACGTTGTCCTATGGTTCTTACTATGAATATTGATTACAAATATGTAATTTATACATTAATACATTTAAAATAGGTATCTTTGAATGTTAAAAAAAAATTCGATGGCGTCGCAAGAAATCCGTTCTATACTAACTTTTTTCACATTATTATATTATCTTATCCATTTTTCAAGTTTTTTACCTATTAATTATTCTGTTATCCGGAGCGGAGAAGTATCCAATAAATCAAAGATCGAAAGAATCTGTCCAGCCGATCTCGAGTTATAAGTGTTCGAACTAACCCGAATTTCATTTATATTATAAGATAAAGATACTAGCAGCATAACCTGGCAGACAACAGTCATGAAAAAGGGTATTTGTTTGATAATTAGTTTAAATTGAATTCAAATGTAGGTTATTTATCTTTTCGGCCGTAGCTACTTCGTGGAAAATACTTCGAACTTATTTGAAGGAAACAAAATAAAATTTAGTTTTTTCCACAATTTTATTAGGTATATTAGCTGTATAATGTAAAAACTAAATATTTTGTTTCTTTCAAATGAATTCAAATGTATTTATTTGTTTATCAACAATATAATGCGACTGCCTTTTTAAGAAAAATGATATACCTAATAACAATAATATGATAGAAAGAAAAGAAAGAAAATACATGAAAATAAAAAATTTAAATTTTGCATGTATAGAATACGCATGCTTTACAAAATCGAAAAAATAAATGAGTCAAAAAACAACGTGCATTTCTAATAAAATGGGTAAAAATGAAGGGTCTTATTAAAATAATAAGTATGTGCATAATAGGTATAGTTTAAATTTGGCATGTATGAAACAAACATAAATCGTCAAAATAAAAAAAAAATGGTTTGGAAAAATAAATTTTTAGTAAGAGTGATACAATACAGTGCTTTTTTATCATAAACTTTAATTTTTTATTATTGTTTTAACTATATTGTATGATTGTGCTCGATTCGTGTGATATTGATGGTATTTTTGTTTGTTCACTTTCTTAATAAATTAATGATATGTAAAAGGCGTTAACGCCGTGAATGATTTAATAAATAAATAAATAAATAAATAGTTTCCTATTTAACTAATGCAATAACGACCAATTGATCTATTTTAAAATGGTTACCCCGTGACAATCGCATCAACTATAAGACAACTGACACCTGATGTCAAACGCTTATTAAAATTCTAAAATAAAAGAAATATATACATATTATATTGTCAGAAGTACTTAGAAAGTAACCTACGTCAAGTTTTCTTACATTTTCTAATTTTCCGTGCAATTTTTTTATATTTTCTTTTATTTGAAGAACCTTAAATGTAAACAAAACAATTAAGTACCGAATTATATAGTTGGGCCGTTTTTTATGAGGTGGCAGACTGCTATCAGATGTCGACATCATGGAGAAATGCTATTGGTGGATGATGTCGTCATACAAAACGTGGCAGCTACAAAAGATAAAACTGGCAGAAACGATTGGTCAACGACAGGTCAGAAAACTATGTCCCCAAGTTGAGTGAAGTAAGTAATTGAAGTTTTTTTCGCCTACTCGTAAAATGTACAGAGGATTTTACTCTATGCAAAATGTAATCTATGGCCCTTTAGTGTCACATACGTTCAGTGTCTATTATACAACATAATATGTCTCGAAGAAGCTATTAAATATTATGACTTCAGGTAAAGTGCTTATTAGTACCTAGGTAGGTACTTGTACAATTTTAAGAATACATAGTCTTTATGGTATAGACGTAATAAATATTAGTTAATGTGTATATAAGTTATGCTATAAAAAATTTATAAATGTGTGAGTGTTATGTCTCTTTTTTTTACCCATAACGTCGTGTCCCGTAAGGGGTAGGCAGAGATAACGGACCTCCACTCTTTTCTATCTGAGCACACTTCTTTCGCTTCTTCCATCGACACACCATTTCTCATACAACCTCTCCTATTTCTTTTACTTCTAACCTGGCCTTCCTTGAGAACGGAATCGAGGTGTTCAATTCACGACATTCTGGGTCGGCCACGCTTTATTACACCTTTGCTTTCAGCTTTATGAATTATTTTTGTCATTCTGTTTGCATCCAATAATATGATTTTTTTTAGTCATACTGTTTTCATTCCTTTTCACATAACACAAAGTTCCTTAACAGCCAAAAATCCCGTAAGGGATTTGGCATCTTCCTATTCATAATAAAATTATTTGAACTTTTTTTTTTGTCAATAAATTTAAAAAAAAAACCAGGGAAAATAATGAAAAAAAAAAACATTATAAATTTGTCAGTTGGCGCTAAGATATTTTTTTTTTCATTAAAAATGAAGTATAGGTAGTACTTATAACGGGGGCTAAGATTTACAGCCAGTTTCATAAAAAATAAATGAGACTTTAAGTTTCCTTTAAAAAAATAACGCGTTTCATAACAACAATATGACACTTTATGTAAAAGTCCCATTATTGGGACTTAAAGTCAACTTTAGTGTAGTTCAATCTTTTCCCACCGTAGTTCATGTTAATGTGTATATAAATTTCTTCCCGGGGTTGGCCTGTCTCAGATTGGACGGGACCGGTTGACTGGAAAAAATTGCCTCAGGCAATAAGTTCCGCCGGCTATACTGACACCTTTGTATAGAAAAGTGTTATTATTATTTATTTATTTATTATTCATTTCGTGGTGCTCTCTCTGTCACAAATGATTAACATTTTGCATACGGTGACACTGTGGACAAAAATGACTAAAATGGGGTGAATAACATGACAAAATGAGAAGAATATTATTTTTTTATAGATTTCGTTTACTGACTTATAAACTATAAGAATAAATTACACAAATAACGGCACTTTGATGCTTTATTGTAAAATGAAATTGACAGATTAACAGAAATTCCGCGAAAATATTAGTAAACAACCTTTGTTTTCCATAGATTTCTTGGTAACACTACCAACTGCTATCAACTTTCAAATATTTTTTTGACATTTCAAACTTTAGCTAAAGTACGCAGGGATATTTTTTTATGAAACGCGTCTACCTAAAGGAGACTTTAAAATTTAAAGGTTGCTTTAGCTAAAGAATTCTTTATTAGCTTTTTTTTAAAACCGTCCGTATGTTAAAGTCCCGTTATTGGGACTTAAAGTTGACCTTAGTGTAGTTCAATCTTTCACCACCGGAGTTCACAGAAAATTTCAAAAAGGTATGGATTAATGCTGAACTGGGTAGGTACCTCACCAATCTACTATTGTTTGTATTATGTATACATATTATTTTCATGTTTATTTATTCAACGAAGCATGATATCGCAAATGCGAGTCTGATGGTTCGCAAGATGAAAGGAAATTTTCCACATACCTACGCCTGTTTCTGACACATCCACCAAAGCGATGCTTCCATAAACAATGGTACTTACTAGAAATGTGGAACAATAAGGCGCACGTTTTGCCCCCGGGGTCAGTAAAACATTGTTAATATTTTTCCCCTGAATTTTGTAATATTTATTTTCACTAGTGGTCGACCAGTGGTCGAAATTCGACCATAACTAATTTATATTATAAGTTTGAACATTAGACTGATCGAGTGTTATTTTACAATTTTCTTTCCTAAACAATGACATGGATAGGTACGTCAAATTTTAAATGTTGATAATCTAAATAAAGTGTTTTTCCATTATTATTAAAATAATAAACAATATTAATTTATTATCAATTTGACGCAATGAGTTTATTTTCAGCTCCACTTTCCATTTGAAAATATACCGCCTTCAAAAGGCTTTCTGCGCCCATTATGACGCGCTTTGTATTTTACATTTTTTTCTATGAAGTTGATCTTCTTTATAAGTAGTCTGTATAAGTGTTTGTGAGTATTAAATACACGACATTAAAGTAGTGTTTGAATTTTTTTTATTGATTTAATCTATTTTGTGCATAATTTTAAGAAAATATTAGCATACGCTACTCCTTTTCTATTTAAACTGTAAGTGTGCGAAATTTCATACTCCTCCGTTCGCGCATTTTCCGTAAAAATAGTCGCAAAGTTTTTCCTTCACGTATTAATACCCCCTATTCTGGATTTGTTCGAACTAAAATAAGAACGTTCCAAAATTTAAGAATTAAGGTCATATGAATTAAAATTCGTATTCTATAAAGCGATGTGTTCTAAAAACTATTTTTTTTTTTTTTTTATTTATTAGATCAAAAACTAATTATTACAAAGTTAAGGTACAATAATGAAGTCGCGCCAATTCCATACAAATGGATTTGTCGGCGCGTTCTTCTACAGAAATAAAAACAATAATAAGAAATAGTAACTTAAAACCTAACCAACAGCAGCAAACATAATATTATTCATAATTATTTACAGATTTTTCAATTATAAACAAATCCACATTTCAAGAGCCATTCCTTGACAAGTCTTTTTGTTGCACTTTTACTACCACATTTCTTAATACATGTCGGCATCATAAGCAATTTAGGCACATTATATTCTAAAGTTCTCTTACCGTATTAAATGACTTAAATGAGTTCACCATAAACAAAAATATGAATTATAATTATTGTCTATGGTCAATATCGCGCATGCGCAATTGGTCATGTTTGTTTATTAAAACTAATACGAGTGTCAAAAGAGTGACCAAATGGGTTAGAAGCATCTCGAATTTGCCTTTTTATCAGACCAACTCTTAGATTTCCTTTTGAAATAAATAAGTATAATTATTTTTAGTGCAAATCTCGTGTTGTAATATACGCATTAAGAGTATTTTATGAAAGTAGTGATTTTGAACTAACCTCCAATTTTCGATTTCGGCATAACGAAACACGCGCAAATAATCAATTTTATGATTTTATTTACTTTGATAAAGATATCTAACACTTGTTTTAAACTTATTAGGTTAAAATAATACTTTTATTATAAAAATATCATCGGATATCTTTTAAGTCGCATACAATTAGGTGTGAACTAAAATTAAGAACGTTTTGACATAAGACCGCACTAAAATTGACTTAAATAGTGTTGTAGAATACCAAAATGAACTAATTCCAATATTAGTCATATTATATAAGAACGCTCTTAATTTTTATAGAATACCGATGTGCACTGACTAAAATTGGAACGTTCTTATTTTAGTTAGTGGGCACTTAAATTGAAACAGAATCGGGCGTAATATTATCATATTTTTTTTTCCTTTTTGGCATATCATCCACAAGGAGGATGTTTTGGCCAATATCATATTATACAAATTCGAATTTATTCAATACTAGCATTCCCCACAGACAATGGATATTGATTCCAAATTTGTAATTTATACAAAAACAAAGAAAAAACAAATAAAATATGTTTGAATGTTAAAAAAAAATATTTTTATAATATTTTATAATTTCAATGTTTGTCAGGTAAACAATAATTTTGTTGTTATATAATTTTCCATGAATTTGCGTTGCAGAAAATTCCTTCCATACTTACTTTAATATTGTATTTTATATAATTTCTTATCCATTTTTTTATTTTCAACATTTTTTGTTTTTTGAAAATGAATCTGCGTTCACTCAAAGTGAACACAAATACACTCTTTGACTCTTTCACAGTAAGCTACTTAAAGCTTGTGTCGTAAAAGAGGAAGATGGTCGGCACCTGGGATCGAACTAACGACCTTCGCACGAATCAGTGCTAAAGCCGGCGTCGTAACCGCTAGTCTACCAACCACTTCAATTAATTTTATTAGTTATTCTGTTATCCGGATTGGATAAGAATCCAATAAATCAAACATCGTAAGAATCATTTCAGCCGTTCTCGAGTTATAAGTAGTGTTGGCACTAACCCGACTTTCATTTATATTATAAGACTCATAAGTAAGATTAGACAAAATCTGTCGGAAAAGCTAGTATTGTATTAATATAAACCAACGAGGCATTTTAATCTGTAGCTGTAAAGTGGTGAGTGTTGACCCTAATTGCTGTCCATTCACAGCTGACCCAATTCTTCACCCCCAGGTCCCTACAGTGGACTAAAACTTCCTCCCTATACTTGCATCTATCACCTACAATGGGTTATCGCGACACTTGATCAAACGAATAATGTGAATAATCGCCAAAAACATTGTCGATAAAAATTGTTGAATTTTAAAGTACCTACCTACCATTCGGAACAAAAATTTCATCATAGATAGTTGTTCTTTTATAGAAACTAGCTTTCCCGACAGACGTCGTCATGTAGTCCTTACCAGAGGCGGCCCGTTCATATGTGCACTGCGCCCTCAGAAACAAAAATACATAATTCAATTGAGATAATAACATTAATAGCATAACAATATTTCTAATACATCCATATTTCATTCGTATTCAAAGCTCAGCGCATTTTCTATCTCGCCTATGAAGTACCGTACGAATGTGCCCGATAATTTTGTTAAATTTGTATGAAAATTTTCTAAAACGCCCGAAAATGTGCCGTGGAGTAAGTGGAATGGGCTACTGTAAGAGCGGCAATCACGTATGCGAGAATGAGAGGGAACTACGTGCGATGGCGTTGGCGCGTCGCAGGTAACCCATACTAACTTTAATATTATATTTTATGTCATTTCTTATCCATTTTTTTTTTCAACTTTTTATTAGTTGTTATTCTGTTATACGGAGCGGAGAAGAATCCAATAAATCAAACTTCGAAAGAATCTGTTCAGCTGATCTCGAGTTATAAGTGTTCGCACCAACCCGACTTTCATTTATATTAGAGATATTATTGAATATGCTAGACAAGTCCTTTTTCGTTGCGAAGAAAAACATATGATTTCATGAGGCCAAATTTATTTGAACGGTTTCTTTTTCTTTCGTATGTCTCTTTCCATTTTGCTATTTGTTATTTTGTATGATTGTTCGAAGTGAGATAGTTATCTTCTTCCGGTGGCCTATCGGGACCCCCGATGTCGATGACCACTTGAGAGAAAGCCTCCTTATCTTCAGCTGCCCTGAATAAATCTCCCACAGTTCTCGGTCCGGTCCACTGTCGAATGTTTCGGAGCCAGGAAAGTTGTTTTCTAACGACTCCTCTGCGGCCCTTTATTTTCCCCTTTATGACCAACTGTAGAACCTTGTATTTTTCACCTCTCACTATGTGACCAAAATACGCAGTCTTTAATACAATTATAATTATTGTAATAAAAATGTAAATGGCTAACGCCTTAAATTGAAATAAATTGTGAAATTTCATAAAAGGGTATAAAATGACTTAGTTTAAATATTACAAACCATAAACAAAAAAATCAATAATCTTATTTTAGAAATTACAAACCAAATTTCTTAATAATAAAAGGAAGTGGTTGGTGACCCAGCGGTTACAACGCCGGCTTTCGTACTGCGGACGTCGTGGTTCGATCCCAGGTGCCGACCATATTCCTCTTTCACGACACAAGCTTTAAGTAGCTTACTGTGAAAGAGTCAAGGAGTGTATTTGTGTTCACTTTGAGTGAGCACAGATTCATTTTTATAAAAAAAAAAAAAAGTCATTTGATAGTCATATTTCTTTATTTACATAAAATGGACTTTCTGACATTCAAACGAGATTAATTGCAAAAAAATAAACAAAAAAATTACTCAGAATTTTAGAAGGAAAGTGTTTAAAAGAGTTAGCAAGTTTTTTTTAACAATAAACATGTATTAATAATTGCTGTTGTAGCTATTGAAATTGGTTTGTAGTTACCTACCTATATTTTTATTATTGCCTTTTAAAGTGAATATAAGAAAAACTTGCCGCTTAGGTACATAAAGATAAAATAGAAAAAAAGTACAGATGATGATTTTTACAAATTATAGAAGTTTCAGAACTTTGCCAAAAAAAAATATCTAGTGTCCACACAATTCGTTTGATCAATTGTCGAAATAACACATTTTATTATTATTACTAGCTAATACCCGTCTTGCTTTACGTTTTTAATTCCGAATGTCAAGCTTGATTGGTAGGTAATTAAACAGGTTCTATTGTTCTAGTCTAGCTTCCCATTGCTTAACTGACCTCTATAACTGACATAAGCACAGAAAAAGAAGAATTACACTTTCACAATTCATAAAAAGAGAGAAGAATGACAGTTTTAATGTTTATAAAAAAGAAAGAAGAAAAATTATAGTCTGCCACATACCTAGTGTGACGGGACTAACATTTTAGTAAAGTATTTTAGATTTTATTTATAGATTTATTATTAAACTAGTTTTTTAAAGGCGCCCGTGGCGCCCACCTATGAACTTAAACTTTTAAATACAAACTTTACATTCAAATAGCTTTTAGCATGTGGGTATTCAACTATATGATTGATCAAACTTTTTATTTCAAACATTGCATTCGTAAGGCTTTTTCCGCTATGAAGTCGCGTGTGTACGTTAGTTTTCTGATTTGGTAAACTTTTTCATGCAAACTTTGCATATGTATGGCTTCTCTACATTATTAATTCACATGAGAATCATTAAAAAAATACTTTAGTGTGTAAACTTTTTATTGAAAACATTGCATTCGAATGGCTTTTCGCTGCTATGATGTCGCGTGGTGGAATAAAGATTCGTGATTTGGTAAAAATTTTCATTGGCAAAACTTTGTTTTCTTATGGCCGAATTCATATGTAGGTAAGACTTTAAAGCACTTGATAATAGAACTCTATGAAAATTTAAAAAAAAACTTGAACTTTTTATAACAAACTTTGCATATGTATGGCTTTTCTATGCTATGAATTCACATGAAAATCTTTAAAAAATTACTTTAGTGTGTAAACTTTTTATTGAAAACATGGCATTCGTAAGGCTTTTCTCCGGTATGAAGTCGCGTGTCTACTTTTGAGTTTCCTGAGAGTTTTCTAAGTACACAGGTAATTGAACTATTCATTTATGCAAACTTAAAAAAACAAATTCAACTTTTCATTACAAAGTTAGCATTCAAATGGCATTTAGCATGTGGGTGTTTAAAATTCTTTGATTGATACAACTTTTTATTGCATATATTGCATTCGTATAGTCTAGTTTTTTAAAGGCGCCCGTGGCGCCCACCTATGGCCTTTTTTATGCAAACTTTACTTTCTCATAGCATAGCTGTGAGCATTCACATGTGAGACTTCAAAATACTTGGTTGATTCAACTCTTTATGAAAACTCAAATACCTACAACTTAAACTTTTAATTACAAACTGTACATTCAAATAGCTTTTGGCATGTGGGTATTTACCGATTTGATTGATTAAACTTTTTCATGTAAACTTTGCATTCGTATTGCCGAATTCTTATATGAGACTTTAAAACACTTGATTAATTGAATTCTTCGTGAAAACTCAAAAAACAACGTGAACTTTTTATAACAAACGTTGCATATGAATGGCTTTTCAACGCTACAAATTCACATGAAAATCTTTAAAAAATTACTCTAGGTGTGTAAACTTTTTATTGAAAACATGGCATTCGTATTGAATGTATTCGTATGATCTCGTGTGTGTGAATTAAAGATTCGTGATTTGGTAAACTTTTTCATGGAAACTTTGTTTTCTTATGGCCGAATTCATTTGTGTGACTGTAAAGCACTCGATGATAAATTATAACTATTCATGATACTCTAACTATTTATAAAAATGCAAAAAAAAAAACTTTTTATTACACACATTGCATTAGTATTTAGTAAGAGTTTTCTTGGCAATGAAATCGCGTCTGTGATTTAAAGATCTGATTTGGTAAACTTTTTCATACAAACTATGCTAAATATGGCCGAATTCATATGTCAGACTTTAAACTAATTTTGAACTTTTTCTAACAAAATATGCATTTAAATGGCTTTTGTCATGATTTTATCATTTGATTGATTAAACTTTTTATCGCAATGGTTGCATTCGTATGGCTTTTCTCCACTATGAGTTCACAAACTTTTTATTGAACACATTGCATTAGTAAAGCGAAGTCCGGCTGTGCGTAAAAGTTTTCCTGATTTGTCAATTTTTTTGCCGAATTCGCAAGTGATACTTTACAGCACACGGTTGATTGAACTATTTATGCAAACTTAAAAATGAAATTAAACTTTTTATTGCAAACTTACCATTCAAATAGCTTTTAGCATGTCATTGGTTGTTTAAATTATTTGATTGGTTGAACTTTTTATTGCATTCGTATGGCTTTTCTCCGATATGAGTTCGTATGTCATTCTTTAAATTACTTGAAACCGCAAACTTTTTATTGCACTCATGGCATTAGAAAGGCTTTTCTTCACTATGAAGTCCCGCTGTGCGTAAAAGTTTCCTAATTTGGTACACTTTGCTTTCTTATGAATGACTTCGCATGTGAGCTTTTTAATAACCCAAAAAATTGATTTTCTCTACGTCAAGACCTTTAAAAAAAGTGCTCAGCCACCAGGCAATAATAATATCATTATGTTACTGTCAGTTGGCACTGCTGTCAGCCATATTGTATTAGAAGAATAATATTATTTGTCTTTAGTTGCGAGTGGCGCGCCATCTAGCGGCGTTAATGACATCAGTCAGTCAGGCAGTCAGTCAGTCAGTCAGTCTGTCAGTCAGTCAGTCAGTGTTCAAGACAAATATTATATAGATTATAATAACTTGGAGACGCCCATGGGGTTATACACCACTGTGCTACACGTCACAGGTCTATCTCGAAATATTGCGAAACTTATTTTAATAAATAGGGGTCGCAAATGCCTATTTGGGGCAGTTCATTTCAAATCTTGGAGCGGAGAGGATCTCCTACTAAGGCGGTCATCCCACAGCTTTCTGGGACAGTTCATCTCATCTCCTGAAGAGTGAAGATCTCTTACAAGCAGCAGAAATTCTGGAAGGGGACGGAGGTCTCCAGTGCTGAACAGATCTATACCAGGCCCAAGGACAATTCAGATAATTATATTTTGTTTCATTAATTTATTTTTTCCTAATTCAATTTGTTTATTTTCATAGAGATTTTAATTTTTACTAATTTAAAACAAATTAATGTTTCGTTGGGTAAATTATAGCGATTTGTTTAAACATTTGATAAGTAAATATTTTAATATATTTTATATTGGTTCCAAATTGATTTCTTCATTGAATAATATATTTAGTATTTTGTCTTCTACAAATTAAATAAAGATATTCCCTTTTGTGTAAATTATAATGATTTGTTTTTAAAAACATTTGAATATTATTCTGCCTTTCATTTTTGATCTGATAAATAATAATTATTATAGCTTTTAATAATAAACTCATCCTTTTGTGCCTAATGTATTTATTTATTTATAATCTAAACTTTATGGCATTATTTATTTCATTTATAAATATTATTA
Source organism: Mystacides longicornis (assembly GCA_963576905.1). Classification (NCBI taxonomy): domain Eukaryota; kingdom Metazoa; phylum Arthropoda; class Insecta; order Trichoptera; family Leptoceridae; genus Mystacides; species Mystacides longicornis. Next base: position 24,881,682 of record OY756438.1, read on the forward strand.
TATTTCCTTTTAATTTAAATTTGGTAAATAATACTAATTTTATAGTAGTTTAATTATTAGGGTCATTAGGATTATGTTTTTCGATAATATTTTACTTAATTTATGTTTTCCAATTGGAGTGATAAATTTAATTTTATATTTCCTTTTAGATTATCTTCAGCTTTTATAGTTTTAAATTGTGTCGATTAGGATTATGAATTTATTGATTTATTTATGATATGAATTTAATGGTATTTTAATTAGGGCGTTATTGTGTTATTAAGTGTTGCGTAATATGTCGTAATCAGATAGGTATTGCATAAGTGTTACATCATTAGGTGTAATCATGGTGAAATAATGATGATACTAATCAAACCCTTCCATTTCAGATAAGGATCCTAGAGAAAGGATTCATTTCAAATTATTATTTTATAATTAACCATAAACTTCTTAATTGTTTGTGCTTCGCTTCTTTTGCATTTCAGATATTAGATTAGATTTTATGTGCTTTCGCTTGCTTGTGTTTGTGTCTTGGTGGAGGGTAGTTAGAGGTCATTCTTTATTATTTGAAATAGTAGATTGGTGTTTTATAATACGCTTTGAGTAGTATTCTAACAATAATTATAGTTGCGCTAGTGTGTGGCAAATAGTAGAATATATATATTATTATTTTATTTTATACTAACAATAGTCCTATCCTTTTCTTCCCTAATACAAATTGGGAATTGACTAATATTCTTATATTCGTATTTATACTTATTTTATTTAGTTGCATGGAATTTATCTTTAGTCTCTGCTGGATGTATGTAAGCATGCGTGCATATTACTATATGTGTACTCATGTGGGTAGATGTAGCAGCGAATACTTATAAACTTAACAAACTCAGTCCCTTCCTAGAAACGAGAAGCGGTAATCGTTCCATTTTTCGTCATATTTCTAGGGAAGAGTACAGTCAGCGACCGTAGCGATTGCTCGTTAAGGCCCTATTATGAAATATTCTATAATAATTACTAACCTTTATTTTATGTATTGGGTGCATGCTTATTTATTTATGTATACCTTAATCTATGTGTGTTTATCCGCGAATTAGTCTAACAAGCACAGAGATTCAGCACTTGTCTAGGCCGGCTGAAATCGAAATAGGCGGGCCGTTGGGGGCCTATTTCCCCCTCCCCCATTAGGGGGGGGGGGGTGTGGTGTAGATAGAATTGTAGAATTTGAAACTGTGGTTGTGGTAAATAAGTAGATTTTGAATCTTTATTTCTAATAACAGGCAAAATTCTCTCAAGACAACGGATTCACAGCTGACCAGAATTGTCCTTTAAATCCGAAGGGCAATCGAGAAAGATATAATTATTTGTTAGAAAACTACTAAATTATTTGCAGAATGAATATAATCACGATGTGACGAGAAATTGTGCAATATTTATCTATTTGTTTTATGTCGCTATTATTACAAATTAAATACAAATCAAGGAAGAAATAATATTATTTAAGTAATCGTTATTTAAGTATGATGTTTTATCATATTTTATTTCAGTGCTAATCAGACTATTTTATGTTTCAGGATTATCCAGTTGAATAATAAATCTCTATTAGATTAAAACCACAACGTTTGGGTCCTTAGGTTAGTTTCTAGACGATCACGATATGGCCATTTCGTAGACTGATGTTCTAGGTTTTTTTGATAGTCTTTCCAGATACTAGTAGAATAGAGCTGACAACGTCATATTCAGCTTAGGATTATTCTATAGCTAGATTTAGTAGCCCTAGCTTTGCAGATGGTCTGCTTTGCTCGCAGGGCTTAGGTAGTTGCAAAATATGGTGCAATCGATAGTTTATGTATAATGGGGTTGCGACATATAGTGTCATCGTAGGTTTAGGAATAGTAAAGCTTAGATTTAGCTTAGATCTAGTTAGGTCAGCTTAGGTAGAAAGCCTCTCGTTAGGGGGGGCTGTGACAAATGGTGCCTTGTGTCCAGGATATCACTTTATCATTGTAGAGTGAGATTTGGGTTGCTGCGGCGGCTTAGAATATTTGGGGAAGGGTGAAGAAGATGGAAGAAAGTGGTAGGCTAATAATCATTTTGGGGATGGGCCTATTTTGCAAATAAATAAAATTTTTGTTTAATTTTAGCCAGTTCAATTCAATTTTAATTAGATCTAATAGCTTATTAATGTAGGAAGGCGGAGTAAAATAGCCATTTTTCGAATAGAATCAAGGGGGGAGGGTTTACTTAGTAATTTTCCTAATAAATAATATTTTAGGCATTTAAATTTGATTTGATGTAGACTTAATAGCTTATAAATGAAGGGGGGCGGGGTTTCTTAGTAATTGTGCAAATAAATGATAATTTTGTCATTTAAATTTGATTGGATGTAGATTCAATAGCTATTGTCGAAGGGGGGGGGGGGGTCGTAGCCATTTTTGCAAATAAATAATAATTTAGTCACTTAAAATGTGGTTTGATGTATATTTAATAGCTCATTAGCAAAGGGGGGCGGGGGGCTTGGTCATTTAGAAACATTAAATTCACCTTTAAGCAAAATGTTTTATGGGTTAATATTAGAAGTCTGGTTGACTGAGAGAATTTATGAAAGAGTGGAAGTATAGTGTTAGACAGGAGAAAAGAAAGAAGATTTAAAAGCTTAGTGTTAGATAAGTACCTAGTAGAAGAATGAGTTAGTATCGTAGGGGAGGAAAGCATAATCATTTTTCTAATTAAAATGAGTTTTGTCTTAGGCATTAATTTAGAAGTATGATCATTAAAAAGAGTGGTTGTATTTAATAGCATTGTATCAAAAGGATTTTTTTTTAGCTGTATTCTGGATGGATCTACGCGTGTCTGTAGGGGGCGTCGAGGATTCTCGGGGAGGTGGGCAGCCCACCCCGCGGCCCGTGGACTGCGTGTAAGAAGGTGCGCGAGCGCCGACGAGGGCTGGATGTTGGTCTCGTGAGTCGTGTCGGCGTGTGGTGCGCAGGCGCGGCGAGTGGAAGTGTGCCCGGTCGCGCCTTTGCTCGCTATGCGGGTCGGGGCGAGGCTCTGGTCGCTGACCGTGCGCTGTTGGTGGGTGAGAATAGACAGCTTACATTCCGTTGTAAAATTTCATTTTCTTTGTACCCCTAGTTTTTTTAAATCATTGTAGGAAAATTAATAGAAAAAAAATGTGTTTGATAGTATTTGGGTTTTGTGTCCTTGTTTTGTTGTCGTTTGGAACTCAAGGTGGTAAATAATTGAGGTTGGTATTTATCTTTGTGCAACGAGAGCGAGCGGTTTTGACAGGAGTTGGGGAGGGGGCGTTTCTTGCCGTGTTCTGTTCCTTCGGGGCGATGCTGAGGATTTTATGGATAGTGTGGAAGAGGGACGTTAGATTTACGCAGATCGGGAACAGTGTAGGGCTCGTTTTGGTTGGCGTTTGTTGTCGGTTGCTGTCTTCTGTTCCTTCGGGACGATGCTGAGGATTTTATGGATAGTGTGGGAGAGGGACGTTAGATTTACGCAGATCGGGAACAGTGTAGGGCTCGTTTTGGTTGGCGTTTGTTGGCGGTTGCTGTCTTCTGTTCCTTCGGTGCAATGCTGAGGATTTTATGGATAGTGTGGGAGAGGGACGTTAGATTTACGCAGGTCGGGAACAGTGTAGGGCTCGTTTTGGTTGGCGTTTGTTGTCGGTTGCTGTCTTCTGTTCCTTCGGGACGATGCTGAGGATTTTGTGGATAGTGTGGGAGAGGGACGTAAGATTTACGCAGATCGGGAACAGTATAGGGCTCGTTTTGGTTGGCGTTTGTTGTCGGTTGTTGTCTTCTATTCCTTCGGGGCGATGCTGAGGATTTTATGAATAGTGTGGGAGGGGGACGTTCGATTTACGCAGGTCAGGAATAGTGTAGGGCTCGTTTTGTTCTCTGCACCCTTGATTGGATTCAGAAAAGGGTGACTGCTTGTGAAATTTCTGTTTAGTTTGTTTGTTTCAGAGAAAATAATACTTTGCTTTTAGTTAGTAAGTGGTCCTCTTATGTTTTAATGTATTTCCTTGTGAATTAAAATACATAAACATTCTAGTTGTAGTTTAATTGAATCGATCTCGGTAGATCAGTGGTTTAGGCTTGGAATTCAGATTCAGTGTTCCCGTGTCGGTTCGCGGTCGGGTCGGGGTTTTCTCGTTTGATATTTTTACTCGGGGTTGGCCTGTCTCAGATAGAATGAGACCGGTTGACTGGGAAGAATTATTGCCTCAGGCAATAAGTTCCGCTGGCTATGCTGACAACATTGTATAGGGAAATGTTAATTTAGTTATTTATTTATTCTGCATGATAATATTCAGTGAAATTCTACTTGGTAGTAAGGTTGTCGGTTGCATGATATTTTTTTGTGAGGCTCTATTTCCGGACGGATTGTTAAAAAGTTTTTTTTTATAACTTTTGCGTGGCGTCGGTTTGTCTCAAGACTACCTTAGAAGTTAGGTTGTGTTGTGTGTTATTAATAGCTAAATTAATAATATAACAATACATTCTTTTGAATATTTCCTCTAATTTTATTTTGCATTTATACACGATCGTAAGTTAATTATTATTTTTTTGGTTTATGGTAATCTAATAAAAATAGAATTATTGTTTTGATTTTATTGGATTTTTGTGTCTTTACAGGGTGTTTAATGAATTAATTATATATAATTTATATGTTTTATTCCAGGATATGAATAGATATTATAATGATTGTTTGAGGTAGTTAGAGTGATAACTCATTTTTTATTTTTACTCTCATATTTTAATTAGTAAGTATTTCCATAGTGTGCATTCTAAAGTAGTTATAATGTTTTTTTTTATATTGTGAGGTGAGCATTATTTTTCTTCATAACTTTTGTTTATGGGAAGTTTTTTTTTTAGAATGTTAGCATAGTTCTTCTTCTTCTCACTTGTGTTGGATAATGGGAATGTTTTGTTTTGATAATACGCCGGGAATTTAGTATATAGTGGGATTTATTTTGTCGTTTAATATCTAGATTAATATAATATTTTGTATTCCTTATGAAGTGGGTAGTTATCAACATTGTTCTGAAGAATAGTGAAGTTTTGCTGATACATTTAACTTTTGTTGAGGTCTGTGAGAGATCAGATTTGGCTTATCCACTTCCTGGATGATCCAATCGTGCTCTCTCAAAGGGGGGTCTGTGACGGGACTAACATTTTAGTAAAGTATTTTAGATTTTATTTATAGATTTATTATTAAATTATAATAACTTGGAGACGCCCATGGGGTTATACACCACTGTGCTACACGTCACAGGTCTATCTCGAAATATTGCGAAACTTATTTTAATAAATAGGGGTCGCAAATGCCTATTTGGGGCAGTTCATTTCAAATCTTGGAGCGGAGAGGATCTCCTACTAAGGCGGTCATCCCACAGCTTTCTGGGACAGTTCATCTCATCTCCTGAAGAGTGAAGATCTCTTACAAGCAGCAGAAATTCTGGAAGGGGACGGAGGTCTCCAGTGCTGAACAGATCTATACCAGGCCCAAGGACAATTCAGATAATTATATTTTGTTTCATTAATTTATTTTTTCCTAATTCAATTTGTTTATTTTCATAGAGATTTTAATTTTTACTAATTTAAAACAAATTAATGTTTCGTTGGGTAAATTATAGCGATTTGTTTAAACATTTGATAAGTAAATATTTTAATATATTTTATATTGGTTCCAAATTGATTTCTTCATTGAATAATATATTTAGTATTTTGTCTTCTACAAATTAAATAAAGATATTCCCTTTTGTGTAAATTATAATGATTTGTTTTTAAAAACATTTGAATATTATTCTGCCTTTCATTTTTGATCTGATAAATAATAATTATTATAGCTTTTAATAATAAACTCATCCTTTTGTGCCTAATGTATTTATTTATTTATAATCTAAACTTTATGGCATTATTTATTTCATTTATAAATATTATTATATTTCCTTTTAATTTAAATTTGGTAAATAATACTAATTTTATAGTAGTTTAATTATTAGGGTCATTAGGATTATGTTTTTCGATAATATTTTACTTAATTTATGTTTTCCAATTGGAGTGATAAATTTAATTTTATATTTCCTTTTAGATTATCTTCAGCTTTTATAGTTTTAAATTGTGTCGATTAGGATTATGAATTTATTGATTTATTTATGATATGAATTTAATGGTATTTTAATTAGGGCGTTATTGTGTTATTAAGTGTTGCGTAATATGTCGTAATCAGATAGGTATTGCATAAGTGTTACATCATTAGGTGTAATCATGGTGAAATAATGATGATACTAATCAAACCCTTCCATTTCAGATAAGGATCCTAGAGAAAGGATTCATTTCAAATTATTATTTTATAATTAACCATAAACTTCTTAATTGTTTGTGCTTCGCTTCTTTTGCATTTCAGATATTAGATTAGATTTTATGTGCTTTCGCTTGCTTGTGTTTGTGTCTTGGTGGAGGGTAGTTAGAGGTCATTCTTTATTATTTGAAATAGTAGATTGGTGTTTTATAATACGCTTTGAGTAGTATTCTAACAATAATTATAGTTGCGCTAGTGTGTGGCAAATAGTAGAATATATATATTATTATTTTATTTTATACTAACAATAGTCCTATCCTTTTCTTCCCTAATACAAATTGGGAATTGACTAATATTCTTATATTCGTATTTATACTTATTTTATTTAGTTGCATGGAATTTATCTTTAGTCTCTGCTGGATGTATGTAAGCATGCGTGCATATTACTATATGTGTACTCATGTGGGTAGATGTAGCAGCGAATACTTATAAACTTAACAAACTCAGTCCCTTCCTAGAAACGAGAAGCGGTAATCGTTCCATTTTTCGTCATATTTCTAGGGAAGAGTACAGTCAGCGACCGTAGCGATTGCTCGTTAAGGCCCTATTATGAAATATTCTATAATAATTACTTACCTTTATTTTATGTATTGGGTGCATGCTTATTTATTTATGTATACCTTAATCTATGTGTGTTTATCCGCGAATTAGTCTAACAAGCACAGAGATTCAGCACTTGTCTAGGCCGGCTGAAATCGAAATAGGCGGGCCGTTGGGGGCCTATTTCCCCCTCCCCCATTAGGGGGGGGGGTGTGGTGTAGATAGAATTGTAGAATTTGAAACTGTGGTTGTGGTAAATAAGTAGATTTTGAATCTTTATTTCTAATAACAGGCAAAATTCTCTCAAGACAACGGATTCACAGCTGACCAGAATTGTCCTTTAAATCCGAAGGGCAATCGAGAAAGATATAATTATTTGTTAGAAAACTACTAAATTATTTGCAGAATGAATATAATCACGATGTGACGAGAAATTGTGCAATATTTATCTATTTGTTTTATGTCGCTATTATTACAAATTAAATACAAATCAAGGAAGAAATAATATTATTTAAGTAATCGTTATTTAAGTATGATGTTTTATCATATTTTATTTCAGTGCTAATCAGACTATTTTATGTTTCAGGATTATCCAGTTGAATAATAAATCTCTATTAGATTAAAACCACAACGTTTGGGTCCTTAGGTTAGTTTCTAGACGATCACGATATGGCCATTTCGTAGACTGATGTTCTAGGTTTTTTTGATAGTCTTTCCAGATACTAGTAGAATAGAGCTGACAACGTCATATTCAGCTTAGGATTATTCTATAGCTAGATTTAGTAGCCCTAGCTTTGCAGATGGTCTGCTTTGCTCGCAGGGCTTAGGTAGTTGCAAAATATGGTGCAATCGATAGTTTATGTATAATGGGGTTGCGACATATAGTGTCATCGTAGGTTTAGGAATAGTAAAGCTTAGATTTAGCTTAGATCTAGTTAGGTCAGCTTAGGTAGAAAGCCTCTCGTTAGGGGGGGCTGTGACACTAGGTACATGGAAAAAACTGCATGTATCATAATATGTTACATCTTACACTTGATTCAATTCCACTGCTCAATAGAAGGGTAAAAAATTCCTTTAATAGTAATATAATACAAACCTACCTAAATAATATGAAAGTTTTACTCTCAATATGGTTTGAGTCTTGACTACATTCCCTACAACCTCTATGTGTGGAATGGTACAAATTTTATGCGATTGGCTAATGATAAAGGCAGCTGTTTTACCGACCTCAAACGTTAGTCGAAAAGTAATCTGAAAATGTACTTTCATTTTAATGTTGATAAAATGTGTTTTATATGGTTTGAATTACATTTATTTTTACTTCAAAACAACCTTGAATCTTTTAAATACATTTTTATTCTGTCAAACTTTGGTTCCATGCAACATTTACATGAGTAATTTTGTTTTCAAAAGATGGCCATCTGTGTTTACGCAGATTTTACTATGAAAATTTTGTAATTTTAGAAATTTATTAATCACATTAAATATATATGAGAAATTGTAAAAATTTGTATCTATGATTACCATAAATTTCTTTTCCATGTCTGGATACATCAAACTCAAAATAATCGCCACAAATTGTTGAAGAGTTTTGCATCTAACTTGACATCAATGGTTGATGTGTTATAACTTCAAGATGCAAGTAACAACATCTGGTAGATTATTACTGAGCGAATAAAAATCAACTTGATTATGCAAATAAACTCACCTACATAGATTAACAATACTCTCTATTTTGGTGGTTCAACTTATAAATCTGCAATCCCCAGACTCGTCACAGGAAATTGAAGAATTAATTGCCCATAGTAGGATTCGAAACCTACCGAGATGCTCACTTGACGTCAATAGATGTTGTATTATTATTATGTGAAAAATTCTATGGCAATTAGGCAAAACTATTTAATGTCATTTTGAGAAAGGCATTGGAATCAAAACAAAACTACACCACTACAATATAATTTAAAAAAATATGTGAAGTTACCTATAAGGAAATTTTCAATGAATCAATGCAGGTATATCAATATCCAATTTAGGTATTTCTTCTTCTCCTTATTGATAAATGCCATTATCTATTAAAATTAAACAAAATTTGAACCAAAATGTACATAGGAAACAAATTCAAATTTAAGTTATTGGCTTCTGAAAAATGTCAAGTTTTTCAAGGTAGAACCATTTTAGTAGTAGTATTATTTATGAGTATGAATGAATGAATGAAAGAATTTTTATTTATTTTTTGTCCAATCATTATTTAATTCATAAAACATAAAATCAACAATTGAAAAGCTATATAAAAAAAATAAAATATGTATAATCTCAAAGTTTTATTGTTAAATCAGCAGAGTAAAAAAAATATTCTCCCAAACAAATGGAAACCAGAAAAGATATTCCGACCCACCGTTATATTAGTTATTCGCTTCTTAACCCAACATTATATCATTTTTATTCCATAACCGAAATAAAAAATTTAAAGTTTAAATAAATCTGATGCTAGAACACAGAATTCTATACAATAAATAACGTAGAATCCCGATTCGCATTCAAAAATGAAGCCGAAATATTGCAACTTTTGACAGTTTGGTTCCCAAAAGAACGTGGTACGGTGTATATTTATTCAGTCGATTTTGTCGTGTTTTTTACAATAAAATATATTTTTACATTGAAATACCTAAGTGAAATTAGATCATTTTTAAGTATCTTTATAAATGTCAACATCATTTCTTACGTTCCGTTTTGACTACTGTACTGTCAAAATTGCCGGCCAAATCGGCTTCACTTATTTACTATGAAGAGCTATTGGAATACTCCATCTCGGTAGTTATATATAAAAATCTATTTGCTAGAAACACACTAATTGTATCAGCTTGTGTTGTGTCGAGCCAGAAGCATTATTGTTTTTATATAATATGGTTTAAGATACATTTAGACTCTGTATGAAGCTGATAATATGCTTTTAGCGGACCACAACACAAAAGAAGAAAGAGAACTTATTTATAATGATATGTAGTAAAAATTTATAAAATCACTGGCACCCGCAAGAGTCTGTTATTGATTATGGTCAATCTTCTTTACATCCCATAAGCTGCCATTGAATATTTTTTCAATACAATTATTTCCCTTCTCAACTAAATGGGAAATTTTAAGGAACTCTCTAAAATTATTCATCTGCAACATAATGTTTCTGAATTAAAATACACATAAAGAAATTCAAGAAAGATAATTAATGAAATTCTTACATAGCTTACCATTTTGTTAAATAATGTTGTCTTGCAAAAATAAAACTTTTGAGTTTGTTTAAATAGAAATGCACTTTTATCAATCAATTTGATCATTAGAAGTATGTACTTAATTGCTATGTCAAAAAGGTGGGATGAAAGCAATTAGTCTTGTTGAAAACACGTTTGCCAGAGGAACCTGAAAAAATATAAACAAAATTAATTACTTTAATTACTATTAAGATCCTGTAATTTCGGTACTTTCCGCCTTATAACATAACTATTCTGCAATTTGCAACGCATAAATGTTTGAAGTTATGGCTTAAGCTTACAAATATTTTAATCAATTAATGACTTACCAGTTTTATTTTCATTAAACTCAATTGAAAATAATTATTTTCAAAATCGAACCGTAACTTTCGTTTGACAACAAAATACGATTTATTGTGAAGTGTCCATAGATAATATAATATATACTGGAAGTGTCATCCTGTCATCGTGGTGTGATCCATGGATAACAAAAGATAATTATTATTACAATTCAACATTAGTTAGAATATAGGTATAAGTACTATAAAATTATTTTATGGTATAATAATATTTTGATTTACTTTTATAATGGCCTCTTAAAATACTTAATTCATTCAAAAAAATATTTTTTACACATAAACCACCTTAAATGTGAAAAAAAAAATATAAAACATTCAATAAATTATATTTTTTCTCAAATTACTTATATAATGGCCTCTTTAAATACTTGATTCATTTAAAAAAATATTTTTCACACAAAAACTACATTATTGTGTAAAAAAAAAATTATAAAACATTCAATAAATTATTATAAAAAATTTCTTCATTCTTTTTTGTTTTCTCGCTCACTATCTATGGCGACCGCGGACCGATTGTCATTAGATTCAGATTCTGACAGCTCATACAAACAAAACGAAACAGCGATTGAATTCCAAATTCAAAAACATATTGAAATATATTTTTCTAAGTAGGTACCTAAGCTATATATAATTACTAAGATTAGGCTATTCATGAATTGTAAAGATATAGGGGCATAATATGTGATACTTTTTGAATTTGCTGTCCCTGTAACTAAAATATGACAGGTTTTGAAGATTATTTTGTATACTATGTTCTAGACATGGAGTAGCAGCTTTGAAATAATAATACCTGGTACATTATGCAGTCTAAATAGATTTTATGAAGATCTTTAAAAGGTATAAATGCTACACTTTCAAACAAATAATGAAAGATTCCAAATGAAGGTTTTATGCAGAGCATATATCAAATATGGTTCATTATGCAGTCTAAATGGATTTTATGAAGATCTTTAAAAGGTATAAATACTACACTTTAATATAATATGAAGTTCTTAAAAGTTTGATATACTTTCTAAATCCTTAATATTGATTTTAATCAAATTCTCACAATGTGTATTTTTAAAACAAATCCCTGAAAAATGCAAAATTTTCTAATCTTGTCTTATATATTTGCAACCATGTAATCACTTTATTTTGCTTTCATATATTAAATGAATTATGTTTTTTTCTAGGTCAGAACCTTGCAAGGATTTTGGATATGTCAAGAAACGCTGCCAAAAATATTACCCACCTTGTTTTGTGATGAATGTAACATTAAATAAAATAAGTAAAAGGTAAGAGAATATAAGTTTGCATTTATCTACATAAGAATTTTGAGCTCGATACAGTTTCGTGAATTCATATTCTGGTAATATTTTGAGATTTAGATGTGGGTAAGTACACACTACGCAAACTGTTTTACCATCTAATTCTTGCTATTATGGATGTTCATACAAATTTCAAATTAAATCTTCATTAATATATTTTATTACCTTAGCTTTATTATATTTTCTTTAATATTTAATACATTTTCTTTAATATTTAATATGATTTTATCTGGTACCCACATAATTACTCATCTATCTGGCTATAAATAAACGGACTAAAATATTATGTAGATATTGATTTCATTGTGATCTTATTCATTTAAATACTTCAAAAAAATCTCTGTTATAAAAAGAGTGTTGATTTTGGCTACTTATAGATGTATTATATACCTACTATAACTTTAATTAATGTACCTACATGATATTACATAATGTAAATTATGTGGAAGATGGAATGATATTATATGTCGTATCATAATAATGTTGTATTTTTTCTAGGATGAATGATTTGTTACAAACCTTGGAAGGTCGTCAAGAAAGGCTTCCAATCAAACCTCTTACTGGCCGCTGTCTTTGAAGAATACTTCTTTTAACACGATGATTAAGTATACGACACCCTATGAATATTTTTTTTAACGAATCGAAGGTAATTATGCTAAAGTGGTTTTGAGTTTATTTACATACTAATTTAGATACAATATAATACCGTTGTTGAGTGTGATTAATTGGAATACAAATATTATGTGGATAAAACAAATGTTTTATTAAACTGATTAAAATCCCGAAGACATTAATTTAAAGATTCTCAATTATTGTCAACAATTTTATTTCTTTCTCTCAACAATTCTGTCAAGTTCACTGTACCTTATGATCTAATTTATCACTGTTACCGGCCAGTTTGTCTATGGAATGTTCATACCAATTTCAACAATGATTTTAAGATTTATCTTTTTCAACAATGATTTTAAGATTTAAACATTATTTATATTTCAGGAATATAAAATGATTCAACAATTGTTGCTAAATTATTTAATACTTATCTACATTAGAATATAATTTTCTCAGGTACCTACATAATTACTTATCTATTACATTGTCTACGACAGTTTGAAAAAAAACTGTGGCCATAAATTTGCTAAAATGTGTCAGATTTCAAAATGGAGGATTATTTTGCAATTTTTTTCATTAAATCTTTGTTTATTGAGAATAATAAGATTTGAATAACATTTATATGTATAACAAATCAATCTCCAATTATTTTATTACATTTTCATACCGTAATACCAAGATTCCATTCAACGTTTACATGAGTAATTTTGTTTCCAAAAGATGGCATCTGTCTTTTTTGAAAACGTAGTATGAAGATCCTAAAAAAATAAGAGTTTTTTAAATAGCTTTAAATATATCAAAGCTTATGTAGTTAAATATATTTAAGAACGCTCTCTGGAATTTTGCGCGGCTTTTCGCATATTAATATCTGACCTTTACGTTTGTTTTCTATGATTGATGCTCGTACAAAAATATAAACGGACTAAAATATTATGTAGATGATCTGTTTGGAGTCGAAGGTATTTATTTAAGGGTGAACTTCCGGCCCTTTGACAATGAATACACTTCCGTTTTTTATGACATTTGAAGGTTTTCCTCAAACACTTACAGTTTGAACTTTCAACTTTTTGACGCAAACAATAATTAACTACTGCAAAAGATTACGAGAATGCATATTATGTAATATTTGCTTTATTTATTTAAATTTCCTGTTATTAAAATAATGGACCAAAATCTGAAGGGAGCAGATATTTGGACGGGGAAAACTTAAATACCTACAGCGTATTTATTACAAAAAGCGTTCTTGTTTACTCGAAAAAACTGTCAAAGTAAAATGCAATATGGCGGGTCAAAATCTATAGAGATCAACTCACAATCAAGCGATATGCGTTAAACTATCTCGATGACAGCTTGATCGTAATATTTTCTCTCGCTGAGCTATTTTTTTCCACTGATCGTAGTTTTTAAATAAAGTAGTAAATGCTCAAATATGGGTGTAAAAACGATTTGCAACAACTTGTGTCTTTTAGAAATTAATTATTTTTTTATTTATGACAAAAATGTAACAACAAATGACTCTAACAATTAATTACTGATGTTCCTTTTTTTAATGGAACAAACCACTAAGGGCTTACGACCGTTTTTCAATTTTATTTCGAAGGCTGGCTTAGTGTGATCACTCTACGTTTACAAAGTTCGCCATAAGGTGGTAATGTTTAAGTCTTCGAAACTCTTAATCATGAGAATTCTCAACATGTTCATCATGTCAAATAATCTCATGTATACAACAAGTAGATATTTAAAAATCATTGAAATATAGAGATAAAAGGTGGAAATTATTGAGAACAAGAGAGCAACAAAATTTAAAGGCACCAGGATATGAATAGGTAAGTATATCCATTTTTGTTAATGTCTCATCTTCCTTTCTCATTATATTTATGACAGTTGTCATTTCTGAAGTTGACGCCATCACTCAAAAATTAATGTTAACTAAATAAATGGTTCACCTTTATTTTTCGTTATTTTTTTTATGAAAAGGTAAAAGTTATATTCTGTTTCTTTATTTATGACAGTAACTATTATTTTTAAAAAGCCTTATTTAATGAAAACAACTAATTTAACTATCGAATTACAAAATAAGCCTGAATTATAAATGGTCTATGTGAGTGTGTGGAACAAACTGATAATACTATGTATTCAAGGCAAATAAATAATCATAAGTGCATCACATTCGTCACTATGAAAGTGTTCTAATCTATACCGTCCTATAAGTATCTATGAAATACACGATACTCAATTTTCTGTGATACTATAAAATAATTAATGAAACGAGTTTGCAATTTATATACTTAAACTTTTATATTTCGCAGACGCCTAGGTAGATACTCCTTCCCTTGTTATATCTAATTATTGTTTAAATAAAATAATTGAAAATTGGAGGGATTATAAACTTGTATTAAATTGAAATTACTTTCTAATAAAAAAGAAATGCATGTGTCACAACACAATTTTAAACTAATATACCGTTTTAATTTCGACGAATGTTAACGTCAAACATTTCTTTTTATATCTTTTGTTGTTGTTGATAAAAATGAATCTGTGCTCACTCAAAGTGAACACAAATATTATAGTGTTTGATTCATTCTCAGAAAGCTACTTAAACCTTGTGTCGTGAAAGAGGAAGATGGTCGGCACCTGGGATCGAACATACGACCTTATATGAAGTGTGAAATAGTACGAAAGTGCATGGGAGACGGGACCGCTAGTCTAACTTCCTCTTTTTATTCTAGGCCTAAAAACCTGTTATTTAGAGGTAGGGTTTTGCCTCATGCGAAATCGACTTCCAGCTGTCTATCCACCTTTTTATGGTTTTCCTGGGAGTCGTCCTTCATAGGGTTGGCCGTGCAATGCAATGTGCATGGGAGAGTCTGGATGAGTCCATTCTCCTCACATGCGCATACCACTACCTTCTTTTTTTCCTCCCTCATCTTGCTAATTTCTCAACCTCGCATATTTCCTGTACCCTCGTATTCCTTATTCTATCTCTGAGGGTCTTCCCAGCAATGCTTCTTAGAGTCTTAATTTCTGAAAATCTCAGTGCATTTTTTGTTATGGTAGTATCCGGTCCAGACTCAATCCCCTACGTTATAATGGCCCTCATAAAATTATATTTTGCTGCTGATTTTCATGTTGGGGTTTTTTCATATACAGAGACCCCCCCCCCCCCCCATGTTATGGCAACAAAATTTTTGCAAATAAGCTCTACCTAAGGAATTGGTCGAATTTCCAGTCACCCTGTAGAGTTTCTTAAACATCCCGAAATGGCATCAGTCTTGTTTTTCTCACCCACTATTTTAGTTGGCAGATCCGTTTGTCCACATAAATCAACACGAGGGTACCTTAATGTTGGCACCTGTTCCACATAGAGGCCATAAACAGAACTGCCGCCTTGATCGGATCGTTAGCTAGCCTACCAATCATTTCAAAGGTTTTCTGACAGTAACGCAATTCAACCCAGATTCGCTCACAAAACCACCGATGAACATATTGTTATTAAAATGTTTTAAAACATATTGCGTTTGTCAACTATTAGTTGCCAAATATAATCGAACAGAGTATAATCATCAATGATTTTTGGTAATTACAAAAATATTATAATAAGTATTTGATAATAATTCTGAAATGGAATAATGATAATAATAATATTGCTTACATTGCTAGTACCGTTTGCTTTCTCCATTAGACCTACAGATACATACACTCACACACATACAACTAATCAGAAACTAATACATTTTTAATGACAAGTGACGCCATTTTGTTGTAGATGATTCACATGATAATGGCCGACGTAAAACACGCTCTTATATCTTTATCGCATTTTGAAAACTCATTACATTTTTAGCCTTATGTTAATATTGTTTCATTGTTTTAATCATTACAACCCTTCATTTATAACAATTCAAATTGAATAAATTGCAGTTTTATGTCGATAGCTCATAATATAGAACCATCATTGAAAAAATACACGCAATTTATATACAAACAAACATGGTTGAAAAAATAATCATACATACAAGCCAACTCCCGAAAATGATTTGGAACTTGTACTTCGGGAGGGTAACATAATATATATATCTCTACATTAAAGAATATCATAACTAACTAAGTTTGATTATTCTTCTTCCAAGCCTTCCCTCCCCTGCTGGATGTAGGCATTGTAGGCCTCTTCCATCTGTCTCCACTTCTCTCTATCCTGGGCCGCTTCAAACCATTTTTTCCCGGCGACCGACACGTTTGATTAAGGTATATTATTAATTATTGTCGCTTAGCCCAGTGGCTAGCGTCTCTGTTTGAAACTGATAAGGATGCGGGTTCGAATACTGCAAGCGGCAAAGGATTTTTCGACATCAGCCAGTAATGGTACAAAGTCGGAAAAAAATTCCTCGAACACTAATTTATTTAATGACTAGCTGACCCGTAGAACTTCGTTCCGTCTGAAAATGAATAAATAGTATTCAATTTGTTAAGTTAATGTGAATGGCCATCACTGGAATAATTATTAAAAATAAAATGAATCTGAAGTAAAATTAATCGACATAAATATGATTAGATAGATTTCAATAGTGATTTTATCACTTGCTGTTACATCACTCAATATACAGAATGCCTTATTGAGAAACGATGAAATAGTCACTTTTTCGAATACGAACTTTTTTTTGCATTGCTGACAAGGTCTCTGAAATTTTGTCATTAGCCTTCGTGCCATATTTTCAGTAGGTATGTAATTATGCAAACCTTAAGGCTTGAATATGTCATAATAGTATGTTTGAGCATAATTTATTATTATTTTATTTTAGCGTGAATGACAGATTTTATCCGGATGTTTATTAATAACGATTTTATATTTCTACAGAGGCTATATTTTTTTAACCCTTTGCAAAGAGAGGCTATATTGCCATACAGGAATTATTATTACGTTTTACGATAAAACAAGTAGTATTAGTATAAACTAGATCTAAACCAATATTTCTGTACGGGATCTCTTTTTGCAGTAAGTTTTTTAAGGCTATATCTTTAAGTGCCCATTCAGGTTTTATCGACGTTCGTTATCACTTAGACAAAAAAAACTTCCGGTCTCTACACGCATGAATCAATTACCCGACGTTTTGGATTCCAGTTCACGCCCGTATATGCTGCAGAGCCATGACACCTACTTTCTACACGCCCTTGATAATCAGCTGCAAAACCGAGTACATATATTCTTATCGCTTCTGAAAATGTGGCCAAGATATAAGATTTTAAGGATCTTAATGTTTGTCAACACTTCATTTTCAACATTTGCCCTTTTCAGGACCTCCGAAATGCTGACCATATCAGTTCAAGGCATACGCAACATTCCATAATGAAACCACATCTCAAAAGTTTATATTATTTTGTTGTTAGGAAGCACCGAACACACGTAGCATTTTAGGTACTATTCTTTGCCTTAGCATAAGAGTTAAATTATCATTGCAAAAATGTTTTCATGCTGTTAAATGATTTACGGAGCATCTCTATTCTGCTTAGAATTTCGGTATCTGGATGATAATATTGTTTTTGTTCTCACTTGGAGACTCACATCAGCAGCCGTATTCTCGTAGCGCTTGAATTGCAATCTTATCTTAATTGATATCTTAAAGGGCGGCTCGGAAAGGATCGGACCAATCAGAGAAGTGAATAAATAAATCTAATTTTGAAATCAAATTGTCGTTTGGTATAAACTGTCAGTTGTTTGATATTTGGTGCAATTGACAGAATTCAGATCGAAAATATTTGGTTATAAACAGATGTATCGGTCGTGATATGAAACAAACAAACTAACAATCCGAAATACATATTAAGACAGCACACATTATTATTCATTGTATATAAATACAAGTGCTTGTTATATTCCACACATTCAAAATACATTATATTCATATTCCACACATACAAAATACGAATATAATAATATGTGTTATTAAATTATACTTTCTTATTCCAACTAATGTTTCTCTTGAATCCCCGCCTGAACAGCTAATCAAATCATTTCTCAGGCGTCTCGCTAGCAGTAACTTAATTCTAATTGTTATTTACAATATGTTTCACCAGATGGCGGTAGGAGCATTTCCATATTCGATTGTGAAATAATATTATCGAATAATTGTGTCTATATTTGCTGTTATTCGTCTAAAAAGTGTCGTTTTTTTATGTAAAAATACAGATGTAGGGGATTTGTCGCTCATTTTTATATTGCTTTTCGATTCTGACTGCAGATTAAACCGTAAAAAGTTTTTGTGTACACAGATGGTGAGAATGTTCGCTTTTAGTATTGTAGTACCTAAGTATAAATCTCTAATATAAATGAAAGTCGGGCTAGTGCGAATACTTATAACTCGAGATCGACTCAACAGATTCTTCCGATGTGTGATTTTTGGATTCTTCTCTGCTCCGGATAACGGAATAACTATTGAAAAGTT
Organism: Mystacides longicornis; assembly: GCA_963576905.1. Lineage (NCBI taxonomy): Eukaryota > Metazoa > Arthropoda > Insecta > Trichoptera > Leptoceridae > Mystacides > Mystacides longicornis. Next base: position 24,900,530 of record OY756438.1, read on the forward strand.
GAAAAATGGATAAGGAATAATATAAAAATTTGTATAGAAGGATATCATGGGACGCCATCTTTGAAAAAAATCTAACAACAACATTATTATTGTCTTCTGCACCTGCACCCTCTCATTCTCGCATACGTAATTGCCATTCTTACAGTAGCCCATTTCACTTACTCCACCGTTTCGGGCGTTTTAGAAATTTTTCATACAAAATCAACCAAATTGCGCGCATACAATTATATTCTCGCGTTGATCCCGTCTGAGTTTTAAATACGAATGAAATATGGACGTTTTAGAATTAGTATTTTAATGTTATTATTTAATAATAATTAGTTTATTTTTGTTTCTGGAGGCGCAGTGCACAATGAACGGGCCACCTGTGGTTAGGACCAAAATGGGCCCACAGGACAACGTCTGTCGGGACAGCTAGTATTAAATATAGCGAAGTGTTTAGTAGCCTAGCGATTAAGTCTCATACTGTTCCGTACTGGAGGTCGTAGGCTCGATCTCAGGTGCCAACTGTCCTCCTTTCTCACGACATAAGCTTTAAGTAGCTTATTGTGAGTGAGTCGTAGAATACTTTTGTGTTCGCTTTGAGTAAGCACAGATTAATTTTTATAAAAAAAATATCACACAATATATCTCTTTTGTGTACCTATGTAAGTTAGAATGTTTTCTAAGTAAATCCGCATTTGAGATAAAAAAAAATACCGCCATGACCTTGCCGGATATTAACTGTAATATCCGTGGAAGAAAAAATGTCACCCCCACCAAAAACGGATACACAATATTATGATATGCCGGCGTATTGCTGTGATATATTATCAACCCAGGTCTGGATTTTTTTTAAACCAGCTACTGTTTTTACAAATTTATGCTACAGTGGGGCTAATACGAGTTTCATCGAATGCTAATTGCACGCTAATAAGCGCTTATTATTGTGCAAATAGTGTTCGAAAATCAAACGATCGAGTCGTTCGATCATGTTTGTATAAAATTATTCGAAACTCTTTCGTTGATCGAATTTCGAAATTTCCAATTTAACGAATCGTCAATTTGCCCCCGAAAAACTTCCATATAAAATGTACTGAACCAAAATTTGTTGTAACGAAGTCGATCTCAGTAAAGCGAACTTTTTTGTTTTAAAATCATGTTACAATTAGGCAATTAAAGTTCTCCGACTTCAGTTTGTCCTTGGCATTGGCGAGTTCGCAAGTCTTTGCTAACATATTTCCTTCGCATGCTTGATAAATCCTTGAAATTTGTGTTAGTTCTCACTTAGTAATAGCAATAATAGTTTATTTGACATCAGTCATATGGCGACACAAAAAGTTAAAAATGTCTCATTTCCTATATATCCAGTATAATGAAATTTCAGTATAACGTAATATTTTTATGGTCCCGTTGTTTGTTATATCGAGATTTGACCTGTGGGGCTAGTACGAGTTTTATCGAAAGCTTATTGCACGCTAATAAGCGCTCATAAAACGTGCCCGAATCATTCGATCGTTTTTGTATGGAAAATTTTCGAAACTCTTTCGATGATCGTTTCGATCGTCAAAAAAAAAATACCTAGTCAAAAAAAATATTCCCACCTTTCGTTAGATGTCGTTAGTTGTACATTTAAAATTCAATCATGAAATAATAAATGTGTTGACACTATGAGTGCATCTTGATCGCTGACAGAGTTGTTTGTATAAACTTCAATTGAATCTCGCAAACCGATCAGACATTGTACTCATACACATCGGCGTTATTATTTGCTCTAGTAAGTCAACTTCCCCAACGTAATTGTCAGTTGTGTAAATTGCGAACTTGTTGGGATTCTAAACATAGTTAACTTAATATACTATAACATTTATTTATCCAAGATAAACAATTATCTTATTGTAAATGTGGATAGATAGATAGAGAATTATTATTGTTGCCTCCCTATGCTCCTGATTGGGGTGTAAAGGGGAGAATTGATTGATTGATCGAAGTGTGGATAAGGGGTCCAAGGAAGGCACAATATATTAAGAGCATTTTTATGCTTTTTAGTCACCGCATTTCCACTCTACTCTCACCTAAGCGTTGTTACGTTGGATCAGAAACTATACGACACAAACGATCCCTGTGGATGCTAACTTAAGTGGACGTGAGAGTAAGCGCGGATCCAGGGGGGTCATGACCCCCCCCTGGGCTGGGTCCAGGCCTTTAATTTGAAGTACAGTACTTACATTTATTAAAAAAAAATCCTACTTTTCTATTTTAGGAAATGAGCTTTTTTACTATGTCATGACCCCTCCCTGGCGCCAATGCTGGATCCGCCCTTGCGTGAGAGAGCGTATTTTCAGGACATGGTGCGATGTAGTGGGCAGAGACCGTTGTAGTTCTGTCCTTTGAGTATACTTTAGTAGTTAAAACGACCCTCTATAAGTTTAAAAAATAAGAAGTCTACACATACAGGTGTTTGTTTTTGATTTATAATAGGAGGAATAGAACTAGGTGTGAATGGAAAGGGAAAAATGAAGGGAAAATATATATTTATAATGAATGAATGAGGGAAGACGAGTATGCATTTTGTTGTCGATTCTTTTCTTTTTTGTGTTTTTTGTTTGTTTTTTTTTTGTTTAAACGGGCGTAGATCGGGTCCTCTGGTTAGGTATGTTGGAGACACATGTATAGGGAATGTAATTATTATTATTATTTTTTTAATATACCGACCTCGGTAGCCTAGAAGTAGCGTGGACTTCAGATCCGAGGTCCCGGGTTCGATTCCCGGTCGGGTCAGAGTTTTTCTTAGTGTTTTTTCACTTGAAATTTCTACCCGGGGTTGGCCTGTCTCAGATTGGACGGGATCGGTTGACTGGAAAAAATTGCCTCAGGCAATAAGTTCCGCCGGCTATACTGACACTTTTGTATAGAAAAGTGTTATATTATTATTATATTATTAAAATGAATCTGTGCTCACTCAAAGTGAACACAAATACACTCCTTGACTCTTTCACAGTAAGCTACTGAAAGCTTGTGTCGTGAAAGAGGAAGATGGTCGGCACCTGGGATCGAACCACGACGTCCTCAGTACGAAAGCCGGCGTTGTAACCGCTGGGTCACCAACCACTTATTGTTTTGAATTGTTGTCCTTTTGAAACGTTTTTGTTGTGTTCTTTATTATTTTCACTATATCTTCATGAATACCAAGGCGCAACCTCTCTCTACACAATCTCTCTAGAGTTTTATGAGAGAGGAAGAAATTGTTAATGATATATTATGAATATGTAATAATGAATATAATGTAAATTATAATTATTGTAAGAATTTGATTGAATAAAATAAAAAAGGTACTTATAAATTTTCATGTTATTGTTTCAGATGTTATAAAATGCGCGCACGCCATCACCCGATGTGGTTGCGGCCCACGGTTTGAGCCCCCGGTCATGGGCGCGCCATAAAACCGTGGCGCGCGGCGCCCAATATGATCCTCTCTTTTCTTGCGTCACTGCTGGTCTTACAACTACAAGTCGTTGGTAAGTTCAACATTACATATTACTTAGCATATTTCATATTTGACTCAATTTCTATTACACCGCCATCTCTATTTTTTTTTTACTCAATTTTTTAATTGATTTGAATACATTTTTTGTCTATCTTTCTTCATACATTCTCAACATGCCCAAACTACCGTATTTATCCACTTTTATTTATATCACTACACTAAAATTCACTCCACGATCTTTTCTAATATAATAATTTCCCACCTTATCAATCAATCTTTTTCCGCATATTATTATCCTGAGTAAAGATTTCATTTATACAGCATTTAAGTATGCTAGTGGTCGACCAGTGCTCGAAATTCAATCATAACTTATTTTAATTATAAGTTTGGACATTATTAAGGCTCCATTGTCAAAAACAATGACATGGATACGTCAAATTTGAAATGTTGATATGAACAAAGTTGTTTCAATTCTTAGTAAGGACAAACAATATTAATTTATTCTCAATTTATATCCCGCCATTTCCAGTCCCACCTTCCATTTGAATATACCAACTTCAAAAAACTTTCTGCGCCCAATATGAGGCGCATTTCATTTTACATTTGTTTCCATGAAGTTCATGATCTTCCTTCACCTTTCAATATATAGATATCAACTTCCAGATATTTCATTATGAATGGTATCAGGATTGCATTATGCATCAACTTTTTGGATTTAATAGTCATAATATAAACTTATCAGATTATAAACTCAATAGGTGGGTACATCCATTCACAAAATGTTGCCATTGCTTTGTTGCTCCTAATATAATATAGATGAAAATGGATTTTATCGAGGCGTTTCAGCCAATGCAAGATAATGCACCTACACACGTATTATTTTATAGGTGAAGATTACGAATAAAAGGGAGAAAGAAGAAAAAATATGAAGAAGGTAATAAAAGAAAAGTAGGAGCTATAGAATGTTGATAAAGTAGAGAGGCGGAAGAAAAAAAAAGCACCCAGTCAGAATTAGGGGCGCCGCAATCTTCGATTCCCTTTGCGTTCATTTGATTTTACAAAATAAAAAAAACTAGGTAGTACAAAACTCAAAACTCAACTTAAAACTCCGGCAGAGACTTAATCAAATTTTATGTGTGGTCTGTTTTCTTGTACGGATGTGAAACTTGGACCTTGAAAGTCAACTTAATGAACAGATTGGAAACATTTGAAATGTGGCTCCATCGTCGAATGCTCAGAATTCCCTGAACGGATATGGTTACCAATACTGAAGTCCTGAGGCAAGCTAGGGTTGACAGAGAGTTGTTATGAATTATCAAGGACTGGAAAATATCATATTTGGGCCATAAAAAATAGAGGGACGCTGCGCGCGCGCAGAGGGCCTGGCAGGAGACAGATGTCCTGGCTGCGTAATATAAGGCAGTGGACCGGCACCCAAAATGTGGAGGAGCTGTTCCGAGCAACCCAGGACAGGGAAGAGTTCGCCGAAGTGATCGCCAACTTCGGGGGGACCTGACAGGGCACAAGAAGAAGAAGAAGAAGTAAAGATCCTTGTGCCGGACCAGCGCAAGAGAGCGCGACTCGGTTTGGTGTCAATGGTAGAACAACCGGATCTTTTTAGTACCTCCGCGTTTGATTCTCTTTGGTTCCACCGGATACAAAGGCAAACTTGTCGCTGCTGGAGTTTTATCAGCGACTTGGTGTGTCGACGGTAGCTAACCCAGAATTCGGAAAAGTCGGAATTTTCTGAAAAATTAATGTTTGTTGTACCTACAACCTACACCCCTATATTTCAGGTATTCGAAATGCCTACATTTATGAAGATAGCTCAACGTTTATCATCTGATATAATATTGTTGAGTTGATTCGGGTATGTTTGTTTGTTTTAAATATTGTTTATTATGTTACGTAACTTTTTTTTTCTACTAGAATATTTTTGCGCCATTAAAATATGTATAAGCTATTATGATGGAGGTATCGTTTATGTTCTTAAATACTTTTTTAATTACAATCGCTTAACGTTTTTTTGTCAAATGTTACAATTATTAAATTAAATCAATCAAAACTCCCTTAAAGATAAATATAAATGAAGCCAATACGCAGCCCTGTCTGGCTTTCATTGTGATCTTTGAAGTTTCCTTACGACAACTTGGCGTTTTTACTCCACATGTGGAGACTTCACATAGGTAATGCAACTTTTAAACTATCATTAGAGGTATACTATACTAGATATAATATTTTCCATATTGATGGTCTGTGCATGTAGACTGTCGAAAGCCTTTTCAAAATCTGTGAAGCAACAAGTGACAAGAGAGTGAAATTCTTTACACTGTTGAAAAATGAACCTGGCATAGAAATTTGGGTCTGTGCAGGACTTGCCAGGTACAATGCCACATTGTTGCTCCCTCAAGACAGCCATGACAGGCCCCCGAATGCGGTGTAGTAATATCTGCAGTAATACCTTACAGGAAACAAAGACAAAGTGTTTCCACGTTAGTTTCCGCACTCAAGAGGGTCCCTATTTTATATTGCGTAGATAAATCCTATCCGCCAATCTTTAAGGCACCTCACCTCTTCCCACGCCATTTTGAATATATCGAGAAGTGGTTGGCCAAGGGTGTCTACACTGTATACGGCTTGTTTGAGGAGCTCTGTGTGAATTCTATGGTCTCCTGGCGCTGTGTTGTTCATAAGTCTCATCACGGCCAGCACCATCTCACTGTATGTCGGCGTGTCCTCACATATCCCAGTTGCCTGGGGTAGATACAGACCAGCCAACTCCTCCTCAAAGTTGTAAGGTGAGAAGGACTCGGGGCGGTTCAATATTGACTCAAAGTACTCTCTCCATCATCACTTTCAGTTCGAGGGCAGTGACAGTGGCTCCACGAGAATCTTGAGAATATAGGTGTCTTCTTTTATCTGTTCGTACAGAGTGCATCATCTTACGGCTAAGGGATTAAATAAGCACGAAATAATGAAGTCAAAGTAGCTACTCACTTACTAAAAGTAAAAAAAAACGAATGTACTGTAGCTATTTCCGGATAGTTAATGCGTACCATCTGAAAAAAAAGGATTATCTAAAGTAAGTTGAGAATAAGATATAATACCTCTATGTCTATCCAATCATGACATACGGAATATTGTCCAGAGACTACATCGTCGAAACCAAAAGTGTCCTTCGGACCAGCGAAATAGAAACCCTTCGGAACAGAGCAAGGAATACAGAAATCCAGAAGATTTGCGATCTTGAAGACATTGTCAGATGAGGACGACAGAGAACAAGGTTTTGGAACGAGCTTTTGTGTCCAGGATGGCTTGCACAAGAGCTGTATGGGTGACTAAAGATAGTATTGCCGAATCTGGTAGACTTCTAAGACAACCACCCAAAATATAGAAGGATGTTTAGGAGTCTACGACACAGAGGCCAACATAATATGTAAAAGGATTATAAATATTTTTAAAAATGTGCTCCCGAGTTTGTATAGCTAGTTTAGTAAAGGTAAAGAAACCTTTTTATATAATATTAAGGTATGAATGTGTGTATAAAATATAGAGATCACTGCGTATAGCGCCTAGTGGATCTGAGATCATTGATTTTAATGTACCTCGTACTAGATGCTATATTATTAGGAACAACATTTTAAAATTATCTTGACGCATTTTTTTGATAATAACGTACGTAGATACACAGCAAAGTCGTGACAACGTCAAAAATATGTTTGAACGGTTTCTTTTTATTTCTTCTGTCTCTTTTCACCCTGTTATTTGGAATCATTGTACGATGAAAGATAGAAATAAAAAAAAGTAATATTGGTTTCAATTAGGTATTTGGCAAGTGGCGATTTTAACAACATGACCAAAATATGGGAAGCGTCGGCGTAATTAGGTGGTAATTTTTAAGTCTCCGAAACTCTTAATCGTCATAATTCTCGACATGTTCAAGTAGATACTTAATACTTAATGAGATATAGGGATAAAAGTTGGAAATTATTGAGAAGAGTAGGAACATTTGATGATTTTTCGACCTTTTTTCGAAGGACAACCATTAAACTGGAGACGGTCAGTCAACGTCGTTTCTACTCGTATACTCCATTGTATGGGGAGATGTCGCTTCTAGTTCACAGTAATAGTTCAATGTCTTTGAAATTCTATATACTACACGCTTATAATATACCTAGGTATATGGCTGAAGAACATAGCCAGGTAGGTGCTTGATGGATTTACCGTCTTACAAATCGTTTGATGATAATTTTTCTCCCGTCTACTTGATAAATGTATATCGAATTTACTCGAATGAGGGAAGTCTTATATAGTTCGAAAAAATAAGGAGGGTTTTAATCAATCTTCTTCTTGGGGCTTTTTTATCGTCAATTTCCAATCATAGGTTTCCACTACTTACTACCTTCAATTGCGTCTCTTTTGAAAATGACGTGAGTACCCATGTAAGATATTATAGGAATCCTATATTTTATGTATCGGTAGGTTTAGCGAGTTTTATTCAGGTGGTTTTCGTTTGTAACTAGCCTTACCGTCAGACATTGTTCTGTAATTAATCCTTCCTATGAACACTGTAAGTATTTCAAATTTGTAATTTATACAAAAATACGTTTAAAATATTATGTTTGAATGATTAATAATTTTTCTTTCTGAAAGCTCGAAAAAAATTACATCCAAAATCTGCGAAGGGACCAATATTTTAAATATCAATAGTTAACAATAATTTTGATATTGAAATTTCCATAGATGGCGTTGGCGTCGCGGGAAATCCGTTCCATATTACTTTTAATATTGTATTTTTAATTATTTCATATGCATTTTTTCAACTTTTTATTAGTTATTCTGTTATTTGGAGCGGAGAAGAATCCAAAAAATCTCTCTGCTCTTTTTGCTGTTTTTTCGAGCATCCTGTAAGAAGAGGGAAATCGACAACAGGTCGGAAAAGGCACAAGATATAAACCTCGGACGGATCCCATCAGGTGGGGTTTCAGACAGATGGTGTCCCACTTGTGAAGGCGCGTGATCGAGCGCAATGGTGAGCTCTTTATGCTTCTCAATACTCCTTTGCTTTGCCCAAGTGACAACCAACATCGAGATGACATGAAACGCATTTTAAGAAAACTATATCAATCAATCAATCAATTCTCCCTTTTACACCCCACTCAGGGGCATAGGGAGGCAACAAGAGCTCTCCATTGCGCTCGATCTTGCGCAATGTTTATGACCTCCTCCCTATATAGGTATGATAAAACCATAATGATGTTCACTTTTAAATGGCAAGACTCTAATTTCGAAGGCTGTCTTTGTGTTTATTTTACGTTTACAATATTCGCCATTAAGAGTAGTGTTAAAATCCCGGACTCTCCCATGAATATTTTGCAACATGTTTAACAAAAACTTGCAAACCCCTGGCAGAATTTGAACCTTCGTCCCCAGCTACTGAGCCAACTAGCCCGACGCTAATTCATCTACATATACATAAGGTATATATTAAACAGGCAGATATATATTTTAATAATACATGAGATAAAGAGCAATCTGTTGGAAATTTTTGAGAATAACTAGAGCAACCAAATTTTAAAACTGCGACTGCTGTCACGTTGGCGCCAGGATATGACTTTATACATTTTTTGTAGTTGTCCCATCTTTATTGCCTACTGGATTGATTCAAGAAAAAAAAAAGAGAGAGGTACAGAGGTATGCGGTACCACAGTTGATGAGGTAAAGTAATTCCGCCCACCTAAGTATCAACAGTTGCCCTACACGATGGGAATCAACGGGATGTTGTCAACGCCACGTCATCAAAGAGGGGCATTATCATGGACTTTTGGATGTTTACTTTTTAAATGTAATACCTTTCACGTCGAACCAGTCGGAATCGATAAAAATATAATCAATATCCAGCACACACACAGGCGGGGGTGCTCGTTACAGCAGAGAGTACCACAATCAAACAAATTATTATAACTTCATTAAGTCAACGCCAGAACAATTTAAGTCTTTTTTTTAAATTTTTATATTCCTCACAAAGAAAGCAAATAATGTCACGTAAGGCTGGAAAGTGACTACACTGATATGCCGGTAAATTCATCGCCAACAATTCATCGTAGGTACAATTCATCGCATTTACAATTCATCGCAGTTACAATTCATCGCAGTTACAATTCATCGCAGGTACAGTTCATCGCAGGTACAATTCATCGCGATTACCCACTTTTAGAAGGCAATTCGATTCCGGGTTTTGGTATATAACTCTGTAATTATTACTTTAAGTAAAACTTCAGTTTAGTCACTCCTAATGATTTCGAGGTTATTTTATATACGATTTGAATAGGTGAGTATTTGCATGCCTCCCCGAGTGATATCACTGTAATACTCCAGCGTGTGTCAAAATCGCCGCCATCTTTAATTTATAGGAGTGACTAAATTCAAGTTTTACCTAATTTTTAGGTCATAAACAATTTGACAATTGTAATCGCGATGAATTTTATCCACGATGAATTGTACTGAAGATGAATTATTGTTCGCGATGGATTTTCCTAGACCCGACTTCACTGACTGGTTTGATCTCACGGCGGGTGTCCGGTGTCCCACAAGGCTGTATTCTGGCCCCATACCTTTTCATCATTATTATGGACTTTATTCTTCGTCCATCCATCCCTGAAAATGCGGGCCTCAACATCTCCAAAAATCTTAAGCTGTGTGACCTCGAATTTGCCGACGACCTTGTCATTCTTGAAAAAGATGTTGCAATTATAAAAGAAGCTGTGAACAATATTAAAGAGTTGGCCTTAAAATAGAAGATGAGCAAAACTAAAACCATGCACAACAATTATTCTGAAAACTATCGTAGTCTAACTCTGGATAACTGCAATAACAACATTATCGAAAATGTCGATACATTTAAGTACCTCGGAGATTATGTAACACCTGTACAGAATAGAGAAGGAGTTATCAGTGAGAATCGCTTTGGCGGGATCCACTTTTAACATGACGAATATAATATGGAGATCGACCAACTTCTCAGTTAAAACCAAATGTTATATTTTCAATACTTGCGTACTTAATACCGGTGTTATTATATGGGTGTGAGTCTTGGCAATTAACAAAAAATACACAAAAACATATCTACGTCTAAGCGTTGAAAATAAAATTGAAGCGCATTTTTTTTTTAAATTTAAATTAATTTTGAAATCAAATTATTGTCGTTTGACACACACTTTCAGTTGTTAAATAGTTGGCGCGATTCACAGAATTCGGATAGAAAAAAATGTGGATTAAAACATACGCATTGGTCGTAATGACAAAGTCTGTCGGGAAAGCTAGTCTTCTATATTATAGAAATGGAGAGCTATTTTCCGATGTCATCGCATCACGTCTAATCGGCTGGACCGATTTCGCTAATTCTCTTTTTGTCGTATTTGCTTTTGTCAGGAGAAGGTTCTTATGAAAGAAAAAAATCAGAAAGTTGCGTGGATAATTAAAAAATCAAAGAAAACTCTAAGTAAGTAGGTAACCTTTTTACTACATTTTACAATATAACTAATAATAATAATAATAATAGTGTTTATTTTTCGATTAAATAAAAATACATTCTTAAAATTAACTTAACAATTAAACATTTCGAAAAATCCCACAAGGCATAGCCTGTTTGTGGGTGTAGCATAATGAAACAACATTTTAACAAACTTTAACTACTTCTTAAATATTATTCCATTTTAGATATTTTGATATGAACTGTCAGATGTTTGACAGTTGGTGAGACTGACAGAATACGGATGCAAAATATAATATTAATGCGGTTTAAAACAGATGCATCGGTCGGATTTACAATGGTTAAAAGGCAATTAATTTATCATTAAACAAATTCAAAATGATCACAGGACAACGTTTCTCGAAAAATTAGATGATGGTAATGCGAGTGAATGGCCGTTAGTGTTAAATAACTAAAAACGAGACGAAGTTCGACGGGGCAGCTAGTTTCTAATAATAAAAAGCAAAATATGTAACGTTACTTTTTGTATGGCAATTATTGAACTAAGGAATATTATTTACATTGTTTTCTCACCACAAAAAAATAGTATTAAACCTATTTATAATTTTCAGACTAGCATTGTTCTTTGTCTGGTACAGTCCACCCGGTGTACTATAAAATGCTAGTACTTTCTAGAGTATTTTGTGTGTGTTTGTAAACTATCATTAATGTATGTTCAAATACGTAGAGACCTATAAACAAATAGCAGGTGGGTAGTAGGTACCTAACGTCTAAATAGATAATGTCCTAATGTTTATTTATTGTTCGGATGAAGCGTCATACGTTTTCACCTGGGGAGCGTCAATAATATCTAATTGTTTCTTTTTTTCATATTATATTGTATGTACATTTGTACAATGCGTTCAACTAAAAAAAAAACATGCGAATCGAACGTAAAGGAAACTTTGTAACTATTTTTACGAAAATTGCGCGGACGGAGGAGTATTAAATTTTTGCACATATAGAGGAGCGGCGAATGCTTATATTATATTTTTGATTATGCATTACATAGATTAAATCAATAAAAAAACTTAACAAACACTAGCGTTATGTTATGTGTTTGATAATCACACATACTTTCAAAGTCTACTGTCTTATAAAGATCATCAACTTCATAGAAACAAATGTAAAATAAAAAGCGTCTCATAATGGGAGCAGAAAACTTTTTGAAGGCGGTATATTCAAATAGACACAGACGCATAATATACCTATTCTTTCGTTTTTATCTATTATGGTCAAATTGAGAATAGATGAATATTGTCTGTCTTCAATAATAACTTGAAAAATTTTGTACATAATAACAACATTTAAAATTTGACGTACCCATGTCATTGTTTTTTAATAAAAAAATTGAAATAGCGTTCGCTCAATCTTTGACAATAGTTATAGTCGAATTTCATTTCACTGGTCGACCACAAGTACAATTTAAATTGGACGTTTTTCAAATCAAACAGTGGACCTTTTGTAAAAACTATTTGTACGATTCGTTAAAATTAAAGTAAATATGAATGATTAAAATATATATTTAAAAAAAAAACAGAAAATGTACCTTTCTTATTGTTTGTTGTGGATAAATTTTGAGCATGGTTTAAGATTGGGAAATAATCTTTTAGTTAAGTAGTGATGTCGCTCTTTTATGTAGAATATTCTTCCCTCTAGTATTCTTTGTTCTCTGTCTCTTTCTAATGATAAATCATTTGGCACTTGAAAATTCCTACCAATTTTTTTTATTCTACCTACTATTTTCTAGCAATCACTTGATTGGTTGATCCTTATTTCCTATCTCTATCAATTGGATGTTCTTCATTGGACTAACAGCCGGTTTCATAAAAAAAAATCAAGGAGACTTTAAGTTTAACGCGTTTCGTAACAACAAAATGACACTTTTTTATTGTTAAAGTCCCGTTCTTAAAGTCGACTTTAGTGTAGTTCAATATGTGGACAAAAATGACTAAAATAGAGTGAAAAACATGGAAAATGGAAAGAATATTATTGTTTACAGATTTCGTTTACTAATAATTCATAAACCATAATAATAAATTAACACAAAAACGTTACTTTCATGCTCTATTGAGAAATAAATTGACAGATTAACAGAAATTCCGCGAAAATATTAGTAAGCAACCGATGTTTTCCATAGATTTCCATGGTAACACTGCCAGCTTTCAAGTATAGTTTTGACATTGCAACCATAGCGGGAATATTTTTTTGTGAAACGCGTCAACTTAATTGAGACTTTAATTTTTAAAAGTTCTTTTAGCTAAAGTGTTCTTTAGCCGCTTTTTTTTAAACTGGCTGTGAGTATTCCCGAAAAAAGATCTTCCTCAGTCAGTTTACTAAAAATGCTTTCGGAGCACTACTATTTGTTAAGTTGTCCCCGACAACCCTAAATTTTGCCCTTCATATTATTATTATCCATTAAAATTAAAATAATTGATAGTTTACTCGAATGCCTTGAAATACTTACGAGCGAATCAAAATATTAATTACAATTTAATTAAAGATGAGTATTGAGTACCCTCTCCAATGGTTTCATTAATAATTCAAACATCAGGCCAAGATTGTTTCCGGTTAGTTCAACTAAATCGGATATATCAGAAACTTCGAGTCAAGTAATCCTTTAGTAAACTCTATGGGATATTAACTACCTAACAACTAATTACTAACAATTCATTACTGGATGTTCGATTATTAAATAAAACAAATCACTACGGGCTTGCGACCATCTTCTACTGTTATTTCGAAGGCTGGCTTAGTGTGATCACTTTACGTTAACAACGTTCGTCATTAGGTAGTAATGTTTAAGTCGTCGAAACTCCTGATCATGAGAATTCTCGACATGTTCAACATGTCGAAAAAATCCCATGTACCTATATAACAAGTAGACAATTGACGTATCGCATGGAAGAACGTTAAATAACATGCATACTAAAAGTATCGAGAAAATAGCCTACAAAATTTTTAGAGAATTCTTTGCGGTCCATTTAAAATTCCACAAAATATCTTATAAAAACTAACCAGGTATATAAATAGCCAAACCCTCAAACTGTGGGGTATTCTCTGTTATTATTGTTATCTATCAGTCAAAGTGGTTATTTCATACAAATTTACTCTGTGTTCTTGTTTCTCAAATGAATAATAAAGTAGTATTTAAAACTAATTAAGTGTTTTATTGTTGATACCAATAACAATAAGATACTTACTGTCAACTTTCTTAGCACAATGCAATCCTGATTCCATCAATGATGTATGGGAGTGAAGCATGGACATGGACGAAAAATCTGGAAGTTGGAATAAATGCTGTAGAAATGAGATCACTGCGTAGGATATGCGGAAAGAGACTGATTGATAAGGTGAGGAATGATAGTATTAGAAAGGAATGTGGAGTGGATGTTAGTGTAGTGACTAGAATGAAAGTGAATAAATGAAGGTGGTTTGGGCATGTGGAGAGAATGAACGAAGATAGAATGACTAAAAGGATATATAAATCTGAAAGAATGGGTGCACGCAGACGAGGCCGACCTCGAATGACATGGTCCGATCATATCGGTGCCGTCTTAGAGGAGGGCCAAGTCAGGAGTAAAAGGAATAGAAGAGCATGTATGCGGAATGTTATGCGTTTGGAAGAAGCGAAAGAGGTTTGTTTGGATAGGAAAGAGTGGAAATCCGTACTCTCTGCCTACCCCCTTCAGGAAACGGCGTGATGGGTAAAAAAAAAAAAAAAAAACTTTTTTAATAATTATATTCATAATTTTTTTTTTCATTTAGCAAAAGAAGCGTCATAAAATAAAAAGACAATGACCATTGTTTATTTTTGTAACAAAAGACATTTACAAAACAAACATGAGGGTGCATTAGATCACAAAATAATAATATGCCGCACCTATAAAGTGTAAATAATAATACACACTGGTCGTATATCTATTATATAAACACACGAAATATACACTAATCTGTCCACTGCAATAAATTTGAAATCCTTCCAAGAAATATAATAAAACTTAAATAAACCCCACGACACAACGTTTAACATTAGCAGATGCGCTGAGAAACAATCAGCCCGGGTAAACAATAGAATCTATACCTACCAAATTGAATGTATTTTTAAGAAATTTTTGAAGAGTTGATTGATTAAAATCTATTTTTACTGTGTTAGAAGTAGATATTTGAATTTTTTGAAAATGCCAGTAGATAGAGAAAAGTCTATCGAATGATATAAAAAACCGAAAATCGACCTAATGTATAATATTCAACGTTATTCCAGGCGATACGTCAATTAATGAGATATGGAGATAAAAGTTGGAAATTATTGAGAACAAGAGATATGATATCTGTGGGATATAGCAAGGAATGCGAATGAAGAAGAATGGTCTAGCTCTTACTTCTACTTTTCGTATGGCTTTTGGTGTTTTTACTCTGCCAGTCCAGGCTACGTCAATTTCATCTTAAGCACTTTAGAGTCTCGAGTTCAACGTCGCAAGCCAGGTCACTGCCTCCGGACTAGTCTCGTAGATGTCATGGAGGCTTTTTTCTAACTTTTTTAACCTGTACTCCATCCCCAAATTCTCAGCTCCACACTAACAGTTCGGACTTTCTCGATTCTCCCACCTCCAGAGGAACAAGTTGCAGTACTTACCCCTGCTCCGTTCTCACGCTGTTCTAAGTGGGAGATGACAGTGGTATGTGATCACACTAAGTCAGCCTTTGAAACAGCAATAGAAGACTGTCGTAAAGCTATGCAGTAACGAAATTTGTGTGCAAAGCTATATCAGCTGTCTTTAATCTTCCATATCTCACTTCTGCGCATTCCAAATACTTGTTTAATTTTTTTTATATTTCTAATTGACGAAACTGTTGGCAATGAATACACAGAATATACTCTATCTTTACTCCCTCTATGACCCCGCTTAGGGGCATAAGGAGGCAAAAAGAACCCTCCATCCTACTTCATCCTGCACAGATTCAATGACCTCCTCCCACACCATGTCTGAATACTTCAGAGCTGCCACAAAGGAACGAAATATGATATTATGAGAGGGTCGTCCTTATCTGTGGGAGCCTGATAAGACGAAGAACAGTGCTCTACTCGACCAACTCTCATTCGGCATCTTTAACACCCTAACCCAGCCAAGTCCATCTCCTCATCATTATTGTAGTTAAGAAGTTATAGACTCACGCTGAGTACACCGGATGCTGTAGATCCATCTTATATCCAAGATTCTTCTGAGGCCCTTTCAAATGCACATACTTTTTGTGCCTGGTATTTGCTCAGGTGAAGTTCCGTATGTATATATATATATATATATATATATATATATATATATATATATGTTTGTCAACTAGCACTTCGTGGCTCAAACCGTCTGTTAATTACCGGGGATGTTGGCTCATTTCTACTTGTTGGCTCTTTTGTCACATACTTGATCAGAGTCAAAATGAGATTTTTACATTTTCGGTATCACCACGTGATCCTGAGCCGATTCCTGCCTATAACTCATTTTGAGCCAATATTTGACATTTTGTGTGACCATATATACACTCCGATATACCTTTTTATCTGAAATATACATTCTCACTTAGGAAATCATTTTGACAATTTATTAAACAACAATAATCGATCAAAAATTGCAACGTTGCCAAATCATATTACTGTATCAATGCCATCCACGAAAGTAAATAAATTAATGTAGCAAGTCCCCACATTTGTAAAAATGTGATAACATTTGTATTAAGATCAGAAACAACGCCTATACGAACGCGCGAACCTTTTGTTGAATGCGCATATTTTGTTTGGCTCAGTTGCGTAACGAAGACATTACCAATACTATTACACTTAAACATCGCTAGGCTTGGGGGAATTTTATCAAAATGCGAATATAAACAATTAAAAACACGTATGAGAGTCGTACAAATGATTGAACATTTTAATAAATACGCATGATTTACATTCTTACAACTTATTTTTTCAATATTACGATTTTATGAATGAATCGTATTTACGCACTTGATTATTATTGTTTTGAATGGGATACGAGAAGGTTGATCAATATTTTGTGATAGGGATGGGCAAATCAAAAAAAATATATCGATATATATCGTTTCGATAGTTTTAAAAAGTATCGATGTATGAAGAGGAATAAATATCGATATTTCGATATATCGATATTTTTAGCCCAAATTGTAACTACCTCTATCCATCGTACCTATACCATCAAAACATTTAAAAATTAAAAGAAATCAATACATATTTGGTAGATACATAGTTTTATTGGGTTTATTATTCGTATATAAAAAAAATAAAATAAATACAGATGCTGGCAAACTTCTTGGGACAAACGTAAATTGCAAAAAAAACTTGTAATCAAACTGTTAATTTAGAAAAACAATAAATATTTAAAATATGACTAAAGCAAGAAATTAAATTAAGCATGTAGGTACCTACACATTTATCTTAAAAATCGATTTTTTGTCTCGCTTAATAATTATTGTGCCAAGAAGTTTGTCTTATAAGGCGAAACGCACCCACAGGTCGGCGATATTCAAATTTTGTGCAGTTTTTTTACAAATTTCAGCTCCATCTACCTTTATTGCTAAAAAGCGATATTTAAAAGCGGCAATATATAGGTATTTTGCTAAGACTCATTACAACTAAAAATACATAAATCTGTTCTGTCAAACGTGTGATTATGACCTAATAAGATTACAATCAATTGTGTTAATTATTTGTTATCAAATTAAATTTATACTATGTAGGTACACTCCACCTCTCACTATGACACCTCCAACCCTAATGAGAGTTATATACAGAGTCGATCAGGTAAATAAATAAATAAAACATTATTGAAATAAATTACACATATGATATAGTATAGGTACATTCAGAGTCAAACGGCGGACGTATCCCGAAAAATCTATTCCAGCCAACCCACATGGTAGTATGATGGAAGTTTTTTATATATTTATTAATTCTATAATAAATAAAACTAACAACACATTAGATTTGACATAAAAAAGACATCACATAATCAACATACGAGCTAACCACAACTTCGTTGTGGTCTCTAACTAACCCAAAGATTATTATAAAGTATGCAAGTTACGTGATCAGCCCAACCCATGAAGGAAAGTAAGGTACAGGTAGTAAGAAAACGAATAAACTTTGGACCAAATGTAAAGTTATCAATTTATTAACTTTTACGCCGTGTCCTTATAGGGGTAAGCAGAGAGAAGAGACTTCCACTCTTTCCTATCCACATACTTTTTTCACTATCATACTATTCCGCATGCATGTATCATATTTCTTTTATTCTAGACGTTGCATTTCTTTAAGATCACATATCGATATATTCTACCCATGTCGATCTTCCACCTATCCTTTCAGGCAGGTAAAAAGTCACTCTATTTTCATTCATCCTCTCTATATGTCCAAACTCTCCAAACACCACACTTTGTTTACATTCATTCTTGTTACTAAACTATTTTTTTTATCTCTCATTATTTCCTCATCTATCATTCCGTTTCCGATCTCATCTTCAGCATTAATAGCGCACATCCTACGCAACATTCTCATTTCTACCACATTCATACTAATTTCTTCCTTCTTGGTCTACGTCCATGTCTCATTACCATACATTATACTTAGATGGTATAAAAATTGCGTTGAGCACAAGCTTCTTCACTTAAAGCGAGAAAATCTACACATACGAGTAGGTACATCTCCCTTTAATTTATTTAATTCTTTATGCACAGCTTACAGAAATCGATTTTTAAATCACTTTTTATCATCTTATTTTACTGACATTTTGTATACTTGCTTGCTTTGGATGACAGTTTGATATTTTAACATCTACAATACTCTTCTTCTCTTTCCAATGCGGCAATCCACTCTCGACCATAAAGAAGATTTTCAATTTTTTAGTCCAAATGAATAATATGGTTTATTAAAAAAGATTTTTATACTTACGTATTATTTTATTCTCAAAGGAATCGACATTGTTTAAATTGATTATATGAGTTTAGTTTTAGACTAAATCATTTTTTATTGTAAATTTAGGTATATCAAAATATTATCTACTCACATACCTATAGATCCCTATCTACTTAAAAAAAAAACAATTAATTATAAGCTATATTGTGAATTTATAATAAATATCGAAAATCGAATCGAATACCGAAATATCGAAAACACGCCGCCAGCACAATTCTGAGAGCCGCATGGAGATGTTTAACTATATGAGGATTGACTTAGTCCTTTGCTCGGTCCTTCCCTGAGCAATCTCAACATTCCATCTTTTCTTGGTGGAACAGCCCTGCCAGCATTCGTACACTTGACGCGACCAAGGAGGTGTCATCAGCAAATCGTAGATTGTAGGTATTTTATTTTCTATTGTGGCCCATCTATGCCAGCCATCCTGGGCTCTTCTCGTGAAGTGTATGTATGTAGAGGTTGAAGAGGTCGGGTGAGAATATAATATAATGCCTGTCGCACTCCCTTTTAACCATTGAATGGTTACGATACGGGGTTCTGAATAATTATTGTTACACGCGAAATTCTTCCAAATATAGATATAACATTGACTATCAAGTGATTATGCCCCCACTGAGGATACGGATGCTGCAGCTAAGGACTGTTTTTACGACAGTCTGGATGCAGTTGTGTCTCATGTCTCAAGGCGCCACCGCTTGATAGCTTGACTTCCTCTTGAGAAAGTCCATGCGAGGAGCAAGAGGTATACCTATTCGTATTACACAGAGGAATCCTACAGATGGTCCCGTGGGCGAAATGTGCGATCTGGAGTACGCGGACGACCTAGCGTTGTTCAATACGACAGTGGAGGAACTACAGCGCAGTGTTTCGAGACTCTGCAATTAAACAGCACGCCTTGGCCTTCGAGTCAATGCCAGTAAGACGAAGCTCATGGCAAATAAAGCCTGCCCCGATAAACAGCTACCGATAACCATTTATGGTCGCCAGGTCTCCCGGGTGGATAAATTTAAATACCTAGGAGCAACCATTACTACCACTGGTGACCTCGGGGCTGAGCTCCCGATAAGTACCTATCGATATGGCAAGTGGTGCCTTCAACAACATGACCAAGATATGGAAGGCGTCGGCGTTTAGTGTTGAGACGAAATGTAAACTGTTTAATGCGTGTGTGTTGCCTATTCTTTTATATGGGTGTGTGTCATGGCACCTGACCAAAGCCCAGGCACAAAAGGTATCTGCCTTTGAGACAATGTGCCTCAGAAGAATCATGAATATTAGATGGTACCACCGCATCACGAACTTTCTTCCTCCCATCAGGGTCCCGAAGACGAGGAAGACCCTCCCACACCGTGTTTCGTTCCTTCGAAGCAGAGCTGAGGGATTTGGACATGACGTGGGAGGAGGTCATTGAAACTGCTAGAGATAGAGCGCAGTGGAGGGCACTTGTTGCCTCCCTATGCCCCCAAGTGGGGTCATAAAGGGAGTATTGATTGATTGATCAAGTGATCATCAGACACAAACCGCCAAGGTCCCGAATCAGCTCATCCTATTATCAATGAAACACAAATTAGCTGGTAGGTATATTTAATTCGCGTTTGTACCTATATTGCGGTTATTTACTATGAATTATAGTATTAAAGGCTTATCTCTTTGCTAAAAATAATAAAAAATACATTAGGGACGCCTAACAGCGTTGTTTTAAATGCAATATCAATTTAAAAAAATCTCAACTTTGGTGTTGGATGAACATCACGCAAAATTTAAAAAAAAATATATATTTTATTCATGAATGAAGTTGTAAATTGAAAAGTGTAACTTTTAGAGTATTATGTCCGATAAATAAGATTTAATAAGATACTAAGCAGCTTTGATAATTAAACCCATTATAGTACAGTAACTTTATACATTACAGAATGCGTCAAATAAGGTAGTTATGTTTTTTTGCAAACTTGTAATATCAAATTTCTAAATATCTCGACTCTGGTGTTGGATGAACTATAATCAATCAATCAATACTCCATTTGTGACCCCACTTGGGGGCATAGGGAGGCATTTGGACAAGACCTCCACCCACGTCATGTCCAAATCCCTCAGCTCTGCTTCGAAGGAAAGAAACACGGTGTAGGAGGGTCTTAGTCGTCTTCGGGATGATGTTGGTCTGATGAATAATCCAAGTTTTTGACCTCGAGCGCCGAATTGTCAAAAATCGAAAAACCGCGAAAAAATCGCTATGTTTTTATTATTTGGCGAATATAACCGTAAAGCACTATTTTTTGAAAAAAACATTTTAGCGCGTTTTTAAAGAAGAGTAAATTTGCTACAATATGATAACTAGATTTGTCTCTGTAGACCAAATAGATTCCAAGTTAAAGCCTTTATGATTTATTTCTTCTCATCAATTTATAATAAACGCTATTCTCATAAACATCTCGTTAGAAAAAATCTAAATACCTACTCTAAAATACTTTAAAAAAATATTGTCATAAACGCTAGCCAAGTAAAAAAATATACGAGTCTAAATCACAACAAAAATAAAGTAGGTAGGTTGGTACATATAGGTCCTCAATAATACGGAAAATATGAAACCAACAGCGATGTGTGAATATTACGATCAGATATAGAAACCTACCTACCAATTCTACGTCTACAATAGGAGATGTATTATGCTATCGTGAGTGTGTTAGTGAGATCGATTTGGCAACGTTGTAAGAGCTAACAACTCTTGATCAACTAGTGTTCTTTAAAAATAGACAGTAAATAATTGAATATATAAGTGGAGAATAGAGTATATAGGAAGCTAAACATAATCGTAACGCGGGGGTGTAACTTTCAAATTTATGTATCAACCAGGTAATTATATATTCCAGGTAAAAGGTTGATCAACTTTGGTGTGTTAAAATCAGATAAGCCAACATATGCCGTGTGACATAAATATATATATATATATATATATATATATATATATATATACATAATTTGTATAAAGGGTTTATTACCTCACTAGATGAGAGTCTGTGCTGAGGCAATACTACTTAATTGGCGATCGACTACAAACGAATTCTTCGAAAATGTTGAGTAGGAAGAAAATTAACTGTCCACTTTTTATATTTTTATGTAAGCGTCTTTGCTTAGTTTAAATAATTGTTTACATGTTCCAGAGTGGACAGTTAATTTTTCCGCACTATACATTGGCGAAATCTTCGTTTGTAATCGAACGCCAATAATTTGAATTTGTCTAGGCCGACATGTACCTAATCGTTTATCAGTCTTACAATCAAAAGGGGCAGTTACCTATTTATAGAAACCCTTTTTAGGCCACACATTCTTTGTCATCGCAGAGCCAAACTATTTCAAACATGACGTGGATCACATATCGGGTGCTTTGAAATTATCGATTTGTTTATTTTGATTATGTCAATTGTTGTGGCTATTTTGGTACATTTAATAATATCTACTACGTAGTAGAATCGAAACAAGAATTACAAAATTTCATGTCATTTTTTTGAGGCACGGAAGTGAAACAACGTCGAGGAAAATGAAGAAAATTATTAGTGACTGAGTTAAAAAAAAAACACAAATAATGGTCTTAGGTACTACGCTATGCAGAGTCCCTTTATCGCGAATAATAAGGCGGAGCCATATTTACCAATGTACGTTGTTTTCCAGAAACTTATTGAATTATGCTTAAGTATATAGGAATTAAGAAAATCAAAAACTCTAGTTGAGTGACGCGTAATCTTTTCTCTTTATAATAAATTATGTATTAAGCTTTGTAAAAAAACATCACGTAGATATGTATGGTGACATAAAGCGGCTTTATATTATATTATTATGTAACTCCCATCAACTCTACATAAATAATTAGCATAATAATGAAGCGTTCTTGCTTGGAATTAAAATCATTAGAGTTTAAACTTATCATAAGCATAGTATAATATACTAGCAGCTCAACATATCGGACTTCAGGTACACAAACTAGGGATGTTGCGGATGCGCATCCCGAGGCCACACGACAAATACGCGCATCCGCATCTGCAAGGCGGAGCACACGCATTCACATTTTATTAATGCGGATGTACCGCTAGAGCAAGTCGCGACACGAAATTAAGATATTGCAACTGTGTTCTTATCTGAAAAGGGGCCTTGAAGTTTGAGAGAGAAAGAAGTTTCATGTCACGTGCAAGTAAAAGGCATGGAGAGCGTTAACAACTGAGCTTTGTTATCAAGTGCCATATTAGAATGTGTTAGTTCTCGTCTGGAGTCTGGACTTACCAAAACTAACATTGTAATAAAGTGTACTTTCAAAAAAGGACATTTTGTTTCTCACGTGAAGACGTACGTAAGATCCTTATTGATTTTTTAATGAATGCTTACAAACTGTTGGTTTTGAATGAAAATTATTTTATTCTGTCAAAAGGCGGCCCTTCGTTAAAAAGATCATTTTATTTCTTAAGTTTTAGACCCCTATTATACAGTTTATCATGTTTTATTCTGAGCTCTGCATCCGCGGATGTGTGACATAAAATCCGCATCCACGGAAGTAAAAAAACCTGCATCCGCAACATCACAAAGTCATTTGCTATTTAAGTTTTCCTTAATTAATTAGACGCACAAACACGGAACAGATATATGTATCATTAGTATCACATGATAAATATTTTCCAACACGTGGTTGGATTGTCTGAAAAATATTTTGCTTGAGGCACACTCTAGTCAAGTGTTTCAACAAAAATATCAAGCTACGGACGAACCTAACTAATTATTATACTTAATATAGTTACTAAAATTATTTACTCCTTGCGTTAATTGTTAAATACATGGAGTTGCATTACAAACCAACCTGCATAAATTTGCTTAAATTTTAATGAAAACTCTAGAAAACTGAAGACACGTTGTTCTTCCAAAGATATTTAAACGTGGAAGACTTCTGAACTAACTAGCAGCCTAGGATAGTAAGATAAACCAATACATACATCTTGCTTAAAATTCGATTCAATTCAGGCATACTCCGCTCCGACAAGACTCACTTAATAGTGTTAAGATAACTCTAAGAAAAGCCAGTTGTACATAAAATTATGCAAGTTGCCTTTATTGATCTTACAAAGGCGTTCGATACCGTGAACCACCAAGTTTTCTTTATACATAGAGAATCGTGTCGAAATTCGGTACTCTCTTGTGATCTCCGAAGTATTTAAATGTGTACACACTGGGAACTCTGCTCACGGCTTGTATGACGGAACCCTTTTGAATTTCAATCAAAACAGTCTAAAACAAGAGAACTTCAGCCACATGCGCTAAAAGATTCCTCAATTTTTTGACCTTATTGCGAGAGGTAAACAAAAATATATATAAAAGACTATCACAATAATTGGACCAAGAAAAGTCCTGGCATGATGGATCAATCAGGTTAAGTCGCTATAAGTAGAAAGCATATTATGTATTATTGTGGTCAGGATCCTCAGACTCGAGGACCATGACGAAGAAGAAGTAACCTAACAGTTCAGTAGATTATTTTCAGTTTTTATGAACTGAATTGTCACGGGATTGAATCCTGAAAAAATCGGATCGATTTTCTTTTTAAAATAATTTAAAAATGCTTTGACGACCTGTATACCAAAATTATTTCTCTTTGATGAACCACGTTATCAATCTTAATAAAGTGGATCGTAAAATTCTATACATATTATTATTGCCACATTTAAAATTTAAGGAGATTTTAATTAATACGCGCCCTAGTACCATCATAGACAATCATCCCAGACTATTTTCGCGCTTTATAAGTTAAATTCTCTCCAGACTTATAATAATTAATTAAGGGTAGGACGTGCTTTTATTTTGGCACATTTTATGTCTCAGACCTAAATTATTATTTTTTTTCGCGGAAGAAAGATTCCACCTGCTTTTTTTTTTACAAAAAAAATTACAAGTATTTTGTTGAGAATCCTCTTCCTAATTAAATTTTACATTTTCAGCTGCATTCTTCTCAGAATCTGTTTCGCTACCAGTGATATCCATTAAAATATTTTCTTTCCTACTTTACTTATAGGAACGTACTTGGTAGATTCTTTAATTATTATCATGATCAGAAGTTAGTGCCTAATACCACTATAAATACTACTGATATCTTTGAGGACGTCTTTTGCATCAATTTTCCTATTATTTGTTCTAAACAAAGTTCTGTATATATTTTATTTTTCATGAATTTATACTTTTGTTTCAGGATCGATTCCCGGTTCGGGAAGTTTGGGCGTTCCGGAGAATATCACAGTCACATTCCTGAATCCAACATCGGTCAAGGTTTCCTGGGCGACATCTGTCGAAAATGTGGATAAATATGACGTTACCTATAAACCAACCGACGCTAGGTGAGTCCAGTCTTTAAACTTTCTGAAAAATAAAACGTCTGATAAATGATAGATTGTTATCGGACCAAATCTAAATAAACTCAGAAAAAAGAACATTTAGCCACAGTTGAATCTGTGCGGCTAAAATTCTAGAATGCGAAAAAAGAGGTTATAAAAGAACTTCCATGGCAATTGAAACCAGCCAATTTGAAAAATAATGTCAGTCCATGCTATATATCCATTTTCCTCAGCTTTGCTTGAAAGAACATGACATAATAAATCACGACTTCAGAATTTTTGTATCTTAGTTTGAGGGATTGATGTACATCTTCTATAATATACAATATGAAAGAGTGTTAGTGCGAACACTCGAGATCGGCTGAACAGATTCTTTCGATAGTTTGATTTATTAGATTCTTTTCCGCTCCGGATAACAGAATAACTAATAAAAAGTTGAAAAATGTAAAAGAAATATTATAAAATTAAAGTTAGTATGGAATGGATTTCCTGCGACGCCAACGCCAACATTGAAATTTTAAAAATATTGGTACACAGATATTTGATGGATTTTTTTTCGAGCTTTCAGATATTATAAATAATAATTTATATAATTTTTTAAGATTCAAACATATCATTTGAAACGTATTTTTGTATAAATTACAAATTTGAAATAAATATTCATAGTAAGACTTACAGGACAGCGTCTGTTCGGAAAGCTAGTGTAGGTATACATAAAGGCTAGATTGACCAATAAAGACGTTGATAACAATCAATGAAGACTAGGGGGTTACCTTGTATTTACATCGTAATTCCGATTCAATTGCAATCTCAATAACGATGTCATCATGACATTTAGATTTTGGTTACCATGCATGAAAAGAGATCCAAGATTGGTCTATTTTGAATCCGGCATTACTCAACAATAAAAAAATGATTTGAATAAGGTTTTATACAAATACTTTCCCTATATTAGTTTGTTTTATTTTATGAATTCTATTTAAAATACAATCAAAATGAAAAAAAAAACATACTTATCTTTATTATCTTGGAATTATTTTCTATAAAATTTAACATTTTTACAACACGAAAAACTATCTAATTCGCGATTGAGTTTTTTGACAGCTAGACAATTTATGAAACATGACCAGCACCCCTATTCTGTAGCAAGTGTAGGGTAGTTCTTGAAAAAAGTGAATATCCTACACTTGCTACAGAATAGGGGTACAGTCGACATTGAAATCTGAATTGATTTTAAAAAGTACCCATCCTGATCAGAAGTTAAAAAGATTGAAGAAACGGTAGAAGAAATAGTTTTATCAAGAGAGAGTCTCTGGATAGGAAAAAAATGAATCTTTTCTGGTACAAATATGATCTTTGTAGTAGGAATCTTTTCTCTGAATGTTTAGAGTCGCGCGGTTCGACCATCGCATTTGAACACCCCCTTTTCAACTCTCCAGAAACAACTAACAAAAATATACACATTTTTTTGACAAGAAAATTTTTTGTCATGTTTTGAATTTCGTAGACTCTCTTTTGTCATGTTTTGAATTTCGTAGACTCTCTTTTGTCATGTTTTGAATTTCATAGAACTCGTGAAACAATAATTGCACGCGCTGGAACGCCACGTGTATGAGTTTTATACGTCTAAATTCTCCGTATTTCTACCCCCCGTTCTCTCTTTTCTTTACGTTCACTTTCTTTCCACATTTTATAAAGCCTACCTCAAAATCTACAGAGAAGATTTATTACGTTATGGTTATTTTTTGCGTACATCTACATCAATCCGTGAGAGATATTTTCGAAAGTTCTGTAGATATTTGGAAAAAAATCTCAACACACATCAATAAACTCTTTTTCGGCGTTCAAATTTCTTCTTCGTATTCAGAAGCTTATATTTTTTTCCAAAGAAATTCAAATTCAAATTCAAATATTTTTATTAAGGAAATAAAAAACATTAAAAAAATACATTCACAATAACAAATTTATACATTTTTTTAATATATTTTTTTTACCCCCAAAATTGAGCAGAGCTCGTGCTTTGGGGGATGAAGAAGAATATACAATCCCAGTAGAACCCTTTGATAGAAAAAATATCGTGAAATCGGCACTGTAATTTTAGAGAAATTTGTAACAATATCTCACCCATAATGTTTTGCTACTTTTTCCCAAAATCCTCGAAAGTATATTTCTTCTGTTTTCCGGATAAGATGATGTATTGTATTTTTGATATCATTGATTAATAATATTCCATCAGATTTTGAAATGATCCTTAAAAAAGAGTCCTGTATGACAATTCATAATATGAAGGCAATTAGAAACACTTAAAAAACCTCATACTATTTAAGACATTTCGCAAAATCAACTTTGGAGTCATTGCAATTCGCTTTCCTAAGGTGCATTTATACCAAATGAACAAAGACCCAGAGCTTAAAATTGAGTATATTTTCCTAATCGTCGATACTAGACACCACGGTGACCATTTCCTTGGTGACTATATTATCAACGATTAAGAAAATATACTCTACTTTCAAACTCTGGTCTTTGTTCATTTGGTATAAGTGCACCTTTAAATGCATCACTGTCTTGTGATACAGACCAAAAAATAAATGGCGTTCGCCCCATTTCGGTACAATCGCGTAGATATAAAAAAAACTCTCTTTCTATATTTGTATAAATTTTATTATTTTCAAATCAACTTCCGATATGCCAATCAATCCAGTCTTCTATCTTATCACTAAAATCAACTCTTCAATGGGTCTTTTGTCTGCTATTTTAGGAAATTCTTTATTTATCGGATCTGATAACAAACCGTCGTCAGGGATCTTTCTGTATGTTTTTGATTGATCCTTTTCCATTTTATCTTTTCCGCTTTTATTTTTAAAATTATCAGCTATCTTTATTTTTACAGACTCTTTCAGTTTCGTCTTTATGATTTTCTACATCAAATAAATCAGTTTCTACTCTACACGTAGCTTATGTTTCTTTCTGTCTTTCTTCATTCAAATATTTGAATTTGACGTCGTTTGTAATAGACACATCAATAATTCCTTTTAAAATTCTATAATTTTACACAGTTTGAAATGACGTTTTCATTCAATTATACATCTATAAAACGGAAATTCTTGAAATCGGGGCCTAAAATCTTCCAAAAACAATGTACATTTATAGGGATCCTTCACATTTTGCAGGAAATACTAAAATGACAGCTATTTTTGCGACACTAAATGCCTAAAAATCTTCAAAAAGTACCTTAGTTTGTAAAATCGGGAAATAAAGAAAGACCAAGAATGCCAATAAGCTGAGGATACGATCTGTTATTCATAAATTAGTTATTTGAAATGAAAAAAATCTGCTTTTAAATTTCATGCATAGAAAGCTGGTTTCAAAAGTTTTGGATTTTCTGTTCTTTCAAAGCAGAGCTAAGGAATTGGATATAGCATGGCGTATGGATATCGTTGATACACTTTTGTCCCTATGAGGGGTTACAAACGGTATTGATACTCCTACATATTTTTTTTTTCTAAAGAAATAGTAGGTACTCAAATCTTTTCTTTCATTATTTTTCCAACACAAGAAAGAGACACATTTTATTTTAGAAATAAATGAATTAAATATTTATATCATGAAAAATTATAATTCGATTAAGACTAGCCGATGTTAAAAATTCCAGTATTTTAATATGGCGTGGCCACTAACAATCTATCATTCATCACGATTATTTGTTAATAATTGTTACCTGACAATGAATAGAACCTAGGTGTCATGCAATTCAATGCACAGGCACTAGGCTTTGACCTAGTTGATAGTTCAATAGCTGGCAGTGGTTTAGCAAACAACATATAATTGCTTTTTAATTGGGTATTGTCAGAATGTCACTCAATCCCCTCTTGCACAATCAATGGCAATAATAATTATCCATCGATGTGGGAAAACGGGGTTAGGAATATCTGATTTTGTTTTAACCAGACTCAGTTGTAAAAGAAAGACTTTTTTTTTCTTCTTTTACAACAGTCAATACCCAACTAAAATGAGCAATTTACAACACCATAATGCAAAATAAAATCCTCATAAAATCATAAATATTTTTTTGACTATTCGAATCCATCATCAAGTCATAAGAATAGACTGCATCAGAACACCATAGATGCAAAGCTTCACCAAAAAAAAAGTCAAAAAGAAAACACCATAACATTTTTTCATCAAAATTTATTGAATTTCTACACATAAAATTACTACCAAAATCATCTTTACAATAAATTGAATTTTTAATGATAAAATGTATAAATGTGTGTGTGTTTTTTAGTGGTGTAAGTAGTTTTTAAGAAAGTATTTCAACATTTTCTTCTGCTATATGTATTTAACCTGTTTTTTTTTTGTAATTTCAATAAAAAATATTTGTAGTAGACGCAATATGTGGGCAATATTCTTCATCTAAAAGAGACGAATTTTAACTATAAAAAAAGCTACATACAATAAAGCTAAAACTGATATCCTGGCGGATTGAATAATGGATTTACCTTGTAACATAGGTAATCAAAAATATGTATTGGGATACAATCTCAACAGACAATGAGTCTATCAGATCTTGGACAACAGAGCAGTGGGCTTACAACCACGTATGCCAGGTTAAAAACGCTTTCTTCTCCTAGGAAACATTCGCTGTTCTCTGTTGCCAATTGTCATTTCGTTGAAACTTGTCTAAAAATTCACGATCTAAATGGGGCGATATCGCTCAAAATATTTCCGTGAGTGGGAAAACCAAATGGGTGATCCAATGATATGGAGTATATGATGAGTTGGATATCCATGCACAATCACAAAAAATAGACCCATTTACGATCACTCCATTGTGACAGAAGTGAAACTTTTTGAAGTATTTTTTTTTTTCAATGACTGTAACCAAATTTTCCACATTATAAGACGTAAGTATTTTACTTTACACTATTAAATTTAAAACAGCAACACGACCCTGTAACCTAGTGGAAGGATAATGACAAAATAGACAAATATGCACTAAGTCTTTAACACTGACAATCAAGTGACGTGACGACTTGGACCGCGCCAACATGAGTTTCCCCATAAACGATCCGTTTGGAGTGATGGACGAATGGCTTCACGCGATTGAATTTTGGACTAATGGATATCCGACTCACCCTATGACTCCACACATCTTCTTCTTTCCTTTATTTAGACGGCAAAGCACCCGGTATCGAGTGAATCATGCCCATATTTATACATGTGTCTGTTAAGCCGCGTACAAGTACAACTCAACAAAAAAGGGAAAGCAAACCAAAAGAACACAAACAAAAAATCAACCGAAAACAGGCGGGAGACAGAGAAAAAATACCTAGCCCAAAAATGCCATTCAAGCTACCCACCTACAAACATAATTATTATAATATTGAAATCACAAAATAATATTGTAGTCACCACTAAATACATTCCATCACCATCATTATAGTTGCAAGTATAAACAAATTACTAATACAGTTACACGGGAAAAGGAGCAGGGCCGCAATTTATCTACTATAAAATACTTCGACCTTTATATAAATATATTTTTTTTATTTTTTTATTAAGTTTTTGTGCTTTTTTTTTCCTTTTTAATTATTTTATTGTTTTTTTTTTTTTTTTTTTAATTTTATTATTTTTTTATTTAACGTATATATCTATATATATACATACTCCCACTCGCATCATAGTTTTTTATCATACTTTTTAAGATGGTTAACTAAAATCACATTAATTTTTAAATCGTTTAGGGCTAAAAGGGATATTATTTTAATGGGGAAAGTGAAACAGAACTTTGAGATGTCCTTTATAAAATCCTGGTTAGGTAAAAGCGGACAGTTAAAGAATACATGGTCGATAGTTTCCTCCTCCTTCCCACATTCACAAATAGCATCGTTCACTATGCCAATTCTGGCCAAATGAGAAGCTAAAACGACATGTCCTAATCGGAGACGGCATATAAGAGAAACGTTAAGCTTAGGCATTTTACAATTTTGAAACCATGGACTATGCGGAATATCACCCTGCACTGTCCTGTAATGGCCACCAGCCGAGGCATTCCTATAAACTTCATTCCATTCCTTCCTAATAAAACGATCCACAGCGCTCATGCAATCCGTAATAGGCAAAACGAAGGAGTGGGGCAACACTCCGCAAGTGCAAGCTTCTTTGGCAAGCGAGTCCACTCTTTCATTGCCACTTATTCCGATGTGGGAGGGAATCCAAACGATTGTTACGATAAGACCTCTCACGGACGCCAAGTACAAAGAATTTTTTATGTCGCCCAGAACATGGCAACTCAAAGCAGACCTTGAATTGGAGTTCAAACACTTTACAAGACTCAGAGAGTCAGTGAATATTACAGTACGAGGCAAAGCAAGCTGCAAAATATTTAACAGGGCCTCTCTCAAAGCCACACATTCAGCCGTGAAGACGGACGCAATTCGAGGGAGTTGAAACATACAGTTTATGTCAAGAGAAGGGATGCAGAAGGCTGCACCACACTCTCCATCAGAAGCCTTCGATCCATCAGTGAATATTCTGACAAAGGAGCTCCATTTCTCCTCTACCTTTTGGCTGAATAAAGAGTTGACTACGTGAGGAGGCAAAGATGAAAATGACTTATTTATATCAATAGATTCAACAATGTCAGGATGGTATACGGTTGCTTCAAATGGAATGCAGAATATAGGAAGTGAGGGAGCCAACAAGTCTGGGAATTCTTTTGAGATTTCTTCAAAAATTGAACAAAGCAAAGGTGGAACTCTTGAGTGCCAGAAGGAATCATTCTGACAACTATCTAAGAGGCCACTTAATTTTGGTATGATAGGATGATCAGATAGAACTCTCTTGAGAAGGAACCCAAAACCAAGGAATTTTCTGCGTAGGTAAAGAGGTCTTTCCACGCATTCTGCCTGGAGAGCGATCAAAGGAGATGACTTCATGGCTCCTAAAATGAGTCGGAGGCACTTGGACTGAACTCTTTCCAATTTGGTTGATAGATATTTCGGAAGGGGATCCATGAGAAAACTACCGTAGTCCAAGTGACTACGAACAAGAGCGCAGTACATTGTTCTCATAGAAGCGGGATGTGCTCCCCACCAGACCCTAGATACCGCTCTCATGACGTTAATATTTTTTTCACACTTAACTATTGTTTGTTCTATATGCATATTCCAATTTAACTTTCGGTGAATGGTCATGCCGAGGAATTTAATAGAATCCCTGATGGGGATTGGCACGCTGTTACATTTGATGGAAATATCTGGAATCTTGTGTTTGTTGGAGAAAATTACCATTTGACTTTTAGAAGGGGACAGGGACAGCCCGGCCTCCGAAAACCAAGGCTGTATAAGGTCTAGCGCGTCCTCCATTCTATTCACAGCTCGTGTCATAAGTTTATCCCTACAGTAAACTACAAAATCGTCCGCATATTGCAGTACGCTGCAGTAGGTTGGAATGCGGTGTTGAAGATCCTGAGTGTATATGTTAAATAAAATGGGACTGAGAGAAGAACCTTGAGGCAAGCCTTTACACACCGTTCTTTCAATAGTCTCTCCGGGAGTCTCGATTATAAGCCGACGTTCGCACAGTATGTTAGAGATCAATAGGCAGATGGAGTCTGGGATCCCCAGGGTAGTCATTTTTTTATTAAGAATTGGTAACAGCACATTGTCATAGGCACTAGAAACGTCCATGAAACAAGCCACCATAACTTCCTTTTTGGATTTGGCTACATGAGCGTCTGTAATTAAAATACTCAGGTTATCCAAACATGATTTACCCTTTCGGAAACCGAGCTGCCACTGGGGAAGTAAGTTTTTAGTCTCCAAATACCATTCAAGTCTTGACTTTATCATTTTTTCCAATATTTTTAGAAAGCAACAAGACAAAGCAATTGGTCTGTAAGACTTTCCTAAGGATGGATCCTTACCAGGTTTAATTATGGGTATAATAATTTGTCGCTTCCATGATGTGGGAACAGCGCCAGATTCTAAAATGTGATTGAATAAATTCAAAAGTTTCTGAAGGAAGGGAGTTGGGAAGTGTCTGAAGAAAGAGTATGGTATCATATCTGGGCCAGGAGATGAGTCACCCGACGATTCGATTGCGTGTGTCAGTTCCTCTAGAGAAAAGTGAGACGAGAGTAAGCAGTTTTCTTGTTGGGGAGCCGAGTCTACTTGAACTGTTTCAGACTCATTTGGCACATAAGGCGGCGCCAGTCTCTCCACGAAGCTATCTATCCAATCCGAACATTTGTATGGGTTGGGCTTGGGAGACAATGAACCTCTGAACTTCTGAATAGAAGACCAGACTTCCGAAATCGGTGTGTCAGGAGAGAGAGATGAACAATAATCCTGCCATCCCCGTCGTTTCTTTTTCCTTAGGAGTTTTTTGGTTTGGGCCTGAATGTTTCGGAAAGATAAGAAGTTTTGCTGCGAGGCACATCTTTTGTACCTCTTAATGGAATCAGATCTCAACTTCACCATGACTGTGCACTCCTCGTCCCACCAGGGAGGAGATGACTTTTTCCTTTTATGGGTTTTTTGTTTTGGAATTGAGGCATCTGCTGCTTCAATTACACTCTTAGATAATTCATTCGCGTAGGTATCCACCAAAAATTCATCACCGTCTATACATCGTTTGGAGAAGTTACAATTAGTGAGAAGCTCAGAAAACTGTGACCAATCTGCTTTTTTTGTTTTATAACCCTGTCTTAGTTGGGTTTTTTGACACTGAGTTCTGTTATTTTGGATAGCCAAATGAATCGGAAAGTGATCACTTGAGTAGGGATCACTTGAAATTTCCCAAGACAGCGAAGGGGCTAGATCGGCAGAGCAAAGAGATACATCTACCGCACTCGGATTTTGGTTAGGTAGGGAGAGTCTGGTAGGTTGACCATCATTAAGGATTACCAAGTTCTGATCATCAGCAAATTCCAATAGTGCCCTTCCTGCGGGATCCGTGATGTGACTACCCCAAGCAGGGGAATGTGCGTTGAAATCGGCTAGTAAGATATATGAGGATGAGAGGTTAGAAACAACTCTCCTCCAAAAATCAGAATCAAAGTGGGTTCTTGGGGAAGAGTAGGCTGAAAAAATAGCAATACCAAGGATCTCTGCAGCTACTATTTGATATCCCAGGCAGGGGGGAATTTGTAAAGGTGAAAATTGGAGATTGTTTTTGATAAGAAGGGCGGCCCCGCCTCTACCATCGGAGCGATCGTCCCTTAGGCATACATAGCCAGGAAAAGATACAACGGAATCAGTGGAAAACCACGATTCAGAAATAGCAGCTACGTCTACTTGATGCTTTTTCAAAAGGTAAATTATGTCATCTCTGTTGCTTACTGCACTGCGACTATTCCACTGAAGGATAGACAGGCTGTTTATTTTCTGGATCTTTGGAGTCATTTTCGGAAACAAATTTATTAAGAGTTTGAATTAGAGCAGCGTATGAAATGTCTGAATTTTTTGATGAAAGTACTTCCAAAACTATAGAGATTAATGTTTTCAGGAAGTTTTTGTTGTCATAGTTAAAATCATTGGTTAGTCTTTCGATATTTTGTAAAGATGGATCTTTGTTTTGAAGGGCACATCCATTTGGTGCGGATGATAAAATGTCCCCATTTGGGGAAATCAAGAGGGCGTTAAGCTCTGCTCGGTCATACGACAAGGGAGTAGACTTTCTTGGTGTCTTATATACAAATTTGCCTCTTGCAGGAATCGTTCTATCTGTACTGCGAGGGTTATTTTGTTGAGAATTATCAAAGGTTATATTGCGCTGGGGGATGGGAGGGGATTTCGTTTTTTCATTCCTAACTATATTTGCATAAGATAGTTTGCGTTGAGGATGGAGTTTGGAGGCTTGCAAGTATGAAATGTTATGAAAGGCCATAGACTGTTTTATTTCTCTTTGTCTCTCAAACTCTGGACATGTTAAACTAGTAGCATTGTGGGGTCCCCCACAATGAAAACATTTTGATTCTAATGTGCAATCTTGTGCAGGATGGTTATCTCCACATTTGAAACACTTCTCCACCGATCTGCACACTGATTTGGTGTGGCCGAAGCGAAGGCACCGGAAACACTGAACAGTGGGGTAAAAGTACGTTTCCACTGTGAAACTGTTGTAAAAAATATATATGTTGCTTGGCAGGCTTTGACCTTCAAAGGTCACTACAATTGAGCCAGAAGGCTTCCAAACAACACTACCGGATGTTCTGTCTTTGTAGTTAAGACGGCGAATTTTTAATACCTCCCCAACATCAGGATTACATTCAGAGATTGCGGCTTTGATTTCTTCGTCGGTGATATTTGTAGAAATCCCCCTTATGAGACCCATACGAGTCACATTGTGGGTGGGAATGTACGCTTTGTACGCAGCATTGGATTGAATATAAATGTTTTTAATAAACGAGTTAGCAGAGTTCGCAGTGAAAAACTCAATGGATAGTCGAAATTTTCCCTCCGACTTGATAGATCCATTAATAACGTTGCCTAACCTTTTTGAAAAAAGGAATCTTCCGAAGTCCATCGGATGAATCCTCTTGCCAGACTCGGTACTTTGTACAAAGACTACAAACGGTCCTAACGATTTGGAGGAATAAAAATGTTCCCGTAAGGGAGTCTCTTTTGGGTTCGAAGTTATGACAGGGGGTGAGGAAGAAGATGACTGATTCAATGGAGAGGCAGAGTTAACTGATTGAATAAGATGACACTCTGACTCTTTCATTATTGTTTCGTTATTTCTTCTTTTCCTCTTATTCATGTCCGGAGGATCCGGAGGGATGGGAGGTACCGGAGGAGCCTCCATCTTTTTTAAGATAGAAGTACGAACCGCAGTTTTTATACCAACAACAAAAGAAAAGTAAATTGAAAAAAATAATAGAAAAAAAAAAATAGAAAGTAAGAATAAAACTTAATACGGACCTGAGTCTTGGTGCATAGAACTTAATAAATAACAAAAATAAAATTTATACTTAAATAATAGATCAGCCTTGCAACAACACTTAACCACGTAAACAAAATAATAATTCCTCGGACCCAGCGCGAAGCGGCGTACACGTCCGTCTGGCACAGTAGCGGGGAATCGACTGGACTCCACACATCATCCATTTGGATTTCCCAATCACTGTTATTTATTGGAGTGACATCGCTCCATTTGGACGGATGGAGTGATTGTGAAAGGTGAATGCAAATTGCACACTTCTACATTTATATATTTATCTGAACAACTATGTTAGTTAGATTAAGGTAGGTTCATTGGTTGATGAGAGTATGGCTACCAAATAAATATTAAGGAAATACCCTTTCTCTATTAAAACTACGGTTTGAGTAAGTTATGTAAATAGTCACAAACAATTTGTTTATAAACTTGGAAGTTTTGATAAATGTAGGTAGTTTCAAAGTACGGCAATAAATTCCAAAATAGGATCGATGATTTCGAAGTAAAATCCCCGTTCTTCGAAATATTTGTGTTTTGTTTGAATTGAGTAGAAGTTTATGGGGTAAGCTACGGCTACACTATGGCC
The DNA here is from genome assembly GCA_963576905.1 of Mystacides longicornis. Classification (NCBI taxonomy): domain Eukaryota; kingdom Metazoa; phylum Arthropoda; class Insecta; order Trichoptera; family Leptoceridae; genus Mystacides; species Mystacides longicornis. The sequence continues at coordinate 24,937,403 of OY756438.1, forward strand.
CATGCTGGTCCAGGATGGCCAAATAGTGGCTCTGGCCAAGCATTGGCAAGTAGCAACATTTGGCAAATATACTTGTACACTTGGCTACACTATTGGCCCAACTCTGACAGCTGGCACGAGGCTAGACTGCTACACAATGTTTCTATCACTGATTTATTGATTAATTCTTGCTTTTATTCATCATTTTACATTCTAATCTCCAATTATTCGCTGTATAGGTACTCCTATCTGAGTGGGGAATTTCAAGAGAGTTTATCTCCCTGGGCAAAAATGATATTTTAATATAATTTCCAATTCACAATAATATACACAATAAAAACATTCATAATTTTATTAAACCTAACCTTCAATTTTTATTGATGTTTATTGTTTTGCAATAGGTATATATTTACCTAGCTCTTACAGGGTGATTTGGACTATAACATAAATGAAAATAAAAGATATTGATAAAAAAAAAACAAGAATCATGGGTACATTACATACATACTCGAGTGGTTTGAAGAAAGCATCAACCACCGTCTTTGCCGTTTGCGTTTTTCATTATTTTTAATAACAGAAAAGCAGATGCCGCATGTATCACTGTATAGGATGCTGCAATTAATGCCATAATGTGATATTATCATTGTCAACTTCCATTATTTTATCAGGATTATAAAAAAAAATGTACAAAACACTATGAAAATAACAACATGGAAGACATGACAGCTGTCAACATTGTTCCAATATTGGTGAATACTTGAGAACTCGATCGACAAGTAAACAAGTAACGGCCAATGTCAAATATTTGGTGGAGCGGCCACACTACTTGCCCATGCTGGGCCAGAGCCTCTATTTGGCCAGCATGGCCCATAGTCTAGCCGTGGCTTTATCAAATTATTTTTTTAATGAATCTGCGCTCACTCAAAGTGAACCAAATACACTCGACCGCGTCACAATAAGCTTACTTAAAGCTTAAAGTTGTTCTATATGTCAAAACAAAAACAAAAATTAATACCGGAACTGCAATGTTGAAAATATTTGTAACTTAATCCCTAGTAATCAGAAAAGATCTTTTAGACAAAGTTAAATTCAACTAAGAATTATTATGAAATAAATTTATACGAAAGTTACGTACATAGTGCAACCTACTATTCGTTTCAACATAGCAAAATAAATCCGGGATTGATTTTGAGAAGAAGTGCCTCAGGCAATTTGTAAGGGATAATTAAGAAACAGAATCACACCGGTGGTACTCTATAATCACTGCCTATCCTGCAAGGAAATCAATTTTCATTTACTAATACTATTGTTGGGAGACACATTTAGTAAACTAACATTGTTATATTTAATTTTATGTAACACGTTAAAAATTGTGAGAGAACACTTATAGCTCGAGATCGGCTGAACAGATTCTTCCGATGTTTGATTTATTGGATTCTTATCCGCTCCGGATAACAGAATAACTATTAATAAGTTGAAAAGATGCATAATAAATAATGTTAAATATAATGTGAATTTTATTATGGAACGCATTTCCTATGGACGCCAACGCCATCTATGAAAATTTCACAACAAAGTTAATGTTTACATGACAACCGTTGACATAAAAAATATTGGTACCTACGCAGATTTTTGATGGATTTTATAAATAATTAAAAAAAAAATATTAACATTCAAACATTTTTTAAACGTATTTTTGTATGAAAAAATAACAACTAATGACTCTAACAATTCATTACTAATGTTCGATTTTTAAATGGAACAAACCACTACGGGCTTACGACCGTCTTCTACTGTTATTTCGAAGGCTGGCTTAGTGTGATCACTTTACGTTAACAACGTTCGCCATTAGGTGGTAATGTTTGTCTCCGAAACTCCTAATCATGAGAATTCTCTAGTATTTTTGTATAAATCGAAATAATTCATAGCAAGGACTGCAGGACAACGTCTGTCATGAAAGCTATAGTTAAAAAATAATTTCTAACTACAAACTTATATATACGTTTTAGGTATAAGGACGGATTTAGAGTTCTCAATTAGCCCAATGGCAAAAATTTCTGCTTGTGGCGATTGGGAATGTGGTTTCGAGTCCTGAAAGGAGCATAGGATTTTTACACATACTGAAAATGTCGAATATTCCCGTGATTTCCGTTAGAATCAATGGCAAACTTTTTGATGTAAAGTGATAACTTTAAGCCAACCCCAAAAACCGCAAAAGAAGAAAAGAAATTTTGTACCGAATATGTTAAGTTACTTAAGCCATTTTGTACCAAACAATATTCCACCCTTTCCCCCTATAACCGATTAATATCTCATAATGGTTTTTAATAATAGTAACACAAGGACAAAGTTTTCTCATATGAAATCCATATTTCAAAGGTTAAGTGGTGATAAAGTACATCGTTTCATTATAATATGTCAAAAAATCAATTTTGAGGTTATAAATTTGACCATAGACAGCGCGGCAGATTTAGGTAGGTCGCAAATAATTTAAGTTTCGAACGGTGGCGTTGCGTACCAGTCGCGCCATAATATGGTATCACTTTTATAGCCATTTACTTTGGTGAATTATTTTATTTTATAACCTTTAAAAGCTTTTGACATTTTCTCAAACGACCTCGTACTAACTGTTGCTGGAAACATTCCAAGTTTATAATAGGTATTGTAATATTATTATTATCTATGGTTTCAATTTTGTATTCTTTAATGTCTCTGGTGGTCTTTTAAACACCGTAATATTCTAAACGATCTTGTTCCAAAATTCAAATTTAAATTTTCTTATTCTGTTTAGTGGAGCAAATTTTCCCCTCTATTTTTCTTCTTCTTCAGTTTTTATGGTTGAACTGTATCACTTCTTCTTCCTATTGTACCCTATCAAGTTTCTTTGACATTGCCAATTACCTACTCTCCAATCTCCATCTAATGTTACCTGATGGAACAGTTCCTGTTTTCGCCACAACTGAACTTCATAGTTTATTATATTCACACCAGTTTAGTAGCAATCATAATTTCGATTCTGCGCAAGATGTTTACTAAAGAGAATATGTCAGGAAACTTAGAAGGATCAGGTTGGAATACTATATGAAATTGGACAGAACCGGTTGACTGATACAAAATGTCGTAATTGCATTCAGTTTTGCCAATTTTGTCTACATTAGAAATAAAGCCGAGAATTCTGACTGATGAAATGACCGACTAACGCAACCTACCCAGCGTTTCCCTCATGCCACACATACACACAAGAATGAATTGTGAGTTGTTTTTCGTAATACACCGCAGAATATCAGTTAGTTGTCAATTTAGTGGCTTACAACCACCCTGACAACGAGATATTCTTATAAGAAACCGGTGGTAGAAAATTTGAATTTAGAATTCTTTACATATTCGTATTTGTGTATACTAGAACTTAAGGCACCGCCTCCGTTAATTATGAATTTAGTGGCTGACAACCACCCTGACAACGAGAGATTGTTATAACAAAGCCTGCCGTATAAGACTATTGACCCGGTTCGCGGTGGTAGAAAGTGAGTTCATACAAGAAATTTGAATTTAGAATTCTTAACAAATTATATGTAGGTGCTTACTCGTATTTGTGTAGACTAGAACTGTAGGTAGGTACCTACCTACAACCATAATCACTTAAAACCTGCACTTAAAACTAAAAGAGTGATGTGGACGGTCCTTTACCGCCGTAATATTAGGATCTATTAATATTTCACGTATATCACACCAAGCAGAACCCTTAGCGACAAATTTATTTGTCACAAGCGAATTATCCTCCAGGGTGCGGTGTAGGGTGGCGGGGAGGTCGTAACAACGTGTTTTACGATCTACCCCATAGATGGCGCTATACGACTACCTCAACGGGGGACTCATTAAACTCGCATAATATTTCATACTAATTTACTCAAATTAATGCTGATGATATTCTACATAGTATCTTGTTTCTACTGCGTATTATTAAACTTGATATTTTATTTTGTGAAAGGTCGGAGTTGATAAACATTATTTTAGTTGATGCACGTACATAACTATAATGGCATCCGATGCATTCTACTATCTGAACATTAAAAAAAATAGTTGAAACTGTTACATTTTTTAATGTCACTTTGGAATCTATTAAAATAAAAGAGAATGTCACAAGTTTTGTTTGATTATTCTTACACTTTCACAGCATAAAGCGAAGCTTGTGTTGTGAAAGTAGAAATGATCGGCACCATCAGTATTCGAACCCTCGACCTTCAGTACCCTGTGCGTATGAAAGCCTTCGACTGAAAATACTGGCCAACCAACCGCTTAATTTTCTTTTTTACTGGTAATCTTACCATAACAATTCAGAAAATATGGATTAAATGGACTTTCAACAACATATACAATAAGTTAACATGTTTCACACTTAACTTATTTCCTACTACACCGCCATCTTTTGGATTATTTTTAAAGTTACGCTTTGATTACAAACTTACCCGTCGAACTTCATCCCACATCCGAATCAACAATAATTATTACATAATGCAATAACATATTAGACAATTTTAATTTAGTTTTTTTTTTATATTTTAATTCATGTAATGAGTTAACATTATTTTTTTTATTCTGTGTAAGGTCAAAGTTTGACGGGCGGGTCAGCGAGTTTACAAATAAGCGGCTTATTTTCTTCAAACAAGTCTGATTTGATTAGAAAGCTTAAAAGTTTGGATAAAAAAAAATTTTGACATTCATTTTTAAAAATAATTGCAAAAATATTTCACGAAATATTTTCATAATGAGCAAAAGGTTTTTTGCTCATAATTTATAATTATCTCCCCATGAAAATAATGGTTTCACCTTTTTTTATGCATGTAGAGTAATGTTAATAATTAAATTTTGCCCTCAGAAAAATATTAGGTTAATTTTTTTCATGTTTATAATTGAATCTGATTAAATAATTAGTTTTAAGGTTAAAAAAAAAAATATTCCAACTGAAACCTTACTATAAAAAACTAAACATACGGTTAATAGCTTTATTTGTAAAATTATGGTTCTCTTTTTTTAAACAAAAAATCTTAATCAGAAACTAGAATTAATAATAATAAACACATGGTAGAAAAGAAATTTACAGGCTACAAAAAATATTCTATACTTCTATACTAATATAATATAAAAAGGAAAGATATGATTGTTTGTTTGCATTGAATAGGCTCCGAAACTGCTGAACCGATTTGAAAAATTCTTTCACTTTTGGGAAGCTACACTATCCCCGGTGAACATAGGCTACATTGAATTTCAAAAATATTTGGGATCCTTACCAAAACTCCAATAATGTAACCCAAGGTGTAAAAAATTTTCCTAAAATATTTTTTACATCGCGTGCGCTATGAAATCTGTTGATGATAGAATAAAATTATGTATGACGACTTTGTAGAAGACATAATTATCTACAAAAAGTGTCGCAACAGCATATGTCTAACTGTTATAGTTATGCCACAAGTGTTCATTTATTTAAAAAAAAAATGTAATTGAAATGCTGCAGAGATATAGGCGTCACTGGGGTACGAGCCGGACGGGAGGGGACCATTAGAATGCTACATTATTCCAGATTAACATAGCCTATATAATATTCTGATAAAGTTAGGGATCTATAAAGATCATAAGAAAACTGAATTATTATTTTTTTAATACCTATGTACACGTGCGAAGCTGGGACAGACCGCTAGTAGTTTGATAAAATGTAAAGTTTTTTTTTAAAATAGTTAGTAAGAAGAAAAAAATATATGTGATTATTTTTTTTTAAATCGTATTCAAAGTTTTTGTAATGTTTTAAATTGTATTTTTTTTTTTGAGATTCATCATTTTTTGTTGGCACGATAGTACCTACCTATAAGATATACCCACAATAATAATTGTTTTTGTATCTGCTAGATATACCATTCAGGTATTTCAGAAAAAAAAAACATTTGGATAGCCTTTAAGGTCTTCTCTCTCTGGACTTTTGGTTAGTCGTACTTTCTGGAACACCCGGCTTTTTGGTTTGATTGCTTCGATCGAGCTAGGGGGTCAGTTTCGTGCGGATCGGGTTTGCTGCGGATTGGTCTCCTCCGGGCTCGCTTGCGGTGTGCGGGGTGCCTTAAAGGGAGAATGTATGTACATAATATGTACCGGCTTTGTATTGTTCGTAAGAGGTTCTCGCATTATGTACATATATATTTTAATAAAAATACCAACTAGAATAATTATTTACTTTTAAATCTTACTAAAATTTTACTCATTCGGATACTCTCTAGAAAACATCTAATAAAATTTATTCTATTCGATCGTATCCGTAACTAATTTTGATTATAAGTTTGAACATTACTTACTTACTTTGCGTTTCCGGTTACAGTTTGAACAATATTATGAAGGTTCCATTCCATTGTCAAAGACTGAGCGAGCGCTGTTTCGTAATTTTCTTTCAAAAACAATGGATACGTCAAATTTGTTGTTGATAAGTTTAAAGTTTTTCCTATGGTTATTTTAATACAAAAAATATTAATTTATTCTCAATATGCTGCCGTGGTGTTGCCGGCTAAGAATAGCACCTCTGTTCTTTTTGCTGGTTTTTCGAGCATCCTGTAAGAGGCAGGAAATCGAAAAATCAGATCGGGACCGTGAGGTTGACCATCTCACGTCCTTAAACCTCAATCAGTCAGAAAAGGCACAATGAGCCTCGGACGCCTTCGAGCGCAATGGAGAGCTCTTGATACCTCCCTATGCCCCTAAGTGGGGTTCAGGCCCCTCGTGTGCGGGGGGGGGGGCTTAAAGGGAGTATGTATGTATTCTCAATATGAACACAGATAAATAAAAAAATATATGCGTCTGTGTCAATGTAAAATACATCGAAGTGTGTGTGAGTATCAAATACCTACTTAGCATTACAGTAGTGTTTTAATGTTTTTTTATTGTTTTATTTTTTATAAAATATAATTTAATACTGATACTCCTCCATCCGAGCAATTTCGTAAAAATGGTCACAAAGTTTTTGCTTCACGTGTATATGTAGATAAATTATTGGCACTTTTCTTTAGAATGTTGTCACTATAGTCATTTGGGCTTGTTGTATATTAATATTTCTGACATACGTCTTAAATACAACGCCAAGAAGAGTGGTAACAGTCTACATGCCTATGAATAAAATTTGACCGATTGGACTCGAATTTTCAGAATTTCACGTCCATCAATTAGTTTTTGGTAGTTTTTATGACATCTTTTTTGAGTTTTGAATTTTTCAACGATTTAGCCAAGTTTATATTATACCTACTCGTGACTCGGAGCTGTTTACCTCAAGTTTTCGCAAACATAAATACCTACGTTATTATCTTCTACAAAAAATATAAAAGTATTAAAAAAAAACTAGAAAAATATTTTTTTCAAAAGCTGGTAAGATGTCTTGAACAATTTTCGAAGAAGAAAATAAAAACGAGAAAATACCTCTATTAAGTTTTATCAACGCTATTCTTTTATATATTACTAGCTTGTTACCCGTGGCTTCGCTCACGTGTTACTGTATTTGCTTTCTCTTCCTAAACAATGCAGAATTAATTATATTCGCATCAAAATTAATAATAATAAGAAACATCATCAACATTTATTTTTTTATATATATATTCTAAAATTTCCATTAAATTACTATATTTTTATTTATATTTGTCGTTATTAATCTGTATTTAAAAAATATGTGCTTCTTATACAAATAGAATCAGCCCGCGAACTTAAAAATTTCGCAAACTTGACTGACATTGTTCTATGAGAATCCCAAAAAATAACTCGAATAACTTTTATTCCATCAAATGACGTTATTTGAAATCAATTTTTATATTGCTGGATATGAATAAAAAAATATTCAGGTCTCGAAAAGCAATGAAATTAGTGATCTTTAAAACACTTATTTCTATCTGCTTTGGGCATTTTTCAAGCTACAGACGTTTTTTTAACATTTCAATTTATATCTTTCACGTTGATTTGTTGTTGTTTGTCTTGTCGTAGGTTCGAAATTTAGTTCATAAATATCTTATCCTGAGCAAACACGACATAAAAAGAATAAACGATATCGGTCCAGCCGTTCAGGTCGAAGTAAATAACGTTAAACGTGAAAACTGTTAACGTTCCGAACGTTAACGTTTACCAAATTGAAAATGGTCTCCAAACAAAAAAAAAATGCGTTTCTTCTTCAATATATGTAATAGCAGCGTCGTAATACTTCCAAAGATTTTGAGGTAACGTTTAACGTTAATTTTGAATAACTGACAGAATTATTTTTTTGACTCGGAATTTGGCACAGCATTGTTTAACGCACGTTGAACAACAGTTTTTACGTTATCTCTATGGAAATAACAACAAATTGTTAACGTTGGAGCTGTCGTTAATATTTCGACTTGGCCTCCAGGCGTGATGCGATGACCACGTAAAGTAGGTCTCCATTTTTATAATAACGTAATATTCTCCTTTTTAAGCCCCCCCCCCCCCCGCTCACCGCAAGCCAGCCCGGAGGAAACCGCAGCAAACCCGATCCGCACAAAGCCAAACCCTAGCCCGATTGCCAAAAAGCCAGCCGCACACAAATCAAGCCCGTGGCGGTTCCCCCCAAACCACCCCATAATACGGGAGGCCTTGGACCCACTCAGGAGAATAGGTTAGGCATAAAGAACTCTCCATTGCGCTCGAAGTCGTCCGAGGCTCATTGTGCCTTTTCTAACCGGTTGAGGTTTAAGGAAGTGAGGTGGTCAACCTCAGTATTCTAATGGTATAAGTAATTGGCGTTCGACTATAAACGAATTTTCGACAATGTAGAGTAGGAAGAAAATTAACTGTCCACTGTTTATATTTTTTATTAGATGAAACGGATATCGGCAACTATCCGATATCCGGTCTATCCGGCGGCGTAAATAATATCCGGATACCGAATAGTAAAAAGAGACATGTTTGGATAACTCATTGATTTGTTTATTAAAGTATCACTTAAGAAATACACCTTATAATCACAAAATAAATTCTACAACTTAGAAAATTGATTATCAAGCATAAGGTAAATAATGGAGAGTAATTCTATATAATATTTCGTTATATAGACTATTAGACTATATAGAGGAAAACAGCAGCTTTGCTGGTCTTCGTAAGTAAGGGAAGTTTAATAAAACGACGTTTCGTCATATATCATCCTGGCTGAAGATGCAGATAGTTTCCGCGATTTTTGGAACAATAACGTTCCGGCAACGGAGTCAGTCCAATTTGTTTATACCGCCTACGTAAGCGTAATTCATGCGTTGTACCCATGGTAATTTACGCACTGGCCGGGCTCTAGTAAGGACTTCTTTAGCATTCTACGAATTTTATAAATTTTTTGAAAATAAAAACACCGATATTTTAAGCGGAGCGCTTTTCCTCCTCCCGCAAGGGTTTCGAAGACAAAGAAGATCTTCTCATACCGAGAGGGTCTTCCTCGTGTTCTGCTCCTTCGAAGCAGAGCTGAGGGATCTGGAAATGGTGTGTGAGGAGGTCATAATATCCGGCTAACTGCTATCCCTTTCGTCTCTATTTTTTATACGTTCCAGTGGACAGTTAATTTTTTCGCACTATACAGTGACGAAATGATATGGTCATTGACTTGCCAGTGTTTTCAAAACAATTATTTACGATCTATCCTAAAATGATGTGAGGATTTTGTAGATAATTTTAAAATTTAATATTTTGCACTTTTACTACATTTGATATAAAATAATTTACCTATTGACTTCATAATACTATTTACCTTTTTTCAACATAATATTATATCAACTTGCTATTCATGGTTTACGCAATAAATTCAAAGCAAGATTACTCACATAGTTTTTTTTTTTTGCTAGTGTTTTTATGAAATGGCTTCAAATATTTTGACAGATCAAGACATAAAGAATTGCAATACAATTCAGATTCTTTTCGTGAACTTATACTAATTCAAATTCAATAATATAAGGACCACGTCGTCGTCTGTGTTAAATAACTTTAAACTGAAATCAACTTAAAGTTATACATAAAATCTCGAACATATTATTTATATTCCAAGGCGGGACGAAGTTTGACGGGTCGGCTAGTTCAAAACTATATTATTATTATAGATTACGCAATAGTTTCGACACGTGTATTGGAGAAAGTAGGTTGGGTTGGGTAGGTACCTACCTACGTATATGAATAAACAAACATACACCGCGAGCTGGTCCGCTGCAGCGTGTATGAATATACACGCTACACCGGACCAGCTCGCGGTGTATGTATGTTTATTATATGAAACGATGTCGTCAATAAATTAAATTTTTAAAAAAGTTGTTAGGAAAAGTTCGAGATGTACTGCTATGATGTATGTATTTTTTATAGAAAAATAAATTATCTAGTTGTAGCGTTTCGGCGTTTATCGATATTTTTATAAAATTCTGAAATATAGGCACTGAAACTCGTAAATTTGTCATAAAAAAAATATTTTTCTTTATAAAAAAAGTTTGAGAAATCCTGGAACTTCTTCATTAAATTATATTTTAGATATTGTATTTTTCTATATACATACACAATTTTAGGGTTCTAGATTTTATGGTTTTCGAGATATATGGAAAAATTAAATAAAAATTCAAAGGTTGATAACCCCTGACTGAAAAAAAAATTCAAAATTCTGAGTATATAAATTTTGTATTCTTTAAGTATTCAATAGTTTCTGAAATTTTAGGATCTGTGCATCAAGCGAATCAAAAGTTATAAAGAGGGGACGGATACACACACATACACGTTGGAAAAGTGCCCCTCACCCCCAACCCTCTAATTAGTGATATTTTTTGAAAACGAAATAGTATAATTCTGTGGTCTAAAGGAAAAGGGAGATGATTAAAAAATGACAGTTGTTCAGGAGAGAGAAAACAAAAAGCCATGGAATGATACTTTCATGGAATGTCTTATATAATTATTAATACTGGTTGGATTCTTTTAAAAATTGGCTACCATGCATAAAATTTAATGATGGTTCTAATGATTAAGCAATTTCAACCCATTTTTAAATATTTACCTGATTTTGATGACTTATCTCTGTTTTCCTTTAGAGATTTTTGTATACCAAGTAACACAAAGAGCAATGTATCTACTCATATCTGTTTTCCTTTTGAGATTTTTGTGAACCAAGAACCATAATGAGATATGTATCTAGTCATTTATCTTTTCCTTTTGAGTTTTTGGTACACCAAGTACCATAAATCAAAAATATATCTACCCATATCTCTTTTCCTTTAGAACAACCAACCATCAAAATATTACTTTAGAGTCATCTCTATTGATATTTTTGTTTCCACATTGCACATTTAGCAATGAACTAGTATTTAAAATTGTAAGGGAGATTATGTTACTGGATTTTGATGTTTGGGTTAAGAAGTAGTTTTGTCAACGGTGCACTTAGCTGCAACGGTGGACTGGAGATGAGATGGACATGGCTGGGACAGGATATTGGATGCAAAATGACAGTTGGTCAAGGACAGCGCTGCTCTTTCTCCCATCAGTATCTCCTTTTCCTTTGAGGCAGAGCCCAGGGAGTTGGCCAAGGTGTCAGGGGAGATCATAAATATAGTTTTTTTTTTCAATAAATAACACTTCTCTGTACAAAGGAACAGGAAGCAAGCCAGCGGAACTTATTGCCTGAGGCAATCTTTTCCAGTCAACCGGTCCCGTCCAACCCTGGGTAGAAATTTCAAGTGAAAAAACACTGGAAAACTTACATGACCAGGAAACCTGATCCGAAATCCAAGCCACCAACTAGGCTATCGAGGTTGATGATAATGGTGTCAGCGTTAAAAGAAACATAATATCCCAGTTTTGACGTTACTCCAATGTTTATATTGATATAATAATAAGATATTTTCAACATTTATAGATACTTACACCTTGTAGACAGGTACATTTTTCAAAACAATGTGTATGAGGGCTTTGATAAATAAAAAAAAGTTTAGATATAATACAATTTTATTCAATACAAATTAATCAATTTATTAACTTACAAACTAATCATTTAGATCCACAATTTCTTGTGGATCTGTATATGGTATATCAACGCTATCTCTAAGCCCCAAATAAAAGGCGTGACAGTCCCTATCAATAAGATGTAAAATACTCAATAAATCTTTTTTTTTATCTTTATTGATAGGGACAGGACTGTCGTACAGTTTCGAAGGATTCAAGGAAACATTTCTACGCCCTCGGCGTTCAAATGACACGCTGTCAAATGCTTCTTCTTCCTTAAGGGACCTTTTATAAAAAGCAATGCCTGATTCTTCTCCTCTAAATTGCAGCCACTTTATTGGCTGCCATAGGAATTTCTCACCCAAGGCATTGCTTTTTTTGATTTGCAAAGGTCCCTTAAGCAAATCAGCAAAATTAAGGAACTTGTCATGTGACATAGTCCTTACACATATAGAATTTTCTTTTCGCCCACAACCCCTCACCAAATTGTACCAATCTCTTGGCACATGAAGGGGAGAGGTTGTGGACTTTATTTTGCGCTCTATTGTGGCATGAACTGAGTCACACTCCATATGTGTGTGGCCAGGAACAAGAAACTTATGATTCACAACCATATCGGGCCTCTTTTGCACAAGGCAAAGAAACATGGCAGCCATATGGCTGTTTTTGTTCTGACCAGCACACGAATCTGAATAGAGTGTGACCTCAGTGACTTCAGGTGGTAATGTGAGGAGAAAATCAAAAATGCACGAAGCAATTTGATTTGCCCCTCTACCACCCTCAGCTTCATGCCACATGTAGCACGTGGAACTCTTTTCGCCACAATCGTAAACAGTTAAATTATACGTCCACAATTGACGCTTGTAAAAAACAATATTTGTTTTTAGCCTCGGTGTTGGCAGGCATTGCTGCAAATCAAAACAGAAGACCCTGTTTCTAGTTGTTACTTTGGCTTTGTCTGCAGCCTTTTGTTGATAAGCACTGTCGGCTTCTAAGACATGCTTCTTACATTCTTCATCCAAAAGTGAAGCCTCAGCATGCCCTTCAAGCCCGTTTGCTCTTGCAATTTTAATTTTCATTTGGTACGTGTCACACGTATTGCAAGTATCAAGTGCTGGCTGCTTAATTTTTAGACCAGTACTTTTAAATACATTTGTAAAAGTACAAATCGAAACAGGGTCTTCTGTCTTCTCCTTGTACATATTGAACATCATTTGGATGGTAAGTCCCGAGGGTAGAAATTTTTGGTTCCCTGTATCCCTCCGGGAATAATGGGATTCATATACAGGGTAAGAGTTTATGTGATCTCTTATTACCTTTTGCCTGGATTCAGACACCTTGTTCGCTGGAGTGCCAGAACCACGAGCATCCTTAGGAGTGATGGCAGCAATAACCTCTTTTTGTTTTGAAATTACGGTTGTGATAAATTTGTTGGATTCATTTAATGTTTTTTGAAAACATATTTTACACACCTCGAAAAGGCTTCCACCTTTTCGGAGGTGGTATTTATGGTTTATAGCTCTTGCTTTAGGTGTCTGGCCATCACTCCTTATGCGAGCTGTCTTTTTTGGAGCATCGGTAATAAGAGATGACATATAGACAACTCTTTTGTTGAAGTCCCCTAATCCCCAATAGTCATTAAAAATTGACTCCTGTTCACTAAATGTAAACTTAAGAGAGCATTTTTTCCTGCACATTTCCATGCGGGAGAATTGCCTCTTAGACTTGACTTTCCCGTTGTGAGAAACATACTCCAACCCGAGGTTCCGTTTTATCTGCCTCTCTTTTTTAATGTTTACTACAGCTTTTCTCTTTCTTCTTTCTGTAGAAGCTCCGGCACAATCTGCAACCACCCCTCTTAAAATTTTATAAAATGACAATTGTCACAATGATGTACACTGTATCTCTATTTTTTACTTGTAATCATGACCATACGATAAATAAATACATTTGTCAAGTTCTTATATCTAAATACATTAATTCTACATCAAAACATGAATCATACTTTCAACACGTGTTTCGGTATTCATCTCACCATCTTCTGCTATTTCCATAGGCTGGGTTTGTACCCCATCTGAAACAAAAGACACAAAACATTATAGAAATATGAAAGAAATACCTCGCGACATATCACAATAATGCAAGTAATAATTGAAGACAAACCTTCATTATAAATTACAATATAAGGCTGCTCGACAACCTCAGTCGGAGACACGCTTGGAACAACATCTGAAACAAAAGAGACGATACGTTTAGAAATATGATATTTATATCCAGCAATATAACACAACGTTGCATGTAATGATAAAATACAAACCTTCATTATAAATTTCAATATTAAGCTGCTCAACAACCTCAGTCGGAGACACGCTTGGAACAACATCTGAAACAAAAGAGAAGAAACGTTGTTTTAGAAATATGATATTTATATCCAGCAATATAACACAACGATGCATGTAATGATAAAATACAAACCTTCATTATAAATTTCAATATTAAGCTGCTCAACAACCTCAGTCGGAGACACGCTTGGAACAACATCTGAAACAAAAGAGAAGAAACGTTGTTTTAGAAATATGATATTTATATCCAGCAATATAAGACAACGATGCATGTAATGATAAAATACAAACCTTCATTATAAACTTCAACATTAAGCTGCTCAACAACCTCAGTCGGAGACACGCTTGGAACAACATCTGAAACAAAAGAGACGATATGTTTAGAAATATGATATTTATATCCAGCAATATAACACAATGATGCATGTAATGATAAAAGACAAACCTTCATTATAAACTTCAACATTAAGCTGCTCAACAACCTCAGTCGGAGACACGCTTGGAACAACATCTGAAACAAAAGAGACGATACGTTTAGAAATATGATATTTATATCCAGCAATATAACACAAAGATGCATGTAATGATAAAAGACAAACCTTCATTATAATTTTCAATATTGAGCTGCTCGACAACCTCAGTTGGAGACACGCTTGGAACAACATCTGAATCAAATAAAATGTCAAATTAGTTTTATGAAAGACATATCCAGCAATATAAAACAATGATGCTTCATGTTGATATTACTAAACAAAAAATACTGTTTTGTAAATGTGTACCTTGCTCACACACTTCAACCGGGCAGGGGTTCACTTCCATGGCAATATCTGAATGATTTTCTACAAAATGTTAAAAAAAAAATATTAATAACACAATGATATAAGGATTTTAATACATTAAAGTTTTTTTTACTGATGAAAACGTTTGATCTACGTAACAAATCGTTTTGAGGTTATCACTACAAAATAGAGTATTGAGATGTACTTACGGTGAATTGACGCTTTTACGCGGCTCATTATTAATTTAGTCCTTTTATTAAACATATTTCGAAGTAGTAATTAAACAATTCTACTATAAAAACAGTAATAAACACTTTTAATAAAACTCGAATCTCGGAAACAAACAACGCCAACAGCGATGAGTACGCAATGACAGTTGGCAAAACGACGCCAGCTTAGATAATTGCCATAGACAAAAAGTACGAATCGACTCAACTCTCTTTGGTTTTAGGAATTTTAAATCTTCTAAAATTCTTAATTGAGATGAGTTAACTCGACTCCCTTATACTTATTGAAATTACTTGAAACCGAATCATCTCCCTTTTTTTATGCAATATTTCGGCCATTTAATAGAGTTATATTGATTCAACTCTCTTTTCCTTGATAGATATACGGCTTCTGATGTGTATGGCGTAATGATCTCATTTTTCGATTTTTTCGACTCATCTCCCTTTTCCTTTAGACCACAGAATTTGACTCTTTCTGAAGAAATCATTTTTTTGAAATTTCGATAAAACCAGTTTTAAACTTTTTAGGAGGCACTTAAAAATCATCCCTTTTTATATGTGCCCTTTTTCGTCCCTTTTAGTTAAATTTTGGAAAAATTGCCGAATACGCTAACACTCATTTCTATAGAAGAATTCATATGCCAAATCTCAAGTTCGTACCATGTCTAGTTTCCGAGATATTCGCATACTTTGAAAAACATTCAACCCTATTTTTCACCCCCTTAGGGGTGGAATTTCCAAAAATCCTTTCTTAGTGGAAGGTTTTGTATTGAGACCTACCTGATTTCCAAATTTCACTTCTCTACGATTAGCCGTTTGGGCTGTGCGTTGATGAGTCAGTCAGTCAGTCAATCAGTCAGTCAGGCACTTTCCTTTATTATTATAGATATTTTTTGTAAGGAATTGAATTTGAAAATAATGAGAATAGGTGATATTTTGGGAATAGTTTGAAATGAACTGGAGTAAGAGTAGGGGACTTGGTTGTAGAACTTTGATTCAATTTTATTGTTTGATAAAAAAATTCGAATTTTTTTAAATATCGAAGATTTTTATTCCGATTTAAAAAAAAAAGTTTTAAACCTCTATGGATGCCTTTTTTATAATATTTTTTCTATAAACCATTATTTTAAGTATTTTATACAATATAATCTTTGAGTTGGACTCTTACTACTAAGTACGACTAAGCGAAAGTCCAGAGATAGAACATCTTACGGGCTATCCAAATATTACCATAATAATTCGGTAAAATTTGGGTTTAATGGAGTCTATTCATCCAACACCATATAAAATAATGTAACAGATATCACATGTAACTTATTTCCTACTACACCGCCATCTCTTGGATTTTTTAAAAGTTACGCAATTATAGAGGAATCATTTTTATTACAAACTTACCTATGACCTGTCGAACTTCATCCCGCATCCGAATTAACAATAATTATTACATAATGCAATAAATTATTAGTTAAATTTCATGCAGTTTTAATGTCATAAACTGTATTTAATTCATGTAATACCTAAGTCAAAATGATATTTTTTATTCTGGCTTAGTTCGACGGGCGAGTCAGCTAGTACCTCAATATTTGTTAAGCGATTTTGTATAATTTTGAGTTGGGTAGGTAAATTTAGTACTTAGTACTTCATATTTAGTACTTGTTTACTAAAACCCCGACTCACAGGGTAGGTATAAAAATGGTTATAGAGACACCAATTTTATAAAAACATACCTACATTTTTTTTCTGGAATAGGTAGCTGAATATTAGACCTAACAGATACCAAAACAATTTTAGATCTATATTGGATACCATCGAGCCAAGATGAAATGTCAAAATAAGGTCAATCAATCAATCAATTCTCCCTTTTACACCCCACTCAGGAGCATAGGGGGGCTATCCAATGCGCTCGATCTTGCGCAATTTTAATGACCTCCTCCCAGACTATGTCCAAATCCCTCAGCTCTGCTTCGAAGGAGCGGAATACAGTGTGAGAGGGTCTTCCTCGTCTTCGGCACCCTGATCGGAGGAAGAACAGCGCTCTCCTCGGCATCCTAAGCACATTCACAACACAAAATAATTGTTATAAGATATATAAAAAGATTTTTATATAACTTTATAAAATTAATAAAATAAATAAATAACACATCTCCCAACCAATTTCATCTCCTCCCCACAATGGTAGAGGTGATGGGCTCACACTGGGTGCGCCGGCGTATAGAGTCGTTCGTGACGCGGTGGTACCATCTTATACCCAAAATTCTCCTGAGGCACTTCATTTCAAATGCAGAGATTTTTTGTGTTAATGAAAAATGCAATGCAAAAACTTTGTAGTAGACGATATAAAAAAAAACATAAATTTTTCTCTTCTAAATATTTTCCTTGATAAACTCTCAAATTTATCAATCTATGTATCCTGTACATTTCATTGAGCTACGGCTTCATACCTTAAAACTCTTTCAAAGCAAATTACAATCTATCAGAATAATATAGTAGTAGGTACTATAAAAGATGAAGCTTTAAATAATAATATAATACGTTAAGATATAAAAGACAATAAAATCAATAGCGGTTACTTATAAAGCAAAAGATAATTATTTAATTCTAAAACTTTCTGCTTAACTAACCACATCTGCCATGTTACAAGCGCCATTTTCGACGTTAGAAGTCATCTGCCTTAATGGAATCCTTGTTAAAGGTGTCTCGCTTAATCCCGGGGAAATATTAAGCTGCTTATAAATGTACATGGATAATTAGAGAATAACAACCAGTCTATACATTAACGCCTTACAGCTTGAAACTGTTAATAATTCATTGTTTAATTCAAGCGAAAATGCTTTAAGCAGTGATTTATTCATTCGTTTGTTGCCAAATTAATCTACAAGTAGTATACCCCAGCCAAAACATAATATCAATAATATAAAAGAAAGTCGGGTTAGTGCGAACACTTATAACTCGAGATCGGATGAACAGATTTATCCGATGCTAGATTAATAATTATTGGATTCTTCTCCGTTTCGGATAATAGAATAAGTAATTAAAAGTTGAAAAATGAATGAAAAATAATATTATATTAAAGTAAGTATAGAATGGATTTACTGACAGCAACGCCAACTGTGAAAATTCCATGAAAACACAATTTTTATTTAGGTACATACCTACTTGACAACCATTGAGTTTCAAAACATTGGTACGCAGACTTTTGATAGAATTTCTTTCAAGCTTTCAGATTCAACATAATTTAAACATATTTAAAACGTATTTTTGTATAAATTACAAATTTGATATCAATATTCATAGTAAGGACTACAGGGCGTCTGTTATTATATTTAGCTTTAATCCGAGCTTAAAAATCTTCCGTTACAATTAGACAATGTTATTTTAATAATTAAATTTCCTACCAAAATACAGGGTCCGGCAAAAAGATCTGATGGGTTTTGCTGCTGTACTCTTGAGCGAGTTGGTGGTGGGGATAAGCGCGATCCAGAACACACACGAGGAATTTTTTAGTAGCCATGGAGCAGTGGTCGGCTGAACCCATTCGTTTGTTGTAAAGGCGTTTTTTAAAAGTGGAGATTCCTGTGATTCTACTCAACAGCAGTTCCGTAGACGCTTCAATGTGGGGCCAAGAGGAAGAGCTCCAACTCGGAACACAATTTCGTTGTGGGTGAGGAATGTTAGAGCTACCGGTTCAGCATTAAAACGGAAGTCGACAGGCCGTCCAAGGTCAGCCCGGATGCCAGAGAACATCGATCGTGTAAGAGAAGCTATGGAAGCTAGTCCTCAGCGGCCGGCGTGTAAACATGCTGCTGCTTTGCACATGTCTGACCGATCGGTAAGACGAATATTGCGTAAGGTCATTTTCAGATCTTAAACGGAGATAAGAAATCGGTTGTTTTGATGGTTTAATCATTAATTTACATGTACTCAATTCTGTAATCTACATAATAATTCAGAAATGTTTGTCTGCTTTCTATCGTATATGTGAACATCACGCTCAAAATACAAATGCTACGTCAGATATGAATCTGCGCAGAGCGGTGCAATTTGCTTGAGAAGGTTCTTAAATACAATTTGCTGCATTAACTTTAATATATTTAGAGCTATTTAAAAAACTCTATATTTTTAGGATCTTCATACAAATTTCTCAAAAAGACAGTAAGCCATCTTTTGGAAACAAAATTACTCATGTAAACGTTGAATGGAATCTTGGTATTACGGTATGAAAATGTAATAAAATAATTGTAGATTGATTTGTTATACATATAAATGTTATTCAAATCTTATTATTCTCAATAAATAAAGATTTAATGAAAAAATTTGCAAAATGATTCCTCCATTTTGAAGTTTGACAGATAGCACAAATCACCCTCTATGGGTGGAATGCCTAATTAATTATCACACATTATTGTATGTAGCTAAGATTCAAACCAAAGAGCTCTCTCTCTCTCTATGAAAACTTGCAAATTATGTCAGTAGGTTCGTATAATAGTATGAGGTCGGTAACACAAAAATTGTAAAAGTGTCATTCTTCTTTTTCTGTGCTTGTGTCAGTTATAGAGGTCTGTTAAGCAATGGGAAGCTAGACTAGAACCTGTTTAATTACCTACCGATCAAGCCTGACAATCGGAATCAAAAACGTAAAGCAAAACGGGTATAAGCTAGTAATCAATAAAACCATTTGTATCACTTTAAATTTTGATGTTGTTTTTATTTTAAAACCGTCAGATCTTTTTGCCGGACCCTGTATAAGACACTGTATTATTACTTTCGTGCCTTCTGAGCATGGCTTAGTGGTTTGAAAATGATTTGGGAGAAGGTCATTGACATGGCGCAATATTGAAAACAGTGACGACACGAGTTGATTTTCAAAACCCTTAAGTCACTACCCCTATTCTAAGTTTGATCGAAAAGTTGTCACCGAAGTGAGTGAGTTAACGTTCTCACCAGTGAAAAAGACAACCGAGTAATTCAGTGTGGCAAGATTAAGGAATTGCTATTGCCATATACGTATAATGTTATAGCAACGCCATTGCAACTGTTTGTCACCGTTTGATTTAAATTTTATGTAGATTTACGTAGACGAACTTCCAACCTCCGAACAGAAAGTATGAACTTTAAATCAAATATTTAACCGCCATCTGTGCAAGAGACTTTGTGTTAATTTAATAAAACAAATTGACCGACAGTTTTGAACTAACTGGACAACTATATAAATGATTATCATGTATGCAAATCAATGTGCATGTTTTACATAAATAATAATTTATACCGTATTTTAAACGATTGAGCTTGCAATTTAGGAGTTGTTGAATACTATTAATTTATACATGAACTAGCTGACCCGTCGAACTTCGTATCGAAATAAATAATATGGGTTTTATGGTTTTATGCAAGAGAGCTCAAATTCGTTTTTTTAGTTATTTAATACGAATGACTATTTACTGGCATTAGCAAAATCTGCATACCACGCTCCATTCATTGGGTCTGAGTTTATTTTTTCATCAAAAACTTTTAACCTATGTTAATATGGTGTGGGAGGAAGTCATCATTGCGCAAGATCGAGTGTAATGGAGAGTTCTTATTGCTTCATCTTGCTCCTGAATGCAGTTCAAAGGGAGTTTTAATTTTGATTGATTTTTGCATTTATTCCAACTTCCAAATTGTTCGTCCATGTCCAAGTTTCACTCCCATAAATCAGGGATGGTATCAGGATTGCATTGTGCATCAACTGTGGTTTAAAGAGAGACCTTCTTAGAGGTTTTAGTGCACCGCCAACCCTTCTCCCAGCCAATTTACTTCTTTTGAACATGTTTTAGTTTGTTTTTTTTTTTCAATTAAGTTTATAATCAGTATTCGTTGTCAATTATGTAAACAATTCAGTTTACTGGTGGTTTTATAAATCTCAAAACAAACAAAAAAATATTCTACATGTTCTTCATTATACCTAATCATGTGTTCATTGTGTTAAAACTTACCTAAAGTCCTTATAAAATGAACTTCAATTAAGTATAACTCCTTAATAGCTATGTTATGTATACGATTTTGTTTGCTGACGGTTTTAAAAATCTCTGTAAATAAAGAAAATTTTCGAAACTCCTTACGCTTCATTTCAATAATGTAGGTATTCCTTGTATTAAAACTTACCAAAACTTCTTATAAAAATTAACTGCAATGAATATAATATGGCTTATCCAATCAATCTTTTTCATACGATATATTTTACAATCAATCCACTGACAGTTCTTTCAAATGTTAATTAATTAAAATTCAAAAGTAGACCAAATTATTTTGTAAAAAGTACTAAAAAGATTACCAAATTAAAGTGTTTTCAATAATTTTCTAATTTTCCATGCACTTTTTTTTCTATTTCGACCTTACGCAAAAAAAGAATTAGCGAAATCAATCCAGCCGCTTAGGCGTGATGCGATGACATCGGGAAATAGCTCTCCATTGTTATAGTTTTCTTTAATTTTCTAATTGTCCATGCACTTTTTTTTCTTCTAAATCAATCTTTTTCTGATTCGTCGGAAGAATCTGTTCAGCCGTTCTCGAGTTATAAGTGTTCGCACTAACCCGATTTTCATTTATATAGTAGATTGTATCTATATCCTTCTAGTCCATATTCAACTTTTAATTAGTTATTCTGTTATCCGGAGCGGAGAAAAATCCAATAAATCAGTCGTCGGAAGAATCTGTTCGGCCGATCTCGAGTTATAAGTGTTCGCACTAACCCGACTTTCATTTATATAGTAGATTGTATCTATATCCTTCTAGTCCATATTCAACTTTTAATTAGTTATTCTGTTATCCGGAGCGGAGAAGAATCCAATAAATCAGTCGTCGGAAGAATCTGTTCGGCCGATCTCGAGTTATAAGTGTTCGCACTAACCCGACTTTCATTTATATAGTAGATGTCTGTTGAAAAATAAATCATAACCGCCATCCATGAAATCTTTCTACCAAAATATCACAACTATTACGTTAGATGGCGGTGACAGTTCTGTTTGATAATCCTTTCAATACTAACTTCAAATGTTCAACTTTTTATTAGTTATTCTGTTATCCGGAGCGGAGAAGAATCCAATAAATCAGTCGTCGGAAGAATCTGTTCGGCCGATCTCGAGTTATAAGTGTTCGCACTAACCCGACTTTCATTTATATAGTAGATAATTTCTATACATCAACAATACATTATTTTTTTAATCCCAGTTTATCGACCATCTTCCTCTTTCACGACACAAGCTTTAAGTGGCTTACTGTAAAAGAGTCAAGGAGTGTGTTTGTGTTCATTTGGAGTGAGCACAGATTCGTTTTATATAAAAAAAAAAACTAACTGATATACGAATTTCCAATATTCCAATAGTAACTACAGACTAACGAGCACCTGATTGGACGGGAAAAAAACTTAAAAACAGTATATGTATTACAGAAAGCGTTGTTGTACACTCAAAACCATTGATAGTTGACATAAAATCCAACAGGGCGGGCTAAAATGTACAGAGATCAGTGGGGCTAGTACGAGTTTCATCGAAAGCTAATTGCACGCTAAAAAGCGCTTCTAAACGTGCAAACAGTGTTCTAAAATCAAACGATCGAATCGTTCGATCATTTTTGTATGGAAAATTTTCGAAACTCTTTCAATGATCGTTTCGATATTCGATCATCGAAAACTTATACTGGGGGTACAGCTCGCAATCAATCGATATGGGTTAAACTACCTCGACAACGGCTTGACCGCAAATTTTCTACCGCTGAACTCTTTTGAATTTTCCACTGATCACAGTTTTTTTATAAAGCAGTAAATGTCAACAACGTTCACCGTCAGGTGGTCTAATTTCAAATCCCAAACCCGTCCAGCTGGGATTACAAAACTCAAGAAATTTATGACCAAGTAGCCTTTTTAAGATTGGATCACTGGTGCCAACCAAATTCGTCTATCACGTCACATTGTCTTGGTTAAATACCTCAAAAAACGTACGAGTGTCCAGTTTTATTGTTTTTACTTGATTAACTCAAAAATGTTGTTCTAGTTCATCATCTCTAACATTTTATCTAATAAAATATATCTACGAATATAAGCAACCAATGTAAATCTACCTTTGTAATTTCCGTACCGAGTTGTTGTTTAACAATACAGTCGCCTCATTGTACACAAACAAAAGCCGAACGTTGCAAACACAACAAAACAATATTTTGAAAGTAAATTTATTAGATCTTTGTCTGTGGATCTTAGCCGGATACGCATTGTTATCTTAGAAGAGTTAAATATGTACTAACATAATATCTAAAGGTTCAGTTACAATTTTTCTTTTTCTTTGTCAAACGGCCTGTTATTTTAGAGAGCCTACTCTTGCCCTCACTGTTTTCTCAAATTTTGGGTGAGTATTGGAATAAATTGGGCAAATTTTGAACCAGTCTCAATGGATGGCTGTACAAAAAGTGAGTCTTTTTTATAAACATATTGGAATACTTACAATGGCGGGAGCATATATCTGGGAATGCTTAATACTTGCCAGGAGGAATTTGTCCTTTCTTCCTAGAAACTCTGATCTCCATCAGTACGACACCCGACATAGACAGAACCTTCGGGCCATTAAATCAAGGCTGTCAAAGGTTTCGAAGGGGTTTATTTGCCTTAGTGTCCGTCTTTATAATAAGCTACCAGCTGACGTGAGACTGTTGGACGCGGAAGCGTTTGAGAGGAGGGTGAAGTCGTACCTCGTGGATAAGACATTTTACTCAGTTGACGATATGCTAAATGAGACCCATTGTACCATTTAGCATTGATAATTAAAATATAATACTAACTAGACATGACTAAGACTGTGTACTTTTAGGACTAAATTCCATGTATCTATTGTGACCTGACAAGAGCATGGTTGGGCCCTTTACACCCGCCGTGACTCAAAACATTAAATTTACTATGATAATTTTATTATTCTTTATTTGTTATTTATAATTAAGTATTATGATGATTTTTGTATTTCTCTTGTGCATTTTATATGTCGTGATCTGTAAAATTTAGATACATAAGCTCAAAATATAATGTAAAACTAATCTGACGTCCCTAAGTGCCCAGATTGGGTCTATGGTGGCAACAAATAAAATAAAATAAAAAATAAAAATACATCAATCCATGTCCCGTAAGAAGTAGGCAGAGAGAGAGGGAGCTCCTCTCTTTTCTTTTTAACCACACTTCTCACGAAAGAATTGTATGGTTAAAAAGAAAGTTTTTGAGTAGAATCGATGTTTTAGATTCACGTCATTCTTAGATGTCAAATCAGAGACAGGCCAAACCCGGATAGAAATTTCAAGTAAAAAACAGTTGATGAAATTCTGACTCGACCAGGATTCGAACCTGGGACGTCTTGATCAGAAAACAGCATCTATACCACTAGGCTGGTAAGGTTGATAAGCATCAAGGATATAAGATTTGAGAGTCACTTAAGATTTGACCAATGATTGATTAAACTAAAATTTGTACTCATACCTACAAAATGAATAAATACTCTTATGAACAATAGACCCTCAATTGTTTTTGATACTATTTCAAAAGCATGGTTTTTATCATCTTTATTTTCTTCTATTAGTACTTTTATCCGGGTTTTGGTCATTCAACTCTCTGCCGGTGTATTTTTCGTACTTTTGGCCTCTCCAGAAGCGCCTTCTACTTTATACGTTGTCTAGTTTATTCTGGGCCTCTTCAGAATCAACTTCTAATTCATTCTTGGCTTCTCCAGAAACGTTATCTAGTTTATTCTGGGCCTCTTCAGAATCATCTTCTATTGCATTCTTGGCTTCTCCAGAAACGTTGTCTAGTTTATTATGGGCCTCTTCAGAATCATCTTCAAATTTATTTTTGGTCTCTCCAGAAGCGTCTTCTAGTTTATTCTCGGTTTCTCCAGAAGTGTCGACAAGTTCCTTCTTAGTCTCTCTAGAAACGTCATCTAGTTCAACCCCATCTAATCTTTTTATTCCCTTTACATTTTCAACGTGGTTTCTAAAGTTTGATTCTGCAATAGGGTGGAGACAGGAATGTCTTTATATTTGCAGAATCGGCTTTTAATAATATGAGTAATTATCACATTGCGTTTCCAACATCCGTCGTTATGTGGTCAAATTTATTGCTATCAAGAAAATGTTCATCGTGTACCAGATGTTGCAAAATACCAAGATGAATTATTCCTATTTTAGGCAAAACATTTCTTCTTGATCTCCCGAAGCGTAAAGGATTTAATTACTTGTTTATAAGAATGAAGGTAACAGAAGGTGAGGTAAAATAAAAATAGTTTACGAAGAAATCGTAGATTCGCAGAACGTGAATATACTCATCATTTGATGGATCATTTACAAGAGAGAAAAAACAAATTGGTATAATATGTAAAACACACAATATTGAAAGAAAAAATGGTTATTCTCTCCTAAACTGTTTGTGTTTTTCCGCATAAACCCCAGCAGATTTGCCCGGCGTTAGGGGACAGCGTCCTACTATGTGACAGAGGGGCAATGAGAAGCTCCGACAGATTTCTCGCGCGTTATCGTTCTTCAGTGGGAGTGCAAGCATTGTTTAATGTTCAATCATGAGCCATGTGATTACAGATACATATTTTACTGTGTTCAAGTTATTTACTTATCGTTTGGCAAATCGTCGAATTTTTGTCACAGCGTTAAAGTCTGACATCCAGCGCCGTCATCCATTCAAGAAATTCTGGGGACAAGCTGGCGGCACTCTCGATGGTACTGGGGTAAGCGCGGATGGGGCAGTCGCGCAAGATGTGCATCACAGTCTGTCTCGGGTGTCCACAGTCACATCCTGGGTCATATCTTATCCCCCACTTGTGGAGCATGTCGCCACAGCAGCCATGTCCTGTCATAAGCCTATTGAGTGTGGTCCACTGACTGCGAGTAATGTGGAAACCAGGCTGCTGAGATGTATGCTCTGTGACGGGTATGACAGAGTGTCCAGGTTTGTAATGGTTGTTCCATTCCTCCTGGAGATCGTATCCCAGTATCTGATGGTACTGTGCTCCCTGTCTCCAGGGGGCCTTACGGGATAGTAATCGTACCGGAGCGGGTCCCTTACGTGTGTTCAAGTAAAAAATAAGAAAAAAATAACCATATACATCGAAGAAAAAATAACAACTAATGACTCTAACAATTCATTACTAATGTTGATACCACTACGGGCTTACGACCGTTTTCTACTGTTATTTCGAAGGCTGGCTTAGTGTGATCACTTTACGTTAACAACGTTCGCCATTAGGTGGTAATGTTTGTCTCCAAAACTTCTAATCATGAGCTTGGCACTATGCTTCCATAGCATTAACGATGAGTTATGATTTCCTCTAGTTTTATTCTTACTTAGATAATAAATCATATTAAAAAATATGACTTCACACGGCAGCCATATTGAATTATCTCGTTTAAGCGTCTAAAATATATATAAAACTTTACAAAAGCATCGGGTAAAAACCGTTTATACCACCATCCAGGAATATAAATGAACATAAAAGATATCCCGTAGAAGGATTTGCCTTAAATTGGAATTGTTAACCTGTTGCGTGGTATGCTACTCTCCCCTTTGGTACTTCTAGTGGAAATGTATGAGGAGCAGTCAGGATTCCATGACGCATATCGTTTACGATGAGATCGTGATTTTTTCCATATCACGAGATGTTACGTGCTTGTTTGCCTGAGCCACAACCTTTCATCCCGCATCTATCCGTCACGTCAATGGAGCAAATAATATATCGCACGTGTACCACGCTCGTTAGTATATAATATTAAATATTCACGATCTAGAGACGATAAAACGTAATGAATAATGATTGATAGAAGACGTATTGCAAGATGATGGCTTAATATCTGCCAGAAAAACTCTTTTACTGAGTATTTAAGGACATTGAAAATACACATGAATGTATTGAGTCTATCAGATATCCTAGGTGTATCGATCCACCGGTAGGTGTCACTAGCCTTGAAATTTGCTAAAATCCTGGCGCCAAATACATGACAGCAGTCGCAGTATTCAAATTTGGTTGCTCTCTCGTTTCTCAATATTTTCCAACTTTTATCTCTATATTTCATCTATTATTAAATTTCTACTTGTTGCATAGGTACCTACATGAGATTTTTCGACATGTTGAACATGTGAGAATTCTCATGATTGGGAGTTTCGGAGACTTAAACATTACCACCTAATGGCGAACGTTGTTAACATAAAGTGATCACACTAAGCCAGCCTTCGAAATAACAGTAGAAGACGGTCGTAAGCCCGTAGTGGTTTGTTCCATTAAAAAATCGAACATCAGTAATGAATTCTTAGAGTTTTTGGTTGTTACATATCGTTAAAATTTGAAATATTTCCCCACTCACGTCACGCAAGTTTCAACGAAATGACAATTAATTGGCAACAGAGAACAGCGGATGTTTCCTAGGAAAAGAAAGCGCTTTTAACCTGGCCTAGGTGGTTGTAAGCCCACAGCTCTGTTGTCCAAGATCTGATAGACTCATTGTCTGTTGAGATTGTTTCCCGATACATTGGTTCGATTACCTATGCTACCAGGTAAATCCATTATTCAATCCGCGAGGATATAAACTAGACATGTGAAGATATTTGGGAATGCCTGTGACGATATTTGGCAATGCCTGTAAATTTGCTCGTTAGAATGTACCAATATAATCATTTTCATAGTTACAACCCGTAGTGAGACTTACATTTTGTTATATATTCGTTTAGATCTAGACAATCTAGACATAATCAGAACGTTTTGCATCAACAAAGCCAATAGGCAATAAATATGAGAAATTAACGAAAATGGATATATTCATATTCTGGCGCCGAAAACATGACAGTAGTCGCAGTCTTTAAATTTGGTTGCTCTACATGTTCTCAATAATTTCCAGAAGATGACTCTGTATCTTATTAATTACTAGCTGATACCCGTCTTGCTTTACGTTGTTGATTTGGCTAGTCAGACTTGAGCCGTAGGTTATTGAACAGGTTTTGTATGCAGCTTTCCCCTTCTCAGGACCAGTAGGCCTAGACAAAATGCATTTGGCAATAGACTACAAACTACTTCGACAATGTAGAGTAGGAAGAAAATTAACTGTCCACTTTTTATATTTTATATTATAAGGATCATTGTTTGGTTTGAATAAATGTTTATATGTTCCAGTGGACAGTTAATTTTTTCGCACTATACATTAGCGATATCTTTGTTTGTAGTCGAACGCCAATTTGAATTTGTCTACGGCGGCATTTCACGCTAAGATTTAGAATGTGTACCCAGCTAATGTTTCAAAAAAGGAAAAAATAAGAGTCACTGCTAAATATGCGAAAAGTTTGAAAAACTAATGTCACTTTCAATATTTAAGTATAAAAAAAATAGAAGATGAGGAAAAATTAATACTCACTGTTGAATACGCGAAAAAATTAAAAGAAGAATGTAGTTATACATAGGTACCTACCTACCTAGTATTATATAATACGTGTAGTTGTTCCTAATGAAAACCTGTTTGTAGATATAGGTACCTACCTACCTAGTATTATATTATGTATAGTTAGTTTGACCTACTTATGACTGTAGTGATACATTTAATGAGGTACCTTAGGAGAGAGAGGGTGCAAGCGAACACTGCTTTACCGGCTTTAGTCATCTGTCATGGCGTACATATTTTATAAGAAGTTTCGGTGAAAATCTTTATAAAATAAGAATTAAAAGACTTCTACTTATATTTTTTGTATTTCAAATCAAACTTCGATTGATTTTGTACATTTTCATACCGTAATGCTACAGTTCTACACAAAATTTAGACGTATAATTTTACTTTTAAAACATGACTTTCTCATTTTTGTATGAAGATTTTAAATTTTTAGAAATTTGTAAATAATTTAAAATATATTTAATGAAATGTAAATATTTGTATCTCAGATTACCACAATTGTATTTGCGAAAAACTGCGAAGAAAAATATTCAACGCAGAACCTACGGTTTTAGCGTGATGCTCTTACATACAGTTGGAGTGAAACAAATAAATAAATAAATAAATAAATAAATAAATATACATACATTACTGAATTATTATGTAGATTAAATTTTAATTAAAAATGAGTCTGTGATACATTTTCAGCATAATAATGGAAATACAGTGGTTTTCTATAAAAGTGGGACCCTAAAGAAAATCTAGTTTTCAATATTACTAACAAAATAATATTGCCCATCACGCCGTGTCCCGTAAGGGGTAGGCAGAGAGAACGGACCTCCACTCTTTTCTATCCAAGCATACTTCTTTCGCTTCTTCTACCGACATACTATTTCTCATACAGCTTCTCCTATTTCTTTTACTTCTTACCTGGCCTTCCTTGAGGACGGAATCGATGTGTTCGATCCACGTCATTCTCGGTCGCCCACGCTTTCTTACACCATTCCTTTCAGCCTTATGAATTTTCTTTGTCATTCTGTTTGCATCCATTCTTTCCACATGCCCAAACCATCTCAACTTATTAACTTTCATCTTTGTCACAACACTTACTTCCATACCACATTCTTTCCTAATATTTTCATTCCTTTCCATATCCCATAAAGTTTTTCCACATATTCTTCGTAGAGATTTCATCTCTATTGCATTTATACTACATTCTTCTTTTTTCGTCCATGTCCACGTTTCACAACCATAATATTGGAAAAGTTTTGGAAGAGTTCATACATTTTATTTCAGTTCGACTCTTGTTTCCCGCGGTATCCTAGCTACGCCAATGACACTTATCGTCAAGATTACACTGTCTCTTTCCCGCTTTTTAATATTTTACCTCCGACAGTAGAAAGAGATAAATTAAATAATGCTTTGTACTTGTCTCAAAGAATAATGCATTCGCAGTGTTTCTAGCGAAACCAAGCGTGTCGTTAAAAAAGATGATGTTCGACACCGGAATTCGAATCCACAACTCTCTACG
This sequence comes from Mystacides longicornis, assembly GCA_963576905.1. Taxonomy (NCBI): domain Eukaryota; kingdom Metazoa; phylum Arthropoda; class Insecta; order Trichoptera; family Leptoceridae; genus Mystacides; species Mystacides longicornis. The sequence goes on from OY756438.1 coordinate 24,967,665, forward strand.
GTAGTCATCTAGCGAAACGCTAATCTACCAACACTCTAATATTGCAATGATCGAAAAGATTCCTACTCTGAATTTATTTCAAAAACATTCAATCACACATTCGAATTCTTTGCAAGCTGAAAAAGTTTGAGAATCGATAACCTCAAATTAAAATTATTCTCAAACATTTATTCAATCGATGTTTCAATTACAGCTCTCCGAAAACTCTTAAAATACAATCTCTGTTTCGCATAATCGGATTCAATATTCCGCCTCCGTACTAATTGAGTACTTAGTAAACATCCTTGCGGAGGATCAGATTTTCTCTTGACACATTCACTCGATAATGATACATACTTAATATACGGCTGCCTACGTCGTAAAAATCAAATTTGTTATTTTCAATATTATGTCGAGTGGTTGTTTATTGAAAAGCATATCTATATTGTATCCACCAATCACAACACAGTATTATGATATGATCGTCATTTTAAATTTTAATGGAATATCATTTTCTTTTTATTCTTGATTTGGTTAAGTAAATTCATTTTTAACAGATCTTTGCTTATTTACATACATTACTAAATCAATAAAATGTATGTTTTGACAAATTTTCAATGAAAATGCACCACCTATGCCGAATCATTCGGAAACGAGTGCAGAGCTAAAAAAAATAACTATATATGACTAGCTTTCTCAACACAAGACGTGACCTTCCAAAAACATCAATTAAGGTAACATGCCCAATAGCTGACAGTTTAAGGGAAAAAAAATGGTTATTTTCATATAAATTTTTTATTTGAAAACAAATTAAAACAAAAATGATACCAACGTTTCGGCCATGTTTTTTAACAGTATAATGACTTTTTGAGTTATTTTTTTTAATGATAATAAAGTAAAAATTATAAGTAATTTTAAATGCTGTTTTCGGTACCAATAACTGACAGCCAAAAAAATGAGTTGGTCCAAAAGCTGACACCCCAATAGCTGACACCTTGGTTATATAAAATAAAGTATTAAAACTTAACTAATTAGGCACATTTACTTAGCTAATTTAATAGCTAATGGTATTGTTATGTACTATTTTATTTATTTTTTTAAAGCAGGGACAACATATTCATCGCCATATTTCTGAGGGGGATTAATTTTCTGAATTATTTGTTTAATTGGATACCAATCCACGTCAGAAATGCAAGGCCATTTCCATTTTTCCACACCACACATGACCATGCTAGCAATACTAAACATGTCGTTTTTCACTTCCACTATTTTCCCAGGGAAACGCTCTCCCTCGTACTTAAAAATAACAAAATCGTCAAGCTTATAACAAATTTTATGTTCATTTTCTGATTCACTTGAGTCGCAGTTCTCAAACTCAGACTCCAAAATAATATCTATAGAGGAGTCTGATGATGGTGATGATTCTATATCTTTCAATCGATATCTTTTAATAGTTTTCTTCGTGTTGCATTTTTTTTTCTTGTTTTCTTTAATTAAGTTTTCCTTCTCAAGTTTTTTAACTTCTCTTTCCTGAATTCTTTTTTCCTTTTTAAGTTGTTCATCGTTCTTCTTTTTAATTCTCCTTTCCTCATATTCTTTGAACGATTCGGATGTAACACAAGATGGAATTCGTTGCCTTTTCCCGGTGTTGGAAGTATCATTTTCAGATGGCCAAAATAAAAATCGTTTAAATGGGGTTGGTATATTTGACGGTATGTTATCTCTTATTGGTGTAGAGTGCTGTGGTAAAACAGAATTTAAAATCTCAGGAGTTGTAGTTCTTGGATCAGTTTCTGAGTTTGAAGTGGATGCAGTTACGTCTTTAACATTACGAGACTCAATCATTTTTTGTATCTTGCTCCATGTATTAAATAAGTTTTCATCCTCTTTCTTTCCATCCCATGGCATATTTAATTTTCTTTTGAATTCAGTGAGAACCTCACTTGCAATGATCGATTCTAGAAACTCCAAATGCCCTTTGATTTCATCATTGCTTTTTGTAATCTGTGATTCCTGAATGGAAAAATGTGTTCCCAACTCTTTGTAACGTTTAAAAAATCGGTCAAGGTTTATGGATTTAAAATCAAATGGATACAATCCACAAGCTTTGAATCCATTTGAGATAAGTTTCGGTTTTTCACACACCTTTTTTAGAACTACCTCAAGCAATGGAGCAAAATTTTCTCTTCTTAAAAATTTGCCTTCGTTTTCAAACCGCCACTTTTGAATTTCATCCTTCCAACAACTCTTCAATGGTTTGAATACCCCAACATCCATTGGCTGTAAGATATGAGTAGAGTTTGGGTATAAAGCTATTAATATAATCCCCTTTTCTATGCAGAACTCACATAAGGGTAAGGATAAATGACTTCTGTGGCCATCTGCAAAAAAAACAACTGGCAATTCGATATTTTTTTCTACCAACCAAGGATAGAAAACATTGGCGATATATTCAAAGAAACATTCACCAGTCATCCAACCAGATTTTGATCTGCCAATCCCCCAACCAACTGGATATGTCAAAACAATGTTTGAAGGAATTCTCACATATGAATACACTATCATCGGAGGGGCAAGATCACCATTTGCGTTAGCAGTTATTAATGCAGTCATGCATTCCTTCTCATCGTTTCCAATGAAATTATACACTGATCTCTCCCCGCGACGGACCAATACTTTTTTTCCTTTGGGATTCAAAAACATTGCAGTCTCATCGGTGTTAATATACGGGATGGATTTGTTAATATATTTGTGTTTCCGTTGACTTCCAAGTAACATTTACATCTGTAAACCATTTTGAAATAGACTCAGGTTTGACTGAAGACCTCGACTTAGTTAGGTTTTGGGCAGTTCTCTTAGCAACCTCTGGGTGTCTCCTAACAAAACATCTGAACCATTTTATTCCAGGTCTATTAGATACGAAATTGGTTTCTCGATTTTGTTTTGTTAGGATTATCTGTACAGAATCCAACAGTTGTTCTTTTGTAGCAGGAAATCCTTGATCTCCTAAATGAAATAACCACGTAACAAGCGCATCCTCTTCCATCTTTGTGAGGTTGGTTTTTGGGCCCTTTCTGCACTCAACAGGGTGTACACCTTTCTTTTTGGCCATCAGAGTGGTTCGCGGAACACCAAAAATTTTGCTTGCTTTTGAAAAAGCCATTCCACCATTGATTGCTTGTAATGCATTTCGCACGTCTTCCAGAGAATATTTTTGTGCTTTAGGTTTACCCATCCTAAAAGAAAAAAACGCGAGAGGTTATAAAACAATATGATATTTAACATCTTCACTGCAAGTGTCAGGTACTATTCCCACAAATTTGTAAGAAATGTGTTCATTGTAATTGAAAGTACCAATAGCTGACATAGCATGTCAGCTATTGGAACGGATTGTATGATTTAAATAAAATTCCACAGAATGTTGTAAAAAGTCATGATTCATAAAATATATGGAAATTAGCTCGATTAAAATATATTGAAAAAACACCAATAGCTGACACCCATGTCAGCTATTGGGAAACAGGTCAGTTAGACATATCCTATACCTGACATCTACTCTAACCTTAAAACGAACACGTTATTTTAAAAGGAGTTGCAAAATAATAAAAGTGCATTCATTTCTAAGTTACCCAGTATAAGATAGGAATTAAATATATAAAAACAAAAACAATATTTATGAAATACTTGCCTGATAGTTCTTAATATAATTGTTAAGAGAAGTCACACTTGCACGCGTTAGCACTGACATCCGAAAACTATGTTTAATTTTCTGACAGTCCACCATAGACAATACAATGAAAAGTCATAGACACGGATAAAAACAATTAAACAATGCATATTGGCTCTAAAAAGTAATAATAACCATAGATTTTTCTTATTTGAACATTACAAAGTGAAAACTGTCAGCTTTTGGATACCTGACAGGTATTGGGCCGGTTACCTTATGTAATAATGCATAGGCATAAAGGTTATAAAGGGTTGAAAAAATTGTTTGATTATCCTTTAAATATTCTGAAGGAGTGAGCGGTACGACGAGGGACGCACGTTCGAACCCTGCCCGGACATAAACATGTTGAAAATTCTCATAATTATTTGGATTTTTGGGATCACACTCAAGTCAGCTTTCAAAATAACAGTAGAAAACGGCCGTCAGCCCGTGGTGGTTTGTTCATAGCACTTTAGTATTATTGAGTCATTAGTAGTTGTTGATATTATATTCGTTCAATTAATCAGTTGTATTTTCTCTTGATGGATCTTAATAAAAAAAATAATTTGGAATTATTACATGAATTTTGACTTTATTACAGTTTATGACATAAAAACTGAATTAAATTTAACTTATAATATATTGCATTATGTAATCATTAATGTTGATTCGGATGCGGGATGAAGTTCTACGGGCCATAAGTTTGTTATAAGAACAATTCCTCTATAATTGCATAACTTTGAAAAAATCCAAGAGATGGCGGTGTAGTAGGAAATAAGTCACATGTGAAGCGTGTTACATCTTACCATAATAATTCGGTAAAATTTGGTTTTGATAGGGTCTATTCTTTCAATGATATATACAATATGGTTACAGGTTTCACATGTGATTTAATTCCTACTACACCGCCATCTCTTGGATTTAAAAAAAATAAATAAAGCAATTTTAAAGGAATTGTTTTGATTTCAAACTTATGACCCATCGAACTTCATTCCGCATCCGAATCAACAATACTGCAAAATACAATAAATTATTAGCTAAATTGAATTAAGTTTTTATGTCATAAGTCTACATTATTAATATTAATGTAATAAGTCTACATTATTTTTTTATTCTGGATTAGGTAGAAGGACGACGGGCGGATCAGCTAGTTATTGTATAATCTTATATATTAAAATGGAGAGCTGTTTCCCGATGTCATCGCATCACGCCTAAGCGGCTGGACCGATTTCGCTAATTCTGTTTTTGTCGTGTAGGTTTTTTTCTGGAGAATGTCCTTTTAGAAGAAAAAAAATAAGAATAATGCATGAAAAATTAGAAAATTAAAGAAATCTCTACGTAGACAACCTTATTAGTAGGTGCTTTTTACCTTATAATTTTTATTCCAATTTTGACAGAAATTGGTAATTGGTTCGATTGACAGAATGCTAATGGAATATACATGGTTTAAAACAGACGGAATCGGACAGACAGACGTTTAAAACAGACGGATGGAATATACATGGTTTAAAACAGACGAGTTCGGAATCACATTGGTCAAATGATAATTAATTCATCACCATACAAATTCGAATTCAATATTCATATTTAGTAACACAGGACAACGTCTATATCGGGAAAGTAAGTATACAATAAGTTTGGGTTTAATGGAGTCTATTCATCCAACATACAAATTATTGACTAGCTTTCCCGACAGACGTTGTCCTGTGGTCCTAACTTGAACATTAATCCGAATTTGTTGCGTATTATTAAATGCCTATGGAGGTCATAAATCGTTAGGATATTTATTTAAGTAGTTTGGCAGATTGATCATAGATAAAAAAAAATGAATCAACAATAAAACAATCCTTTTTTTTTTAAATTAGCGTGAAAATTTCGTATTGTCTTTTTTTATACTTAATAGAAAAAAGACCAATTTGAATAAGGTTAAGTTCGTCGAAATCTAATTAAACAAGTTTCTGAATTCTTTCAAAACTATTTTCACCCTCGGAGTTATAAAAAAACTGGAAAACAATACAACATCACCTAAATAGCTATAAATAGTGGAATACGAAGTGGGCGAAGCAAACGAGAATAGAAAGTTCAATTAAAGAACATCAATCGAACAGTAGTTTTTTTTTTATATTAAAATTAAATATTATTTCTTTTCCTGGTTTCTTATTTCTTCTTTGAAGTTCGCGAGTTAATTTTTGTTCCTACATCAAACTGCAAGCTGTTATTCTTGGTCAAGAAGATTGCGCAGTTGTTTGTCTAGTTAAGTGAGCTGAAATGGTCATGATAACTAACTGTACAATAGCAATATCGATCTTGATATCTTTGACATAGGCACCGATTTTTGATCAACAGGTCTTGGGATCGTTTTATTTTTTTTTTCACTTGAAACTTCTACTCGTAGTTGGAATCCTGTATCAAATTGGACGGGACCGGTTGACTGGTATAGAATGCTTCAAACATTAAGTTCCGCCGGCTATTTTATTGACATATTTATGTATAAAGAAGAACCGCAAATGTTTTTTAAGGTTGTGAACCTTAAAAATTATCGTCCTGCTCTCAACTTGCAATGCTCTTTTCAAAACAGCTTTTAATCTTCCACTTGTTGAATTTGTATTGGTTTGCAGAGATAGAACGTTTTGCAGACCTGATCAGTTTTATTGATGCAATAACATGTTATAATGGAATTCAGAATATTATAGGTACTAATGAGCGTGCGCCAAGTTTTGTTATTTATAATGGCACATTTTAAAATAAAATTAGTGGAAATAAACAACGTGCTTTTGTTATCGGAGGTCATGGGTTCGATCCCAAGCGCCGACCATCTTCCTCTTTCATGACACAAGGATTTAGAAGCTTACTTTGAAGGAGTCTTTATTCATTATTTATTATTTATTACATATCTCCCCTAGGTCTCATGCGAGACACTTGGGTTTGTTTTTATTTCATAACAATAACAATAAGTGGATAAACCATGTCCTACAGTGCCATCTGTCGAACTCGCCAGGCTTTACATCTTTCAGGATTCAGCGCAGTGCGTCAAGGTCGCATCGAATTAAGGGTAGTTCGATGCAGACCGTAGCCCACTGGGGGCGCTAGTATCGACGCTGCGCGGGTCCTGAAAGAGGGGCTTGGTTGCGGGAGAGTGGAGCGGGGTAATGCACCTGGATTAATTATATTTTGAATGTATAGAACCACTTGCCCGTAAGAATCGGACCAATAAAATACGTCACGAAGATTGCGTCTTTTTCTACCTGCACATCCTGAGACATCCATGGCCGCTTACCCCGAAGAGAGACGGGGAAGCGCGTCCATTTTTGGTGCACGAAACCATGGATTTGAACCAGGTCAGATAATCCTTTATTTCTTTTTCCTTATCATTTCTATTGTTTAATTAAAATATTTTTTATTTTCAATAGATGTGGGGTGTGTAGGTTAGGGCAAGTCACATGTGCCGAGAATTGGCACATGGTTTTGTTTTAAATTCAAAGATTAAATTAAATTCAAGTTGAACAATTTAAAAGTAATTGTTGAATAGTTTTGTTTAAAAGACACGTGCATTTATTAAGATTAAATGTTGACACGTTTCTAAGAAATTTAATTTGATTTATCGTAGTACAAGATTGTTAGTAAAATGTTACGTGCAAAAAGGTGCGTGCATTTTTGAATTATTTTGGGGGTCCGTGAAATTACATTAAATTATTTAAAAAATTGTTAGATAGGTAATTATTGAAGATATGCAACGTGCACACAGGTGCATAAATAAATAAGTATTTGATTTATTTTAGACAAGTTACATAATATTACAATGTGTCGAAAGTTGGCACATCGTTTAGTAGTAAATTCAAGTAAAATTCACGTTGAAATATTCATAGAATTGTCAAAATAGATTTTTGAAAAGAAACGTGCATTTATTATTAGAATAATTAAATGTTTCATTAAGATTGTTGGTGCATAAATATTGAAGGTATTTGACTTATTTTAGGCAGGTCACATATTATTGTGTGCGAGAATTGGCACATTGTCAGTAATAAATTCAAGTACATAGGTAAATTTCAGTTTGCACAATTGTAAGAAATCGTTGAAAAGAATTGTGTATATTAGAATAATCACATGTTTCATTAAAATTATTTAACGTACACAATGGCACATAAAGATACATGGTATTTTGAATAAGGATTTATCAGTAATCAAATTAATGTTTTAATATGCGCAAGGTGCATAAAATTGAAAGAAAAGTTTTGAATAGTAAATGTCGGACTTCATGAAATAAAATTTTGAAGGCGGAGTGGTTCTTGACAGATGGCCCTGTAAGGTTATGTGGCTAAAATGTTGACGAATAAGTCGTCAAGGGGGGAGCTATGGATAAACCATGTCCTACAGTGCCATCTGTCGAACTCGCCAGGCTTTACATCTTTCAGGATTCAGCGCGGTGCGTCAAGGTCGCATCGAATTAAGGGTAGTTCGATGCAGACCGTAGCCCACTGGGGGCGCTAGTATCGACGCTGCGCGGGTCCTGAAAGAGGGGCTTGGTTGCGGGAGAGTGGAGCGGGGTAATGCACCTGGATTAATTATATTTTGAATGTATAGAACCACTTGCCCGTAAGAATCGGATCAATAAAATACGTCACGAAGATTGCGTCTTTTTCTACCTGCACATCCTGAGACAGCCATGGCCGCTTACCCCGAAGAGAGACGGGGAAGCGCGTCCAATAAGTACCTAAATCTATAAATAGTTACAACATATTAACAAAAATATTCACAGAAAAAAAAATTAAGGGATGACAGACTTAACAATAAACCATAATTATATAATCAAAAGTCAATAGGAAGCTGATAAGAGGTAATAAGTATTAAATACCAGAAGAATGTAAAGGGTTCTTCTGGCATTACGTCAAATACATAGTCAAGAACGGAAGCAGTACATAGAATATATGAGGGAAACAGTGAACCAGTAAGTGCAGAAAGTGAGACAAGAACAAAGTCCAACACGGTCATCTACACATATGTACGTACAGGTTAAGTTTGTTAGTATAAAGATATCTATGGTAAGTAAAATTGATGCTAGACAGTATTACCGCTAAGCATCTCGTCAGTAGAGTAAAATGTATTATCCACAAGATACTTTTTCACCTCTCTCCGGAAGGCAATCGTTGTGAGGGATTTCATGTTTTCTGGGAGTCTATTAAATAGACTTACACTCATACACACAAAGCTTTTGGACATCTTGGCCAGACGGTGTCCTAAAGGTCTGGCAAGATTCTTATTGCGTGTGTCATGGCTGTGGTGGTCGGAATTTAAAGGCGTATTCTCTATGTTTTTATGGGCATAAATAACTCATTCAAAAATAAACGTACTAAGCTGGGTAAGAATACCTTGCTCTTTAAAAAATAATCTGCAAGATTCTCTTGGGCTCAAGCCAAGTAGGGTTCTGAGCGCCCTCTTTTGAAGCACAAACACCCTGGATGACTCTGACCCCATTCCCCAAAACATAACACCATATGATAACAAAGAATGAAAATAAGCATAATAAATTGATTTGGCTGTGTTAATCCCACATATTTCTTTTACCGTTTTTATCGCGTAAATGTCTGAATTCAATCTTTTACATAGTTGGTCAATATGTGCACCCCATTGTAATCCGCTGTCTACAGTAATCCCCAAGAATTTACATTGGTTGACAACTTTCATGCCTCTATCAGATAGAGCGCTTGTAATTGTGTCAGAACAGCGCTGTCCCCCCAGAGAGAAGCTCATAGTATTTGTTTTCGTTAGGTATGTTTAGTGCTAGCGCATTATCGAGAAACCACCTCTCCAATTGGACTATCTCATGCAACCTATCCTCCGCCGTACTTGCTTCATTTCTTTTTGCCCTCAAAATCAGTGAAGTATCATCGGCAAACATGACGACTACAGCAGTTTTATTTAAATAGTGAGTCAAATCATTTCATATAGATAAGAAATAGCAAAGGCCCGAGTATGGATCCCTGCGGTATTCCACATCTCATCGCAACAGTTTTGGATCTAGTCTCATTTACTTCGACTATTTGCCGTCGATTTTACCACTACAGGCTTACGACCCTCGAAGACTGGCTTAGTGTGAATAACATGTTTGAAAACTGTTTTAAAAATGAGGTATAATATAAAAAACCCTGGTTTTTTTAAAAAAGGTTTCCCTTTATTTTTTTGGCTTGGCTGGGACATGTGTTAAGGATGCCGAATGACAGTTGGCCGAGGAGAGCGCTGTTCTTCCTCCCATCAGGGTCCCGAAGACGAGGAAGACCCTCTCACACTGTGTTCCGCTCCTTCGAAGCAGAGCTGAGGGACATGGACATGGTGTGGGAGGAGGTCATGAACATTGCGCAAGATCGAGCGCAATGGAGAGCTCTTGTTGCCTCCCTATGCCCCTAAGTGGGGTCTTAAGGGAGTTTGGATTGGATTGGATTCCCTTTATTAAATTCTAATTTTATAAAAATTATAATAACCTTGTTTAATGAATAAGTGTTGGTGTTATTCATGACTTGCGTTATTAAAATGTCTTTTTATTATAATGATGAAACATTCATAAATAATGTAATTTAAGTAAATAAGAGGGAACTGAAGTTTTAGTATATTCCTCGTGTTTGTTTTTCTACGAAGATTTTTCTTGTAATTTCTCTTCCATTAAATCTTGTTTCTATTTTTTTTTATTCTCTCTTATAAAAAGAACCTTGTTATTATCTCCAAAGAGAAACGGACACATTTACAAAAAAAGAGGTGAGGTTTTTTTTACCTTAATTACAAGCACAGTCTTCATTAATGCCACGGGACGTTCGGTCCTGATTTTGACCGAAACCATGTATTTTACTCAAATTAAACGGAATCACAGAGTACCTAAAGTAGATAGGTAGGCATACAAAAATCTTTATACACTAAAATATCATAAATTATCGCCGAATATACGTATCGCCAAGAAATTTATTTTTCTTTTTTAGTAAACTGTAGGTAGGTATCTAACGTTAAAAAAATAGGAGAGATTTTACCTATGAGGTCGGTTGAAGAAACGATTTTTTTTTGTTTTTTCCCTCACGCCGTTTCCCAAAAGGTGTAGGCAGAGAGTACGGACTTCCATTCTTTCCTATCCAAACAAACATCTTTTGCTTCTTCCAAACGCATAACATTCCGTATACATGCTCCTCTATTCCTTTTGCTCCTGACTTGGCCCTCCTGTAAGACGGCACTGATACGGTCGGGTCATGTCATTCGAGGTAGGCCTCGTCTGAGTCCACCAATTCTTTCAGATTTATATATCCTTTTAGTCATTTTCTTGCACAAACCATTTTAATTTATTCACTTTCATTCTAGTCACTACGTCAACATTAAAAAAAGATGTCTAAGTTAAATGGAGTGGAGATCCGTTTTCTTTGCCAAACCTTTAGGCTAGTAATTGTCATGTGTAGGACAAACAAGATGCCTCGACAGACGTCGTTCTGTCAAAAATCTATCGAAAAACTATTCCCTTTTAAATCTATGAGTAGTTATATCAGTTTAACATAGCATACAACCTTTAACACCCCATATCGGACATTTCGCGTACTCCGGATCGCACATTTTGCCCATTAGACAACCTCTCTGTGTTTTTGATATAATAAATAAATAACGCTCTTCTATAAAAATAGGTGTCATTATAGCCGGGCGGAACTTAATGCTTGAAGCATTCTCTACCAGTCAACCGGTGCCGTCCAATCTGAGACAGGATTCCAACCCCGAGTTGAAATTTCAAGTGAAAAAACACATTGAAAATTTCTGATCCGACCGATCCCATCAGGACCTCTTGATCTGTAGTCGGAGCCTTTGCCACTAGGTCGGTCGATATACCTCTTGGTCCTCGTGTAGAGTTTCTAAATAGGAAGTCTTAAAGAAAGAAAAAAATGTTTTTCAATTGTCAAAATCCCGTATCTGAGAGTGAACTAGTGAACATAATACCATCTCAAAAAATGTTCTTAAAACACGCATTTTGAAAACTAGTTATTTGAATAGAAATGACCATTTGAGATATTAACGTGAACATTTATGTTGTTTGCCTAATCACATAGTTAATCAAGGGGTTAATCAAGCAATCTTTTCGCCTAAATGAGTTCACTTAAGCAGCATTTCCGGCTAGAGTGCTCGAGCGTTCGGTCAAATAACACTTTGTGCAAATTCCACGTCTGTATTTGAAGTAGTTTGTGTTCAACGGTCTGGAAAAAACATGCACGACTCCAAAGTTAAAGCTTTTTTATGAGTATTTACAGTAAAAATAAAAGATACAAGCTAACTACAAATTTCCTATAGGTACCTATCAGCTAGATTTTTTTCAATAAATTAACAAGTAGGTACCTAAGTATTGACCAAGCATGCTTGTATGAGATAAGGAAAAAAATATTAGTTTTTTTTTCCATTTGCATATAGTTGAGGTCGGAAAATATTGTATCCCTAGCTTTCCCGACAGACGTTATCCTGTAGTCCTTACTATAAATATTGATTTTAAATTTTGTAATTTACACAAAAATACGTTAAAAATTTTAGATGTGGGAAGAGGTTTTCGAAACTGATGGAGATCGAGCGCAGTGGAGTTCTTTTTTGCCAATCTGTGCTCCTAAGTGGAGTCAAAACGGAAGAATGGAATTGAATCTCAATAATGCAGCATTCGTTTCTGAATCTTTTTCAATGAATGAAGGAAATTTTTCAAATATAAGCTTGGAGAATGTCTCGTCTGCTACATAATACATACTATCCATTTCACAATATGTTGACGCCTATCCATGCATTTTTTACCCATCGCGCTGTGTTCCGTAAGGGGTAGGCAGAGAGAACGGACCTCCCCTCTTTTCTATCCAAGCATACTTCTTTCGTTTCTTCCACCAATGTACCATTTCTCATACACCCTCTCCTATTTCTCTTATTTCTTATTACTATTATTACTACATTCTTTTTTTTTCGTCCATGTCCGCGTTTCACAACCATACATCAAGAAAACTAAGCTACCTACCAATTCCGATATATCGTCGTAAAAGTAAAATGTATTGAAAAACATAGCAAACAAGCGGAAACCCGGCAGTGCTACTACAATTGTTTGACATAACCGACGCAATATGATTAAAAAAAATATTGTAATGATGAATCATTTTTTATGTTTGAAAAATTAAGACAACGCGGTCAAATTAAGTTTAAGTTGTTTAAGACCATTTTCATAGACTATACCATATTATTCATCTTGAAATGAGACCAGTTTAGGGTACGTCGGTTGGATGTCGTCAAAGCTGAACATGGGTCGAAAGATTTTACTGTCTTAAATAATATTTATTTATTTATTGTCTACGCAACCAGCGGTTGCTTTTACAAACAATTTTGACATTAAAAAAAATACATTAATAGGTGATGCCAAGATGCAAACACCAAAAGAAAATAAACTAAACACAAACAAGAGACACAAAACAAACAGTTAGAAATACATAAACATATAGAAATTAAATGAATACAATATTGTAACATGGGGCCAAAGAAAACATCACAACTTCATAGAAAACACAAGTTGCCTAGCTGCTCTGATCTTTTAACATTTTTTTGAAATGGTACAAACTTGTAGCAAATATATCTATTTCGCCGAGGTCGTTGCCCCCCCTAAGAATCCTCTGCATGGGGCAAAGAAGGAATAGTTGGTGGTATGATTCGCAAGTCTGAACGTCTGCACATTGCGGGTATCCCTAGTGGGCACCCGAAGCTCCACCATTGATAAGAGTCGAGACGAGTCAATTTGGCCGCCGATCAATTTATGCAAAAAAATTAAATCGGCGTTTTTACGCCTCTCAGATAATAACATGAGACCATATTCCTCGCGAAGTTGATTATAATCAATGTCAACAATTGGTATACCCAGTTTGAAATTGATAAATCTAAGCAATTTATTTTGGACTACCTCAATGCGTCTGTTGTGAACATGGTAATACGGGGACCACAGAACCGCATTGTATTCCAGTTGTGGTCTGACAAGGCAATTATATAAGTGAACAAAAGTAGAGACCTTGGTGAAATTATGGCACAAGCGCAAAACAAATCCTAACGTGCGGAGCGCTCCCTCCACCATTGCGTTAATATGCGGGATAAACGTTAGACCAGTATCAAGCTGTACTCCGAGATCCCGGATTTGAGAAACCGACTCCAGCTCAGTACCATCCATCATATATGGAAAAATGATCGGTGTTTTTATTTTGAAAAAACGTACCACCTGGCATTTCGCCACATTCAAACTCAACTCATTATTCGAACACCATTTCAGTAGAGAATCAACATTTCTCTGCAGCACACAGAAGTCATCAGCACTCTTTAGGACTCTATAAATTTTAAGGTCATCCGCGAACATCATAACCTCTACCCCATCAAATTCCGTCAAAAGGTCATTAATAAAAATATTAAATAGTATGGGGCCAAGGTGTGAGCCTTGCGGTACACCACTCGACGCAACAAATGAGGATGAGATGACACTCGACAAACATACCCTGAGTATTCTCCCTGACAAATAGCTTGCAAACCAAGACAGTAACGCCCCATCTACACCAAGCGACTGGAGTTTAGCCATTAATATTGGATGAGAAACTCGATCGAAGGCTTTAGAGTAATCAGTATAGACATAGTCCAATTGGCCCCTGTCCGTCATTGCATCCATGATGTTGGAATGAAACTCTAAGAGATTCGTCAATGTCGATCGATTTTTCATGAAACCATGCTGTTTATCAGATATGGGTAGTGGTCTCAAATAGAGATGAAACGGATAGCATTTTGCCGGATACCGGATGCCGGATGTTCGGCCAACCTAGCAGCCGAATACCGGATATCCGGCCACCGGATATCCGGCGTATGTTTATGATTAATTGATGCATCCATATAGGATCATTGGGTTCATTGTAGAAAAAACCATCAACCGCATTAGTTAGTGTGGTGTGATAATAATTTTTTCCTATGATTAGAGTGTTTAGATTTTTAACTTTTACGCTCAGAACCAAGATAGTAGCCAAAATAGCATTAGTGCAGAGGTTCCCAATCTGTTTAGGTTTACGGCTCCCTTTATATCCGATCCAAACTCCCTTTACGCTCCACTTAGGAGCATACGGAGGCAACAAGACCCCTCCATTGCGCTCGATTTTGCGCAGTTTATGACCTCCTCACACACCATGTCCAGATTCCTCAAGTCTGCTTCGAAAGAGCGGAATTCTTTATTCTTTATTCTTTCTTTTCATCCTTAGGCCATGAATTTGGCACTTGGAATCGTCAAGTATACAAAATAACAATATAAATATATAATAAGTATACAGAACAAAAATTATATACATAATTTCTTACTGGCAGAAATAAAAGAAAAGAAAGTACAATTTAAAGATTGAAGATCAATAATATCAAAGCTATTTTGAGTGTAAAGGGCTCAAAATAGCTTCACGTCAACCTGTTTAAAAATGGGCACCAAGCAACAAAATGAACAAAACACAATTTAACCTAAATCTCAAATAATAGAGTCAACGGTCCCATTTAGCATATCGTCAATATTGTAAAATACTTGTTCAACAAGATACTTCTTCACCTCTCTCTCATCTCGGTATGAGAGGGTCTTCCTTGTCTTGGGGACCCTGATGGCAGGAAGAACAGCGCTCCCCTTAAAATATCAGTGTTTTTTTATAAAATTAAAAAAATTCGCTGAATGCTAAAGAAGTTTTTAGTAGAGCCCGGGCAGTGCGTGAATTACCGTGGGTACAACGCATGAATTACGCTTACGTAGGCGGTATAATATGGGACTGACTCCTTTGCCGGAACGTTATTGTTCCAAAAATCGCTGAATCTGTCTGCATCTTCCAGCAGGATGATATATTATGACAAAATGTATTTATTTAAACTTTCCTAATTCACGGAGACAATCGAAGCCGCTTACTACCTCTATATAAAGAAATAAGTATTTATTCTCCATAATTTACCCTAATCAATTTATAAGTTTTAGAATATTTCTTGTGATTACGAGGTGTATTTTAAAGTGATTCTTACTAAATAAATCAATTAGTTATCCAAACATACGCTTTTTTAACTATCCGGTATCCGGCCAGATAGGTGCTAGTTATCCGGTATTCGGCCGGATAGCATTTAAGCATCCGGATAGGCCGGATACCGGATAGTCGCCGGATATCCGTTTCATCTCTAGTCTCAAACCACCTTGGCTATAATTAACTTTTTTTATGAAACCAATTTGAAGCACATCGGTTGGATTGTTTCCAAGTCTTTAACCGACATAGAAACATTTTTGTTTTTGATTCTTAGAAAAAACTTTCTCTCTTTTTCGTACCTCTAAATAAAACAAAAGTATTTAAAGAAACTGTTCTTAAACCAACCATAAGATGTTGTAAATCCTTAAAAGGTTCAAATTAATCTGAATAAATAGGTCTTTGTTTGTTGGCAACATAAATCCGAAGGAATTTTGAGATAAAATA
The DNA here is from genome assembly GCA_963576905.1 of Mystacides longicornis. NCBI lineage: Eukaryota > Metazoa > Arthropoda > Insecta > Trichoptera > Leptoceridae > Mystacides > Mystacides longicornis. The sequence continues at coordinate 24,983,829 of OY756438.1, forward strand.
AAATCACAATTATTGAGTAAAAAACAATCTTATCGTACAATAATAACATTTCTCCGTCTATAGATTTCCTTTTAATTTTAACCCTAAACAAACTAATTCTTACTTCAAATATCAGCAACCTGGCCACTGATACGAAAAGGTTGTTTTTTTTTTCATTAATCACCCTTTTCAGAAACCATCTTAAGAAGAATTAGTATTCTTACAAAAATAGTTGTAGGTACCATACTACCTACTATTCCCTACTATTACTAGACATCTTTGTGAAAAAATATAAACTATTTTGATTGTTTTGTTTGCACAATAGATGCCGCGAATGTAATTTTTTTATTATTAGTACCTACCTTTTATTATTTACTGCAATATATTATTTTTTCAAGTAATGGTTATATGTCAGAGAGGACAAAGAAGATATTGAATACACGGTACAAGAAACAGCAAGCCATTACAACAGTACTGATGTCTATAATATATTTTAAACTTATATATAAAAATGGAGAGCTATTTCCCGATGTCATCGCATCACGCCTAAACGGCTGGACCGATTTCGCTAATTCTTTTTTTGTCGTGTAGGCTTTTATCAGGAGAATGCACTTTTAGAAGAAAAAAAAATAAGAAAAATGCATGCAAAATTAGAAAATTAAAGAAAACTCTACGCAGACAACCTTATTAGTACTTTTTATCTGATAATTTTTATTCCAATTTTAAATTTTGACTGAAATTGTCAATAGGTGCGATTGACAGAATGCGGATGGAATATACATGGTTTAAAACGGAGGCATCGTTCGGAATCACGTTGGTCAAATGATAATTAATTCATCACCATACAAATTCGAATTCATATTTAGGAACACAGGACAACGTCTGTCGGAAAAACTAGTATACAATATAATTAATATCTGTATTGTTTCTACCAGTGAACATGTGATGTACATTGTACATATGACCATACGATAAATGAATAGAATCACATATATTTTTCTGTTGCAACCATTAATCAATTTATTTATTTTTTTTTATTTATTTATTTATTTATTTATTCAAACATAATAATACAATGATAATGGATAACAAATTTAACTGCTGCCCAAATAGGCCAAGCCTGTACTAGGGCAAACATTATATACAGTTCACAAAAAAAGAATATTAAAAGGAACATACAAACACGAACAACAACAATAAATGTTCGATTTCGAAAAAGAAAATACTATCTTCGATTCGGTTGGCCCGGCTTGATATTCGGAATCGAGTCTTGCAGGGAGCACGAATTTTGGTTATCTTAACATTTGACTACTATAAAGCATTAAAAAGTTAGCGTAAAGTGATCACAGCAAGCCAACTTTCGAAATAGCAATGGAAGACTGTCATAATCCCATAGTACATCAAATTTGTAAAAATTACTTAGGTACTTCTAAAAAACGGAAAACTAAAAATAATTGATAATATTATTATAGCATCAATATTAATTGAAGCTTCATGTAAGGTCTAATCCTGAACACGGCGCAAAAATCCATACAAATTTGTAACGTTTTGCCAAAAAAATTTATTGATATTTAAGCAACTATATTATATACCACGCCAAAGGTTAAATCCCTTCCTTTCGATGAACAGCAACTTGAACATAACAAAACAGCATCTATGGAAAAACTTTTTTCTTAAGTGCACAATTGAAAATATAACCACCTCATATTCCTTGCATACAATAATAATTATTTCCGCACATAGTAAATCTCTGTGTTCATATCCTGGCGCCAAATACATGACAGCAGTCGCAGTCTTTAAATTTGGTTGCTCTCTTGTTCTCAATCATTTCCAACTTTTCTCTCTATATCTCATGAATTATTATTAAATATCTACTTGTTGTGTACATAAGATTTTTCGTCATGTTGAATGTCGAGAATTCTCATGATTAGGAGTTTCGGAGACTTAAACATTACCACCTAATGGCGAACGTTGTTAACGCAAAGTGATCACACAAAGGCAGCCTTAGAAAAAACAGTAGAAGACGGTCGTTAGCCCGTAGTGGTTTGTTCCGTGTAAAAATCGAACATCAGTAATAAATTGTTAGTCATTAGTTCTGTCGTTACATATTCGTTAATCTCTGTGTTATTTTACCGAATCAACAACATCGTAATAATATGAAGAAACCGCAAATTGAGTCACTTGTCTTGTTTCTTGAACACCACATATATTCGACGTACGTGTCACTTCAGCATATCACTATGTCACGTCAGTCAATTAGTGGTTATGTCAGTGTAAAATTTTACAAGTCTATTAAATATTATAGCTACAAATTTCTGAAGATTTATATCACATCTTAAACATTGAAACACAGTTTCTTTAGGATAAAGCATCCAACTTTGTTCCCATACTCCATTGATGGAGTACAGCTGGAGTCGGTGACTCAGATGAGAGACTTGGGCGTGACACTGGACTCCGCTGTTACTTTTATACCCCACATTAAAGGCATAGTGGACAAAGCTCTCAGAACGCTGGGTTTCCTGTTGCGTTTGGGCAGCGACTTTAGTCGTGTTCAGACGTTTGTTGCGCTGTATTTGAGTCTGGTCAGACCGATTTTGGAGTACAACTCAGTCTTGTGGTCTCCTTCGTACCAGGTCCATTCAAGGAATGTTGAGAGGGTCCAGAATAGATTCTTGAGGTTTATTAATTACAGGCTAGGAATACCTTTAAATAATATCAATTATGAACAACTCCGGCAGACTTACAATCTGCAGCCTCTTTCAGAGAGAAGAAATGTGTCCGATTTGGTATTTTTGTACAAATTGATAAATGGTGTAGTCGACGCGCCGGAACTTCTCGAAAAAATCCACTTGCATGTACCAAATAGAGTAACTCGCACCAGGCAAACTTTCAGTGTGGCTGCTTCAAAAACAAATTATCATTATAATTCACCCTTGCAGAGGCTACCGAGAGAGGGCAATCAGTTGGTTGATGTCGACATTTTTGCTCCAACATTGAATGTTTTTAAAAAACAGTTATTCTCGTCCTCAACCGAACGCCCTGTATAACTCTTTCTTTTTGAGGGCAAGTATGAATGATAGGAATATTAGTGTGTGTGAATGTATGTATGTGTGAGCAATATAGTGATGGATTATTTTTATTATTTGTGTGGGTGGGTACTGCAGTATTACGTTTGTATTATTGTGTGCATCACTTCTGTGTTGCATATTGTTTGCTTTTACTGCATGACGACTCATTCTAGTGTTAAGATTGCTCGTTTTATTTCATTTCCTTATCCCTTATTCTCAATAGTATTTCATTTTATGCAATGTTAATGATTGATTTTAATGTTTTATCTTGTTTCACAAACAGTGCTATAATATATTATTATCTTATCTTTTTTATCATGTTTGGAGTATGTACTTATTTTTATTTTGATTATGGTTGTGTTGAGTATAATTGATTTTAATGTTTTATTTTGTTTCACAAACAGTGCAATAATATATTATTATCTTATCTTTTTTATCATGTTTTAAAGTATTTGTTTTATGGTTTTATTGAGTCATTTTAATTATTTGCTGTTTCTTTTTATGTGATTTGTTTGTATTGCTTGTGACACATTTAATCTTGTATTTTGTTATTCTTAGTAATATCAATGGATAAATTTGTATATACCTAATATGTCTTGTAAAAGCAACATTGTTGTTGCGTGGAATTTATTAAATAAATAAAAATAAATAAATAAATTTCCTTTCACTGTTGGAGTTAACGGACACTATTTTAAGATTCTTTTAACCATAGTTGTTAACATCTTCGATGTTTTGGGCAGAAGGTGCTTGGTGCAAAATAAAAATGGAAGAATTATGTAACAACTAATGTCCCTAACAATTCATTACTGATGTTCGATTTTTGAATGGAACAAACCACCACGGGCTTACGACCGTCTTCTACTGTTTTTTTCGAATGCTGGCTTAGTGTGATCACTTTACGTTAACAACGTTCGCCATTAGGTGGTAATGTTTAAGTCTCCGAAACTCCTAATCATGAGAATTCTCGACATGTGTTCAACATGTCGAAAAATCTCATATATGCAACAAATAGACATTTAATAATAATTAATGAAATATTATGATAAAAGTTGGAAATGAAATGGGAAAAAAAATGGAAGAGTTTTGTATAGTTCTATCACAAATCACTAGCCGACTTGTTGAAACCGAGAAATGTAAAATTTACTTACTTACTTCCACCAAATTAATTCCAGTCCAACTAAATTCCATCAATATAGTTCACCAGTATTCTGATAACAATAAAATCATACCATTATTCTTTTGAGGACCGGTATTCATGAAAATGAAAGAAAAGAAAAAAAAAGGCTATTGAAAATTTCGATAAACCTTTTCAAAAGACTACGTACGTTTATCATCGGATATTGCAGTGTGCGTTAAATCCGTACATGGCACAGGTATAATCAATCAAATTGACACTACATTGTTTTGCATTTTATGTACTGAACAAGCTGAAAACCCTGTCAAACCATTGTATAATATTTACTACGTAGGTACTCATCCGAGGAAGACTCGATCACAGCTTGTTCCATTCTTTCGAAGCAGAGTTGAGGGATTGGGATATGATGTAGGAGGAGGTTAAAGAAGCACGCAATTCGGGCGCGGTGGAGGGCTCTTGTTGCCTCCCTATGCCTCTGAATGGGGTCAGACAGGGAGTATTACGTATGTACTAGATGTGGCATTTCCCCCGTAAATGTGGCTTAAATAGGATGACCAGCGGTCTCTTATGTGCAACGTTCTATGTTCGATGAAGGTTTGTCTCTTTCAAATGTCTTCTTTCTGATCCATTTCTTGCTATTTTCGTTATAAGATAACTTTTTACTAACTACTTGTCTTTCCCTTCAACGCCCTTTTTCAACTTGCAAACGAAAATATGACATAAAATTTTGAAAGTTTTGTTTCTAAATTCGCATTTAGTACGGCAAACGTTGTGAACGTAAAACGATCACACTTAGCCAGCCTTCGAAATAGTAATAGAAGACGGTCGTAAGCCCGTAGTGCTAAAAAATACTCTAAAATCGAAGAATTATAATTGATATAAAAAAAAGGAAATGAATATTAGAAGATCATTATAATATGCTACAAAACATATTTATATGAGACAGGGTTGGCTTTAGTAAATGTATATAGGTACTTCAGGTACGCTACACACGCACATTCAGCAACCCTAATAAATTGTTTCATTCCATAATATTAGCAAGGTACGTATCTATATAGGTACCTAATGTTTCCATTTTGTAAAAATACCTAATGTGTTTTTATGATCCAACCCTAAAAATGTGATACTAATGGATTTTTATATTGCAATGGTTCCTACAAAGTCCAGTCATACCGGACGTCCATAATGTACGCTTTCATACTTATATGAAAAAGTGTTTTTTTTATCCCGTTATATATACATTGTGGATTAGGTGCCTAATAATTGTTCTTTACATCAAAATACCCTTATTTTTTAACTACTAGATAACTGGGTAATAGTTACATACATCACCTATATCCTAAGCATAATATATCATTTTCAAGTAACTCACTACCAAAAATTAACCACCTTTAGTTGTATTACATCTGATAGGCTGAAAAATATTGTATGGAAAAATAAAATTGTTATTTTTTCTACTTTTCTCGCAATTTTACCATGTTTTCTTACAGTTTAAACATATACTGAGCTACTTACTTACTTTTCGAGTCCGGACTTCAGACTTTGCCACTCCAGTATGCAGCGACGGATATCGCTTTGTCATTCGCCCTCACAAGGTCCTCCACCCCACAGTCACCTGCATCGACGGGCACGTCAACAAGTACAGGTTGTCTTGCAGCTCCCCACAGTCACAGCTCACGTCGTTATACTCTGAGCTTATATGAATATTTCAAAACCAAAATCGGTTCAGCCGAATCGAATTTGAGCGAGACACTCGCACAGCTAATCATTTTAATATTAGTACGTATAAGATAATCACTTTCTACTCACAACACCTACTTTCAAAGTTGCTTCTTCAAGATAAAGTTTAGTGGAAGGGGTTCAATTAATTGTACTACCGTGAACATCACTTCATCTAATGGCGAGTACAATGTACATGTCTGCGCCGTGAGTGCTAACGTAACGCATACAACGTACCGTATTGCCATAGTACGGACGTGGCTCGCGTGCGCGGAACGATCGTACGTACTATTGAATTTTGGTTCGTTACACGTAACGCATGCAACGTACCGAATTGCCATAGTACGGACGTGGCTCGCGTGCGCGGAACGATCGTACGTACTATTGAATTTTGGTTCGTTGCATGTAACGCAGTGAATTGACGAACGAAGCGTTACCGCTCGCGGGGCAAACGCGTACTCGCCATTAGGTTGCAATTAGTCTAATTATATCAATAAGACCATAGTATACTATTTTTGAAAATAGAATACAAAACAGCACACTTGTTTTATCTAAGCTCACTAGAAAATTGAATAAATATTTTATAATTATGACCACAATAAGCATTTTAATCCACAGGCGGAGTAATCAAGTCCCAGATTACTCCGCCTGTCAGAGTGGCTACTTATTGGAATTTCTTTTTTTTTTCGACAAAACCGATGTAAAGAATATGTAACAACTAATGACTCTAACAATTCATTACTAATGTTCGATTTTTAAATGGAACAAACCACTACGGGCTTACGACCGTTTTCTACTTTTTTTTTTCTTTCCAAATAATATATCATAATTCTTCAAACACATTATTTTCAACTTTGTAATAATATAATACATTAATGTGTACATAATATATAAATACAGATTAAGATAATGGAATTTATCACCCCACTAGACAAATGTTATTCCGAAGGCTGGCTTAGGTTTATTTTTTTACTTTACGTTAACAACGTTCGCCATTAGGTGGTAATGTTTAAGTCCCCGAAACTCCTAATCATGAGAATTCTCAACATGTTCAACATGTCGAAAAATCTCATGTATGCAACAAGTAGATATTTAATCATTAATGAAATATAGAGATAAAAGTTGGAAATTATTGAGAACAAGAGAGCAACCAAATTTATACCGATCTTGCTCCGATTTCATTCCGACGAAAGAACGGATCGTCTATCATCTCATATTTTCCATCTCAACGAAATTGTAATTTATAAAAATATACCCTATTAAAATTACTTTTAGTCGGACGAACCTTCGAAATATTATTATAACGTATAAAATAATATAATAAATTAAAAATTTTATTGGGCCCACACATGATATACATTTTTTAATTCGTTCCTATAATAATAACTCACTCAATAGGTACAATTTTTATGGGTTTCATTTTTATGGCACAGGTCCTTGAACACTTATAAAATGCGGATTGGTCAATCCTTGAACTATAATTTTTAACCGAATTCTCCCATACCGCTCCATCCCATAAATAATATTCCATTTAAATCAAATCTTTTAGGTATAGATACCAATTTCCCTTGGTTGAAATAAGGAGAAAGAAGATAGAGAGAGAAGAAGAAGAAAAAACATTATGCACTTAAGTAATTAAAACAATTTAAAAATTAGGATTTTAAAGTGGCGATAAATTGAGATGGTTTGATCAATGAGAGAGTTCTAGAAGAGCTTGATAGATCGTCTAAGAAGGTAGGGTTGTGTGTGTGTATGAATCTCAAGAAAAAAGGTTGTGGTATCTACTCCCGTTAACATCTGCATAGGTCACATTCTTAAAAGCCCCGAATCTCCTTATTAAATTTAAAGTAGAAGGTTTAATACTTTATTTATTTATTTTATTTATTTATTCATACATAATATTGATAACAGTGATAACAGACAACAAATGGAAATGCTGCCCAAATAGACCAAGCCTGCACTAGGGCAAACATCTTAACAGTTCATAAATGTAAAGGAACATACAAACACGAACCACAGCACAACCACCAACTCAACTACGAACGGTCCACAAACAAAACATAGCCCCACAGTCACAACACCCTTCGGCCCAACAAACACAAATCAACAGTATATAGAAGAAAGAAAAAAAAACACAAAACAAAACTACTTTATGGGACAAAACCCAAGATATCCTGCAAAACTTCCAACTGAATACATGAGACCCAACCAGAGCAGGCACGTTTATATTTTAGAGAAGCAAAAGATTTTGTTTAATCTCTACTGGCATTTTATTAAAAAGCTTAGGCGCAATATATACGAACTGTCGTTGGCCAAATAATATTGTATTCTTAAAAGGAATAGGTATCATAATAATTTAAAGATAACATTATTTGTCTCGTGACTCTACCGCTACCCTGTTGCGACCTCCTCCAATCCCGCTTAACCTTATAGAATTGTAGCAACACCCTCCTTATGTACAAATGTCTCACAGACAAAAATTTCAAATCATTAAACAGTTGAGAGGTCGGAAAACGTCCATGCGACCTGAACATTGTCTTTATAACCCATTTATGTGAGATGTGTAAGACCCTGAGAGTACTACTGTAGCACGCTCCCCAACCTACAATGCCATAACATAGCAGAGATTGGATAATCGCATAGTACACAGATCTATAAGAGGCAGGAAATCGAAAAATCAGATCGGGACCATGAGGTTGACCATCTCACGTCCTTAAACTTCAACCGGTCAGAAAAGGCACCATTAGCCTCGGACGCCTTTGAGCGCAATGGAGAGCTCTTGGTGCCTCCCTATGCCCCTAAGTGGGGTTTAGGGCCCCTGCATTGCGGGTAGGTTTGGGGGGGGGGATCTGCGGCGGGCTTGACTTGTGTGGGGCCGGCTTTTTGGGTTGATTGCTTCGATCGAACTGGATGGTTGGTTTCATGCGGGTTGGGTTTGCTCCGGATTTGTCTCCTTCGGGCTGGCTTGCGGTGTGCGGGGGGCCTTAAAGGGAGAATGAATGAATGAATGACACAGATCTAAGCATTGATTTATTTAGAAAACCTCTAGCACATCTTAGTATATATGATGCTCTTCTGGTTTAACCGGTCCTCACGTACGGAGTCGAAAGCGTTGCCACATTAAAATGGCGCTGGACTAGTCATATTGCCCGCAGCCCAAACGACAAATGGATGAAACGTCTCTTGTGCTGGCGTCCTATAACATCCCAAAGAAACCCCGGACGACCCCAACTTCGATAGAGAAATGACCTAGTGAGGTTTGATGGTGGGACATGAATGCAGAAGGCGGAAGAACATGGAGGAGACCTACGTTCAGGAGTGGACACTTCAAGGCTGAGAAGAAGAAGACGAAGTGCGTGTGGACATAATGGATACAAACTGATGAAAGGAAGGGTGTAAGAAGGCGTGGCTGACCGAGAAGGACGTGGATAGAATACATCGATTCCGTCCTCAAAGAAGGCCAGGTCAGAAGTAAGAGAAATAGGAGCGGTTGTATGAGAAATGGTATGTCAGTTGAATAAGCGATAGAAGTGTGCTTGGAAGAGAGGAGTGGGGTCCGTTCTCTTTGCCTCCCTCCCCTTACGGGATACGGCGTGATGGGTAAAAATAGTGTTAAAATTCAGAACCACTTTTGTGCACAGTCTCTGTTTTAGATTTACATTCTAACAATAATGGTTCTACTTCCTGATTCTTACAGGGTTCGTGATTCCACTCCATACAACTGAACTGGTGATAAAAGCAGCATTTTGCAAATCATTGATGATTTATTAAATACATAGTGTTGTCGCAGAATAGCTTGTTTTTAAAGTCTAAATAATAATATCGAAATATTTCAAGTACAAAAATGTAAAACACAATAAAATAAGGTTTAATTTCAACAAAGTTAATTTTGTGTCATGGGATCTTGATAAAGCCTTACCGTATCAAGTTGTTTGTAACTAGAAGTCGTTTAACTGAAATTGAACCGGAAACTCTACCGGTAGCGCCATTTCCTCACGCACTTCCTGCGACGGAAGGAAGTTATACGTCCTCCGTCTCGGTACTAGCGAAGTATTGATGAAGCGTCTTTTGGAAACTCTCCTTCGACCCTTTCGAAACTTCAAATTTGAAGGGTTGCTCTTAAAGGAACAATAACAATTATTATTAATAACAGCTGTTACAATGAAGAGCGTTTTGTATGTTTTTTCCCTGTTTTATTTTTGAAACGAATATATTATTGTGTGCTAAGTTTTTGTATGACTTTCAACACAATGAAAATCCGAAATGGTCTTTCACTTCCGATGGTCATACAAATCCTTCAGAGCTTTGGCCTCCTGAACAATGTTTTTCCAAGCCATCCTGGCCAACGAACATCCACTGATCTCCCACATCCAGCATTCTAAGCAGTGAGGGACGTTGTCCATCAGCCTCTGTCTTGCTTTTCTCGTTGGTCTTCTACCAATGGGCCTAAAGTCTAGAAGAATCTTTCTGGACCTCTCTAACCCGGACATGCCCGATCCACATCATGGTGGTGGACATCAATAGTTATCCTGTCAAAAAAAAAAACAGGTGGACATCAATAGTTATCCTGTCAAAAAAAAAATACCAAATACATAGAAAAGGGTATGTTAACCGAGTGTATTCTACATTATATAGGTAGGTACTCCTATTTAGATTCCTATTTTGCAGCAATACAGTACATATTGTTCCTTCATTTATTTTGTCCTAAAACAAATCAAACTGGAAAAAATAATGAATTTATGAAAATAACCTATTCCTTTTACGTTGTTAAAAAAATTTAAAATGTGAAAATTGGCTAAATCGGTATAATCAGCGTTTTTTTTTTAAGAACACGCTTTACTGCGAACAAGTTTTGTTCCATATAATAATACGTTTTGTCCAGAAAGTTTTGTTTTGAATCGGATCTTGTTTGACGACTATCTGATTGATTGATTATATAATTGATCGAACTATTACGGGTACATTATTTAAGCGTAAAACTAAAACTTTGTTAGTCGGAGGATTTCAGAGATTTAAAATAGTTTTAAAAGCAATGAAATTAATGTGAATATAAAAAATCATCTACTATTTTGAAAGAGCTCTAAGTTACTGGTCATTTTTGTAAGAAATGGATGGCTTAAGCCGTACTCAACATCTCAACGAATCCCATGATATAGGATTTCATGTTGTTAAAGGCGCCACTTACCATACCAATATGTATCGGAAGCTCAATCCTAAAGCCAACACCAGTTATGGTAATGGTCAAACCAATCAATCAAAACTCCCTTTGAACCCCACTTAGGAGCATAGGGTGGCAACAAGAGCTCTCCATTATGCTCGATCTTAAGCAATGCAGATGACCTTCTCCCACACCATGGCCAACTCCCTCAGCTCTGCCTCTATGAGAGGGTCTTTCACGTCTTCGAGACCCTGCAGGGTTATTCTCGTAGAGCTTGAATTGCAATCTAGTTGAAAAGATATATTAAAAGGCGGCTCGGATAAGGATCGGACCAATCAGAGAGAAAGAGGGAGTGTCTACAATACGATGTAGTCAATCGTGGAATGATATGACACTCCCTCTTTCTCTCTGATTGGTCCGATCCTTATCCGAGCCGCCCTTTAAGATATCTTTTCAACTAGATTGCAATTCAAGCGCTACGAGAATAACCCTGCTGATGGGAGGAATAACAGCGCCCCCCTCGGACAACTGTCATTCAACATCTTTAACACATGTCCCAGCCGTGTCCATCTTAAAGAGAAGTGATTAAGCTGCGCCGGGTGCGCTGGCGTATAGCGTCGGTCATGATGCGGTGGTAGCATCTTATACCCAAGATTATCCTGAGGCACTTTGTTTCAAATGCAGATACTAAGCATAATGTTGTAAAATAAAAGTAAAATATTATCAACATTAAACTTTCAATTCTAGTTTGAAACTTCTTAATGAAACAAATTTAAATGTTTACGAAAAACAGTTGAAGTAAAACATCGCGTGGAAAGAGAGGGGAGGGTAGCTACCCTAGAGTAAGTTTGGTAACAATGTTTGATTGTATTAGGTTTGCCTTCTTTTATTATTTATTCTTTCTGAAAATAATATCTCCAAACAATTGTCTTCAGCTATTTATTTAGCGAGTTTTAAACTCGGCAATATCAAATTACTTTCTAAGACTGCTGGAAGTAATTGGCGGAGATAGTATACTTTCTGTAAATATTTGCTAGAGTATAAAGTTTCAACGGTTTCTCAGCTTCTACATAATATTACCAACGTTCTTTTTCCTAATAAGTAGAACAATAATTGTTAGTTTCTCTTCTGAATTCCGGTTAACAGTGTTTTGGTTTTAAATTTGGAGAGTTAAAATATGATCACTTTACTATTCTTAAATGAGAAAATAACTCACCACGACGTGTTGTTTAAGGCAGTGTTGCTCAAGCCCCCCCCCCTCCCAACTCCCCCTTTCCTTTCCCTAAACACCCACGTGGCTTTTTGTACACCTGAAAACACACATTATTGATCGTCCTAAGCCGTTCTTTTTTTCGATTTAATAATAGTCAGAGTTGAAAATCGCAATTCGCATTAGTAAGTTGTGGCAAATGGTGATACATAGCATTGCAACAGCACGCTTTGAATGCAAAGGATACTTAGGATTAATTATGGCTAGCTCATTTTCACAGTTCATTTTTTTCTGTAAACATCTGCAAGTGTTTCCCTATCAATGCCGTCACTGTTTTCTTAATCGGCAGACATGACGTTTGGAAACATTTCATAAGGTACGGTCATTGACAGCGTACCTGATGATATACATACCTACACGAACATAGCGCGAAAACTTTCAATTTTGTCCAGGAGACGTTAAAATATTAGAATTCCTGCCTTGCATTTTTCTGTTGAGCTCATTTAAATGACCGAATGTGTCCGGCAGATAAACAAGTTTTACCACCCATTCTTTTCTTTTGAACACAGAAGAAAAATTTGAATCACGAGCCTTTAAAAATATTTGGGTCACACCAACAGATGACCACGGCGCACCGTTTACGGTACACTGGTTTAAGGGATAGGCAAAGAAAACGAACCTCCACTCTTTTTTTGAACACGAAGTCCTCTTCTTTCGCTTATTTTTTTTAAATTAATCTGGGGTCATCCAGAGTGAACACAAATGCACTTGTGTCAGCACCAGGATTCGAACCCACTACCTCCAGTCGCAAACTGATACCACTAGACTACCAGCCACCTCAAATACAAGTAATACCTCTCCTTAAGCTTTAGATTGTGATATAGCCTTGAAGACGGCATCGATTCACGTCATTCTGAGTCGTAACGTCTTCTTATATAATATTTTCACTAAGCCTTCTAAATTCTAATTAGATCTATTTTTTCCACATGTCCAAACCATCTCTATCTTTGTCACAACACTAACTTTCATACCACATTCCTTCCTAATCTTCTCGCGAAAATAACTGATAGAACGAAAATTTGGAAGAAAATTATGATAAGATGAATTATTATTTATTCTTCTTTCTGCATATTTGAAAATCAGACTTTTAATAAAACAGATGGTTTTCATGAAATAAAATTCAAATAAAGTATAATTAATAATTTTCATTTAAGGAAATTTCACTGAAATGTTTTTCATTAAATTATTAATTATTCTGTAAGATATTTTTCGTTAAACGATATAAATCTATAAAATGGTTTCCATTACACAATTTTGTCCATAATAATATGATTTTCACTAAACGAATGTCTATGTGATTTTTTTTATCAACCAAGTGTCTCTAAAAGATAGTTTTTACTAAACTTAATTTCTCTATAAGATCGTTTTCATTAAATAAATAATGTCTATGAGACTTTATTCATTGAACAAAATTACTCTATGAAGATGGCTTTCATTTAACAAATAGTCTCTATAATTTTATAATTTTTCAACGTCATATCATTAGATATGACGTATCATAAGATATGGGTCGCATCGCCCGGCCGACAACATCTCTTGGACAACGACCCCATCTCGGTAGTCAACACGACTATTTCACCATCCAATCAAGTCTCAATACTCGGAGCACGAATCGACAAGGCCCTGTCTATGGAACCCCAGATCTCTAAGACAGTAAGATCCGCATTCTATCACATCCGTGAAATACGATCGGTATCGAAAAATCTTACATCCGACAGCGTCAAATCACTAATATCCGCCTTTGTAGTTTCGAGACTTGATTACTGTAACATTCTGTACGTCGGCCTGCCTCAAATACAGTTGAATCGCGTACATATGGCTTTTAACTGCGCTGCAAGGCTTATTTTCCGCGAGGATAAGGGCTGTCACATTACACTTCTGCTGGAGAAACTACACTGGCTGAAAGTACCTACGCGAGAGAATTCAATATAAATTGTGCCTCACGGTATACAAGGCCATAAATGACATGGCACCACGTACACTCACTGAACTCTGCAGCACGAAGGAACCAGCAGCAAGACCTCTACGTTCAGCTATGTTATCTACCAATATGCTAAATGAGATCAACAGGAGCAACAAGTCGAACTTCCACGACAGGGCCTTCAGCGTAGCAGGACCCGTCACCTGGAACCGACTTCCCGAAGAACTAAGAAAGGACCAGCCCATCAGCACATTCAGGAGCAAACTGAAGACATTGCTCTTCCCATAGAGTTTCCCGTGCGCCCTTGAGATGGAAATCCATTAAACGGCGCAGAACAAATCATCCATCATCATCATCATAGATTAGAATCAAGGTGATGATTCATGTCAAAGCAGATTATTTAATAAAGCTCACTTAAACGATGAGTTGGCAAATTGAAAAGTTATCTCATCCATACACATCAATTTCTCATTATTATTTTTGGCTCGTTTTAATCTCAAGCCGTCTATCACGTCTCTATCTCTCGCAAACCAACGAAATTGAGCGTAAAATTCGCAACCTCAAAATTAATTTCCCGTGAAATTTTTTTGAGAAATTACTTAAAAAGTTGTCAAGAAAGTTTATATGTACTTACTTGATTTTTTTTAAAGATGAATTTGGTTCGGGTTATGCGAAAAACATCCGCTTGATTTATTTATATGAAAATTATATTATTTTAATATTTTCTGATCAGTTACTAAGAAGGTATATTAAATTGTAACCATGTAGGCCCTGTTCTAGCTGGTCGCATGATCGTGCGATTGCGATGATTGCATGAACACATTTGTGAACGCACCATGAAAAATTGTGTGTCCTAACTGCCATCGTATGATCGCGCGTTCACTTTCCTTGACAAAGCTAATAAATAAATACGAATGTTAGTAAGTAAGAACTTTTGGCAAGTAGGTGTCGTATTAGTTATCGATACAACAGAGCAACACAAGCGATGAGCGATCATTTCAAACAAGGCACCGATCGGACGATCGAATTTACGTCGCCTGTCTGCCCAGTTAGGGCACGTTCATACAATGGTATATGAGGCCGTCCATTAATCACGTGATGTTTTTTTGCAACTTTTTAGACCCCCCCCCCTCTCCCCTGGTGATATTTGGTGATGTTTCAGGATACCCCCCTCCCTCCCCTGGATAATCACGTGTACTTTTTTAATATAGAATTACGAAACTTATGATTTTAATTTACAACAATTTTTTAAATTTCTGAAAATGCAACTGTTTTTCTTCAAATTCATCAGAAAAGTAGATGCACGTGATGTTCTTACTAGACCCCCCTCCCCCAACGTGATCTTTCGTGATTTTTCTCTAGACCCCCCCCTCCCCCTGTTGGGCTCACGTGATTAATGGACGACCCCTATGTTTGAACCGGGCGTCCGCGTTCATGCGATCATAGCAATCGCACGAGCGTACGATCATGCGACCAACTAGGACAGGGCCTCAGACTAAGTGATAATAAATTAATATATTCGTTTTGATTAATTTTTGCGTAAAATATAAATTTGGATGTTTTACGCAAATCTTCAAACGTCAGAATGAATCTTATATATCACGAATCTTTGACAATCCATTCCCTGAATTCTTTCTCAAATGCACCCTTACAAATTGTCTACCGAGGTAAAGCGGTTGGTTTCCGATCTTAAATAATATAACAATGACTTTCTCAGATTATTTTACTTTAAAGACAGCATTTTTCAACACTTTATGTTTTATTCGTTAATTTAAACTATAAAAAAACTCGTTACCTACACCCCGGGCAAAATTCTTTTAAGCTAAAATAACAATGCAATTTTTAATTAACTTTTGTAATGCATAAAAACTCCTTCTGTGCATACTGCAAAATTAAAATTGTTTTTGTATACGAACTATCTGAAAAAAAGCTATGTACAAAGCGCCGTGTGATATTATCTTTACTAGTGGTCGACCAGTGCTCGAAATTTGATCATAACTTATTTAAATTATAAGTTTGAACAATATTAAGGTTCCATTGTCAAAGACAGAGAGAGCGCTATTTCACAATTTTCTTTGCATAACAATGACATGAATACGTCAAATTTGATTTGTTTATTTTTACAAAGTTTTTTCTATTGTTTGATAAGACAAACAATATTAATTTATTCTCAATTTGACCACAGATAAACAAAAGAATATATGCGTCTGTGTCAATGTCAAAATGACAGAGTGACGTCAGCCTGTCCCCAGAATTTCTTGAATGGATGGCGGCGCTGGATGTCAGACTTTAACGCTGTGACAAAAATTCGATGACTTGCCGAACGATAAATAAATAAATGTAAAATACATCGAAATGTGTGTGAGTATCAAATACATGACGTTACAGTTATGTGTTTTTTATTGATTTAATCTATTTTTGATGCATAATTTTAAAAATATATAAGCATTCGTCACTCCTTCTCTACATAAACTATAAGTGTGCGAAATTTCATACATCTCCGTCCGTGCAATTTCCGTAAAAATGCTCGCAAAGTTTTTCCTTCACGTATTATTACATAGATAATTTACTTGACTAAGTATATTCTGTCTTTGTGTATGCGACTGAATGCCTTATTTAACGGCTGAACTCATTTTAATGAAACTTTGTGTGTGTGATTATGTTAAGATACACAATACAATGTGGTAGAAACAATTTGAGATATACAATTTTATTTTAATTTCACTGAAAAGCGACTGCATTCGATGCATACAAACTAATTGCCCATTGACTCGGATATTTTATTCATAAAACGAGCTCATCGACACGAATAAAAAATCCCGTCCTTTGTGCTTTCGAAGCAGTTAACTCATTTTAGCATTTTCTGATATCAACCTGAAAAGGTTTTGTACTAATATCGTGATAATAGTTTGCTTGGTTGTGAGGGAAAAGGTTTTATGTCCTAAAAAAGCTCCATTCATGTTCAGAAGGAGCTTTCGAAATTCTCGGCGTTTCAGCTGCCGGGTCACACAAGAAGATGGGCAGACCTGCGTGGACAGAAAATGTTTGCCCTCAAAAGAGAGCATAGATAAGGACAGTTCTCGTGGCTTAAAACAATATAAAATATAACAATTAAATTGATCGTACTATTTCGCAGAGATTTATGAACGTTTGATTGATTTCCAATCCAATCCAAACTCCCTTTAGACCCCACTTAGGGGCATAGGGAGGCAACAAGAGCTCTCCATTGCGCTCGATCCTGCGCAACGTTAATGACCTCCTCCCACACCATGTCCAGATTCCTCAGCTCTGCCTCGAAGGAGCGGAACACAGTATGAGAGGGTGTTCCTCGTCTCCGGGACCCTGATGGGAGGAAAAACAGCGCTCTCCTCGGCCAACTGTCATTCGGCATCCTTAACACATGTCCCAGCCAAGTCCATCTCCTCCACATAATAGTAGAGGTGATGGGCTCACGCTGGGTGCGCCGGCGTATAGCGTCGTTCGTGATGCGGTGGTACCATCTTATACCCAAAATTCTCCTGAGGCACTTCGTTTCGAATGCAGATACTTTTTGTGCCTGGGCCAGAGTCAGGTGCCAGGACTCACACCCATACAGGAGAATGGGCAACACACACGCATCAAACAGTTTACATTTCGTCTCGACACTAAACGCCGACGCCTTCCATATCTTGGTCATGTTGTTGAAGGCGCCACTTGCCATACCGATACGTATCGGGAGCTCAGCCCCGAGGTCACCAGTGGTGGTAATGGTTGCTCCCAGGTACTTAAATTTATCCACCCGGGAGACCTGGTGACCATCGATGGTTATCGGTAGCTGTTTATCGGGGCAGGCATTATTTGCCATGAGCTCCGTTTTACTGGCATTGACTCGAAGGCCGAGGCGTGCTGTTTCGTCGCAGAGTCTTGAAACACTGCGCTGTAATTCCTCCACTGTCGTACTGAACAACGCTAGGTCGTCCGCGTACTCCAGATCGCACAGTTCGCCCATTAGACCATCTCTCTGTGTTATCGGTATACCTCTTGCTCCTTGCATGGACTTTCTCAACAGGAAGTCCATGACAATTATGAATATAAAAGGAGCCAGTACGCAGCCCTGTCTGACTCCCGTGGTGATCCTAAAAGCTTCAGTAGGACCACCTGGCGTTTTCACGCTACACTCGGACTCTTCGTACAGGGACTGCACCATTTTAACTATCTTCGGAGGTATACCGTACAGAGCTAAAATTTTCCATATCGATGGTCTATGTGGGCTGTCGAAGGCCTTTTCAAAATCTATAAAGCAACAAGCGACTGGAGAGTTAAACTCCTTGCACTGCTGAAAGATGCACCTGGCACAGAAAATTGGGTCCGTGCAGGACCTTCCAGGTACAAAGCCGCATTGTTGCTCTCTCAGGACAGCCATGACAGGCCCCCGAATGCGGTGTAGTAATATCTGAGATAATACCTTACCGGGAACACTCAGCAGAGTAATTCCACGGTAGTTTCCGCATTCAAGGGGGTCCCCCTTTTTAAATATTGCGACGATGGATCCATTCCGCCAATCTTTTGGGCACCTCTCCTCTTCCCACGCCAATTTAAATATATCTAATAGTGGTTGGCCAAGGGTGTCTATGCCTTGTTTGAGGAGCTCTGCGTGAATTCCATCGTCTCCTGGCGCTTTGTTGTTCTTAAGTCTCATCACGGCCAGCACCATCTCACTGTATGTCGGCGGGTCCTCACATATCCCAGTTGCCTGAGGTATATTCAGACCAGCCAACTCCTCCTCAAAGTTGTAAGGTGAGGAGGGCTCGGGACGGTTTAATATTGACTCAAAGTACTCCCTCCATCTCCCTTTAATCAGTTCGGGGGCAGTGACAGTGGCTCCACGAGAGTCTCGTATTGCCGTCACGGGTCTTTTTTGACCCCTGCCCCCGACCTCCCGGGTGATTTCGAAAAGTGTCCTTGAGTCATTTCCGAGTGCAGCAGACTGCGCTCGCCGTATCTGAGAGTCCAGGTGTCTTCTCTTATCTGTTCGTACAGAGTGCTTCACCTTGCGGCTCAGCTCTCTGTACTCAGACACCAAAGCAGCCAGTTTTTGAGGGTCTTAGCCTTCTGGCGATCTTCGATGAGGCTCCAGGACCCATCGGACATCCATATTGGCCTCTTTTTGCTCTTATAGCCGACAGAAGAACGTGCGGATTCCATAACGGCGTCACGGAAGCTATTCCAAGCTGTCTCAATCGGAACAGCTCCGTGTGAATCCTGCAAGGGGGCAAACCTGGTGCGTAACTCAGCCTCGTACGTATGACGACACTGAGCACTCTCTAACCTGCGTATGTCCAGCGGGCGAGAGGCAGACAGCCCCTGCTGGAAATGGGTAAATCTGAATCTCAACGAACCCACAAGGAGTTCGTGATCAGTATCCATGTCTGCCCCTCGGTAGGTGCGGACATCACGCAGGTCAGTTCGGTTGCTGGCCCTTACCAGAAGATGGTCAATCTGGTTTTTTGTTCTCCTGTCAGGCGAGGTCCAAGTATATTTATGGATATCCTTGTGGGGGAACTAAGTTCCCCCTATTAAGAGTCCATGGAGTGTGGCGAAACCAATCAGACGGCTTCCATTATCATTTATCACTCCCATGCCATGCCTACCCATGACGCCTGGTCCATACTGGGGGTCACTGCCAACCTTGGCATTAAAATCCCCCAGTACTATTAAGCGGTGGCGCCTTGGGACATGGGACACAACTGCATCCAGACTGTCATAAAAACAGTCCTTGGCAGCCGCATCCCCATCCTCAGTGGGAGCATAGCATAGGAGGACCGTCAGTGTTTCGCCTGTCATCTTGAAGGACGCACTCATCAGGCGGTCAGAAACAGGTCCCCAACCAAGAAGGCGAGAGAAGGCATATTTACTTAAAAGTAGAGCGACGCCACGCATCCGTGCAGTTCGGTGACCAGAGTGCAGCATGACATAATTGCCAGCATCACTCTGCCCCGTCCCTGGGATGCGTGCCTCGCTCAGCCCCAGGATATCCAGTCCATATTCTCCCGCCAACTTGGCAGCAACAAGCTCCCCGCCCGCCCTCAAAGTGCGGACATTCAGGGTCCCGATTAATTTGATTGATTTAAATTGAATTAATTTGGTTGTAAAATATGAAATTATATAACAGAAATTATTATTTGATTGGAGAAAAATCTTCTCTATAGAATTATGTAAAAAACGAATCAATGCATTATATTAAACGTTTGTCCTTGCAATACGCTACATATTTATATTTTTGTTGGTAAGTTAAATGCTTCCATAAAATCCAAGATAGTCTCAAAGAAGACATATGCCACAAATTGTCCTTGATTCACTGTTTCGAAAAGATGACTGACTGTCTATCCTCCATTCTTGAAAACCCTTTCTCCATTTCTACTAAGGGTATGCCAGATCTAGATGAATGAAAGAATTGGATGCTGTGCCACTTTATATCGAACATTTGTCACAAGAATCTATTCTCAGTACTAAGGAGTTTCCTTTGTTGAGCCTTCTTCAAGTATTATCTAACAACAGAATTTATGACTCTAAAAATTCATTACTGATGTTCGATTTTTTAATGGAACAAACCACCACGTTCTTACGACCGTCTTCAACTGTTGTTTCGAAGGCTGGCTTAGTGTGATCACTTAACGTTAACAACGTTCGCCATTAGGTGGTAATGTTTGAGTCTCCGAAACTCCTAATCATGAGAATTCTCGACATGTCGAAAAATCTCATATATATAACAAATAGATATTTGATAATAATTAATGAAATATAGAGATAAAAGTTGGAAATTATTGAGAACAAGAGAGCGCCTGGATTCACATCCATTTGATTAGGCTGACATAATACACGCATTAAAGAGGCGATACTTCGTTTTAGCGGAGAAATTAGTGGATTCCATAATTTTCCTCATGTTACTAAAAGACGAACTCGTCAACGCAATTTTACACTTTTTGCGACTCACTTCCTTTTCCCTCTGAGCGCTTGAACCTATCACGCTTCGGGTCCCCCAACTTGGCCAACTACACAGGAATAACTTTCAATTTCCAATTACATTCAAGTAAATTAAATTTACTTTGAGTTTAAATTAACGTAAGATTATTCAAAATGGTAATTCCACACGTGGCACTATTTGTATAGCTAGGTATGCTTGTTACTCGGGAACACGAATAATATTTAGTTGTGTATCAGGAATTTTGTGTGGTTAATACATGGTTTTATACATATGTAATATTATGAGAGTGAGACATCAACAAAAATGGATATAATCATATCCTGGCGCCAAATACATGACAGCGGTCGCAGTCTTTAAATTTGGTTGCTCTCTTGTTCTCAATAATTTCCAACTTTTATTTAATTAATTATTATTCAGTATCTATTTGTTGCATACATGAGATTTTTCGACATGTTGAACATGTCGAGGATTCTCATGATTAGGAGTTTCGGAGACTCAAACATACCACCTAATGGCGAACGTTGTTAACGTAAAGTGATCACACTAAGCCAGCCTTCGAAACAACAGTAGAGACGGTCGTAAGCCCGTGGCGGTTTGTTCCATTCAACAATGGAACATCAGTAATGAATTTTTAGAGTCATTAGTTGTAGGATAATATGTAATTGAGTTATGAATTTTTACAAATGTAGGTTTATGAAGTTGTGAAAGTTCGAGTTGACTAAATTTTAAAATAATTAAGTGTACAATGTACATATTATTATCTATAAAAAACTTGCAACCTTGAATGCGCAACGCACATAATGTTTTCTTATTCCATAGTAATTGAGATATTTTTATTTTTTTATTTAATCTGGTCTCGAAAGCTAGAAACACAATTTGATTGCGTAATTGATAAATAAATGACACTGTTTTATACATAGGTGTCAGTATGGCTGGGGGAAATTAATGCTTGTAGCATTCTCTACCAGACAACCGGTCCCAACCAATCTGAGACAGGATTCCAAACCCGAGTAGAAATTTGAAGTGAAAAAACACATTGAAAATTTCTGACCCAACGGAATCGAACCCGGGACCTTTTGATCTGAGGTAGGAGTCTTGCCATTAGGCCACCTAGGTCGTTATTGACTCCTTGTATTGAAAAAATAAATATTGGGTGATATACGTCCTTGTAAAATTCGTATCACTTACATTATAAGGCGAATTGCTTCATTACCGGTCACTTACATACATCCAAAATAAATAATTATCAGTATGGGAAAAGAAATTGTTGGTTTTTTTTTATTTTCCTTGCACTTATTCCATATTTTTTCACCGTTTAAACCAACCTTGAAATAAAACGTATATTTTGAAACTAAAATCAACAAAATGGATCCAGCCTATTCATGGTTTTACCGGAACACATGTACAGAGCATTTTTAGATAGGTAAGTAGGTATATCAGATTATTAGAGACGCAATAGTGTGTTTCTATCATACGCAATGCTTGTGTTGAAAATTAAATATGGTTATCAAATACCGATCTTCAGTAAGAAAGTTGGCAAATTAACCGTTGGGGCACCAACAACCATTGCAAAAGATCAACAATAACGTACGAAAAGATTACTCCTGAAAATATACAACTTTTATAGCACATCTTGCATGACAGGGATGAAATGTCATTTAAATTGATGTTTTAACGCTTATGCAAAAAAATAAAAGTATTACAGTTGGAGCTCTCTTTGCCTCCCTGTACCCCGAAATAAAGGCCGTTAACATTAGGAATTTCACATAAAATTTGTACCATTCCATAAATATAGGGTGCTAATGTATTGTAGTTAAGACTCAAACCATGTGAGAGTGAAATAGGTACAAAACTTGCGTAGGTAGGTAGGTAGGTTCATATAATATAATTATTAAAGTATTTTTTTACCCTTCGATTGAAGAGTGAAATTGAATCAAGTGTGAGATGAAACATTGGATGTACCAATCAAGATACATGCAGTTTTTTCCATGTGAGTGGCAGACTATAAGTTTTCTTTTTTAAAAACATAATAAGTTTCATTCTTTTCACTTTTTATGAATTGTGAAAGTGACCTTCTTCTTTTTCTGTGTGTATGTCAGTTATAGAGGTCTGTTAAGCAATGGGAAGCTAGACTAGAACCTGTTTAATTACCTACCAATCAAACCTGACAATCGTAATCAAAAACGTAAAGCAAAACGGTTTTAAGATAGTTTATAAATAAAACTGATATAATTATGTACAAAGGTAGATATTTTAAAGTTTTAAATATTGATTTTTTTTTACAAATAATCACAGACAAACTTTTTAGATTTTTATTCCCAATTTAATTATCAAGGTAATTTTGTTTTACTTCAATGAGTTTCGTTTGAAATAAATATCGTTCTATCGATGGCTCGATATATATTTTATTCTAAGAGTTACATATAATCATCACTCATCGCAAAGGAGAAATCTGTTATGGTGAGTGATGACATAATATATTTGATAAAATAATTTAAATGAAACAATTGATTTGTTATTCCACAATATTTATTTACATTTATTTTTTATTGTAAATAAATATTGTGGAATAACAAATCAATTGTTTCATTTAAATTATTTTATTTAAATAATTCCACCAAGAATGCACGTTCAATTCGTTAATTTTATAATATATTTGACTTGAAATAAATAAATAAATAAAAAATCAAATCTCCCATTACAGTAACACCCCACTTAAAGGCATAGGGAGGCAACAACAACTCTCCATTACATACATACATGTTAAACTCATACGAGTTAGGATAGTTTCGTGTTAATACTAAAGCGACTTTAATTACTTTGAGGATGCCGTTGGCAATGTATAATGAACAATTAATTATATTATACACAGAATATTCGCAGGCTAGATGCAAAGACTTGAGGAAAGGATAGATTGAAACTTGTGAAAGATATAGCTTGTTAATTTTTGAAATTTGATAAGCTTTGAATAAGAAAAGATGTCAAAAAAATCAGCGAAAGTCTATTAAGATAAAGTGCTCTTTGGTCGATGATTTAGTTATATTTTTTTCGTTCAATAGAATCGCCATGAATCAAAACACATCGATCCACAAAAACTAGACACACACAGAAAACTGGAAATTAATTGCACATACATTGCTCGAGTGATTTGGTTATTTTTTTGTATATGATTTGAAGTGGTTGGTAGACCAGTGGTATCAGTGGACGACTTTCGTACCTACAACGTATTGGAGGTCGTGGGTTCGAATCTCAGTGCCGCCATTTCCAGTTTCACAACACAAGCTTTGCTTTATGTGAAAGATGTCGAAAGTGTATTTGTGTTCACTTTAGATGAGCTCAGATTCATTTTTACAAATAAAAAATTGAAATGCTTAATTTCTTGTAAACTTATGTATAATATTTACCATCTGCTAACACAATGAATGAAGAACTCTCAAATATCTATATTATATTGATACGTTGAGGAAAAAACTTTGTGACTATTTTTACGATGTTGTTATGTGTGCTGTATGTTGTTGTCTATGTCATGTGAATTTTTATGTATTCCAACTATCAATATACAGTAAAGTATAAATAAATAAATAAAATTGCGCGGAAGGGGGAGTATGAAATTTAGCACACTTATAGTTAATACTGTATAGAGGAGGAGTGGCGATTGCTAATATTTTCTTAAAATATGCATAAAAATAGATTAAATAAAAAAAAACACTATTGTAACGTTATGTATTTGATACTCACACACACTTCCACAGACTACTTATAAACAAAATGGAATTAATAAATACCTTTGTAATATCACGTGTTCGCTAAGAAACAACAACAAAAACCGTACATCTGTCAAACACCAACAATATTTCTATCACTTTTCTCTGTTATTTACTACAAATATCAATATATAATTATCCATCAAAATGTGATAGATAATTAATTATCGACGACAAATACCAAAATACGCTTATCGACGCAAAAAGTCGTAGATAGTGACATTCCATAGAATGTGATAGATAATCCATAGAAATATAGCATGAAATAAATCATCGTGCGATATAAAAATAGGCCCCCTGGTCGACCAATCGTTAAGCTAAATAAGTTGAAACGAGCTTTAATTTCACCCCCTCAAGTTTTCCATCCAGAACGTGTGAAAAGGAGATTGAAAGAAGGAAATTGGCTGGTAGAAGGGTTGGCGGTGCACTAAGACTTCTAATGAGAAATAAGAACGTGTCTCTTAAATCCAAACAGCTGATGCACAATGTAACCCTGATACCATCCATGATGTATGGGAGTGAAACATGGACATGGACGAAAAATCTGGAAGTTGGAATGAATGCTGTGGAAATAAGATCACTGCGTAGGATATGCGGAAAGAGACTGATTGATAAGGGGAGGAATGTGAATATTAGAAAGGAATGGGGTGTGGATGTTAGCGTAGTGACTAGAATGAAAGTTAATAAATTAAGGTGGTTTGGGCATGTAGAGAGAATGAACGAGGAGAGAATGACAAAAAGGATATATAAATCAGAAAGAATGGGTGCACGCAGACGAGGTCGACCTCGAATGACATGGTCCGATCATATCGGTTCAGTCTTAGAGGAGGGCCAAGTCAGGAGCAAAAGGAACAGAAGAGCATGTATGCGGAATGTTATGCGTTTGGAAGAAGCGAAAGAGGTTTGTTTGGATAGGAAAGAATGGAAATCCGTACCCTCTGCCTACCCCCTTCGGGAAACGGCGAGATGGGTAAAAAAAAAAGTTTTCCATCTAAGTATGTGGCTTGTAAACATGTTTTATGTCTTGATCAGAATAACCAAATTTTTTCCAGGTAGTATTTTAGAATGCGCCTCGGTAGATTCCAGTAGTTTAGTAGTTTAGTCTGATTGTACCTTTCCTATCCTGCTTCCAGTACCAGACTAAGTGGATACAATGTTAGTTACAGAGTGGTCGCTGTCGTGGCTGGCAATAGTGGTGCTGTAACCCTCAGTGGCCTCTTGGCTGACACCCAATACCAGCTGACCGTAGCTGCCGTCTGTGCCGGCAGGAAGTACAAGAGTGGACCGGTTGTCTTTCGAACCCTGGGTAAGTACTACACTAGAACCAACACCTTGCTTGAACGCTAATTTCTCACCCTTCATGTAGAACCTTAGACACTTAGAAAACTATTGCACTAGTTATTATTATTTGATTTGTTGTCTTCGTGATTTCGCGGAAAATGTTGTCAATGTTGCGTATTCTTGTCAACTATCTTGACTAAATATACCCAAATTTGATACAAACTTAAAATATTCTTTATTGTGTATGAAACGGTGGTTTACAAATGGGTTAAAGCATAGATAAAAACCACGCTTTTCAGCCAAATATTTATTGGCGAGGGTTACGCTAAAATAATTTTGTTTTCGGTCGGTAATTCGTACCAGGTACGTTTTGCTACTGTTAAATGCATTCCTTCGATACAAAAAGTGTTTTATAAATCTCGTTGACTTCCTATTTTGACCAATTTTTCAAAAGCTTTGCTTCACCTTTTATGCTGATAAGACAATACTTAATAAAAAAAAATCTTTAACTAGTGGGCTTTCGATTACATTTGTTGGTCTTTCAATGACTGCTTAGTTACTTGCAAAAATATATCCAAATTCTAAAGCCTTTACTCTTCAACGCGTTGAAGCTAATGTTTAAAATTTGAAAGTAAATGGGCGCATGGTCACTTTCTTTTCCATTCCAAAATCTCTTGTCTGTCTTGAAACTGTAAAAAATTTAAAGGTTGTCCTCTAAATTACTTTATCGGTTGAAATCCTCTTATTCTAACCTTTAATTACATTTTTTAGTTATTAGCTATCTTTGACTTCCATTCAATATTTATAAAACGAACCCTTTCACAAACAATATTGGATAAATCTTTAAAGTTTTGCTGTATCAAAAGCCTTTCTAGAGTCCATTGCATATTTTCTATTTCTCATCGTTTTGTTTCTTTAAAAAATGCCGCTCAGCAACTTCTTCTTCAATGAGCCGTTCCTATTTTGAATTCAAATTCAAATCCCGAAAATCCTAAGACCTTTTCAGCAGTGCTCAGGGAAATATTTCGTGAACTAAGTTTAAAATAAAATTTTACCAAGAATGCAAAAAATTCACTTTCTTTTGACTATCATTATCAAATTGCGTCAGTCTTCAAAATTGGAACAAAAATCTGTTTCGAATTTCTCTTTTGTTTTTTGTTTACTTGACGTTAACGGTATTAAAAATATATCTTTTGAATCTTTCTTTTTTTTAAGTTTGTTATAAGTTTTCGAACTTTTTCTGTGTGTTTAATACTTTAAGCGAATTTAAGTTTTTTCAAGTAGCTTTCGGTGTTTTTTTGATGTCGGATTTTCAGAAGTTACTTTATATGTTGGTATATTTTTGTTTCAGAGCCTCCCAGAACGTCTCCGCAACAAGATGCTGGTTCCTTGGGAACGGCAGACGCTTCTTCGGTGTTTCCTGGGATTCTTCCGCCACCATCGTCGTCTCCAGGGGATGATGGACCGCAATCGTTTCCAACCGTGAGTATAAAATTCGACATAGTAACAAATTATATTCATCTATTGGTCGATCGATTCTATTATATTATAACAATATAACAAGTATTCTCCAGAAATATTTTTTCTACAGTGGATAAGTAAAATTTACTCAAACGATATAACTAATTTAAAGGACAATCAAACAACTTAAAAACCCTTTGTATGCCTGTAATCGGACAGATTTTGCTGAAGATTGAAAGAAAATAAGACTTCTTTTCTGTATGTCTGGAGAAAACGACAAAAATATACCCGCTGTTCGTTGCACATCTTCCGATAAAAATGCTTGTCCCTCAAATGTCATATAGAATTATAGCATAAGAAAAGTACATAAAGTTAACCAGCAGAACAATAATAATATCATTCATTACAATAGTTCGATATATTTTGTGAGCTTAGTTTTATGGATAGATGATTTGTTTTTATTTGCGTTTGGTTCAGGGTACTAAAACGTGATTTGATCGCCGGCTCTAAAATTAGCCCAAGTTCAAAGCACACTTACTCGTTCTAAATATACCGCACATCAACACATTTTAAGCCAGATATGTCGAAATAACCAAAAATATAGATGTTTTGTTAGTACATTTTAAATAAAGATCAATACAGTCATTGATCTAATCTAATTCGATAATACCTATATCTTCTATAATATAAAAGAAAGTCGAGTGAGTGCGAACACTTATAACTCAAGATCGACTGAACAGATCTTTACCATTTTTGGATTATTACAAAATAACAGAATAATTTAATTAAAATCTAAAAATGGATAGTTAATTATTATAATATTAAAGTAAGCTTGTAACGGATTAACTGACAACAACGCCATCTGTAAAAAAATCCCTTTCAACACAATATTTATTCATCTACTTTGGAGCGATACATAAAACAAATGGTTTTTTTACGCATCACGCCGTTTCCCGAAGGGGGTAGGCAGAGAGTACGGATTTCCATTCTGATTTCCAAACACACCTCTTTCGCTTCTTCCAAATGCATAACATTCCGCATACATGTTCTTCTATTCCTTTTGCTCCTGACTTGGCCCTCCTCTAAGACTGAAACGATATGATCGGACCACGTCATTCGAGGTCGGCCTCGTCTGCGTGCACCCATTCTTTCAGATTTATATATCCTTTTTGTCATTCTCTCCTCGTTCATTCTCTCTACATGCCCAAACCACCTTAATTTATTAATTTTCATTCTAGTCACTACGCTAACATTCACTCCACATCCTTTCTAATATTCTCATTCCTCACCTAATCAATCAGTGTCTTTCCGCATATCCATTCCAACTTCCAGATGTTTCGTCCATGTCCATTGTCCATGTTTCACTCCAATACATCATGGGTGGTATCAGGATTGCATTGTGCATCAGCTGTTTGGATTTAAGAGATACGTTCAAGATACAAATAGAATTGTTTTCAAAATTTAAAAATAAATAGTTTGAGGTAAGTACCCACACGTTTATTATTTTTGGTTATTTGATTAACAATATAGTTGGACACCAAAAAATTTTGAATTTGAATTAAGTTTGGAACAGGTTTTTGTTTTATTTTATTTTCATCAAACTGAAAAAATAAATAAAGAGAGGTTAACACGGTTTGTGTTTGAAATTGATTATTGGAAATTTGTTTTTTATTTTTGGAAAAACAGAGTGGAAAATGTAGTTCGTGGCATATAATGCCCTGTATGGATAATTTGTTTTGTTGGTAAGAATTTATTGTCCAAATGTTCATAATATTTCAGTGCGTATAGTACACTTCACTTTTTTTTATCACATTAGTTTTTTTTTTGTACTTTTTTTTAACAGTACTAAACATACATTAGGAGAGTTTTTTTTTTATAATGAAGATTGGACATATCGCTCGAAAAAAAATACATAAAAAACCTGCGTACCTATTTAATGTCAATAATAATTGTCAGGTAAAAAAATAATTTTGTTGTAATATAATTTTTCATAGATGGCGTTGACTTTGCAGGAAATCCGTTCCATACTAACTTTAATATCATATTTTACATTATTTCTAATGCATTTTTCAACATTTTATTTGAGAGTGCCCGATAATAATGTTGATGACTTTGTATGAAAATTTCTAAAACGCTGGAAACGGTGGAGTAAGTGGGATGGGCTACTGTAAGAGCGACAATTACATATGCGAGAATGAGAGGGAACTATGATCAAGTGCAGTAAACAATAATTTTGTTGTTATGGCGTCGCAGGAAATCCGTTCCATACATACTTTAATATTATATTTTACATTATTTATTATGCATTTTTCAACTTTTATTAGTTATTATGTTGTCCGGAGTGGAGAAGAATCCAATTAATCAAACATCGGATGAATCTGTACAGCCAATCTCGAGTTATAAGTGTTCGCACTTAACCGCCTTTCATTTATAATTAGAGATAGATATACAGTATTTATGTACTCAATATAATCAGAGACAAATTGGTTATTGCCTACATAATAATATGTACTTTAATGCAGAGACATATTGAAATGTGGTGACTAAAATAGATATTATTCCAAATTTTTCAACCTATAGAAACACCTTTGACCGTATTAAATTACGATAGTGAAAAAGAAAGCACATTTTCAGCACGTTATGTTATTCAAACAAACAAAAAAAAACAATATATTCACCCCTTATAGATTTCAAATTCATCAGGGGCTGTTACCAGTGAACTCATATTCGTGTAGGGTAGGTTATAAAAAGCTGTTTGTTATGTACAGAAACGTATATATATCTGCAGTAATAAAATTCGATACAATTAACAGGAAGTATAATATATCTACTACCTATGTATGATGGCGTAATAACATATCTGTGTATTTATTTTATTTTTATTTTATTTATTTAAAACAACATAAATCAATACATACACAACAATATGAGAATGGACAAATTTAAATTATAATCAAAATATAATTATATTATTATTCCTCCTTATAGAGACAAGTCTCGTGTAAAGGAGGAGTTTCACTGAGAATTTTAGATTAAGCACTTAACTCACAGGAATAAACACACACGTAAATAATACTATACACATTCGATTTTTTTTTTTGTTTGTTTTTTTTTTTTTTTTTTATAGATATTGTATAGATATTGTATATTTTCATTTTTAATGTAGGCACTTAGTTTATTTCGAACGGTTAAGAATAACGTGTAAGGTGGTCGGAGAATCTTTTTAAAACTGTGGTCTAAACACCAGATGGCTCACTTTTTACAATAAAAAAGAGTCAATCATAAAATATCAAATTTTCTTAATCTGGCGTAGATATTCGATAAACAAATACTGACCCAATCGGGAATAGAACCTGTGACCTGGGATTATTTGTGAATTTGGTGGTTCGACAATAGTTTCGGCATTGTTTTAACGTAATTCACACTACTTTGTGAAAAAATTGAAATATATTTGATCCATCTGTCATTACCACTTCTCTGCTGGACATTTTGTACTAATATCAACACTCCACAGGTCTCCATCGTCACAAACAAGAGTGTTATTTTGTACATCAAAAGTTGACTGCCGCGGAGTATGCATGTTCGAGATGTAATTATCAAGCGCGCTAGTTCATCGCTGTATTTGTAATTGAATTATTGGACACAATTCTCACCCAGTCCGTAATAAGTGTAAAATAGTGAAACTTTGTTTTTTTCCCAATCGTAGTAGGATCGTTTTTTTAAAACCCTGGGAAGCCATTTCGTTGAAAGAAAATTGTTTTGATTTGTGGTATTTTTAATTGCTCCCTCCATTCAAGTGAGAGATTCCGTCACATGGCCGCACCTATAGAAGGTAATGTTACCTATTCCAGTACACAGGCACAGTGTAGGTACGTTTATCTGCCCCTCAGGGACCGCGCCGGCCGAACTATTTTCATTAAATAATGTACAATTGGAGTATTTTATTTTGTTTTGCTTCCACATAATAATTCCTCGTGTTTGTGTTGCGTACAAATCAACCTTGAAGCGCCCAAATAAATACATTCTAAAGACTGGCATACACACGCATTCTTAAGCACAGCTCACAAACACTTATTTGGAATATCGTATCTACATATTTCTTGTGTTCAGATTATATTTTTACGCAAAACAATAAAAAACCAGAAAAGGATTCATATCTCTTTTTATTCACTTTTTGCGTTTTAATTTATATTAAAACACGTTTAAAAAATAATATATTTAAATGTAAAAAAAATCTCTCAATGCTTGAAAGGAAGTCTATCAATAATATGCGCACCAATGTTTTGAAAATGCATGGTTTTTAGATAGGTAAATAAAAATTGTGTTGCTTTAGATTTTTTCACAGATGGCGTTGTTGTAGGGAAATTGGTTCCATACAAACTTTAATATTCTATTTTATAATATTTGTTATCCATTAATCGATTTTTATTAGTTATTCTGTTTTCCGGAGCGGAGATAAATCCACTAAACCAAGCATTATAAAAATCTGTTCAGCCGTTCTAGAGTAATAAGTGTTCCAACTAGCCCGACTTTCTTTTATATCTTTAGATGTAGAGATCTCGCAGAATATATAAAAAAATACACTTCAATCATACAACTAAAACAATTTGATAATCAAATAGGCAAACCTACCCTTTCATAATCAAGCGTCTAGAAACTATTTTAGCACCCTTGTTTTGGGGTTGAATTTTTTAATATGATTATCTTAATGTGTAAACTAGAAGTGTAATAGAGATAATATTATGAAGGTGACTTTGCGTGTGGAATAGGGTAGTTTTTTTTAGAACAAAAAATATGAGTATATTTTGATACCGTTAATTATGAACATATCTGTTTCAGTGTATGAAAGTTAGACTATAATTTACTTGATATACAAAAACGTAGAATATCAATCTTTCAAACGAAAGGTTACGCTCACCTAATATTACATGTACCTACGTGAAGCAAAAACTTTTTACCCCTTTTTACGAAAATTTCGCAGACAGATGCGTATAATATTTCGCACACTTATAGCTGTTCATATAGAGAAGTAGTGGCAAAATAAATGCTATTATATTTTTTTAAATTATACATTAAAAATTTTGTGGCTCTCTTGTTCTCAATAATTTCCAACTTTAATGTTTATATTTCATTAATTATTATGAAATATCTATTTGTTGTACACATGGGATTTTTGACATGTTGAACATGTCTTTTTTTTTGAAGATTTCGATTTCTCATGATTAGGAGATTCAGAGACTTAAACATTACCACCTAATGGCGAACGTTGTTAAAGTAAAGTGATCACGCTAAGCCAGCCTTCAAAATAGCAGTAGAAGACGGTCGTAAGCCCGTAGTGGTTTGTTTCATTTAAAAATCTAACAACAGTAATGAATTGTTAGAGTCTAAGTTGTTATATAGGTACATAAAAAATAGATTAAATCTATAAAAAATATTACAAACACTACTGTAATGTTATGTGTTTGATACTCGCACACACAACTTGTAAGGCCCATGTGTGTATTTGATTCTCACTCACACACACTATTTATAAAGATACAAAAAATATAGAAACCCGTGGGTGTACCAAATGAAACACAATAAAATTAGTCAAGAAAATATGAGTTGTATAATGAGAATCTCACTTAAATTTTAATTGAAATCTCGAACTTTTTAAGCTGTGGTACATTTCGTACTGAGTTAATTAAGAAAAATGTCGAGTTTCGCAAAACCTTGAGCCGGGAATTAAAAATTCGCGAAGTGTGTCTTATAAATATTTAATCCCGCGTTGATGAACCTTCTGAAATCTCTTCCGTCTGAAGGCTCCCAGCTGCCTTATCCCTGAATCGGGGAAATTAAGAAAGAAACGTAACCCCTCAGAACTACCCTTGCCTCTTAAGCCCCACGTTTATTATACGATTATATTAAAATAATGATCCTCATATTATTATTATGAAATGCATCCCTCAATTTATTTCTTCCGTTCTGCAGTTCCGATATCCAGGCATCGAGCTCTTTAGCCACAATGATCTAGAAAATTTGTATAAGCAAGCTATAGCGCAAGGCCTGAAAGACATTACGCCCGATTCTATTTCAATTTTAGTGTGTAGTAACTAAATGAAATAAGAACGTTACTATTTAGACTTGTATTCAAACAAGCTGACCCGTCATACTTCGTTCAACCCCTTTGTACCTACGTTAATTCTTTCATCTGCTTATTTTGTGAAACATCATGGTAAAAAAAAATATTCGTTCATCAAACAAACAAACAAAAATACCTAAATAGGCACTTCCAATGACAAACGGCATAACCTCGCAACATAGCATAATCAAACCTTCTTATTCACTTTTCGCGTTCCAATCTAATACAAATTAAATCATTCATCTCTTTTTATTCACTTTCTGCGTTTTAATTTATACAAAAATATGCTTAAAATATGATTGAATGTTAACCTTTAAGTATGGACGTTATTTTTATTTTACACTCTCTTGGACACGGAGTCACACAGGCTCCTATATTCACAACCAACTTTTCTTCGGAAAATTATTATGAATTGCATTAAAATTGTATATATGTCAAAATATAACTTTCTAACAATGTATATATTTAATAAACATTTATCAAAAAATATAAGAAAATATAAAAAATTTAACAAATATGGCACTTTTTAGGCTATTCGGTCATAGGTTATGTTTTTAACAATCTAATGTGTATAAAACTACTTGTAGATAAAAATTAATATTTGTACCTTAATTTCTAATATATGAGAAACAAAAATACACATAAAAGTCAAAATATCTAGTAACAAACAAAAAAAATTTGACAACACGTACGTACATGTTGTTAATTTTAATTGCAGTCACGGCATAGCGGATGAGAACATTGCAGGCTGATCTTGAACATCACCTATGTCTTCTTCGTCACTGTCTTGACGCTGTATAAATTCAGTCTGATATAAAAAAACTCGTATACTCAATAGTCTCCTGATTGTCCGATTGATCTGAAGCTAACAGCAACTTGGTCAATTCTTCCTCAAAATATAGGGTGGTTTGGTATGAGAACAATAATTTCCCTTAGCATATTCTGCCATTTTGCACAAAAATCACATACAAAAATAAAATCTGACTATAATTATTTTGTATGACAGCTATAATGGACATGGAGTCACACAGGCTCCGGTCAAATTTTCGATCTATATAACTTACCTACCATGCAACCCACGATATGTCTTTTATGTTTGCGGGTCATCTCACTACTAAAACTGAAGCTACTGAGCAGCTGGGTCCAGTGGCGTACCGAGGGGGGGGGGGCGGAGGGGCGGCCCGCCCCGGGCGCCCATATTTGGAGGGCGGCAAAACTTGCTTACGCTATACTAAATACGACCAAATTGATAAAATGTGATTTTTTTTATTAAATAAAACATGTGATTCTATTGTTTTATTAAAAAAATCTGCGGTAGATAAATTTGTGGGTCAGAAGTTACCTACTGACATTTTTATCGAAATTCAGGTTTTATTTTATTTTATACATCAAATGATTTGAAATTTTACGGTGCATCTGAAAATCAACTTCTCGTGTGTAAAAAAAATATGACTCAACAATTTTTCCTTAAGTAGGTATATTTTGATTTTTATAATATGGTGGTCTACTTATTTTTTTACTATTTTCTTGTAAAATATTTATTTTTTTCATATTGGACAGTTTTTTCGGACCTCGGATTTCAATCACGAGGTCCCGGGTTCGATTCCCGGTCGTGTCAGAGTTTTTCAACCGGTCCCGTCCAATCTGAGACAACCTGTGCGGGACCGGTTGACTGAAAAAATTGCCTCAGGTAATGAGTTCCGTCGTCTACATTGACACCTTTGTGTAGAAAAGTGTTATATTTTTTTTTCAACTTATATACCTACCTTATGGGGGGGGGGGGGGCGCCGCCAAATTCCCGCCCCGGGCGCCGAAAGCCCACGGTACGCCGCTGGCTGGGTCCCAAGGAGAGGGGGGAAGTGTACGAAAAGAAGAAACCCAAACTATCGTGGAGTCTGTGAGACTACATGTCCATACTTGAAGGTTAAAAAAAATATTTGAAAGAAATTCTATCATTAATCTTCGTACCGGTGTAGTAAATTAATGATTGTCTCACTCACTGTGGGGCTAGTACGAGTTTAATCGAAAGCTAATTGCACGCTAATAAGCGCTTATTAGCGTGCAAATAGTGTTCTAAAATCAAACGATCGAATCATTCGATCATTTTTGTATGGAAATTTTTCGAAACTCTTTCGATGATCGTTTCGATATTCGATCATCGAAAGAACTTATACTAGTGGTACTGGTACAGAAATTTAGTTTTTCTGAATTTTTATCCAAATCCAAACTCCCTTAAGACCCCACTTAGGGGCATAGGGAGGCAAAAAGAGCTCTCCATTGCTCTCGATCTTGCGCAATGTTTATGACCTCCTCCCACACCATGTCCATTTCCAAGTGAATTTTTATAGGTAGCTTAATTTGAGATTGAAAAAAAACATTCTTTTATGGTTAATTGCTAAAATAAAAAATATTAAGAGGCTAACTAACAGGTATAACTTTGGGTTACTTAAACCAAATTTGTTAACGTTAAGAGGTCACACTAAGCTAACCTCCAAAACAGCCGTAGGAGACGGCTGTAAGTCCGCAGTGGTTCAAATTTTATAAAATTTACCTCTTTTAATCGAACACTAATTGATTTATTGATTGGCATAAAATAATTGGTTCTATAATATCCAGTCCTGGTACCTAAACGGCACAAGGATTCATTTCTATAGGTAATATAAAAGAATTTCGGATTCTTGTGACCTTTTCAGGACTAGATCTTAAAGAAAAAATAACAACTAATGACTCTAACAATTCATTACTAATGTTCGATTTTTAAATGGAACAAACCACTACGGGCTTACGACCGTCTTCTACTGTTATTTCGAAGGCTGGCTTAGTGTGATCACTTTACGTTAACAACGTTCGCCATTAGGTGGTAATGTTTGTCTCCGAAACTCCTAATCATGAGAATTCTCAACATGTTCAACATGTCGAAAAATCTCATGTATGCAACAAGTAGAAATTTAATAAAAAAATGGAAAATAGAGATAAAAGTTGGAAATTGTTGAGAACAAGAGAGCAACCAAATTTAAAGACTGCGACTGCTGTCATGTATTTGGCGCCAAGATATGACTATATCCATTTTTGTTAATGTCTCATATTTATTGCCTATTGGCTTTGTTGGTGCACAACGTTCTAATTATGTTTAGATTCTTGTGACCTTTTCAGGACTAGATCTTAAAGAAAAAATAACAACTAATGACTCTAACAATTCATTACTAATGTTCGATTTTTAAATGGAACAAACCACTACGGGCTCACGACCGTCTTCTACTGTTATTTCGAAGGCTGGCTTAGTGTGATCACTTTACGTTAACAACGTTCGCCAAATTTATTAAAAATTTATTATTAATTTTTTAATTTTGATGATTCATCAAAATAAATTATCTTAAATGGAATATACATTTTATCATATAAAATGTATTTAAAAAATACATTTTATCTATTTTTTTGCAAATTTTGGTGACGGGCTGGAGACAATCTCTCCAAAATCTCGTTGAAGGTTATTCCAGGGTGGTCAAAGATAAACTACTTTCGTTAACAAATTATAAAAAAGCTTGAAAAAAGTACCATAAAAATTTTTCGTACGCATCAATATTAAATTTTTAATTTCAAAGGTTGTCACATTACCGCCATCTGTGGAAACATAGGGAAAACATTAATTTATAGAATCTTTCTACCAAAAAATCAATCTACCAGACATCTCCCTATTTCCCCAACAGATGGCGGTAATGTCCCCAACAGAAAATCCGTTCCATACTAACTTTAATATTATATTTTTTATAATTTATTATGCATTTATTCAACTTTTTATTAGTTATTCTGTTATCCGGAGCGGAGAAGAATCCAATAAATCAAACATCGGAAGAATCTGTTGAGCCGATCTCGAGTTATTAGTGTTCGCACTCACCCCACTTTCATTTAAGTATATGTAGGTATATTAGAGATGAAGTACCTACCAAATTTCGCCAAAAGTAAAAATATCTCTTTTGATAACTTCATTGTTTGCTTCACCTTCGATATTATTTTCAGGCGACATTTGTCACGTAGCGATGTTCCCCGGATCCCGTGTTCTTTAAATCCCGTATATTAACAAACTTACGGGAAAGACTTCACCCAAGTTCCCCATATTCTTATTTTTACGATGTCATTATAAGAGAGATTATTATTCGAGATAAAAATGTGATATTATATCAAAATGATGAACGCCTCTTTACCGTCCGATATTTCATTAGAAGAATTTTATTAAATCTACATAATATTTCAGAAATGTTTGTTTTTTTATTTGCCTTTGACAATACTTTTACCTTATATGTGAACATCACGCTCAAAATACAAATGCTACGTCAGATGTTAATATGCCCAGAGCCGTACAAAATGCTGGAGAAGGTTCTTAAATACAATTTGCTGCATTAACTTTAATATATTTAGAGCTATTTAAAAAAATCAATTTTTTTAGGATCTTTATACAAATTTCTCAAAAAGACAGTAAGTCATCTTTTGGAAACAAAATTACTCATGTAAACGTTGAATGGAATCTTGGTATTACGGTATGAAAATGTAATAAAATAATTGTAGATTGATTTGTTATACATATAAATGTTATTCAAATCTTATTATTCCCAATAAATAAAGATTTAATGAAAAAAATTGCAGTTTGATTTTGAAGTTTGACAGGTACAAATGAGTGGCTCAGAGCCAAAGGTGCCTATCCAACATTTAATTTGTATTGAGATAATCAGAGGTAAAGTTAAATGAAAATTAAAAAAAAACTCAATACAATTAAGTCACGTATTTTATTTAAACACGTTAATAACATTAACAAAAATTACGTATAGCGTTATAAATTTAAAATGTATTGCCTGAAAATTATAAATAAACCACTTTGATTATTGTAGGCACTTCTGGCTTCACACTATATTGCTAAACCAAAACGAAATATATGATGATGGGCACTTTTGGCCCATCTTAGCCCTTCTTCGGAGTGGATGTTGGAACCATTGGCAGTTGTATTTTCGACATGTGCATCATAAAAATCAAAGGGGTGCATTATTTCACAAGGCCAAAAGATCTGTTTTTTCTCTTTACTGATCGATTTTCCAAATAGATACAATAAATTTAGATCTGTTAAAGATTCTTGTGTTGGGCGGTCTTTTGTGATCTTTTTCAAATCTACCTGAAAAGAACGAGACTCTTTATTCGGGTTGAAAAACTGTTTTTAGCCATCTTTACAATACCCGTGTCACAATTATTATCCAACTTATCATCAGATGAATCTGAAAACAACATATTTAAACCATATCAGTTTGTAATTAATGTTTCCTATTGCAAATTATGTAAAATATGTCTATTTTTAAGAGTTTATACAAAAAAATTATAATAGTTAATACCTTGGATTGAATTATTTTCTTTTGGGCCAGAAGTGCCTATAAAGAATAACTTCTTTTTCTATCTGAATACATTTTGCTATAAGTAAATTATTTTATAATATGGATGTACACATACCTGGAGATTCTCTGTTGGTCAGGAGTCAGAATATTCATCATAAAAATCATCAAATAAAGTAGAAATAGACATATTGGAACTTGGCTGCGCGGCCATTTTTACACATTGTTATTGAGCCATAAATGCCTACACAACAGCATAGGCATCTATGGCCCAAACTTCATTGCAATGAATTATTTTGCGTCGTATTCGATAGATGTTAGTGCCCTCATAAAATCAGTTATGATTATAGGCACCTTTGAACATAATAAAATATACCATTTTGGGAAGGAATACATGCCTAACTGCAAATTTATGGTTTTGTTGGATAGGCACCTTTGGCTCTGAGCCACTCAAATCACACTCTATGGGTGGAATGCCTAATTAATTATCAAAGTAGGGAATGCAGCTAAGATTCAAACCACAGAGCTCACTATGAAAACTTGCAAATTATGTCGGTAGGTTCGTATAATATTATGAGGTCGGTAAAACAAAAATTGTAAAAGTGTCATTCTTCTTTTGCTGTGCTTATGTCAGTTACAGAGGTCTGTTAAGCAATGGGAAGCTAGACTAGAACCTGTTTCATTACCTACCGATCAAGCCTGACAATCGGAATCAAAAACGTAAAGCAAGACGGGTATAAGCTAGTATATTATTTATTTATTTATTTAGTATAAAATATTTCTAACGCAGCACAACCTTTTCTCGCTTTTAATCCTTAGGATCTGTACAATGTACCTACATATCTTAGAATGCGTGGTAATGTGTAACGTTGTACTGTAACGTTGCATGAAACGTGTCAAATTTCCATAGAACGCGTTGGTGGATGACGAATTACTATGGGATTTTGATACGTTGCATGCTACGTTACATCAGGCTACTTTACCGCGCGTGTACAGATGTGTACGGGCCATTACACTTTTTCTACTTTTTTTTTTACTGTGCTCACTCAAAGTTCACATAAAAAAGTCTCTCGAAACTCGTTGATGCTATGAACGTTTTCATTTGAAAATATTTGAATTTTTTTTTTATTATCAATCTCATTTTAGGTTCAAAAAATTCATTTGTAAAAAATCATATTTTATAAAATCAGATAGGGGTGTGCACTGTGCATGTTTGGAGCTCTCATTATGAAAATCCTTCAATTATCTACATAATATATTTTGTTAAAACTAAAATAGTTTTAAAAATAAAATTGGTTTTAAAAAAGTAATATTTTTATTTATTTTCTCACGCATTGCACACAATAAAAAAAAATAACAAATTTTGCGTAGATA
Source organism: Mystacides longicornis (assembly GCA_963576905.1). NCBI lineage: Eukaryota > Metazoa > Arthropoda > Insecta > Trichoptera > Leptoceridae > Mystacides > Mystacides longicornis. Next base: position 25,024,416 of record OY756438.1, read on the forward strand.
TAAAACCTTATCACAGTCTTAAAAAGATTCCACATAAATCTTTACAATAAGTATTCTTCTTTTCACGTTTGAGGGTTGCAAAAAATCAGCATTTTTTTTTTTTTTTAATTTTTTTTTGGCTTTTTCTTCTTGAAGTTACTATAATTATTCGTCCACTCGCTTGAGCGAAGATTTGAAGCTTTTGATTTTTTACACATTATTAAGAAAACGTCTTGAAAAAGTTTACTACACGGCTTGGAAAAATCGAATCACAGATTTTGCAGATTACTGACACATTTATTTTAGTTTTTGTTTTTCTCTTGTTTCAGATTCGAGGTGTCGAGGTTGGGATTGTGGTTCTCGTGTTGATAGTGTGGATTGGGGCGATCACCCTTTTTTTCAACAGATGGGGCAAGATACGGATGCTGTTGCCGTATCAGCCAGATTATAAACAGGAACAATTAAAGGTACCAATAACAATGAAATAGTATGAATTGAGAAAGTTTTCTCTGTAGTTTTTAGCCTAAGTGTAATATTTTTTGAAAGTAAGGCTACGAAAAATCGAAATTATAAAAGAAAAAACTGACTTGCGATTGAAGAAATTTTTTACTTCTAATCTTTTTGAAAATTTTTACTTGATTTTGTGTGTTAAATTATTTCTTTTAATCCATCAGCTATTAGAAACACGGGTTTTAAGTTTCGAAAGTGAAGTATGTTTTTTTACACTATTTTCAGTTTTAGATGAAAAATGTTTGGAACAATTTGAAAACCACTGGCACAAAACCTCAGTGTTTCTAGACAATTTGAATTTTTCGAACGAATTTTTCTTCAATGTAGAGTAGAAAGAAAATTAACTGTCCACTTTATATATTTTAAATATGAGTGTCTTTGTTTGGTTTAAATAATAATTGTTTATATGCTCCAGTGGACAGTTAATTTTTTTGTACTCTATGTTGACGAAAAATTCGTTTGTTCAAATTGTCAACGAAAAATTCAAATTGTCTACAGAGGCTGGTCAATGGGAACAAAAATATATCAAAGTAAGCTTTAGTAAAATCCGTTTAAAGGTCAAGTTACCAGTCACCCTATGTATTATAAGATTTTAGAGTAGTATAGAGGAAAATTCTAATAATGTTCATTGCAATAGTTGTGAAAAAAAAACGGATCCTTCCAAGAAATCCAGATAATCTTAATGTCAAATACTCTAACAACACCCAAGGTCACATAAGGAAGAGGTTGTTGTTTAGCAATGGAAGAAACAGGCTAAAACAAAAATGAATATGTAACAACTAATGACTCTAAAAATTCATTACTAATGTTCGATTTTTTAATGGAACAAACCACTATGGGCTTACGACCGTCTTCTACTGTTATTCCGCAAGGCTGGCTTAGTGTGATCAATTTACGTTAACAACAACTTTCGCCATTAGGTGGTAATGTTTAAGCCTCCGAAACTCCTAATCATGAGAATTCTCGACATGTGCAACATGTCGAAAAATCCCATGTATACAACAAGTAGATATTTTACGAGATATAGAGATAAAAGTTGGAAATGATTGAGAACAAGAGAGCAAGCAAATTTAAAGACTGCGACTGCTGTCATGTATTTGGAGCCAGGATATGGATATGGACATATTTCATAATAATTCTCTCCCACACCTCAATGAGTAATCCATCGTCCTACTGTTCCCTCGCGTTCCCACGCCCCATTAATAACCTTTTCATTTGGCTGGGAGACCCCTGAGACACCCCTTTGTGAGGCAACGTGATGAGTAATAATATACCAGCTACCCTTTCGAAATTATCGCTTCTTGTTAAGGGTAGGGGGCGACTTCTTTCAACATTTGTCGCCATTTATTATGTCTTTATTCTTTGTCTTCGCCTTCTTCTTAAATGTGATATTAATTTTACTTTGGTTTAACTTCTTCTTTTATTAATATAAAACTAGTGGTCGACCAGCATAACATAACTAATTTAGATTATAAGTTTGAACATTATTATTGTCAAAGAATGAGCGAGCGCTATTTCAAAATTTCAAAAACAATGACATGGATACGTTAAAAATATGAAATGTCGATATGTACGTACAAAGTTTTTTTTATCATTATCATTGACAAACAATATTAATCTATTCTCAATTTATATCCCGCCATTTCCAGCTCCACCTTCCATTTGAATATACCACCTTCAAAAGCTTTCTGCGCCCATTATGAGGCGCTTTTCATTGTACATTAGTTTCTATGAAGTCGATGTTCTTATAAGTAGTCTGTGGAACTACATATCAAATACATAACATTACAGTAGCATACGTCAAGTTTTTTTTTGTTGATTTAATCCTTTTTTATGCATAATTTATAAAAAATATTAGCATTCGCCATTTCTTCTCTATTAAACTATAAGTGTGCGAAATTTCATACTCCTCCGTCTGCGCAATTTTTGTAAAATAGTCACAATTTTTTCCTTCACGTATAGAGATAAATTTGTTTTCTTGATCTTTGATCAAACTAATTGTCTAAACTTCTTTGGAAAGTATATTCATTTAACGCACAAAATTGCTTCTTATATATTCTTTGTTTTTGATAAGGCCTGCTGGCTTATTTTTCCTGTTGCATTATTTTTAAACATTTGATGTATTTTTTCTTCAAACATGCGCTTTCTTGCTTCAAATAATAAATGTTATTTGAAAGAATTGTACTAGAAAGAAAGTCTGTCTACACTAATCCAATAAAGTAATCTTCAGGTATGACAACGAGAAGATTCAGTGACAGAATGCTCGAACATAAAAAATGTTTACGAGGGACTGGCTTCTCAGAATTCGCAAACCATATACTTGAGACCGACCATACTACAGACTTCACTAACTTTAAAATACTCAGCTCCAAACACATGACGTACAAAAAACTACACCTGACAGAGACTCTTGAAATTCATAAAAACATCAACTCCGACAACAATATCGTAAATAAAATAACCATACCAAACGCACCACCGATACTTAAAATATTCCCGTTAAAAGATAACATTTCACACTCCACTCACCCCCGTATTCCCCATCCCTCCTCACGACATCTTAGTTAAGCTTGCAATATAATATGTAGATCTGTAGAATTTAAGTTAGTATTGATAATGGCTAGGTAATAGCCGAAACATGTCTACTCAATAAAATTATTAGTGACAGAAACAACGTAGTTCTACATTTATTTTTCTAAAAATGGATAACTGTCACAAAGTTAACCCAAAGACAATTGAAAAAAAAAAGTAATCTTCAGTAACGATCTCAACCGATAATAAGTAAAAAAAGTTAAAGTGAAATAAAAACATTGTTGGTACGTTAGGCACTATTCTTCCTCCCATCAGGGTCCTGAAGACAAGGAAGACCCCTTCATCCCGTGTTCCGCTCCTTCAAAGCGGAGCTGAGAGTTCTGGACATGGTGTGGGAGGAGGTCATAAACATTTCGCAAGATCGAACCTAATGGAGAGCTCTTGTTGCCTCCCTATGTCCCATTGCGCTCGATCTTGCGCAATGTTTATGACCTCCTCCCACACCATGTCCATGTCTCTCAGCTCTGCTTCGAATCTTGCACCTCTAGCCAGATGATTTAATTATATGGACAACTCTTTAACAAACTTTGGTAACAGTATATCATTCTTCGAAACAGCTGAAAAAACTTTGATTTAACCAATTTTTCTTTTTCAACAGGTTCCTGGAACTGGAGTCTGTGCAGCTGCTGGAACGGGGACTTCTTGTACAGGAACCCATGGAGGGCACACTTGTTCTCAGGTAAGTGACGCATTTATATAGTGCTTCAAGTCTGTGGAAGAAAAGATCTAAGAACGTAACAAACAGATACATCTCTTTCTGCCCTGGGACCTTAATCTGCATTTAGATTACGATCCCGATCCAATTCCAATCGTATTTATGATAATTAGATTTTGAGCATTAAAAATAGTTTCACGTTGCTCTATTTTGAATCCTATATCCTTACGAAAAAAAATGTTAAAAAAAAAATATTTACAAGGTCGACAATGCGATCGGGACTAAGGTTGAAAAATAACACTCAATATCTTCAATATTTCATTTTGATCGTCTTAAGTTCTTGGATTGATTACTCCAATCGCGATTACAGTGTTCTAAAGCTACTAATTCGAAGAGTTCATTTTCGACTGAATAAAGGTAATAAAATGTTCTATGAATTTTCTACACCAGATCACAGTAAAAATAATTTCAATAAGCAATAAATCGACCAGGTTAAAATTTACAAGATGATTTTATTACAAAAAACTAACAACGTTGTAACTACTTAAACTAAAAACTTATTTAGACAAAGGTATCTTTATTGAGAAAAGCATCGAAAAATAATTTGCAAATTATAAAAAAAAAAAAAAACTAGCTGACCCGCCCGTCAATCTTCGACCTAACCCAGAATAGAAAAATAATTTTGATTTATTACATGAATGAAATACAGTTTACGACATAAAACTAAGTTAAATTTAACTTATAATATTGCATTGTGTAAAAATTATTGTTGATGCGGGATGAAGTTCGACGGGCCATAAGTTTGTAATAAAAACAATCCCTCTATAGTTGTCTAACTTTAAAAAAATCCAAGAGATGGAGGTGTAGTAGGAAATAAGTCACATGTGAAGCTTGTTACATTATTGTATATTATGTTGTTGGATGAATAGACTAAAAAAGAGATTAAAAATATACGAAAAGTTTCTTAGACTAAATATTCCACAGACTTGTATGCATTATTTTCCCATGTCAAAAAAAAAAAACATTTTTCTGTAGTTTTTTTTCACAGTCTTGTCTCAGAACACTCACCACAAAATGTATATACAAAACTCTATGTTGAATGTACTTTAAAAATTATGATTTTGAATAAGCTATGTATACATAAATATATCAGAATACATCGGAAAATTGAATAGAACAAATTAAGGACCGATAAGATTGACCGAATACTAAGTAGAAACTTTAAACTATTTTAATATCCACCACGTAATTCATTAAACTTATGTATCTGAAATCTGATGTAGGATTCTTAATCTCCCGATACTCATTGAATTCGAATAATTTCAGGGTGAAATTTTCACTGTAACAAAAATCTTAGGGTCCTACTTTTATAATTCAAGTTATACAGTTCATTATCGATCCCTTATCCATCAAAATAAAACTTTTATTTATGGCAGTCAAGGCCGCTGTCATAATCGATAATTAATTAATTTTACGGCTTATACACGATAGGTAACCAAAATATAATCGAATTGGACTGTTTCAACGCATCTGTTGATAGTAAAAAAATACAAACAAAATCACAAGGACTTTTAATGTGTCATTTTAAGATATTATAATCCTTATGCCAAACGTTATCAATCCATCAATGTACCAATTCTCCTTTTATCAACCCCACTTAAGGGCAAAGCGAGGCCTCTTTCAGTTTTGATAACCTCCTCCCACACCAAAATCCAAATCCCTCAGCTCTGCCTCGGACGAACGGATGCTATTAAACGATGAATTAACTTATATTATACTCAATAGTCCATTGAACTGGTTGTTTTATTCTTAGTGGTCCTTCGAGCCGGATGATTTTTCTCAATGGTCCTGCGAGCCGGATGATTTTTTTTTTCAATGGTCCTTGGAACCGGATGATTGTATTAATCAACCTACGCATCTGATGATCTTTTTCTATGCTTGCACAAGTTAACAAGATATTTTTATAGGGGATTCGATAGAAGAAAAAGTGAGTTTCTAGCAAACATAACTACAGTAGTTACAACATTTCGAATTCTTAATTCTACATTTCCGTTATTGCACAACCATTTTGGTTCGTGATATCGAAATAGATTAAAAACGAAAACCCGATGTGATTAATCTATAAATAATAAGTTACAGCTATACTTTCCCAGCGCCCTCCGCATGATGTTCCCCGTGGGGTTATCTACCTTTATGGATCGTCATTATCTTTTATATGCAATGGCCATCGTACTAAAGTGTTAATGTCAGATCGATCAAGCAGGGGCGGCTTCAGGAACTATTTCCTTAATTCAGAAAACCATTTTTATTCTTTTTTTTTAAAACTAAATCATTGATTATGCTTTTTTTTTAATTTATATGTAAGTTGAGCTGTTAAAGTATACATATCACGGTAGCTGGTTTGTTTGGTTTGCAACTGAGAAATTCCCCATTCCTTCATTCTCTCGTTTTGGAGCATTAAGTAAATAATATTTTTTAATATACCTATTTCTAATTTCTCATTTTAAACATGCATGTTATAATAATATAACATTCGCAGACTGAATTGGTCTAACATTAATTTAATAAATTGCGTTATATCTGTGAAATGACTCTTTGTTTGCTTGAAAATGATTGAAAAAAAGAACTGAATAAAATAACCATAGAAAATGAATGACTTGCCCAATTCAATGAGTATGTTTTTTTTAAGGGGATGTTTTTCGCTCCGACCTGTAGTGGTCTGTTTTGCTTCCCCTACTTGCTCATTAAACTTTTCCGTGAATCGGGCTGCTGATGGTTTGAGCATGTTGAAAGGATGGGTGCAAACGGAATAATTAAGAGATTTTATATGGCTGAAAGGAAAAGTGTGTTCGACCGAGAATGACATGGATCGAACAAACCGAGAAATATAAAAAGTTGTATGAGAAATAATATTATGCTACATTTACACGCCTGCCACGGTTTGGCAAGCCACCACAAATTCCGAGCCTTTATAAACGCTCGGACGCCATTTACACGTTGGCGTGCGCGTCGTTATTTTAATACGTTTGGCGAAAATTCCTTTGAGCTGTGTCGAAAAACCGACACTTGCCCGGATCGGGACAAGCGTTGACAAGCTCACACAAGCAACGGCAAACACCCTATTTACACGTTCGTGTTTGTGGTGGCTTGCCAAACCGTGGCGAGCGTGTAAATGTAGCATTATGTTTGTGTACGAAAATTCATTATCTCTGTCAACCCTTTACGGGACACAGTGTGAGGGCTAAAAAAAACATTCGTCTTATTGAAATTTAATAAAATCGCGAGTTGTAATGTAGCTTGTAATATATTTCCAATCCGACCCTTGGAAGTCATGTTGACGAACACGTGGTAACTTACTCACCTCCCTCAGTAGGTATGTCGCGGTGGCAGACAATAATTTTACGCTTCCTCGAAATGTCTGGACGAATCATACCCCGACTATGTAATCTACTCATCAATAATGACCACAAATATTATTGGGAATTATTGACTTTGTTAATCTCGAAAAAATTTCTAAGTATTATTTTTCTTTAGACATATACACTGCATTAGTAAGTAAACTCTTCTTAAAAATATACTATTTTCTAATTTCAGAAAGAAAACCTCTTTCACGACACAAGATTTAAGTAGCTTACTGTGAAAGAGTCAAATAATAGTGTATTTGTGTTCACTTTGAGTGAGCCCAGATTCATTGGAAAAAAAAATACACAAGTAATACAGATAAGCTGAATCATGGGGACATTTTCTTGTTGATTTATTTAAATCTTATTATTTTAATTTAATTTAGTCATATTCTGGCGCCAAATATATATGACAGCAGTCGCAGTCTTTAAATTTGGTTGCTCTCTTGTTCTCAATAATTTCCAACTTTTTTCTCTATGTTTCATTAATTATTAAATTTCTACTTGTTACATACATGAGATTTTTCGACATGTTAAACATGTTGAGAATTCTCATGATTAAGAGTTTCGGAGACAAACATTACCACCTAATGGCGAACGTTGTTAACGTAAAGTGATCACACTAAGCCAGCCTTCGAAATAACAGTAGAAGACGGTCGTAAGCCCGTAGTGGTTTGTTCCATTTAAAAGTCGAACGTAAGTCATGAATTATTAGAGTCATTAGTTGTTATTTTTTCTGTAAGATCTAGTCCTGAAATAAGGTCACAAGAATCTAGACAAAATTAGAACGTTATGCACCAACAAAGCCAATAGGCAATAAAAATATGAGACAGTAACAAAAATGGATATAGTCATATCCTGGCGCCAAATATATGACAGCAGTCGCAGTCTTTAAATTTGGTTGCTCTCTTGTTCTCAATGTTCTTTTTAATATAGATAAACGGTAATTTTGTTGCAGTGGTTAATAGCATAGAGCGGTTCAGTCGTCGATTTTCGTAATGGGTGTTGTAGGTTCGATCCCTGGTGCCGACCATCTCTCTATTTCACGACACAAGCCTTTGATTGTTGTGAAAGTTGTCAAAAGTGAATTTTGATTACACCAAGCGTTCGTTTGTTTTTAAGTCCAGATTTATACTCTGTCACTCCAGTACGCGGCGACGGGTATCGCCTTAGGGTAAGGGTAACTCATTTATTTATAATGAAGGTAGTTTTTTAAGGTATTTATTAGTTTTAATAGGTTCGATTGAAGTGACTTGTAACCTAGCAGTTACATCGCCGGCTTTCGTACTGTTTCGTGCGGAGGTCGTGGGTTCGATCCCAAGTGCTGACCGTCTTCCTCTTTCACGACACAAGCTTGAGTAGCTCACTGTGAAAGAGTCACACTGAGAGAAATTTCGTCATGGTGAAGGCACGTACAGTAAATGGTTTTATAAAAACCGCAGAATACAAGAAAAAATCATAAACTTTTATGAAAAAAACCATTATCATTGAAATAATCAATTCACCTTATCTGCTTATTTCCATTCCCAAGAATGGAATTTCCGAAATTCTCGGATCAGGGAATTATTCAAGTAATTCATAGAAAGAAACAAGTTTACTTGTTTTACGTTTCTTCAAGTAAGAATAGAAATAATGTAAATGCTGTATGTCATTGATTAAACCAATGCAATTGGAATAAAACAATGATTCAACTTATAATAATTTAAAATATCCGGTACGGGAATTGTTTTTTTCTATTACGGAGATGGTTTATATGAAAACGCAACATCATTGGTATTTTCAATGACGGAGCATGGAGTTTTTCCTGAACATCCGTACAATTTCAAAAACCTATGCAAGTCAAATGTTGTAAAACCCATTATTTCTTTGGTTTTGAGTAAAGCCAGTACAAATAATAAGATAATAGGTAAGAGTTGGTAGGTAATGGAAAACAGCTAGTTAACTAGAAAAATCCAATGACAATAATTAATTTCAACAGAAACAAGTAAATACGAGAATTTCGCAAGGACAACGAGAAAAAATCCAGGCCCTTGACTTTCTCCCGTACGGCACCTGTTAAAACCAAGTTCGTACGGGGTTTTCGCAAGTACGTACGTAATTTCCAGATGGAGTAGGTATATTTTTTACCAGACGCAATCGACCTACCTCTTAGATCTACCATTAGTTTGCTTGAGCTCGTAGATGCAAGACTTGTTTACTCATTACTTTATAAAAGTTAGAGTTTATACTTAAATCATTTTACAAATTATGTACCTAGTTATATTTCTCTATACAATGTGTTATCTGGATAGTTATTGATCAAACGAATTGTACGAACAAAAGACAAACATTTTACGTTGAAATTGCAATTGGCACTTTAAATTGAAATAGATACCTTAATAAAAACTCCGTGTTCTTATTTATTTTCATCAAGTGTGGTTACGTTGAAATTGCAATTGGCACTTTAAATTGAAATAGATACCTTAATAAAAACTCCGTGTTCTTATTTATTTTCATCAAGTGTGGACATAAAAAAATTAAGTGCCGTATAAGGAAAAAAATAAATATAAAAGACAAAATAAAATATCTATTAAATCGCGATTTTTTTTTTGGAAAATTTTTCATCCTTTTCTTTTATAAGTGAAGTCTTAATAAAGAAGAATATTCTAAAAAAAACTTCCGCAATTTCATCGTTAATTTTTTATTCGTACAATTCGTTTGATCAAGTTTCGAAAGAACACATTGTAGATGTTAGGTAAACATGTGTGATCCATACGGGAGACAACTGAGGGATAGCCTGAGAAGACGGTGTATTCCAGCTATTTGGCGAGTTTCCTCAGGGAGACTATGCGTCACCAACTCATCAGTTTATAATTTAGATGAAACTCCACAATACGAGCCGAATGTAATCTAGGGAGACGCAAAAATTTCATCAAGTCATCAATACCTCCATAGTGTCTTGTTTTGGTCAACTGATGGGAGAAAACGTATCCAGTACGAAGAAGACAAACTAAATCACCTGGATGTGTGGAACATTTTTAGATATAGGTAGGTATTTAGAGCTTTAGATAGCAATGAAGTAATAGGTAAGAAAGGGGCTGCTACCTGGTTGAATCAATTACAGCATTGTTTTTTCCTCGTAATGTACTAGAAAATAAAAAGGCTCTTCTTTAGGTATATCAATGAAGTAATGGGATGTACCAAGCACGGCATTGGTATTGCCTCGTAAGATACTAGAAAATATAAAGGACTTTACTTAGATATAGCAATGAAGTAACGGGCTGTACCAAGTACGTCATTGGTTTTTCCTCGTACGCTACTAGAAAATATACAGGCCCTTACTTAGATATATCAATGATGTAACGGTTTATACCACGTACGGCATTGATTTTTTCTCGTACGTTAATAGAAAATATAAAGACTCTTACTTAGATATATCAATGAAGTAATGGGTTATACAAAGTACGGCATTGCTTTTTCCAATGAACTATCATTTAAAAATTCAATGACATTGCATAGATTAATTCCTCTCGAATACGTGCTAATTTCCAGTAAACCGTACGGGAAAATACCTCGTATGAAAATTCAATGACGGAGCATTGAAAAAACCAATGCTTCACTCTGAGTCAAAAAAAACAGTTCTTACGAGAAAAAACTCAAGAAATACGAGCTTTTCCCCCTTACTTTTCTCTCAGTGCAGGGAGTGCATTCATTTGTGTTCACTTTAAGTGAACACATATTAATTTATTACAAAAAAAATCCCGTTTCCGACCATCTCTATATTTCACGACACAAGCCTTTGGCTCTTGCCCAAGTTGTCGAAGGTGAATTTTGGGTTCACTAAGGGTAATTCAGATTAATTTAGGTATACAGAAAAAGTTGATAATTATTCACCCAAGATATAAAGCAACGTCGCTTTGAACGGATTTCGTCGCCATTTTATGGGTATATTACCTCCTATTCTGCTTTTGGTTCGAACTAAAATAAGAACGATCTAAAATTCTCTACGTCAGATTTGAGGTGTGATAATTCCAAAATTTTCAAAAATTGAAACATTATTAACTTATTTTTGAAAATATCGCTAATTTCCCCAATAGATGGCGGTGGCAGTTCGGTCTGAAAATCCTTTCCATGCTAATTTTAAATGTATATTTTATATCTTTCTTATTCATTTATTCCACTTTTTATTAGTTATTCTGTTATCCGGAGCGGAGAAGAATCCAATAATAATTATATCGTCGGAAGAATCTGTTCGGCCGATCTCGAGTTATAAGTGTTCGCACTAGCCCGACTTTCATTTATATAGTAGATTATAGATTATATTAAATCTTATTTTGTTATTACAGTGGTGCTAAATCAAGTATCATTTTCCTGAAATAGAACATGTCGTGTTTCGAGGACAGACTAGACGAATGTGAAAACGTACGAATCGTCAACATTGTCCTGAACGCGCCGTTTGGGATGTAAGATGTTATTTTATTTATTGGGTGGTTTTATGTGTATTAAATTACATTTATTGATTATTGTCTAGCAATTTACTTTCAATTCCGATGAATTATTCAAGGCATCAATATAATAATATCATCGTCCTTATGGTGTCTGTACATTAGGTACATACACTCGTAGCGTTCCTGATGAACCACCCTCGATAAGGCTTCCAAAACGATTATAATATACAATATACCAACCTTTACAAAATCTTCTCCTTTAGTTTATTGACCGATTAAAAGCAACTATAAAATTGGTTATTATTATTATCGTATGGCATCAGCCACCCAGAGGTGGCTTCGTCAGAAGACAAGAGATAAAAGAAAATGTTTGACTGCTGCATCCAGGAGACACACTAAAGAGCAACATCCAAGTTACTAAGCCATTGCAAGGCATTAGGAGTGGCATTGTGTATTTCATTGTATGTGCCAGGGAACGCTCTCAGGGGACAAGTCTCCACGATGTGTTGGATGCTCTGTACAGGTTCTCCACAGTCACAGGCAGGGGACTCACGTTTCTGCCATCTGTGGAGCATCTGACCGCATCGACCATGTCCCGTGCGGATTCTCTTTCTGATAATTTTGGCGTGAGATGCTTGTTGCACAGTTCGCCTGCCAGAAGTGTGTGTACTTCACCCGTCTGAAGAGACGTTGCCCGGGATGCACTACTTGGAAGCGTACACAAATAATACACCCCTATAAAATACACCCCTATAAAATTGGTAATGAAAAAGAAAAGTTTTCTGTACCAAGGTGTTATTTCAGCTAATGGAAATCAACTTGTAGGCATTTTTTATTTACGTCAAACTTCTTCAACCCATCACGCCGTGTACCGTAATGGGTAGGCAAAGAAAACGGATCTCCACTCTTTTCTATCCAAGCTCCTTCCACCGACCTTACATTTCTCATACAATTACCCTTTTTTCTCTTACTTTTGTACTGGCCTTTCTTGAGGACGGAATTCTTGTGTTCGATTCACGTTATCCTCGGTCGGCCACGCTTTCTTACACCATTCCTTTCAGCCTTATGAATGCTCTTTGTCATTCTGTTTGCATCCATTCTTTTCACATGCCCAAACCATCTCAATTTATTAACTCTCATCTTTGCCACAATACTAACTTCCATACCACATTCCTTCCTAATATTCTCATTTCTTTGCATATCCCACAGAGTCTTTCCACTAATTTTTCGTAGAACTATAATTTGTACTGCATTTATACTACAAATCCACATTTCAGATCCGTGTCGACATTCTCACATTTTGATTTTGTCTTTTTTTTAATACCCAAATAAAAATAATATTTTTCAAACCAAATACATAATATTATACGAAATTTATAAAGTTTTTTACAGACGGTATTCTGTTAAATATTTTATTTATTCGGCAGCCCATTCGCCTGTTCGCCCGTCACATTAATATTTCACAGTTGTACCAACTACAATATGTTCTCGTTGCTCATAAAATAATGCTCATGTGTTTGTTTTAAGTGCACACCAAAGTGATACCTTTGTGAAAATTTAACAAAATTATGTACGATACACCAGGTTGATTTAAATTTAATTCTGAACCACTTGGTGTATCACACTCAAATATGTTAAAATTTTCATTAGAATCCATTTTCGTGTGCACTAAACTGTACACATGAGTCATATTGTGTGTGCTTGCTTTACATTACCATCTGCAGCAGAGCTGTCATTTACTGTAACTGACTCGTGTGTTTTAAAATCAAATATTATTTTTCTACAGTTTCTTTTTTAAAAAAAATCAATAAATTGACAAATGAAATATATTTTTATATATCCGTTTTTATGACTGACATTACGTCAAAATTTCAATAACTTAGATTCAAACTGAATAAACATACGTATTTTATATTTTTTGAAAACTATCTGATATATAGATACCTTTAAATAAACTCCCGATAGGCATTTATTTGTATACTAGCTTTCCCGACAGACGTTGTCTCCTGTGGTCTAACTATGAATATTGAATAGGAATTTAAAAGAATGGTAAAAATGACTTTAAACCAATGTCATTCTGTTTGAAACCATATATATTTCTATCCGAATTCTGTCAATCGCACCAACTATTAAACAACTGACAGTTTATATCAAACGACAATTTGATTTCAAAATTAGATTTATTCACTTTTCATGTTTTAATTTCATCAAAAATGCTATTCAGTGTTAACAAATTTGAAAAACAGCTTAAAAAATCCATCAAAAATCTGTGTGCCAATATTTTTAATGTCAATAATGGTTGTCAAGTAAATGAAAATTGTGTGCACTAACCCGACTTTCTTTTACATAATTGATATGTAGGTACTATGCTGTATTTCTAGAGAAAATGACCAAATTGTATAAAAATTTATAACTTTTTAGCGAATATAGGTGGGTCAGACTCGCCTACAGTAAACCCATCGTTGACATCCGTCTGTCATCAAGCGTTTTTATTGAACGACAGTGCAACGACAAGCCTTACATTGTGCAAAAATAAACATTCGTATATTTTTTTGGTCATGAATAATATTACGAAACATTTGAAATATGAATTTCAAAATTTAATGTCATACCTACTTTTTGTACGTAAGTGAAGGGACACCAAGGGAAAAGAAAAATAAAAGCGTAAAAAATCATTGCATATAATTCAAATTCAAAATTCAAATTAATGTATGTAATCTTAACCCATATCTTCCCAGTGTTCCATTATTGGAACGGTATAGTTAATAATTTTTATTATTTTTTTGGAAAAGCGCAACTCATATATTTTTTTTAACAATGCTTGGCAAGTGCTTTTCTTAGCGAATATAATAAGACAGAGCCATATTGGAACGATTCTCTCTCTCTCTCTCTATTACAATGCATGTTTTTATTTTGTCTTTGGAAAATTATAATATTTAGATGAGTAAATTGAATTAAATAAAGTGGTTGATAGCTAGGTAGTCACGACGCCTGCTTTCGTATCGGAGGTCGTGGGTTCGATTCCAGGTGCCGACCATCTTCCTCTTTCACGACACAAGCTTTAAGTAGCTTACTGTGAAAGCGTCAAAGAGTGTATTTGTGTTCACTTTGAGTGAGCAAAGATTCATTAAAAAAAAACACATCAATACAGTATAGTGTTTCATATCAACGTCAGCTAGTTTTAAAACTTTCATGAGATGGACAGCGTTCATTGGCCGGCCACCTGAACGTGGCGCAAAGTGCATGTCTGTATACGAGTCATTACGTACTATAATTATTTATTCATTCGCCATATTGACTCCGGACTATTTATGTCGGTGAAACTATGCATGCCTAGAATCAGTGTTCAGCGCTGGGTTATCTTTATATAGAATGGATTGTGCATGCGACCAGTGTCGCTTTGATTGAATAATGAATTAATTTTATTACCTGAACTTTTACGACATTTCAGAATATTTTATGGAGAAAATATTTCATAAAAAAGTGCACGCTCAGTTGTTCGTTAATTAAATTAAAAACTATCTGATAGCGGAAGTGTTACTGTCACGGAATAATTAATTTAAATTTTCTTTCGAAATTTGAAAAATATATCTATGGAAATCCGGCACGAAGGACCATCATTTTTTTTTTGTAAGCTAATTCTAAACTAGACGAGACAAAACGTTAAAAATTGATAAAGAATATTGTCATTATATAATATACATATTATAATAGTGTCATTTTGTTTTAAAAATCATTTTATCAATTATGTTTTGTATGATAATTCTGAATATTGTTTCATTGTTTAAATGTTAAACTATCTAGTAGCAAAAGAATTGCTGTCACGGAAAAATTACTCGGAATAATCATTCACAATTTGAAAAAAAAAGCTGCTAACCTAAGGTAGCCCAGAACTCATAGTATATTATAACAGCCTTTTCGTGTAAAACATATTATATTTGCATAAAAATTCATAATTTTACGATTAAAATGAATTTATCCTTGGAATTATTATAGAAACTTTAAAATGATATCGACTATTGGAGCATCTTTATTATCTGCTTTAGAACGAGATGTTCAATATTAATCGGTACTTTAAGGGGGGCCCCCTGAAGTTACGGACCTCAAATTTTACGTGCTTGTGTAGGAGCATAAGACCAACCCGTATACCAAATTTTATGAAAATCGAAGAAATTTTTTTTTCTTTTTTAGCCCTTTTTCTAGAACAAGTGAAATTTTCTTTGGATACTTTAAGAGGGTTCCCCTGAAGGTACAGATCTCAACATTTTACTGACTCATCTACATCGAGGGGCTAACCGTTCTACCAAATTTCAATCAAATCGGATAAGAATTACTATGAGTTATGGGTGCAGCGCAAATTTTTAGCGTACGCGTACGGGTACGCGGAATTTTTTAAAATTATTTTTTTGCCTTTTTGAAATCTACACCCTCGAAAACGCCGAGAAAATTAATTTCAGCGAAATCTATTTTTTTTTTTTTTTGAAATCCGATCAGAAGACTCATGTATATTCCATATACTATGAGTAAAATGTCTATCTCCAAAATCTGGCACGAAGGACCAAAATATATATTAGTTATAAGAGCCAAAATAATAATTTAATTAAAATAATTATATTTATTACCTACATATTTTTTATTTTAGAATATTTCATGGAGAAAATATCTTACTAAATTCACGCCCAGTTCGTTAATTAATTTGAAAACTAGCTGGTAGCAAGGAGTACAGTTGTTACCGAAAATATAACTGGATTTAATAGTTAAAAAATCTGTAGTTTAAAGACTGTCTAGAACCATGTGTTTAGAAAGATAATAATAGCTGAAATACGTAAAAAAACATCCCAAGTAGCATTGTTATTGGACTAGAGAACATTTTCAAGAAGTTATAATATAGCCTGCGATGACCTTTTAACAACCTCTCTAGAACAAATGTTTTTGTGCTGTTTAGGATTCAATCAGACAAACCAGTTATTGTGAAACAATAGGCTAACAATAATTTATTTTTAATATGGAGAAAAATAATTTCAAAGTAAACTACGTCTCTGGTGTATGTGAAAAACGAATAATAATTATTTATAGTCCGAATTTAAAGCTTATAGTAAGTATATGTTATGTATAGTGAGACAGGTCAGTTACACCGTGCTGATTGAAATAGATCGTCCATTTTCACTGTCGGACAGTGAAAGATTTGACGGTGAAAGTGTC
Organism: Mystacides longicornis; assembly: GCA_963576905.1. Classification (NCBI taxonomy): domain Eukaryota; kingdom Metazoa; phylum Arthropoda; class Insecta; order Trichoptera; family Leptoceridae; genus Mystacides; species Mystacides longicornis. Next base: position 25,041,182 of record OY756438.1, read on the forward strand.
AATCCACGCCAAAATGATGTTTATAATTATTTTCAATTATGATTTATGAATGATTTATATTCTTAAAAGGATTACCGACTCCATATTTCGATTGATGGAGTGTCAATTAGTGTGGAAACGAACCGTGATGGTTCTGCATATTGACAAACATAATCTATAGGTATATTAATCAAATCAAATTAAAACTCCCTTTGAACTACACTCAGGAGCATAGGAAGGCAACAAGAACTCTGCATTGCGCTCGATCTTGCGCAATGCTTATGACTTCCTCCCACACCGTGTCCAACTCCCTCAGCTCTGCCTCGAAGGAATGGGACACGGTAGCGTAGATACGAGAGTAGCGTCAAAACGCCAGGTGGTCCTACTGAAGCTTTTAGGATCACCACGGAAGTCAGACAGGGCTGCGTACTGTCCTTTTATATTCATTATTGTTATGGACTTCCTGTTGAGAAAGTCCATGCAAGGAGCAAGAGTACGCGGACGACCTAGCGTTGTTCAGTACGACAGTGTAGGAATTACAACGCAGTATTTCAAGACTCTGCGACGAAACAGCACGCCTTGGCCTTCGGGTCAATGCCAGTAAGACGGAGCTCATGGCGAGTAATTCCTGTCCCTATAACCATTGACGGTCACCAGTTCTCCCGGGTGGATAAATTTAAGTACTTGGGAGCAACCATTACCACCACTGGTGACCTCGGGGCTGAGCTCCCGATACGTATCGTTATGGCAAGACTTGCCACTTAGTGGCGCCTTCAACAACATGACCAAGATATGGAAGGCGTCGGCGTTTAGTGTCAAGTCGAAATGTAAACTGTTTGTTGCGTTTGTGCATGTTGCCCATTCTCTTGTATGGGTGTGAGTCCTGGCACCTGACCAAAGCCCAGACACAAAAAGTATCTGCATTCGAAACGAAGTGTCTCAGGAGAATTTTGCAGATAAGATGGTATCACCGCATCGAGGGGTGGCGAATGCGAATATTTTTTTTTTATTAGATATTATTTGCTCTTGTTTTCATTACAAAAGATACGTTAATAGTGTTATATTTCTTGATCAAGATGAATTTGTTTGACAAAAAGGAAATTTGGCGGCCATGATGATAATTTTGACATGGGGAAATTATTCGTTTGAAATCACTTGCAGCTTTATTCACTTCGATCAATTTCTTAAGGAATATCGATTGGATTGGTTGAAATCACATGAAATTGCCTGCGTAATTCAAAATATTAATTGACCTGATAGGGAATCGGGGTATGTATGTCGTGTTACTATCATACTATGTGTTACTATATTTCAACGTTTTTCCAAGCGATACGTCTACTATTTTCAGTCACTCGTTGATTAGGTCTGCAAGCTATTGACATCGATTCTTCACAATTGGCATGCGTTTCGAATACCTCTCGATTGTTGTATTATGTTTATTTGCAGTAATAGAATGCATTCAATGCAAACAATCGGATGAATTGCTCCATTAAACTCGGTGGGTTAACATGTAAACCATTGTTAAATAAATAATGCAGTTTTTCGTGATGCCCTGTATTTGGCTGTTTTGAACATTTTTCTTGATCCGTCTGATAGTTCATTCGCAATGTCTCTCTTTTTGAAGAATGTAAAAGTCATGAAGTGTCTTCAATCAGTTTAATCTTACGCTAGTTCCAAATTGTCATTCCAGTTCTGATAAAATCTGTAAAATCACCATCAAATGCCTTTGAATAGTCAGATTTCAGGTTTGGATCTCACGTAGGAGATATTTGTGATTATGTAGGAAAGCTATGATCGTTGTTATTTTATTAAAATAAAAATACTGATATTCAGAGCGATTGTAGACGGAGATAATAGTGTAACTTAACACTTTTCTATACAAAGGTGTCAATATAGCCGGCGGAACTTATTGCCTGAGGCAATTTTTTCCAGTCAACCGGCCCTGCCCAATCTGAGACAGGCCAACCCCGGCTAGAAATTTCAAGTGAGAAAACACTTTGAAAACTCTGACCCGACCGGAAATCGAACCCGGGACCTCGTGATCTGAAGTTAACGCCAAAATATTCAACATCGAATGATTTAGTAATTTCAAAAAAACTAAGAAATGACATATTTTTTTCAAAACAACTGTTCTTAAAGAAACTGAAACAAATATTTTAATCCTTGTCTGACAATGTTAACCGTATTCTCTTTTGGACTTAGTTCTTAGTCGTTGGACGCCGTTAAAACTAAATAAAAAACGTCGCAAAACGGTGCTTTTTTACTTTGTACGTGTCTCATCTTACAGTTGGTCCTTCGACACCGAATACCGTAATGCGGTGATCAGACGAGGCGAATATCGCCAGGACACTAAAATATCGCCAGCCAATTGAACCGTGTGAACAGATTGTCGATAAATCTGAAGCGATAAAAATGGTTGAAAGCGATATCGTCTCAAGTTGAACGCCTTTCAACTTTTGTATCTGGTGGAACGATTCACGCATGCGCAGATATGCGCGGCGTCCGTATGTTCTGTTTCTTGACAGTTGACAGCACTGCTCTAAATTTATTTCTCCTTAGAATCCAATTCCGCACCCAATATCTGCGTTTTTTTTTTATTTTTCCTCAATTAGGAGTCTTTTTATATCGTCTAAAACAATATTTTCAACTAACTCCAATTACTCCGTGACTTTTACCTCGACGTCCGCCATTTTTAAAACAATCAGCGCACCTGACAGATTGAATTATGTCGGTGGACTCGTGTGAACACATCGGACGATCAATGGGCGACCGAGCGATATTTTTTTTATGCAAGCGAAATCGTCTGGCCTTACATCGCCTCGTCTGAACACCGCATTAGAGAAAACTTGCAGTTCAACTACACTTGCAGCCATCTATTAAATTTATTTATAAAGCTCACTAAGTCGAACATCCAACGGTACGAACGTACGGTTTTCTATTACACCACTCAAAAGGAAATGAAATAGTTCTATTTCCATCACTGATATAATAATATATGTATACGTGATCGAATGATATAGGTAAGTTAACCTTTTGATGGTGTGTTATATTGTTATAACTAGCGTCATTACATATATGTAGATTTGTAACAGCGGGTTCTGTTTGCAATTTGTAGGAACACAGAGTTGAATAACTCATTGTGTGGTCTTATTACGTTGTATTAATTACTAGCTGGAATACCCTGCAATTTTGTGCCAATAACTCAACTCGTTTTATTCCGGTTTGCATTATTATTTTCGTTTGGCATCAGACACCAAGAGGTAGCATCTTCAGAAGACAAGAGACAAAAGAAAATATTTCTCTTCTGCGACCAGGGGACACATTAAAGAGCAACATCCAAGGTATTATGCCACTGCAAGGCAATAGTAGTGGCATTGTGTATTTCATAGCATACCATGGCATACCAGGGAACAATATCAGGGGGCATATCTTCACGATATCTTAGAGGATGCTCTGTACAGATTCTCCACAGTCACATCAGGCATGAGATTCTCGCATCTACCATCTGTGAAGCATCTGACTACATCGGCCGTGTCCCGGTCAGGTCCGATTCAACGCCACCCATTGACGTCTGAGGAGAATAAAAGCGGGCATTGGTAGTACAACCTCCCGTATCAGACTCCGCGTATCTCTATTTGAGGTTCGCCATTCTTCTCAACATTGAAGTCTCCTTCTATTAAGTGAAGGGCAGTAGCGTGAGCCGGCCTCCCGGAGCGGAGTCGGGATTTAAATTATGTAGGGACATAGTTTTAAAGGTGTGTTTTTTTGGTTACCGCGGAGTGTGAACACTCAAAACCTCAAGGATAAAACAAACATACTCACAGTAGTTATTAGTCAGGTAGATCGTCATAATGTTTCCATGTGGGTTTAGTGAATTAGACGGTCATGTATTGTTTCACTCGTACGAGGTAGGTAAATACACGAAACCCAGCGTATTGAATTCCGCAGGGTATAACAATACTTACCACGCTACAGCCATGACGTCCATACTATAGGTACGTTGTAGAGGCCAACATTGACAGTCACTTCTTGTCAAACTGCTACGTCATAATCTAAATTTGGCATATGTAAACTGTCAACTACCGAATAGAAGATTAGCTGAGTAGACGCCGAATTCTTAGCAACGAGTCTCGGCGTATATTCAGCGTTGTTCTGAGTTTATCCCTTAAAACTGAACTTTGTGTAAATTCATGTTTTGACATCCAAACTATCGTAGTAAGAGCTCTGAATAGGTGGTGAGTACCTTCTGAATTTCGAGACGATCGAGTGTCATAACTATTGCTGTCGAGAATTCTGACATGATCTAGCGAAATAATTTTATTTTCAGTCTAGAATTCTGACGTGATAAAGTGTCATAAGTATTTACTGTCGGGAATTCTGACATGATCGAGTGTCAAAGAATTTACTGTCGGCAATTCTGACACCATCAATAATTTAAATCGAGAGCTTTTAAATTTATTTTCTTTACTACAACTTTATTTTCCTTTCCCTCACTTACCTCAGCCTCTTTCTTTTGTCCAGGATTCATTTATTTATTTATTTATTCACGGCTATGTGCCATTAACAATATAAACATGTACAAAAGAAAAGTGATAAAAAAACAACAAAAACCTGACAAAAACAATAATCAAAGAAACATAGTACAGCAGAAAATAAAATATTGGATTACACAGTAACGCTACATAATTACACTAACTCATTCAAAGCAGAAAAGAAAAATATATATATATATATATATATATATGTGTGTGTGTGTGTAGTATGATCGACCACAGTTAGAAATAGATGTTAATTGCAAAAAAAGAGAAAGTTCCCATGCAGGATTGATCAAAGACCTCCCTCTTGGCTCTTGCCGTTTTGCTAGATATAACATAGTGCAAGCTATAATGATGTTTCAAGTACACGGATAATATTAATGTTTAAAAAGGACATTTATTAAGACCAACCTGGTTATCTCAATATCACCAAGGGTAGTTTAGATTTTGCTTTTCACTGTAATATAACTACTAAGATTAACAACATTTCCGATACATGTCGTTCAGTTGCACAAAGAACTTCAGCTGGAACGTGATATATCCTTGAAACAGCGACTCTGAAAGGATTATCAGGAGTTTCTGGAATTTATTGCTGAAATCCTGGAACAAAGCATGCTAGGTGACGTGTTCAGAAATCACGTAGAGACATCGCAATATTTAATCAACATCTATTGTGTTATTTAATAATTAATATTCTCTACTATAAACTTACTCTATGCAATTTTACTACCTCAAAGAATTTCTATTATGGAAATAATTCAGGTCCTTGTCTCTGTTAGATTACAAATATAACTTTTACGTCAATTCTTTTTTGTTTTGTTTATTAAAACGGGTGGAGCAAGAACGAATTGTAAAACTAGCGTAGAAAATAAATGACTTGAGCAAGTGAATGATTATTTTTATTTAGGAAGTAGGTATGTTTATTGGGGATGGAAAGCGTGCAAAAGCAATCGACGTTTAAAAAAAAAACACAAACGATTCTTAGGTCTTATGTACGCTCTTTAGAAATAAAATCACCCTTTTTTTAAGGTAGTTGTTTTACTCGATCGTGTTTTCACATAAAAGTTGAAATGGGAGCAAAAAACGCAAAAACTAAAAACATTAATTGAAACAGAAATATAGTATCTAGAAAGTCCCTGTTTTCATTTAAACCATCCTTGGTTAACCCTCGACATCTCCAATTTTTTTCATCGAAATCCGTCCAGTAATAAAGGAGGAGTTTGGTAACAAAGAAAACTGCTAGATTTTTATAGAGTAAGATAACATACGCCCTTTTGGACATATAGAAATATGTTAGAAAAAAAATAAACATAGGAAAGGAAGAAAGCCATGAAACAAATCAAATGCGCCTAGTAGGTGAAAATTTAGTGGGTTGTTTACTCCACAAACACCTGAATATTTCTAGCATGACGTCAAATTTATTAATAATAATTATTAAAATATAATATGTAGCTGCTGTGTATGCTTAATCATTTCCATTACTTTGTATAATTAAATTTTATACACGAGCACTCGATATAGCACATACTTGTACACTTTTATATAAAATGCGTCCTTTCTCTATCTACATAATATTTCATACAATCATAATTATGATTACCTCGGGAATTGCGTTCGATATTACCCTGCCTTATGCGCCGTATATTGCAGACAAGTATTTTTTTACATTAACAAGTGATAGGTTATGTATCAGTTTAAAATTAAACATCAAATTAAAAAATATATATGTGTAAGAAAATGGGTTGATCCCACTTAGGAGCATATAGGAAGGGAATAAGAGCCCTACACTAAGCTCGATCCTGCGCGTCTTCAATGACATTCCAAACCATTCCCCAAAAACCTTCAGCTCTACTTCGAATTAGCAAATCATTAAAATAACAATTAAATAAATTGATAACTCAAAGATAATTGACGTTTGAAATGATGAATCATGTTTGACTTTGGACAACCGTTAATCTTTTTTTCTCAAAATTATATCTATTAATGGCCAACCAGCTACAATAAATCTAGAACCTGTTACATACTATTATTAAGTTGTTTGGTGGGATTTCATAACGACAGTGGAGGAATTACAGCGCAGTGTTTCAAGACTCTGCGACGAAACAGCACGCCTTGGCCTTCGAGTCAATGCCAGTAAGACGGAGCTCATGGCGAATAACGCCTGGACCGAAAAACGGCTACCTACCGAAAACCATGGATGGTCACCAGGTCTCCCGGGTGGATAAATTTAAGTACCTGGGAGCAACCATTACCATCACTGATCTTGATTTCGGGGCTGATCTTCCGATACGTATCGGTAAATATGCTCAAAATATGGAAAGCGTTGGCGTTTAGTGTCGACATGAAATGTAAACAGTTTGATGAGTGTGTGTTTCCTATTCTCTTGTATAAGTGTGAGTCCTGGCACCCGGCGCAAGCCCAGAAAAAAAAGTCTCCGCGTTCGAAACGAAGTGCCATAGGAGAATAATTTTGAGTATGTTTTTGGAATGGAGAGCTCTTGTTGCAACCACATGCTCCTAAGTAGGGTGTAGAGAGAGATTTGATTTGATTGAATGATTGATTGTTCGATAGCTCTGATGTTTGTATTAACTCTTAATTCTAGACTTTGTATATCTAGTTCAAAGCGCGTAAAAGAAGGTTGAGTGATGTATTAATTATAAATATTAAATTCATTAATTCATAAGAGACTCACTCTATATTCGTAACTAACTCTTTGTTTATTACTCATAAGCGCCCACAAACTCTGCGCCCTTCAAAAGCTTTTTGACACAATTTCAATTCAGGCCTCAATACTTTTAAGCTTAAGCCCTGCACTCGTTTTCGAGTTATTCCGCTCATCAATACTTTTTTGACATTGAGATTTGTTTTATCCTAGCTAAGTACCTATTAGTCGAACGTTGTTCTTTCATTTATATTTCAGTTCTTTAACACAATATAACTTAATTGGTCCACTTATTGTTATCATACCTGTTTAATATTTATGCATTGTTAATGATTGTTTGCTCACCTGAAAAATGAAATAAATTAAATATTCTGGCGCCGTTTTTCCAGAATCATATTTTTTTGATAAACAAATACTCGATGAATACATTACATGAATTACTGTATGATTTTAAAAGGTATTTTTTCGTTACGTAGTCCTAAATTTAATCCACAATGTTCTGATCATGTGTGCATTTATCAGGACTAGATCTTAACGAATATATGTATTATACCTATAAACAACTGATGACTGGCTAATAATGTTCCATTTTTAAATGGTATGAACAAACCACTACGGGCTGACGACCGTCTTCTACTGTTGGCTGTGTTGCTTCTAAAAGGCTGGCTTAGTGTGATCACTTTTCGTTAACAATATTCGAATACATTACAGCAGTTGTAGTTATCTATAAAAATTTGGTTCTTCTAGTTGTTCTAAAAATATCCAACTGATGGCTCGACTATACTTATGTCATTAACATCTACTTGTTATAAAGGTATTATGAAAGACGGGGCTGCAGTTGGCCCAGTGGTTACTGTCTCTGAATGGGACGACAAGGGACGCAGGTTCGAATCCTGCCCGGAGCATGGGATTTTTCCACGACATAAAACAATTCACACATTATTCAGGAAGGATTTAGGAATTATACGAGTATTTTTTGTATTAAAATCATTAAGGGTTGCGCCTTCCCATACCCCTGGATGTTTCAGGAACCTAAGTTCTCTTTTGTATTAAAAGTATAGAGGGCAACATTGAAACCAGGATTTCAAGAGTAGGTAAGTAATCCCCCTGTGTACAATAATAATATTGGAAATCAGTGATTTGAGCCAGAAATTTTGGCCATGCCTAGGATGCCCACAATGATAATGGATGGGGCAACGCTGCCAAATAATGACTCCTTAATGTATCTCAGATCACTCATCTAAAATGACAGAAACTCTGCGGCAGACGTGACACGCAGAATTAATGTAGGATGGATACAGTTTAAATCAGTGTCGGGAGTTCTATGTGATCCAAAAATGCCAATCAAATTGAAAGGGAAAGTCTATCAGACAATTGTCAGACCCGCACTCCTGTATGGCTCCGAATGTTGGACAATGTACAAGACCTATAATAAACAACTACCTAGAGACAGCAGAAATGCGTATTAATTGCTGATATGATCCACTGGTGTGTCCCTAAGAGATAAGATCAAAAGTGTCCACATTCGTGGAAGCCTAGGGGTGACAGACATCAATAGCAAACTATGGTTATGGAATAGTATGGACACATAGAACGACGACTGCAGGAGCATATCGTCCAACAGGCGATAAACATGAATGTTCCACGTTCTGTGACTAAAGGGAGACCTAGAATTCCCGGGTGACGCAAAGGCGCAAGCAGATGCAAAGATGTGGGTGTGGGAAGTGGTGCAGCAGAGGAGACTTTACAGCCTGAGGACGAGGAGAGCTGACCCTAGCAGTCTTCATAGACGTTAAGCAGGGAGCAAGCCAGGGAGAGAGAGTGTTTAGAATAACGCCTCAACGTATCGCTCCAAGTCTACTCGAATGAGATCGATGCCTGCAGACAATATCGTCATGCTCTTCGAAAATATACATCGCACCATCGACCCATTAATAAACCCCTGTCCTATATTCTCACAAAGGGAGCTGCAGCCGCTTTGAATACCCCTCACCCCCTTTATTTTTATTTATAAAAAAATACTACGCTTACCATTATCGTAAAAGTTGGCTTACTTTCTATTGAAACGTACGATATAAAAAAAACAGAATAATGTTCGCTGATATCTATAATAATTTATTTATTTATTTATTTATTTATATACATTAACGGCAAAAGCCTTTTACATACAGTTTATAATGCGTTATAATAATTCAAATACAAATAGTAATAACAACAAAATCATTCACATAATTAAACAGTAAAACTTCAGCATGCATGAACAATACATAAATTTCAAGAATAACAATTACAATGTTTACGCAAGAAATAGAATCATACATTTAAATGAAATCAAACAACAAAACACAGTAAATATTTGGGTGGTTCATAGATGGTTTCTCTCAATTTCAATTTTCACTTCAGTATAAAAATGCTATTCATCACAACTTTACAACGAAACATTAAAATTTAAGTACACCCATAACAATACAAACACAAGATTCAGAGTATGAAATACTCTGTCCCCTCCAGAATAATAAAAGACGACCATAAGTGGTCAATTAAAACAAAATCATTAAAAGGAGAGAAACAAAACACCACAATATGTAATTGTAATAATTAATTAATACTAGGTACAATCAGACTTAAAAAAAATAAAAAATAAAATAAAAATAATAACAACAATATGGGGTAACTCCAAAAAAATTTATAAATCACACACCCAGAAAGATAATTTTCTCTCTCTCCTACAAACAAACAAAATCCACAATTATAACAACAACTTTATATCAAAAGAAAACAAAAAAATCCATTATTACTCTGTCATTCCTATCTTAGTACATATTATAAAGTGGCAACACTCCACGCGCAATTTCAGCACTGGCTGAATGGAAGTATACACAGGCGACCGGCAGATCGGGTGACATTTGTAAACAACAGAACGTCCGCCATTGCTAAATAGTTACACTCTTTATTATTCAATTACGCTTCCCAATTAATCAATTACCAGTTTCTTTCTTTGCAAAGCCTTTATATAATAATTAATAATCCTTCTACAAGCAAAACTGAATGGGGAAAATAACACGTGAAAGTCCAAAATAGGCAACAAGTGAATGCGAAGTCCAGTGTCAGTTAGAGTCTCTTATTGATTTCATCGCCAGGTCTCTAAATTCATTTGTAGTGCAATTAAAAACGTCGACTTCTTTCAAGTAATGATTTGCCGCCCTAAGAATTCTCGGTACAAGTGAGTGGAGTGTGTAATTTGTGGGGAAGTTATCACACCTAAACGTATCAATGCTTCGAGTCGCCCTTACAGGCACCTTTATTGACAACAGCTGAACTAAATCAGGGCTGTCAAAAAATGAATACAGTATCTTATATAAAAAAAACAGATCAAAAAAATCCCTTCTGTGCTTAAGGGTGTCTATATTCAAAGCATCCAGTATAAAAACATAGTCAATCTCGTTTCTCGGAATCCCCATTTTAAAATTTATAAATCTCAAAAATTTCCGTTGGATGCGCTCCAGAGAATGTATGTGAACGGAGTATGAAGGCGACCAAATTGGTGAATTGTACTCTACGATTGATCGCACCAAGGTGGTATACAAGAGAGCAATGGCATTCAGATTCTTGAAGCAAGAGGCTGTACGCAATACAAATCCAAGCGTTTTCATAGCCTTACTCACAATTTCTGTTATGTGCGGCACGAATGACAATCTATCATCGAAAACAATTCCCAAGTCATGAACCTGATCTAAAACCTCAAGCTGCTCACCGTCTATCGAATATAAAAACCTGATTTTATTTTTCTGCCTACCAAACTGGACAACCTGACACTTCCCAACATTTAGAAACAAGCAATTGCTTGTACACCAGTCATGGAGATTCTTTAAATTATCTTGAATACACTGGCAATCAGCCATATCTTTAACTCTCTTATATAATTTAAGATCGTCTGCAAATAATAGAAAATTTACATCATGGAAAACATTCACAATATCATTTATAAAAATTAGAAAAAATATAGGTCCAAAATGACTGCCCTGAGGTAGTCCACTCGTGGCTTCAATAGTCTTCGATTTATGATTATTCACTTTTACACTCATGGTTCTGTCACTTAGATAGCTTTTCAGCCAAATCAACAATGCGCCACCCACCCCCAGCAATTCCAGCTTTTGCAGCAACAGAGGATGTGACACTTTGTCGAAGGCCTTACTAAAATCTGTATAAACACTATCGACTTGGTATCCCTTCGCAAGACTCTCCGCTATGTAGGCCTCATATATTGCCAAATTGGTCAATGTTGACTTTTTAGGAACAAAACCGTGTTGCTGCGGAACTATGACCTTCAATATATCCGGAAATATTTTGTCCAATACCAATGATTCAAACAGCTTGGCTAAGGTTGACTGCAAGCAGATGGGCCTGTAGTTGCGTATATCACTTTTATCTCCTTTTTTAAAAATAGGAGTAATATTTCCTTTTTTCCACAAATCGGGGAAGCAGCCAGATTCAAGGGATCTGTTGAAAACAATCGTTAGAGGAACAACTAGCGCGTCCGCACAGTTCCTGAGAAAGATCGGTGGTATGTCATCTGGGCCAGCCGACTTAGCAGGATCAAGCCTACGCAGGCCACTGTACACTTCCTCATATTTCAAAGAACAGCTATGCAAGTTTACAGTTTCGTTAGGAAAAAAGTTTTCGACCTTTTTACTCTTATCAGGAATATCAAAAACACCTCCGAAAAATTCGGCGAACATATTTACGACTCCCTCTGCTCCGCTTACCCTCCTACGATCGAGAAACATTTCGCATGGGAGATCACTTTTGGGTTGAGACAAAGAATTCCTGAATCTCCACAGTCCCTTCATATCTGTTGTGGTTGTCTCAGCCTTGGCAATGTGATTCTGATAACACAATGTTTTTGCTCTACTACATTCGGCTCTTAGAATTTTAAATTGATCGTAGTACTGATTTTGTCTTGTTTCTTTATATTTTTTATGGACTGCCTTCTTTTCAACTATAATATTAATTAGTTCTTTTGAGAACCATCTCGGGTATGAAGAGATGTTCAATAATTCACAGGGGACGAATTCACTTATAGTGTTGTTTAAAACTTGATAGAGCAATTCCACATTGCAGTTGACATCCGAGCTCCGCAGGAATGTCCAGTCGCACCCAAAAATGTGCTGTATGGCTCCATTATAATCACATTTGTGGTACTTGTATACATAACGGGGGTCCTTCGGAAGAACGCTCCACTCCGCAGACAGTGTAATGCTAAGAGGAGGGTGGTAATCGTCAGACGGCAATAAATGATCTATGTCAGCCTCAACTTTAGTTCTGGAGTGATTTGAAAATACTAGATCTAGAATTTTACTTTTTGTGTTAGTTATAAAATTTAACTGACTTAGATTTAAGAAATACATTGTTTCCAGCAGAATTGATGCAGTCTCACCGTGATCTCGATTATTTGCATACTCTTGCTCGGGATTCCATACAATGTTTGGCAGATTAAAATCTCCGGCTATCAGGAAGGCATGCTGTGAAAACTTTGACTGTAGATGTTCCAAATCCTCGCAAAATTTTTCATATGCTTCTACAGGTGAATTCGGTGGAATGTATACACCCCCAACAATAAGTGTTTCCCCCTTGAGACCTACCTTAACGAAGATCTGCTCAACAGAGTCGTGTTTGACCTTAAGCAACACGGACGATAAACCATCCCCAACCGCTACTAAAACACCTCCCCCTCTTGACTTTGAACTGGTTTTTGCACTTCTATCATTTCTATATACCTTATGGGAATAAAAACCCAGCTCAGTGCTGGAAATTTGTTTATCTAACCAAGTCTCTGTTAGTATATATATACAGTTTGACAACGATGGTATAGATTGTCGCAATGTTGGTAATTTGGTTCTTAGACCGCGCACATTTTGATAGTATATTTTTAGTTGGCTTGATAGTTTTTTTTGCTGTCTACAACAATCCTTGGTGTGCCGTTTATGTGCTTAATCATAAGATTGCTCTCACCGTTCTTTCTTCTCTCTTCCAACTCGGTCCAAAGTTTCTGCAACATCTTTCTCTGCATAAGTGTATGGTCAGGCTTGACGTTTATAGATATGGGAAGTTTTCGCTTGTTCATGATTATATCTCTCGAGTCTTCGCTGCTGTCAAAAACTATTTTCACCGGTCTTATTTTTCCCTCAAGTTTTTGCCCCAACCTGTGCACTCTTAACAAGTTATTTCCGGCGGACAGACCTGAATCGTTTATAATATCTACAACCTGTTTCTTTTCAAGAGATGGGAGTTCTGACCTTGGTACTGACGGGTTCACTTCCGGTACATTAAACATTATTATGTTTTTAGACCGTTCACTCCGCTCCGTAAGCTCAGCCAAAGTGTCACAAATATCTTCGGTCTTATTGGAGCCATTGGTGCTATTTTGACAAGAATCCAACGATTCCAGGCGTTTTGTAAGCAAAGCAATTTCTTTTTCCTGGCTTGCTATTTTGGCTGTAGCATAGCTCATAGCAGACATAAATTCTATGGTTATAGGCATGAAAATAGCTATTTTCTCTTTAGTGAATTTTTGTGACGGATCATTTATCACATCAGACAAAGAGTTGGCAGCCTTCTTAACCATAGCAATAATCTCCATGGAATCCATCATTATTTGTTGACAGTAATTTTAGAACGTCAGTATGATGAATGTGACAACCCTGTTTCACCAACGATGACAGTTGATACAACACACAGCAATGACAAACTTTCTGTAGGTGTGATTGGCTGTCGTCCACGACGGTCGAGCGAATTTAGTCCTTATTGCAGATTGGGTCTTTATCTTACCCTTTTCAAGAAAACAAAAATGCAAAAAATTGATCCACTCACCGCTGATATTTCAATGCGAACACTTCCACCATCAAAGCTTTATTTGTTGAACACTTTGAGACCTTTTTCTGTAAAACTAGGCTTTTTTTAAAATAAATATTTGGTATTTTGCTGGTATCACTTAAATATCACGTACGTCGCTTGTGTAGGTAGTTTTTATGTTTTCTTATGTTTTTTTATAATAAAGGAAAGTGCCTGACTGACTGACTGACTGATTGACTGACTGATTGACTGACTGACTCATCAACGCACAGCCCAAACGGCTAATCGTAGAGAAGTGAAATTTGGAAATCAGGTAGGTCTCAATACAAAACCTTCCACTAAGAAAGGATTTTTGGAAATTCCACCCCTAAGGGGGTGAAAAATAGGGTTGAATGTTTTTCAAAGTATGCGAATATCTGGGAAACTAGACATGCTACGAACTTGAGATTTGGCATATGAATTCTTCTATAGAAATGAGTGTTAGCATATTCGGCAATTTTTCCAAAATTTAACTAAAAGGGACGAAAAAGGGCACATATAAAAAGGGATGATTTTTAAGTGCCTCCTAAAAAGTTTAAAACTGGTTTTATCGAAATTTCAAAAAAATGATTTCTTTAGAAAGAGTCAAATTATACTATTTCGTTTTCAAAAGATATCATTAATTAGAGGGGAGGGGGTGAGGGGCACTTTTCCAACGTGTATGTGTGTGTATCCGTCCCCTCTTTATAACTTTTGATTCGCTTGATGGACAGATCCTAAAATTTCAGAAAATATTGAATACTTTAAGCATACAAAATTTGTATACTCAGAATTTTGAATTTTTTTTTCAGTCAGGGGTTATCAACCTTTGAATTTTTATTTAATTTTTCCATATATCTCGAAAACCATAAAATCTAGAACCCTAAAATTGTTTACGTATATAGAAAAATACAATATCTAAAATATAATTTAATGAAGAAGTTCCAGGATTTCTCAAACTTTTTTTATAAAGAAAAATATTTTTTTTATGACAAATTTACGAGTTTCAGTGCCTATATTTCAGAATTTTATAAAAATATCGAAAAACGCCGAAACGCTACAACTAGATAATTTATTTTTCTATAAAAAATACATAAATCATAGCAGTACATCTCAAACTTTTCTTAACAATTTTTGTAAAAATTTAATTTATTGACGACATCGTTTCATACAATAAACATACCGACTCAGGCCATCGACAGTTGGATCTCATTCGGCGAGCCGGGCCGGTGTGGTGCCGCGGTGTATGGCTAAGAACACGTAGAAAGCTGATACCGACCCGCGCCGACCAGCGCAAAGAATGTTACTATGGGGATACCCACAGAAAAGCAGGAACTCGCTTTCCGGCATGCTCATTTAAATGCATTGAAACCATAGGCAACAATCTATGAGCCGGTCGGCGCGTATCGGGTTCCGCTTTCTACGTGTTCCTACCCAATGAATATATACGTAGGTAGGTACCTACCCAGCCCAACCTACTTTCTCCAATACACGTGTCGAAACTATTGCGTAATCTATAATATTAATATAGTTTTGAACTAGCCGACCCGTCAAACTTCGTCCCGTCTTGGAATATAAATAATATGTTCGAGATTTTATGTATAAATTTAAGTTGATTTCAGTTTAAAGTTATTTAACACAGACGACGACGTGGTCCTTATATTATTGAATATGAATTAGTATAATGATACATTCATTAATACCTTTTTAACTAGGTACTGTAACCGATGCATCTGTTATAAAACATATCATTATATTATTTTCTATCAGCATTCCGTGAATCGTATCATTTATCAAACAACTGATTCCTGTTAAACGCCTGATTTAATTTCAAAATTAGAAAAAATGTATAGTGGAAGTTTTATTTTTATTCCGTGCAACTTTTTTCTTTCATAAGACCCTTCAGACAAAAGCAAACACGACAAAAAAATGGGCGATATAAGTTCAGCTGTTCTCATAGGGTAAGAAACACGTAGAATGCCGATTCTGACTAGCGCCAACCGGCGCAAAGAATGTTACTATGCATTTGAACGGGGAAACCCACAGAAAAAGCAGGAACCTGCTTTCCGACACGCCCATTTAAATGCATGGAAACCATAGACAACAATCTTTGAGCTGGTCGGCGCGGATCGTAATCGGCTTTCAACGTGTTCTTACCCATACGATGACCGCGCAAATAAGCGTTCCATTTTTATATAAGAGATAATACACTTTCCGTTAATTCAGAGAAACACTTTACGTACCTACCTACTTCAATATATTTTTCGTACCATGCATCCTGTACAGCGATTCTGAATTGTTTTTTTTACGATCGACATTAAAATCATTATGTAGGTACCTACCTATTTTAGTAATTTATTATCTCTACTAAAATAATTTACGGTAAGTTCACGAAAAGAATCTGGATTGTATTGCAATTCTTTATGTCTTGATCTGTCAAAATATTTGAAGCCATTTCATAAAAACACTAGCAACAAAAAAAAAACTATGTGAGTAATCTTGCTTTGAATTTATTGCGTAAACCATGAATAGCAAGTTGATATAATATGTTTAAAAAAGGTAAATAGTATTATGAAGTCAATAGGTAAATTATTTTATATCAAATGTAGTCAATGTGCAAAATATTAAATTTTAAAATTATCTACAAAACCTCACATCATTTTAGGATAGATCGTAAATAATTGTTTTGAAAACACTGGCAAGTCAATGACCACATCATTTCGTCACTGTATAGTGCGAAAAAATTAACTGTCCACTGGAACGTATAAAAAATAGAGACGAAAGGGATAGCAGTTAGCCGGATATTATGACCTCCTCACACACCATTTCCAGATCCCTCAGCTCTGCTTCGAAGGAGCAGAACACGAGGAAGACCCTCTCGGTATGAGAAGATCTTCTTTGTCTTCGGAACCCTTGCTGTAGAAAGAAAAGCGCTCCCCTTAAAATATCGGTGTTTTTATTTTCAAAAATTTATAAAATTCGCAGAATGCTAAAGAAGTCCTTACTAGAGCCCGGCCAGTGCGTAAATTACCGTGGGTACAACGCATGAATTACGCTTACGTAGGCGGTATATACCAATTGGACTGACTCCGTTGCCGGAACGTTATTGTTCCAAAAATCGCGGAAACTATCTGCATCTTCAGCCAGGATGATATATGACGAAACGTTGTTTTATTAAACTTCCCTTACTTACGAAGACCAGCAAAGCTGCTGTTTTCCTCTATATAGTCCAATAGTCTATATAACGAAATATTATATAGAATTACTCTCCATAATTTACCTTATGCTTGATAATCAATTTTCTAAGTTGTAGAATTTATTTTGTGATTATAAGGTGTATTTCTTAAGTGATACTTTAATAAACAAATCAATGAGTTATCCAAACATGCCTCTTTTTACTATCCGGTATCCGGCAGGATATTATTTACGCCGCCGGATAGACCGGATATCGGATAGTTGCCGATATCCGTTTCATCTAATAAAAAATATAAACAGTGGACAGTTAATTTTCTTCCTACTCTACATTGTCGAAAATTCGTTTATAGTCGAACGCCAATTACTTATACCATTAGAATACTGAGGTTGACCACCTCACTTCCTTAAACCTCAACCGGTTAGAAAAAGCACAATGAGCCTCGGACGACTTCGAGCGCAATGGAGAGTTCTTTATGCCTAAACTATTCTCCTGAGTGGGTCCAAGGCCTCCCGTATTATGGGGTGGTTTGGGGGGAACCGCCACGGGCTTGATCTGTGTGCGGCTGGCTTTTTGGCAATCGGGCTAGGTTTTGGCTTTGTGCGGATCGGGTTTGCTGCATTTTAGTTTCCTCCGGGCTGGTTTGCGGTGAGCGGGGGGGCTTAAAAGGGAGAATATTACGTTATTATAAAAATGGAGACCTACTTTACGTGGTCATCGCATCACGCCTGGAGGCCAAGTCGAAATATTAACGACAGCTCCAACGTTAACAATTTGTTGTTATTTCCATAGAGATAACGTAAAAACTGTTGTTCAACGTGCGTTAAACAATGTTGTTCCAAATTCCGAGTCAAAAAATAATTCTGTCAGTTATTCAAAATTAACGATAAACGTTACCTCAAAATCTTTGGAAGTATTACGACGCTGCTATTATATTGAAGACGAAACGCATTTTTTTTTGTTTGGAAACCATTTTCAATTTGGTAAACGTTAACGTTCGGAACGTTAACAGTTTTCACGTTTAACGTTATTTATTTCGACCTGAACGGCTGGACCGATATCGTTTATTCTTTTTATGTCGTGTTTGCTCAGGATAAGATATTTATGAACTAAATTTCGAACCTACGACCAGACAAACAACAACAAATCAACGTGAAAGATATAAATTGAAATGTTAAAAAAACGTCTGTAGCTTGAAAAATGCCCAAAGCAGATAGAAATAAGTGTTTTAAAGATCACTAATTTCATTGCTTTTCGAGACCTGAATATTTTTCTATTCATATCCAGCAATATAAAAATTGATTTCAAATAACGTCATTTGATGGAATAAAAGTTATTCGAGTTATTTTTTGGGATTCTCATAGAACAATGTCAGTCAAGTTAGCGAAATTTTTAAGTTCGCGGGCTGATTCTATTTGTATAAGAAGCACATCTTTTTTAAATACAGATTAATAACGACAAATATAAATAAAAATATAGTAATTTAATGGAAATTTTAGAATATATATTTAAAAAAAGAAATGTTGATGATGTTTCTTATTATTATTAATTTTGATGCGAATATAATTAATTCTGCATTGTTTAGGAAGAGAAAGCAAATACAGTAACACGTGAGCGAAGCCACGGGTAACTAGCTAGTCTATCTATATTTTAAATACGTGAAGCAAATCTTTTTACCCTTTTTTACGAAAATTGCACAGATGGAGTAGTATGAAATTTCGCACAGTTTATAGAGAAGAAGTGACGTAAAAAGTATTTTTTTTTAATACATTAAATCAACAAAAAACATTAAAACACAACTGTTGTGTCATTAAAAAAATGAACATGCATTTCTTGGTCAAGTTCATTTGAAAATAATGTTCAAATAAAAGATTTCAAAATTTTCCACATTTTTTTTTATTATCCTGACAAGTTTCGTAGGCACACGTCCTACATGGTCGCAGGAGACTAAGAACCTTAGAAGAAACAGTTTCTTAGTCCCCTATGACCATGTAGGACGTGTGCCTACGAAACTAGTCAGGATAACAAAAAAATGTGGAAAAGTTATACAATTTTTTTTTAACTTTATTATTGTTATATCATTGTTATGTATTTGATACTCACACACACTTCGATGTATTTGACGTTGACACAGATGCATATTTTATTTATCTGTGGTCGCAAATTGAGATTAGATGACTATCTATTGTTTGTCTTTAATAATAATTGAAGAAACTTTGTACATATCAACATTTCAATTATTTCAGAGCTGACGGATATGGATATGGTGTGTAATGGAGAGCTTTTGTTGCCTCCCTATGCCCCTGAGTGGAGTGTGAAAGCGATTGTTGTTGTGTATCCATGTCATTGTTTTTTATAGAAAATTATGAAATATCGCTTTATCGTGGTATTTAATCAAATTTTGAAAAAAAAAAACATTAAATAAATTATTATATTATCAGCGGAAGGTATAGAATTGTTCAATGTACCTTTAAGTTTTTGGAATAATTGTTTGGAATATAATATAATATTATGTTCCTCCTCTGACGGAGTGTTTTTTAAGGCTATAGGACATTTCAAGAACAACCGTTTCCTTTAGAACAATAGAACCTGAAATTATTAATTACTTCGCCGGGGAACTTTTCATTTCATTGTTTTAAATCCTGACAATTCCGTTCACGAAGAAAATTACTATTATTATTGCAAGCTACACAATGCCTAAAATTTTTTCTTGGTTGTTGTGATATCCTTATAAATAATATTCATCGATCATATTCGAAGAATGGAGTCGAAATTAAACAATGACATGACATGTAAATATGAATCGACCGAAAGTCTTTACTCTCTTTTAAGTCTAGTTCACATTGATCGAGTATTTTAGTCGAGTGGCGAGTCTTTTAGCTAAATTACTCGCTACTCGACATAGTCTGAGCTAGCCATATTTGGAAATTCATTACGAAGAAAACCAAACCCCATATTTTTCACAATTTCGTCATTATTGTTGAAATTTGACCCCCCTATGGCGACTTTTTTAGCTAAAAGTTATTAAGTACATTTAACAAGACTTCAAAACATCAGTAGTAAATCCTGATACCTAGTCTTAAGTTCTTGGTTGATCCAATAAAAAAAATCCATTAAGATAATATTTCATTTAAGTGAATGAATGAATTTTATTCAAAAGAAAATACAAAACAAATTAATTATCAAAAAATACAAAAATTTATAATTGAACCTGTGATGGGATCTCCCCAATCGAGGGCTACTACTAACTAGATTTCCTCTAAACTAATCTACCTAACTTGGAAACTACACCTAATCTGACTAAATCAACGTTTAACAAAACCGTGTAAACCGAGTCGACTGAAAGAATGCATCAATGTACCTATATAATAGGTAGATGACTCTAAGACGAATACCTACGAACCCAAGATGAAGGGGTTAACAACCTTCATGATACGCACCTGAAATCACGGTTAAGGAAATCGTATGTGCTTTCAAGAAGACTTTCTGATCGCTACGTGGAATCTAATGGCCATGATGATATTGTGATCGTCTAGTAACCTAAATTTAAGGACCCAATACGTTGTGTACGAAATTAATTATAACAATCATTCAACCATATAAACCTGTAAACATTTGATCAGCCCTAAAATAATAAAGGTGATAATAGAACACATTTATATAACCAAACAAATCGCAGGATGCTCCACCATTTGTGAGGTTAGTAATAATGAAATGAAAGAGTCCTACCTTAAATCCTCAGTTCTGTGAAATGACATGAGAAATATTCAAAACAAGATGAAACGAAATATTCGACAACTTATAACATGATTGAAAGTTTTCACAAATGGTGGTCGTCGATAGCTGAAAATATTAGTAGATAAGCATGCAATCAATCCTAGCCTACCATGATCTTTATAAAACTTTTCCAACCCCCCCCCCCCTGAAATCAAGATAGAACCATTACGGGCTTACGACCGTCTTCTACTTGGTTTCGAAGGCTGGCTTATGCGCGCTTTATGTTAACAACGTTCGCCATTACACTTTCGCAGTGAATGGTTCTTCTTGATAAAACACAAAGCCCTCCCCAAACTAAGCAAACAAATTATCAATGATCCAGAGTTGCTATTTCTTTCTTGAATACACTGACTCTATGTTTTAAAATATTCTAATTCAAATCGGTTCCCAGATAACACTTAATTATGTAAAATACTAACTAAAAATGCAACACTGAATTTAAATTTATGCTTGAATCTAAGAGGAATTTACTACAAATAGATTTCACCACCCAGGAGCACACAAAATTAATATGTTATAAAATGTTCAATAAAATAATCAATAAAAATCACTAACTGAAAACAGGGCTATCCAAAGTATTTCGTACGAGAACGAGCCCCCTACATCCCCGTCGACGATGCAAACCGAACTGTACCGAGATGAACTCAGGCGCATAATTTATCTAATACAAAATCCTTCGTATCCCATCTACAGTCAATGTTTCATGACTCTATCCAAAAGCGTTCCAAACAATCAAGATTATATGTGAAGTGTTCGAATCATTTCTCCACATATAAATTGGAAGACTTCGATCCCTAATTAAGTAAAATATGTCACTACTAATATTAGACTAACATAAACTAGTATTTAAGTTTATAAAATAAACTACAATATTTCAATAAAATGAATGGCCATGACAAACCTTAACTTAAATAAATATTGCCTCACTCACTAGGCTTGTGCCTGTGTCGAGGCAAAGTTTTGCATGTCTTAGATATGCACTACGTCAGCACGCTGAACAACTCGAACCGTGATCTCTCTCTTCCATTCGTCAGCAACCATTCATCCAAGCGTCTCTTAAACACTGTCACACTCTCGCAGTCTTTAACAACACCTGGCAATCTATTCATCAACCTTGGAGCCAGATACTCTGGCGATCTCTGCCCCAGAGCAGTTTTCATCCTGGGCATCCTTTTACCCATTTAAAATACCTACTATTATCTTAATACAATTATTTAAAACTAGCTTTCCCGACAGACGTTGTCCTGTGTTCCTAACTATGAATATTATAGGTTAGTTGGAAGAAATTGCCCCAGGCAATAAGCCCGCCAATTTTGGTTTATTATTTTACCAATAAAGTGTTTGTTATTATTATTATAATATTGATTTCGAATTTGTATGATGATAAGCTTTTTACCTTTAAACCAATGTAATTTAGATCGATGCATCTGTTTAAATGTTGTTTTTAAACTAAACTAAAAACCAATGTTGTTTTTAATTCATAAGGCTGAAAGGAAAGGTGTAAGAAAGCGTGGTCGACCGAGAATGACGTGGATCGAACACATCGATTCCGTCCTCAAGGAAGGCCAGGTAAGAAGTAAAAGAAATAGGAGAAGCTGTATGAGAAATATATTTTCAATCAAAATTCTGTCAATCACACCAATTATCAAACAATTGACAGTTCCTGTCAAAATTAAATTTAATTTCAAATTTGAAATAAAATTTATATTGTTAAAAGTAATAAGAAGGTTACTTAGATTTTTCTTTGATCTTCTAATTATCAGCGAACTTTATAATTTTTTTTCTTTCATAAGAACCTTCTCCTGACAAAGGCAAACAGGCCAAAAAAGGAATGAGTGAAATCGGTCCAGCCGTTTAGGCGTGATGCGATAACCACGCAAAATAGGTCTCCATTTTAATAATAGGTACCTATAGTGATACTGACCCATTAGACAAAATGTGTTCTGGAAGAATTTGAAGTGGTTGGTGACCCAGCGGTTACAACGCCGGCTTTCGTACTGCGGACGTCGTGGTTCGATCCCAGGTGCCGACCATCTTCCTCTTTCACGACACAAGCTTTCAGTAGCTTACTGTGAAAGAGTCAAGGAGTGTATTTGTGTTCAACTTGAGTGAGCACAGATTCATTGAAAAAAAAAAAAGAGTGCCTGCTAGTAATTTTGTATATTATAATATTACTCCGTACTTAGGTACTATATTTTAACTCAAATTTTTGAGAAGGTTTAAAAAGATCTTTTGAAGAATATCGCCTTTTGATTTAGGCTATATTACCCATCACTTCTACTAAAGCTGTATTTTTATTAATTTATTTATAATCAGTTTTGAAATAAAATCAGCTGTCATTAAAATTCTCATAAAAATTTTAAACCCTCTATATGAACACCCTTAAGGGTCGTCTTTCTAGAATAATAAATACAAACCTCTAATGAAGACCTTTTATTCTCGAATTTCGAATCGACGAAGAGGAAGCCTTTCGACAATCTCGAAATAATAATAATAATAACTTATTCTCTTTTCGAAAATTAGTTTTTCACATTTTTTTTTTATAAAGGCATACTTTCATTTTAGACAAAACATTTTAATTATTTTATCTTGCTCGTTATTTTAATTTAAAATTATTCTTAAATACTTACTTATTTTCTGAAAATTGAAATAAGCATCAAGTGTTTCGAGAAAAATATATCGGGTTTTTTTTCAACCCCACAAAGTATTTTTCTGGTTAGTATTCAAGAAATAATTTTAGCCATTCGGTTTTATCTTTAGTAAAATTGAAAGCCCGTAATGGTTTGTTCCGTTTTAAAATCGAACATCAGTAATGAAATGTTAAAGTCATTAGTTGTTATATATTTTCAATATGTTAGAACCAATAATTATCACAACCTTTCAGTATTCAAAGAAAAAAAAACGTTCCGATTTTATTCTAACAGTTGAAATCTAGTCAGGTTGTCTCCAAAAGAAAGGGCTGGTAGGGGGGAGATGAAATAGGAGATGTTGCACACGATAGAGTAAGAAAAAGATGGTGACGTTAATGGAAGTATAACCTAAATGGAAATCTTATACTTTTGTGTGCCTAGAGAGGTTTGTAGAAAATGGAATGTAGGCTTAAAGAACGTAGGTGGGATGTGAAATCTGAAGCTCTATGTTGGCACAGTAGACATGGAGAATACAATTTTTGAATAGAGCTAAAGTAAGACTCTCTCAATTCGTTAGGTTGGTACTTGTCTACAAAGCATGCAGTGACCGAGAAACCTGTATCTATTTTTACTAGCTTTCCCGACAGACGTTGTCCTGTGGTCTTACTACGAATATTCAATTCGTATTAAAAAAATAATGATGAAAATTACTTTTAAAAATGTCATTTTAACCGATGCATCTGTTTTAAATCACATATTTTCCACCCGAATTCTGTCAAAGAATTAGAAATTATTACTACAAACAGGTTCTTGTCTAGCTTTTCATTGCTTAACAGACCTCTATATGTAACTGACATAAGCACAGAAAAAGAAGAATGACATTTTCACAATTCATATATGTAAAGAGAGAGGAGTGCCATTTTTGATGTTTATAAAAAAGAAAGAAGAAAAAATAATAGTTTGCAACTCACATGAAAAAAAAACTGTAGGTATCTGTAAGTAACATAATATTACACTACTTAATTCAATTTCACTCTCTGTGTTCAATCGAGAGGAAAATACATCAATAACAATATTAAAGGAACCTACCTACATGCAAGTTTTGTTCACAAACGCAAACTATTTTGCTCTCACATGGTTTGAGTCTAGAAGAAGGTTTGAGTCTTAGCTTAACTATATTAGCACCGTCTATGTGTGGAATTGTACAAACAGTATGTACAATTATTGTACAATCAAACCAAATATGACACAAATCTGTTCAGCCGATCTCGAGTTCTAACTAACCCGACTTTTTTATGAATATCTTTAGCTTTAACTTCGGTCACACACGTTTAGAAAATGCCGCGGTCACACGCAGTGTCTGTGTATCCTCGGCTACTTTGTTATTGCTTTCATTTAACTTTTTTGTTTAACAGCATACAAGTATTTGGATGTGTAAGTGTGGTTGGATGTTAGAGATTGCTACGGCTATAATCCCGCCATTGCCACTTGTCTATACACTATTTTTTGTACACTATTTTTAATATGCATAAAGTATAAAATAAATAAATAAATAAATATTTTTTAACGAAGATTTTAGTGTATGTATATATCTGTAATTAACCGTAATTTCAATGATAATACAATATCTGTGTAACAAAAATCATCACATTTCTACATACCGTGTTGTGTACCATTGCTTCAAGGTATATACAAAGGCCTACCTGCAAGAATAAGAAATATTATAAAAACTATCTAAATTTTCCTAAAATATTCTC
Source organism: Mystacides longicornis (assembly GCA_963576905.1). Classification (NCBI taxonomy): domain Eukaryota; kingdom Metazoa; phylum Arthropoda; class Insecta; order Trichoptera; family Leptoceridae; genus Mystacides; species Mystacides longicornis. The sequence goes on from OY756438.1 coordinate 25,066,585, forward strand.
GATTTTGTTGCAATTTATTGTTATGTATGGATATCACAAAATGCTATCTAGAGTAGATAGTTCAAATATTTTTCAAAGAAAGTAAAACAAAATGTACCTGAGATTCATTGTCCTGCATGTGACCAAGTGTTAACGGTTTTTAAAAGTCCCAAAATCCTATTCCAATGTTATAATAATGTCTTAAATAATTATGTTGAAAACAGCACAAGAATCACAATCATAAATTAATATTGATTGCTGATATTTTCTCCGAAAAACCACTCTTAACCCTTTGACTTCTTGTTGGTCTCCAAGTGTAGATCTGAAGCGGATATATTAACATATTAAAATGATCCTGCCTCCCTTATTACCAATTATGATAGGATTATTTATCTTCGGGATTATATTTGCATAAAATTATCTTAATATCATCCCTCGCGGTCACAGCTTTGGCTTTATCTCCTGTGCGAATATTTAAATTTGTTTAATAATAATCTAATTATTAACACTCTAATGGTCAAGTAAAACACTGAATAAGTGATTAAATTGTGATAAAAAATGTGGCAGGCAAAGATAGTGGATCCCCAAGGAATTTTTAATCACAATATTTTATTGTTTGTTAGACTCAAACTTTTGCCGTGTGTCTGCGGTTGAATCAGCTCAATTTTGTCATTCGGTTCTCTGTCTCTAGGGCAGCTTTCGTTAGTATGTCAAAAAATTTGTAACTAGCGGTAAAACCTGACAGGTGACAGTCAAAGAAAAGGATCATTAATGATTGCACAAAATAGTGCTCAAATCATTTTATGTTTGGTAGCCTAGCGTCTACAACGCCGGCTTTCGCAGCGTTTCGTACTAGATGAGTTTGATCGCAGGTACCAACCTCTTTCACGACACAAGCATTAACGCCTGTATTCACCAAGAGAAACTGAGCGTACTATCAGCTCAAATTACGATCAACGTCAAAATTGGTATTCACCAAAATATTATACACTCCCTCAGCGTGATTTGAGTGAACCGACCTTTCCCTCAAATTTTAATCGGCTATAGAGCTGGCTTACATTACGCTAAGCGTCCATCTGTCAAAATTATTCTATAGCGTCCGCCATACTTTTTGCCGCTTCCTTCCAATTTTTTTGCTTTTTTTCGTAATTTATTCAATATTTGTAAGCAGGCATGTAATAATTTTATATGTAAATTAATCGGCTCTACAAATCGACACTTATCAATAACCGAAAAGTTCTGTTGCCTTTTTTTCTCCATGTTACAATGCTTATATACATATACCTAAGTGTTTTAACAATATAAATGTAAGAAATTAGTACTTTATTTAGCTTTGGCCTATTATCGATAGATGGCGTTGATCAAGACTGACAGTTAATGGCGACTGAAAAGAACGCGTTTGGGTTTTGTTAATAAAAGTTATTGTTATCATTGAATTCAACTAAATAAGAAATCATAATTATATTATATATTTTGTTTAATAGATAAAAAATTATTCATATTTATTTAAATAATCAAAAATATAAATTTTAGTTACTTTATTGACTGCTTCCGTAAATAAATGACAGTTTCTTTTCAAAACATTAGCGTTTTATCTATGGATACACACGATCAGACGAGAGTCTAAATCGCCCAGGAAATATTCAATCTATCTCGTTCTAATATATTGCCATCTCTGTTTCGATGTATGTATTTGTGTGATCCGTGAGGGTTGGTGAGAGAGAGAGTTAACTATATAACTTTTGTTATAACTTATCCCTAGATAATAATATAATATTGTACTGTAACAATGAACTTATCTTCCATTGAAACATAATGTTTTCGAATTCTGATAGAAATATTGTGTGTAAAGTGTTTGGAAAATGCATGCAATAATTAATTTTTAAAAGAAATCTAATAAACTGCTAGTCAGACATATTTTTATCGGAAGAACACGGAATGAAATTAGAAAGTTTCTTTTGAAAATATTAATGGTAATAGTAAGCTATAGCATCAGCTGTATACTATAACATTATACCTATGTATATCGTTGATATAACAGCGAATTTATTAATGACATAAGGTAAATAGGCAAGTCATTGATATTTCAAGCTCCAATCGTGTATTTCAATTGCATATTTCAAGCTCCAATATTATTTAGAGTGAAATATAAGTCAATCGACAAAATGTCATATTCACAAAGTAGCGTGTACTATCATACCAAACACAAAATATAAATATTTGCACCGCATCCAACCTCCATCTCTAATAACATGTACGTAGAATAATATTTTTTAGTCCTTGTGAATGATGACGGACAGACGATTAAAAGTTTTTAGCCGCGCTTCTCAGTTTTACAGATGCATTCGTATGATAATTATTGTTGAGCGAGATAGCTAATATATTAGAGCGAGATAGATTGAATATTTCCTGGGCGATTTAGACTCTCGTCACGATCAGTCTAGGCTCAGCTAAGTTTTTTAAGTTTTCGTTCGTGAATAGCTACAAGCGTTGAGGGAGACATTAGGCTTAGATTTTGCTTAGCTGATCTTACGCTCAGTTTTTCTTGGTGAATACAGGGGTAAGTAGCTACTGTAAAAGTGATGAGCACTGTATTTGTGCCCATTTTGAGTGAGCATTAATTAAACGTTACGAATAATGACACAAATATTGTGTATTGATGACAAAAATCCATGCACTCGTTGTGTCTATCTTATGTAATTTAATTGTCGCCTTTCTTCTGCTGCTGTTTACGCTAAATTATTGGTTAAACTAGATGTGTATAATGAAAATGTACCTTCTTCCTTCCTTAAGTGGGGTTGCCGGCTAAAAATCCAGCTAGCATCCTGTGAGAGGCAGGAAATCGAAAAATCAGATCGGGACCGTGAGGTTGACCACCTCACGTCCTTAAACCTCAACCGGTCAAAAAAGGCACAATGAGCCTCGGACGCCTTCGAGCGTAATGGAGAGCTCTTGATGCCTCCCTATACTCCTGAATGGGACCTAGGCCTCCCGCATTGCAGGTTGGTTTGGGGGGGATCCGCCGCGGGTCTGATTTGTGTGTGGCTGGCTTTTTGGCAATCGGGCTAGGGGTCGGCTTTGTGCGGATCGGGTTTGCTGCGGATTGGTCTCCTCCGGGCTGGCTGCGGTATGCGGGAGGCCTTAAAAGGGAGAATGTTATATTATGTTATGTTACCTTCCTTAAGAATTAGTTTTTTTTTTCTATGAAATCTCTAATATAAACGAATGTCGGGTAAGTGCGAACACTTATAAGTCGAAATCGACTGAACAGATTCTTCTGATGTTTAATTTATTGGATAACAGAATAACTAATAAAAAGTTAAAAAAATGGATAATGAATAGTATAAAATATAATATTAAAGTTATTATGGAACCGATTTCCTGCGACGTGACGCCATAACAAAATTATGATGGTAGTTCCGTCTCATTCTTGCAAACGTTATTGCCGCTCTTACAGTAGCCCATCCCACTTACTCCAATTTTCATACAAAGTCAACATTGGGCACATAGAGGTAGACAGTCTGGTCGTGCATATTATATTCTCGCGTTGTTCCCGCCTGAGTTTTGAATACGAATGAAATATGGATGTTTTGGAAATATTTTAATGTTGATATTTTATGAGCTTAACTCAATCGAATGAATTATGTATTATTTTAAGGGGGCGCAGTGCACATTATGTACATATTAACGGGCCGCCTCGGGTTAGGATCACAGGACAACGTCTGTCGGGAAAGCTAGTATTAAATAAATTTCATCTAAAATTCATTAACCTCAATATTTGAGAAATAAAAAAGGCTATTAAAAACAAATTTAAAATTAAACCGATAATTTTATTCCCAAATATATACGTATTTTTTCCCAGTTATGATTTTTATTCCGACAATTCGTTAAAATTTATTGTTTTCAATTAATTTCGATATCGGCTATCGCAATTCGGAACAATAAATAATTATTATTATTATTTGAACCCTTCTTCTTTATAGAATTCCACTTGCCTGAATTCCGTTAAAACAAAACAAAAGTACCCAAGTACTTAAGTACCCGAAAAAGCGCGTTCGATTGTTTTAATATTCGCAATAAAAAGGGTATAATGCTTTCTAAATATAAATATGCGATAACTTAATGCTGGCGAGCTTTTTTGCCAGTTTATTATTTCTTTTTGATCAAAATGAATTTCAAGCTTCTTTAAACATTCTCAATTTTTAGGAATAGGTTATCAATTTCCCACATTTTGTTTTTTTTTTTTTTTAATTTTTAAAACAATTATTTTTTAAAATGACTTTGATATTATAATTCCGAGTTTTATACTTCGAGTTATTTCTTCTCAACCGACATACTTAATATCTAGTGCATCATGTGTATACTAACTCTCTTCTTATTTAATCTGTACCAATGTGTTAAGGTTCTCTAATTTTTTTTTATTATTCTGGAATAATTTATACATAACACAACTGCATTTATTCAATTTACTACAGTTGTTGAAACAAAATATAAACACTTTTGTAAAATCAGAATAACCATTCTCAGTTTTGTAAGGGCAATTTTTTTTCTTATTTTTTTAAGCATTGATTTAACCTACATATTGGCCTGTCTCATACTGAACAGTATTGGTTGACTAGAAAAATTAACTCAAGTAATTAGTATTACTGACGGCAAAACAGAAACCTTTGTTTATAAAAGTGTTAATTTAAGTATATTAAAGTAAAAGTTTACATTTACGCTAATTTGATTAAAAATTGCAGCCACTTACTATGTGTGATCATTTGAATTGAAAAGCGCATATTTTGATTCAAATGTATCTACAATGTTTGAAAAAAATATATGTTCTACCTATTAAAAAAAATTCTAAGAATCTTTTAATGGTACTTATATTTTATAAAAAGCACCATAAGCCTCGGACGCTTTCGAGCGCAATGGAGAGCTCTTGGTGCCTCCCTATGCCCCTAAGTGGGGTTAAGGCCCCCTGCATTGCGGGTTGGTTTGGGTGGGATCTGCGGCGGGCTTGATTTGTATGGGGCCGGCTTTTTGGTTTGATTGCTTTGATCGAACTAGAGGGTTGGTTTCGTGCAGGTTGGGTTTGCTGCGGATTTGTCTCCTCCACGCTGGCCTCCGGTGTGCGGGGGGCCTTGAAGGGAGAATGTATGTATATTTTCCGGAGCTCAATTTCCATTAAGCTCTAATTAAAACCAATCAAATTATTTATTGGAATTCACAAGAGATTTGAAGAATTATGCTGTCGTTAAAAGTGTACAAGGAATCTTACACGTGCAAAGGGTTTAAAAATTCCATTCAATAATTATTACCTATAGGTAAGTAGGCACTTCTCTTTTGAAAATTATTATCATTGGATAAATAATTGTTATGGGTTCGAATTTGCGAAAAGAAGTTTCATTGTTTAACTTTTTAATTTATACATTATTAATTCGTGAAGGAAAAACTTGTGACTATTTTTATGAAAATTGCGCGGACGGTGGAATATGAAATTTCCCACACTTTCATTGTTTTCATAGAGTGGCGAATGCTAATATTTTTTATGATCATGCATAACAAAATAAAATCTGTATGTTTTTGATAGGTACTCACACACACTTCGATATTTTTGACATTGACACAGACATACATATATTTTATTTTGTGTATCTGTGGTCAAATTGAGAATAGATCAATATTGTTAGTCTTTAATAATTATATAAAAAACTTTGCAGGTAGGTACATACCTATAGACATTTCAAATTTGACGTATCCAATTATCCATGTCATTCTTTTTGAGAGAAAATTTAAAATAGCGCTCGCTCAGTCTTTGACAATGAAACCTTAATAATGTTCAAACTTATTTGAATAATTCATGGTCTTATTTCGAGCACTAGTCGACCACTTGTGTACTAATTATATCATATCTTTCTTGCGAAAGATTTTTCTTACATTTAAACATTTTTTATTAACCAAAATTCATTTTTGCTAAGAAAAAATGTTAATTAGAAGCTTTTCACAGTGAGGTTACGATATTATGGAACCATTCAACATCAATGCACAACATATTTAAAAACTTTTCGTCTTCTTCTTTAGCCTATTTTGTCGTTCACTGCAGTCGTAGCTCGGAAGGTAGTCCTTTTCTTCTTTTTCTCTTAGGAATCTCGTCCTTCAAATCTGCAAAAGATTTCTGTTCCTTAAGTAAAAAACGCGAAGGGTTGAAGGCGATATAAATTTTACACTACACAAATTACACAAATATATTATAAACTACACAAATATATTATAAACTATGGCGAAATATTTGGAACTCAATTTATTTAAGGAAACCACTTAAAAACCAATTAAACTTTTAAAAAAGAAGAAAAGAAAATGAAATACTACCATGTTTATTTAAATGTTCGATAGAGGCGCTGCAGTTTTCCTATCGTCAACTTACATCAAAGTAACATCAATAATTATTATTGGTTTAGAACCTCTACCCTGAAAATGACTTTGACACTTCGTAAATAAATTTGACACATTAAAGTAACTATGAACCTATACTCACGAACTTCATCGTTATAATGCTTTGTTCCGTCATAACCCTACTTACAGTTTAATAATATACTTTCTTGTTCTCAATAATTTCCAACTTTTCTTCTCTATTTTTCATTAATTATTAAATTTCTAGGTACTTGTTTCATACATGAGAGTTTTCGACATATTGAACATGTTGAGAATTCTCATGATTAAGAGTTTCGGAGACAAACATTACCACCTAATGGCGAACGTTGTTAACGTAAAGTGATCACACTAAGCCAGCCTTCGAAATAACAGTAGAAGACGGTCGTAAGCCCGTAGTGGTTTGTTCCATTTAAAAATCGAACATTAGTAATGAATTTTTAGAGTCGTTAGTTGTTATTTTTTCTTTAATAATATACTGTCTCAGATTTATATCGTTCGTCTGTAAGGCAATAATAATTGTAAAGAAATAAATTATTTAAAGAAAAGTAGAAATTTCATAAAGGAAGGTACTCAGACGGATTTGTGGACCCGTAAAAAAACTGAGAAGTTTGGGGCATACGACCCAATCACGAATGGCACACTATATTTCAGGCCCCTAACCACTCGACGCATACAAAATTTCTTATAATGAGATGGGCTGGACACGTGCAAAGAATGCCAGAATCGCGGGTTCCAAAAAGAATCCTGACAGGACATCCAGGGGGGAGAAGAAGGGTGGGCAGACCGAGACTGGGGTGGGGTGAAGAGAGACGCAGCGCAACTCTTGCATGTGGACAATTGGAGAGGAGAGGCTGGGGAAAGAGAACTGTGGTGGCGCAGTTACAGGAGGCCAAGGCTCGATTTGGGCTGTAGCGCCATTGAAGAAGAAATTTCATTTAGACGAAATATGTGATACTTGATTTCTACATACAATTGTCTCAAGAAATGTCAAATTTTTCATAGTTTCAAAACAGACGCCTTTAGGGAATAATATTATGAATAGTTGAACCATCTAAATATCACCAATACACCGAAACTCTAGTAGACTATAGATACCTACCTATCACAAAATGTTATTATTATGTTTGTGCTTTTATAATAATCGTAGCCTATTATTTTGTACGCTACCGACATCTATGGATGAATAACCGAATTACTTGACAAACTCGTTCGCTTGCCAAAATCGTGTTTGATTAAGAAACCAGCGTTATAATTTGTAATTTTGATTGAAAGTTATTGTGTGGAACCAAATTAGCTGTGATTTGTTTACGTAAACAGTAGAACTTCGATTATGCTAGTTTCAAAACAAAACACGACTAATTCGTTTCGTTTGTTTTGCGTTAGTGGTCAAATTACTTAAATTCTGTTCGGTAGGTAGGTACCTATCATATTGGATAGAGTGAAAGCTTGAATCAAGACATTTTTCGAGACTGTACAGAAACATGGGTTACGCGTCACCATGTGACGGACTTCGTCGCCCGTTTTCGCGGTTGCGTAATGATAGTAAATGACTGATAGGTAGTTCACTTTATTCATATGTAAATTTGATAAATTTAAGCTGTGCATCTTTATTGATTCGGTTCTCACATAGAGTGAAAACAAATGACACGATAATAATTAAAGAGTTGTGCGGTGCTGGTGGAAATGGTCGGCACTTGGATTCGAACCCACGATCTTCAGTAGGTACGTTGTTCGTACGAAATCCGTCGACTGATAGCAGTGGGCTAGCAACCACTTCGATTCGAAATGTAAATTATTGCTGTAGGTAGGGAGGGACTTCGAGAACTCATCCATACTGTATCTTCATTCAAATTTCATACATTAGTCCAATTCTCTACCACCGAGCTGTTTGTAGTGTGAATCCGCCCGTATCAAATAACAGAATCTACGCACCACTACATATAATGTATGCAGATAGCGCCCGATGTTTTGCTCGCCATCACGGACGACATAATTCAACCATTAAATCAGATGACTAACAATTCATTACTGATGTTCGATTTTTAAATGGAACAAACCACTAGGGGCTTCGACCGTCATCTACTGAACAGAAGATTGGTTGACATTTCGATTACACGGTCGCTTGCAAACTTTAACTGCTTTATTAAAAAACTGTGATCAGTGGAAAATAAGAGTTCAGCGGTAGAAAATTTTCCATCAAGCTGTGCGTCGTCGAGGTATAACCCATATCGATTGATTGCGAGCTGATCTCTGTAGATTTTAACCTGCCATGTTGGATTTTATGTCAACTACTGTCAATGGTTTCGAGTGTACAACAACGCTTTCTGTAATAAATATACTGTTTTTTAGTTTTTTTCCCGTCCAATTAGGTGCTCCCTTCATATTTTGGTCAATTTTGTTTTGCTTTATCATTTTGATCATACAAATTTTAAACAAATATTGAATTCCCGTAATCAACGAGGTCTCACAACCATTCTATAGAAGAATTCATATGCAAAATCTCAAGCTCGTACCATGTCTAGTTTCCGAGATATTCGCATACTTTGAAAAACATTCAACCCTATTTTTCACCCCCTTAGGGGTGGAATTTCCAAAAATCCTTTCTTAGTGGAAGGTTTTGTATTGAGACCTACCTGATTTCCAAATTTCACTTCTCTACGATTAGCCGTTTGGGCTGTGCGTTGATGAGTCAGTCAGGCACTTTCCTTTATTATTATAGATAAATTGCGGCCCTGCTCCTTTTCCCGTGTAACTGTATTAGTAATTTGTTTATACTTGCAACTATAATGATGGTGATGGAATGTATTTAGTGGTGACTACAATATTATTTTGTGATTTCAATATTGTAATAATTATGTTTGTAGGTGGGTAGCTTGAATGGCATTTTTAGGCTAGGTATTTTTTCTCTGTCTCCCGCCTGTTTTCGGTTGATTTTTTGTTTGTGTTCTTTTGGTTTGCTTTCCCTTTTTTGTTGAGTTGTACTTGTACGCGGCTTAACAGACACATGTATAAATATGGGCATGATTCACTCGATACCGGGTGCTTTGCCGTCTAAATAAAGAAAAGAAGAAGAAGAGGTCTCACAACCATGATGCACCAACTAAATTTATGATACATATAATGACGATTTGAAGAAAATATTCAAAGAGTACTTTTAAAGTAGGTACAAATATTAAAATTGAAGTGATCAAACATAAATTAGTTCATTTTGGCCAAAACATAGGTTTCGTGTGATTTTATAAGGACTTAACACTATTTTGATAATAGATCATTAACGGCCACGTGGATTTTGACACTAGACGGGAGGCATAACAAAAATTTAGAGTTGGTATGAGTGTGTTTATCGGGTCACGGATAGAGTGAATCGAGTGAAATGAATAGTGAAGCCGATAGTGTAGCGAGTCAATTAGAGTATGAGATAAATAAATAAATGTCAAAATTTGAGAAAAAATCAATGATATACCTATGTACTATTTATTTATTTATTTTCTTTCCCATACCAATAATATGGGATTTTATATTTTGGGATTTATTATCGCACTAGGCAGATGCCTGTGCCGAGATAATACCTTTGTTTTTTTATAGAAATACTGGAATAGTACCTACTAGAAATCTAATAAAATATAACATGGAAAATAAAAAAGAAAAACTATAAATAAACTATATTTTTAAGACCAGTTGCATATATTATGCAGGATTTACAGTAGCATTCACTCCGATCTCCTTTCATTAAAAAAAATATAAAAACTCACGAGTGCAACTATTTACCATATTTACTTTTTATTTTGGCTAACATTTCACAAAATATCATTGCTTAACATAATAAACCAAAAGAAAACCAAACCAAAAACCAAAACCGAAACCAAAAAATTCACTTAAATTTTAATTATGATAGATAGCTTATTAATAAATTAATGAAATTTACGCAACAGCAACGTTGCTTTTACAAAACATATAAGTATGCTAAGTAAATAACAAGTAGATATAAATAGATATAGATCAAATGAAACATTTAGACACAAAAATCAATTTTCAGATGACAATTAAATATGGGTTTGATAAATAAAATTATAAAAAACAATTATTATGAAAAAATAACAACTAACGACTCTAAAAAATCATTACTAATGTTCGATTTTTAAATGGAACAAACCACTACGGGCTTACGGCCGTCTTCTACTGTTATTTCGAAGGCTGGCTTAGTGTGATCACTTTACGTTAACAACGTTCGCCATTAGGTGGTAATGTTTGTCTCCGAAACTCTTAATCATGCGAATTCTCAACATTTCAACATGTCGAAAACTCTCATGTATGAAACAAGTAGAAATTTAATAATTAATGAAAAATAGAGAAGAAAAGTTGGAAATTTTTGAGAACAAGAGAGCAACCAAATTTAAAGACTGCGACTGCTGTCATATATTTGGCGCCAGGATATGACTTTATCCATTTTTGTTACTGTCTCATATTTATTGCCTATTGGCTTTGTTGGTGCACAACGTTCTAATTATGTTTAGATTCTATTATGACCGAGAAGAATCATTGATAATATTATAATGGAATAAAATGTTTTAATGTGTAGGTACTTAATTATAGGATATTAATAATTAATACGAACAATACAAAATTTCTGTATTTTACAAGAAAAATAATATATAATACTTAGTGTTTTATTCCTGGAAAGTATCACATAACTGACTAAAGTGAACCAGACAACCGATTCCGATCACTATTGATTCGAGCAGTTCGGGTCGCTATGCAAAATAATTTGTTAGCCATCACTATGGTGTATTCATGTGTGATGTGTGTGTGTCGCCATGGCCGCCATTTTGCCTCCAGCTTAAAGTCAGATGACGTCATCCTTTAATGGTCTATATAAAATTAAAAATTAAAAAATAAGGTCTGGCACCTATTCTGCACCTACTCGAAATCATTCAAATCTGACATAGCGCATTTCGGTTCTAAGCACTCTCGTTGCCGGGCTACTATTTTGTTTGTTTACAAAATTTCGTGTGAAATGTCATCTTCATTTCATGCATAACAAACTTGGATCAAATATTTTTTTTTACAATAAACTAAAAACTGATCAGTGAATTATATGTAATCTATCGATTAACGATTTTTTTTATAAATCAGACGGTAAGATTTCAAATAGATCCGAAAATAGTCGATCTCTAGTAGTATAACAACACTTCATAGGTTATGTTTATTCTGTTTGAAATAATAATATTAATAATGGCTATGAGATTAGTCCAAAACTGTTATAACGAAAAATATTACCTATTTTTTTTTTTTTTTTTTTTACACCAGCCCTCTTAAAATGATATGATTTTCTTCTGAAAACGCATCTTATTCTATTTGAAAAATAGTAAATTTCATTCCTTCCAAAACAATAATTGCGTGTCTTTTTTTGTCAAAACTCCTCCTTCAACAGCTTTAAGTTTCAACAAAAATGTTAAGGACTCCATTTAGTGAAAATGGTAAAATGTTCAATTGTTCAACAATTTTGGGGATTTTAATCTCAAAACTCGTTAAGGCTGTGAAGACTTTAATTTGAAAAAATATGAAAACAAATATAAATGGCAATGCAATACTGGCTTTTCATTAAAAAAAAAACTCATTATAGACCAAAAATTCACTATACAAACTTAATTTTTGCTCATAAAAAAGACTGCTTAAAGCGCTATCTCAAAGGTTTTGTACGATGATGATGGTGACAGTCCATAGAAAAAAGCCGATAATAAGTGTATAGTGGAAATAAAATACGCACTAAACGCCAAAAACTTCATTTTGAGATAATCTAATAAATCTGATTTTTCCGCCATACAGACATAGTACTATGATGATTTTTGGATCTGTTTTTTACGCCTTTAGATATGTATTTTTTTTTTTTTTTATCGATGTGGACTTAGTGCAATATTAAGGGCCAATATCACAATTTGTAGCTTATCCTGGAGCTTTATTGAGGAAGCTTACAAGTTAAGTGGAGCTTGCCGCTCACACGAGAATATCAATCAAAATTCGACTGCGGCTTGGCTAAGCCATATATATGGTTAAGTTGGTAATCCTACTTTTCTTTTATCGAGGTTTTTACTATGCATTACGCTCCACAATTCTGTCATCGTCACCGTGACGCGCGCCATTGTTTGTGTTGTTGTTTTGATTTTATGGATCCTCGCTCTTGGATTCTGACTTGGTACTTATGTGTTACGACCCTTGCTTCGGTTAAATAACTTAATTAAGATACAGCTACAGAAAGTGAAAGATATGTTCAATAATAAACATAACCATGCTTGAATAAATAAATATATCATACATTCAACTAGGTTAAAGCAAAACGATCTTGTAATTATTATCAAACAGAACGAACAGTGTATAGCAGTCAACGTGGTGGTCAAATAATCAAAGAAAGGGTCACAAATAAATCCAAATAGAATCGCTAGTGAAACAACCTAAGCAACAGCGAACAAATAAGCGTAATGAATAATAATTAATTAGACATTTCATCTTCAAAAAGCGTAATAACTGCGCGGCTATATAATGACATTTTAAATGTCAGTTTGTCCGTATAGTCACTTGTGGCGCCTCCTAGTGAGAAATAAAATAACTGAGTTAAGCGAGCTTTACGCTGTTGAGGAGACCCACGGTATCCCTTAACTACTTAACGAGTACGATAGGCCCCAAATTCGTGCTAAGGAGACATTGTAATTTGCATAATTTTGGTAAGCGAAGTATATACTCAACTCATTTTTTTTTTTCATTTTTGGCATTTAGTGCGTATTTTATTTCCACTATACAAGTATTTCCCCAATTTTAAGTGAGCGGTGTTATAACTACATATTTTACATACCCGTAACAAGGGTGACACTATTTCGATTGCGTCTCTCCATTTCAGTAGCAACGTTAACGCTTAAATAAATTTTCAGTTTTTTCAGCTATCACCTTATCACCCTCGGACTACGCTGACGTTATTATTTATAGCAATAAACTCATCTTCTCGAACTATCTTCACATAACTCACTAGACCAGCGTCCGTTGGTTGTTTATTTATTTGGGTTTGTTTGATAATGTGTGCGTTTAGTATTTCTGTGAATTTCATTTATTCAATCCATAAACAAACGAAATAAGAAAAGCGGCCATGTGCAAGTCTTGTTATAAACAAAACTTATTTCCATTTTCTCGATTAGGATTATGTACCTAATTATAGTGATTTATTACAAAATCACAATTATTGTAAAAAAATGGATATCTGGAAATACCTTCATATTTTAAGAAAATTTAAGGTGGACTCCAAAATCACTCGAAATCGGGTGAAAGGCCTCAAAAAAATAAAAAAATATATATAAAAGGTGGACTCTTGTATAGACTGATTTTAACCTAACCACGAGGAAACCTGTTAATCCCATTATCATTCACTTTATTTTTCAGACGGAACAAATTCTGTTTGATTGCACCTTCATAAATAACATTATATGTATGTATATTATGAACTATTATCAAAATGTCCTGGTTTCGGCACCAAAAAAAATCTACCATACATTTCAAGTAGGTAGGTACGAAAGGGTCGGTAAAAGTAGATGAATGATTGAAATATTTATATAAATCTTTTAAATAATAAAACACTTTTATACCATATTTACAGTATATTCCATACATCTGATTAGATACTCGTATCTTGTCGACTATCATACAAATTCGCGCATATAATGCGGAACTTCATTTTTTAATTGAATATTGTTTAAAACATAATATTGACATTTCGATTATCCGATAAAAACAAAAATCAACATACGCTTTTCGCTATTTTTAATCAAGACCTTTCAACGCTATTTTTACCGACTTTTTTTTCTCTGTATGATGAATATATTTCCATAGAGACTTGTAAAATTTGCTGATATGAATAATTCAAAGATTTTCTCTATCAATATAAAAAAAAATAACGAAAAACAACCACTTCGGAAATACCCCCCGGGTACACGTGATATAAACAGTATTATTTACGACCAAATTGTTTTGTATTATTGTTTTTACACTTTCTTATAAGGGGCCGCAACTATTCTCTTCTGAATTTAAAACGAAATAAGTTTTTCAGATAATTGAAACTGATAATTTAGAATTAAATAGCGGTGGTGGAAATATTTGACAGTCAAGACAAACAAATCATAAATCTCCATAAATTTAGAACACAATATTCCAGCTCTATTATATTTGTTACTAGCTTTCCCGACAGACGTTGTCCTGTAGTCCTTACTATGAATATTGATTTCAAAGTTATAATTCATTTTAAATATTTTTGAATTTTAAAAATTATTTTATAAGGTCGAAAAAAATCCATCAAACCAATATTTTTAATGTCAAAGGTTGTCAGGTAAACAATTATTTTGTTGTTATAGAACTTTTCATAGATGGCGTTGACGTCGCATGAAATCCATTCCTTACTAACTTTATTATTATATTTCATATAATTTACTATGCATTTTTTTAATTTTTTAATAGTTATTCTGTTATCTGGAGCGGAGAAGAATTCAATAAATCAATTATAGGAAGAAAATCTGTTCAGCCGATCTCGAGTTATAAGTGTTTGCACTAACCCGACTTTCTCTTATATCTTTAGATGGTTGAGGCTTTGTTGAGTTTATTGTCAATCATGTAGTATAGAAATCCTTGATGGGGCGTAAATGTAAGAAATTATGAGTCAATTTTCATTATAACAAACCCTCGAGGGTAAAGTTTATTCCTGGCATGAATAATTCTTGATGTTCTCTATAAAAGTGTTGATATATGTAGTTTAAGCTGGTATCCGCTTGGTTGCCAATGTATTACGTGGTTACCAATGGTTCATATAAACCAAGTTCAATGGTATACCTTGAAATGTAATCAAATCTTATAAATCCTTCTTTTTGATCATATTGTTTATATGCTTTGATTTTAAATATCAGCCTAAAAAGTAAGTGCGATGGTAATCGGTAATTTCGCAAGAGAATCCAGGATTTTAAAGATAGTGATAAAGAAAGCTGTGTCAAATATTTTGAAAATATAATTTCTACTACAAAAGTATATCGTCGGTTCAGTTAGCCCAATGGCTAGCGCCTCTTCTTGAATCGACTAATGAGTTTGATTCGCGGTAGGCTTAAAAGTTTTCTAATTGTGTTTCACTTGTAATTTGTCCTTGGGTTTGACCAGTTGCCGGTTCAAAAATTTGCATCTGGCAATATGTTCCGCTAACTGTACTGGCACATTTGTAAAAAAATAGTGATCAAAATTAGCACCTACTTTATATCTAGTTCTGGGTCTATGTTCTTGAGGTGTAAACGCGCCCTAACAGAGATACAATATTAATATCTTCGTTCTACATTCTAGATAGTTGACAACAAATTCGTAATAATTATTACTTAGAGAAATACATTATTCATGAAACCATTAGTTTTCATCATTTAGTACTGAATAATCAGCGAATATATAACAAATAATGTTGGCAAATTCTTTGTAAAGATAACCGAAACCTCAGACCTCTCCTCAAAGCCAGATTCATCTAATGAACCGATACAACGCACGTTCAAACATCGCTTAGCTCTAAATATACCACTTTATATACCGCTTTCCATGATTTCCCAAGGGTTTGGAGTTTGGGACGGGCACTAAGGGTCATGTCACATAATGAGGATAGGTTCTTCAATCATATACTTGTTCAGAACTCCTTGTCACGACGATAAATTATGACTAATCGTACCTCGAGGAGAACTTTTGAAAAATAGATGTTCGTTCCACCTCGGAATAATTTTATTGATTGGCTTGAAGTGGCAATTCATAATATTGGGAATACCTACGTGATTCTGAAAACAGGTAAGATAGTCAATATACTAGCCTTACCTAATAGGTTAGGATTGTATTTGTTTTCACTTCGATTGAGCACAGATTCTTAAAAAAAGATTGTGTGCATGCTCCGCAGCTGTCAGCAATTTCGGGTTCACTAATTGTATGTGTGTTTAAACACTATTTTTGTAAAGAGAAGGTACCTAAAACTTATGATGAGGAAAGCTATCGGGTGTTGACTAACAACATTACAAAATATTAAATGATCTTTTTATTTTTAGAAAAAAAAAATCATGATCTTTAATCAATAGTTTGGCTACAGTTCTGCATTTTAATATGACATCTGGATTTTATTCAAATTGAACAAAAACTTAATCAACATATTCTGATCCACCCAATATAACTGAGTTGAATCAATATGTATAAAGGCCATTTTCCTTAGTATCCATGCCGTAAAAAAAGTCCTGAAAGTGCAATAATAATTTTACAAAATTATAAACTAACAATTTAACATTGAAACGGATGAAAGATATTTATTTATTTAAACAAGGAAACGAAAATGAGTACAACAAAGGACATAATTAATTATTATTATTATGACTGTCTCCTTTCTGTGTTACTCCCTCTTTAGTGAAGGATAATCTCGACAAATTTAC
Organism: Mystacides longicornis; assembly: GCA_963576905.1. Classification (NCBI taxonomy): domain Eukaryota; kingdom Metazoa; phylum Arthropoda; class Insecta; order Trichoptera; family Leptoceridae; genus Mystacides; species Mystacides longicornis. The sequence continues at coordinate 25,083,447 of OY756438.1, forward strand.
TTCACAGCCTTATTTTCTACTCAACCTTCATTCTGAGATGATAAACCTCTTTCCATTACGTCGGAATAGATACGTGGATTTACATAATATCAAAGAACCCATCTCAACACTGTGTACGCTTTAACAGATTTTCAGCAGCGAAGGGAAATTTTGAATGCGGATGACTGAAAAATCTTTGTTCCGTCATTATTCCGGTTACACAAACCAATGTTGACGATGATTTTTTTGATACAGTTTGTAGCCGTAAGAGCACCTCACAGATTTCCTTTCTTGTATGTGTTTTTTTATTATTTAAGATCAAGAGGTCCCGGGTTCATGTCCCGAATAAGTCAGGAATTTCTTTGTGGTTTTCCTCATCTTGAGATTTCTTATTGGGGCTGGAATTTGGTCTCAGATTGGACAGAATACTAGAAAGAGAGTTTAGTGTCCAGACGAAATGTAAACTGTTTGATGCGTGTGTGTTGCCCATTTTCCCGTCTGAGTTTAACTTCTGGCACCTGACCGACGTCTAGGCACAGAAAGACTCCGCTTTTGTAGCGAAGCAACGAAGAATATTGGATATAAGATGGTACCATCGCAAAACGAACGACGCTATACGCCGGCGCATGCAGCGCAGACCCATTACTTCCACTATCATGGAGATATAGACATGGCTGGGACATGAATGAAAGTTGGCTGAGGAGAGTTCTGTTCTTCCTCCCATCAAGGTCCCGAAGACGGTGAAGGCCCTCTCAAAATGTTTTCCGCTCCTTTGAAGCAGAGCTGAGGTATTCGTAAATGGTGTGGGAGGTGGTCACTTATATTATAATATAGTCATAAGCATTGTGCAAGATCGAGCGCAATCGAGAGCTCTTGTTGCCCTCCTATGCCCCCTATGAGGGGTGTAAAAGGAGGTTGAATTGATTGACGTGGTTTAAGGCTCCAGCGTAACACAAATATGAGGCAAAATGGAACAAATCACATTTATTACGCGTAATATATTAATAACCGATTTAAATTTGTACCTTTCTCAACGACCTGCCAAGTGGGTCATATCTTTCTATGACGGAGGGTCCGCGTCGAGTAGTGTTGGGTGGATCCAAATTATACAAAGGACCCTGCGAATGTATTCAGCACAATGGGCTACTTGGAAACCGCATTTAAATTGAATATAACCCTTTTCAATGGAAACATCCCACCGTTACCGGATATTGGCATCGCTGAACTCCTGTCACACTACACGCAGCCTTCGGGGTTCAAGGGCTGTCTTTATTATCAAGTCACATCGCCTGTTACGGCCTTCATCTTGATGGATATTAACAATTATTGCATACTTATTGATCCATTGCATTAGCCCTCTACCCATTAATTTCTCCTTTTTCTTCCCTTCTTTCTTCTTGAGATACTGAATTCCAATCCATATCCATAGTATTGGGGATCTTCCTAGATATTGTATCCTTGTTGTGTTTGTGTTCATACTTTCCACATTTTGGTGCCAATATTGCCGCATTTGACGTCCCCATCTACGACCTCAAGAGACATCTTGGATTGCCGTGTTTCTTATTCGATCAAAGAGTTTTATTAGCATTTTCATTTAGCATAAGTTACCGACTTTTTTTATTCTTACCTTACACTTATAATTTCAACATTCAAGTTGGACAAATGCAGTTTCTTCTTCTTTGTCAGCCGTCTCTTCTCTGCTGGATGTAGGTCTCTTATAAAATTTTCCATCCTTTTCTATGTGTTGCTTTTCTCTTGTTGCCTCCCTATGCTCCTAAGTGGAGTTCAAAGGGAGATTTGATTGATTGATTGATTGATTGATTTCTATTTAATACTGTTTGTTTTCGACCAGTTTTTCTACCTACCCATCCACCCATGTTTTTTGGGGTCTCCCAATTGGCCTCTCATTCTCATAGGGGCGCCGGCGCCGTTTTGCAACTCTAGGTGCCAATTTTTCATTTCCCTGTCTCGCCACATGTCCTACCCATTGCAATTTTTGTTTTTCGATATGGTCTAATATGTCTGAGACTCTTGTTTGTCGTCTTACTTCTTCATTTCTTGTTTTGTCTCTAAGACTTATTCTTAACATTTTTGTCGCTCCGTTGCTCTTTGTGCGCATCCTTAATTTAAGTATTGTGTTGGCTGATAAAATACAGGTTAACATCCGTCTTCTACTTTACTTCATCACTTTACGTTAACAACATCCGTCGTTAGTATTTGTTGATCAAATTTCATGCAAATTCATTATCATTGTTTTCAACATTTAAATCATGTTGGAATCGAGCCTACGACCCCAGCTCTGCCGTGCCGAGGCAGCAACCTACAGACCATACAAATGAGGTTTCAAATTAACTAGTCAGTTATTTCTTTCTTACCCCAAAATAAGTAGGTACAACATAAAAAAAAAAAATCATAAAATTTCCAGACAGGTGCAAATTATGTCCACTTTAGTACCGATTTGCAGAATAAACCTGTTTTCTAAAGTAGGTACTTAGGAAACTTTTCAATATTACTACATATTTTATTGAAGAATGTCTCAAAATACTGTTGAATAATTTGTTGAACAAAAGTGAAAAATGGTCGTAAAAACAAAATGTGGCCCAGTTGGTTCTTAACTAAATAAACTCCGCCGTCTGGTAATGTTTGACAGTTTGTTTCTCCCGCGCGAGTATTAGCTACCTGCTATGTACATTGTAACAAGCACTCGACTCTCCAGAGATGTCTTTAGTGTCGATATACATTTGCGCGATGTGTTTAAAACAAAAATTAGGCCCGTTGTTTGAAAATGCGCACACATGCGGCTTTCGGGTTTTATATGAAAGTTGTTTTTTGTTTTGTTATTCCTCATAAGGGACAAAGCACGCTTTTAGCTCATTATATGCATTATAAAATAAACATTCATATTATAGATGCCACTACAACCCTGTGAAGGTCTAGGTTTCTTCAAAAAAAGAACTCTCCATGCCACCCTATTTGCCGCAAAATTCTTCTTCGTCCTCGTCTTTGTTCCATTATTTGGGGTTGCTCTCTAGTCCTTCTAGCGCCAGCTCTGGGTCCAATTGGCTTTCTTTGAGGTCTCTCTTGATGCTCAACCACAATGTAGTGGCAACCCGGTTTTCCGCCATTCTTTGCCAATCATCCACTTCCAGTAGCCCGAAGTCTCTTGTATGCGTCGAAATCTGCGTGAAAATCCAAATGCCATCAATTTCCTTTTATAAAATCGTGAGTAAATTATTTTATATTGACGCCAGAGCTGAATAATTGAAGATATTATTCTGTCAGTGTCAAATATGACTTTTTTTTCTAAAATGGAATGAATCGGTCATTTATTTTTATTCAATAAAGGGCTACATAAAATTATTGAAATTCCTTAGCAAAAGCCAATATGTGCAAACTCACACCCGTCTTTCACATCGATTAAAATCCGCACATTGACAGTTATTGACATCTGTGCGGTTAAAACAATTATTCGATTTCTCATAATATATGAATATACCACAAGTCATAAATTCAAAAATGCGCTGGATATATAATATATATATATATATATATATATATATATATATAGATATTGAAAATTAATTAAACAACTCCAGAAATATTTTTGTTTTGTTTTTACGAGTAACCACAACAGTATGGCAAAAGTCATTAAATATTCAATGAATAAATTAAAGTGACATCAGAAAAGTTTTAATTTTATTTTTTTTTTCTTAAAACCAATATTTGATACAATCATTACACACGATTTTCTATGAAATTGTTTTTTAATTTGACTGTTACGGGCTGACAAATAATTTTCATCCGCTGCGCGCTGTTTTGAAGACTGTCTATTTTGTCATCACTTTTACGTTAACAACGTTTCCCATTATGGGGTCAACAACAACGAAAGTTTGATCGTCTATTAGATCAGGAAATCAATAAATTCAATTTACATTACGTGTATTTATAAATAATGTACCTACCATCTCTTAGAATAGTGGGTACAAAACATTTCTTGAATTATAAATTAATAATCTTTTGACATGCGGAAGGCTTCTGTCTCCTCATCTTTCAAAGGTGATTATTATTGGTGAACTCAAATCCACCAAATACATAAATCTATCCACATATTACATTACATATAAATATTTTTTGTACCTACAATAATTTTGCTGTTATATGATTTTTCATAGATGGCGTTGGCGTAGCATAAATCCGTCCCACACTATCTTTGATAATATTATATTTTATATTATTTCTCATGCATTTGTCAACTTAAATAATAGTTATTCAGTTATCCGGCGCCGCGGAGAAGAATCCAATTTAATCAAACATCGGAAGAATCTGTTCAGCCGATCTCGAGTTATAAATGTTCGCACTAACTCGACTTTCTTTTATATTAGGTAAAGATATTCTCTCTGCAGTTAAATCTCATTCTTTTTTTTTCAAGAAGCATTGTGAATTTTTGAAGCGCTCTCGAAATCTGGTTCCTCGAAATTCGTTCGTATAGTTTTATCATTACCAACGCTAAAGTCGATAATCCAAATGGCTTTCTGCTTAAAATTTCATGGAAAGCTCTTCGTTCTGATTTCGCTATTGTAATATTTGAGATCTTTCCACAAAGACATTCAAGTAGGCAGTATTGATTTTTCTCATTTCAAATTGACTCGCTCTTTTGATCACAATTATTAGGTATTTTTCATCTCATTCACATTAATATTATTTACTAGCTTTCCCGACAGACGTTGTCCTGTAGTCCTAACTATGAAAATTGAATTCCAGTTTAAAAGAATGATAGAAATGACGAGGAGACTCCAGACCATGTCATCCTGGGTTGCCCAATAAGAGACGCAATTGATATTTATTTCTTGCTAGAGAACGTAGAGTACCCAATAAGTATTGTCTATCTCCTTGGACTGAACTCTCATCAGGTCAACGAACTTATATTCCAAAGTGTCCAGATGAACATGATCCTAATATAGTCATATATTTTAGTGTTTGTTAAATTTAATTTTGTTTCATTGTCCGTTTTTTTTTTTCTTTTCTTATGAATGTATGATTTTCGTGATTTAATAAGGCCATAACATCCAGTTGGATGAGCCGCCAAAAAAAAAAGAATGATAAAAATGACTTTTAACCGTTTTAACCATCATTCCGACCGATGCATCTGTTTTAAACCATTTATTTTCCATCCGAATTCTACCAATGGCACTATCAAACAACTGACAGTTTGTGTCAAACGACAAATTAATTTTGAAATTAGAAGTATTCGCGTTTTATTATAAAAAAAAAGCTTCAACGTTTAAAAATTAGAAAAAAATTCCATCAAAACATCTGAGTCCCAATATTTTTAATATCAATGGTTATCAGGTAAATAAAAATTATGATCCTATAGAATTTTTCACATATGAAATAGTATTATTTTCAATAGTATATTTTTATATTATTTGCTATCCATTTTCGATGTTTTATTAGTTATCCTGTTATCAGGAGCGGAGAAGAATCCAATAAACCAAGCATCATAAAAATCTGTTCAGCCGATCTCGAGTTATAAGTGTTCGCACTAGCCCGACTTTCTTTTATAATATAGATTTAATTTTTAGACAAATTTTTATCTACTTCCATACTTTGTTATTTGCTGCATTATTACATTTCTTTAAGATCATCAATTATTCGTAGTGTGTGGTTTGACTAGCAAATACCATTGGTATAATACCAGTCCGCCTATTGATTTAAATTTGTTCGTCACAATTAATAGTTCTTATAATAATGTTTCTCTTTTGGCCTGCCAATGCGAGTAAAACGGAGCACATACCGAAACTTGACAAACGTTTTACGACAACCATAGACAATCACTAGCCGTCTTATTAATAAAACTTCTTTGATCGGTCGATCACGTGATCCGAATTGTTCAACCATCGATAAATTTTTACTTTATTCTTTAACAAGTTTTTTCGTAAAAATTAGTATAATAATTTTTTAGTATAAAAAGTTCCATAATGTGTTTTTAAGTCCAAAAAATTAAATTAATGAATTTTATAACTGTAAAAAAAAGATTTTTATCTTTAAAACTTCGACACAAAATAAGGAAATTTATTTTTTGATGCATGGTGGTTGCAGCCTTTTAACAATGACGGAAATGCTTAATTTGATATATTTGTCAAAATTATCTATTTTTAATATTATGTTAACCAAAATATGAAGCGGACACATAATTGGACGGAAATAAAACCTAAAATACACCTTAGTTTATCACATAATGCGTTCTTATAAACTCGCAACAACTGTCAGTTGACGTAAAATCCAACATGGCGGGTGAAAATCTACCGAGATCAGCTGACGATCAAGCGGTACGGGTTAAATTAACTCGACGACGGTATTTTGATCGCTCGATAAACCATCGCTGAGCTATTTATCCACTAATCGGAGTTTATATAAATAAAGTAGCTAATCTTTCAGGTAAATCAATATTCATACCTGAAGACAATCTTTGCCGCAACTGATGCCCAGATTTAACAAATACCTTTCTCAGTATCAACGCATAGGTGATCTGCCTTTAAAACATTCATTAACGAATTCCTTAAGGCCCTTAACTGTTTTCTTTAAAATACCCTTCAAATTTATAAAACTTACATTGGTTAAAAGTCTGATTATATGATAGATTTTATTGACTACGGCTCTTTTAAGGTTTTTAACATTAATCATTTTATTTATTTATTTTTAAAATGATCCCGTAATTTCTTTGCGTCTTTTAATAAAATTATACTTATTTTCCATCAAAATGTCGTATTTTGACATTTTTATTGACTACTAGTTGACCCGTCGAACTTCGTTCCGCTGTTTCATTAGTTATATTACTCGTCGATCTTAAAATCAGTCCATCAAAAACAGATATGGTGGTATATATATATATGAAAACTTATTTTTGGAAATAAAGAGTTATTTTAAAACTTAATCAAATTAATGGTTTCTAAGTTAATAAAAATGTTCCTGATAATTATATCGAATGAATCTATTTTATACGATATATTTTATATTCGCATTCTATCAATTGCAACAACAATCAATCCACTGACAGTTCTTTCGAATGTCAAAATAATTAAAATTCAAAAGTAGAACAACATTATAATATTGTAAAAAGTACTAAAAAGATTGCCTACTTAGAGTTTTCTTTAATTTTCTAATTTTCCATGCATTTTTCTTAATTATTTTCTTCTAAAACAACCTTCTCCTGATAAAAGCCTACACGGCAAAAAAAGAATTAGCGAAATCGGTCCAGCCGTTTAGGTGTGATGCGATCACATCGGGAAATAGCTCTCCATTTTTATGTATAAGATTTGAAAGAAAGTTTATTTATTACAATTAATTTTTATATTGTGTGTTGATTCTCACGCTTGTATGTGCGTCTTTGTGTTTGTTTGGTGCACAGTTTTTTGTCTGTTTAAAACTTTTTAAAATTAACCTAAAACTTTTCTTTTTTTTTTCTTTTCAAAATCATAGGATGGGTGCGGATTCCTCGACAGGTGCTTCCAATACCCTAGACGCGAAGCTCGCGATTGCGGATGTCAATTCGCCCTTCTGCACAGGGCAGACGGCGATAGCTGCAGCTAGCCTTTGGGCCGAGGTCCGCGCGTCGACTCATGTGGCGATTGTGACCTCTATGGCCCCCTCACGGACACATACGGACCTTTAACGGAAAGTTTTGGACCACTCACGGATAGTTTGGACTTGTGCGAGACAATCGTGGAAGATGAACCGGCCACATTTGAAAGGAGGAATCGGTCTGAGCCGCGCGATATGCACAGTAGTGGCAAAAATTGTATAAACGAACACAGACTTGGTGATCGCATTTTTAAAAGACAATCAACCATAAATAATCCGATAGATATCACGGTCAATAGAGTTAGTGATGAAAATAAAACGGACATGGACAGTAATCGAACTGGTGCCATAATCCATAAGCCTGGTGAACTAACACGTCCGCCTTTAACCAAACAATACAGTTATCGTGAACTTAAGAAAATTCGTTTGGAACGGCAATCTACCCAAATGAAACGGTTGAATTTCAAGAAGGCCGGTCCTCAGTTCAGCCTGTCGCGTTTGGAACACAGACATCCGACGTTCGAGGAAGATTTGGAACTGCCGAGAATCGGGTGGGAGTTCCGCAAGTTGAGGATCATGCGAGAGATAAGGAAGCAACGGGAGCGAGCCAGCAAAGCTGTGCAGTATGAGAGTGTGCTGTGCGGGGAGTGTGACCAGTTCTGTGAGGCATGCCAACGGAGATGCTGCGGTGATTGTCAACACATTGACGGGCACCAAGTAAGTGCCAGCTTCGATGAGCACTTGTATTGTTATCACATTTTTTTTTTCAAATTTGAGCACCAGTTTTCTTAAATCATAACGCACAAGATTTCAGCAAAAAAAAACAGCACGATTGGTTTTTTTTGAACGAGAGAAAGCACAAAAATCTGAGCAAAACATAAAATCAAGAGCACACAACATGCACGAGCTTTTTCATTCATCAACAAAACCAATAAAATTTCATCAAAGTTTTGTTTGTTTTGACGAAATTCAAGAACCCGATCAAAAACTTTCCCGGAGCAACAGCCAGCATTCAAGAAGATGTATTTCCAAAATAATATTGATAATTTACAGTTTCGTCGTTTGTGAGAACTCATTTGAAATAGTTTATCCGTTGACTGATAAACCCACACTTTGGTAAAGACAGTAGGTAATGGATTTTTTTGGAATTTGTATGGATTTTGTACAGTCATTCTATGTGCAGTGATTTTTTGGTATTACATCCGATATTCGGAGCATTCAGTAACTGGCTCAACAATAGCAACTTTGCTGATTCAGATATCGAAGATGTTTAAATATTATGTGTCCCAGTCTCTGCAACTTCTCATTCTTCCTCTTGTACTAGGTTGAGGAGTGTTCATCCAAATCTTTAAGAACTTAGACATATTTTTTCGGTCTCTTTCTTGCTCTATCAATCTTCAGGATTTTTTTTCACCTCCATTCAGGCCTTCGTCCTGTACTATTTTTCGTTACATTATTACATTGCCTTATACTCCAATGCATACACGAATCGAATCGCAATTTTCTCAGTTGTTCTGAATGTTCTGGTCATAACATTTCTGGCATCAATGGGTCATTGTGATTTTTGCGAGCGAAGGTCTTTAGTTTTTAGATCAACGAGTATGGTTTTTGTTGCATACATTACCTGCAGCTGCTTTGTTAGATTTTGGTTTAACGTAGTAATATAGTTTTTGTTATCATTTTTTGCCCAATATTGCTTGTAAGTTTTTGAACAGACTTCTTTACATCCCATTCCATCACCAGAACTTAATCTAGTATTAAAACTTTTTTTTAGAAAGCAACTATGCTGTTTTTGAAAATATAAAACAGATTCCCAAAGGGTGTGAAGATTTGCAAAAAAAATAGACCCACAATATGTAATAAATTCCTTCGTCAAAGTTTTATCCATAATGGAGTTGACAAACTTTTGGGGTATGGCGACGTCTTCTTTGATAATCCATCATGTTTTTTAGTACGCAATCCGAACCCGAATTGAAAAGTTTTCAACTGCCAAATGACTCGATTACTTCAAAAATTTCTTAATTCAATTTTCGAGCATTATTCCGAGATTTGTTTTTTATTATAATACCAACATTAAAATTGATTTTGTTAGTTTAAAGTGTGGAGTCGAGTTTCTTGTAGGGTAGATCAACAAAAATAAAATCAATCAAAAACTTTCACTGCTGGCAAATTCATTTTTGCTTATCCACGTTCGCTTTCAATGTGGAGCATTTTTGATCCCAAGGTAATTTCTCCAAGACTTTATATTGCACCGTTTGCACAACTATACCTATACATTCCAGCTTAAGGCAATACCCGAGAATCCTTGCTTACTAGGTAATTTTGGCCCGTCTCGTTTTCTTGTCCACCCGGACTATGAAAAAGCTTGCATGATCAAATCTCTAAGGGGACATGCGGAGTACATGATCAAGTCAGCTCAATCAGTGGTTTTGAATGACTGACAGGCTGCTGCGTTTTCATTTGAGACGTTCCTTATGTAATAAACTAATATCCTATGTACATGTCGCAACAATACATTCTGAAAACTTAGAAGTTTCTAAGCTTGATCAAATATTCGGTTGCTATATATTGTTAGCACAGTGGCAGAAAAAATCTTATTCCACAGGCAGGATTATATCCTGTGTCTTTGTGACGGTTTTGTGCATCGAGTCGATAAAATTCAGTTCAATAGATTTTATGACGTAGGTAGTGGTATTCGACCCATCTATGGTCATTGATCTAAACACAGCCCTTTATTCTTCATTCCTCTGTCAGGAGCATGTCTCATTCAGACATGAGCTGCAATCTTGTTAAAGTTGCATGTCGTTCTAGCCAGATCCATGCCAATACTTCTTACTTTACTTTTTTTATCTTTCAGTGCTCTTGGTATAAGAAAATAAGACCATATGACTTTGCCTCTCGTCAATTCAGAGAAGCAACCTCATCCCTACTGCTACAACGAATATTCCGTATTAAAAAAAAATTATTTTCTTATGAATACATAGGTATTTTAACTTAATCTCTTCAGTTATAATATGTGGATGAGAATTATTTTTTTAACGTGTAAACAGTGATATCTGTTGAATATTCTCCAAGACTTTAAGCAACAATCCCTTCAATAACTTTCAACAAGATCAATTTTAAAAATACCTTTTCTTTCACGCATTTCTCATACTACTTAGGTATATTAGTTTTCCTTACACGTTTTCTTGGGGCTTTGGTAATATTGACTAATCAAATTAACAAAAAAATCCGGTTAATTTATTTTAATAGTTATAATTTAAACATTATTTTTTACACGCGATCGGCTATATTATTATGATTGGTTCAAAGTATATTTTTACTGTATATTTAATTTAATGATTTCAACCCCTTTTTCCTTTAAAACGGAGCGTGTTTGTCAAAAATTAATATTGAATAATATAATTGAATAATTTAACTGTGTATTTTATTGAATTTCAAGTTGAAATAATCGAAAGGGGTGAGGCTTATGAAAATACCTTTACATGATTGTTTAATAAGGGATTTTTTTTTAATAATGTAAATATTGCAGAGAAATTAAAAATACATAAAACTAACCTTTTGTTTCATTTATTTTATTATTAACAGTTAAATTGAACATCGTCATAAATTCAAATGTCGATGTTCAGAAGGTTAAGAGACTAAGTGACCTTTGGGTCACTGCGAACAAATCTATATATTAATACGTGAAAGAAAAATTACGCGGACGGAGGAGTATGAAATTTTCAATTAAGAGACACAGGGAATTACCAACACTAAAGAGTAAGACAGGCAAGTAGGAAGCGTTATTCAGACTCCGATGAGTGCGTGCAAAGAATGGACTATCAGAAGACTTATTTGGTGATCCTCCTAAGGCGGCTGATGCTGGTGTCAAATAAGTCAATACGACCAGCATACTCGTTACCCAATCGGTGACGAAGCGAGACAACTGTATTTTCAAATAATTAATAGTGAGAGAATGATCAGTATGAAACAAGAATCTTCCTCTAGTCTCGTAGGCAGGTATAATATGGAGCCCAATGAGACCAACCAGTGCTGGGTCGTTGAAACGATTATTCAAAATTTTGAAAAGCAAAATGAGGTCAGTCAGTACACGTCTCTCAGATAGGCTGTTTATATGAACAACTCCCGTACGCTATCGTAATTGATATCTTTACTGTGTATACCCAACTCGTAGTTAATACATCTAAGGAATATGTTCTGTATGCGTTCGATGGTGTATGTATGATTTTTGTATTCTGCGTACCAAATAGGCTATGCGTACTCTAATTTACTGCGGACGAGGGATATGTAGAGCATGGGGATTGGGTGGATGTTCTGGAAATCATACCCGAATGATACGACTTCTGTAGCTCACCCCATTTTTTTTTAAAACGAAGACTTTTGTACATCGAACAGTTTTTAACTATCGGAATAAAATATAACGTGAACACTGTCGAATTTCAATGTTGCCACTTGCACGAAAGAAAATTAAGAAGGTACCTACACTAAATTTAATAAATAATGCTCTCGGACTTTCGGAATCGACGCAAAAGCGGATATTTCAGAACATCCGAAATGAAAACTCTTCGATCTAAAACCGGAAACACACTTTGCAAAACCGTGTTAGAAATGTTGAAATTCGAAGCACGTGCAAAACGGAAGATGTAGTGAAGTGGGGACGACCACAAAGGCGATAATGGAATGAACATGTACACAGAATGTCAGAGGACCACAAGATCTATAGAAAAAAAAAAGATGAAGAAGTACTCTTATTGAAAGACAAACACTCCAGCACTTTACCAGACCGTGAGGCAGATCGACGAAACGCTGGACAGACCAAATATGGTCTTAGACGATACTGTCATCTCTGTATAGGAAAATGGTGTTTATGGTTAAAGTCGCCTTTAAAAACATGACCAAGATGTGGAAAGCGTCAATATGGAATGTAAACTGTTTGATGCGTGTGTGTTGCCTATCATTCTCCCGTATGGGTGTGAGTCCTGTCACCTGTTCATAGCCCAGGTGCAAAAAATTGATGTGAGGGATTTTTATTTATTTATTTTATTTTTATTTTATTCGATCAACGGCAATAGCCTTTTATATGTTAAAAAAATATAACAATCATAATATTTTTCACTCCAACAACACAGTAATATAAATAATATCAACAAATAATAATTATTGTACAACCCAAACATAAATCACAAACGCAAATAAAAATGTCCACATTGAATAGTATTAAAAATATGATCGGCCATAACGGAGTAATAATAATAATAATATAACACTTTTCTATACAAAGGTGCCAGTATAGCCAGCGGAACTTATTGCCTCAGGCAATTTTTTCCAGTCAACCGGTCCCGTCCAATATGAGACAGGCCAACCCCGGGTAGAAATTTCAAGTGGAAAAACTCTAACCCGACCGGGAATCGAACCCGGGACCTTGGATCTGAAGTCCACGCCAGTACAACTAGGCTACCGAGGCAGTCAAATAATACAAATGTCAATAATAGCAGGATGTCAGGTAATACAAATGTCAAAAAAGGAAATTATCGTATATAAAAATATCAATGTCATGCAAATAAAGATTAATTTTGGTCAGAAATGTGAATAAATGTCAATGAAATTTAGAAATAAATTAAATATTGTGGTCAAAATAATGAAAAAATGCACAGAGTCAAACAAAAATACATACATGTACACATAAATATATACAACCTCATGCATATACAAACACAAACAACTTCAAAATGCCCAATGTCAATTTTAAACATTTAGAAAATTCATTATGTCAATTTTGAACTTTGGTAAACTGTCAACAAAAATATCAGTGATATTGCCTACCAGATTTCCCAGTCTGTGTATTCTGACCATGGTAGAATAGAACGTGTAATTATTTCTGGTAAGAGGCTCCCGAAACAACACTGCCTGTCTAGTACTTCTCGTGGGGATACTGAATTTGATTAATTCTAGCAATTCAGGAGAATCAATTCCACCATTAACGAGTTTGTAAAGGAAGCAAAGGTCAAACAGTGTTCTTCGGTTTTCCGGGCTGGGGAGTCTAAGATCAATATTTATTCATAGATATGTTTTTCGCGCAGTAAAATCCTGTCCTATTTAGAGTCTCTGCTGGAAGTATATTTAGGTATTTATAGTCAAGAGTTAGATAGTTAAAATATAGCTTCCAGCGCTTGTAGTCTGTACACAATCAGGAACCTGTTTCATTTGTCTATACACACTATAGCCGAATTTCGACCCCTTTTTAGTACCTGCTCAAGGCGTGAGGTCGCATCGAATCGGGGCCAGTCTCGGACCTTCAAAGTTTTATTTTTGCCTGAATTTTGGCAAGAAGGTTCTTTTGACATGGAAGGCCCTCTTTCAGTAGCTAATTCCTCCCGTAGACCTCGAGCATGCTTATCAAAGTATCTGCGCTTAAAACGAAATTACTCAGGATCTTAGGTATAAGATGTTAGGCCGCATCACGAACGACGCTATACGCTGTCGCACACAGGGCATACCCATCACTTCATTCATTAGATGGACTTAGCTGGGACATGTGTTTAGGATGCCGAATAACAGTTGGCCGAAGAGAGCGTTATTCTTCCTCCCATCATGGTCTCGAAGACGTGGATGGTCCACTATACCGTGTTCCGTTCCTTCGAGGCAAAGCTGAAGGAATTAAATTGGCAATGGTGTGGGTAGAGGTCATAGGCATTGCGCAAGATCGAGCGCAATGGAGAGCTCTTTTTGCGTCCCTATGCCCCTGAGTGGGGTTCAAAGGAAGATTGTATGTATGTATGTATGTATGTAAAGTCCCAAAGTGATCCTAAAAGAAAATATATTCTAACGTATGTTATAAAATTTTACATTCCGAAAAATGTGACGTGGATCGCCTTCTCCAATAATTGAATAAAACTTAATTAGAAAATAATAAAGCGATACAACAAATAAACTTTCTAATGATAAAAATGGAAGGGCAAATTCTCCCGAGGGATCTGTATCGTGAAACCCTCGTGTTACAGAACTCAGAAACAATAATTACACCTACCTACCTACTAAAAAATATAATTAAAAATTGTAGGTATATACAGTATACACGCACATTCATGAATGAATTATTTAGGTAGGTACGATTTAAAAAAACATTAAAAAATACTTAATAATATACTATACAATAGGCAATAAATATGAGACATTAACAAAAATGGATATAGTCATATCCTGGCGCCAAATACATGACAGCAGTCGCAGTCTTTAAATTTGGTTGCTCTCTTGTTCTCAACAATTTCCAACTTTTATCTCTATTTTTCATTTTTTTTTATTAAATTTCTACTTGTTGCATACATGAGATTTTTCGACATGTTGAACATGTTGAGAATTCTCATGATTAGGAGTTTCGGAGACAAACATTACCACCTAATGGCGAACGTTGTTAACGTAAAGTGATCACACTAAGCCAGCCTTCGAAATAACAGTAGAAGACGGTCGTAAGCCCGTAGTGGTTTGTTCCATTTAAAAATCGAACATTAGTAATGAATTGTTAGATAACTAATTTTACCACGTTTTTAATGGTCGTATTTTTTTTTTTGAAAATGAATCTGTGCTCACTCAAAGTGAACACAAATAAACCCTTTTACTGTTTCACAGTAAGCTACTTAAAG
This sequence comes from Mystacides longicornis, assembly GCA_963576905.1. Lineage (NCBI taxonomy): Eukaryota > Metazoa > Arthropoda > Insecta > Trichoptera > Leptoceridae > Mystacides > Mystacides longicornis. Next base: position 25,098,650 of record OY756438.1, read on the forward strand.
GTTGTGCCGTGAAAGAGGAAGATGGTCGGCACCTGGGATCGAACCCACGACCTCCGAACGATATAGTACTACCAACCACTTCAAAATATTCATTATTCTTGATTGTTTGTTTGTCCGGGTGTAATCTTGTTAAAATTTTGTAAAAACCTGTAATGAGAAACTACAACGTTTCACTACAAACAAAGAAATTAGTACACAATGCAATTATGTTACCATCGATGATGTAAGGTTGTGAAATGTGGACATGGACGAAAAAAGAAGGATGTAGTATAAAATGCAGTATAGATGAAATCCCTACGAAGAATGTGTGGAAAAACTGTATGGGATATGGCAAGAAATGAAAATATTAGGAAGGAAAGTGGTATGCAAGTAAATGTTGTGTCAAAGATGAAAGTTAATAAGTTGAGATGGTTTGGGCGTGTGGAAAGAATGGATGCAAACAGAATGACAACGAGAATTCATAAGGCTGAAATGAAAGGTGTAAGAAACCGTGTTCGACCGAGAATGACGTGGATCGAACACATCGATTTCGTCCTCAAGGAAGGCCAGGCCAGGAGAGGGTGTATGAGAAATGTTATGTCGGAGGAAGAAGCGAAAGAATTATGCTTGGATAGAAAAGAGGCGAGGTCCGATATCTTTGCCTATCCCTAACCGGACTCGGCGTGATGAGTATAAAAAAAAATCTCGCGGATACATTATTGATTGTCATAGAAACCATCGTCGATTGTCGAAGAATACTCAAGGATTAAGCTATCTAAAATGCCAACATTAGTCAAGAATAATAAATTATAATTAGTTATGTACCTATTAAAAACGTATTAGCCCATTACCACCCCAACTTCAAAACCACCCGGGTAGATAATTACTTCATTAGGATTGCACCCTTGGGAAAAGACTTCCTTTCTTATCGTGTTGGTTACATATCAAAAAAAAATTTTAGGTACCTACCTATATTAATAATATTAAATTGATTTATTGGAAGGGTAGATTTTTTTTTAATAAGAAATGTTTTTAAATATGCGGAAATAATTCTCATCGCCTTGTTTATGGGACTCGTTTCTAGGTGGGCCTAAAAACTATCCAAAATTTCTTAGAACTTTCATTTTTTTCTATAATATACACACGTAACGATTTATTTTTGATTTGACCAATAAATCGCTGATTTATCCAAATCTAAGAGATAAATCGGCCCGTTAGTGCTGTCTTAAAGTTCACGGATAAATAATTGGTCTAATTTATCCATGGTGCAATACACACGAGAAGATGGATTGGTGGTGACGATGCAAGATAATTGTTTCAATTACTGAAATTATAGCTAGTTTGGCTGGAAAATAGATTCTTCGGGGTGAGTTCAAAATTAAATTCAATAAAGTGTTATTTATTTATCGCTCATATTTTATAGAATTTCGAAAGATCAGCGATCGTACGATTATCTTATTTGAATTTGAAAGATACATTGTTTGTCCAGTACACACGTACCAAATTAACTGACCAATAAATCTTAACAATTTATCGACATCTTAACAACAACAATTAATTTATAAATTGTTAAGATTTATCTAAACGTGTGTATCCAGCTTTTGAATTGTGTGAAAGAAGGATATCATGGAAGTGGAGAAGTTATTTCAAATATAAAATTAACGAATTGAACGTGCATTCTTGGTGGAATTATTTAAATACAATAATTTAAATAAAACAATTGATTTGTTATTCCACAATATTTATTTACCTGACTAGTTTCGCAGGAACCATGCAGGACCTGTTCCTGCGAAACTAGTCAGGTAAATAAATATTGTGGAATAAGAAATCAATTGTTTTATTTAAATTATTGTATTTCAAATATATTATATCATGATATTTAATGAAATGTACAATTTATACACCTACTTGAAGCAAAGTTTCATTGATCTACGTGTGGCCGAGTTTTTTTTTTTTATAAAAAATGAATCTGTGCTCACTCAAAGTGAACACAAATACACTCCTTGACTCTTTCACAGTAAGCTACTTAAAGCTTGTGTCGTGAAAGAGGAAGATGGTCAGCACCTGGGATCGAACCACGACGTCCGCAGTACGAAAACCGGCGTTGTATTAAATATCTTTTTTTTATTTTCTTTTTGGTTTTTCTTTAAACTTCAACTATGTACTTTCAACAGAGACACGACTTATTGATAGATATTTTAGTAGTTCTTAATTATTTAATAATAATTAAGAACTACTTTCAAAATTATTAAAGATTCAAATTTGAGTGGCTAGCGTCTCTGTCTGATAAATTTAAGAACGTGAGTTCGATTCTTATTGACAGTTTTCCGTCATGATGTTGAAGATCATCTATTTTAAAAATAGATTTCATCGTAAGCTAACTAGATATGAATTAGGGCTACAAAGGGTTAAAAAAAAACTTACATATTTGGACGAATAATGCGAATTTTAATCTTTCTTGCTGGCTGCTCGAAACAGAATTTACAAAGCGTATAAAACTGAGAAATATTCATGGCGCGTTGGGAGTAATTTGAGAGAGCAGAACGGAGTTATTCTTTCACAGAATGAAATAGCATTTAATACAGAGAGTAATTGTGAATTTCATAAAAGCAGGACTTTACGACGCAAACGAGCGTTAAAGTTTTGTTTGTTGCCGTGTAATTGTATTGCTCTATCCTTCTGTTCCCTGCTCTACTCCACTCTACTCTTTATTCATTTCAAAGTAATGTTATATACCCATCTACTTTGTCATGAAATAGTTCCGTGACATCAACTCGGCCACTCAGAATGCAATCTCTTTCGTATTATTTTATACTTGATTCGATTTGACATGGCACTATTCATCCAGAGCTCAATAACATAATGTCGTATGACCCTTTTACTTCATATCAACAATAAAATTGTCATATTATTCTACTTAAAATACTCGCGTGTTCAATTGTTCAAAAAAATCTAGCTTCCTTCTCTGCAGGTCAAATAGGAAGAGAATTTAAGAAAAAGAAGCAGATAAACGTTTTTATTGCAATTGTAAACATTTCATAGTTTGATTTATTTTTCACTTTTATTTATTATTATTTGAAATTTACGCAACCAATGGTGCTTTAATTTCATAAAATTTACAAATACATACAATTTACAAATCAAAAGAAAAAAATACACCTGTACTTATCACCATAAAGAAAAATACCTAAGTATCTCAAAGAATTTAATGAACCAAGTGGTACATTAAGAAACATTTGGATGAGAATTTGAATTGATTGGACTTAAGTAAATCGAAAAAGTGTCTTCTTGTACAGTCCAGGGATTCACGTGCGAACTCAAAAAACTGAGATAAGCCAAAGGAATACAATATTTGCAATAAAAAGTTTAATTAATTTTTAATTTCTTCATTTTATTTAGGCCTCTAATCCGAAAAATAATATCGTATTATCCGTCAAAGCGGCAAGACCTAGGGCCGTAGTCAAGTAAATTTAAATGGCCTCCGATAGTATCGGTCGGTCTGTGTTCCCATAGTAGCATCGCACAAACGACAACTTCTTACGTTGTTACTATGGAAACACCGACCAATCTATCCCGTTGACGGCCATTTTATTACATTAGGCTTAGGCCGCTGAGGCCGTTAAAACTGATAAAATGACCGTCAGTCAGTGGTATCGGTCAGTCGGTAAACCCACAGCAACATCGCACAAACGACAGCTTTTTACGTTGTAACTATGGAAACTCCGACTAATCGATACCGTTGTCAGCCACTTTTATTGCACTTGACTTAGTCCCCTGTAGTCTCTCTTGGAATGCAAGCACAGAAATTCGTTTATCATTTTTCGATAGTTTGATTCATCCCATTGTTACATGCTAGCAAGTCCATCAATCTTCATTACTCCCACCTCAAGGGGGTACAGCCTGAATCTGCTAGAGCCAGATGTTTTTTTCGAGTCGTCTAATGTATTCTGATGAATCGTTCCATATTAAATTATAGCTTTCAACATTTTATATCTTCGAAAAGGGACTTTAAAGTGACAGCACGTAATGAACACAGTATAGTCCCGTAGTTGCATCATGAGAATACCTTACAGAATGTATAAAATCTCATCTCCATTAAACTCATTTATGTCTTAATTTCTTTTTAAAGCAACTCTTGTACTTTAGGAGATAGCTTTCTTAGTTGCTTACAATGTATTTTAAATGAGTCTTAAAAAACAACCATTTAAATAAATGGATTCTTCGTCCTAGGAAGCCTCGTGGTATAATCAAGAGGTCCCGGGTTCGATTCCTTGCTCTATCTACCATCTAAAATTCCTATCGAGCATTGAAGGTTAAATTGGAATTTACGAATGCATAACAACTAATGACTTTAACAATTAATTTCTGGTGTTCAATTTTTAAATGGAACAAACCACTACGGGCTTATGACCGTCTTCTGCTGTTATTTCGAAAGCTGGCTTAGTGTGATATCTATACGTTAACAAAGTTCGCCATTAGGTGAGAATGTTTCTATATCCGAAACTCCTAATCATGAGAATTCTCAACATGTCAAAAATTCCATAAAATAAATGTTGGAAATTATAGAGAACAAGAGAGCAACCAAATTTAAAGACTGCGACTGCTGTCATTTATTTGTCACCAGCATTATGAATACATCCATTTTTGGTAATGTCTCAACTTTATTGCCTATTGGCTTTGTTGGAACACAACGTTCTAATTATGTCTAGATTCTTGTGACCATTTTTCAGATTGGTCTTAACGAATATGTAACAACTAATGACTTACTATTCATTACTGATGTTCGATTTTTAAATGGAACAAACCAATACGGGCTTACGACCGTATTCTACTATTATTTCGAAGGCGAAAAAATTTTGATTCGCTCACTATGAACACATAAATGTTTTGTACATCTTCCGTACAGTACGTTTGTCTACAAAGCTTTTACTGTGGTAGACGAATACGATCGGCATCGGGAATCGTGCCCACGATCGCCATAACGCTAATATGAATCGTAAGAATATCTACTAACAACTCTAAAATGATAATTTTCTTATACAAAATTGTGTATATAGTGTTAGTATGTGTAATATTTCGGTGTTCTTCTCGACAACCGAAATGTATTAAAGAAAACACAATATCTCTCACTTGATAATTCTATTATTAATTAAATAAGAAAGTACAAAATATTCACAAGTCACAAAAAAGCTCTTATCTCTCCAAACGATAGTCTCAGAATAAATCACTTTGATTTAACAATAATCACCTCCTAGTGATTATTGTTCCCATTTTAATAATTTAATTTTAATGTTTATTAAAATAATCGCCCTCTATAGAATATTCATACTATACAATGGTTTGCTCCCTAGCTATAATCACAATATATTACACTCCCCTTCCTAAAAAAAAATCCCCCACTTTGTACAAAAAAAAAACTTTATCCTCTGCTAAATAAATTAAACTCAAAAAAGAACTCTTAACCTCTCTGGTTAAATACATTAAACAAAATAAAAAATAAACTCTTAACCTCTCAGGTTAAATACTTTAAATAAAAAAAATAAACTTAACCTCTCAGGTTAACCAATTAAACAATCAATTCGTTACATAAATCAACAGAAGAAAAAAAATTAACTTAAAGAGAAACCAAAAAAAAAATTTTCCTTTAACTAAAACAAAAAAAATATAACTAAAAAATCTTTCATTCCATCATGTTGGGCGTGGTCTTAGTCTTCTATTCCATGGTGAGAATCCGCCGTCATGTCTCTGTAATGAAGAAAAAGGTTCATCAGTCGATTTGTCCGACAAATCGGCCAATGAGACCCCTTCTAATAAATCTCTTTTATCAGAATGGATCTCTTGGCTCTCATCAACAATGCCTTCTAAATTCTTTTTAACATATTTCAACTGGTCGAAGTGTCTTTTCCACACTAAATTCCTAACTTTTACTAGATATACTCTATCTGAGATGACCTTCATTATAGTTCCGTAGACCCAATTTCGTTGGTTTATTGGCCTAAAATCCTTCACCAAAACCGTCTCCCCTACCCTCAGTGACCCTTTCTTAAATTTTTTTCCCCCATAATAATGCTTTTGCCTTTCTGTGCTTCGCTCTAATTTATCTTTAACTTTATCTGGAATTGTGTTTGATTCATTTAACATGTCTGAAGGCAAAGCCACTTGAAATCTATTTCTTATTTTTCTACCAAACATTAAAACTGCCGGTTCACAGCCTGTAGATGAATGAGGGGTGTTTCGATAATCTACTAAAAACCCGTCTACTTTATCCTGAATATCGATAAGATTTTTACCCCCATGAACTGTCTTTCTTAAGAAGTTTTTCATTATTCTTACTGCATTTTCAGCCAACCCATTTGATTGTTGGTGTTGTACTGGTGATGTCATATGAGAAATACCCCAATTTTGAAACTGTTTACTGCATTCTTGTGAAATTAAATTGTGTGCGTTATCACTAACTATTATCTCAGGAAATCCAAATATGTTACACAGTCGTTTTAGTTCATGAATGATTTGAAAAGAAGATGTGTTCTTTAAAACAATACACTCAATCCATTTTGATGTAGCATCTACGACAACTAAATAATTCACACCTTCAAACTGAAACAAATCTATATGAATTCTATACCACACTATTCTCGGATTTTCCCATGGTGTCAGTATTGATTTATGTGGGTTTTCCTGACATTTTCTACAGATTTCACAGTCTTCCACTGTATTTGATATATCTTTATTTAAATTTGGCCAAAAATAATAATTTCTAGCTAAGTTCTTTAACTTCACTATCCCTTGGTGTGAATTGTGTAAACTTTCCAAAATTTTCTTTCTTAACGATAACGGAACTACAATTCTATGATTTAGTATGAGACAATCTTTATAAATTGATAAACTATCCCTTAGTTTGAAATATTCCCATAATTCTGAGTTTTTGTCTATCTTTTCATTCCAACCCTTCTGTAAAAATCTTATAACCGTAGGAATTACCCCGTCTGATTTAGATTCCTCTTGAATTTCATCAAATGTAACGTTACCCCCTTTATCTTCCAAAACGAAAACCTCCTTTAAATTATTTATACAGTTTAAAAGCTTAAAGTTATTCAACTCCAAAACATCTAACAATTCAATGCCCTCCCCTGGACATCTTGATAAAAAATCCGAACAATTATTTTCCGATTTTATATATTCAATCTTGTAATCAAATGCTGAAAGAATCACCCCATATCGCTGTAGACGATTAGCTGCTAATTGTGGGATATCTTTGTCTTGTTTTAATATCCGTGATAACGCTTGGTTGTCTACCGCTAAAGTGAAATGTCTCCCATAGAGGTAATGAAACCATTTCTGCAAGGAATATACTATCGCCAAAGCCTCGATATCTAATATGGAATAGTGTTTTTCCGTTTCAGTTAACTTTCTCGAAATGAAAGCAACTGGTCTTTCCGATCCATTCTCAAATACGTGTGATAATGTTCCTGAGATTCCTTCTAATGACCCATCTGTTGTGAGTTTTAACGGTAAATTTGGATTATAATGGATCAATAATAGATCTGATGTTAAAATCTCTTTCACCTTTGAAACTGCTCTATTACATTCATCTGTCCATTCCCACTTAGTGTTCTTTTTTAATAAATTGTATAATGGAGATTCGTATCGGTATGGCAAGTGGCGCCTTCAACAACATGACCAAGATATGGAAAGCGTCGGCGTTTAGCGTCGAGACGAAATGTAAACTGTTTGATGCGTGTGTGTTGCCCATTCTCCTTTATGGGTGTGAGTCCTGGCACCTGACCAAGGCCCAGGCACAAAAAGTCTCAGCCTTTGAGATGAAGTGCCTAAGGAGAATTCTGGGCGTAAGATGGTACCACCGCATCACGAACGACGCTATACGCCGGCGCACCCAGCGTGAGCCCATCACCTCCACCATTGTGGGGAGGAGATGGACTTGGCTGGGACATGTGTTAAGGATGCCGAATGACAGTTGGCCGAGGAGAGCGCTGTTCTTCCTCCCATCAGGGTCCCGAAGACGAGGAAGACCCTCTCACACTGTGTTCCGCTCCTTCGAAGCAGAGCTGAGGGACATGGACATGGTGTGGGAGGAGGTCATCACCGTTGCGCAAGATCGAGCGCAATGGAGAGCTCTTGTTGCCTCCCTATGCCCCTAAGTGGGGTCTAAAGGGAGTTTGGATTGGATTGGATAATGGAGATAGAATTTCAGACATATTAGGAATGAAATTTCGGTAATAATTTACCATACCCAATAAACTTCTAACTTGAGTTATATTCTCAGGAATCTTAGCCTTCTTAATCGCTTCCACTTTATCTACTAATGGTTCTAAACCCTTTTCCGAAATCCTATGACCTAAATAATCAACTGAGTTAGAAAAAAAAACGCATTTTGATTCGTTTACTGATAACCCACATTCCTTTAACCTTTCAAATAAAGCTAACAAATTATTAAATAAATCTTCCTCATTTTCTCCTGAAACTAAAATATCATCGATATAAACTGCAATGTTCTTTAAACCCTGTGTTACTGAATCAATAACTTGCATAAATAAAGCCGGAGAAACCTTCAACACGAAAATGAGAGTCCTATATCTGAACAAACCCATGTGAGTTGAAATAGTTGTAAATTGTCTGCATTCTTCCTTTAACCCAATTTGACAATAAGCTGATTTTAGATCTATCTTAGCAAACAATTTTCCCTTACTTACTTTTTCTAATAAGTTATTAACATTTGGCAACGGATAATTTATATTTATAACATAAGGATTAATAGTTCTCTTAAAATCAGCACACAATCGTACTCTCCCATCGGCCTTTGGAATAATTACTAAAGGGCTACCATACTGCGACACCTTAACTTTTTCAATTATGCCTTGCTGTAACATAATATTTAATTCATCCTCAACTTTTTCTCTCAACGCGATTGGAACCGGTCTTGGATTACAAAATTTTATGGGATGATTTTCAACCATTTCAAACCCCACTTCATATTTTGAAAACCTTCCAATAGCTTCTCCAAAAACCTCGGGAAATCTACTTTTCAATGTAGTTATATATTGTTCTTTATGTGACGTATTGCTTAAACTTGCTACCTGTAATTCTGAGAATAGAATTCCAAATTCCCTCATAAAATCTCGACCCAATAGAATTTCTCTTCCATGATCTACCACTACAAATTGTAAATTTTTATTTGTGTTTTTATATTCTACTTCCACTTTTATTGCTCCTAAGACTGATAATTGTGTGTCTGCATAACCTTTTAATTCTGAGTTATACTGTTGCAAATTAATTCTGTTAAAGAACTGTTTGTATATTTTCGCTGGCATTACGCAAACTGATGCCCCTGAGTCTATGAGAGCTGAAACTATTTTATTTTCTAACCTAACCTGTACATTGAAATCCTCATTGTTTTCATGCATAGTAAAAATGGATTTAATTTCACCTGTTTCTGTTTTCTTTCTATTATTTAAATTGACTCTACACTGTGTTTTTATGTGTCCCTTCAAGCCACATCTAAAACATATGATTTCTGCATTTTTAAAATTTAATTTACTCTTTCTGTCTGAATTGAACCTTTTTTCTGTATTGTTGTTGTTGTAACTGTCAAATCTATTTGTGACATTATTATCGACAGAAGATTTCAAAAATCTACTATGCGACTGCACCTGAGCAGCTGACTTATTTATTACATTGGTGGTGTTTTCACCCGATTCCCGCTCAATTATGAATGTTTCACATAGAGATGCCATTTTAACTATTTCTTCAAATTTTATCATTTTAATTTCTTCTGGTTTAGCAACTAGTTTATCTTGTATTTTAAAATTCATTAAATTTAAAATAAAAATGTCTTTTAGAGTTTCATCTAACCTCTCTTCAAATTTACAATGATCTGATAATTTTTTTAATCTAACTGCAAATTCTTTTACCGATTCATGTAAAAACTGTTTACATAAGTAAAATCTTTTTCTACCTTCATATATATTAATTTCCGTATCACAATACTCCTTTAATTTTTTAAATAATTCGTCTAATTCTACATCTGTGACCTTCTTTGGTATACACAGATCTACCAATAATGAAAATGTTTCTTCATGTAAAGAATTTAGAAAGATTGCACGCTTTTGATCCTTTGAGATAGTATTCTCATCATATAATAAAAGATTTTGTTCGAATCTTGTACAGAACGTGTCCCATTTATCTATTTTATGATAAAAAGTCGGCGTATTCCCCTGGAATAACCTAATACATGGACCACTACTTGAAACTACTGGTTTTGCCATTGTATTCTATTTGATTCAATTTTATTGTAACAATTTACCCCCAAAAAAAAATTTCCAATATGACAAAAATAAATATCAATTTTTAAATATAATATAATAAAACAGGTACTGATCTTAAAACAATGTTATTCTTCAATGTTGATTCCCTGCTCGGCCCCTGGATGAACCCGACCGTTCCTCTGACTTGGTTGACCCTCAGTGACCTTGCAGACTGCACCTGACCCTGATTCTGGAGACCTTTGGTTGTTTTGCTGCCCTCTTTTTGCTCTTAGTGACCTTGCAGACTGCACCTTCTGACCCTTGATACAGACGACGTCTTCTCTTCCTAGACTGCACCTCTTGACCCTTGATTTTGACGACCTCTGCTTTGCTGCACTCCTTCTTGTCCTTGACAAAACTGACCTTTGGTCTGTCCTTGAAAGACCTCGTCGCTGGTGTCCAATAATTAATGTTGGCTTCACCCTGTGAATTTCTTTGTCTTCTTCTTTTTTTTTTTTTTTTAACAAATTTGTAGGTTTGTTTCTAAACCGACTGCGCCATGTAATATTTCGGTGTTCTTCTCGACAACCGAAATGTATTAAAGAAAACACAATATCTCTCACTTGATAATTCTATTATTAATTAAATAAGAAAGTACAAAATATTCACAAGTCACAAAAAAGCTCTTATCTCTCCAATCGATAGTCTCAGAATAAATCACTTTGATTTAACAATAATCACCTCCTAGTGATTATTGTTCCCATTTTAATAATTTAATTTTAATGTTTATTAAAATAATCGCCCTCTATAGAATATTCATACTATACAATGGTTTGCTCCCTAGCTATAATCACAATATATTACAGTATGCAATATTCAACGTTTTGCCATTCGATGAGTCAATTGACACATTTTATTAGATGCCGCAATTCGTTTGTGTATCTTTTCTCCTTGATACTAACAAATACTACCTACTTACATTATATTCAAACTTTTATGGCCTTATACATATTTCCCGCTGTGCTTTGTCAGAATGAAAAGTGGGGTAATAGAAAAGTATATCCGCTTGAGCGTGACAAATTAAGCTCATTTTAAGCGTGACTGGTATGGCTTAACATCAACAGCTCAAATATTCCAAGCATATTGTCGTTGTTGTAAAACGTGGGAAACGATATGACATAACATTACAAGCATTATTATTTTATGCTGTAATATCTGTTTGAATATTTTAAAACAAGTACGGATCACCCCGATCACCCCTTTTTCTTTGAAAAAATAATGAAGAGAACAAAATATTCAAAGTTCGTTTTTTTATCTATTCATGTTCACTCTCTAGGTGGAGTATGTGGTCGCCACAAAGCCTCCACAAGCATCTCTATCCTGATGAGACATTAACAAAAATGGATATATTCGTATCCTGGTGCCAAATACAGCAGTTGCAGTCTTTAAATTTAGTTGCCCTCTTGTTCTCAATAATTCCCAACTTTTATCTCTATATTTCATTAATTATTAAATATCTACTTGTTATACACATGAGATTTTTCGATGTGTCGAGAATTCTCATGATTAGGAGTTTCGGAGACTTGAACATTGGCGAACATTGTTAACGTAAAATTATCACACTAAGCCAGCCTTCGAAATTACAGTAGAAGACGGTCGTAAGCCGGTAGTGTTGTGTTCCATTTAAAAATCGAACATCAATAATTAATTGTTAGAGTCATTAATTGTTACATATTCTTTAAAAACTTTCTTAATTTCTTCTTTGACATTTTCTGACAATAGCAAACACAACATAACAAGAATTGGTGAAATTGCTTTAGCCCTTCACCCCGTACACAAGGGAAATAGATAGGGATCCATTTTTATATATTACATTGTAAGGAAAGGAATAGACGCGCCTATATGAAGAAGTATAGAGAATGTCTGAAGATGGGACAAACGATGTGTAGACATCTCCTCAAGCGGAACTCTCCGGTGCAAGTGCCCCTACTCCAGTGGAACTACAAGGTCCATTAATAATGCCAGTTGTAGAACACTCCCCTATACTAACGAGACATCATCCACTTCTACACTCACCTATATTTTATTTTTTTATATTATAGTGGTTGAGATGCATCTCAACAGACATTTTCCACTTGTTCTAAAACTTTTTTAGTTCCCAACTTTTTATTTATTTTTTATTTCCAAATATATTAATATAATACATTAATGTGTTCATAATATATAAATACAGATTAAGATAATGGAATTTATCACCCCGCTAGACAAAAGCCCGTGCTGAGGTGATACTAAATTAGTTTTTATTCCGAGTATTTGGTGTATTATGACGAATAACAGAACTATTTACTGTAGTTTTGTGCAAGTAGACCTAATCCTATTAACGAGACACAAAGACGAGCAAACGGTGCACAACAGAAGGAAACACAAAAAAAAAACAAAAAAAAAAGACAAAAAGCTCTTTTTTTGCCCATCACGCCGTGTCGTGTAAAGAGTAGGCAGAGAGACCTGACTTCCACATTCTTCTATCCATGCACACTTCTTTTGCTTCTTCCACCGAAATACCATTTCGCGTACTTAGCTATTGGCTGGCCTTTCTTTAGAACGGAATCGATGCGTTCGATCCACGTCATTCTCGGTCGGCCACGCTTTCTTACACCTTTCCTTTCAGCCTTGATTAATTTTCTTTGTCATTCTGTTTACATCCATTCTTTCCACATGTCCAAACCATCTCAACTTATTGACTTTCATCTTTGTCACAACACTATCTTCCAGCCTTCTAAAATAGCCAAGGGATTTTATTATTATGTTCGTTCTGCTAACGCGACCAAATTAGTTATTTTATGACTTCGTTCGTTTCGATCATGGAGCGCTGCCTTTAGTTGAGGCTCGTTTCCAGAAGCTCCTTTCAAAGTGTCAGTGCCTCATCCCAGCTCCTGCCCTCTGCAAGAAGTCTCCTTTTTCCTCTTTTCAATGTCCTTCGAAAGCTATAGATGCTAGTTGGATTACAATATCCCGGTTGCATCAACTGCTTTTACCCAACGAGCGTTAGACCATTGATATGGAGGTACTGCTTATGTCTTCTACATAGAGGTTAAAGAGTACTATCCAACTGCACAGGTTCCAGGTGCATCTTCCATGCCAAATTCTACGTTTCTTTAGCAATATTATGTTAATCTTTTAAATTTCCATATTGATTCCACGAAGAGCTAGGAAAATAAGTAATCGCTCTTTCTGATACTAAGGCAATCTTGATCGTTTATGATCACTACGGGCTTAAGACCATCATCTAAGGGTGCATTTAAACCAAACAGACATAGAACCAGAGCTGGAAATAGGGCATATTTTCTTGAACACTATCTATCATCGGCTATTTATTTTATTAGTTCTTGCCTGTTATTGTTTCCATGGTGTCCAATATCAACCATAAAACAAAGTGTGATCTGTTTCCAGATTCGGCTCTATGTCGTTTGATATAAAAGCACACTAACGTTGTTTTAATGATATTGTTCCACCGTAAAAAAAAACGTTTGCCATATGAAAGTCGAATTTCAAAATTCCAACCAATGATGAGTATTTTACGCGTCATATTTAATATGATGGAAAATCCTATGTCCCTAGTAGGATTCAAAACCTACATCATCCTCAGTGTTACACCCCGTGGTTGTTCTTAGTTGCCTCTTAAAATCTTCTCCATCCAGATGTTTCACTGGCTGCCAGCTTCCAGTCCTTCTGCCCCAGAGCTCGACAGTCTACGACAGCGCCATCAATCATCGAAGCTTTGGTCTTCCGACATTTTTTCTACCGATTGAGTCATAACACACCCTTTTTGAGAGCCCTAGATCCGCCATACGGGAGAGTGACTTTTGAAACTGACCACGCTGATTTCCCTCTATAGCTCTGATTTGAAATCTAAATCCTTAGCGAAATGAGGATTCATCTGTCAAACAATGAGTGAACCTATAAGCAACCAAATTTGCAGTCATTCACTACAATCAGTTGATTCATTGTTCTAGACTACTAATCACAAAATTTTGTTCGCGTTCGTTCTTTTTAAAGGATTGTAAATATTGTGTTTTCACATAATCGTCATCAGCAACTATTTTTAAGTGATTTAAATTTAAAAAAAAAATGATTTTCCCATAAAATGAAGTTACCTGACATGTTTTGTAAGTGCACTCCAAGTTTTTACGTTAAGTAAAACTACGAAACATGTCAACAGCTAAAAAAATGCTTAGAGATGATTAAGTTAAGCTAATGATTGAGTTACTGGTGGGTTCGATCCCAGGTGCCGACCATCTTCCTCTTTCACGACACAAGCTTTAAGTAGCTTACTGTGAAAGAGTCAAGGAGTGTATTTGTGTTCACTCTGAGTGAGTACAGATTCATTTTATATAAAAAGAAAAGTTTGATGAAATTTCGAATAAGATAATATTTGAGATACTTCGTGAATTTCATGCAAGTTGTATTTTATCAAGGCAAACAAAAACATTGTACAGCACAATACATGATAATTATAGAAAATACCCTTTATCCATATTTAGAGTGTGTCTAGTATACCGATTAAAAAAAGGCTAATAAATTTGAAATTGTTTTAGATTGAGAACCACTGCCCAAAACCATCACTTGCGGTAGGTACCATCTCTTCTACATAATAATATAATACTAGCAGTAGTAGTGGTATGCACTTCATCGTTATTATTATTTCTCAAATGATACTTTTACGCGAACCTTTCAGCATGTTGAGAACCATTGGATAATTACTTTTTTCTACCACACTGCACTCAATATAGTTTGAGAACCCGCGTCATCTCCGTAGAATGTTAACACAATTTTCTCCATTAACAACTATCTATTATATAAAGACAGATACTACGTATTCTTTTTGTTTACTAAAAGAGAAAAATACTCTATACAAAATGCAATATAAAAGACCTTTAACCCGAGCCAATGAATATTGTAAGCCCTACGATCTATGTACGGTCTTAAATCGAACAAATTCAGTGTCCCTTAAGTAAGACTAGATTGAAAAAAAATAGGTTACCAAGCCGAAAGATTTTAAAATCTTCTAGAATGTTTTTTTTATTTATTTATTTGAAATAGCCTACGAACATGCATCTTTTGCCTTAAATATCGAATGTTTTTCCTCACTAGTTTTTTTAGTGTCATTTACGAGTTAGTCAATAGTAATGCATCCCTTATCTCATTAGTCATTCTTTAAACATGATTAAACCATCTTGGTTTATTCCGAATTTTTTACTAGATGAAAACATAAAAGGTAGACTATGATTCATTTAGGTAGGTATATCATTCGATGCATAAAGAAGCATAGTATCATGTGTAAGTTTGTAGTGTATTAATGTGTGAGTAAATGCACTCGCGGCCCTTGATTGGTTAACGCTAATAACTATTTAAGTGTTTGAAAATTAGCGGTCGTTGATTAAAATGTCACATGTAGGGTGACCATACATGTGACATTTTTCAATTCAAGTTATAGATAATAAAATATTAAATGCAATTTTTAGGCATAACGCATGGAAACTCTGCAAGCTTTTGCTTTTTTTTTTGTTTTGGCAGGCTTCTATCAGTTAGTACATAGTTTGCAAAACAAACAGTAGCTAGTAGCCTTAAAAATACATAAACAAATACTCAATCAATAAACGCGTGCGTTAAACCCGCCATTCACAATCACGCCAAGTGTAGCGATGTCACTCCAAAAAATTACAGTGAGAGGAGAAAACTAAATGGTTAATTTGGAGTGATGATATGAGTCGGATAACCATCAGTCCAAAATGCAATCGAGTCAAGCCATTCGTCCATCACTCCAAACGGATCGTCAATGGGGAAACTCGAGTGGACGTGGTCCAACTACTTGATTGTCAATGTTAAAAACTTGGTCCGACTTCGTCTCATTTTGTCATCATACTTCCACAAGGGTAGGTACACGTGTTGCTGTTGTAAATAGGTATAACTAGCTTTCCCGACAGACGTTGTCCTGTAGTCTTTACTATGGATATTCTTTTCAAATATTTATTTATTTATTTATTTATTACATATACGGCAAGGCCATTTACATGTTAAAAAAAATTAGGTATATAGTACAAATATGACAGACACAATCAGTTATATATACAAAATAAAATAAAATTCAATAGACATAAAAAAAATCATCACAAGAGACAACTATTGTAAAAATAAAATCATCATTAAAATTATAGCAATTAACACACAATAAAATGAACGAGAATCCGAATTCAGCTCTAAGCACTATACAGTTCTAGTCAATTACAAAAAAAAATCACAATGATACAGGATAATGAGTGGAAACATTACAATAAAATAGTTCTGCTTATACTTGTTTACGTTAGTCGTATCGTCAGATAATAATAAATATGTTATTTATACAAAATTCCCTTGAAAATATGTTCGAAAGTTAAAAAAATATTTCTGAAAGCTAGAAAAAAAATTCCATAAAAAATCTGCGTATCAAAATTTTTAATGTCAACGGTTGTCAGGTGAAGAATAATTTTATTGTTTTAGATTTTTTTCATAGATGGCGTTGGCGTCGCAGGATATCCGTTCCATACTAACATTAATATTATATTTTATACTATTCATTCTCCATTTTTTTAACTTTTTAATAGTTATTCTGTTAACCGGAGCGGAGAAGAATCCAATTTAATCAAACATCGGAAGAATCTGTTCAGCCGAATTCGAGTTATAAAAATTATTAGCACTAACCCAACTTTCTTTTATATTATTGATAATACTAAACTAAACTACTATAAGTTATACACTAAATATTACTCGACAGTGAATGATCTGCTTCAGATATTATATCACAACTTCAATTGATATTAGGTATAATTACAATCCAACTTTCTCCCAATCCCATTCCTTTCCTCCATCCTTCTGTGATTGATTATTGATGTAGTGAATCATCAGTGACTCAAAATTCTATTTTAGGTTAAGTTTTGGTATTAATAATTCATTAGTTATATTTACATTTTTAATGTTTTATCTTTTGACTTTTTTGACGATATATTATGATTGTTATATTCTATGTGCACACATTTAAGTGGGGCATTACATTTGTCTTGAAGTGAAATTTTGTTATAATGATTGAAAATAAACTTAAGATGACATTAATCTGGAATGATCCTGAAATACGGACATTAGACGATGAATTAATAATAAGTAGGGAGCTGAATTTTTCGCATTTGCGATAAACCCTAATTCATTCGCGAAATTTGCTATTTATTTACGAATAACGCGAATTTTCATGTTTTGACAAAATAAAGTCGAAAAATGATTATAAAGATAGAAATATAACTGAATCAGCAGATAGTGACAAAATTAATAGCATCGACGTTTCAAAAAGGTACCTTGTTAAAATTAGATGCCAATTTTCTGCGGCTGAAGGTGACATATAGCCGAGGCATGAATATACCTAACAAGGAAAGAATTGGCCGAAGATGTTAGCATCAGAGTATGAATGTCTTCTACCAATATCCATTCAAAAACATAATAATTATCATCTTACATCACGCTATAAACTAAACTTTTTAGCACTGTACTCGTTTTTTAGTGATTCGGTTATCTATGTAAACTTAGGACACAATATAAACAGACACATAACCTTAATATATATTTGTTTAAAACAACGTGACTTTAGAATATGAATCATTCTAATAATGTCTAGATTCTTGTGACCTTTTTTCAGGATATTTATAGGATACTTATTTTTCAGGTCATTATATAGTTGTTATTTTTTCTGTAAGATCTAGTCCTGAAAAAAGGTTACAAGAATCTAGACATAATAAGAACGTTGTGCACCAACAAAGCCATCAATAGGCAATAAATATGAGACAGTAACATAAATGGATATAGTCATATTATCCTGGCGCCAAATATGACAGCAGTCGCAGTCTTTAAATTTGGTTGCTCTCTTGTTCTCAATAATTTCCAACTTTTTTCTCTATATTTCATGTATTATTCAATTTCTACTTGTTACATACATGAGACTTTTCGATATGTTGAACATGTTGAGAATTCTCATGATTAGGAGTTTCGGAGACAGACATTACCACCTAATGGCGAACGTTGTTAACGTAAAGTGATCACTCTAAGCCAGCCCTCGAAATAACAGTAAAAGACGGTCGTAAGCCCATGGTGGTTTGAAACATTTGAAAGTCGTATTGAATTTTTAAAGTCATTAGTTGTTATTTTTTTAATGAATAATTCTATTTTCTTAGCATTCTCATATTTTTACTTTATTAAAAAATTTGTAAAAGATTAAACCCAATCTTTGATAAATAACACCGTTTTCACTATAAAAATAACACCGAAAAAAACGTTTTCTCAGAATAATAACACCACTTTTCCATAAAAATAACGCAATAAATTCGGATCCCTACTTATATCTTATGCCACGTAAGTATTAGGAACAAAAATAACAATTAGGTATGTAGGTACCTACATTTTGGATGTCGCTTCTAGAAGGTTACCTACCTACATAAAATTCAATCATGTTAGAGACATCTGTTTAAATTTTATAAAATCAAACTAAGCGATCAATTTTTTTCTAAATATTTTTTTTAAGATTCAATTTGGAAATCCCTTTACCCAGCTCCCCCGCTGCTGCTCGAACATAACCAAATTACCCCCTGCTAAAAATATAGCCTTCACTCACGTAATTGAATTGTTTGAAATCACGTAGAAGCCTCCTCTTAGCAGGTAATCCTTTACGTAACAATTCCTAACGCAAATCCACCCCTTATTAATGTTGGCAAAAGTCATTGGCGTCATCGTTGACATCGCGACATTTGAATATTAAAACAATGTGTAGCATTGCTTAACATTTTGAATGAAAAACTATCAATAGAAACACATTATTAATCATTTGCATGGTTATCTACCTAGAATGTAAAAGGAAGTCGGGATAGTGCAAACACCTTGATCTATTGTTTGATTTATTGGATTCTTCTCCGCTCCGGATAACAGAATAACTAATAAAACATCGAAAGATGGATATCAAATAATATTGAATATAATATTAAAATAACCTAGTATGGAACAAATTTACTGACAACAACGCCATCTGTGAAAAATTCCATAACAACACAATTTTTATTTAGTTGACAAGCATACAGTTTTAGAACACTGGCACGCAGAATAGATTATTGATAGAATCTCTTTCGAGCTTTCAGAAATAATTCTATTAAAATTCAAACATATTATTTTAAACGAATTTTTAGTCGAGGCTGAACCATGTTCAAATTTGTTCTAAAAGTCTCTTTCTTTTTTGTTGTTTGAATGGGTTGCGAAAGCGAAACAACCTTATACTATTTCAGAAAGTTCACTCGAACCGGACCAACTTTATATGTTTAGTTTTAGACTCTCATTCTGATTATAATCAGAATATAAATTAAGTCAAGGTGAGTCCCTTTAATCTCAAGGGAATTCGCCGTGCACCTTTATTCGACGACCCCTACCGGATTTTCAAAGAAACAACGCTTTAATAACGACAGCTTGGCGAGAAGTTTCTGGTTCAATGACAGCATTGATGAACTTTCTCAGGTTTATTTTGATACTCGCACCGTTTTCCATATTGTTTTATCAAAAGGATATTTTTTTTTAATTTTGAAATTGCTTTTCTTATATCGATCATAATGTAAGTCACTGTCCTAGCTGGTTGCATTATTTTTTTTTATTTTTTTTTTATTTATTTTATTTTATTCGATCAACGGCAATAGCCTTTTACATGTTAAAAAAAATAACAATCATAATATCTTACACTCCAACAACACAGCAATATATATAAGTAATATATAATTTCAACAAATAATAATATAATATCAACAAATAATAAATATTGTACAATCACAAACGCAAATAAAAATGTCAACATTGAATAGTATTAAAAAAATATAATCGGCCATAACGGAGTAGGCAGTCAAATAATACAAATTTAATGTCAATAATAGCAGGATGTCAGGTAATACTAATGTCAAAAAAGGAAATTATCATAAAAATATCAATGTCATTAGGATATGATCAAATTCTGGTCAGAAAGGTGAATAAATGTCGATGAAATTTAGAAAGAAATTAAATATTGTGGTCAAAATAACGAAAAAGAAAAAAATGCACATAGTCAAACAAAAATACATAGGTACATGTACACATAAATAAATACATTCTCATGCATATACAAACACAAACAACTTCGAAATGCCCAATGTCAATTTTAAACATTTAGAAAATTAATTACGTCAATTTTGAACTTAGGTAAACTGTCAACAAAAATATCGGTGATATTGCCTACCAGATTTCCCAGTCTGTGTATTCTGACCATGGGAGAATAGAACGTGTAATTGTTTCTGGTAAAAGGCTCCCGAAATAACACTGCCTGTCTAGTACTTCTCGTGGGGATACTGAATTTGATTAATTCTAGCAATTCAGGAGAATCAATTACACCATTAACGAGTTTGTAAAGGAAGCAAAGGTCAAACAGTGTTCTTCGGTTTTCCAGGCTGGGGAGTCTAAGATCATTCATCAGAGCCGAGTAATCAATGTTTTCAATGGGTATACCGAGTTTGAAATTAATTACTCTCAAAAACTTTCTCTGAACTCTCTCTATGCTTTTGATATGGACAGCATAATTTGGGGACCATACTACAGTATTGTACTCCAATAATGGTCTCACGAGAGAGACAAAAAGCAATCTATAAGACCGAATCAACCGGAGATCGGAGACGAGTCTAAAAATGAATCCCAGAGTCCTCATAGCCCTGTTGACAATTTCCTCAATGTGTAAATTAAAAGTCAGATCCTCGGAGAAGGTAATGCCTAGATCTCTCAAGTTCGAGACACACTCGAGTGAAATACCATCAATTGTGTAGTTGAAAGAAATTAGAGATCTAGTTTTGTGAAATCTAATGACTTGACATTTGGCTATATTAAGGTGAAGTTTATTTTTCTTGCACCAATCATTCAAAGAGTCAAGATTGTGTTGCAGGACTTTACAGTCTTCCGTACTCTTT
The DNA here is from genome assembly GCA_963576905.1 of Mystacides longicornis. Lineage (NCBI taxonomy): Eukaryota > Metazoa > Arthropoda > Insecta > Trichoptera > Leptoceridae > Mystacides > Mystacides longicornis. The sequence goes on from OY756438.1 coordinate 25,119,930, forward strand.
ATGGATTTATATAGTTTTAAATCATCAGCAAATAATAATACCTCTATATCTCCGAAGATCTCGACTATGTCATTTATAAAGATATTAAATAATATTGGTCCCAAGTGCGATCCCTGCGGTACACCACTATATGCATATATGGTATCTGACACGCAATTACCTATCTTAACCTTCAGAGTCCTATCACTGAGGTAACTTTCTAGCCAGTGGTAGAATACGCCGTCGACCCCGTACCCACGTAACTTGCAGAGTAGCATGTCATGAGACATTTTGTCAAAAGCTTTAGAAAAGTCCGTGTATACGGAGTCGACTTGCCCTCTCAGTGCAAGAGTTTTCATTATTTTCTCCTGGTAAATGATTAAGTTACTTAGTGTGGACTTGTTCGGTATGAAACCATGTTGCAAGTCAGTAATTATGTTATTAATGGGTTTCTTTATCTTCTCGACTATAATAGACTCTAAAAGTTTAGGAATTGCCGACAAAATACATATAGGTCTATAATTAGTAACGAGACTATTATCACCCTTCTTTAGTATTGGATTTATAAATCCTTCTTTCCAAATATCAGGAAATATGCCTGATTTTAAGGATGAAGAAAACAAGGCATGCAGACACATGGCAAAAGTGTCGACACAATTCTTAATAAATACATTGGGGATGCCATCAGGACCCGGCGTTTTTGAAGCATCTAAGGCAAGGATCGCGCTTTTTACCTCGTCCACTGTAATGTAAATGCTGGGCAGATCGATAATCCTGTTGGAGAGAAAATCAGGATGATTATATGTATGTGAAGATGGTAAATCATATACACTCTGAAAAAAAGAAGCAAACAGATTAGTCGCATCTTGGGCGGAATCAGAATGCTGATTATTGTAAAATACCTTAGATGGTATTTCAACCCGATCTTCTCTCATTCCATTAACAAACTTCCATAAGTTTTGAGATTCACCCGGCATATTATTTTCAATTTTCTCAATGTGCTCTGCATAACACTGTTTGGCTAACATAGAACACTGCTTGCGTAAACTAGAAAAATAAGCATAATCATTCTCATCTCCAGTCTCCTTATATTTCTTATGCGCAAGCTTCTTATTTATTACCAGATGTTTCAGCTCTTCACTAAACCACTTGGGATAAAGTGAAGGCTTCACACATCGTTCTGGAATATTAGCATCAATACAAGATTGTATATTTTTATAAAAAAGACCAACAGCAGTGTTCAAATCAGCCTCACTGTGTAAAAAGTCAAAGTTAATTTTTTCTAAACAAGTATTTATATATGGGTAATCAGCTCCATGGAAATTTCTTTTAAGGATTTTTCTGTTGCCCGTATTTTGCAAACATGAAGTTATAGCAATATCGAGAGGAGGATGGTAAGCATCGGCAGGTAGGAGAATTGAGGTAGACTTACTGACAGATGTTAAATTGGGATCCGATGTAAATACAAGATCCAAGGTCCTACCAAGGCTATTAGCAACATCATTTACTTGCAGGAGACCAAGAAAGTTAACCAGGTCAACAATCTCAGAAGCCCTTTCACTACCATTACTATTGGAGATCTGTAGCTCGGCAGGACCATGATCATTGTCGGCAACGTCTACAGTTCTCCAGTCACATTCAGGAAGATTAAAATCGCCCGTTAAAATAAGTTTATGCTTTTTAAATTTGGATCTCAAGATTTCAACCTCCTCGTGATAGTTTTTGTATAGTGTTGCATCCGCGCCTGGCGGAATATATACACAGCCAAATATAATTGACTCCAGGGGGAGCTTAACTAAAACAAACACCTGTTCAAGGTTCTTATGCTTTGTCGATAACTTTCTACTTGATAAATTTTTGGATACTGCTATCAGCACACCCCCACCCCTCGACTTGCCACTAGTACACGAATTTCTATCGCATCTAAATACATTGAAATTGCTGGAGAAACCAATTTCAGAGTTACCAATGCTAGGACTTAGCCAAGTCTCTGTGAGTAAAATAATTTCGTAAGAAAAGTGAGGAAGAGACTGGCGAAGTTCCTGTAGTTTCGTGTTTATACCGCGAACGTTTTGTAAGTAGCATAGGAGTTTTTTGAGTTACTGCTACTCACAATTTTGGGACAACCTTTTATGAACTTAATAAATAAATTCCTTTCCCCACTCTTGGCTCTGGTATTTAATTCTTCCTTCAATTGTATATATTGATTTCTTTGGATTACGGTTTGGTCTCTGTAGATCCTATAATGGCTTGACAAATTCATCTTATTCTTCATCACTTCCGCAACTTGAATTGGACTCTTTAGTACAACTTTGATAGGTCTTGGTTTGTTGTTACTTTTTCCCAATCTAAAACACCTTAAATCGGAAAGGGATATCGAGCTATCAGCATCTTTAAGATAGTTGTACACCTTCATCCTATCTTCATTTATGATCTCAGTCCGCTCCGCTAATGAACTTTCCTCCATATTGCAAACTATTACATTGCTCTTTCTGAGGCTTCTCTCTTCAATTTCATTAGCTATTGAGTTCATCTCTGTGACGTCAGCTTTTTTACTACTCTCTAATTTATCGATTTTCTTTTCTAAATTATTTATTCTCTCTTTTAAAAGTAGATTTTCGGCGACTAGTTCATCGATGATTAATAATTTGGATGTTAGCTCGTTCATTTTAGTGATGATATTTCTATTTTGAGACATCATTTCTTCTTTCACATCATTAACGCTATGGTGTAAGCTGCTCAAATTTTGTTTCAATTTCTCATCTATGGTGATGACGTCGTTCATAGAGACGTCTCTGTCTACACTTTGTCTCTTTCTTCTGTCGCTAGATGGCACTGATGGTTTATTTTTACCAACGGAAACGTCGCCCTTGTTCTTATTGATCTTTGCGCTAGATGTCGCTGGTGAATTATTTTTTGTTATAATCGTTTTTGCTCTGGTTTGGATCTTGGATGAATTATTTAAATCCATTGTGGTGATTTTTTTTAAATTATCTTGAAAAAAAATCAAGAGCACGAAGCGACCACACCGGGGATCGAACTCAGGCCCACCAAACAGACACGCTTTGTAGGGACGCCGCCTCAAGTATCTCAGCTATGACAGCGCGTGACGTCGTTGAGAAATATCCAGTACATATAATTTGGATGATACAGTACAAAATATTCAGCTACCCACTGGATGTATTTTGATATTATTGGTGTTGGCTCTTCAGTGAATAAATCAAGACAAGATTTGGTACCTTATATGAATGGTATGAAGAAATGTGTCTGTTCAGAAGATGCGCGGTGCTTCAATTGACTGCTGTGCAACTTTTAACACCTCAAAACACATTAAAAAACACAATAATTATTTTAAATTGTTGGAGCAAAAATACTACGTCTGTCAAAATTAGTGTTGTTAGTCAAAAAAACGGGTATATTATTCTAAGCGATTCTTTTTTTAACACACTCCATACATTCTTTTCAGAAAATTTTAGTCTTCTGAAATATTTTTAAAATTTTATACGTTTTTTATTTAAAAATATAAATGCAATAGATACCTAACTGTATATTATTCAATTTGTGCGAATGGATAAAATTGTCTTGGGCTTTTGTTAACTTATGTAAATTATTATTAAAGCAAAAAAAATATAAACAGGTATTCGATTATTTAAATAGTAGGTATTTTTATTTCAACCACTATGACCAACGACCAACTTCTAAGGCTGTTTGGATTGAAAGAGCAGTAGAAGATGATGAAGATGACTTCGGATGTCGTATTTCCGGACTTGTTCGGAAAATTACTAATGTATAGTAACCATACCTTCAGATTTGGACATTTTTTATGCAAACAGTTACTTTTTACAAAACAAAGGTACATTTTGAAGTATTATCACATTTATTGTGGTAAACTAACAAAGTTTGTAAGCTCAGTTGATTAAATAAAATAAGTTTAAAAGTGATTCAAGTGTAAAATTGAAAAATCTTGGATGGGAAAAAGACAAAGGGAAAAAGGTTTTGAATAATCTGTGGGAAATTGGGAGAAACACGTGCATTGCAAGAGTTTGGTCTTTGGCCATCTGAGGAAGAGAGGAGTCTCTCCCAAAAGCTAGTTTTTGGTTATAAAAAAACATGTATTAGCAAAACTGAAAATCGACTACTATCAAACACCCTCAGCCGAAATAATCGACAGTGTTGACAGTTATATTTGCTTAGTCTTTCTTCAATGAATTGAACATTTTATTGGATGCCTTCAAATAATAATTTTAAACGCTTTAACACTTTACAAAACGAGCCTAGTAAATGGTCCAGCGAATGGACGAGAGACTGAGAAGCTGCTTAAAGTGATAAATTGAGGGTTAAATAATAATATTCCATCAATCTACGAAGAAAACATCCCTGCCGGAACATTCAGTGAATTCGAAGAATTATCGAAAATTACTTGTTTTCATAATGTGTATACAAGGGTAGGTAGTATAAATGCAGTAGAGATGAGAGTTCTTCGAAGATGGAAAGGCGGGAATGAGAATATTAGGGAGGCATGTGTTTTGTTACGTAAATAAAAGTTAGCAATTTGAGATGGTTTGGACATTCTAAAAGAATGGATGCAAACAGAATGACAAAGAGAATTCATAAAGCTGAAGGAAAACGTGAAAGATGGTATGGTCCATCAAAAACGGCGTGGATCTAACACATCGATTCCGTCCTCAAGGAAGGTCAGATGAGAAGCAAAAGAAATATTAAATTGTATTAGGATTATTAACTAATGCTATATCGATGAAAGAAGCTATAGAAGTATGCTTGGATAGAAAAGGGTGGAGGTCCGTTCTCTCTGCCCACCTCTTAAGAGACACCCCGTGATTGGTAAAAAAAAAGTTTCGTATTAGTGAAGCGATGAAATATAAACTGTTTGATACGTGTGTTTTGCCCATTCTTCTGTATGGGAGTGAGTCCTGGCAACCTGGCACCTGACCAAAACTCAGAGGCAAAATGTATCCACTTTCGAAACAAAGTGCCTAAGAAGAATATTAGGCATAAAGTGCCACCACCGCATCACGAACGACGCTATATGTCGATGCACCCAGCGCTATTTGCAAGGCAAATTCTGTCAATCGCACCGATAATTCATTATTATGTCAAACGCCAATTTCAAAAATAAAAAAGTTTATAATGTTAAAAGAACTAAGAAGGTATCTACGTGAAGTTTTCTTTAATTTTCTAATATCCTTATTTTTATCTTTCATAAGAACGTTATCCTGATGTGATCAAATACGACAATAAAATAATTATTAGCGAAACTGTTCCAGACGATCACAGGTGATACTGCGACTAAAGGAAAATTGATATCCATTTTATTCAAACAAAATATTATTTATAAAATTATGCGGTGATATTGTTCTTGTCGATGTTCGATAAGATCTAATTGAGTTCGATAGAAATAATTTTCTGGAAACTTAAAGCAGTGGCCTTTGTGCCCTTCTCGCCAATTTTACTCAATTAGTTTTGCGCTAAATTCTCCTAACAACCCTCCGACCCTTCCTCATTAATCAGCAAGGGTTTTTCTCTTCGGAACATCCATATAGCTTATTAGATTTATGTTAAAAAATTAAGGGCTGTATTTAAAAAGATGTTTTTCTTCCCATTTTAAAACTGATTGTTTAAATTTTTTATAGGTAGGTACCTACGTACATTTTTATGAATCTGAGCTGACCAATGATAATATACTGATACCATTTCGACAGTTTTTTTAAGTTCGAAGACTAATTTTCGAAGATTCGGCTATCTAAGCTATTATCATTTTATTATAATATATGCAATTTAAAAAGTGACCCAAAATGATTAGCGCAAGGTAAAAGAAAAAATATTTTAAAACAGGTTAATTTTAAAATGTAAGTAGGTACTCACATTTGGTAATGTTTTGAGATACAAGTTCCTTCACATACGAGTATTTTTATCTAGATTCAAGATTGCTTGAAGATGCGAGTCTATTATAACGTAATAAGAATCGAATACATATCAAATATCACTAAGACGAGTGAAAGGAATGGCAGTGATGAAAATCAGGGAATCTTAACAAGTTTAGTGAAGCTTAATTCCGTTGACCGTTCCCTTAAGTATTCAGTGTCTGTAAGCTCAATTTGACTGACTTTGTTTTTCTATTTTTAATACATGAATCTGGGATTATTCAAAGTGTGCACAAATACATAAAAATCGACCTTATTACATAAAAATCAACCACTATCCGTACAATGGCGTCAACTTGTGATCAAAGGTTTCCGGGTTTGATATCTGGTCTGTTCAGATTTTTCCAAATATTTCTCACTTGAAATTCCTACGCGTGACGGCCTGGGTTGGATGGGATCGGTTGACTAGGTGAAGTTACATCAGGCACTCAGTTCCGCCGGCTATACTGACACCTCTGTAAAGAAAAATATTGCATAAATCCACTTTTGACATTTTTCACAGTAAGCAAACTTTCTGCTAGTCCATGTTATATGCAACCTGTTGGTTATTTCATGACATTCTCTTTATTTTTTATAAATTTATTTTTCTTTATACAAAAATATGTAAATAACAAAATAATTGAGAGCCATATTGGATTCTGTATTTTATCAATGATATTTCTTTAAGATACGAGCAACGTTACGTATCGACCTAAGCTCGTATCTCCAATTTTCACTTTATTGAGTTTGAATATTATTATTATTATTGAGTACAACAAAGGCGTTTTTATACGGGCGCAAGTCAAGCCTTCAGCACCCCTGGCTGTTTTAATAATGCAACACAACCGACATTCCCTATTCCCGAATGTGATGAATTAAATATCAGCTCTGTTACCACGCTTGAACACCTCTGCTGCTGCCTCTAAATATCCCTCCCTATGAATCATACGAGGTAAGTTAGTATACGGCTGAATTGTATTATTTACTATTCACTCCACACATATTATATGTTCAATTCAGTGTACTAATGTAATGTAAAGGTGAATTCGTACATTGAACTTACATTTATAGAGAGAGCCTAAGCTCTAAGTATAGTGTCCTTCTTTTGAGTCACGATCCTATGATTGGTATGCACCAAGCATGCCGACTCTGTTCCTCCACTCCTTTCTGTCACAGGTCTATATCATTATCTATCTCTGAAGCGGCTTGTATGATTTCGCCCTCAATTTCTCCTTCGACGATGGTAAAGACCACTACCGGATGCCTGATGTTATGGCCTATTCATTTATCACGTTATTGGGCAACTCTTTTTAAGAGCTGTCTTTTTCCACGGGTCTACTCAAAACCTCGTAATTTGCGATATGATCCGACCAATGGATCCCTTGTATACGTATGTAGCACCACATTTCAAACGCTGCAAGACGCCCGGACTCGCTCTGGCTTACAGTCCATGTTTCACTACCGCTCCAGACTCTTGATCGCTCTGGCTTACAGTCCATGTTTCACTACCGCTCCAGACTCTTGATCGCTCTGGCTTACAGTCCATGTTTCACTACCGCTCCAGACTCTTGATCGCTCTGGCTTACAGTCCATGTTTCACTACCACTCCAGACTCTTGATCGCTCTGGCTTACAGTCCATGTTTCACTACCACTCCAGACTCTTGATCGCTCTGGCTTACAGTCCATGTTTCACTACCACTCCAGACTCTTGATCGCTCTGGCTTACAGTCCATGTTTCACTACCGCTCCAGACTCTTGATCGCTCTGGCTTACAGTCCATGTTTCACTACCACTCCAGACTCTTGATCGCTCTGGCTTACAGTCCATGTTTCACTACCACTCCAGACTCTTGATCGCTCTGGCTTACAGTCCATGTTTCACTACCGCTCCAGACTCTTGATCGCTCTGGCTTACAGTCCATGTTTCACTACCACTCCAGACTCTTGATCGCCCTGGCTTACAGTCCATGTTTCACTACCACTCCAGACTCTTGATCGCTCTGGCTTACAGTCCATGTTTCACTACCACTCCAGACTCTTGATCGCTCTGGCTTACAGTCCATGTTTCACTACCACTCCAGACTCTTGATCGCTCTGGCTTACAGTCCATGTTTCACTACCACTCCAGACTCTTGATCGCTCTGGCTTACAGTCCATGTTTCACTACCACTCCAGACTCTTGATCGCTCTGGCTTACAGTCCATGTTTCACTACCGCTCCAGACTCTTGATCGCTCTGGCTTACAGTCCATGTTTCACTACCGCTCCAGACTCTTGATCGCTCTGGCTTACAGTCCATGTTTCACTACCACTCCAGACTCTTGATCGCTCTGGCTTACAGTCCATGTTTCACTACCACTCCAGACTCTTGATCGCTCTGGCTTACAGTCCATGTTTCACTACCGCTCCAGACTCTCGATCAAATTCTTCCTAACCTTGATGTCAATATTGGGGGTTTCAATTAATTATGTTTGTTCTTTTGTTGAATGCGACTCTTGTATGATGGAATTCACTCTTTATATCTACCTTTGAGCGGCCATTTTGGAAAATTCTGCTGCCTAAATATTTGTATTGTATATAAATTCCTTTACCTGTCCGATGGAAATGCGTAATAAAATCCTTGATCCAAATACTACTGGTCGAGTTGAAGTTAAATAAAAAAAACACTCTTCTATAAATATTTTTTTTACCCATCACGCCGTGTCCCGTAAGGAGTAGGCAGAGAGAACGGACCTCCACTCTTTTCTATCTAAACACAATTCTTTAGCTTCTTCCATTAACATACCATTTCTCATGCAAACTCTACTATTCCTCATACTTCTTACCTGGCCTTCCTTGATCGATCTGTGCGTTCGATCCACGTCATTCTCGGTCGGCCACGCTTTCTTACACCGTTCCTTTTAGCCTTGTAAATTTTCTTTGTCACTCTGTTTTTATCCATTCTTTCCACAAGCCCAAACCATCTCAACTTACTGACATTCATCTTTGTCACAACACTAACTTCCCTACCACATTCCTTCCTAATATTCCCATTCCTTTCCATATCCCACAGAGTCTATCCACATATTCATCGTAAATAATACATAAGTGTCAGTATAGCTGGCGGCACATAAATCTTGAAGCATTCTCTACCAGTCAACCGGTCCCTTCTAATCTGAAACAGAATTCTATCCCCGAGTAGAAATTTCAATTGAAAAATTGCGATAGTCAACTGACCGAAAGACCTCTGCCATATTTTATATTTATTTTATTTTTTAAATAAAATTATTGGTGAAGTTACAGAGTTTTATTTTGTATCTTAATTTTACAAGGAATCATCACAGCGTTACCTCCGACATTGCCACAATTGAAAAAGAGGTATCTTCATTTGCCATCAAGACTTTTTATTGAGAACACAACGAAACAGGTTACTGAAATAGATTACGACCAAGATTTTTAACTACAATGGGCACAGACAGACCAGGGGCCCTAAACAAATTGCATATGGCGATCGACTACAAACGAATTTTTCAACAATGTAGAGAAGGAAGAAAATTATTAACTGTCCACTTTTTATATCTATAATAGGTATAAAAGAAAGTTGGGTTAGTGCAAACACTTATAACTCGAGATCAGCTGAACAGATTCTTCCAATGTTTGATTTTTTTTGGATTCTTCAGGCCTGCAGGACAACGTCTGTCGGGAAAGATAGTATGAAATAGAAGACACAGGCTACTGAAGTAGATTTTAAACTACTTATCATACAAACTATGGACACAGAAAGACCAGCTGAGCGATGAAAAGACAGTTGGGCCTCATCTCTATCTAAAGAAAGGGAATTTCGTTTACAATAATACTGTGGTCTAATAATAGAATGACTCACTTCAAAAAGAAATATTAAGCTTTCTCTATAAACTCGTAGCTCTATGGTTGATAGCATGAAAAGGAATTATATAGGGCCGGTTATACCTTCTATGCATTCTTAAGCCCTTATTGGAGTTGGAGAAACCAGTGAATATTTAATTGGTATTGACTCGTGGCACAAATATGGTAGAACGGCACGTGCATTACACGTTGAATGGGGAAACTAATTTTGTAATAGAAAGCCCTTAATAACAATCCTTTCCCACAATATTGTAGAAAAGTATTTTTGTTACAAAGTCAGTTTTATTTCAGTGCAAGTAACTTAGCTGTTATATTACATGGACTAAAAATTATTGTCACCCTATCACTTAATAGTTAACCTTTTACCTGACAAGAACCCACCGGTGTTGAATTCAACACCACATCTCAACAGATGTTACTTTCATTCGAATTAAAACAAACATAATAATATAATAGTTTAAAGTAACATATGCCCGCCGGTAGATTGTTTGTATATAATATAATACTAGCTGACCCGCCCGTCGAACTTCGACCTAACTCAGAATAAAAAAAAATTACTCCTGGTTTATGCAACGTTTGTTACATTTTAATATTTTCTACTTGTTGTAACTACACTGTATTGAACTCATACTCCGCTTAAATCTTCCCGGACATTAGTAGAACAGATCACCAAAGTTTCATTAAAATACGTTCACTGGTCTTTGAATCTATCGAGCACACGCACACATATATTCAGTTTTATATACAGAGTGACTGGTAATTCGATAAATTTCTTGAAAGGGGTTTACTAGAGCAAATTTGCAACAATTTTGTTCCCATAAACCAGGGGTCAGGTTTATTTTCCAAAATTATCTTAAAATAGAAAACATTTATTAGTTTTCAGAAAGCTTATTTTTAAATTAATTGGTGAAGTTATTCCTGTGGTTTGTACTCCAAGTGTATGATATTTTTTTGGAGTAAATCCCTTAGAGAAATCGAAATAAAAAAATGAAAATAACTTACTTAGTAATTTTAAAACGTTGAATTTCTGAGGTTTTTGTAATTTTCTTCTGGATCGTTTACTTCAACCATTACTTTATTCTTCAGCTATTCGGAAAATCTATATCTAGTTTCCACAGTGGAGTACTTTTTTCACAATTTTTTAGTTTTAGGTCAAAAGGTGGCACATTGATAAAAACTCTAAAAAGTTAAATAACTAAAAAAAAAACACTGGCATTTGACCCCTGGTTAGAGGGAACAAAATTGTTGCAAATTTGCTCTGGTATAACCCCTTTCAAGGAATATATCTACATAATTACCAGTCACCCTGTATATAGTAGATTATAAATTAGTAGTTTTGTTTTATTGAACTAGTCTTATCTCAACTGTCAAATAGTTAACCCTTTAACTGACACGAGCTCAACGGTGTGATGGTTAGTAAAATCCTATATTTTACTGATATTATCCCAACAGCTGATGTTATTATTGTACTCAAACGATGGTCACGTATTACTTGATAGTTAACCTCTCAACTGACAGTCCCTCCGGTGGGCTGTTTAATAAAATGGAATATTGATTGATTTTCATCTTTATTTCATGTTATACTAGCTTTCCCGACAGACGTTGTCCTGTGGTTCTAGCCCGTTAATATGTACATAATGTGCACTGCACCCCCATGAAACAATACAAAATTAATTCGATTGAGTTAAGCTAATAAAATAATAACATAAAAATATTTCTGAAACCATCCATTTTTCATTCGTATTCAAAGCTCTGGCGGGAACAACGTAAGAATAATGCGCTCGCGCACACACCCTACCTCGCCTATGAAGTAGGTACCAATAAAAATGTGCCCGATAATATTGTTGACTTTGTATGAAAATTTTCTAAATAAATCATTAAAAAATAAAGCATTACCGCCATCTGTCGAAACATAGATCTATTAAATCTTTCTACCAAAATATCACTACTATTTCTACCAGATATTTCGCTAATTTCCCCAATAGATGACGAGATGACGGTGGCAGATCGGTCTGAAAATCCTTTCCATACTAATTTTAAATGTATATTTCATATCTTTCTTATTAATTTATTCAACTTTTTATTGGCTATTATGTTATTCAGAGCGGAGAAGAATCCAATAAATCAATCGTCGGAAGAATCTGTTCGGCCGATCTCGAGTTATAAGTGTTCTCTTACGGCCTCAATTAGAGGCATAAAGAGGCAACAACTAAAAGCTCTCTGCTCTGTGTTCGATCTCACGCACTGCCCCTTCGCTATTTTCTTCACTTTTTTTCTATGGGGTGGGTTGGGATAAAAAAAAATATTTTAAAACTCATCACAAAATATTTTCGATACACCCTCTGATGGTTTAACACATAATATATTATTGTAAGATTAAGTTGAAAATGAACCCAGAATGAATTTCATTATTAACGAATATAAATAACTAATGACTCTAACAATTCATTACTGATGTTCGATTTTTAAATGGAACAAACCACTACGGGCTTACGACCGTCTTCTACTGTTATTTCGAAGGCTGGCTTAGTGTGATCAGTTAACGTTAACAACGTTCGGCATTAGGTGGTAATATTTAAGTCTCCGTAACTCCTAATCATGAGAATTCTCAACATGTTCAACATGTCGAAAAATCACATGTGTACAAGAAGTAGATATTTAATTGTTAATGAAGTATAGAGATAAAAGTTGGAAATTATTGAGAACAAGAGACCAACCAAATTTAAAGACTGCGACTGCTGTCATGTATTTGGCGCCAGGATATGAATATATCCATTTTTGTTAATGTCTCATCTTTATTGCCCATTGGCTATTAATTGATGGACAACGTTCTAATTATGTCTAGATTCTTGTGACCATTTTTCAGGACTAGATCTTAACGAATATGTAACAACTAATGACTAACAATAATTCATTACTGATGTTCGATTTTTAAATGGAACAAACCACCACGGGCTTACGACCGTCTTCTACTGTTTTTTCAAAGGCTGGCTTAGTGTGATCACTTTACTTTTTTCATTTTTGATTTTATTAATATGTTAATAATTGTATTTTATTATTATAATAATAATTTTATTAATTTCATTATTGATTTTATTAATTTTTGCATAGTATTCTTATAAGTAATAGTTTTTATTCATCTTTTTGTTGCAAATATAACACTTATGATTTTAAGTGCTTTTCATTATTTAGCACTAGCTGACGCACCCGTCGAACTTCGACCTAGCCCAGAATAAAAAAAGAAATTTTGACTTTTTACACGAATGAAATGTAGTTTACGACATAAAACTTAATAATAAAATCTACCTAATAATTTATTGCATTATGTAATACATAATTGAAGTGGTTGGTAGACTAGCGGTTACAACGCCGGCTCTCGTACTGTTTCGTGCGGAGGTCGTGGGTTCAATCCCATGTGCAGACCATCTTCCTCTTTCACGACACAAGCTTTAAGTAGCTTACTGTGAAAGAGTCAAAGAGTGTATTTGTGTTCACTTTGAAAGAGCACAGATACATTTTCAAAAAAAAAATATTGTTGATTCGGATGCGGGACGAAGTTGGACAGGTCAAAAAGGTTCCTCTATAGTTAAGTAACCTTTTAAAAAAATCCAAAAGATGGCGGTGTAGTAGGAAATAAGTCACTTATGAAGCATGTTATTGTATGTGTTGTTGAATGAATAGACTCCATTAAATCCAAATTTTACCGAATTATTATGGTAAGATATATTGTTTGTTTGAGCTATATAGAAATAATTTTGTCTTACCTTTTTTTCAGCATTTCCACTGGTCAACCCATCACATGACGAGTTTAGACTGCGAGGACCACAGTCCCCTTTCTCACCACCACCGCAGATCCAGACCAAGAGTCAATTCAGCCATCTTCACTTCCAACGAAAACACTGGATTTGCTGGCTTCGACGCTGGAGATTTTCTCCGAAGATATGGTTCACAGTCGAAATTGTGTAGAAAAGCAAGGTTAGCTATCGAATGGACAATATTCTAAGAAGTTTCGTAGCTTCTTCTTCTTTTATACTATCTCTCTTTTTTTCTACATCTCTCTTTTCTATTAAGTATCTGTCATCAACTGTTTGCATTTGTTTTGAGATTCAAATCAGTGACAGAGTAAAAGCAACACCACCTATATAAGAAAGCCTTAGCGCTAGGAGTGTGACGTCACATTGTAAGGCCCAGTATGCACTTGCCTTATATCTGTATGTACCTACTTACCTGTACTCTATGGTATCTGTCAAACAGCGCACGCGATGTGACCGAGGAAAAATGGCCGCCAGCGCCAAGGCCCCCTTATGTAGGTGCGGTGTTGGTAAAACATTCATTTGAAAATTCCAAAAAGGGAGCACTCTATATAAATTTTGAGTGCCACAATATGTTTCGAATGATTTTCTCTATGTACCATACTACTTTGTCTTACGTTCTACCAAACACCCTATATTATGATTTTGATGAATTGAAATATTTCATTACGTCAAACTGATTGCTATAAACAGTTTAAACTAAAAATAAATTTGTTCATCTTCATACAAACATTTGCACCGTATGATGAAACCTTTGTATTCGTCAACCATCATTTTTAGGATCAATAATGTATGGATTTGAAACGTGGACATGGACGAAAAAAGATGAATGTAGTATAAAAGCAATAGAGATGAGATCTCTACGAAGAATATGTGGAGAGACTGTGGGAAGGAACGAGAATTATTATTAAGGCATGTGGTATGGAAGTTAGTCTTGAGACAGAGATTAAAGTCAATAATTTGAGATGGTTTGGACATGTGGAAAAATGGATGCAAGCAGAATGATATAGGTAATGCTGGAAAAAAGTGTAATGACCGAGAATGACGTGAATGGAACACATCGATTCCGTCCTCAAGGAAGGCCAGGTAAGAAGTAAGAGAAATAGGAGAGGATGTATGAGAAATTGTATGTCGGTGGAAGAAGCGAGAGAAGTGTGCTTGGATAGAAAAAAGTGAGGGTCCGTTCTCTCTGGTTATTCCTTACGGGACACGGAGTGAATGATAAAATGTATGGTGGGTAAAAAAATAAAATCATTTTGTTGAACAACGCAAACAGACCCACTTACTATAATATTCTTCTCTGTTTTATACCTACTTACTTTCTATTTCCACTTCATTCTCAAATATCAAATTCTTCATACATTTTATAACAAAACGATATTAAACAAATCCAAGAGTCACAGTTTTTTTAATATTGTGCGTTGAATACAAAGCTTTTATTCCAGATCAGCTGACAATATCCCCTTGACGACCATGGAGGAAGTCTCTTCGGAGAAAAACTCCAAGGAAGATATTTCCAGAGACTCCAGAAAGGATTCAGGGAATGGCGCAACCACAACGACGACTACAACCGCCACCCATCACTTCGGTCTACCGATCCTGTCAATTTCTGGTCCTTCCCCGCCCGATGAAGACTTCGAACAGGTGGACGAGTATCTCTGAAAGGACCAGACGACACCATGCAACTTGTATATATGCTTCTCCAGGGAGTATTCTGACTATTCTTCAATCAACAACGAAGATCTTTCGAATCAGGAGACTCTCATTTAAAAATATGAAGTGTTCATTTTGATTTTAGATAATTAATGCACATTTTGTTTCCCCTGTCATTCAAAACATATCAAATAATATTTGAACGTATCAAGATAATTTTATAGCACCACGCCAAAACGTTTTGTTTGATTTTTTTCTGTGCAGAGCCGTGCAAAACTTTTGAAACCGACGTTAGACTACTACGTAAGTCTAGGTTCGGTTTGAATTACAGTTAATCTTTGCAGATATGATTGTAGTAATATTATATACATATACAAATTATTTCATTAAAAGTTACCTAGAAAATTTCTAAAATTACGGGATTTTAATATTTTAATAAGAAAAGATAGCAAAATTTTGAAAACAAATCATTATTTTTGAAGATAATAATATGAAAGAAGATGAATATCAGGTAATAAAAAATATATATCAGTATACGGTAAACTTTTTTCATATCAATGTGTTATACAAAAGATTTTTTTCGAATTGACTTTGAATTGACCATATCATTAAAAAAAATCTATCCAAAATGTAGTTCTATTTATACCCTATAATACAGATTGACTTGTTTTGAAAAAAAAACATGAAATTACCAAAATCTTTTGTATGCCTACCTATAATGCATATTCATATACTTATATATATTTTTAGTTGTTATTTTCCACGAAATTTTAGATTTATTATAAGTAAAAAAATATATCATAAATATAAGTTGCAATGGTGATCAATTTAAACAAAAAATATACTTAATATAAACTTGAATAAATTTTATATTTAAATAATATTATAAACTCAATTATTCTGTAACATAAAATTTAATCAATTCTGATGTATATTTAAAACTATCGTAACTTAATCTTAAAATTACTTTTTAACAATTATTATTATTGTACATGTGTACATTCAATTCAATCATTTATAAATAATAATATTACGTATAATATTTTTGTACTAAATGGGTAAAATTAAAAATGAATATTGTGTTTACTATCTAATTAAAATTCTTATATTAAAATTAAATATTTTCCTTGTAAATTTTCTTTTTGATAGTGAATAAATAAGTTTGTACATAATAGTTTGGCGAAAATGGTATTTGTGACATATTAATTTCTATCTAATATATAATGTGTAGTAGTTCTAGTGTATAAATTGTCACAAATATAATATAAGGTAAATTCTCGCCAAAAATACGACATAAACACCGCTGGTGATGTGAAAAAAGGGGGACCATAAGTAATTTATTATTTGGTTTTATTAAAAAAATCACGAAATGCTTTTTTGTCAAAAATCAAACTAAATACCCCCCCCCCCCCCCCTTTCACTGCACTTTTCATTTTAATATGACCGTCAAATTTTGTGGCCTATCGTAAAATTTAAAAAAAAAATATGTTCATAAAAAATCTAATTACTTATTATCAATACGCAGATATCTACCTATTTTTATCAAATGCTTTTTAGTGTATTTCAACTTCGTTCATATGTATTCAATATTCCAACATGACAAAATACTTATTTTATATTTATATCTTTATTTAAAAACTGTTCTTCAAATAATTGATTCATTGTAGGTATTATAATTTTCATAGGTACTGAGAATTTTTTTATAAAATATGATAAATTTACTAATATATATTAACAATATATCAAAGAATATGTATACCTAAATTATAATCATAAACAAGAAATACATATAATAATAATATTGTGTGTAAATAATGCTTTGTGTGCCATTTTGAGTATTTATAATTCCGACGCCATTTTGTATGCGTCTGAACTGAACTGTCAAAATTATTAAACCATTATTTTACTAGCTTACCAGGATCAAAACTTTATATATTTTCAATAGTAGAAATATACCTATTTAGCGTTTTTTTTATATATATCATGATTTATATTATACTATAAACTGGATCAATTTATTATTCTTACGCATTTGTGGACTTAACCAAACTAAAATAGAAATTATTAAACTCTCAACAAACTAGTTGTAAGAAAAATACCTATAGTTATGGATTGTAAGTACTGTATGTATATTATTTCAGTCAATTAAAATATATGTTGCCTAAAAACTGTCATTATAAATACTAATTTATTAAAAAATATGTTTAAAAATAATGTGTAGTTACGTATGTTTAACTATGTACTTATATGTATAAATGTGTTTATTTTCAAATTCATAAAAAAATTAAACTTGTATACCTAGTTTTAGATTTTATCTGTAAACTTTTAGCTAAAGCTAAACTTTCAACTCAATATTGTCCATTGTTCAACTCAATTTCAGGATATAAAATAAATGTTTCCTCACTAACATTGTCCACCTTCAAAATGTTGTACCTAAGTTAGACGTTTCTGTATTTTAGAATCTATTCATAACACATCTTAATTTTTTGTATTTACTTTGTATACTTAATAAATAACTATTAATTGTGCATTCAATAAAAAAAAACAACTTTGTGCACTCAATAAATAGCTGTTCCGTGTGCACTCAATAAACTACTACTCCTTGTGCACTTGATAATTAACAACTATTCTTTGTATACCTACCTAACAAATTTCTATTCATTGTGCATTCAATAAAAAACAAATTTGTGCACTCAATAAATAGCTGTTCCGTGTGCACTCAATAAACAACTACAATTATTAAATGTGCACTCAGTAATAAATGAATAAGTACATTTTTGTTATTATTTCTATAAGTTTGTGCACAAAACAGTAAAACATTTCTGTCTACAAGTATCTAATTTCATGAATAATGAATTACCATAATTATTTATTGTCAATATTTTTTATTTAAGAATTGAAATGATATGTAGGTATTTACATAATATTGAAAAAAATGAATAGTGATAATTATAATTTAAGAAATCTTACCTTAATTTTTAAATATATATTTTAATCATACTGTAACTAAATTATTATTGTCATATTATATTATCTAATATAAAATTTTGATGATTATTAAAAAAAATTTAACATTATTTGAACTGAATGAAATAAATGTTTGATAATGTTAAAATTTTTGGAACAATCACGTCCCTAATATGCCTTCTATTTTATTCCTATTTAATAAAAATACCTAAGATGTCCTCATTTTCAATGATTTGTTACATACACATTATTTATGGAATATTTTTAAAGATTTCAACAGGTTTAACTCTAAAAATGGTTTGTTTTTGGGCTAAAGACTTCGCTGACTATGGATCTTAATGCAGACTCTTTAACAAAATTATCTGAACTTAAATTGCTAATTTTGTTATTTTCTCTATTTCCGGAATCGGGTATTCGACATCAAAAGATTTTGAATTTTGATGTTTTTTTAAATCTCCTACTTCCTTCCACTGCTGAAGATGAGAATCTTCCATGTTCTTACACTTTCTATTGTATCAATCTCTTTTCCATACAAAATGGATTGTATGGAAATTCTCCATTGTATGGAAATTAAAATAATTTCATTCAATTGAAAAGCACCTTCATGTTCTGCACCACCTGACGATGTCTTCGGTGTTGCAGGACTCTGTGTTTTACCCAGAATAGCACACAGGGTCTTCATCTCAGTAGTTCTCAGAAGTGCTTTAGCCCGGCCTGTGTCAGCTCTGGTTTCGATTCCGTAGGTCATGATTGACCGGACAAAGGTTTTGCATATTGACACTTTTCTATCTACCCACAATTAGTGCTTATAATTCCATACAAAATCTTTCAAACATCCAGCTATCACTAGTGATTGTGGTCTGTTTGCGGACTCTGTGTAGAGATCAGTTAAGATAATTCATCTATATCAACAAAGTTATTCATTTTTATACAAGAAGATTGTTGTAACAAATCATTGAATAATATTTAATTAAACCTACGACTGATAATATATTCATGTCATTCATATTTCCATTTATTGTATAGCTTGGAAAATAAATATATATATTTCACAAAACTGAAAATGATTTTATAGTATTTTGGGACCATCTGTTTACACATATATTATTATTTATCAAACTATTTGTCTACCTACTGTTATTATTTTTAAATTACTTTTCTTTTGTAGGTTAATTCGCTAGAGTAGATTAGAAGATTTTCAAAACTCACCAATTTTCTTTTATTTTTTAATAGACGGATTTTTTTTATATTTACATATACTTTGTATCCCGCATTATTTCATCTACAATAATTTAAAATAACTCAATTATTGTACTACGTAATCATTTTAGGAATATCTACATATTTAAATAAATTATATACTAAATACATTTTTTTTGTGATGTTACTTTTTATTAAACTCAAAAATTTGCCCAACGCATTAACAATAATTAATTATTTGCGAATTTAAAACACAGAAATTCATTACATTTCCTTTATGTCTTGTTTTCAAAATAACAGACTTACCACCAAACCCAACCAGATTAAAATATTTTACCAAAAAAATAAACCAGTGTACCATGATCTTTATTGAAAAATATGCAATGCAATCTTTATACAGTGTAAGTTTAAGGCCGACTGTCCACGGCAGCGTATCATAATGCAGCGCGTACTCGTATTTTGCTCCATGGAATTTGTATTGTTGTCACAATGAGACTGTCTCCATAGCAGCGTAGTGTACGCACAGCATTTGCACTGCTGCACGGTGGACAAAGTCTCATTGTGTTGTATCTGCAGCTGCACGCAATCGTATTAAATGCAGTAAAATACGAGTACGCGCTGCATACGATACGCTGCCGTGGACAGTCGACCTAACTGTAAATAGATAAAAGTGGTTGGTAGAACAGCGGTATCAGTCGACGGCTTTCGTACATAGATACTGAAGGTCGCGGGTTCGAACCCCGGTGCCATCCAATACCTCTTTCATAACATAAGCTATGCTTTTTGTATATGAAGAGATTTCGCCAAATTGAAACATATCACCCAAAAGGCTTACAAAATCGTACGTAGGTTGATGTGAAATCTTTAGCCAATTAGAAAGAACCTGCAATTATTGTACACAACATGATCATACTATCAGTTTTAGAAATTTTTTTGTCATTTTCCCCTTTAATACCTTGCCTTTATAATCCCTCCAAATCTTATTATAAAAAATACCTATTTTACGACCACTTATTACAACCTAACGTTAAGTATATAAAATCAAAATAAATGAAAGTTCTCTACATTATATTATTATATAACTAGGGTATTACAATAATATTATACTACAATTCTTTATAAATGCTTAAAATTTAAATAAAATATTATATCATAGCTTGATACGAATTGTCTATTATTTTGAATTATTATAATAATATTATCTTAATATAGTTTAAAATGAATTTTAATTAAATTATACTATACAGAAATTTATTGTACTAATGATAAAATTGAAATTTGCGGTATTTATATTAAATTATTATATTTCACATTATGTTGTAATTATATTTGCATGCAATTATTGTAATAATTTAAAATAAATTATTGTAGAAATATACTTTATGGTTTTAATTTATCTATACTAATATATAAAGAGGAAATTTTTGATTTTTTGTTTGTTTGCATCGAATAGGCTCCAAAACTTCTGAACCGATTTGAAAAATTCTTTCACTGTTGGGAAGCTACACTATCCCCGCTGAACATAGGCTATATTGAATTTCCAAAAAAATTGGGTAACCTACGAAAACTCTAATAATGTAACCCAAGGTGTAAAAAATTTACCTAAAATATTCTTTTTATCGCGAACGCTGTGAAAACTAATGATGATAGAATAAAATAATGTACTACAATTTAGTAGAAGACATAATTATTTACAAAAAGTATCGCGACAGCATATGTCTAACTATTATAGTTATGCCACCATAAGTGTTCTTTTATTTAAAAAAAAATCAATAAAATGTCACCTCTAGAAAAGGCTCTTTATTAGTATCTTGGAATTACTGCTTATTCGAATAAATTAGTTCATATTCAAGACTGCTTCAATATGTTTGTACAACTTTTTGAATTATTCAATTCGGACGTTCCATTCGAAAGTTATTGCGAGTTTAAAAATGGAAAAAAAGCATAGTCTCTATCATCTCAACCTATCCGATGTTGAAAGGATGTAGACGCCAGCGGGGGGCGGGGAGGGGAGTCATGTCAAGTAGAAATATACATCTAGTTAATATATAAATTAGTTAACACTTTTCTACCTATATTAGGGTAATACAACTAGTGCATACATAATTCTGTTATAAATGTGGGTGGTTTTTAGGCTACGAACCTGGCTTTCGTACTGTTTCGTACGGAGGTCACCTGGAATGAAACACAGTAGAGAGGCTCTCCCTCATGTTCGAGACCCTAATGGGACACAGTACTCTCCTTGGCCAATTGTCCCAGCCATGTCCAGCTCCTCTCAGCGCATCTCCATTTTTTAGTCCTTCGAGCTGCATTATAAATCCCTTATTGGAACAATTAACCACAGTTTCGCCACTATAAAAAACTTCTCTAACTACATAGTATAAGGGTATAGAATTAAATACACAAATGTATAATTTTCAATTTTATTGAAAAAATATCTTCACATGGGCTGGTCCTTGTATAAAAAAAATATATATTATCAAATATATATACACAAAGATATAATTAAGAATAAAATTACAATAAAAAAAAATACTGTTACAAAATAATAATTCAAAGATGAAAAGGTACGAAATGGTGGAAATTGTATGCTTGAGGATCGAAGAGGTTTTGCGTCAATGAAGTATAATTAAAATCTCAATTTTCGACAATTATAATAAGCCCAAAATGGAGCGAATTTACTTAAAACAATATTTAAATCATTCTGGACTGACTTAACAAGAAAATATTGACATTAGTGACTTTCAACGCAGTCAAAATCCGACTTTAGCGCAAATTACAACAACGTTGAGTGTGAATCCCCCTTAAATTACTCAATTTTGCTTGCTTTAAAATTAACACATGAATAAAATTTTGTGTGGAATGATTATTAAGTAAAGAAAAATAATATTGCATTGAGATTCTGAAAGTAACCGAAAAATATAAATATTAAGTACAGAAAAAAATAGTTTTTGAATAGACTAACTGTCGCTAGATTTTTGAAAGTCGGTTTATTTATTGCAACTTCAAATTCTATAAAACTAATTGATAGAAGAAATAAAAATTAAAATACATTTGTTATGACGTACATTATTATAGTTTTGTATCTAACAAGTATTTTAAAAACAACGATCATAATATTCAATGAATCTATTTAAAATCTCTTTAGCTATAATTAAATCTATTAAAAATTCTAAAAAATCAATGAAGATACAGCAAAATATGTAACATCAATGTTGAAAATATGGTTTTATAAAAAAACAATGGAATCGTTTAAAGGCAAAGAAGTGATTTAAGGCAGTTATACGGAGCGTTGTTTCGTCAAGTTGAAAAATATGAATGTGAGTTAGCACCGATATGCATTTGTATCAAGAATAATATTTGCTGAGAAATAAATATTTGACTCGAGTCTAAATATTTTAGTCGAGTGATTTCGCGGTAACTTAATAATAATTATTTTCAAATAAATAAAATTTAACTGTTGAAAGTGAAATTTTGACCAAAAAAATATGCATTACTGAAATTCTAACCACATCTAAATAAGCCTACCGATCAAGCATATAACTTTTTAGTGAAAAATTTTTTTTTATTGAGAATGTTGTTCAAATCATTAAATTGAATTGTGCAGTAAATAAGCGGGGGGGAAAATTTGATTTTATTTTGCCGTTGTAATTTCAACATTGATTGATTGACTGTAGATGAATTTGATTGAGATATATTGGAACAAGCATGGCAGTTTTCATTTCACATTTCTGCAATTAGTTAGTAAATAAATGATTTCAATTAAAAATTTCAAAATTAATAATGGAAATTGAGTGCAATTCAAAGTCTTTTGTTGCCTCCCTACACCCTAAAGTGAGGCACAAAGGTAAATAATCGAAATGAAAATTACCATGTTTATTCTAACACACCTCGCTTTTATTATTATATAATATTATTATGTACATGATATAATAAAATTGTCTTTTATCTTTCTATTAAATTGCATAAAATCACAGATAGTATTCAAATACATACAATAAAACATAAAAAATAAAAGACGCACTCACTCCTATATGACCAAATGAAAAATGTGCCACATAGCTGCAACAAAATAGGTTATGTGTAAATTTATTAAAACCACATCACATATAGCATACAAAATCCTCGATCCAGGATGTCATTCGTAAGATGCATGACTAATGGGTTGGTAAGTAATTACTAGCGGAGGCTTCCTGATACTAGGCAACCTCAGGGTGGCTTAAAGCATTATGCACCTGGAACCTTACCAGTGGTCAAAATGGTCAAAAGGAACATTAAGTCATATGACCAAAAACAATATTGTTGTAACTGGGAGATGAGAATTCTTTTAGATCAAAGACGGCTTAGGAGACTTCTTGCGGAAGGCAGGAGACGGGAAGAGGCATTGACATTCTGCAAGAGGCCTTTGGAGACGTGACACAATAAGAAGCAGCGCTCCATGAATTCATTGAAGGATGTCACAAGAGATTTCATTTGGTTGCGGAGACACAAGGGGCATATTATGGCCATTTGATCCTCTTTCTAAAAAAAAGATATACAAATACATAGCAAGAACCGTCTTAAGCCTTATAAACCTTGCACAAAGTCATAAATGTCCTAGGAAATTTCAACGATTCTCTGGCTTCCAATTCTTTTTAGCAATAGCATCAATGAATTTGTAATGCAACAAAAACATTCCCGATTATTGATACTAGTGGTCGGCCAGTGCTCGAAATTCGACTACGAAAACTATAAGTGTGCGAAATTTCATACTCCTCCGTCCGAGCAATTTTCGTAAAAATAATCACAAAGTTTTTTCTTCAGGTATTAATATTTAGACACTTTTTTTAATTTTACTGAAAAGTAAAACTTTGTATTACAATGTGACACATTCATATTATCGAAAATGTCGACACATAACTATTTTCAGCTATGGGCATATTTGCAATCAATATTTTTCTTGAACAAATTCTCTATTAAAAATACAACATTTTTGTATTATGTACACATTTATTATTACAGACTATAATTTCATATGTTCAGAATCTCACAAAACTATAAAAAATAATCCATTTTCTTTGTCAAATCCAAAATTAGTTCTTAGTGCCAAGAAAATTACCGAAATCAGAGTGATTGTATTTCAAAATAAGTACAGACAAAAAAAATTATGCAAATAATAAATAAATGAAGAAGTTAAGATTTAGAGAGAAGACGATCACCTTAGAGCTGTAAGACTTCAAAAGAGATTCAAATTTTGAATTTGTTATTCCGAGAGTGGGCTGAAAAAACACATGTGGTCACCATTTTTCAACGAGTTAAATACCAATGTCGATATGCTAATTTGTAAATATTACTACTCTATACAATTCTAGTATATCAACATTGGCAGAAGTCCTATCAGAATATATATAAAACTAAAACATTGTGATTCTCAAAACTAGTGGGCAGTGACGACGCATATTTTTTCCGTCCAATCTTCCTCAACAAAGCCTAGTTCCCACTATGTCAAGTATTGTCAAGTTTACACTCTGTTCGAGTATAGTTCATTGACTTTTTATTATAAAATAGATCATTCTTTTGTATTGATCGTGGAATATTTATTATTTTATATAGTTAAAGGTATAAAATAATAATAATGTATAATAGTTTCACTGTAATATGGGACGCAGTGACGGCGGCCTCCTTGGAGGCGGCAGGCCTAGTAAACAATAGTTTCACTCTAACGAAATGCCGTTTTTGCTGTAACTCAACTTATAGGTTCACACATGTTTAGACCTCATCAACAGCAGCTAGTGGTGGGGGTGCGTTTCGCTCTAAAAACTAGAACAAAGCGGATCAACTCAACTAAACTGCCCGCAAATCTTCACAAGAAAATTTTGGTTGTTCACATTTTTTTATATTAAATTGCTCGCTACTCGAACAATGTGAACTAGGCTTAAGTCGGTCAAATGATAGGGAAAGTCTGTTTCCTACGAACCAATATCATCTTTCCATTTTACGCAACAAACAATACTTCAATTAAAAAATAAAATAACAATAAAAAAAAAAGAAAAGAAACGCGACAATGACGAACATGAATGAAGAGATATTTACATTCTTGGGAAATTTTAGAACAAAACAGAATGTTTCGTACGACTCTGATCATCGCTGTGTCAATCGTCGGGCACTTTCCACAACAACTTTTTACCAGTCTCATACAGTTTGACCAACGTGTCAAAGACCTGCCCGTTGGCTTCCAGTTCAAGATATTTCCTGTACAGCTGGAGAGCAGTACGGGCATCTTCTATCGAATCGTGAGTATCGGATTGGATTTTCGTATCTGAAAGTAATAATGAAATAGTATTATCGATAAAAAATTCTGTGGTGGCAAGTTAAAAGGTCAGAAATCAGTGTGACGAGATTTCACAATAAATTTTGTAGAGTCAGCAAAAAACAAATCTCTATAGACTGTTTTGTAGTTAAAAAGGATTAGTTTTCATGAAATGAATCTAGGTCCACCTATTTTTATTCCCTTTTTGAAATCAAATCTAAATTTAATTGCTATTATGGCATCTCGACCCTTGGGATCTTTTATACCTTCCCCCTCCTTAATCCATGATGGACTTCAGGTAGCTTATTGTGCTTCCCCTTGGGATTGAGGCATAGTCTTCTGGCCCACTGGTATCCACTGCCCAGCATCCTGTGTCTCTTATTAGCGAGAGTGTCGCAGTTACATAGTAGATGTTCCATAGACTCTTCACTCTCGCTGCAAAATTTGCACTTGGGTCCTCCACAAGTCCCATTTTAAATAGTATCCTGTTGACACCATAGTGTCCGGTGAGTATTCCGATTGTTGATCTGATATACCTCTCGCCATAGTTCCAGATTTTGTGGATTTGGTCTTCATTTTCATTAGTTATGAATTTTTTCGAGTGTCTCAGTCCTGGTGAGGACCTCCACTCCTCTGAGAATTCATCATTCGCATAACTTTTAATTGCATTTATGATGGACACATAGGGTAATGTCAGGACAGGTCCCGGTCTCGTATATGGTGTTTCTGATCCTTTCCTTGCTAGTTATCAGCCTTTTCGTTGCCCTCAACCCCCATGTGCTCAGGGACCCACACCAACCTGACCTTGTTCCAGCGACCCAACTTGTTGAGTGCATGTGTCCAATCCAGTATAATTCCAAGTTGTTACGCCAACTAACAATTTTATTTGAATAATAGTTACTAAAAAATGCATAAGATAGCAGTATATTTTTTTCCACATGTAACAAATCATATTTTTCATTCGTTTGTAAGGGAAAAATTGTTTCGCTTAACGAGTGAGACTCTAGAATGAATTTAGCTTGTTATGTAAGGTTCCACGATAATTGATTTTAATGGTTTAAGAATTATCGTTACAACACTTACCTAAAATATGCCACGCTAAAAATTTGAGCGAGACCATCCTTTGATGCGGGATGTGGAACAACTGCACGGTGTCAATCACTTGTTCAGGAGATACAACTAAATTAATTACCCTGCAACAAAATATGGATTTTTTTTACCTTTTAATCTAAAACTGAAAATTGCAAAAAAAAGTACATCACTTTGAAAAGTAAACATACATTTTTCTAATACAGCTAATTGATGAATGAAGAAATGGTAGAAGTAAAAAATCAATGAGAAATATTTAAAAATCTTCAGAAATAAAATGTTTTTCAATTCACGAGTTTATTAATTTTTAATTTTAGATTTTTCAAAGGGAATCACTCCAAAAAAGTATGATACACTTGGCGAACAAACCACAGGAAAAACTTCCCCAATTAATAAGCTCTCCGAAAAGGTATATAATATGTTGTCCATTTTACTACAGTTTTGGAAAATTAACCAATCTTCTTATAGAGGTTATCAATTAACGTTAGTCATTTGGGTGGTCAAATTTAAAATAGAATTTTGGACAATGCGAAAAATCTCAAACCCCCAGCAGCGTTTGAACCCGCATCCCTAGGATTTCTAAGCAAGGAAGCTACACACTGGGCAAATGGACCGATGCTTACACCTTTGATAGATATTTCTTCATTATTAATTTGCAGAGACATCTGTTAGAAAGTGGTGAAAACATTTTAGGAATTAAATTTGATTGCAGCCAATAGATGGCGCTGGGATATAAAGAATATCCATTTTGTTAAAGGATCACTATTTCAGTATACGTTACAGCTAAATTTGGCCTGAGTTCTTTCAAAACTGTGAAGCACTTACCTAAAGTCATTTTTTAGACCGTGTCCAACAAACACCACCCCGCTATCAACGAGATACCGCAGCTTCTGGTAGGTGCTTTTTAACGTTGTCAGATGCTTAGAACTAAAGTTGGCATCCAAATCACCCGGTTTGATGCCCGAGAACTTTGTCAAATAGTCCACTACCTGTATGATGATAAAAAAACTGATATTGAAATTTTGATTATGATTCATATACAGGGTATTTGGTAGAATATAAAAAAACTGATATGGCATGGCGATAACGCCATATTTCTATGCTACACAGATATTGTAATATTATGACAAGAGTACATTTTATATGGTGCCAGCGCAACATAGCCTAGTCACACACTATGATCATTGACAAATATAATATGGCGATATTGCCATAGCGTGGGAGTCTACCTTTAGACAAATTGGTATGGCATACAGAGAATATCATTTAGATATTATTTTTTGAATTTAGATGATTTCTGTTTTTTTTAAATTTATCCATACTTTTACCCGATGACCTCAATAACTTTTAATTTAACAATCAATCAGATCCAACTAAATTTTGTTTTTACCTCAAATGTAAGCATGTTCAGAAAAAATAAATTTCCATTCCAGAAAGTGACATGAAAAAATGCCTGAACCATCAAAGTTCAAAGAAGTGTTTACAAAAAATGTTAAGTTCACTTTTAAGTCGGTTTTAAAAATACTCACGAAAAAAGATACACTTCTTCAAATATCCTGAAAAACTTCCCTAAAATATCTTTTTCGAAATGATATACAACATGGGTGTATTTTACTTTAAAAAATTAAGGATAATTTAACTATTTTCAGTTATACCAATAACAATGTATAGATGAGACCATCTGAAGGGCACATACACGATTAAAACAAAGAATGACACATTTTTTTAATATAATGACTTTTTGATAGCATAGCAACATATTATTTCTTCAGAAAACTTAAAAAAAACTGCATTAAAACAAGGAATGTTCCCATAATTCCAGTATTAAAAAATACCGTACAGCCCAATAACGAGGAATGTTCAAACTTTGATCACAGTTTTTTCAAATGCAGCATACATGGACATTCCCTCTTTTATTCGTGTATGTACCCTTCATTTGGAACATCTTATCGATTGTTCAACTCATTAGGTTACAATACATAGGTAATCGGGACCAGAATAAATATTACACTTATCTATAAAGGTGTGTTTATACCAAACGAACATAGACCTAGAGCTGGAAAATAGAATATATTTTGTTGATCTTCGATGTGGTCACAATAGATATAAAAATGAGAAAGAACTGTCATCGCCCATAAATTAATTCTTAATTGTTATTTATTGTTTCCATGATGTTCAATATCAACGATTAAGAAAATATACTATTTCCAACTCTGGGTCCGTTTGGGGTAAATGTAAACGCACCAAAGGTGGGATTATCGACGTTACACTTATCGAGAGTCCTTATTATTTTACCTGTTCTTGCGTCGATATATAATCGTCTATAAACGGGGTACCCTCTTGCGGTCCTTGGCTGAAAAATAACGAGTTTTGTTATTGTGGTACAGTTGAAATTGACTTGAGTTTGTTTTTAAATGAATGAGAAAATATATACCCTCTGACGCATGTGATCCTTGCTACGGCTAAATGACTTGGTTTAAGCGTATTCAGTCTTCCGTCACTCCTCAATTCGGCCTCACC
The DNA here is from genome assembly GCA_963576905.1 of Mystacides longicornis. Classification (NCBI taxonomy): domain Eukaryota; kingdom Metazoa; phylum Arthropoda; class Insecta; order Trichoptera; family Leptoceridae; genus Mystacides; species Mystacides longicornis. The sequence continues at coordinate 25,149,223 of OY756438.1, forward strand.
TTGATTCAGCGTCACAAATTCCGCATCCATTCCCACCAATTCACCTATAAAAACAATAATTATCTGGTTTTTTATATAAAAATAATTAGCTGTGTGTGTCTAGGTAAGATTTGAAAATGGCTGAACTGATTTGGCAAATTTTTACAGATTCATCTGGTGCACCGACTTGCTTACTGATACTAATAACTACCGCTATTCTTTTCTATCCAAATGTACTATTAAAACAAACCTGGGACCACTCCATAATGAGTCTGACACCATTTTTTTAATGAAGGTTAAGGTACTGTGTGTCCCTTCAAAACAGGTCTATTGCGACGTATTTCAATATTACAACTCGCCCTCAAGGCAGATGTAAGACATGTAGGTCACAATCTGTCTTGATGCGAGTAGTTGTGCCTTCTCGGAGTTCAATAGTGGCTTACATCTTTTGTGAGCCAGTGCATCACCGCCAGAGAGGATGTGAAGGAGTGTTTCATCTTCCTCTTGACCAATTAACATATAAAAAGATCCTACTTAACAGAATCTACAAGTTGGGGTATCTGCCAGTCTTATTTAGGACATATGCTTCCGCAGTCTGCAGTGTCCAGTCAAGGTCCTAAGACCCTTATCCGTTTAGAGGAAATCTTGGCGATAAACTTCTGCGGGTATTCTGTAATCAGTTTTATCATATGTTTCAATGCTCCTCATTGCCCAGATTTCGCAGCTCTTGTCTTTGGCTCAGTTCTTTACGTTGCTTCTGGCATTTTAAACAACTAGGCTACTGAGATTGACATTTACCTAATAAAAAGTGACAAATATCAAATCAATTCGGTTCGGCTGTCAACTAACTTGAAAAAGAATACTTTCGTATTTATGGTCGGGTAGATAAATTACATCTAAGTAAATAAATTTATAAAAATCCTTACCGGCTTTGGGCATTTCGTGTGATGCCAAAGGAGTGAAGGCAGAGGTCAAAGGTGCAGCCAGCAAATCGTTAAAACAGTTTTTATGATGTCCGATATCACCATTCCCGTTAGTGGACGGTGTCGAATTCAACTTGTTCATTTCTTTCAAGGTGGAACCGTTTAAGTAGCTCCCCGCCGTGGTCTGCTGCTGCGCGCGCGATGAGTCACTCTCGTAAAACAGCACACAGGGGGTCTTCCATTCCAAGTTGAACCAGTTGACTTCTGTCGATGTGATAGGGGTGACACTGAAAGTAATCATACTGGATGACTTGAAGAAAATATACCTATGTTTTTTTTAAACCTTACAGTTAAGCCTACAGTGCCCCGTTAGGGATATGATAATGACGCAGAGGTTTTTTTTTTGTTTAAAAACACTGAGGTGCAAACAGATTTCGCGTTATACGCATTCACTAGTGCCTTGGAGTGTTTTTGACCCTGGTTTTCATTCCAGAGTTTTATTGAGCGTTCATGGTAAATGTTCGCTAAAGATTTGCGAATGGTGAGGAATACCAAAAAATGGCCCAGGTCCGCAGAAATTCCTCGCAGCGCCGGCCCTTGCAAATTCGTCGGCCTTTTCATTGCCCTCGTAGCTCGGTACCCAACATAGAATTACCCTATTTCTGTTTCCTACGTTGTTTGGTACAACTTGGCATTTCTCATACAACCTCTCCTATTTCTATTACTTCTGACTTAGAATGAATCAATGTATTCCATCCACTTCACTCGAAGTGTACCACAACTCCACTTTCAGCCTTATAAATTATATTTGCACATCCATTCTTTCAGCATGCCCTGCCCATACCATTCAAACTTGTTAACTTTCATCTTTGTACCTAATATTCTCATTCAACAAAATAAATATTCTTGGTAGAGAGGGGCAGTAAGTATTAAACTTTTACGTACAAAGGTGTATTTGTGTTCACTCGAGACAGCCTAGATTCAAAAAAATTTGTGGTCCCTATAATGCTTGACCAAGATCATCGGCGTTTGGTGTTGAAGAGAAAAATTAACTTTTCGATTTGTGTGTGTTGCCCATTCTCCTGTATGGGTGTGAGTCCTGGCACTTGACCAAAGCCCAGACACAAAAAGTGGAATTAGAAACAAAGTGCCTCAGAAGAATTTTGGGTATAAGATGGTACTACTGCATCACAAATGATGCTATATGCGTAGGCCCATTACTTCCACCATAACGGAGAGGAGATGCCGAATGACAGTTGGTCGAGGAGAGCGTTGTTCTTCCTCCCATCATGGTCCCGAAGACGTGAAAGACCCTATCATACCGTGTTCCATTCCTTCGAGGCAAAGCTGAGGAAGTTGTACATGGTGTAGGAGGAGATCATAAGCAGAGGTTCAAAGGGATATTGTATATTGTATTGTATAATACTTACCAAAAATCATTGAAGACATACCACTGCGTAACGTCTTTACCATTTTCACTATCGCACTCTTTACCCTTCTTAACCATGGCTACAATGTTCTTGTGCTGATCCTCCACATGACACACGACCGCACTTAAAGAATAGCTCCTCGTCACAACACCTGCTGTCGTCGTTGAACCATTGTTCGTACTGTGGATCACTGTTTCCGGAAACTCCTTCTTGTCATCTATGTGATTGTGTAAATCATTGACGTGATCGCTTTTGATTCCGTTCAATCGAGGAGGCAGTCCACAATGATTTAACGTTGACCCGTTTTCATTCTGAAATAATAAATTAACATTTTTATCTAATGCATAAAAATGATAAGCTGTGCGTGTGTCTAGCTAAAATTTGGATTTAGGTTATTTTAGTTTCGAAATATTAGTGAAAGTTCGAGGTTGTTTTAAACGATGAGAAAATATGGATGAAAAAAGAAGAAAAGGTTCTTTAAAAATATGAAAAATGCACAGAACATTAGAAAGTTTAAGAAAAATTATTAATTTCTTTATTCTTGTGATTGTTTATTTGGTAACATGCACGGCAATTAATTTTAATTAGGAAGATACGTAGAAATTATGTTATTGGCATAGATCACTCTCTCGAGAGTGGATTGCCGCGTTGAAAGAAAGAAGAAGAAGAAGAACCTTCTTTGAGCTTTTTACATTACGATTTAAAATAAATTTGCGTTTGACAGAAACTGTCAGTTGTTTAATAGTTGGTGCGATTGATAGAATGTGAATGGAAAAAATATGGTTTAAAACAGACGCATCAGTCAGAATTACATTAGTTAAAAGATAATCAATCATTATACAAATTGGAATTTTTCATATAAGAATTTCCGACATACCTTTTCACTTCTATCAGTTCTGGTGATGGTCAGTTTAGAGGTGTGCGTCTCTAGTCTGGCCATCATGTGCAGGGGCAGCCAGGGGTTCTGGGCGTACAAGTGACTACTATTGCTAAAAGAGCCATTGCTATTTTTACTAGGGGTTCCGCTGGCCTGCTGAGCAAATGGAGGTGTACTGGATGATTCCCGAAAGGAACGATTGGGTGGGCTGCAAAGAAACATATTATCAATTAGCACAGTGTAACCATTTTCAGAAGTCAGATTGCAGCTGAGGCATGACTAAACATAGGATTTTATGCTTTTTCATATAGATAAATCTATGATTTTGTAATCATTGCATATCGATACCAGAAAGGCTCTTCAGCGTAAGCGACACTTTTGCCAAATTTATCATTTTTATCACAGGCGATGCTAAAAAAATATTCTCAGTCGATGTATCTGACTACCATGTGATATTCAAACCATTCGATAAGTTACAGCAAAAAGTAATTTATCCTGAGGATTAGACTTACTGAAAATTTAGCGTAAACGACCCGTTTGGCATATCGTAAGCAACCAAACTGAGCATCAACCTTGTAAAGTGTGCAATAGAACTGTCAGTTATGATAATTTTCAAAAATCATTCATATTGCATTTTTCTCTTGCAACAACTGCATTTCCTTTTATTCATAGTGAAGTGTGTGTCTATTTTTTCTTTTCCACTCAATGAGGTTTCTAATAAATTTAAAAAAAAACAGCAAAAGTAGGTATCATAAGCGACATATGTACCAGAAAACATGCTTACTTTTATAACACTCAATAACCCAACGATTCGCTATATTTTAATGACTTCATAGCAAAACGTCCTAGATTCCCATTGAAACAATGATCAAACTGGCAGACATTCAAAATCAGAAAAGATTTTTTTACACTTTGTTAGTAGTGCATATAAACCAATGTCTAGTCATGACCCTCAGTCATGGGGAAAAATGAAAATATCCTGACTTGAATTTCAAAAAAAAAACAAACTTACTCATCCGGATGTTTAAATTTGCACGCCGACTTGGAACAGTTGTGTCCGTATCGGCACGGTTTACTACTATATATCGGTGAGGTCGTTAAGGCTGATATATTACCGTCCGGACCAGAGATCATCTGAAAACCACACATAAGCATTAAGCTCGACATTGTAAAAAAAATTTGCAATAAAGACACAAGGGAGAGTATACTCACAAAGTCCATTTGTTTCTGCCAGTATTCCTTCTCTTGTTTGTTTGTCAGTCCGCAATTGACGGCCAAAATTTGGGGCAACTGTTTCACACTGCAACTTTGAAGAGTCGGAGTAAACTTACAGCAACCTTCGCACCTAAGAAAATATAAACAGCATTGTTTAAAAACGAATATTTTTAATCGTAGAATCTACTGCCTTTTCAAGAGTAGTGAGTACACAATACAGAACTAGCGTCGAAGAAAAATGTAAACTGTTTGTGTTGCCCGTTCTTCTGTATGGGTGTAAGTCCTGGCACCTGACTAAAGACCAGGCACAAAAAGCTTTTGAAACAAATTGCCTCAAAAGAATTTTGGGTATTTTTTATGATACCACTTCAACACTATACGCCATTATAGAGAGGAGGTGGATGTGGCTGAGGAATGTGTTAAGGATGTGAAATGACAGTTAGCCGAAAACGAAGGTATTCTTTCTCCCATCTTGTACCCAGAGTCCGGAAGATAAGGAAGACCCTCTGATACCTTGTTGCGTTTATTTGAAGCAAAAGCTGAGGGATTGCACCTTTATAAGCTGTGATACAAATCATTGGGTCTTGTTTCCAGTTATAATACACTCAATATAAATAAGGTAAGTGTTTCAAATATAGAGATATCTGTAGGAAATAGTGAGAATAATTATTGATTTGACTTACCACGCAGGCGTAGTTTTCCTAGGGGACAATGACGACCCTAATATGTCCGTAAAGCTCACAGGTTCCAGGGGTGGGTGATTAGGATATGATAAATTACATAATAAAACTATTGACTCCTTTTGTTCCTGAAAAGAATTTAAATATAAAATTAATTAAACACTTTAAAAGCCATCTTTAAAGATATCAATACATATAAAACACATAGATAGCCAATTCTGATCGGCGCAAAGAATGTTAGTGTGCTTTTGAATGGGGATATGTGTGCCTCATAATGGGGGCAGAAAGCTTCTTGAAGGCGGTATATTCAAATGGAAAGTGGAGCGGGAAATAATGTTCAAACTTATGATAACTAAAATAAGTCATGGTGGAATTTCGAGCACTGGTCGACCACGTATAAAATGTTGATATCTCACCTCTCTCGTGCATTTCAAACATCTATGCACTTGGAGTTGCTTTGTTCCAAACAGTCTTGATATTTCAGTTTCGTTCGTGTTAGCTCTTTTAGGTAATTCCTCACAGTTTGGCATCTCCGAGCAGCCGTCTTCTAAACCCGAAGATTCGTCCAATGATATATCGTCGCCGGCACCTATAATTTTCAAAATATTATGCATTAGTATGTACCTAATTATACTTCATACTCAATAAGACTCACTACAAGAGATGAGTACCACTAAAATAATACTTAAAAGGGTTAACACAGAAATTATCTAAGTAGGCTAAATTGTGCTTCAAAATATAATATTACTAAGAAAAAATTGAAATATGGGGAAATGCAATTCAATACAGAATAATAATTGAAAACATAACATAACCTAAAAATAAATAAGATTCGGAACATAGGAGAGGTTTGATGTAGATTATTCAATACATGAAAGATGATGAGAAAGGTTGAAATATTATAGAAATAGAAGATACAAGAAACATACTAAATAATTGATTATGGTTCCGCAAAAATTTTGCATTCACTAAAATTCAGAATTTCGCGAGTAATGTCAAATGATTTCAACCAACCCGAATGAAATTGCATAAGAAATTTTTCCGTGTGAATATAGCTGCGAGTGATTTCCAAATGTCAAAATTCTCGTAATGGCATAAAGATGTTAGTTACAGCCGGTTTCAAAAAAAAGCAACTGAAGAACTCTTTTCTCGTGTTTAAAAAGATAGCCGCGCCAACTTTAGTTAATGTTTAAAATGACAACAAAATATTTGAAAGTTGGTAGTGTTACTATGGAAAACTAGATTTTTTACACGGATTTTCTGTCATTATCATTTCTCAATAGAGCATTAATGTCACATGCCTATTATTATGGTTTATGTATTAGTAAACGAAATATGTAAAAAAATAATATTCTTTCAGTTTTGCCTTGTTTTTCACATAATTTTAGTCATTTTTCTCCACAGTGTCACCGTATAAAAATGTTCGCCTTCGAAAAGCTTGAGGGTGAAAACGTTGTTTAGTAAAATAATAATTAATACAATTTTTAGTTAGTTTGGTACTATATTCTCGAAACAGCACGCCTCGGCCTTCGAGTCAATGCCAGTAAGACGGAGCTCATGGCGAATAATGCCTGCCCCGATAAACAGCTACCGATAACCATCGATGGTCACCAGGTCTCCCGGGTGGATAAATTTAAGTACCTGGGAGCAACCATTACCACCAATGGTGACCTCGGGGCTGAGCTCCCGATACGTATCGGAATGGCAAGTGGCGCCTTCAACAACATGACCAAGATATGGAAGGCGTCGGCGTTTAGTGTCGAGACGAAATGTAAACTGTTTGATGCGTGTGTGTTGCCCATTCTCCTTTATGGGTTTGAGTCCTGGCACCTGACCCAAGGCCCAGGAACAAAAAATCTCATTCTTTGAAATGAAGTGCCTAAGGAGAATTCTGGGCGTAAGATGGTACCACCGCATCACGAACGACGCTATACGCCGGCGCACCCAGCGTGAGCCCATCACCTCTACCATTGTGGGGAGGAGATGGACTTGGCTGGGACATGTGTTAAGGATGCCGAATGACAGTTGGCCGAGGAGAGTGCTGTTCTTCCTCCCATCAGGGTCCCGAAGACGAGGAAGACCCTCTCACACTGTGATCCGCTCCTTCGAAGCAGAGCTGAGGGATATGGACATGGTGTGGGAGGAGGTCATAAACATTGCGCAAGATAGAGCGCAATGGAGAGCTCTTGTTGCCTCCCTATGCCCCTGAGTGGGGTGTAAAAAGGGAGAATTGATTGATTGATTGGTACTATATTGTGTTTCGATCTTTTTACAATCGACCTAACATTTGATACTTTTTTTTTTTCAAATATGACAATCCAATCACAAGAATTCACATGGATCCACGATCGCAATAAAACTATTCATACACCTACACACATTACATGACATCTGTGACAAGAACACGCGTTCATGAAATTTGTCATGAACGCCGAAAGCCTGAAGAAATTTCTACTAGTCAAACACTGCTATGTGATATAAATTAAAAAAAAAAAACATATGTGACAAGATTGAGAATCAAACCTTACGTAGTACACTTTCGACATCTTTCAAAGAAAGCAATGCTTGTGTCGTGAAAGAGAAAAAGAATACTATCGAGAATCGAACGTATAACCTTCGACATCAAACTCTACGTTCTTTCTTAAACCCAAATATTTAAGAGATAACTTCTTTAAATAATAAATATATTTAATTTCAGTAAAGTAATGCAATAAGTAATAATGGCGATAAAAAATTGATTAGTGACAGCTCAAACGAACACACATGCAAATCCAAATTTTATAGAAATTGCAATGGTATTACAGTGTAAAAAAGAAAGGTTTTTTTTTACTTATAGAAAGGCATGCTATCGAAATAGGCAAAATTTTTTAAGTATTTTCACTACAGCCCTATAGCGAACTTTTACAAACCATAGTATTAATTTGTTTAGTCTATCTATGGAAATGAAATACTTAAAAAAAAAATGAGAATATTTTTTTTAATGAACCTGACCTCACCCAAGGTAAACACAAATGCACTCGCGACATCTTTCACAGAAAGCAAAGCTTGTGTCGTGAAAAATGAAGATGGTTCGCACCGGGGATCGAACCTAAAACCTTCAGAACGAAAAACTAGCAACCACGTGATCAGGTCATATTATGGACTTGATGAAAGTCTTCATTTATCAGAAATTTAACAAATGTAATCATAAATTAGACAAGTGACCTAAAATTCATTACCAGATTTCGGATCTCACATATTTTATAATCATAAATTTGCAGTGGCATAATAGAAAATTTCGATGGTAAAACTATGGTGAAAAAAAACTCAATCATTACATCAAATGCAAACACAAATAAAAATTTTCTGTTAAGTTGGAAAAGGTATGTGAAATTCAACGAATGTGCTTGAACCTATGGTATCTATGGATATTTTAAATTTAAATTGTCATCATCTATGAGACATGCTTAATTAAAAAAAAAATACTTGCATGAAATATAAAATGCGTAAATCTAAAAATATCATGCTGTGTGAGACGTTGTACGTTAAGGAAGAAAAAAAATAAAACAAGCTGAAGAGTTGTAACCAAATTAGGAATGGTGAAGCGGTCTCTAAGGCAAGCAGCGTGTTTCCTTTCAACAAACACAAACCTCCGTATACGTTACTGTCAAACAAGGGGGAACACTGCGACCCCTCACCATCGTCGTCGTTAGTTAAAACGTAACCCCGCTGATTGGTTTTATCTTGAGGATATTGGACGTAAGGTTCGTCGCATTCGGCTGCCAAGGCGGAAGGAGATAACCACATGTATTTACCCTCGTCCATCATCAAACTGATCTTGTCTCTTTCCTCCGCGTTCCGTCTTTTCTTCCACAACGATTTATGCGCCGCATTCGATATCGTCGGAAACTCGGCTTCGTCGTAATAAAACGCCTCTTCATACTGTTCAATTTGGCCGTCTTGATAATATATTTCCGACAAGGACAACGAGATGGAGGTCATCTTGCTGGTGACGTCCTGGAACGGATCCGCCTTCTGATCGTCCATCTGGTTCTCTTTCTTTCTCGTGTCCAATATCTCGTAGTGCATCTGATGTAGAATGAAACGATTCCAGCTCTGCAAAATAAATGATTTATTAAAATTCTAACCAAACTCTTTATACAACACTCTAAACAAAATTGAGATCTTCGAACTCTGGCTCGATAAGGGGATCTCCTGGAATGACGATTCTAGTTAAATTAAAAGCCACATACTCCGCAATGAAAGATATGCCCTGTTATAATTGATTGCACTGAGCAGGATATGTGGAAAGACATTAATAACATGAGGTATGATCATATTAGAAAGCAATATGGAGTGAATGCTAGATTAGTGAAAGGAATAAAAGTGATCAAGTTGAGGTGGTTTGGACATGTCGAGAGAATGACACAAAACAGATCTATAAATCTGAAAAAATTGGTGCACGGAGACCAGTCATATTAGTGTCGTCTCCAAGGACAAAATCAGGAGTATAAGGAATGGGACAAAATGTATGTGGAATGTTACCCAATTGGATGAGGCAAATGAGGTTTGCTTAAATACGAAAGAATGGAAGTCCGTACTTTGTACCTACCCGTCCAGGAAACGGCGTGATGGGTAAATATAATAATTGGTTGAGAAAGGAGAAATTGATGACAGGCAAGGTATGGTGCGAAAAAGAGCTTCTTGGCTTAAAAGTCTTCAGGGTGATGCTTCAAAAATTGGATTTTCTGAATAAAGTTAAAAGAAAGAAGCAAGAAAGTGATTGTAAATGAAATACCTGAATAAGAGATCCGAGATTTATCTTCATTCTGGCTTCAGGATTGCGGTCGCTGAGAATCAACCCTAAAGCAGACGCTTCGGGAACTGTCCGAAATGCTCTCAGGAAATTGGAGGCTTGACATGGTGTCCCTGGCGACGTGTCCAGCATTCTAAATAAGAAACCTGCAACATTGCATTGTTGTATTGTTATCAAAGGAATTTCTCTACATAATAATAATTCACTTATACATATATTTTTGTATAAGGAAACATCACGCTGAAAATACACATGTTACGTCAGATATTATTATGCGCAGAGGCGTGCAAAACCTCTGGAAGTGTTCTTAAATACAAGAACATTTATTCTACAAGTTTTCATTTTCTTTATTAGCAGATGGATTAAAAAGCTAGTAACAGATGTAAGCAAGATTGAAATGAAATCGGAAACGAACCTAATTCACAGCTCAAACAAAATTCTTTGGAACAGGTGTGCTTAAGCAGAGCCTTCTTCACTGGAGGGGTGTAGTACAATACCTGCAAAAAAGTCACCACTTAATCATATTCATATTAATTTACTTTACTACACTACTATGGCTGGACACATCAATCAGTGGACAAATAAATTTATCTTACAGAAAAACCTTTCATTAAGATATTTGCCACATCAATGTGTAGATACCGCTTATGTTTAGGACATACAATGCCATTTTTAAATGGAGGATCCCACCAAAGGATAGGGATTTATTTCTAGGATGGCTGTCAAATTCTTTCCATCATTTCATCCACTACATAACTTTATCTTATAGATGGCTACCAAGAACATTTATCTACACTTGATGCGTTGGGCCTATACACTACGAATTCTACAGGAATCAGGGATAAAGTATTTCAATAACCATCAGAATTATTGTTTGAGGCCGGAATTTTCGACTGTTACTTTGAGGACCAAAATATCCCTCGATAGAATATTCACAAATCAATTAATACTAGTGGTCGACCAATTTAAAATAAAAGAACACTTATTGTGGCATAACTATAATAGTTAGACATACGCTGTCGCGACACTTTTTGTAAATAATGATGTCTTCTACAAAGTTGTAGTACATTATTTTATTCTATCATCAATAGTTTTCACAGCGCAAGCGATGTAAAGAATATTTTAGTTAATTTTTTTACACCTTGGGTTACATTATTGGAGTTTTAGTAATGATCCCAAATATTTTTGAAAATTCAATATAGCCTATGTTCACCGGGGATAGTGTAGCTTCCCGAAAGTGAAAGAATTTTTCAAATGGGTTCAGTAGTTTCGGAGCCTATTCAATGCAAACAAACATACAAACAAACAAAAAATCAAATCTTTCCTCTTTATATATTAGTATAGATAAGTGTGCAAAATTTCATACTCCTCCGTCCTCGCAACTTTCGTAAAAATGGTACCTATTAATATACATTAATATTTCAGCATTCTCAAATTAATATTTCACATTCAGGTAAAAAATAGCCATAAATGAATTGTTTAATAATGCCCAATTGTGTACAATGTCTTCAAGGTTCATAACTAGTAACTTTTCACACTTTGCCACTCCAGTATGCAGCGACGGATATCGCTTTGTCATAACTCATGCTCCCTGTGGGCATGGAAGCTGCCATTGCTTAAATAGAGAAAGTTGTAGGTATAATGTTTTGAATCTCACCTGCAGCATAGCATTGCAATAGGAATTGGGCAGTGTGGCCTCCAATCCTGGTAATCCAGTCTTATTATATTGCTCAAAATCAAATTCGTTATTACCTAATTTCGAATATCGCACTTCCAACTGCAACAAACAAAAAAACAGATAAGTCGAATTGAAAGGAAAATTACAGAAATGTAATGAAAGAAAATGATTTCCTAGAAACAGGTAATTAAAGTCCTTAAGCTATTATTACACAGAATAAAGATTTATTAGGTAATACCACCGCATCGAAAACCATGCCATAGATTAGCTTTCCCAGCTCAAGCACATCACTTCCTAACATCACAGGGATTTGGCTGGAAAGATGTCGATTGACAGTTGGCAGAAGAGAATACTGTTTGAAGATTCTCATACTTCTTTTGAAAATAACTCTCACATATCTTCCGTTCCTTCAAAGCAGAGCTGAAGGATTTGGGCATGATGTGGTAGGAATTCATTGCAACTACGCAATATTCAGCATAGTGAAAATTTCCATTTGCCTCTATATAAGTGAAGCCACAGTGGGAATATTGATTGATTAATAGCTAAGAGGTATACAAAACTCAGAATTAATACTGGCAAAGGTTTTAGCTAAACTATGTTGTGGACTTAATTATTCACAATTTTTTTTATTCTTCTATAGCTTTCTAATCTGACTGACTCTATCATCACTACATAAAAAAAATCCTAAAAATAATTTATATATATTATGTTGTCAACTCACTTTTCGATATCGTTTTGGAATGGCTACAAATGTCTTTGAATCACAATTCTCCCCGGACATGGTGGACGTGCTGTTTTCAACGCTTTTACTGTGCTTCGGACTCACCGGTACTTCAAAATTAACCTGAAAATTTAACAACAATCAATACATGCACATGATTATGGGTTTAAAACTCAAGAACATCCTTGAGGACGGAATCGATGTGTTCGATTCAAGTCATTCTGGGTTGGCCATGCTTTCTTACACCTTTCCTTTCAGCCTTATCAATTCTCTTTTGGCATTCTATTTGCATCCATTCTTTCCACATGCCCAAACGATCTCAACTTATTAACTTTCATCTTTGTCACAACACTAACTTCCATACCACATTACTTCTCATTCCTTTCCATATTTTCACAGAGTTTTTACACATATTCTTGTCCCACAAACTCTCTACACATTCTTCTTTTTTTGTCCACATCATTGGTGGTCACAGAATTGCATTATGCGATAGTTTTAACTTCTAGTGAGACGTTTTTGTTTCTCATCATAGGACTTAGTGCACCGCTCACCCTGATCCAGACACTTTCCTATGTTCGATATCTTTTTCACACTTTCCATCCCTACTGAACATGCTTCCTAAATACACATACTCATTCACTTGCTCAAGACATTCATTTGCTACGGTTATTTTACACATCTTCCTTGCTTCATCCCTTTCAAAAAGCAAAATTGGTACAATTATCACACTTACTTGATTTCTCCGGAACGTCCCCGGATTGGGTGCGTACCCTATGTTCCCCTTCATCTTCATGGATCTCAATATCTCGGGGTCTATCAATCTGTGGGGTCTTGAGACCTGCGGCTTGTCCTTATCAGGCCAGTAGCTCAACAATCTCTCACCGGTGGTCAAATGTGGCAATTTTATGGAGGAGGCTTTGAAGGTTTTATCGTCGTAACTAACAAACGGCAATTCTTCCGGTGCGTCGGCAAACTCGGTTTGTCTAAAAAAAGTTGAATTTATTTTCAATTGGTGAAACGCAGATGAAATTTGAACTATTTGATAGGTTGAGTTCTATTTCAAGAATAGTCTGGGAGAAATTATGAAAGTATGAGAATATGCAATTCTGTGGTGGTCTGGATGAGTCCATACTCACATTTGCATACGAATATCTATGCGAATATCTGATTCGGGTACAAGTGCTACAATTTAACTGTCCGACCGAGTTTACTATTTTCTGGTGGTGGGAATAAGTGGAAAGAAAAATCGAAGCTGTCGATAATGTCGTCAGAAGATCTAATGCGGCTAAAACAAACCCAACTCCAGTAGTTGTGCAATGCCAAATATGAAACGTGAAAACTGCTCGAGATTTCCAGAAATTGCTTGCCTTACTTCAAAGTATCTGTTTTGTCAAAGTAGTACAGGTCAAATCTCTTTATAGCGAATACCGAAGTAACGAAATTTCCAGTGTAATGAATCGTCAATTTGTCCCCGAAAAACATCCATATAAAATGTAGTGAACCAAAATTCGTTGCAACGAAGTCGATCTCAGTAATTATAGCGAACTTTTTTGTTTTAAAATTTAAAAATCGTGTTACAATTAGGCAATAAAATTTCTTAGACCTCAGTTTGTTCTTGGCATTGGCAAGTTCGTAATTGTTTTGTTTTTTTTTTTTAAAAAATGAATCTGTGCTCACTCGAAGTGAACACAAATACACTTTTGACATCTTTCACACTAACCAAAGGGTTGTGTTGTGAAAGTGGAAATGGTCGGCACGGCCGGGATTCGAACCTACGACCTCCAATACGCTGTGCGCATGAAAGCCGGCGATTAATACCACTGGACTTCCAACCATCTCCGTTTAATTTGCCTAACATATTTCCTTCACGTGATTGATAATTTTTTGAAATTTGCTTTTGTTCTCACTTAATAATAGCAATCGTTACCTTAATGGAGAACTATCCTAAGTTCATGTTTTGGTCAAAATGAGTTGAGTATGAGGAAATGTCGAGCATAGACCAATATATTATGTACAGAAATATCCCATCTCACATTGATTTTTTTTTTTACCAATTCCTCATAAACATTTTGATCCTAAATAGATGACACCGTGATTGTTAATGCATTAATTTTAATCTCCTGCAGAATTTCACTATGTAGTGAAAATATAAAATAAAAAAATATTAAATAAAGATAACAATTGTTTGAATAAATGTGAGCTTTAACATGTACAATGTACGTGCAATGCATGTCAAAAGTTGGGTTGAATTTTAAAAATATTTTAATTATTATGACATATGTCAAACTTTAAACTGCTCCTGTCAAAAATTACTCTTGAGATACCTAACTATCCTAAGATAGTTCTGCATTAAGGTAGCGCAATGATAGTTTATTTGACATCAGTAGGTATAATCATCATCATCATCATCCTCGTCGTTCCCTCACTGCTGAGGATCGTGACCATCACCACTCCCCACCATCCCAACCAGCCGTCCCCAAAGCCCCCGGTCCAACGCCATTTGTAGGGCCTCCCATAGTGTCCCACCCGCTGCCTCTTTGACCTGGTCGCTCCATCTCATCGGAGCCCGACCCCGAGCTCTGACGCCCTCGATTTTTCCGGTTAGGAGAAGCCTCTCAAAACTATCATCTCCGCGTCTCGCAATGTGTCCGAAGAACTGTATGACACGTCGCGTGCACACCGTGGACAGCCGTTCTCTGACATTTAGTTCTGCCAAGATGGAGTCATTTGTTCTGTGTTCCGTCCACGATACGCGGAGGAGGCGTCTCCAGCACCACATCTCGAAAGCGTCCACCCTAGATCGATCACGAGACTTCATGGTCCAGGTTTCTGCAGCATATAGGAATATTGAGAACACCAGGGATTTCACCAGTCTGATTTTCGTGGGTAACCTAATCACTCTGCTCCTCCATATCTTCCCCAGATTGGTCATCGCCCCTTTTGCCATCTGGATTCTTCGGCGGATTTCAGGTTCACACGTGCCCTGATCATTGATGAGGGAGCCCAGGTACACGAAGTCATGTACAACTTCCAGACCCTGTAACTGCTCAACCCCATTCAGCACGCCCTGGCGGTCAATCAACATAACCTTTGTTTTGTCGCGGTTAATCCTCAAGCCGAGTCTGTTGCTTTCGGCTTCGACTTGCCTAAATATTTGCATCAGTTCAGGGATATTTGCTGCAACCAAAGTCGTGTCGTCTGCGAACCGAAGGTTATTGATTTTTCGACCCCCTATTGTGACTCCGCCCTGCCAGTCCTCCAGTGCTTTACGCATGATATATTCTCCATATATATTGAATAGTTTTGGAGAGAGAATGCAGCCTTGGCGAACGCCTTGTTCAGTTCTAAAAGGCGCTGAAAGTTCGATGAAAAAAAAAAAAAAAAAATATGGCGACACAAAAAATTAAAAATGTATCATTTCCTATATATCCAGTATAACGAAATATTTTTTATGGTCCCGTGAAGTTCGTTATACTGAGATTTGACCTCTATGTAAAACCGTTTTCATTCCAATCGAGCAGAAGTTATAACTTTTTAAATAATTTTTCTAGGTAGCTTTATATTATTTTAGCAATTATTGTTGATGAAAACTTACCTTGAAAAATTATTGAATAACGGTTCTGTATTTTGCTCAGCGGAAAACAAGTGCAAGCTCCCACCTTGATCTCCAAAACCAAACGCTTGACTCGTGGGGGAGATGTCAAAACTTAAACACGGAGAATTCTGAGAGTTCACCTGTAACACAAATAAAGATCAACTATACTAACTGCCTAAGTTCATCCGTAACTCACAATTTTCGTTCAAGGTAAAATCTAAAGATATAAAAGAAAGTCAGGTTAGTGCAAATACTTATAACTCGAGATTGGGTGAACAGATTTTTATCATTTTTAGTTCATTGGATTCTTCTCCGCTCCGGATAACAAAATAACTAATAATAAAATCGATAAATGGATAGCAAATAGTATTAAAGTTAGTATGGAAAGAATATATATAAAAAAACATCATCTATGAAAAATTCTATAGAAACACAATTATTATTTGAATTTTTATTGACATTAAAAATATTAGCACGCAGATTTGTGAAGAATTTTTTTTCAAGCTTTTTTCTAATTTGTCAACATTGAAGCGCATTTTTTTTATAAATTAAAACTCAAATAGTGAATATTTCTAATTTCGAAATCAAATTGTCATTTGACACAAACTGTCAATTGTTTACTAGTTGGTGGGTTTGATTGAATTTGGATGGAAAACATGTGCTTTAAAACAGATGCCAGTCATTTTTATCATTGGAATTCAATATTCATAATTAGGACACAGGTCAACGTCTGCCAGGAAAGCTACTATCTTAATAACAATGGCTAAGTTGTAAATGAAAAACCTCACCTGAAACAGAGTTATGGAGTCAGTTTCCGGATTCATCAGATTGACAAGCTGCACCTGTCCGTGAGCGCTCAACACGGCTAACCTAGACGAGACGGAAGGTAGAAACCTCAGCAGTAGAGGTTCCAGACAAACCGGGATGTGGGGTAAAGGCCGGAGCGCTCTCACATCATAAACTAGGATTACATTATCACAAGACAGGGCTCCATCGCTGCAAATCAAAGTTAAATAATCATTTTTCAAGATGTGTAATCTATTCCCGAGTAAAATCTTAAGAGACAGAGTTGGAAATAGTATCTAAAGGAAAAATGCGGCGTATAAAAGTTGACAGCGCGAACCACTCGAATACCAACAATCGGGTGATTTTTTTATGAGTATAATACAGATAATACAAAAAATATTACATGAAAGGTTCGGACAAAAAAAAATACCTGTAAAGTATATAAAAAAATCAATAGCTTGTAACTGGGAACAAAAGACAAACAATAGAAAAACATTGATATTATATGGGCTCGACTTGGGTGAAGCGATGTAGGCCAAGGGTTAGGGACAGGAATAAGCGACACGGAAGTAGAAAGAGATAAGTTATTGCTCTGACGTCAGGTGTATCCTTAAGGTGCATTTATACCAAGCGAACAAAGACCCAGAGCTTGAAAAGAGAGCATATTTTCCTAATCCTTGATATGTTCACCAAGGAAATAATAACTAAAAAGAACTGTCATCGCCTTTGTTCCCATGGTGTCCAGTATCAACCGTTAGCAAAATATACTCTATTTTCAAGCTCTGGGTCTTTTATTTGTTCGGTATAAATGCACCTTTACATTTTGCCTAAACACAATAAAGAACGAGTTGTTTAGATAAATGTTATTTAAAAATGAAATACTGTATGATGGGTGCGAAAAATGCATTTTGTGTACAATTGTCTCCACTTCTGGGCATCCTACGGTCAATTTTTCTTCCTGTCATTGTATTATAATTCTTTATGCACATATCAACTTTGCTTAATGACGTGGAGGTGGACGCTTAGTGACAGTCGGCTGAGAATAATGCTGTCATTCCTAGCATCAGACGAGACCGTTTTATTCTGTGCTTGAAATTTGAGAAATATATATAAAGACCTGATGAATCTTTAATATTTTTGGTGTTTACCGTGTAGTAATTCATAATATGAATGAAAAAACACTTGTCTTATACTACACAAATTATTTATTGCAGAGACGCGTTTCGTCCTGTTAGGACATTTTCGATCTGATTTAAAAATATTTTTACAATGATCAACCAAGTTAAAATTTAAAGATATTATTGTTAACATATGTGGCTTATTGAATGAGAGGGATGTATAGTTAAATGTGTAAGATAAGGATGGGTATACGGTGGACACTGTTGGAGCAGGATAGGTCTATTTTAATTGTGTGTTGGTAAGGGATGGAGATTCCATATTTTTTATTTGTTTATATTTTGTGGGTGTGAAGTGGATGATACTAATAAACTAGGACTAGATCTTCTCGAACAGCTAGAAATAAACAAATTCCCTAATAAACATAACCTTATTAATGAACAACTAAATATCCATAGAACACCTTTATTGGATATCTTCAAGAATGAAACGTAATTATGAACATAATTCTGCCCACATTTTATTGTTTCAGCATCAACTACCTAACTGACAAAGACCCACATCTGCACACGAACACTAGCTATCGCCCCACAGAGCACCTTCTCCGAACAATCAGAATTACCTTCGTAAAAACCTTTCGGGAAGAAAACCAGCCACCAGCCTGCGCATTTTAACACCTGACCATAGTTTGACAACCCAATAGGCCACCGACTCTAACAATAGAAGACAGAACCATCAAATGCAGCTCCACATCCGATCACCGTTCCGACTCCACCAATCACAACAATAAAAGACATCAAACCAACAGCACCAACCTACTAGAAGATAAACAGTTCAAATCGCACATAATACCTATATATAAAGAAATAATATGTAATAAAAACTTCTTAGATTAATTTGTTAAAAAAATCAAACATTACAACAAGATAGAGATATATTTGTATAGATAATTGTTAGGACCCTAGTTTATTAGTATCATCCACTTCACACCCACAAAATATAAACAAATAAAAAATATGGAATCTCCATCCCTTACCAACACACAATTAAAATAGACCTATCCTGCTCCAACAGTGTCCACCGTATACCCATCCTTATCTTACACATTTAACTATACATCCCTCTCATTCAATAAGCCACATATGTTAACAATAATATCTTTAAAATTTTAACTTGGTTGATCATTGTAAAAATATTTTTAAATCAGATCGAAAATGTCCTAACAGGACGAAACGCGTCTCTGCAATAAATAATTTGTGTAGTATAAGACAAGTGTTTTTTCATTCATATACTGATGAATCTTGTTTGTGTTATGAAATATAAAAGATATACTAACATATTGCTAAATCCACAAGTGACGATAAGATTCCCTTGCACATCCAAATCACTCAAACTAGCGGAATGTGTATCTAATACGTGTTGCGATCTCAACGTGGAAGGGTCACGCAGCGTGATTCTTCCGGACGGATCACCAGCTACTAATAAATATGAATGTTTGCGAAGAATTGCACAACGAGCATCCATGGAACCGAGAGAGTGCTGAAACAAATAAAACAAGCAATATAATGTCCTTTATTATAATTGGAGAAGTCGACCTACATAAGTACCCTGGTCACGCTGATAGACAAACATAAGAAGTCAAAAAGAAATGAAGCCAATAAGAACAAGGATCAGAAGTTCATACAGTGGTCTGATGCACCATGGAGAAATAAATGCCCCAACTCTTGATAGACAAACCTGATGCTGTTTTTTAATAGTAGATTAAATTTTCTTGATCGTTGATATGGAACCAAGAAAAACACGAATAATCTGTCATTGCCAACTAATTAGTTATTATGTCTAGATTCTAGTGACCATTTTTCAGGACTGATCTTAAAGAATATATTACAACTAATGACTCTAACAATTCATTACTGATGTTCCATTTTCAAATGAAACATACCACTACGGACGTTCCATTTGAAAATCGAACATCAGTAATGAATTGTTAGAGTCATTAGTTGTTACATATTCTTTAAGATCTAGTCCCGAAAAATGGTCACAAGAATCTAGACATAATTAGAACATTAATAAAGATGAGACATTAACAAAAATGGATATAGTTATATCCTGGCGCCAAATACATGACAGCAGTCGCAGTCTTTAAATTTGGTTGCTCTCTTGTTCTCAATAATTTCCAACTTTTATCTCTATATTATCTCATTGATTATTAAATATCTACTTGTTGCATACATGAGATTTTTCGACATGTTGATAATTCTCATGATTAGGAGTTTCGAAGACAAACATTACCACCTAATGGCGAATGTTGTTAACGTAAAGTGATCACACTAAGCCAGCCTTCGAAATAACAGTAGAAGACGGTTGTAAGCCCGTAGTAATGAATTGTTACGAGTCATTAGTTGTAATATATTCTTTAATTAGTTATTGTTGCCATGGTGTCCAATAAGAACCATAAAAGAAAGTATGCTTGTTTCTAGATTCGGCTCTATGAAGTGAAGTTCGTTACACCGAGATTTGACCTGTATAAGGCTTTCGAGATTGATATATTTCAATTTAGTTTACTGACAAGCAAGTACCAGAATTAGGTTAATTTAAATGTAATTGGTTTAGTTAGAATTAAGGAAAGACTCACCTGCTTGGTTTCTTGCAAGGTATTCAGATCCAGATCGATGAGTTTGTTTTGGTGACCACCCATAACCACTCGAGTTTCGTCCATAGCAATGAGGCATTGCATGTCCACCATATGTTCAGATCTGGAAAAATTAAAACACAAAATTGTCATTGTATAAGTACATATCAACATTAAATTCGACATAAACATTGACCGACCTCGGTAGCCTAGTTGCACTAGCGTGAACTTCAGATACCAGGTCCCGGGTTCGATTCCCGGTCGGGTCAGAGTTTTTCTAAGTGTTTTTTCAGTTGAAATCTCTACCCGGGGTTGGCCTGTCTCAGATTGGACGGGACTGGAAAAAATTGCCTCAGGCAATAAGTTCCGCCGGCTATATTGACACCTTTGTATGGAAAAGTGTTATATTATTATAAAATTTCAAATATTATTTATAGATTCGTGCGTCCATTCCCAGTGCTTGATCTGACATAAATACAACCAACTATTTGATACAATCATTACTTTACAGTTATTCTACATGTTCAAATTCAAGACATTTCTCTCGTACTAACACATCATTCACAATAAAATATGAAAAGGATAGGAAAGATTTTTTTTAAGTCTGTATCTGAGGTTTGTCGAATTACCTGTATATGAATTTTGGCAGTCCTCTTCGTATGTGATGTTTCAGAGTCGTTTTCGTCAATGCGAATATGCCTGGATCCAACGTTATGAGAGATCTAACTTCCTCTTGAGGATTAACAGGAAAAGACGTGTACTTCTGCAGCGTGGAGCCGTAGTAGGAAGTCACGTGACCCTAGAACATAGCAAGACATTTCAAAATACTGGACAGCTTAGTTAGCACAACCGTTTCTATATGAAAAAGGTTAAGGGACCATATGGCCATTGTGTCACTGCGGCCAAAGTAGAGCTATTGTGACATTCTTCAATTCGTTTATGGAGCGCTGCCTTTTGCAGAGTGTCAGTGCCTCTTCCTGGCTTCTGCCTCTCCTTAACCGCCTTTTTGTTGGCCCCTGAAAGATAGGTCATAACAGGATTCCTATTGCTCGGCTGCGACAATTGTTTTGGTTAATGTCCCCTGTGACCAATAATGTGGAGGTACTAGTATTCTCCACATCTATAATCGCTACAAAGGTGCCAAATGCATCTTCCATACACAGGGATAGGGAAATAAGAGTCCTCCCCTAAAGAGTGCTGCGTGTAACCTGGCCGTTAAGTCACGCATCCTTTAGCACAGGTCAAATGACACCTTCTATTGTGGATTTTTGGCAGGAAGGTTTACTCCTGCCAGAATGACAGGACTAGATAAGTATGGATGGCAGGCTGATAGAGGAAAGAGAATAGGATAAACGTATAGGTTATGCTATACATGTCGCATGTCGGACAGCTTAGCAAAGCACCTCTTACTTTTGTATGACGGTCAACCCTAGGTCCATATCAATTAGGTAAGAGTGGTTGAAATGCAGAGGTTATACTGGAACAACTATTACAATGACTTATGTGACTGAAAGTTCTATGAATTCAAATTCCTATTACA
Organism: Mystacides longicornis; assembly: GCA_963576905.1. Classification (NCBI taxonomy): domain Eukaryota; kingdom Metazoa; phylum Arthropoda; class Insecta; order Trichoptera; family Leptoceridae; genus Mystacides; species Mystacides longicornis. Next base: position 25,171,190 of record OY756438.1, read on the forward strand.
TATGTCCGAATCCAGCTTATCATTTCATTATAATGGAATTGCCCATGAATTAATTTTAAACTATTAACTATACTCAATCGTAATTTCGAAAGTTGTATCCTTTGCCTAAATATGTCACAGCTGTTGGTGTGAAATCAAAGAAACTTGAAGTAACTCTGATAAAAAACGGTCAAAACTTACCCCCTGGTTTCCAACCCAAAACAGTTCTTCATTTTTATCAAAAACGACGGATGAAATTCCAAAATCACCCTCTTGTCCCAACACTGTACACAATTCATTGTATTCTGTTTTGATCTCCTTCCCACCAAAAATATGCATGTAGGAACCTGTTCATATTTAATAAAACGCTCACGAATTAGCAAAATTAAAAAGTTATGATAAAAAACAAATTGTTTATGTAAATCATTTGAATACGCAAAACATATGTAAAATAAAATGCTTACTATTTATGATATCTCCCGATGTTACGCATAAATCTGCGTAATGATATTCCATACTCGTTAACGTTCGTTAGTTTCATTTATAAATTATAATTATTCAATGAAATAAATGAAAAATATTATGAAAATAAGTAAATAAAGCCTACAATGACATCTTGAATATGAAAACATTCAACAGCGGAGTATTTGACTACTAGCGACATCTCTAATAAGCTTCACTTCTCGCCGTCAGTGTTGCCATTTTTTTTAACAATTTGCTTACGTTAACGTTTTGCTATGCACCCAAAATAGGGTCAAAATTTAAAAGCATAATGATTTTTCATTAAATTTGTTTGAAATATTGCAACTCCAAGAAAAAATAATTGAATATAATAATGTTTTGTTTGTGGCTACAGAACGTACTTAAATAACAAATTTAAAAACGATTTATTTGTCATATCAAATAGAATTTTTGCAACACTTATCACCTTGACAAACAAAGTAGGTCATAACAAAACAAACCTGTAATTTGGCAACACTACAATTGCATACAACTGGAGGTGCACAACTTGGAGGAATTAATTAAATATATACATAGATTCATCCAAGGTGCACAACATAGAATACTCAAGAATATAGTACTGTGGTGGTGCACAACGCAGTTCCTTGCCCTGTAAAAATTATGCACCTTGCTTGTCTGCATTAATTCTAGATGCGAAAACGGTAAATGCATATCTTTCACAAATCCTTGATGATAGCGCCATGGGCGCCCGCAGAAAATTTTCTGGGGGGGGGGGGCAAAATATTTTTAGTAATGTAGTTTTAATTTACTTTAATGTTTTTTCTCTCTATTATTGTCTAAATTTTTTTTAATCTATCAGTCCAGGGGGGGGCAAGTGCCCCCCCCCCTTGCCCCTACCTGCGGGCGCCCATGGATAGCGCTATAATATTCGCCTCTTTTTATTAAGATGGGAATTTTATGCCCTACAATCGACTTTAAAATATTTTTTAACTTAGGTGGGTATAGGTACCTACCTATATTTTTATTAGTTAGTGCCTATAATACCTACTTATTTTTAGAATCCTCTGAAAAGAAAATCTTTCACTCATTCATTTGTTTTCTCTGTAAGTAGGCACCTACTACTACTACAGTATGGCTGTTAATCCTTTATGCTTATCATAAGAACTTTTTTTTTCTTTTATTAAACAATCCACCGTGGGGTGATGTGTGCCACTATCAAGATTAATATTAGTCTATAGGATGGACAAATCAACAAACAAAAAAGGAATAAATTTAATTTAACTTGGTAGACATCCCATTCAGCTGGCAAAAGGGAGGCCTCCGTGATTGGCTGTCGCTCTCATTTAAAGGCATTCTATGCGAAAGAGACAGCCCATCCCAGAGGCCCTGGCACAGGGGCTGTCCATTCATCACGTATGCTCAAAAGCGGATAGGGAGGGGGTCCGGAAAAAATCAGGTAGAGGGAGGGGGGGTCTCGGGCACCTATTTTTTTTTGAAACTAAAGAAACACAGTTGCACTTTCACATATTTAAAAAAATGACGAAATCAAAAAGAATAACTTCTTCATTCTCTGTGTTAAAAAAGTACATGTGATTTTGGTGGAGGGGTTTATGAAACTTCGTTTAATATCACCAGGCGATGGGGCAAGGCGTCCCATTTTTAAAGTCTAGCAGCTGCCCCCCCTAGACTTTAAAAATGTAGGCAATTCATATTTTCCTCATCCTCCATATAGAAAATAGCCTATGAATGGGTAATATTGCCCCCCCCCCCCCTAGGCCCCGGGCTGGCGACGACCTTGCGATGGGGGGTCTAAATAGTTGCAAAAAAACATCACTTGATTTGTGGAAAGCCCCTTAGCTGGCATTATATGGTCAATATTTATTAGATGAATTGGACTTTATAGGTTAAATTAGTGGAAAAAGAATAACGATTTGGAAGCATACAATAAAATCAGTTCATATTGTAAAAAATTACTTATTTATTTTTTAATATTATAAAATCGTTCTGTATAATAATATAACTCTCAAGACGCATATTATGAAGAATTAAAATAAATTATAAAATACCCAATTACAAATTACTATCCCAGCTTGGGGTACATGTATTTTAAAATAAATGAAATATCTTTATTTTCATGCATATAAATTAAAAATACCTATCTTATACATATTTTTTGGATTTTAATTCAGTCTATAATGAAATCATATAAAAGGAGAGAAATATAAAAAGACAACTAATATAGTAAAAATAGTAAAACCTATAGTAAAAAAAAGGAACCATGAAATTAATGATAAAAAATTGGTTATTCACAAGATTTTTGGAATAATGAATTGTGACCACGTACTTAATAGACAATGCTCGGTTTCGTCTGTCTATTATGGTTATATGTAAAGCAGTTCTTAAAATATCTAGAAAAAGACTCGGCAAATGAGAAAGTTACCTTCAATAACTCGGGAACACTTGTTTACAGTCACATTTACAAAATCTAAAACATATCTTTACATATTATATTACATAATGCAGTCTTTGAAAATATTTAAAAAAAAGAACAAAAAAAAATTACTCAGTCTTCTAATTCCAAAACTAGGTAAGTACATTATAAGAGATTTTGAACTGTATACAGAAAAAAAACATCATATAAAATGCTACGAATAGGTATGTATCAATAATGAATACCAAATCACAGTAAATCCCATAGAAAAATCACTTTTAAAATAAAAATTATTTCCAAATTTAGATAAGTACTACAAAGTGTTTTCTTGCATGGAGGCCGTTCTCGCGTCATAATTTATTGTTTTTTTTTTTTTAATTAAAAATGTATGCATGTAAGTAAACATGGTTAAATCGGTTGGGAATACTGCAAGAAAGTGAATAATATGGGAGTTTTACCTACCAATAAACCTCTTATTATGTTGTCTTCCTTATCCAGAATATATTGTGAGAGAGACTTGATCATCACTTTTGTTTTCTTGCTGACTTTCATCAACAGCTTTCTTGGAACTAATGATTTTTATTAGCAACTGATCATACTCACGTTTGTTATCTTCTAATTCTGTTTGTTATCTTCTAATTCTTTCTGAGTTAACTCTAAATCAACCTTCAGATTTTCGACATCTTGGTAGGAATGATTAAATCTCATGGTCAACACCTCCACTGTTTTGATGGTCGTATCCAAAGCCAAAGATATATTGTTGCTTTCAAGTGTAACAGAATCAATTTTACGGTTTAGCACTCACATCTTTTAGAAAGGTCTCCTTTTCGTTCTGCCACTGATTATTTACAATATTCAAATCCGACTGGACCTCCTCCAGTTGTATTTCTTTTGAATTTATCTTACTATAGGCTTCATTCAATTGTTTTTCTTTTCTGTCGATTGTTTTTTTGTAAAAAGATACATTATTAGACAAATCTTTGACATTTTTGCTGCTGACTTCCAATTGCTGCTTGAGATCTTGAATTTGAATTTCTAACCTGTTTATTTCACTGCTAGCTTCATCTTTGTGTTTCAGGAGAAAAAAAAGTTATATTTTCAATGTCTGATTCATGACGCTTGTTCAGCTCATCTATTTCCGCTTTGTATATATCTATAGTAGATTGAAGATCTTCTTCATGTTTTAACTTCAAGGCGTCTATCTCCACCTTGTACTCATGCCTGATGCTCTCATTAGCCTCCATGGCCAGGGCATGATGACTCTTCACAAGAGCTAAGCTTTCTTTCAATTCATTCAGTTTCCTCTCTGGGGATTTCACAGAACATTTAGTAGACAATTCATCTCCAATCCTCCAATTGCGCGCAATTATCTTTAAGTTCAGAAATTTCAATATTAAGTTGATTGATTTTATTGTTTGTTTCTTGTATTTGTTGTTCGTATTCCTGAATGGTGGCATCTTTATTTCTTATTTCAACTTCCTTGGTTTTAACAATGTCGTCAATGACGTTCTGATTTAATTCACATTTTTTAAAAGTGGTTTACCACTGCACGATTTTGTTGTGGTTAGTTTTTTGGTAGCCGAATTCAAAATATTTCTTCTAAAGGTTTTGGGCGTTCTAAATACTTGCGAAGATTTATCGCTTTGAACAGATTCAGTGTCAGACTTATCTGATCTGATTTTTATTCGCGTCTCCTTGGGCGGGATATCATACACGGCATCTTCCCCACAACCCACTGGTCTGTCTATAAACCTTTTTGATTTGCAAAACATAATGTAATTCGAGTAATGTTAACAAAAACAACAATTAAAAAAAAAATAATCCCGGAAACAATAGCGGCCTACCCGAACAAAAACTTTTCGCCCTCGGTCCATAATAAATATTGAAAAATAAAACTTATCTGACACGTTTCAGTATTTTCTGTAATACAACTATTATTTTTTTGTAATTAGAGAAGTAAATAACTTACATTGTGATACTAATTATGTGTCAAATAGTAAATAATGATTTTCTTCAATTATCTCAAAACTCTATTTTGTGGACTTACCTAATTTTGGAATTAGACGACTGAATTTTCTATGACTTTAAATATTTATAGTGTTCAGAAATATTTAAAAAAAGAACAAACACAATATTTTCATTTGCTTATTTAGTTATTAGATACATTTGAAAACAGAACATTTTCTTTGAGTTTATAATATTCTTTTATTATACGGCAACACTTAAATATTTTTTAATCTCATAGAACGTTAATATGAACACATATATTTTAAACAGTCAGTTTTAGCGAAGGCAAACTTAACCTAACATTAACTGGCCTTAATTTGAAAAAAATAACAATATCCTAATCAATTAGAACTCTCAAAGACAAGACAGATTTTTTTATATGAAAATGTGTACAGTGCCATCGAAGAATTCTATAGTTAAGCTATGTAGCAAATAAAATACTTTGTAAGTTCCTACAGGCGTAAGTGTGAATAGTTTTCAGTGTAGGTAGGCGTTTTGTTTTTAATATAGAAAATATTTACAAAGTTGCACTTTTGTTACTAGCGAAAGTACAACTCTGCGAATATTTTTTTTTATACAAAAATGAACTTGTAATATGTCAATACACCAATTCGTCCAAGATTAAAATGGTGTAATAGATGGCATATCGAAAGCTCATTTCAAAATAGCATCTTGATGGACTTAAATTTTTCATTAAACTTTGAAATATGATCTCGAAAAGTCATTGCAAATAATTGAAATCTCTCAGCACTAATTTATTTGAATTTTTTACGTTACAAATAAAACCATTTAATCAACTATTGATATTTTGATGACCTGTCTCAGAAACTTGCTATTCTCAAACTTACTTAAGGTCATAACTGAAACCGGTCATCAAGAAAAGTGGTTTTCTTCATAACATAAAAATAATATACTTTTTCGCAATAAGCTTTCAAGAAAATGGAAGAAATCTTTTAAATTATTGTAGAAATCAGAAGTCAATATGGTCGGTTGAAAAATGTATACACATAATATGCTGCCTTTGATAAGGTATCACACCTTTATTCATATGTCGTTACCTTGCAGGAAAATCAAAAATTTTAATTTCTTTGTATAATGTCGCTGACCCACAACAAAATATAAATCTTTGATGATTATCTGCGTAGTAAAAGAATAATAATGTATCAAGACAAACAAAATTCTGAATTTTCAATTATTTTAATGTAACCTACTAAATAAATTGCCGTCAACAATCCAAAAAAAAGACACATTTTCCCAGCTAAGAAGATACAATTGCTTTGCTTTGAAAATGAAGTATTTTCAAAGCAAAGTAGTTCTTATTTGTGACGTATTGTCATAACAGCCATCAAGACTGCACATGGTCAAGTCTTAAAAATTGGGTAGGTTACTAAATTACGGTAAAAACCTAATATGAATTTCATTTGTTTCAATATGTTCTAAAATATGCATCATGTAGATGGTTTGCATCTAATCTAAAAATATCTTTTCATACACTCAAATAATTTATACAGCATTTAGTGATAGGTGTGCATTAACTTATGAAAGACAGCATGACAACCAGATTTAGCCCATTCTATTGGAGACATTCAGACTGAGTGGAGAGTTTTATTGTAGAACCTTAATGTCACTTTCTAACAAGGACTACCCATTGAGATTCTCCAAAGCAGTTTTAGTCTAAAAATGAGGCATACTATTCTAGACTAATTATTCCCAAAAAATCAAATACAAAGTTTTGAACGATTCTAGTAAATTGATCATAATGTCATTTTAATTTCACTGTATAAAAACAAAAAAACTGAACAATAATTGAAAAAAGATAATGGGTGACGACGACAATGTGTCTATTAGATTTTAGACAGAAGGCGAGGTGGGCTAACAATCCTCTTTGGATCGGTTTAAAGAATCATTTTACATCTAGAAAAGGTTCATCATTTCCTTGCTGTCAAATATAACTTTGTTTATTGTTTTATTTGGAATGCCTCTGGATATTTTTTACTTTGTAACAATTTTTTACGCTAGCGACATCTATTGAATAACTTATTAATGAAATGGATATTTGATAGTAGGGAAATAGCGAACATTGTCCAAATATATACAAGTTCTTTTAACACTTTCACTGTCATCTGTATAAAAGCTTTTATTATAAAACTAGCTTATACCCGTCTTGCTTTACGTTTTTGATTCCGATTGTCAGGCTTGATCGGTAGGTAATTAAACAGATTCTAGTCTAGCATCCCATTGCTTAACATACCACTTTAACTGGCATAAGCACAGAAAAAGAAGAATGACACTTACAATTTTTGTTTTACCGACCTCATAATATTATACGAACCTATTCAAACCACAGAGCTCTCTCTATGAAAACTTGCAAATTATGTCCACAGATAATATAAATATACTGATTATGTCGGTAGGTTCGTATAATATTTTATTTTTTTTGGAGGTCTATTATAATAATAAAAAAAATATTATACGAACCTACCGACATAATTTGCAAGTTTTTTGCAAGTTTTCATAGAGAGAGCTCTGTGGTTTGAATCTTAGCTACATACATTGCCTGCTTTGATATTAATTGGCCAACCCACCCATAGAGGGTGATTTGTATCTGTCAAACTTCAAAATCATTTGAAAATTTTTTCATTAAATCTTTATTTATTGAGAATAATAAGCTTTTAATAACATTTATATGTATAACAAATCAATCTACAGTTATTTTATTACATTTTCATACCGTAATACCAAGATCCCATTCAACATTTACATGAGTAATTTTGTTTCCAAAAGTCTTTTTGAGAAATTTGTATGAAGATCCTAAAAAATACAGTTTTTTTAAATAGCTCTAAATATATTAAAGTTAATGCAGCAAATTGTATTTAAGAACCTTCTCCAGCATTTTATACTGCTCTGGGCATATTAATATCTATCTTAGCATTTGTATTTTGAGCGTGATGTTCACATATACGGTTAAAGTATTGTCAAAGGCAAATAAAAAAACAAACATTTCTAAAATATTATGTAGATGACAAAAATATGTAATAATAAAGAGTAGATATTTTATAACAAATATAAAAATGGTTTTTTAGAAACTGTATACATATTGTTACAGAATGAATACTCTAGTAAAATATCCACACAGAAAAGCAGCGCTCAACAACTGTGCCTTTGTCGACGGACAAATAACGTAAAACAAGGATTCGTTTAGTGAGCAGTGAAAGTGTTAAGAGGTTATCCTGCCTCAAACCTAGTGTCCAAGATCCGACTGATGCATTGTTTCTCGAGATCTTTTCCAATATTTCGTTTTAATTAATTGAGAAATCTGAGAAAAGCCAAATGAAGAAGATATGTCATAAGTAGACCAAAACTGAGTTGAAAGTGATCCGTAACCTCAGTTGACTGTCACACAATAGCGACAATTGCTTCTGGAATCTTGTTTTAATAAAATGTTTACGCAATGAGATGTGAATGTACAATACACACTACATGTCAAGAAAAAGGTTAGTTCTTCAAACAGCATAAAACAAAATGGCACAATTCATACAAGATTTAGTAAATATAATGAAAAAGTCTCTACATGATAAGAACAAAATAAACAAGATATTTTTATAAAGTATATTCTAAGTCATAAATGCATTGTTTGTTATACCTAAATTATAAAAAATGCATTTTTTATTAAAAAATTAGCTTTGAAAATACAATTAAATTTTTCGATTAGTATTATTTAAAACATATAACCTAACAATGTTTTTTCTTATCAATATTTTATTTAGTTACTTACACAATATAATGTATATTATTAATTCAATAGAATTATAAATAAATGCAAATAATCTTAATATGTATAAAGAGATCAATAATTCTTTTGTCAACGTTACCTTCGTAACACATCCATATAATATACTGTTGAAGTACAAACAACAACAGATATTATTAACAAGAAAATTAAACAAAAATACAGTAGAGCCCTAATTTTCAGAATTTTTCAATCATATTTAATTCACAATAAAGTTTTGTACCTCTAAAGTCAATTTTCAATTAAGTATTTTTTCTTATTACCAAAATATGAATTAGGTAATATAAAATTCATTGTACTAGCGAGAAAGGAAAACTTTTACGCTTGTAAAGTATTTCAGATGTTGCAATTTCAAAACGGTAATTGAACAAAAAGGTGCCATTACAGAGACAGTACAAAACTTTGTACCAATTCAATAAGACCTGTTTGGGTTTTTTGAGACATAATCAATTCAAGAAGTATCTCTTGATATTGAATTTTTATAGCGAAATTAGTTAACTGATTTGTACCAAGTCTGTATCAGTTTCAATATCCATTTGTATCACAATATTATTTCGGATAGTCAAGTTTCTACTGAATGCTACTTCTCAATAAGGACTGATACATTTTTAGATTTGTTACAAAAAAAAAAACTTTCGAGTAATTTTAAAATTGGAATTTCAAAATAATGCTCTGTTTAGTCCACATTCGATTTTTCATGTTTAGTTTTAATTTAACTGTAATTATGGCAAAACTGCAAAGGAAAAAAAAACAAGACTACAAAATAAGAAATTCCAAATTGTTTTTGAAAACATTTTCATGTTATTGATAACACACAATTTAAATAATATTGTTACTTGTCAATTTTTAATAGTATTTATTTTTTAGAACAACTTTTTAAAACTCAATAGGTAAATAGATTTTAAGGCAAAATTGGGGTGTATAAGGGGTTTTCTTTATTCACATACTTTTTCAGGTTATTTATTTTTTTACTTAGTTATAAAGTGGTCATATAGAACTTCTTTTGCATCAAAATCAAGATAAAATAGGAACAGAAACATAAATATTAAAAAAGATCCTTTGAAAAATAATAACATAAAGTGTAACTTATAGAAAAATCTCAAGACTTTTGGTACCTATTTAAAATATGGCAACATTTTGAAAAAGTATGATTGAAGTTAATGGTACATTGGTGAACTAATTAACTATTGATATGTGCGTTCCATGATCTCTTATGTAAAAGTTAGAAACAAATAATACTGGTCAAAGTTAAACAATAATGGATAACTTAAAATTATAGTGAATCAAAGATCTATTGAGACAATTTTACTATTCATTGTAAAGATACAAAGATCTATTGGGATAACTTTACTAACCATTGTCAAAATGTAAAGATCTATTGAGACAGTTTTATTTTTCATTGTAAAGATACAAAGATCTGTTGAGATAAGTTTACTGACCATTGTCAAAATACAAAGATTTACACATTCAATTTCTTTAGCCATTGTAAAAGATCAATTGAGATAACTTTACTGACCATTGTCAAAATACGAAGATCTATTTGATATGATGTCAATTCTTAGAAAATGTTATCTTCATCGACGTATGAGCATCCTAACTCTTCGTGGATGGTGTACGTCAGGATACGAATTGGATCCCATGCCATATTTTGGTCTTCCGTAGAGTCCATTGTACATTTGTCCACTGTGGGTTGGTGAACCGTAGCCTTTCATTTGGTAACTTTGATTATTATATCTTTGTGGCCCGTATTGCATGCCATATTGTCCGTACCTGTGAGGCATTGCATGGTCTGGTGGAAACGAAGATCTGCGTAAATAAGGATCTGAAATGAAAAAATTATATTATTAAAAATGATAATCAGATTCTTTTTCAGACTAACTACCTACTTCTAAGGCATTTCATGAAGGCAGTATGCTATATGTGACTTAACAAAAGACTTTGATTGATTTGAGCACAACATTTTAATTGAGTTAAGAAACTAATAAAGCAATGTCAAATGTGGAGTTCCACAAGGATTCGTATTGGGACCAATTTTATTTCATTTATGCATAAATCATGAATACTGCGTCACATCTCCTATAAATAATTGGGAAGGACAAAAGCGATCTAACTATGCCAAATTTTTTCATACTTAAAATTTTCGTCTGTAAGATGATAGCTTGACAATCTGAAAATCAATCTACAGAGTTTCATAATAACCTACAACTGCTGCTACAGGAAGATACGTCAAACTGGCTGTAGAGTGTAGATATCAACATGGTAAAGTGATATCGGGACCCTTGGGATTTGTTCCAACTGACCCAATCCCATAACTGACTCATCAAACAATAAAGTGACCCTTTCCAATGCCTGTCACCTGACAGTTCGCCGACCTTCATACTGGAGGTCGTTGGTTCGATCCTAGATGCCAAACATCTTCCTCTTTCACGACACAAACTTTAAGTAGCTTACTGTGAAAGAGTCAGAGAGTGTATTTGTGTCCACTTTGAGTGAGCACAGATTCATTTAAAAATATTAATTTTCAAAACATATTAGCTGCGTTGGCTGATGATAAAAACAACGAAACCTTAGCTATTGTTATTTCAGGCTTATTATCTTTACCACACACAGAATAAAACTTTATTACGTAACCTGGTAATGCAATAAGTCAGGGATTAAACATATAATATGACATATCGCTGAAACGTAATACTATACTGGGTATACTTACTGAATTCTGTACAGTTGTATGAAAAGTGAAATGACACTTTAACTATTATTATTATTATTTGTGTGATAGGCGAGCAGCATAGCTGATGTGCCTATATCTCACTATTGGTAGATTTGAAAAGTTGGGCATTTCAACTTCCTCCATAGAGACAATCTGATATGGCGGATAAACTAAGTATCTCCACATCAGTGGTCAAAGGGGATATAAAAACAATTGTTGCAACTGGGAGATGGGAAGCCTGTTAGGAACGATCTTTCGGGTGCATCAAAAAGACGATTAAGGAGACTTTCAGAGGTCAAGAGCCAGGAACTTTAGTATGATCCAAGAGAGTGCTGTTTTACCCACCATTCAAGCTTCCAAAATGTCTTACCTTCCTTATATTTTCATTTAAATCTTTATAAAATAAAGATTATAACGCTTGTACTAATATTTTTAGTATTTCAAATCAAACGTCAATCATTTTTTGTACATTTTCAAACCGTAATGCTACAGTTCTACATAAAATTTTCACATATTATTTTACTTTTAAACTATGACTGTCTTCTTTATTGAAATTTTAAAAATTAATGAAGTTTTAAATTCGTAAATTCATTCATTCATTCTCCCTTTAGGGCCCCCCGCATACCGCAAACTAGCCCGGAGGAGACAAATCCGAAGTAAACCCGTCCCACACCAACCCCCTAGTTCGATCGAAGCAATCAAACCAAAAAGCCGGCCCCACACAAAACAAGTCCGCCGCGGAGCCCCCCAAAGCCAACTCGCAATGCGAGGGGCCTAAGCCCCACTTAGGAGCATAGGGAGGCATCAAGAGCTCTATATTGCCGTCGAAGGCGTCCGAGGCTCATTGTGCCTTTTCTGACCGGTTGAGGTTTAAGGACGTGAGGTGGTCAACCTCACGGTCCCGATTTGATTCGATTTCCTGCCTCTTACAGGATGCTCGAAAAACCAGCAAAAAGAGCAGAGGTACTATTCTTAGCCGGCAACCCCACGGCAAATAGGTACATTAAATATATCTTTTTGAGAAATTGGGAAAATCTGTATCCAACATTACCATAAATATACCTGCAAGGATCCATGACGATTAAAATCAAACCTAGAGTCTGTGGTTTTATGTGTGATGTGGCAACATATCAAAATAAATACATACATAACTGAATTATTATGCAGATTTTTACAATGTTCCGGTAAGTTTACCAAATTAATTAAACTAATCTATAGAAAGAAACTAGTTACTACATACTTTATAGTAAGCATCAAGCAAACAAAAATAATATAATCTACATATTAATATAGATATTCTTTAGTGATTTACAGTTGTTGGGTACGTTTATGTAATATTATTATCAGTTAGTTACCTACAGTATCTATCCCTGATGAGAGTTTAATAATGTAGATAAGAGCTCTCTCTAACCAATATAATAACATGGCTTCTATATTACGCTGTTATTGTAGACACAGATAGTATGTAATATGAAATTAAAAGTTGATACAATCAATCCATACTCCATGTCTGACTTCACTCAGGGGCATAGGAAGGCAACAAGAACTCTCCACCGCGCTTGATGTTGAGCGGCTTCAATGGCCTCTTCCCACACCATGTCTAAAAACCTCAGCTCTGTTTCGAAAGAACGGAACACGGTGTGAGAGTTTCGAAGCAGACCCTAATGGAGGGAAGAACACTTCCTCCAATCAAAAGTTGGAATTTTTTTTTATGAATCTGAGTTCACATAAAATGAACCAAAAACACCTACATACTCGTGATATTCCACACATGAACATTCTCGAGGGTCCAATCGGGTTCGTACGGAATGCTTAGAAATCAAACCAGTAAAATGGAAGAACCACAAACTTCATTGATAAAAACGAGGTTACCAAAGTATTCTGCGGTATAGTCATGACACGGTATAGTGTTGATTATTAGTGGCGCGTGGTATAAGCGATTTATGCCGGAATAACATTCCCGTCATAACGGTGTTTTATAACGCAGTTTCTATTTAGTACCAGTGCTAAATGTTCTTGTCTACATAATTAAAACACGTAGGAAATTTAATTTTCATGTATTAGTTCAATAGCGTTAGTATATTCCCTCGTTTCCAGGGTGGTTGTCTGCAAGGGCGGATTCTGCTTTGGTGCCAGGGGGGTCACATGGTAAAAAAGGTAATTTCCTAAATTTGACATATTATGGAACTTTTGATCCAGGGGGGGGGGGTCACTCATGCCCAATGTAAGTAATATACTTAAAAATATAAGGCCAGGACCCAGCTTAGGGGGGGTCATGACACTCCTGGCCCCCTCCTGGATCAGCCCTTGGTTGTCTGTCACTAAACTCACAACTATGTAACTAACGCGGTAGCTGTATGGGAATACGTGTGTCTATTTTCAAACAACAGAACTCACGCATGACTACATACATGTGCAGTCTGCGAGGAGTCACTAGGTAGGCGGCGTTAGTCGGTCATTTAATCAATCAGTCAGTGTTGGGCTGGGTTATAATCAGATTATTATTATAGATACTATGACAGTTTGAGAAGGGGACATCTATTCGAAGTTGCGAGAACTATAGTAGTATATATTTTCGTAATTAGGACTGTCGTCGAACTGTTTCACAACCCCTGTCTGCCTCCACCAAGAGTACATGTAGTTACTACTTTTCAAATATGTAGCTGATAGCAATATTGATAGAAAAATCATGCTATTATATTCTAAGACAGGGGTTTGTAACCTGCGGCACGGATACCACTTGCTGGAATGTATAACGGGGGATTATAAAATAGGGATAAACAAACAAAACAATGCGGCGGAAGTGCGCAAAGATATTTCAACACGTCTTGTTGAACCGAATTCAGTCAATTTTCTTGTAGTTATACATTACGAATGGACCGTGCGATCTCTGAAAGAGATGCACCAGAATAAGGAGCATCGAAAAGTCTAGGCAGAGATGGCTGAAATAAGTGGAGAGAGACCTCGAGTTTCTGGAAGTGGAGCGGTGAAGAATACTAGAAAAGGCCCAGGCCCTCACGTCAAAACAGGATAACTAACAAAGGAAATAGGATAACTCGAGCGATATTTTCTTACCAAATTGATTGAAATGAATATAGCTACAGGTGGATAAACAGAATTTTCAGTTTCCAAATCTCATGATTCTCGTATTGCAAAACAAATTCATCTCGATCCAGAAATATAACGATATAAATGTATAGTTTTTAGAGAGTATGTAAATTATTTTGTTGCAATTTTTATTTTTAGGATCGGTGTTTAAGAAAAAAGAATTTACACGAGTAGTTTGGACATAAAAGCGGTGAAATTTGGCGGGTCTTTCTTGAGAAATTACGATATTTTTTTTTCCTTTTTAAATGAATCTGTGCTCACTCGAAGTGAACACAAATACACTTTTGACATCTTTCCGAACCCACGACCTCAAAATACGTTAGGTATACGTATGACAGCAAGACAATAGCAAACACTTGATGGAATTAAAACTTAATTAAATAAATTATACAGGCTTGAAATCTACTCGTTATTTTCGGGCTGGATGGGACCGGTTGATTGGGAGAAATCGCCTTTTACACAATCACCTACGTATCAGAAAATGATTAACAAACTAATTAGTGACAAACAGCCGATAGCGATATTGATAGGAGAATGACAAATCTACTAGTCATTCTGTACCCGGAATGTTATCAACATTAAGATAGGACATGAATTCAACTTAGTATAATATTGTCTTCTTAGTCATAAAGAAGAAGAATAATATACTACGTCATTTTGAGCTAGGAGGAAACCAGAGAAATTTGAATGAGTAGTTTATCAAGAAATATTTCTACTGCTTTGTAAAAATTACATTACCGAAATCGGTAGATCGCTAGACAAGAACTCTCGGTTCCATTCCCTGCCTACGCACACTTTTACCAGGGTTGTCGCCTAGAATCAAATGGGGCGATTGACTATAAATAAAACGTATCTCTCGTTTACCCCGTTAGCACACCTCCGCTGCGGATTAGCCGAAGCGACGACGGTCACATCTGTCAGTTTCTGCGCGCCATGTTGAGAGTGAGACAGCATGCTCAATCCCGTACTTTTTTCTATACATTCATCTCTCTCTTGCGGTGTTTCGCCATAGATTACTTCAAATTGTATTCACATCTCCGCCTGATATTTCGCGGATCCGTGTGTTTCGCATTCCGCCCGCTTTTGAAGTTGTCAAAATCGACTGAATTTTGGAGCGAAATTGAAGCGAACGTCATGTTTTCCATAGAAATCAAAGATGGAAACGTTAATTGCGTTTTGTTATGGGATGGTTTGCAGAAGTTGGATGTGCATATTTTCTAAATTGTAAGTAAAAACGTTGTTGATGTTGTAATATTTAAAAATATATATGAAATGTGAAATAATATTGTGGTTTTAATTATTTATATTTCCCAACAAAACATAACCATAGAATACTTACTTATGTGTATTTTTCTCTTTCGCTACTCGTTTACCCGCTAGTGTACTAACACTACCTGCGATTTCGCTTTCTGCAGTTTCGTGTTCCGTGATTCGCGGCGGAGGTGTGCTAACAGCCTTACCCTATCCCTTCAGAGGTAAGTGGAGAGAACACACCCGTTCACTTTTCTATCCAAATACTTATTTCTGCTTCTTTTACCAACATACCATTCTCATACAAACTCTTGCTTTGCTCATACAAAATTTTGCTTCTGACTTGAAACTTAAATCCGATTTTAATGTAGACCGTCAATAATACTTTTAATATTACAATTATTACGTGTATAAATCCTTATTTATACCGGTTTTACGTAAAGTAATGCCGGATTGGATCGGCATTGCGATGGAAATGAAGAGTAACACCCCTGGGACCTTATTCTCGAATGTCGATCGATGGGTTTTCTAATAGAATGTTCACGACTTTCGTATTATTAGTTCATTAAGAAAATATACGAAAGTCGTAGAAATTCTATTGGAAAGCCCATCGATCGACATTCGAGAATAGGATCCTTGGCCTCTCTTGAGGATGGAATCAATAATATTATGTTCGATCCATGTGATTCTCAGTTGGCAACGCCTTCGAACACCTTTATTTTCAACCTTGTTCACTATGTTATTCTTCTTGCATCTTTTCTTATAAAATGCCTTAACCATCACAACTTATTGACTTTCATCTTTGTCACAACACTAACTTCCACACCACATTCCTTCCTTATATTCTCATTCCTTTCCATATCCCACAGAGTCTTTCCACATAAGTATTCTTATTCTTCTTAAGTAATTTAAGGATGAGGCACTTTGTTCAGAGAAGAAGACGCCTAAAACTGTTGAAGAAAAAACACGATTGCGTTCAGTACCTACCTACTTTCTCCAATAAAATCAATACACTAGATTTATGATAAATAATGGGAAGTTTTTCTTCCCTTGTGTGCCGCTAGGGGCGCCCTAGCTAATCCGGTCTATTGTCAAATTCAGTGTGGCCAACGGGGCCGATTTACTGCCATTTGGTAGGTAGCAGCATAGATAATATAATAATATACTGGGTGGGTAGCAGCGCTTCTCATCTAAATATTATAATAATATGACAGCTGGTTATTAAAACATAAATACGTTCGGAGATTCGTCAGTTTGAGACTGTATTTTTGTTATTTTTACCATTGCGTTTAGAAATAATTTTAAAATGAATAGAAATGACGGAGAATGGTCTATAAATCAGTTAAAAAAAGAATTAAAAAGACGTAATGCGAAGGTTTGTGGGAAAAAGGCCGTATTAGTAGGAAGGTTAGTATGATTTTTATAAGATTTTTCTAAATATTCATAATACACATTATACTTACAATTCAAAGTTTCCTTGAAATAGTCATTTGATTGAAAATGATCCTTGCAAACAACTGAGCTAAGTGACGGTTTTCAATTTTCACGTTTAATAGCATGTAACCACTTTGACATCAAGGTTTTATCCTTTGGAAAAAGATGTGTTCCCTTGTTTTTGCAAAACGGCACGCAACAGTATGTTGAAGGCATATTTAAAAATATTTTTTTTTTTTTTCAAACTTTTTCCTTCACGTATTAATATTATATATTATGTAGATATTGAGATTATAAACGTTAATTTGACATTTACCATAGACCGGGTTAGCGAGGGCGCCTCTAGTGGCAGAAAAAGGAATAAAAACATCTCTACGTTGGCAGCACTGAATTTGACAATAGACCTGATTAGAAGTTCTGCCACCTAGTGTGTATTATCGGAAGCTCCTCAGAAAACTTCCCATTAAGAGCCCATGATGTGTTGTAGGTTTCTTGACACTACTTGATCAAACAAAATGTGCGAAAATTGATCCATGAAAATGCGATTTCTTAGAAGAGTTACTCTTTTTCTGCCCAATATTACGAGAACAAAAAGATATAATTATAATAGTATTGTGTTGGTTGAGGACATTGTATTGGTTGATCGTAGGAACGATCGAAGATTTTTTTATAAGGTTTGTGCATTTAAGTTGAAAAAAAATGTTTGAAAAATTTCTTACAATTAATGTTAAAAAAACAAAATTCATGATACTAAAGCAGAAGAATAGAGCTCCAATAAATATTGTTATAAGTATAAACAACCATAATATAGAACAAACGAGCACTATCAAGTATTTGGGGTTAACCTTGGATGATAAACTGTTATGGTCTGAGCACGTTATGAGTATACTGAAAAAAAATAGGACCTCTGGTGGGTGTCATGAGAAGAGCAGATCTGTTTAATCAACATACGAAGAAACAAATATATAATGCTTTCGTCTTGCCATATATCACTTACGGAATCGCTGCATGGTCTCAGTGTAGTCAGAGTGTAAGGGATATGCTGAGAAGGGCTATGAATAAGGCAATAAAGTTAACATACGGGTTGGGAAGATTCACTAGAACGACTGAAGTATACAAAATTACAAAAATGATGAATCTTGACGAATTAATAATTGCTGAAAGGGCAAGAATCATGCACAGAATAAAAAATGGGTGTATTAAGTCAAATCTACGAGTGAGTTTAAATAGTGACGTTCATTCTAGATATTATACTAGAACAAGAAATAATTTAAGGCCAGAGAATCCAAGAACAAACAGAGGAAGGCATGGATTCATGTATTTGGCGTCCATGATTTTTAACTCCCTGCCACAAGAATTGCAAGACCAAAGGAGCGAAGCGGCATTTTCGAAACAATTAAAGAAGTTTTTTTTTTATAATAACTCTCCGCTGAAGATGGTCGCATAGTCGGCCGAAAATATATTTCGGATAAAAAAAATATCGTAATACTGCAAAGTTTTATTTAACCCCTCAAATCGGTAATTAAAGAAGTATATAATGAATATGATAGATCGAGAACCCAACCCCCTGATGATAGTATAATTATTTTTCATTGTGTTTGTCTATTTTATTCACGACTATGAATTTATTCTTTTAATAAATGTTTTCACTATTACTATTTATTATTTTATTCATGGATTTTATTTATTGACAGTTTTTTATTATTTTGTTTTGATTGTATTTGTGTTGTGTGTTATTATTGCCAGTTAAGACATTTTTTCTATAATTATTTTCATTGAATTCTTATTTTTTAGATTATTTATTTGAGTTATTTGTATTTTTTTTTGGCCCCTTATACCAGCACCTCGCTGTCTGGGGTTTTTTTTTTCTTGATAATATTTTATGTATTTGTATTGCTTTAGTATTGTAAATTGTGTATGATTGTTGTACGCTTATATTGTAGAAAGAAAGAAAAAAATAAACTATCTATCTATCTAAGTAGTGATACATAAAACTATGTATAAAAGAACCACAACCCCTATGTAAACCTTATAAAAAATCTACGAGATACGTTATTCTGTTCCTACGATCAACCAATACAATGTCCTCAACCAACACAATACTATTATAATTATATATTTTTGTTGTCGTGATATTCACCACCAAAACAGACAAGAACCACTGCATACAGGCGATAAAGAATATGAGGAAAAGTGTATGTATTGTTTTGGGGCAATAATACAATATGATCAAAACATCGCAGTAACATGAAATAGGTAGGTACTAAGAGGTTTAGCAAACTAAACTGGTCGATACCACCCCAAATATTCAGTCACCTTGCTAAACACACCAATATTATTTCGTCACAAATGTCACGTTAATGTTTCCCTCATTCAATGTTATGGAATAATCAGTTCGAGATTCTGAACTTTGTTGTATACCGAGACCTGCGTAATTGCTGTCTCACTCTTTCGTATATACAAGAGAGACACGGTAATCGCGATGGTCTCGGTTGTACATACATACATACATACTCCCGTTAAGGTCCCCCACTCTACGCAAGCTAGTCCGGAGGAGACCAATCCACAGCAAACCCGACCAGCATGAACCGACCCCCTAGCTCGATCAAAGCAACCAAACCGAAAAGCCGGTCCCACACAAATCAAGCCCGCCGCGGATCCCCCCCCAAACCAACCCACAATGCGGGAGGCCTATGCCCCACTCAGGAGCATAGGGAAGCATCAAGAGCTCTCCATTGCGATCGAAGGCATTCGAGGCTCTTGTGCCTTTTCTGACCAGTTGAGGTTTAAGGACGTGGGGTGGTCAACCTCACGGTCCCGATCTGATTTTTCGATTTCCTGCCTCTTACAGGATGCTCGACATACAACACTTTGTTTTTCATTTTTACGATAGAGGCCGACCATAAGTCAAATGACCGTGTCTGAGTGCCTGGAGAGGGTCAGTGGACGATGATTGGAATGAATAGATAAATAAATATACTAACTTAGACATGACTAAGAATGTACTTTTAACACCAAATATCATGTATCTGTTGTGACTGACAAGAGCATGGTTGGGCCCTTTACACCCACAATGACTTAAATCATTAAACTTATGATTTTTTTATGATTCCTGTGTTTGTAATTTATACTTACTTATTGTGATAAATTTTGTTTTCTCTTATTAATTTTATATGTGATCTATATGTTAAAAATATATTGTAAAACCTATCTGACGTCCCTAAGTGCCCAAATTGGGCCTATGGTGGTAACAAATAAATAAATAAATAAAAGGGGCAGGGATGTCGAGTGAAAAATCACGAAAGTTCAAGTAGGGGGTGGGGGGGTCTAGTGAGAAACTCACATGCATTTATTTTTTCTAACGAACCTAAAGAAAACAGCGAAATAAAATTAAGCAACGATAAAATAGGTTGCATTTTCAAAAATTTAAAATTTGACGAAAAACAAACCTTACACTCTTCATCATTTGTACTAAAAAAGTAGGTAGTAAGTACATGTGATTTCAGGGAAACGGTATTTTGAAATCTCAGCAAACATCACCAGGGGGAAGGGGAGGTCTAAAAAGTTGCTTTAAAAATTTAAAAAAATTCCGGAATCCAGGGGAAATTGCTCTCTAGGCTTTTCAAATGCCTCTCCACCTGTAAAAACGTTGCGAGCTTTCAGATTCTGAAACCCCAAACCGAAAAAAGGGAAAAATATTTATTTTTTTGGTACAAAATCTTTATATCTACTTGAAAATAGCCACTGAATTATGACGTAAACAGTAAATTTTAAGCAAAAATAAAATATAAAATAAATACACGTGATATAGGTATTCATACAACATGGTTGATAAAGGAATTGCAATGTGAATCAACAACTATTTGGAATTCACATCACTCCAATGGATGTCATAAATTGCGACAGATGTGAAACTAATGTTTCCCCATGGACGATCCGTTCGGTGTTGGACGAATGGCTTGACGGGATTGAATTTTGGACTGATGGACAACTCATCCCATTGCTCCACATCATCCATTTGGTTCTCCACACTCACGGTAATTTTTTGGAGTGAAATCGCTCCATTTTGACGGATAGAGTGATCGTAAATTAGGGGCTATTATGATAATAAGATATGATATTAAGACAAAACAAAGCTGATGACTGTAGGCCGAACGCAACATCAGAGATGAGAGTAATGATCTCAGGATTTCCACTAAAGAATACCAAGGAGTTTATCTACCTCGGAAGCAAGATAACTTGGGACGGTCGGTCTAGGAGCGAGGTCGACAGCCGTATACATCAGGCTAGGCTTGCCTTTAATAAAAGGTCGAAAATAATAGAATCGAATAATATTGACCTGAAACTGAGAATACTCCTCATTAAGACTTATGTATGGAGTATCTCGATGTACGGCTGCGAGACATGGTTCCTCTCTGAAAAGCTGGGTACACACGTAACGATTTATCTTTACCGATAATCGCTCATTTTCAAAAATTTTCTTAGCCAAGATTTTGAAAATGAGCGATTATCGGCCAAATCTTAAAGATAAATCGTTACGTGTGTACCCAGCTATAGAGATAAACGGAGACTAGATGCTTTTGAGATGTGGTCCTACAGAAGACTATTGGAAATTTCCTGGAGAGACCACATTACAAACGAGGAGGTTCTCCAAAGAATCGAAGGAGGAAGGCACCTGCTCAGGACCTTGTCCGAAAGGCGTGCAAGATGGATCTGCCATATAATAAGACAAGAAGGCCTCTTGCATGCCATAATGGAGGGTATGACCGAGGGGACAAACTCCAGGGGACGCCCACGCCGAGAGTACCTGGAGGACCTGTTGGTAAACGTGCGATGCCAGTCATATGTGGAACTTAAAAGAGTCGCACAAGACAGGGAAGAATGGAGGAGAAGAATTGAGGGAATTGCTGCAAACCAATCTTAGGATTGAAACTAGAAAAGATGGTAGTATGTATTTGAATGACTCCTTACAAACTAGACAGAGAAAATCTTCGCTTACCGTAATTTGATAATCCTGAATTCCTTTGAACCACGTTCACCTTACTTTTATACAAATCTTCTTTGGCATCGTCATAAGTCCACAATCGAGTTGGAGAATCCATCTTTCTCTGCAAGGCCTGCAAAGCATCAGCCTCTTCTTTCTTTCTTTTCCTTTCCTTCTCAGCCGATTCCTGAACGTGTAGGATGTTTTCAAGCGATTGTGATTTCTTGAGTTCCATCTCTTCATACAACATTTCATCTTTCAAAAAGGATTTGGTCAGAGTGTGTAACTGGTAAAAAGCTGTAAGAATCCCCCCAGAAAATATACAGCAAGCCACTATTTCAATAAAATATATAAACGGCCAAGGGTTAAATTCTTCCAAATTGAATATTGACCCGTCTTTCGAGCTCATTGTTGGTTCGTCTTTTAATTTCACGGTTGCATGTTGTGTAGGTGTTCGCTGTTTCACAGCAAAAATCTGCATAACATCGGTGTGATTTTCGAATTCCAACATCCTCTCCGATAAAGTGAGTCTTTGAAAAGGATTCTTGTCACAATCTTTAGCAACAAACTTTTGAGAGCTTGTATTGTCGACCAGCTGCATCGAAGAAAACAAAACAATAACAAAAACAGCTTCACACTTTTTCAAACACATATTTATCATTTTGACTAGAGTTATTTATTAAAAATTCACTACTTAAATTTATTTTTCTTAGAATTATTAAAAATTTTCAACGTCTTATTTCACAACACAAAAACACAACAATAAATTCTTAAGCCGTTTTTTCCACATTATTAATTTTGTATATTTGGCTAAGATATAGGTCAAACGAGATTTATTTTAGTCGAGCTGTTTACTTTAAAAACTATTAAATTATAAGTTGATCGAACACTTAAGTTTTTCATTGTTTTATATCGAATGATTAAATCATTTTAAAAAAATATTCGAGTAGACCTACACACGCAAACTTCCGTTTCGAAATAATGAAGTTTCGTCCTTGAAATGACTGAACACGTTTGACATTGTGGTAGGGATGGGGGGGGGAAACGAAATGCAACGATATTGTCTATGCGCATAGAAAAGGGCGCGACGTCGCTAGATAAAAAAATGAAATAATTATTATTTAAGCTTATCTAAAAACTGTTATCTACAAAACTTCAATTCAACAATAAACAAAAATACAAATTTATCATTACATTTTTTTTTCATACGTGTTTAATTAATAGAAACAAAGAGATATGAAAACTTTACATCAAGGGCTGGAAGGGCTAAATATTTTGTGTGACTTTCTTCTGCGTACAATGCTGCGCAGATAACGAAATTGTGACAACTTTTTAGAGTGATAGCATTGCAGGTAAAGTTGGTTGGTATCTTATTGCTGAACAAATCCAAATATTTTTAAATTATTATTCGTATGTATCGGTAACATTAATTATTATTTGCGTATTTATTACATTTTTTTCATAAGCTTTTTAATTTAGCCATAAAACTTTTTTTTTTTTTTAAATAATTATCTAATTATCATAGAAATAATTGTTAAAAGCGAAATACATGCCATGGTTTTGTAATGCTGAAACTTATAAAATGTATTATTGTCAAATTCTACTTAGGCACAGCGTAGAAAGGTACTTTGTAATAATTTGATTGCGGATATTGTAAAAAAAGTATTATTATCGTTTTAGAAACTTTTTGTAGGGAAATAAGAATAATATTGTATAATGTCAGTATTACGTGACATCCTTAAAATTGGTTTACACAATGACATATTTTTGTTTACAAAGTTTTTCACTCCCCTGCAATTTGATGACATCCCCTATACCTGTAATATAAGTCAAAGAAATGTAAAATGTATGAGTGTGAAACCAGGAACTTACGTAATTTAGGGGCTTTGAAATATTTACATATTTTTCGTCGGTCTACTTAATAGTAAACATCAATAATTATTATAAAGTTCCTATTGTCAACGTTGTTCTTAGTATGATTAATTAATTTAATATTGTCTTATCATGTAAGGTCCCCAACGTCAGCTGTCACTTGGGCATGCACCGCTTTCATCATTAAGGTTATTAATTTTTCACCAGGTATATAGGTACTATTTTAATCTAATTACGTATTCGTAGCAGGTATTATTGTTGAAATTTTATACTTAGTTGGTACTAAAATGACCAACAATATGTTCATGTCGTAAAAATTGGAGTTGAAATTAACTCTACCTATCCAGTACCTACCTAACCGAAGTACTTTTTTTTTAACAATGCCCAGTCTCTCTTCGTTAGTAAGTACCTACTTTTTTTTTCAAAATTATAATGTTTTGCGATGAATAATCAAATAGGTAAGTACTTGAAGTGGTTGGTAGTCTAGGTTCATTGGTTCAATCCCGGAGCCGACCATCTTCTTTTGACACAAGCCTTTGCTTAGTGTGAAACATGTCCAAAGTGGATTTGTGTTAGATGTTATACATATTCATCCTTTTTTAGAATTATTAAAACAAAACTTATACCTACTTACTAAGTAATCATTTTTAGTTCCTAGTTTGTAATAATGAAAAATGATAGCAGACAACATAAACAAATCTCTTGAATCAGATAGTAAAACTTTAATAATTGCATTTGGCGGAATAAGTATTGTTAAACAAAATGCAAAAAGGTTCCAAATTCCTAGAAATGAGATCTATCTTGAGAAAATAAAAGAAGGGGCGGAAGTACCCAAAAAGACGGGCTGATAATATCGGATATTGGGAAGTAGACGAATAATGTAAAAAAAACACACTCCAGGTATAAGCTAGCCACGATAGTTATGCCACACGGGTTAAAGTAATATGCAATGGTCAAAATTTGATAGAAAACCAAAGATGATAGATGGTACAAATTACAGATGAAACGGATAGCAGTTTTGCCGGATAACGGATATTCGGCCAACTTATATAGTTGATACCGGATAGTTGCCGGATATCCGTTTTTTCTCTAGTACAAATTACAATTCAATGCGAAAAAAAAAACATTTTGGATCATCATCATCGTCTATTTAAGATTATTATCACATGTTGGAAAACATAACAGAAAAATTGGAATAAAAACATACAATTTGTACTACAACTATTGCATGCCAACTTAAAATCTATCAGTCGGCAGCGCTACGAACACAGTATGAAGACGATAATAATTATTGATTAACTAGGTACAACAGTTTATTCTTGCATATTGGATTCATCTTGTTTCTCAGATTGGCCGGCCTTCAGGGACTGGTGCATAGCTTGGATGGGCACAGCCCTCATCTCTCCCTCGCCTAAATCTGGATGACGCGGCGCCGGCGCCGTGATGGTGAGCACACCGTATGAGGAAAGGCTGGAGACGACATCCTCAGACTTGTGTCCTTCCGGCAGAGAGTACCTACTTCCTCACGAATTGTCTGGACGCGTAACCGTGCTCATCCTGCTTCTCTTCGTGCTTCCCCTCGATGACCATACCTCGTTTCCTTTC
Organism: Mystacides longicornis; assembly: GCA_963576905.1. Taxonomy (NCBI): domain Eukaryota; kingdom Metazoa; phylum Arthropoda; class Insecta; order Trichoptera; family Leptoceridae; genus Mystacides; species Mystacides longicornis. Next base: position 25,196,823 of record OY756438.1, read on the forward strand.
ACAACGACACTCAATTCTTCAGAAGAGAACTGGTCGACGTCTAACGCAGCTTGGATCTTGTTCTTGTCCTCCACGATGAATTGACCGCCTCCTGTGGTTCTCTCCAACTTGCGCATGGCGTGGTCCATTGCCTCTGCAAATAGTTGTCTCTATGGTGTCCAAACCCGTACGAGGGTATCACACTGCGTGGAGAGAACCAATCAGTCAGTGAATATCGGAATCATAGCCATTTTGAATATTTAAAAACGCGGGTAAAATACTCGAGCTTAGATGCAGCTACGACTTCCAAGCGCTGTTCGAAATTGAACTACCTTTATCCTCATTATTGGGGGTCATAATCCGGAACTCTCATCGCATAAGCAGCAGCTGCCTTGACATGCTGTGACCATCTATTGGGCGCTCTCCATCTGCTCCTATAGATCCCTCAATATCACCAAGGATCACATTTTTCCAGGTTGTCTTCATCTCGTCTGACAATGTGTCCAAAGAGCTGGAAGATACGCTTTAAATAGAAAGAGTAAAGTCTTGTCTGCTATCCTCAACTTTGAAAGCGAATTGACTCATTAGTTGTTTTTCTGCTAAGGTTTTGAACATCTTTACCACCACACTTCAAAGGCATCAAGTTTTTGACTTTCCCGGGCTTCTACTGTCCACGTTTTGCCACCGTTAGAAAATATTGGAAATATTGGTGTACCCTTATCAACCATTGTTATAAAAAATAGAAATACTTGGTCAAGTCGTCTAGACTTCTTGCCCTTCCAGGGGTCAAAAGAGCTATGTCATTTTTAACACTATTGCCTCACACTTGGGTGAGAATTTTGGTTCAATAAAATTAAAATTAACGAATTGAACGTGCATTCTTGGTGGAATTATTTAAATAAAATAATTTAAATAAAACAATTGATTTGTTATTCCACAATATTTATTTACCTGACTAGTTTCGCAGGAACAGGTCCTGCATGGTCACAGGTGACTTAGAAACTTCTAAGTTTAGAAACTTCTAAGGTTTCTAAGTCACCTGTGACCATGCAGGACCTGTTCCTGCGAAACTAGTCAGGTAAATAAATATAGTGGAATAACAAATAAATTGTTTCATTTAAATTATTTTATTCAATAAAATTGTTGTGATTAATTACTGACAAACAATTTATTTAACATTAGGCTATGGTTTGCTGTGTGGTAGGTAAGCAAAGGTCGCCACTTTCGCTGCTAAGTTTTAATCATTTTACCGGGACCCGTCTTGTCTGAAAACTAGGGTTATTCCTGGCCAAACCGGGACATTTTGCAACCCTATACTATATTGACAAAATAATTCATTAATTTATCATAAGGTATATTCAATATTCATGGTTACAGGTCTGTTGGGTCAGCATGTTGAACATTAATAGTTAATATACCTACCTTATGTTTGGATAAAATGTTGTTAATGTACAAATGAAGAATACGACTTTGTTTCTTTATTCACGAGTGAAATAATTATTTCCCATTCAGTCATTACAGGCGATGTTGAAGACAAAACAAGAAGAACGAGAATACCTACTTTAAAAAATGTCGAAAATGCAACCATTATCACGCAAAATAAAATTGTGCCGCCTTTTCTGAAAACACAAAATAACACAGATGAAAATATTTTATCCTCACACAATTCCGTCAATATATTATTTTTATCGCACACAAAAATCCATTTACTTGGAGTAGGTCCCCATATACTTATTACCCAGGTCCAGGTATCTACAGGGACTGGAATATTCTTCCCGTGACCTAGTTAGGAGACCGAGTGACCTAAAAGTAGAGTAGATCTGAACTTCGCGTTGCGTTAGGGAGTTGGTACCTACCTTACTTCCTTCCTTACCTCATATACTTTATCCCAATATCGCTTGGGATGAGCTGTTGATTTATTTTGTAGAGTTGAATATTTTCACATCATTAAGTATTCCTATGGAAATCTATAAATGAATACGCGAAGCAAAAACTTTGTGACCATTTTTACGAAAATTTCGCGGACGACGTTTCAAACTTGGCTATCCATGTCATTGTTTTTGAAAGAAAATTATGAAATAGTGCTCGCTTGGTCTCTGACAATATGGAACAATGGAACCCTTATAATGTTCAAACTTACTATAATTTAAATAACCCCTATAATTTAAATAAGTTATGGTCGAATTTCGATCATTCGAATCGTTGTCGTAGTATTATAATAAATGTACCTAGATCTTAAAAAAAGCTTCGTTCATCTAGCTAAAATATTTGAATAGCGCCATCTATTCATAATTATTAAAAACAGACGTGGAAATTTTGCATTGGAATTTGGTTTGAATCCAAACTAATAGTCAACTTTTTCTGAAGACAACTTCAGGTGTATTATGATTATAAACTTACAGCAATAATAGACATAAATAAATCTTTTGTAAGATGTAGTTTGTGTTATACTATAATCTTTGATTTCGTCAAATTATCCAATATGATTAATATCATAATATGTACCTACTTGGGTCCATCGAGTTTTACTGACCTATAAACGTATCTAAACATAGCTTGGCGGAACCAAGGTTAGCTTTGTATATAACTTAACCGGAGCATAGTTAAAGACGTAGTCAATTAAAATAACTGCAGTAAAATCTATACAAGAGTTAGTAGCCAAGACGCGAAGCTCTTCGTGTATATTTAATAGTCTGTGTAATAATCCAAGATTGCTTAAGAATAGCACCTCTGCTCTTTTTGCTGGTTTTTCGAGCATCCTGTAAGAGGCAGGAAATCGAAAAATTAGATCGGGACCGTGAGGTTGACCACCTCACGTCCTTAAACTTCAACCGGTCAGAAAAGGCACCATAAGCCTCGGACGCTTTCGAGCGCAATGGAGAGCTCTTGGTGCCTCCCTATGCCCCTAAGTGGTGTTAAGGCCCCCTGCATTGCGGGTTGGTTTGGGGGGGATTTGCGGCGGGCTTGATTTGTGTGGGGCCGGCTTTTTGGTTTGATTGCTTTGATCGAACTAGAGGGTTGGTTTCGTGCAGGTTGGGTTTGCTGCGGATTTGTCTCCTGTGCGGGGGGCCTCAAAGGGAGAATGTGTGTGTGTGTGTGTGTGTGCTTAAGAACACATTAAGGAATTTGCAATGTTGAGAAAGCGGCTGAATTAGACGAAGATACAGAAGAATACGGGATGAATAATATGGCAGTGGAGGATAAAAAAGAAGACAAAAACTGACAGCAACTCAAAATGTGGAAGGACAATGCTGTTGACGACCGGTATTCGCCTATCAAAAACAAGGTAATTAATAGGTGTACTGCAGTCAACATATTAGGTGCCTACATGATTTTCTGGTAGAAGAATAACCTTATTTCTGTTTTTTTTCTCAGTCAATGACCAATCATCAGAAAATCAGGCCGACTAACAGGCAATGGGCACTATAATGACTATTATTCTGAAATGAAAAACAGACGATTGAGTTGCATCGTATCCAATTTTTATTGAGACTTTTGACATTTCTTTATTCTGAATTTTTTTATCCAATACATTAGTTGCGTAACTACTGGCAACCAATTAAGTTCTAAGCAAGAGCTTCTTGCGTTGAGTTGGAACGTGAATTTGAGAATACCAGTCATTATCAGAAAAAGCAGAAAAACATTATTTAGAAAAATTTGAATAAATAGCACCCATTCCTTTTTATTACAATTTTATTGAAGGTATAGAGCGGAGAAAGGACCAAATCTAGATTTTGACCTTATCAATATGGAAGAAGAAAATGATGAATAAATCAATAGTTTACTATTTTAGGTCAAAACTTCAAGCATAATGACGTACCTATATTTTGTTATGATTATATGATTTAGTCGTCAACACTAGAGACGTTGACCTTAACAGATTTTTGGCAATCATTTGTCACATTTCGTAATAACGTCAATGAAGAGTGCCCAGATCTAGCTATCACATGTGAATGTATCCGACCAATGAAATTCTTTTACTGATATTATAGAAAATGTATGCAGAATTTTCTATTATAGAAAATAACCAGTATTTTATACCCCGCAAGTCTTCAAAGAGTGACTTTTTTGCGGCATGTTTTTATCATTCATCTTACTTCTTTTGTTAAGACTGTTGATCCGTTTCCTTCTTATTTTTCTGCTTTAAGGACTATCAACTAATCTTCTATCCTTTCGAGGTCTGTGGATTTGGAGGAATAATGTTCCCTTCATTCTGGACTTTGACTTTTGATTATCCACACTTGTTCCTATTTTTATAGGTGTGAAGACCTGTTTTTGCAGGAACTTGATACTGATAGGTACTGGAAATACAAATCCGGCTCACCACATCTTGCTGCTTTGGCTTTTCTAGAAGAATCCTACATGTGCATATTATGATCCCTTAAAAACACTATATCTCAAGCATACGGAGATAACTGCTGTCTTATGCCAACAACCGGGTGCATTTCACCTAGAATTTTTATACGGTCTCAAGACCTGTTTTGCAGGAACTTATCATTGCTGGTACTGGGATGACAAAGTCTATCTCTCTCCATCTCTTATAGGTGATCCTATCGGTGATCTGATGGGTTCCTCTGAAATCCAGCATTGCCGCTCTACACATGAACCTATTAAAAATGCTTTCTTTGTCTACTCCATCTTACATCGTCTTCGACTTTGCACCATTCGCGAATTTCTTTGTACAGACCCTGTCTCGAAAATGAGTTTCAGGGCCTTTATTGCTGCTGTCCTCAGAAAATGTTTGGTTCGGATTGTATCTGTTCATGTTTCGATTCTATTGTCATTATGGGTCGTATGCACGTCTCATTATAAATCTTGATTTTTCTCTTCACTAGCATTTTGTTTATTCCTCCATGTTTGTCTCTGGAGCCTCCGGGAATAACTGCTGCTTTATTTGTCCACTTTTACAGTGAATTATTCACAAAAAGTCTTATAGTAATTTTTCCTTTATGATCCCTATTAGGCACATAACATTACAAAACCCTTTAACTGAGCTCGATACTGCGTATACCAGCAAATCATCGATCGATGCCCATCTAAGATAATTTTAGGGGTCGAATCCCTAATAGGTACGACTCTCAAGCCTAGCGTGTTCTTTGGGAAAGCGCCTAGCAAAATCTCAATACATACCTCCATACAAAAAGGAAAAAAAACAATCATACACCCGATAGTTTTGGTTTGAAAAAGAGACGTAGGCTTATTTTATTAATGCGAATAATCATTGGTTTTCTGCCAAAAGCAATTTCAAAACCACAATCAAGTTTAACATCTACTTAGTAGCTTGTCGCGGGACAAAAATATAATCACAGTCGGGAAGAAACGTCATGACGCTGTTAGTCCGATTCACAAAACAATAATAGTTTCTTTCGAAATAAACAAAACAAACGTCCAATTTGAATTTAGTGTGTGTGTCGCCATTTTGTTTTTGTTAACTGTCAAATACTTTTATAAATATGTCAAAGTATTTTGTGATAATTAATCAATTATTGATCAATGTCCAAAGATAATAATGCATTTTTGCGGTGATAAATTGTTATGGGTCGATATGGCGTCCGTTTTACATTGGAATTACAGAGGATTCAAAGAGTTTCCGCAAGATATTTTGGAGACACGTAGGGATATGATAACGGACATTTATTTAAAAGAAAATTGCATCAGTGATTTTCCAAATGATTTGTGTAAATTTAAATGTTTGAAAAATTTATATCTGAGTGGTAATAATATAAAAATTCTCCCCAAAGAGATCGGAATGTTGGTAACACTGAAATCGTTAGATTTGAGCGGGAATCTTTTGACGTTTATCCCCGAGGAGATTTCTCAGCTGGTTAATATGAAATGTTTGGTTCTGGATGATAACCTACTTGTAACTTTGCCTTTGAGTCTGAACAAATTGAAGAAGATCAGATATTTATCTGTTTGTGGTAAGTCTTAATGTTTGCTCTGTTGTTGGATAATAATGATTCTATTATTAAATTAGGAATCTTTCGACAATCTAATAGCTCAGGAATGAAATAATTTTGTAACCTTAGCCATCAAAATTTTATATTCCCCACATAAGGTATTTCCCTTACGTTAAACGTAAAAGAGGTCATCAAAATCTTAAATTTTATTAAAAAGCTGCAATTTCCAACGATCATGCACAAGTGAGGATCTACATAAAATGGCAGACATAAAATTAATACCATGAGTACATTATATATTTTTTATCATTTTCGCTAAAGTGCAAAAATACGAATTCGAAACAATTATGGAGTCAATTTATTTCCAAGGACAGTAACGAATACATTTCGATTGATCCAATTCAAAAATGTACCTAGCTAATGTAACAAAATAATCTTACGCCAGTCTTCAATAAATTTGCCATTGTTGTGTGATATTCTGTAGGTTCAAATGATCGGGAATCGCAAAATTTAAAATAACCATTCGATTTTTATTAAAGTACCCAAATTTATAAAAAAAATACAAGATTTTTCAGGTTGGCCATGAATTTCAATATTCACGGCAATGCGCTCAATTCATTTGACAACAGATAACGATAGTATGAATGGGGTATTTCTGCCACCTTAAAACAAGGACCATCCACCTAAGGTAAGGCAATCCCAACAGAAAATTCACCAGAGATAGCAAGAGGAAACCATTCTTGTTAACTTATTCCCAGGAAATCACCATGACGAGGATTCTGTCCTATGCTGTGTTGATCACCAACGTCGATTTGGCACTTTTAGAAGAAGTCGAAAAAGAACGAGGAATTTGCTTGAAGATGCACGTGGAATGTCTATATAGGGAATATAGAAGTGGAGGATATTTCTAATACCTCTAAAGAGATGGATATGTCAGGATATACCCAGTGCTTTCACATCAGTGGTCAAAGGGGAACGTTAGGTTATATGCCATCATTGCATCCGGAAGATTGGAATTCGGAAACTTCTTCCGGATGGCATAAGCCTGGAAGAGGAACTTGCATTCTGCAAGAGGCCTCTGAAGACGAGGCCCAATAAGAGGCAGCGCTCCATGAATGAATTCATTGAACGATGTTACAAGTTACAATCGATCAATTTTGGTCGCAGTGGCAAAAAAGGCATAATAATAAATAATAAGGTCCCATGAATTTTTGGTTGAAAATTAATGATTAGGTAATGATTTTGAAACTATCTTAAAGACATTATTATAAGATTGCAATTGGATCGGAATCGTGATGTAAATTTAGAGTAATGTCCCTGATCATTCAGTCAGGCAGTTTTCTGTATTACTTTTGTTTTACCCATCACGCCGTTTCCCGAAGGGGGTAGGCAGAGAGTACGGACTTCCATTCTTTCCTATCCAAACAAACCTCTTTCACTTCCTCCAAACGCATAACATTCCGCATACATGCTCTTCTATTCCTTTTGCTCCTGACCCCTCCTGGCACCGATATGGTCGGCCTCGTCTGCGTGCACCCATTCTTTCAGAATTATATATCTTTTTAGTCATTCTCTCTTCGTTCATTCTCTCTACATGCCCAAATCACCTTAATTTATTCACGTTCATTTTAGCCACTACGCTAACATCCACTCCACATTCCTTTCTAATATTTTCATTCCTCACCTTATCAATCAGCCTCTTTCCGCATATATTATTACTTATTTGTATGATTTTTCTCTTTTCCACTAGCGTAGGTATAAGTATTAGCGTGAGCCTTTCCTCTCCCTTGCAACGTGGCAATATAATGACATTTCTACAGTAGTATATTATTATTTTTTCAGATAACCAGCTGATATGGCTGCCCCAGCGCCCCGTCTCCAACTATTACTCGGCAGAGTTCAGGTTCTGGAGGAACAAGACCCTCCAACACATCCCCTTCTCACTGTGGCTGCACATGTTGAGGGATCAGCAGATCAAGTCGCAAAATATAGGGTGAGTTCAAGACATTTATGCTGTTACGTGAACAAGATTATGTAAATTGCACTTTTAGTATGATGAATGGTTAGTAAGGAAACCGCTTTTGACTTTTACGTTACATATAACCAAACATCTGGGTCTAAAACAAAAGTTCCAGAATACAATAAATGGAAGTATGATAACTCATGACAAACGACGATACACATACATCAACACAGGCTTATCGTTATGGAGATGGGTTAGAGATAGTTGGGGACCGCGTTAAGGATGTCGAATGAAAGTTCTTTGAAGTTGAAGCACCTTATAATTTCGTTCCTTTGAATGGTTTTTCAAAATGATTTGGTAGGAAGTCGGAAATTGTGGTTTTGTTACCATTTTTCTTTTAATTGAAGATGTTGATTGGTTAAACGTGTATGTTTAAATGATGTTTCTGGAATCAGGGCATGGAAAACGGCTGTGTTTCTATACGAGAATCATTATCAAATTCACATAAAAATAATGTCTAACTAGCTGATATCCGTCTTAATTATGGTACGTAGGTATATCTTCAAAACATTATCAAAAGGTGGATACTTACATAATATGTGGAGATATTATCTCCTTTACTGATATTTTTTACATCGAAGATTCTATCATTTTTTTAAATTAATTTGAGATATTGAAGAAAAAATAACAACTAACGACTCTGAAAATTCATTACTAATGTTCGATTTTTAAATGGAACAAACCACTACGGGCTTACGACCGTCTTCTACTGTTATTTCGAAGGCTGGCTTAGTGTGATCACTTTACGTTAACAACGTTCGCCATTAGGTGGTAATGTTTGTCTCCGAAACTCTTAATCATGAGAATTCTCAACATGTTCAACATGTCGAAAACTCTCATGTATGAAACAAGTAGAAATGTAATAATTAATGAAAAATAGAGAAGAAAAGTTGGAAATTATTGAGAACAAGAGAGCAACCAAATTTAAAGACTGCGACTGCTGTCATATATTTGGCGCCAGGATATGACTATATCCATTTTTGTTACTGTCTCATATTTATTGCCTATAGGCTTTGTTGGTGCACAACGTTCTAATTATGTTTAGATTCTTCGATGTAAGTTCAAATCATGCCAATTGAGATATTGGCATGATTTGAACTTACATCCCTGAATTATTTTAGGCAGGTACATGTTATAGATATCCAATCCAAATCCAAAGTCCCTTAAGACTCCACTTAGGGGCATAGGGAGGCAACAAGAGCTCTCTATCGCGCTCGATCTTGCGCAACGTTTATAGAATATACTGATATAACACAGATTGTTTTAAGTATTGAAATAAGCTGTTTTTATTTTCAGATGTTTCGACTACCCCTATGCATATAGGGACGATATTCCAAATAGAATTAAAATAGTCAACAACTTCATAATTCCTGACACTGAGATCGCTCTACCGCGACAATACCAAGAAATCCAGAAATATCCACAATTGTCGCCTCCAAGCTTGGTGGAGTTGTGTCTCCGGAAATGCTACAAAGTGGCAAGCGAGAAGATGAACGATGTTTTTAACAATAATAATGTTTACTCTTCGGCAGTCAATTTAGAGAGGCTCCCTCAGATGACAGGAGAATCGCCGACACCTGTTGACGAAAATAACAACATCGAAAAGTTCTTCGGATACCGCTCTCTGCCGACGTTTTTGAGAGACGAATTGGACGTTGGGCCGACGGCTATTTGCGAATTCTACACATGTAAGAGTCCTTTGTTCAGAAGTACAATCCTGGACTTGACGAGCAGGTAAAGAAAGAAATAAAATTATAGATAAAAATTGTCTATGACTGTGTTAAGTGAGTGAGGAACGGTACCGCCATCTATTCTAAAATTACAAAAGCTCGCACGTAAGGTGGAAGCTTGCGTACCGTTTATAAAGATGGCGATTCGTTTTTCATGCACTATTTTTATTTTTCCAACCATAAATGATGGAATGGCAGAAAATTGAAAGAAAACATCAACGAATGAATAAAACAAAATGAACTTATTAAGTTCAAATTGGATAATATCCAATACTTATTTTGCTATGTAGAGCCATTACTTATTAATTTTCTTCATTTCTATCAAACACCACGTAGGTATATAATGTACTATGTAGGTACCTACTTTAATAAGGGGTGGGCAGACATATTGGACGCCCACTATTTTCAGTAACTTATTTTGCATCATTCAATGATACACACCTACTTTTCCTCGTACAGCTGATCCTGTTTCTTTTACCCCTTACTTTCCCTGGACTTGCTGGAAGAGAGGATCGATATGTTAAATCCACATCGTTTTGGATCCAACACTCATTCAAATCTATAATCATTCATTCTTCCAACATTCTAAAACAATCTTAGCTCGTAAACATTCATATTTTTTTTGGTAGGATTTTTTTTTTACCCATCACGCCGTGTCCCGTAAGGGGTAGGCAGAGAGAACGGTAGGAATTAACCAAATAAAATAAATAACGAATAACGGCTTTTACTTATTTTTGACAGATCTACAGCAACAATGGAAGGGAGCATCGATTTTTTGGTGTCAGCAAATTTCTGCTCCGGCCAGTGTTGCGCAAAATGGCGGAAAGCGAATCGAGTATCCCCGTTCAAATGGGTATTAGTTGAGAGAACTGCCTAATTAGACATTTTGACTTTTTTATAAATTTGCGCTCTGGGAAAGAAGTCAAAAGTGTATTTGTGTTCATTTTGGTAGTCTAGCGGCTACGTCACCGGCTTTCGTACTGTTTGGTGCGGACGTCGTGGTTCGATCCCAGGTGCCGACCATCTTCCTCTTTCACGACACAAGCTTTCAGTAGCTTACTGTGAAAGAGTCAAGGAGTGTATTTGTGTTCACTTTGAGTGAGCACAGATTCACTAAAAAAAAAATAAAAAAGTTGTAGGGAAGTAGGTACCTATCTAATATTTTGAGAAAAATGTTTTTTTTTTCATGGTATGTACCTACATAATATTTTGTTTTGTTATGTTTACATAATTTTAGTGTTTGTTCAATAATTTTAGTTTTCTTTCTCTCGATAATCTCCTATAATATAAAAGAAAGTCGGGCTAGTGCGAACACTTATAACCTGAGATCGGTTGAACAGATTTTTCCGATGTTTGATTTATTGGATTCTTCCCCGCTTCGGATAACGGAATAACTATTAAAAAGTTGAAAAAAAAAATGCATAAGAAACAATATAAAATATGATATTAAAGTTAGTATGGAACCGATCTTCTTCGACACCAACGCCATCTATGAAAAAATCTATAACAACAAAATTATCCTTTACCTAACAACCATTATTGACACTAAAAATATGCATACCTACCTACGTAGTTGTTTGAAAGATTTTTCTCGAACTTTCAGAAACAATTTTTTTACATTCAGACGTATTTTTTGTATAAATTAAAAATTCGAAATCAATATTCACAGTAAGGTCTGCAGGACAATGTCTGTCGAGAAAGCTAGTAAAATTTATGAAGTGGTTGATAGACTAGCGGCGTTGTCGCCGGCTTTCGCATTGTTTCTTGCGGAGGTCGTGGGTTCGATCCCAGGTGCTGACCATCTTCCTCTTTCACGACACAAGCTTTAAGTAGTTTACTGTGAAATAGTCAGAGTGTTTTTGTTTTCACTTGAGTGATCACAGATTCATTTTAAAAAAAATGTAGATTTGAAGTCCGTCAGCGAAAAGGCGAAAGCTATCAAGTCATGTTGGTTGATGTATTGTAATTCTGTAAAATACAAAAATAATAATAATAATAACTTTTTTGATGGAAAGTAGGTATCTTATTCAAAATGTGAGACTTAGCCCGTCTTCATTTCTAAACTAATAGATATTTTTTGAAATATACGTAATGTAATTTTGTTTTAAACATGGATAAGCAATAAAAAATGTGATAATACGAGTAATATTAGGTACTAAATTCATATTTATTTTTCAAAGATTTACTGTTTTTTTTTTATTATTCCTGACCAATATTCCTACCTATTCCTACCATTTCAGTCAAACATTCCTAGACTGAAACTTCTGCAGAAAATCTCTACTTTTTTTTCTGAAAAGGTCACCAATCCGCCTTTGTTCTTTGAACCTTGTAGCAAGCCCCAAAAATGTCTGTTTAAATTTGACAACCCCTTTTACTATGACCAAAACATGGATGTTGAAGAAGAATTGAGTAATTGATGAAGAATTTGTAAGTATTTTTTAGAAGACATCTGGGTTCACAATCGCTGGGATTTAGCCTCAATGATGATGATAAATTGAAAATACTTGGACGAAGTTTTTATGGAATAAAAGTGGAATCAATCATTGACTAAGTAAGTACCTGTCTAAATATTTAAGCTGTGTTTTGTTGAGGTTTAAAAGTTCAATTGCAAAAGAAGATAAACAATATTTTCTATACTTAGGTACCTACTTATTGAATAATAATAATAATATTCTTATCTTGTTGGTTCGGCAATACTTCTTAATGAGAAATTTATTACTTATGAACGATGTAACATTGATAGTGGATAACCCGAAACAGGGAGCTAGAGGACCTCAAACCTATCGACTTAATCCCCATGTATGTTCAGCGATATTGGGTGGTTCAAAAGTTATTTACGTTTTTGTGAATTTTGAACAAATTCTGGATTCCACACTAAAACACAGAACTCTGGCCAAACCATTGATTTAACGATGTTGATTTTACTCATAGTATATGGAATATACATGAGTCTTGTGATAGGATTTAAAAAAAAATAGATTTCGCTGAAATTAATACCAAAAATGCTAAAAAAAATTTTTTTTTAATTTCCGCGTACCCGTACGCCAAAAATGTGTGCGCACCCATAACTCATAGTAATTCTTATCCGATTTAATTGAAATTTGGTAGAACGGTTAGCCCCTCGATGTAGATGAGTCAGTAAAATGTTGAGATCTGTACCTTCGGGGGAACCCTCTTAAAGTAGCCAAAGAAAATTTCACTTGTTCTAGAAAAAGGGCTAAAAAAGAAAAAAGAAAAAAAATTTCTTCGATTTTCATAAAATTTGGTTAACGGATTGGTCTTATGCTCCTACACAAGCACGTAAAATTTGAGGTCCGTAACTTCAGTGGGTCCCCCTTAAAGCACCGATTAATATTGAATATGTAGTTCTAAAGCAGATAATAAAAAGCTACAATAGTCGATATCATTTTAAAGTTTCTATAATAATTCCAAGGATAAATTCATTTTAATCGTAAAATTATGAATTTTTATGCAAAGATATGTTTTACACGAAAAGGCTGTTATAATATACTACTAGTTTTTTAAAGGCGCCCGTGGCGCCCACCTATGGCCTTTTTTATGCAAACTTTACTTTCTCATAGCATAGCTGTGAGCATTCACATGTGAGACTTCAAAATACTTGGTTGATTCAACTCTTTATGAAAACTCAAATACCTACAACTTAAACTTTTAATTACAAACTGTACATTCAAATAGCTTTTGGCATGTGGGTATTTACCGATTTGATTGATTAAACTTTTTCATGTAAACTTTGCATTCGTATTGCCGAATTCTTATATGAGACTTTAAAACACTTGATTAATTGAATTCTTCATGAAAACTCAAAAAACAACGTGAACTTTTTATAACAAACTTAACATATGTATGGCTTTTCAACCTTATGAATTCACATGAAAATCTTTAAAAAATTACTCTAGGTGTGTAAACTTTTTATTGAAAACATGACATTCTTATGGGTTTTCTCCGCTATGATCTCGTGTGTGTGGATTAAAGATTCGTGATTTGGTAAACTTTTTCATGGAAACTTTGTTTTCTTATCGCCGAATTCATATGTCAGACTTTAAAGCACTTGATTAATTGAATTCTTCATGAAAACTCAAAAAACAACGTGAACTTTTTATAACAAACTTTACATATGTATGGCTTTTCAACGTTATGAATTCACATGAAAATCTTTAAAAAATTACTCTAGGTGTGTAAACTTTTTATTGAAAACTGACATTCGTATGGTTTTTCTCCGCTATGATCTCGTGTGTGTGGATTAAAGATTTGTGATTTGGTAAACTTTTTCTTGGAAACTTTGTTTTCTTATGGCCGAATTCATTTGTGTGACTGTAAAGCACTCGATGATAGATTATAACTATTCATGATAATATAACTATTTATAAAAATGCAAAAAAAAACTTTTTATAACACACATTGCATTAGCAAGGGTTTTCTTGGCAATGAAATCGCGTCTGTGAGTTAAAGATCTGATTTGGTAAACTTTTTCATACAAACTATGCTTTCTTTTAGCCGAATTCATATGTCAGACTTTAAACAAATTTTGAACTTTTTCTAACAAAATATGCATTTAAGTGGCTTTTATCATTTGATTGATTAAACTTTTTATCGCAATGGTTGCATTCGTATGGCTTTTCTCCGCTATGAGTTTCAAAACTTTTTATTGCACACATTGCATTAGCAAGGGTTTTCTTGGCAATGAAATCGCGTCTGTGAGTTAAAGATCTGATTTGGTAAACTTTTTCATACAAACTATGCTTTGTTTTGGCCGAATTCATATGTCAGACTTTAAACAAATTTTGAACTTTTTCTAACAAAATATGCATTTAAATGGCTTTTATCATTTGATTGATTAAACTTTTTATCGCAATGGTTGCATTCGTATGGCTTTTCTCCGCTATGAGTTTCAAAACTTTTTATTGCACACATTGCATTAGTAAAGCGAAGTCCGGCTGTGCGTAAAAGTTTCCTGATTTGTCAATTTTTTGGCCGAATTCGCAAGTGATACTTTACAGCACACGGTTGATTGAACTATTTATGCAAACTTAAAAATGAAATTAAACTTTTTATTGCAAACTTACCATTCAAATAGCTTTTAGCATGTCATTGGTTGTTTAAATTATTTGATTGATTGAACTTTTTATTGCATTCGTATGGCTTTTCTCCGATATAAGTTCGCATGTCATTCTTTAAATTACTTGAAACCGCAAACTTTTTATTGCACTCATGACATTAATAAGGCTTTTCTTCACTATGAAGTCCCGCTGTGCGTAAAAGTTTCCTAATGTGGTACACTTTGCTTTCTTATGGCTGACTTCGCATGTGAGCTTTTTAATAACCCATAAAATTGTTTTTCTCTACGTCAAGACCTTTAAAAAAAGTGCTCAGCCACCAGGCATAATAATATCATTATGTTACTGTCAGTTGTCACTGCTGTCAGCCATATTGTATTAGAATAACAATATTATTATTTGTCTTTAGTTGCGAGTGGCGCGCCATCTAGCGGCGTTAATGACATCAGTCAGTCAGTCAGTCAGGCAGTCAGTCAGTCAGTGAGTCAGTGTTCAAGACAAATATTATATAGATGAGTTCTGGGCTACCCTAGGTTAGCAGTTTTTTTTTTTTCTGAGAATGGTCCGGTAGTGGCACCAATGTTATGACATCTTTGTAAGTCAGCATTCGATATAGAGACATATTAATAATTGTTTCAGGCTAAAATTAATTACCTATAGTTTTAAAAGTGTATGACAATATTTTTTATCTTTATTACAATAAAAAATTGTTTTATTTAAATATCACAACAAATCATGCAAGTAGGTAGGTACCACAAATAATTTAAAAATTGGCTTTTACCACCCATATAACAACGCTGTGTCTTAACGAAAAATTGTTGAATATTTATACTTGCACAAGTTATGAGAGCGTTTTAGCATGATCCCATTAGGCCAGCCGCATTAAATTTTCGAGGGGTAGGTAGTTCCCCATGAATAGTAATAGTAAAATGTCATAGAAAAAAAAACTCATGTTAATATGCTCTTAGAGTCCTTGAAAGTTTGTGGAAAAATTTAGCTTGGAAGAAAGATTTTGGAAAGACTTTTTACAAAAGCTATCGGGTGCGGATTTACAAAGATATTACATAACATTAGTACCACTATCGGACCATTCTTAGAAAAAAATTCAACATCGAAAAATCAATGGTGGAATGTTTTTTCATTGATTCATTCATATTATTTCATATTATCATTGTGGTAAAACGTGTCCATCAATATAAAAACGAAACCTCGTAGTCCACCACTTCAAAATGTTTAGACGAAAAACACCTGAGGACTTAGATGAATAATTTTTTTATGGGCTTCGGATGTAATTATATTTTCAAATTTCTGCGGTTTTAAGACAGCAGCTGTAATTTAATAACGAAGGCCTTTAACACCAGAGTTGTATTATAATGGAAAATTGTCAATTTTATTCCGAAATTTGCAGAGTTTGAATGTAGTAATCCTCTACGCTTTTTGTATAAAAATTATTTCAATGCATGTAACATTATATTAAGTAATAAGTTATTGCATAATATGAGGAAACAATTTGCTACAAATTAGATAATAGCGTGCTACATAATATAAGGTAATAGCCAGTTACATATTATATGGTTAAAGGCGAATACATAATATACGGTAATAGCTTTCTACATAATATTAGATAATAGGTGAATACGTAATATGCGGTAATAGCTTTCTACATAATATTAGGTAACAGGTGAATACATAATATACGGTAATAGCTTTCTACATAATATTAGGTAACAGGTGAATACATAATATACGGTAATAGCTTACTACATAATATTAGATAATATGTGAATACGTAATATGCGTTAATAGCTTTCTACATAATATTAGGTAATAGGTGAATACGTAATATGCGGTAATAGCTTTCTACATAATATTAGGTATTAATAGGTGAATACGTAATATGCGGTAATAGCTTTCTACATAATATTAGGTATTACTAGGTGAATACGTAATATGCGGTAATAGCTTTCTACATAATAATAATATTAGGTAGGTAATGTTGCATGTTTTATCTGTGTACAAGAAAACACGATTGATATTCTAATAATCCTTACGAACAACTCACTCCCGGTGATATATTCAGAAAGTAAAATGAGCTATAAAAAATAAGGAAAAACATGTATTTTCTACTTCTCTTTGAAGAGGTTTTGCAATCTGTTCATTTTCAACTAAATAAGTCTCCAGTGATGTGGATTATGAGATTCCATCCATCAAAATAATATTTTTTGTAGGTGCACGTATCACCTACACGAAATTTTGTAAGACATCGCAACGAAAGTGTTTTGTGAATTTGTTTTGTTAAAATCCCAACAGATGGCAGTACACATTAAAATTTTCCACTGACGGTGGGTTTCTTTATCGACCGCACTCACCTGTGAGCTTGGTATGAAAATGCACCCTATCTTGTCGTAAAATATACGAAGGGCTTTAGTACGTACGTCGGTGTCGTTCGTTTCGTTTACGAAGTGGTCTTCGGGAAAATTCGGCCCTAAACATTCAGTGAAAGCCGAAAGCCTGCTTTTTGGTCGCGTGTTATCTATGGTGGTTGTGATAATTATTAAAAAAAAAACATAGTTAATTTGTCAGACGAAGAACAGCTGATTCTCTTATGTCATCAACACTAACATTTATTTAAAATTCCTAAATTGGTTTCCAAACAACATCTTTCAAAAGGATACGTGCATAAAAAAATCTTTTGATGTAAGTAATTATTGTGTGGTGATTTTCTTTAAAACTTAACCTCAATTCTTACTGTTTTTTTTTTCGTAATAATACATACAAAAACGATTATTATTGTTGACGGGATATTAATGACCTTAAAAATAAACAATATAGAATGTGATAAGTGTAAAAAAACGTCAAAAATCGTAATTTTAATAATCATTTTGACATGTGATAATATTTTTGTTTTGGTTTGTTTGAAGTATAATAGTAAGTTGTTTATTTATTGATTTTTTTTCCGGCAAAATTATGTGTGTTTTAAAGTGAATTATTGGTTGCATATAAACTTTGTGATATAATTTAGTTTTGAAGTATTTTTTTGAGAAAAGAAGAAAGAAAAGGATTACGTAAAATGCCTTAAATTCAGGTGAGTACCTTGAGAACTATTCTTGCATATTTTTTTACACATTCGATATTTTACCATGTCTAGCATAAATTATTAAAACATAAATAATTATTCTCTTTCATATTTTATATTAACTAAATGAAAAACTAAGCTATGATAAAAAATGTATGATAGATTTTGATGATTTTTTTTTGAAACTGGCAAAGAAATTGTGGATGTTGAAAAAAATGCAATACATACTATTGTTTTTTTTTCAACTCCTTACTAGCGCAAAAACTCTTTTATTTATATAGTCTTTACTGTATATTGTAAGTATAATAAACAACACACAAATTTGACATAAACAGACATCACAGAATGAACATGTCTTTTCTTCTAACAATCTTTTCTGTGATTACAAGAGATTTTGTGATCTTCAATAATTAATAATTTGGTGATACCTACCTAAATGTAATTTTTGTATCTGGCAGTTTTCTACTTACATTTTTACCAAACTTTACCTACCTACTGTATTTTTTATAATATGTTTCTATATTTCAGCCTTTAACAAATGTAGGTATATCTATCTTTTTTTTGCTATTCGTACCTACCTTGTTTTAATCCCTTTGGTAGCACCACATCGTATTGCGATAGATTAGTTTGAAAATAAAATCCTGTTTGTCTACACAAATGACTTAAAGTCCTTAACACTTTGAGCCGTTCATAATTATTTCATAAACAAACAATAGCATTGATATTTTGCTGAAATATTGCACGTCTGTTTAGGTAATTTATTTAGTAGATAGAGATGGAAGTGGTGAAAAGGAGATTGAAAGAAGGAAACTGGCTGGCACTTAAACCTCTAATGAGAAATAACAACATATCTCTTAAATCCAAACAGTTGATGCACAATGCAATCCTGATATCATCCATGATGTATGTATGGGAGTGAAACTAAGATACTGTGGACGACAATCTGAAAGTTAGTATAAATGCTGTAGAAATGAGATCTTTACGTAGGATGTGCGGGAAAACATTGCGGGAAAACATTGATTGATAAGGTAAGGAATGATGATGTTAGAAAGGAATGTGGTGTGAATTTTAGCGTAGTGACTAGAATGAAAGTGAATAAATTAAGGTGGTTCGGGCATGTTGAGAGAATTAATGAAGAAATGATGATCTATAATTCTGAAGGAATGGGTGCACGGAGATATTGTGGTCGACAAAGATTGACGTGGGCCGATCATATCGATGTTGTCTTAAAGGAGGGCTAAATTAGGAGTAAAAGGACAACGTGTGAGAAACGTTATGCTCTTGAATGCGAAAGAGGTTGTCTGGATAGGAATAAATAATGGAAGTCCGTACTCTCTGCCTACCCTCTCTGGAAAACGGCGTGATAGGTCAAAAAATCCCTTAAGTCGGTACCTACCTATTCCCCTTAACGTACTTTCAATTTGTTCCTCAGCATTTCTTTGAAAGCTTTCAGACGTTTCCAGGTAGTTACACCCTGCATCAGCCAACTACGAGAGTAATAATTTTCAATTTGTTATTAAAACTCAGAATGTGTGTGTGTATATGAGCTGGGTTATTATTTCAACCGATGTGTTCTGGGAGACATGGCGTTGCAGTTGGACGTCTTCGTGACTTCATTTCTTTATAATGCACCCTGTATAGCGCAGCTCACCCGAAAGATTCTGGGAACAAAATTTATTAATGTTTTTTTTTTTTTTTTTTATTTTTTTTTTTAATTCCTGTTTGATAATGTTAAGATTTTTTTGATTTTTTTTTTTGAAATTGAAAAAGATCTTTATTGAAAAAAAAACAATAATAATAATTCATCAATAATACATACACAACATTAATAATATCAACAATACATGCATAACATTAACAATATATATCTCAAAAATGTACAGAACCATAAAAGTATGACAGTATGAACATCTCGTATAAATCAAATTTCGATGATAACTCTAGTACAATTCCAAATGCATTAAAATTATAAAACATCATCATCGACCCAAATATAATCATTAAAAAATAAACTTCATATTATGCTTAGCAAATTAAAAGAATCAATGAATTACCATTATCAACCGAAAAAACAAACAAAAAATCCGAACTTCACGCCTCACTAGGCAAAGCCTGTGCCGAGGCAGAAAAGAACAAAAATAATAAACAAAAATAAAAAAAGAACACAAAACAAAACAACAACCAGAAGAAAGACCACGCAGCAAGCAGGTCAGAACAAAACAAACCCATTCAGCATCCCATTCGATTCATCAGAACAAAGTCAAAGATATGCCCATCGAACAGTCGCAGTCGCTCCAACACCCAAATGCTCATTTTAGCTCTCCTCCGCGTACCATACACATGACATGCAAGGGCAATCAGTCACTCGCTCATCACACAATTCTTCTGCTGACAAACTCCTCCGATTCGACCACACCCCTCTCTATCAAAAATTCCTTCACACTTTTTCCTCTCATAATTCCATTTGCAATCCCAGTCTTTACTGTATTATATAATTTAGGCCCCAAACAAGCCGGAAATCTCTGACAAAATGTCGTCCTGCAGCGAGTCAAATTGATAGTTTGTCCTCTAGTAGAAACCTCTTCTCTAGTTCGGGTGCGTCCCTCAATACCATTTTCCACCTCATTCATCACTATCCTGTAGATGTAAACCTGTCTCACACTCAGTAGTCGAGTGTCCGCAAAGAGAGACACCGTTGGATGCATATATCTCAATCCATGCACAACCTTTATGACGAGTTTTTGAGCCCTGTATAGCGGATCTAGAATTGTTTTGGCGGAACCACCCCATCCCATTATTGCGTACCCGACAAGAGAATAACAAAGAGTACCATTATCAGTTGGCCAATCGGCAATATAGACCTGAGTTGTCGAAAAACATAGATAAGCTTCCTGATCCTTTTTGTCAATCCAATAACATGTTGATGCCAGCTGAGGTTCTCGTCCACCTCAACACCCAGATACTTAACAACATCACGTCTTTCCAGACTTTGACAGGAGCAGCCCCGCTGTGATACCTCGCTTCCTCTGCATCGGTGATAAACAATGCTGTTGCTGTCCGGACAAGGCGTGGTTCGCTTGTTTATGGAAAAGCACACATAATTAGTTTTGTCTGCGTTTAGTGTTACGAGATTGTGCTTCAGCCACTCCGCCACCATGTCAAAGCCATCTTGGCTATTCTGAAATACTCTCTCCCACGATTGTCCTCAGAACAACAACACAGTGTCATCCGCAAAAGTAATTATTTCCCCCTCATTCAGATAAGCATTGCACAGATCGTTAATATATACCAGGAAAAGCTATTAATATAGCTGTCTAGCAGTAATTTTGGTATTTCAATGAATTTTTGAAGAAATATTTTTATTTCGAAGACGATCATAGAGAAAAAATTGAAATGAATTTCTAGAAACTGTCGGGTTGTACATCGGTCGCAATTTTATAAAAATATTAATAACATTTCCGCTGGCCGTTCATTCTGATATTTTCTCTTTTATTTCTCAGTGAATCGTGACCACGTGACTCCCGCTCTTTAACTCCACATAAGTTTCCAACGTTTTACGAGCGGTTTCTGTGTTTCGTTTAGCGAATAGTTTCTATATCTTGGCACATCTATGTCACACAATAATATGATACAGTTTGTTACTTTCAGAAGTTTCTCCTTTTAATATTACACCTATGACGAGTGTACAGCGTTTCAAAAATATTTGCACTTTATGATGTAATGCAAACCCGCATAGTTACAATGTATTATTTGGAGCATATGAATACGGCTACTTATAGGCATCGAACTCTTCTTTTATATTAAAATTCTGGTAGAGGACACAGCTCCTTACCAAGCCACCAGCAGAAGTGTTTCAGTGCTCAACCTCAGTCAACTTACCTACCTATATACAGTCCACAAACAAGGGGTTCTTCTAGGAGGGACGTCACACCTATAATCATAACCAGCAAACTATTGAATTTGAAACACATTACACTATGTTCATATAAGTATTTTATTTCAGTGGGCGTCTTGTTTATTATAGTATCCAAGTTACGCTTTATGATATTAAGCGTCAATTTTATACTGTCTCTTTCCCGCTTTCATTTGTTTTACTGCCGGCAAGAAAGAGATAAAATGCTTTGTATTCGTCTCAAAGGATACTGCGATCTTATAGTGGACGAAAACAAAGAATAAATATTACTCACCAGACTGAGCGTCGTAATGGATTATTTTTCGGTCAAATTAAATGAGAATCCTCATCGATTCGAGTATCCATCGAAAGTGATCGAAAACGATAACAACACTTAGTTGCGTACAATAATTATTCGATGCTAGAGCTTCTGGCTTAGGTATATTGAATGCCGTCACTGCTCGTATATTTTATAACTGCCGGTCTATTATCCAAACACAATATAACATACTCGTATCATGGAGTTGAGTCCATAAGTCAAATTGTTAAGGCAGGATATCTTGAAGAGACGTGGAAGTATTAGCGAAGGAACGGTCGACCGGCTGGACTGAATGAGCCCACACCGTGTCCTTTTTAGAAAGGGGATTGCGTTCATCTTATTTTATTGCTCCAATGTCCTTATGACTGTCCGTTTTGGGGTTTATTTTAAGACCCTTTATGTCCACTAATCTTCCGGAAAAAAATCCCGGAGTTTAGTCTACAACGGACAGGTATCGTCAAGTTTGGTTGTAGAGCCAGTTTTATACATTTTTGGACAATATGATAAATAAATTCAACACTAAAATATATTAGGATTTTAACGGATATGTAACAACGAATGACTCTAACAATTCATTGCTGATAAACCACTGCTTTTTGGAAGAATGCACTGGTTTCCTAGGGAGCGATCCGTTGTCTGACAAGACGGCAGGATTTCAAAATATATGATTATGGTTTTTGTTACCATGGTAACAATATTGACAATGTTCTAAACTGACGTTCTCACCGCTGCTGGTGCTGTTTATAGAAGCGCACTATCCGTCGGAAAACATACCATTAACGTTCACAATTTTCGCCATTGGGTGGTCTCCGAAACTCCTACTCACACTCCTATAAAAAATCACATTGTGTACAACAAGTAAATATTTAATAATTGTTGAGATATAGAGATAAAGTTGGAAATTTTTGAGAAAAAGGGAGCAACCAAACTTAAAGACTGCGACTGCTGTCATATTAGGATTTATCACGATTTCCGATAATTTTGATCAGGCAATTCCCCCTGTCTGATATCGTCAATGGCCAAATTGAGGTAACAACACTGTTATAAGATACTTTTTACTTCTCTATATCAATCAAGTCGACGAATTTTCGACTAAAATAGTTTGTTTCATGGTGAAGAAGTTACAAAATCTGTTTCATGGTAAAGAAAACAGGATGAAAGGATCATTCTCATTTTCGGAAACCTGATGAGAGGAAAAACGACAACTTTTTTTATAGAAAATCAAGGGTCCTTTTGTCTTTTGTGTCACTGCCAATAATTAGTTAAAGTGAGAAGCGTTATTTCCTTGGTGACCATATCAACGATCAAGAAAATAATAATATACTCTAACGTTGTGCTCCAACAAAGCCAATAGGCAATAAAGATGAGACATTAACAAAAATGGATATAGTCATATCCTGGCGCCAAATACATGACTGCAGTCGCAGTATTTAAATTTGGTTGCTCTCTTCTTCTCAATAATTTCCAACTTTTATCTCTATATTTCATTAATTATCATTATTAAATATCTACTTGTACCTATACATGAGATTTTTCTACATGGTATTTAACATGTCGAGAATTGTCATGATTAGGAGTTTCGGAGACTTAAACATTACCACCTAATGGCGAACTGTGTTAACGTAAAGTGATCGCACTAAGCCAGTCTTCGAAAAAACAGTAGAAGACGGTCGTAAGCCAGTAGTGATTTGTTCCATTTAAAAATCGAACATCAGTAATGAATTGTCAGAGTCATTAGTTGTTACATATTTGTCTATTTAACAGCTCTGGCTCTATGCTCGTTTGGTTTAAATGCAGCCTTAGTGGATTTTTTTTTCTAAATTTTTCTCATTCCGAAGATGTGCGATCGCTGGTCCCCGCTCACACCAGTTCATTATTGTATTAAAAATATACCGTAGGATTTATAAAGGTTAAACCAAATGGGTCTACCTGGGCCTTTTTCGGTGTCAGAGGGATCTGCGGAGCCGGGAAATTATTATTTTTATTTCGGACGTTGGCAATGAGGCTTTAAAGAGCCGGAGCGGATAAGCGAGCTGCCCTCCTACCCTTCTAGGGATGCAGGGTGTACGGATAACGTTTGCTCATGACAGTTCTGCTGTTGTTCTGAAGGTGGTTTATTCAATTATTATTGTTTATTCGTAAACAATGTCGACGCTTTTTAGGAAAATATCGTGCGAGGAACATTATAAAACTCAAGAAAACTTAAAGTACCTAGGTAACCTTCTTGGTGCTTTTTATTTTTTTACTCTTGCATGAAATATTTGAAACCTAAATCACTCAATAATGAGTGGAAGGCTAATAAAACATATTTGAAAATTGTCATTTTTTTTAATGCATATGGTAAAGACCTGGCTATTACAAATTCAATGGAAGGTCTCTTAGCCAATTGGCTGCGTCTGAAGTGACCCCGTAGATTTCAGTTAGACCGCGCTGGAAACCGAAGATTGGACACTCAACTATGTGGCCCATAGTTTGGCGGTGACCAAACTCACATTCGGGGCTCGGAGAAAAACCCCATCGATGCATTAAATCTGCGCATCTTCCGTGGCCAGTTCTGATTCTATTAAGCGTGGTCCACTGTTTTCGGGGCAGGTCAAATCCAGGTACTCGCTCTTGAGGGTTTTCTATCAAGTGGCCATTTGTTACACTTGCTTCTCTCCAGAGGGAGCTCCAATCCTCATTGAGCGTTGAATGCTGCGGAGACGATGCCAACTCTCTCCACATCATGTTTCTTGATGGTAGTCTGAGTGGTGGTGGTGAAAAAACATCATCAAAATTGACATGAATTTGTTCGATCGCATGTATTATTCTGATCCATTATTGTGTTTAAGTAGTAATATCTGACTTAATATTGATTGATTAAATAGATTTACTCATTTATGAATTTTATTCTTTTTCTGGGCCTTTATTAATGTATTAATTTATGAATTCTGATTCTTTTCTGCACTTTTATTCATTTATAAATTTGATTCTTCTTTGTACTTTTATCAACGTGTTCATTTATGTATTCTTAGATTCTTTTCTTGATCTTTTTTTTTTAGTTTATTGATGATTTATTCATTTTTGTATAAGATTTTTACTTGAGGTTTATTAATTTATTCATTCATGAATTTGATTCTTCTCTGGACTTGTATTAATTTACTCATTTATGTTTTATATTCGCTTCGTGACTTTTAGTGATTTATCCATTTGTGTATATATTTTGCATTGCACTTAGGATTGTTTCTATTTATGAAAATAAAGAATCGTTGTACCTACGTGTCAATGGATAAGTCTCAAAACAGGCTTTGCCTAGTGAGATGTCCATTATCACTGCCATGATGAAATTGTAATCATCTATGTGTTTGATACTGTTTTTTTTTAATATTTATTAAAAATATATATTTTTACAATTCAATTTAATTCTAATTTTGAAACTAAACATGGCGTTGACAGAAACTGACAGTTGTTTCATAGGTTGTACAAGTGACAGAATGCGGATGCAAAATATATATGGCTAAAAACAGATGTAGGATATACAAGATGGAAAGGTTATATTAAAAAAAAAAGTAAACTCCATCGGGCATTTGTCATGGCGTGTCGTGGGCGAAACTTGGGAGTCCAACAATGCCATCGAAAATATCGTCATGCTCTGAGCACAAATCATCGTCTCTTCTCGTGCGCATTGTGCTTAAAACAATGAGGCTCCATGTTTTATGACGCTCCATGTATTTTCATAATATTTCATTTATAATAAAAAATGTTTAGCTGTATGTCTATCTGGATAATTTTCTTCTATATACAAACTAGCTGTTTCCCGTGGCTTCGCTCATACGGTTTCTCTTCCTAAATAATGCAGAATTATATTCGCATCAAAATTAATTATAATAAAAAAACATCTTGTCCCATTTCCAAGACTGTCTCAGAAGTAGACGAAGACCATTTATTGAAATTTCGATAAAACCAGTTTTAAACTTATTAGGAGTCACTTAAAATTCATCCCTTTTTCTATGTGCCCTTTTAGTAACATTTTGTAAAAATGACTAAACATGCTACTACTCATTTCTATAGGAGAATTCATAAATTGCCAAATCTAAAGTTCGTACCATGTCTAGTTTCCGAGCTATTCGTACCTTACCTTAAAACCTACCTGCTTTCCAAATTTCACTCCTCTTCGATTAGCCGTTTGGGCTGTGCGTTGATGAGTGAGTATGTCAGTCAGTCAGGCGCTTTCCTTTATATTAATAGATGACGGAGGTCGTTGAAGCCGCGCAAGGCGAAGGGATCATACTGCCTCCGTATACCCCAGAGTGGGGAATACTTCGGAAAGCTCCGCAGCCAATACAGAATTTCCGTGAGTTTCTCACTTAAGCTAGTGAGTGAAGTTCGAAACAGGGGTACTTTACACGTGCATAAGGTGTGAAAGCGAGTTATTTAGTAGCCAAGCAACTCGCTACTCGACCAAAAATCGTTCATACTGTACTCTAGGCAGTCTAGGCCAGGTTTTTTTTTTAAAAACGAACCGTCCCTAGCACAACGTAGACGTTCGTAAAAAGACACAGCTATCTATGTATTGATAAAATAGCTCGTTTGTGAAATGGCATTTTTGTTACAACTAATAATTAACTCGACTGAAATTGGCAGTTCATTCATACACTATTAGCAAGTGTGCGAGCGGCCATAGTCGCGTGGTGAGGGACGCGGTTACGAGGTCGGGTTTCGTCCGGAGGCCGTGGGTTCGATTCCAGGTGCCGACCATCTTCCCCTACACTACACATTACACAAGCTTTAAGTATATGTAACAACTAACGACTCTAACAATTCATTACTGATGTTCGATTTTTAAATGGAACAAACCACTACGGGCTTACGACCGTCTTCTACTGTTATTTCGAAGGCTGGCTTTAAGTAGCTTACTGCGAAAGAGCCAATAAGAGTATTTGTATTCACTTTGAGTGAGCACAGATACATTTAGTTTCAGTGATACAGGATTCACTGTTCTACGTTAAAAGACGACTCATGGTTTTGGTGGAGAACTTGGACGATTTCCACATTTTCTTTATCCTGATGAAAGATGATCTATTTATACCGATTCTCGAAAATTCAATTCATTCACGGTTGTACCATGTAGAAGAGTTAATTTTGTTTCAATTCTAAAGAGAGAGTTGGTGTGTGAAAGCTGCTAGTCAGATGATTCTGTCCGGGTAGGTACTCGGCAACCCGGGTAATACATAACCCATGCACGCCCTACGTCTTACCTTTGTTCCTCTTCTTATTTTGAAATTCAAATTTACATTCGTTTTTAAACACGCGATAAATTGGAAAACAAAGAAGGAGCGCGTGGCTCCGCTGGGAACCTTCTGATCGTGTAGGCTCTCCGAAACTACGCTCCTTCCCACCTACATACATACATTAAAACAACATAATACCTACCGTGACGAGACAAAAGAGCCCAGACAAATGAGCCTGTCGACATAAGTGCCGCTGTTTACTAAAAAATAAAATAATTTATATAGTCTCTGATACTACTTGAGTACTTGACCGACCTCGGTAGTCCAACGATATTTTTTTTTAATGAATCTGGATCATTCAAAGTGAACACAAATTACAATTTTTGACTCTTTCACAATATGCTAAATAAAGCTTGTGCCGTTAAAGAGGAACATGGTCTGTACTAGGGGTCGAACTCATGACCTCTAGTACGCAAACCGGCGTGATAACTATTAGGTAGATGATAAATTTTGATCAACGTGCCCTTGTCCACTATGTGGAGGGTTGAATTTGGTTGAAAGTGTTCTTCTCAGATTGATCGGACAGATTGACTGGAAAAAAAAATAAGAATGAAAAAATGAATAGGTATATTCCGTCGGCTATACCTACCAAGTGCTTTGTATTCAATCCCAATACTAACTCTATTTACACCCCACTTAGGGGCATCTTGCGAAATGTACAATATACAAAATTGATATTTATAGTAAGCTCTTTCATGCATATAATATATACTAATATTTTACTCCTAATTTAACTCCTCCTTATTTAACTCCTCCACGCTTCTTATTCCGGGTCCAGTCTCGAACATTTCGTAGCCAAGACATCTGCCTTCTCCCAGCCCCTCTGCTCCCCTCAATTTTCCCCTTCATAATTAGTTGTTTGTTTCAGTCTTCATAATCAGTGAAAAGATAATTAATTGTTAGAGAATATATTATATACACTACAAAGCATCAAATAAGGCCTGTGCATGGAGAATGATAGAATGACAACATAATTTAAAAAAATGTTGTGGCTCTTTTTGGCCTTTCTCATTTTTTTTATTTATAAATGATTGAATTTTCTTTCACCAGCCGGCATTAAAGTATTCACCTTTGCGCCAGTTAAAATAGGGGCTCTTTTGTCAGTGGCTCAAATTTTCGTGGTGCCAACACTAAGTAGTATTCCTACCATTTCTTTGAATACAAATACATATTAAAATGTATCCTCTTATGACTGTATAACAATGCTTTATTGCGTAAGTAGGTGATGAAGGGTTAACAATCCGTACATCGAAACATCGTTTTTTATAAGTTCTTTTCGACAGAGTGATTGCCACATTCGAATGTTATAACTTGTCTTACTCTAATTATTAGATATGGATATGACATATAAGATCATATTGTTTCTTCGAAAATATATTTTAATAACTGCAATTTTAATCGTTAAAATGCATGGATATGTACGCGTAATAGTTTGTATAATAAACTAGCTTTCCCGACAGACGTTGTCCTGTGGTTCTAGCCCGAAGTGGCCCGTTAATATGTACATAATGTGCACTGCGTCCCCATAAAATAATTAATTAATTCGATTGAGTTAAGCTAATAGAATAATAACATTAAAATATTTCTGTAACTTCCATATTTCATTCGTATTTAAAGCTCTGGCGGAAACAACGTGATAATAATCCGCTCGCGCACACACCCTACCTCGCCAATGAAGTAAGTGCTAATACGAATGTGCCCGATAATATTGTTGACTTTGTATGAAAATTTTACGGTGGAGTACCTAAGTGAGATGGGCTACTGTACTACAATCACGTATGCGAGAATGAGAGGGAACTACCCGCGATGGCGTGTGTGCGTCGTTGGTTACCGCTCAATACTAACTTGAACATTGTAATTTACAACATTTCTAAACCATTTTTTTTTCAACTTTTTATTAGTTATTCTGTTATCCGGAGCGGAGACGTATCCAATAAATCAAACATCAGAAGAATCTGTCGAGCCGATCTCGAGTTATAAGTGTTCGCACTAACCCGACTTTAATTTATTTTAGAGATTACTGAAACAGATTTGGGACTATTTTTGTAAAACTAATCAAATTTAATGGTGCTTTTCCTCGAAAACGATCTCAATTTACATTGATTACGTAATTTAAATTTATTATCATTCAATGTAAGTAGACAAGTTTTATATTAATTGGACATATTTTTTTTTTTTATTAAAAAATATATACAAGTACAAAACATATAGGTACATTAACAAATATATCAAATGAAAAAGTCAATTTTATATGCCCCATTTGAAGTTAGAAACTTGTGTAATAGGCAAAATATTATATGGTATGGACACATAGAACGACGACCGCAGGAGCATATGGTCCAACAGGCGATAAGCTTGAATGTTCCACGTTCTGTGACTAGAGGGAGACCTAAAAATTCCTGGGTGACGCAAAGATGAGACCTAAAAATTCCTGGGTGATGCAAAGATGTCGGATGTGAGAAGGGGTGCAGCAGAGGAGACTTTACAGCCTGAGGACGGGGAGAGCTGACACAATTCGAAGAAAGCTATCGATGACGCTACCTCGCCGTCCCTACAGCTGATGTTCCGGAATCGTATAGGAATGAATAAGAAGGTATTACTCCTGCTTGTGTACCGCAATTGGGAATATTGTAATGTTACAGAGGCTTTGGGGAAGTGAATACCTTTTGAGCGAACGCTATTGTTATAAATTATAAGACCTAATAGACACAACATGTGCGGTTTCATTCGGTTCCGTTTCATTTTCGGTCGTTGACGACAAAACATCAAACTTTAATAATAATAATAATAAACTTTATTACAAACAAATATGGCACATGAAAAACAATACAATCAAAGTCATTTAAGATAAATAAACACATTCAAGTGCATTCTTGGACACCCTCACTAGGCATAGCCTGTGTCGAGTAGTGTCCATAGAAACAGCCTTCTTCTTGAAAACCACAAAGGGAAAACGATACAATACACACTCAAGTAAAGGAACATCGTAACAGATTAAAAAGAAAGATAAATAAAAATATTTAACAGTGAAAAGAGTAAAATCATATTGCATCTATAATGTACCTAATCGAAAAGAAAAACAGAATTTAATATATCCGAAGTCATAAAATACGGTTCTTTTATCGGAGTCGCTATTCCTACCCCTTGGTTTCCCGCGCTTTTTCAAATTAAAAATTTTCCCGCCATAAAAGTGGTTATTCCTACCCATTTTCTGCGACTTCTATGGTTGACAAAGTAAATAAGCGTGTGTCATTTGTTATATACTACTCAAAAGTGGTTTATATACTGTCATTTGACGTCTGTGAAGTTTTGATCGATATTTTTTGACATATTTAAGTGCAAACTTTACTTTTTTGAATTAATTACCCACTATTTTTATTTCAATTAATTCCCTTACATATTTTAATGATATTTTCTACAAATTAAGTGTTTTTAAGTCGTTTATAGGTTAAATTTCTGAATATCTTGGATATTTTATTCTGTGTAAGTACTATAGAAGTGTGTCACGATTATTTTAAGTGTAATTTAATAATGTGTTGTTATGTAGTATTTCTGATGAACCTTGTATTAAATAAAACCATTGATTTATAGAATAAAATAGATTAATTACATATTATACTTCGTTTTTGTTATTTTTTCTTTGATTCATGCAGATACTTCCTTTGTCCAAAACATTTCATCTTGTCCTTCAATACAGCCCCCTTTTATCATAGTAATTCAAGAGGCACTTAAATAAATTTCACCTGGGACATGCATAATAATCTGTTTATCTTATCTAACACAATAACATGCTTTATGGTGAAAATTCTCTTATGTCGACAAATCCGCAGTTGAAGGTTATTTTAACTATCTTTTAGAGGTCGTCTGACTCATTAATGTCCAGCTCTTATTGTTAACATTGGAAGCTGAACTTTGAAGAAAAATAGACTTATAACAGGTATAAAGAAGGATTTTTTGTACCAATTCTCATACATCGGAAACCTAAGGTGTTACAGATCTTTTAACCAATTCAAGAAATTTGTTTCGGAAAGAGACTGATTGATAAGGTGAGGAATGATAGTGTTAGAAAGGAATGTGGAGTGGATGTTAGTGTAGTGACTAGAATGAAAGTGAATAAATTAAGGTGGTTTGGGCATGTAGAGAGAATGAACGAAGATAGAATGACTAAAAGGATATATAAATCTGAAAGAATGGGTGCACGCAGACGAGGCCGACCTCGAATGACATGGTCCGATCTTATCGGTGCTGTCTTAGAGGAGGGCCAAGTCAGGAGTAAAAGGAATAGAAGAGCATGTATGCGGAATGTTATGCGTTTGGAGGAAGCGAAAGAGGTTTGTTTGGATAGGAAAGAGTGGAAATCCGTACTCTGCCTACCCCCATCGGTAAACGGCGTGATGGGTAAAAAAAAAATTGTTTTTGAGAATTTAAACTTGGGAAGTTTTAAAATTAAATATACAGACTACCTGTTATATATGCAAAAAAGGATGAATATACCTATTATCTTTTATTAGACAAACTACTAAGAATTTGCAAAAGTCCTGTTCAGCTTGCATCAGTCTACTCCTGGACAGACGTCAGCCGATCTTGTGCAACCTGCATTCACTGACAACTCACAGTTCTTATGATGTCGTTCCTCTACCGAAGCTGTGGACGGCCAGGGATTCTAATTTTAGTCTTAGGGCGCCAGCACTGGTGGCGTATTGTCCTTTTTACATTATAATAATTAAATGTGTACCATTGTTCGCCTTTTCCTGTAATTCTATATGGTGTGTATTTGCTTATTAATGAAGGTAGTTGTGCAGGAACAAATAACAACATTTGAAATAACAATATTATCAATTTTTTTAATCAAAATAATAGTAAAATAAATGACAAATTTATACAATACAACATTTTAAAAAATGATGACAAGTCTCTTCTTTTTTAGTGATCATGATGATGCTTGGTGACATTCTTCACTCTTGATTTTATATGCACAGGTAAACAGCTTTTGAAATTGGAAAAAGGCAGTATATAACACATAACAAAGTAGAATTTGATTATTAAATTCTTATTTTCATGCCTTAACCATCCATTGCTGGATGACGACCTCCCTCGCATATTATATGCAGACATTTCTGAATTAAACTTGATATATGCAAGGGATAGTTGGCAATACAACACCACTCTTGCCAAGCGGGTTGGCGAGGATGTCCTTCCACGTTGGCCCATGGTTCTACACTATCCGCTAGGTTTTATACCCGGCGTATAATATATTGCATGGTTTCCAGGAGAGACCAATGTCGAGGAGGTGTGGATAGGTACTTGAGATCAAATCGATCTCCGTGCAGAGCATGGCCACCAAATAATGGCAACTTGTGTTCCACACGAAGAGTCAATATGATCCCCCTTTCTCTCCCTATATTAAACTGTCGCAACAAATGGGAGGGGAAAAAAAATATAGGAAAAAAAAACCAATCCCAAAATATAAATAAAATCGGATGCAAAAACAATAACAGCATAGAAAAATTAAATAACAAATAGTACAGGAACAGATAAATATAATCAATAATCAAAAAAACCAATCCTAAACATATAAATAAAATCGGATGCAAAAACAATAACAGCATAGAAAAATTAAATAACAAACAGTACAAGAACAGATAAAAATAATCTTAATAAAAAAATATCTCTAAAACCAACATCTATTAAATAAAATATCCCTAAAACCAACATCTTTTAAAGTGTACACCCTCAGCGGAATTGTCCCGCCAAACATCAGGCAAAGTGGCAGCAAAGGTGAAGAGAAGAGATAACAGACCGAGACATAAGTATGCAGCCGTTAACCAATAAGTAAAAGATTATGGGCCGAAATTACAATATGTAGCTTATCCTGTAGCTTCATTGAGGAGGCTTAAAAGTTAAGTGGAGCTTACCACTCACACGAGAATATCAATCAAAATTCTACTGCGGCTTGGCTAAGCCGTATATATGGTTAAGTTGGTAGTACTACTTGTCTTTTATCGTGGTTTTATCTATGCATTACGCTCCACATCTGTCATGTTCACCGGGACGCGCGCCATTGTTTGTGTTGTTGTTTTGGTTTTATGGATGCTCGCTCTTGGATTCTGACTTGATATTTATGTGTTACGACCCTTGCTTCGATTATTTAACTTAATTAAGATACAGCTACGGAAAGTGAAAGATGTGTTCAATAATAAACATAACCATATATCATACATTCAACTAGGATAAAGCAAAACGATCTTGTAATTATTATCAAACAGAGCGAACAGTGTATATAAGTCAATGTGGTGGTCAAATAATCAAAGAAAGGGTCACGAATAAATCCAAACAGAATCGCTAGTGAAACAACCTAAGCAACAGCGAACAAATAAGCGTAATGAATCATAATTAATTAGTCATTTCATCTTCAAAAAGCGTAATTATTGCGCGGCTATATAATGACATTTTAAATGTCAGTTTGTCCGTATAGTGACTTGTGACGCCTCCTAGCGAGAAAAAAAATAACTGAGTTAAGCGAGCTTTACGCTGTTGAGGACACCCCAGGGTATCCCTTAACTTAACGAGTAGGATAAGCCCCAAATTCGTGCTAAGGAGACATTGTAATCTGCATAATTTTGTAAAGCGAAGCTTAATGTGCTCCTCACCGTTAAGGTGAACCTTAAGCCTGTATTGTAATTTTGGGCCTATGTAAAATATAACTGTACAATACATACAAACAAATAAATAAAAGATTAAGTATAAATTATAACTGTACAATTTAGTGAACATAAATAGAAATCAATAAAATCACAATATTATATCTTCAGGGTTACACCCATGACATAAAAACTCAGTTCCCGTAAATAAAATAGCTTTGTTTTTTACACAATATGTATGGAAGTTTTCCATACAGTTATTACACGTTAATAAGTCACCACAGCCACTAAACAATGTGCGCCTGCAAAGGCAATGCATTCGTTCAAATTTATGAATAACTGGGCAATTGTAGTTATATCTGGGAGTACTTGGAAATTCCTGTAAATCTAAATTGTTCTTAAAGGTGTTATATAAATGTTCTCTAAGCAGATTAGGAGTGAGAAATACTTCACTAGGATTCTTTCCGACACATAAAAGTTTAGCGTAAGCAATCGCATGAAGACCACAGTCAAATGAATTTACTTGTCGACTCACATCATGAACGTTGACTATGATGTTGTTAACATTCTGTAACGTGGAGTGTTACTTTATTAAGAGGGCTCGACCCTCCCTTGCTCTCTCTTAAGCAAGGAAGCTCTGCCTCTCTTTTTAGCATCAAAAACGACAGGAACCGTTATCCATTACTCTCATACAATATTATGCCACGGACTTTGAGACTCTACAGGGGGTGAGCTGTAACGATCATGATTATGTCCTGAAAAGTGTTAGGTATTCTATAATTATAAATAACATGGGTTTCACATAAAAACTGAATTTATTCGTTCAATCAATAAGCATTGTAAACTACATGAATTCAAATAACTAAAATTAATTAAGTCTTTACAAAATCTTCCTGCAAATGGTTGCAGGTTATCTTATTATATGATTTCCAAAAATATAGTAAAATATTGTCAATGCTTCGACTTATTACATCTTTCTTTCCCTCAACTTCTTTTATAATCTTACATAAAGGCCATTTTTTAATTACTAAATTCTATAAGAATATTTCAACTACCGATTTGAATATGAGCATACCATGATCTATATTAAATAAAAAAAAAGTTAAGAAAAGATTACTCAGCTGTGTTTCATTCCTAAATTTGAGGGACACGACCTGATCCTCTGAACTTTCCTCCTCTCCAACTGGTTCCCAAGAATTCGCCTTGAAATCTTTTGGTTCACCCTTGAACTGACCTACCCACAGGTCAACTGTTCAAGGCGTATGGAGTACGTACGAAGATAATCCGTCTTTGATTATATATGTGAAGTTTACAACCCGGGAGCTTCTGTCTTCCCCATCCAAATACTTAGGCATACAAGACTCGACGGAGTTTTGAATATTCGCCGTAATTTGATGGTTCCTCACTTTCAACTAAATACTTTATCCACCTCTGCCATCCGAAAATTATTTATCCAGAAAAAAGGAATTATACCCTGTATTTTACCCCGAGACTAGAACCGCATATCTGAAAATTATCATTCAGATATACTTAATATTTAATCTTGACTTGTCTATTTTAATTTTGTCTACTAATGTTACAATTTGTAAATTTGAAATCAACTTTATCGAAAGAAAACGTACCTTATTTCGTTGCGGATTCCATCTTAGGTTTTGCACTAATATTAAATGATTTTTCAACTGAATAAACCTTACATTATCCTTCAATATGTATGGATTACATTTTATAGTTAAAGTTTTATTAATTACTTTCGTGTCTGAGACATGTCGAGCAATTCACTCACACACCGTGCGTCGCACCACCTAACTTTCTACGTGCCGGCCAAATCCTGTTCGATGATTTTTTTCGTTACCGACGTGACGAAGCAAGCGATATATCTATCTCACTCGCACCCTTGCGGTCGTCATTATATACTCGCTCTAACTAATGTTCCTACTATAGAATATCTCGCTACAATACCCCTCTTCCCAATTAAATTTTTGTGTATTTGAGTATACACAAAATATTTCCCTCTAACCGTCTCCCTCCGAATAGCCGAATCGACTACTTTTCCCTCGCTTCCATTTTTCATCTCCATAAAAGAAAAGCAAGAAAGTTAAACGAACTTATTGTCTCATGGTACGCTCAATAAACAAATACACCTAACTTATTATCTAGAAAATTTTATATTTAAAACAAGAAATTACTCATAACCAACACACCCTAATAGCGGACCATCTTTTACTATGAATTTCAAAATAAAAAACATTAATTTTCCTTTGAAAATTTAACAAAGGTTTTGTAAGAAAAATTCAATAATAATAACATGATACAGTATATATCTAAATTTCAATTTCGAGATTGACTTTGGGTGTCCTTTCGACTAACTCAACAGCTCAAATTTACACGTACGTTCTCATTCGTACATTTTAGTTTCATTATAATGAAACGTAACCCAGGCGCCACCATAGAATTTTTGTTTGCTTAGAATATAATAAACTTAAGTATGCGAGAAATAACAAAAGCCTTGTGTTCTATGGAAAAAACAACTTCCTTCGCATACCTGAGGCATTTTTCTTAACTTTTACCTCTTAATTGCCTCGGTCACCCAAAATCGCTCTCTATACTCAGTTAGAGTATTCCTTGGTTACTCTTTAAATTATAACTTAACTACTATATTACACTTGTCTTATCATTATGACCTTATCCTAGTGTACTGAGTATTTACATGGCACGTTAAGTCTATAGACTTAAGTGGCGACAGATCATCAAGAGTCAAAAAATATTTTTTTTTCTATTTTTTTTTTTTACATGAACAGTGATAGTTATAACTCGCACCTACATGAGACGAGGTATAACCCATGGCTCATTCATTTAATAGATACAAAAGCATTGACTCTGAAATCTCTAAATTTAAAATTTTTAATTTACACAAATAGCTTTAAATTATACATATGTTCCTTTTTTAAACTAATAAATTTTTAATACTATGACTTTATATCTTCACCACTCATACTGTATTCCGTCGGCCACAGTATGTGCGAAACCTTCAGGTGCAAATTTTACACCGATTTTTCTCTTATCATAAGTAGACTCACCCTCTCTCCACTTTTCGCTCTTACCTCTCGATTAATACTATCACAATATACTACGTAACACACGCCCGCTGCGCTGTGTATATTTTCATACCAGACATTTCGCTAGACAACCTTTACCTTTTACAAAGTCAGACACATTAGACAGCCTCAGCTTTGGATTCATACAAATTTTCCATATGTTCAACACTCTTCCTTCACTTTTATTTCCTCTTTCATTCTAATTCCACATTCATCCCCGGGCCACGCATTTTCTTCCATTACCTTATACATCTCTTCACATACCATCACGTTGAAACATAATTTCTCATTTGACTTATCCTCAACCTAGTCCGTACCAACCTAGCCTATCCCCTTGCTTTCTGGTGATGTCTAAGTAATAATCTATCTCGCCTCAACGAGACTGCGCTCAAAGTGTAACGCACGACTATTTCTTCTGTAACCTTCTTCACACAGCATGACCTGTCTCAAACCTACACAACAACTCGGCCTCATATCTTGCATTGACCCATGACGCCCGCTGCGTCATTACTTATCAATAATTGCCTCGCGGTCTAATCTTTCTCCATGCACCCCCTTGGGTTACATATATTCGAGAACTTACCGACCACTCACTTCTATTTCACCTATATAAATTCCAGTTCGCCATCCTAAGTCCACAGCTTATACCCTATAACTTATTCTACATTTTAGTTATACTAGAATATTTACTATACAATTTTATACATCTTAATAACTATTCTCTCTGTTGACGGTTACATTCTGTACCGACCGTCCTACCCCCCAAAGATTTTATAATTTTCTTTTTAACCGAAGGCAACACCCTCGCATTTCGCTTCACTGTGATACGTTCAGGTGTCTCTACAACTTCGTTTCGATATCGCATACCATTGCCCGACAATATTGATGCCATCTCCACATCGTCTTTAGGTACGCTTAGTTTAATTAAGGGATCTTTGTCCATTTTGGCTGATGTTTCACCAGAAAAGAAAATTATAAAATACTAAACTAAATCCATTTCCAAGCCTGAGTAAACCAAAGTAAATTTTAACCAAAACTGAAATAAAAAAGAAAATTCCTTCTTTTCCTCTACCTAATTATAAAATAAAATTTTCGTGTTCAAAAGCAGAATAAAAAAACTAAAGTAATTGCTAAAAAGGTTTAACAAATGATACTTAAGTGTATCATCAAAGTGGCTAACACTTATCTTTACCCTACGCATTTAGGTATTTATTTACATTAACTATCAATAACAAGGAAAGTTAATTTTTACCTTAATAAATATGTTTTACAAGGAAAAAATAATTCTCTTCAACTTAAATTACTACAAGGCACTTAACCAAAAAAATTGTAAACTCCTGCGCTCCCAATCTAAAACATTACAAGCTCGATAGACCTTGCTAAAGATTTCTCGCGCCTGCGTAATATTCTTTTCAATATAAAAAAAAAAAAACAAGTTTCTGACTCAGCACGAGCGATCTATTAAAATTACTTCTTGCACATTACAAGATGTAAACAAACCCGATACATAACCTCTTGACTACAAACTTGCAATCAATAAGAAACGAATTCATAAAAA
The DNA here is from genome assembly GCA_963576905.1 of Mystacides longicornis. Lineage (NCBI taxonomy): Eukaryota > Metazoa > Arthropoda > Insecta > Trichoptera > Leptoceridae > Mystacides > Mystacides longicornis. The sequence goes on from OY756438.1 coordinate 25,235,381, forward strand.
GGTCCGCTGTGTACTTATCTCGCTAAGGCCACGCGTACACGACAACCTATTCGTATTCGACGACTTCACTCTTTTAACTGAAGAGTCGCTGCTTCCTATTCAAAAATTTACCACTACCACCTCGCTATGTTTAACATACTCGGCTATGTCTATTCGATAGACCCCACTTCAAAACAACACAAAGGTAAAAATGGAGACACTCTTCAATTTATACCATACCTCATTCTAAAAAAATTTTATTCTATATAAAATCTAAATTTGCAAACGCTTCTTTCAGACCACTAGTTCTTTCTCACACACCTTTCTTATCACGAGCAGTAGAAGTAGAAAAAAAAAGGAGAGTCCACTAAACTTCAGTAACATATTCAGTATTGTTAATCAATTGTTAGAGAAAATAAAAAATTAATTCAAACATCAACTTGCGGTTTTGTTTTTCTTCTTGAAAGTGTAAAACAATATCTCCGTGTATACATATTTGGTCACTTTAAATTAGCGTTTAGAAATTTTTGTTCGCACATCTGTGTGGTCTCAGGAATTTAAACAGCATTCACAGTAAAAGAATTCCAGCCAAAACCTTAATGACTTCATCAATAACATGGATCTAGAACATAGTAATAATCGAGTACATTAGATTATATTCATTATAGATGTCTTAAATATTGGGTTTCATATAAACTTTCGTAAATTGGGTTTTTTTTTATTTTTCAAAAAAAATTGCGATCAGCATTTGATCCATCAAAAAAAATTATTTTCATGTATTAACACATTACTATTTTGTTGCCTCCATAACTTCTTTAAAAAAAATTATTCATACCCACACTTATAAAATTTCAGCAGAAAAATTCTCTACCCACTGTACAAGTGTACTTGTAAATTTCAGCAGAAAAATTTTTACCCACACTAATGTTTAAAAAATTTGTAACAAATTTTTGTTTCAAAAAAAAAAATTAAATGACCCAACTACTGTTTCTTTTACATACAAAAGTAAAACTGATTAAAAGACTTACAACTAGCTTAAAATTAAATGAGGATTTGGCCGTCACTTTTCGCACCAACACTTTCTAAGACATGTACAAGTCGCTACCCCAATGAATTAATAAAATTAGAACAAAAGGAAAAATTGGATAATTCGATTTTGTGTCGTTTCTGATGCCTCAAACGTTGGACGCCATTTTGTAACGTGGAGTGTTACTTTATTAAGAGGGCTCGACCCTCCCTTGCTCTCTCTTAAGCAAGGAAGCTCTGCCTCTCTTTTTAGCATCAAAAACGACAGGAACCGTTATCCATTACTCTCATACAATATTATGCCACGGACTTTGAGACTCTACAGGGGGTGAGCTGTAACGATCATGATTATGTCCTGAAAAGTGTTAGGTATTCTATAATTATAAATAACATGGGTTTCACATAAAAACTGAATTTATTCGTTCAATCAATAAGCATTGTAAACTACATGAATTCAAATAACTAAAATTAATTAAGTCTTTACAAAATCTTCCTGCAAATGGTTGCAGGTTATCTTATTATATGATTTCCAAAAATATAGTAAAATATTGTCAATGCTTCGACTTATTACATCTTTCTTTCCCTCAACTTCTTTTATAATCTTACATAAAGGCCATTTTTTAATTACTAAATTCTATAAGAATATTTCAACTACCGATTTGAATATGAGCATACCATGATCTATATTAAATAAAAAAAAAGTTAAGAAAAGATTACTCAGCTGTGTTTCATTCCTAAATTTGAGGGACACGACCTGATCCTCTGAACTTTCCTCCTCTCCAACTGGTTCCCAAGAATTCGCCTTGAAATCTTTTGGTTCACCCTTGAACTGACCTACCCACAGGTCAACTGTTCAAGGCGTATGGAGTACGTACGAAGATAATCCGTCTTTGATTATATATGTGAAGTTTACAACCCGGGAGCTTCTGTCTTCCCCATCCAAATACTTAGGCATACAAGACTCGACGGAGTTTTGAATATTCGCCGTAATTTGATGGTTCCTCACTTTCAACTAAATACTTTATCCACCTCTGCCATCCGAAAATTATTTATCCAGAAAAAAGGAATTATACCCTGTATTTTACCCCGAGACTAGAACCGCATATCTGAAAATTATCATTCAGATATACTTAATATTTAATCTTGACTTGTCTATTTTAATTTTGTCTACTAATGTTACAATTTGTAAATTTGAAATCAACTTTATCGAAAGAAAACGTACCTTATTTCGTTGCGGATTCCATCTTAGGTTTTGCACTAATATTAAATGATTTTTCAACTGAATAAACCTTACACTATCCTTCAATATGTATGGATTACATTTTATAGTTAAAGTTTTATTAATTACTTTCGTGTCTGAGACATGTCGAGCAATTCACTCACACACCGTGCGTCGCACCACCTAACTTTCTACGTGCCGGCCAAATCCTGTTCGATGATTTTTTTCGTTACCGACGTGACGAAGCAAGCGATATATCTATCTCACTCGCACCCTTGCGGTCGTCATTATATACTCGCTCTAACTAATGTTCCTACTATAGAATATCTCGCTACAATTCTTATAATGTCTGCTTAAGCTAGACGCTATAGATACTATAATTTTGTTAACACTATCACAGCAATTGAGTGAATCATATTGATCTATTACCAAAATATCGTTCTCAATCCTCCCAGATATACAATTCCAATGCATATTATCTAAATTACAAATTTGTACAAACGGAAGAGAACTGACTTGAAACTTTGGAGGGTTACTGATTTGCAAAAGAGTATTTTGAAGACCCCCTACAAAACGATGTTGATTGCTCAACAGGGCTGATGCTGTATTAATAATGCCATCATCAACCCAACCGGAGGTCTTCAAAATATGTTGATGGGTATAATTCAAATGTATATTACATACAGACGCCCAATGTTCAGTGTCACTGTTTGATGTTTGAGAAAATGATGGAACAATTTGTTTTATGTCGCTGTTAATGACATTTTGAATAAGTTTTCTGTCAGATGGTTTTGGTAAAACGCGGGTTTTACCTATGGCTGTAAGCTTAGAACCTTTGGGTCTTCCCCTAATTCGAATGGGTGTTGGGAATTTGAGCATCTCATCGGTGTTTAATGAGGAAACTTCAACAGACATAGGTTGTTCCTCAATTTTCCTTTGACAGTTTTCTTTGTCTGTTCCATCATTTTTCAAAATTTCAACATTAGCTATCTTATTTACCGTGGATGATGTCCACTCAAGAACCAAGCTTTCTAAAAACTTCAATCTATTGTTGAAGAGCTCTTAATAATAATAATAATAAATAGGATGATTTATATAGCGCCGTTTTGTGACATTAAAGCCACCTCAAGGGCGCTAGCTAAAAATAAAAAGGACCAAATAATATTAAAGTTTACAATAAAAGGTACTAAGGCTAAATAAAAACTAAAAAACTATTGATAAATTAGAAGATACATAAGAAATCAAGGATAGCCTGGAAAAGAACGCGTAAAAAGATGAGTTTTTAAAAGTTTCTTGAACTCATTAATGTTCTCAGCATTCCTGATATGAGAAGGTAGCTCATTCCAAGCCTTGGGACCAGAGACGCTATATGCCCTATCGACATACTTGGGACGAAATCTAGTGTCGATTTCCTGAAGTTTTGTATGTGAGTCTGTGTGGGATCTTAATGAGCTTTGTCTGTCATTGGGTAATTGAGATATACAAAGGTCTGATATATATGAAGGAGACATATTGTGAATGGCTTTAAAAGTAGTTAGACATAGCTTGAATTGTATGCGCTCTGGACATTTTAGCCAGTGGAGATTATGCAGTGTTGGTGTAATGTGTGAGAAACGGTCGATGCGGAAAATGAGTCGCGCCGCTGCATTCATTATCGATTGCACTCTATTGATTTGATACTTCGGTAGATTACTGAGAAGAGCATTGCAGTAGTCAACTCGTGATATTATCAGTGCGTTAACTAGGGTCTTAGCTGCATCCGCTGAGAGACATCTTCGAATTGGTCTAAGTTGTCTCAGAAAATAGAAGCACTGACTTACTATTGAAGAGATATGTCTATCCATGGACAGGGCATTATCCAGGTAGATTCCAAGAAATTTCACATTTACGGAGGGAGTTATTTGAACATCTTGGATAAGTATGGGTTCCTTCGATATGAGATTTTGTCTACGCGGTGATGCTACCCAAAGAAATTCGGTTTTAGCGGGGTTAATTTTCAGCTTATTTCTGCTCATCCATAGTGATATTTTCGCTATGCATGAGGAAATTTTTGTCTCAAAGTCATTCTTATGTTCTGGTTGACATGATTGGTAGACAATGCGATCATCCGCATAGGCATGAGTGTTAAATCCGAGGTTGTGAATCAAATTTTCTAACTGATTAGTATAAAGATTGAAGAGTAGTGGTCCCAGCACAGATCCCTGTGGAACTCCATACTGACAAACATTTTCAGTAGTTGTTTTACCATTAAATGTTACTTTATACTTACGACCAGTCAGATAAGAAGTGACCCAGTTAGCGCATTTATCCAGTACCCCGAATTCTGATTGAAGCTTGTTTATAAGTATAGAGTGGTCGACAGTATCAAATGCAGCGCTCATGTCAAGAAAAGAAATTAAAGTGAGCTTACCATTGTCAACCCCAGTGATAAGATCAGATAGGATCTTCTCCAGAAGTTTTCAAAGTTTCAGCTAGCTGCTTACATACCTTTTCAATTCTAAGATATTTTTTAGTTTCAATAGTAAGAGGAGGAATGCAAACATGTTTGGGCTTTTCTGGAATGGTCAACTTGGCAGATTCTATTGTTTTTATATAAAATGATTTCCTCCATCTCTGAATAATCAAGGAACTGTGAAATCTTGGAATTTTCAAAAAACATCTAAGCGAAAAAATGTGCCAACAAGGTAAATTTCTCATATTAAAAAAACTACATGAGCAACTATCGGAAGAAGTCAAAATTGAATATTTGCTGTTACTTACAAAATAAGATTCTACGTTAATTGGATTTTGTTCAAATCTTGTTAGCTCAAAATTAGAAAAATAAATAGTGATTTGTTTAATGACTAAGGTAGCGGCAGCTTCAGTGGCACAGCTGTACACATCCTCGATAACTTCTGGAGAGACAACAGAATGAAGATTTTTCACATGAAATTCCTGGTTAAAAATGGCTAATTTAAATTTATCAAACATGTCCAACAAATACGAATTTAAATTTAAATAAAATTTATCCAATGATGAATATCTGGAAATGTACTGCTTTAGTTTTTGGTTAAAAGATTCTACTCTATTATTAGTGGTGTCACCTAAATTAAAAACATCGGCTCTATGACACCGTGCCCATGACTCCTTACAACCGTACCAATTTTTATTAAAATCTGCAAAAATGGAATAATTAAAAAACTCTTTTTCAAATTGATTGTAAGATATCTGAAATTCTGTTTGAGAAAATGAATAAGCCATTTTTTCCAAGAGAGTTCTAGCACTATGATGCATGGATTTTGGAATGTTTGATAATTGAACTAAACGTTTAAAAGATTTCAAAACATGATAAAGACAGAGTTCATGTTTTGCTTCGGGGAAGAATTTCTTAAGAACTCTAATTTCTGTCAAATCCTTATCTGTCATAAAAGACTTGACGTAGGCTGCAGATGGATTGTGCGCTACAAAGTAATTTAAAAATATTTCTAGAAGATGGCGTGTTTCTACGACTACAAGACAAAATGCAACAGGAACTGAATGGTTATTGCCATCAACAGCCATAATAACATAAAGAGACATCCTTTCTATATTTAAACAATAAGTTGCATCTATTAAAATGTGTTCTGGATAATTTTGAAAAATGATCTTCATCCACGGAAACTGGAAAAAAATTAGTTGCACTTCCCCATCTATAGAATATATTTCTAATGCCATGCCATTATACTATCCTTTTTTAATAATTGCAAAAACAATTGAGATGAACTAATATTGCTACTACTACTATTACTGAATGTCTCTTTTAGTTTAAAGTTTTGAATATCTCTACTGGAAATTTGGATCTCATGGTTTCTAAAATAATCCTTAATTTTAGAATTTTTGACACCATACTTTGAAAGAAGGTGTGCATCTCCTTTCATAGTGCTAAATCTCTCTCTTTTTATAATAAAATCGTTTGAGTTATCTGAACTCACACGAGGAATTAAAAAATTTAATTTATTGAAACCTCGATTTCTAGTATACATACAGAAAGTTTCCTTATTGATTTCATGAACAATTTTACCACACGAGTCTGTGTGGTCAATTTCAAACCTACAAATTACTAATTTCTTAAGGGACTTATTATAAATAACCTTTACCACCGCACAACAGCCCAGTTTGATAGTCCTCTGGTTGGGACGCACGCCTTGAGACTTGTTGGAATACTGTCCACCATGGACACAACCAAATTTAATTTGATAGTATCCAGCGTCAATAGGCATAGGTGTTGGGTTGGTTTTGTTGTGAGTGGCAGCTTTGGTGGATCTTTCTATTACATAAAGCGGATTATTAGTGCTAATAAGGAAACTTTCGTAAGCATTAGCAAATTCATTCCAATTGGAAAATTGCTGGCCAAGTTGCATGTTAGTGGTCATTTTTGATACTAAAACTTACTTACCTTACCTGTTATATTCCTATACCTTAAATTGTTATAGTTTGGGACCTTATTTCTGTTGCACCTAACAAGTAGACAAAAAATAAATAAAAATAATGTTAGGGTTCAAGAGTAAAGCAAAATATAAACATAATACATACACATGCAAAGCATTTGCATTATTGAACCTGAAATTTAATACAGGAGTAAAGAAAAGCCATCCAAAAGCAAAACGATGGCGAATGAAAGTGCATGCTGAACCCATCATCCTTCTATTCGTAAAAACAATATACCTACACCAAACACCGAAATAACTTCACCACCTATCTATAAATATAAATATAAATATAAATAACACTCTTCTATACATAGGTGTCAGTATAGCCGGCGGAACTTAATGCTTGAAACATTCTCTACCAGTCAACCGGTCCCGTCCAATCTGAGACAGGATTCCAACCCCGAGTAGAAATTTCAAGTGAAAAAACACTTTTGAAAATTTCTGACCCGACCGGGAATCGAACCCGGGACCTCTTGATCAGAAGTCGGAGCCTTTGCCACTAGGCTACCGAGGTCGGCATCTATCTATCTCACCACAAGACCTCTGAGGATAGAACACCAAACTTGCCAAACTTGAACCTCTCTCGCTTCCATAAACTTAAGCATGCTCTTCTGTTTCCTCTGCTTTTGAGAAGAAAAATAATGAAATAAATAAACTTACTTCGTCAATTGAAGCTGCCTGAAGAAGACAGGCAGAGCTGGACCCTAAAAAAAACAAAATACTTGATTACATCCATATAACCCCTCACGCCTAGTCCCCCAAAGGCATCAAAAGGAATAGCAATAGTGCTTGCGATTGGCAACAAATTTTATCACAATGCACAATGAATTTTTATATTTATTGATATAAAAATAATCACGAAAATCACAAAAACCCAAAATTGCGTCTGTTTGTTTTCCTGTAATTAACGTAATTAACGGTAAATCGGGTAAATTTTCTACGATTCTATGGTGATTGTGACAGGTCCGTTATGTAATGCTGTTATTTACCTATTTTGATCGTTTTATATAGTTTTTGTTTCATTTAGAAAGAGAAAAAAATAAAAAATAAAATTATTTTCCTTTGTTGTTTATGGTAAAATGATAAAAAAAATTCAAAAATTTGACAGTAATGACGGTTGAAGTGTGGAAATAACCACGGCCTTCTTTTATTCGGTTCGCTTTCGAATTTGTGTACAGTATCCAAATTAATCCGAAAGAAACGTTCTCATTTGTCGGCAGAGACCGAAAACGACACCGGACCGAACGGAGCCAGATATTATTGTATGTGATATAACTATATTATTCAAACAAAGGATTACGCGTCACCACGGTAGGATGGTACATGGATATATTCGCCCGTTTTTTTTTTACGAATTGCACAATGAAAGTAAACAATGACGAGTTAATGGGAGATTAAATTTTTATGATAACTCATTTGGATAAATTTACTGTGGAGGTCTTTTGTATTTCGATTTGAGACCTAAATAATTCATGAAAGTAAGTGCCTACCTGAAGTTTTTATATATAAGTACAAAATATAATATGTTGAGAATTTATTGTAAAAATACTCCTCAACTCAAATTTTCTGCGTTAGTACTCTTTTCTATCACCGGTTGTTTGTTGTGTGTATCCGCCTCTATCATAGTAGAACCGTTCATTGAAACAACTATTCAATGAACGATTGCAAATATTTTGTCATCAATAACAGAAAAAGAACCGAAATGAAGTCGATCCGAATGGAATTACAAACTATTGCATATTGTGATGAATTAAAATTGATGCAAAAGAACGGTTTCAAATTTATTTGACGGTGGCGATCGAAAAAGAAGTGAACCGAATTCAACCGCATAATATCATAGTGTGAAATATTCGCTCAACATTCGCGCAAGAGCGAACTCTGGAATCCGTTTGGCTGTTGTCAAATTACCGAGGGAACCCTCCAAAATGGTGAGGACGGGGGTTGGGGGCCTATCTACATAAAAATTGCCTTTTCCCATTTATTTCTTTAATAAAGGCTGTTGATTGTAGCCAATGTAATATTTTGACCGAATTAAATATTGCAATTTATATGCGAGGTGCGATCTTAAAAAAAAAATGATGTCTGGCGTTCATGGCGTTTCATTGTAGCAATGAAATAAATTTTGTCAACTTTTAATAAGTTTTAAAAAGGTGACCTAAGCCAATGAACTGTTGACAACTGAACCTTAGCCAATGAAATGAAATCAAACACTATAGATTCCTATCTGAAATTTTTTTTGGGTATTTAAATATTAATTTTAGGATTCTACAGATTTCAAGAGCTGCTTCAAGCTGGGCTAGTGTGATCACTTTAACGTTGACAATTTTTTACCTTTTGCTTTTGATTCTATGCACATGGCAGGATTTGAAATCTTTTCTTTCCGCGCTGAAATCGGCTATGCTTAAATCCCTTTCATATTGAGTCGTTACGTGTTCAATACCGACTTCGATAGCCTAGTGTAGGTATTGGTTCTATATTCTGATCAAGAGGTCAAACCTCTGTATAGAAAAGTGTTAATTTTTTACCCATCATGCTGTAAGGGGTAGGCAGAGAGAACGGGCCTCCACTCTTTTCTATCCAAGCATACTTCTTTCGCTTCTTCCACCGGCACAACATTTCTCATACCTACCCCTCTCCAATTTATTTTACTTCTCACCTGGCCTTCCTTGAGGACGGAATCGATGTGTTCGATCCACGTCATTCTCGGTTGGCCAATTTAACATTAGCAGTTTCTTTTATAGTCAAAATCTTGAGAAGTCTGATTGGAATTATTAGCTATGTCTCGTGTTTTAAGACTTTTCTCGGGGAATAAGAAGAAAATTCGCTTTTGCCACAAAATCATGACAACCTTGAAGGAATCAAACCACATATTTAGAAATACGCGTATTTTTTTTTACGTCTATTGTATTTATTTGTTCGTTTAATATTCCACATTCAAAGTCCCATTTGTGGGTAGTTCTGAGAAAGTTTTCTATCCTTCCTTTCTTATTCGGCAATCTTCCAAGTTTGCGTGATCGCTAATAAAACACGATGCCATCATTAGCTGTCTCGTACCGCGCACAGTTTTCTACATTCTAAGCCATAAACAGTATGGAAAGCTAGCAGAGACGAGTGAGAAATATAAGTAAACCCTTGGAAATTGACCAGAGATGAATGAGAATATGGGCAATAAATTCTTGTAAATTGACTATTGATGAATGAGAATGATCAATAAACCCTTGGAAATTGACTAGAGATGAATGAGAATGGTCAATAAACTCTTGAATACTGACCAGAGATAGGAAAAAACCACCAAAAAATCCAGGATATAAATGTTAAAGCATTTTCAGACATACTTTGATTCCAATGCTGAAATTAACCCCAAAAACATTTCAATATAGAAAATCAAATCGAAGGTAAAGTTCCTTTGATTTGTAACGAAAAACACTATGCTGGAAATACCGAAAAATTCAAAATTAAAGACAAATCGAAAGTTCTGAAATTTGAATCTGAAGTAGATCCCGTGGAAGGTTCTTGAGGGATCATGTGGAAAGGATGAGCGATGCCAGGCTAGTAGGAAATCATAATGCCCTATGTTCTTGGTATAATGGAGTTTTAAAACAGGGTTACATTGACAAAATAACTAACCGATCTCTTTCGTCCTCTCAAATTATCTTGATCTTGACTGAAAATGATGAATATGCTCTTCTCCTTGATATCGGCTCAATATTGTCAAAAAGAAGTGTAAGACTTATCTAAAGCTTTGTTAGCACGAGGGCTTGAACGACTAGTCTTCAGAACATGGAATGAGATTCGGCAAATTTAATTACTAGGCAATCAATCCTTCAAAGTTGAAACTCGTAGATTTGAAGGTCTGATTTTGCACGCTGCTCAAGAAAGTTGGCACTAACTCCCGCGTCGTCACACATAGAAACCAAACTCGTGACTACCCTAAATGGTATGTAACAGTATCAACCTGTATGCTCCGTACAAGTCACTATAAAGTATAACGTTTGTCAATAATTGAATTTTGTTTTTGGATGTCGATAATGGATTCCCGTATCAGCCTTTATAATAATATTCTTCGTCTATCTATATAATCCATTTCATATTTTATTATGTAAAGACATTTTATTATGTTACATTGGGTGTAAACCGAAACATTCTATTATTTTCAAATGTATATTTTTGAAAGAATGATATCAAATATCTGCTTAGAAAAAAACGCTAAATAAAAATACTCATGTTGGGCTGACGGTTATCAATGATCAGTCTGGTGTGCATTTACACCAAACAATAACATATAGAGCCGAATCTAAAAACAGAACTTACATTCTTATATTGGGCACCATGGAAACAATAACAAGCAATAACTAATTAGTGGGCGATGACAGCTCTTTCTCATTGTTATTTCCTTGGTGGCCATATCAACGATCAAGAAAAATGCTTACTCCATTTTCTAGCTCTAGGATCGTTTGGTTTTAATGCACCCTTAATTTAAATGCGTTTAGGTATATCGAACCAGAATCTATTATAATTATTGAAGTTCCTTAATGCTCCATACACCAAACTGCCCACTAGATATTTGCACTTCCAGCATAAAGTGTGATGGAAGCGATCAAATTGTAGTATTCTGTTATAGATGCAATATGATTTTACTCTTTTCACTGTTAAATATTTTTATTTATCTTTCTCTTTATAATCTGTTACGATGTACTTTTACTTGATTATGTATTGTATCGTTTTCCCTTTGTGGCTTTTCAAGAAGAAGGCTGTTTCTATGAACACTACTCGACACAAGCTATGCTTAGTGAGGGTGTCCGAGACTGCACTTGAATGTGTTTATTTATCTTAAATGATTTTGATTTTGTTTTTGTTAGATTCTCCCACCATCTATATTCTATATTACGTGTATATTACATTATTATCTATGATATTAGAGAAGGAAACTTTTTCTTTATTCGGGTATTTAAACCGTATAACTTTTTTCAATTAGGGTACGTAACCATGTATGTACGAGTATATCGGCAAAGAACAAGGTGGATTCGAGAGATCTTCTAGAAGAGGCAAATCCACTGGATTCCTGGGGAGTGCTGCGTCGCATAAGCTACGCATAATGACACTAAACGTCAAGCTTCAATCTTTGAGCTTTCAATTTTTTACTGCCGGCAGTGAAAGAGAAAAGATATGACGGACCGCTCCGTATAAAATAAACAAAGTTATAGGAACCCAATGCAACTCCACAAGGCTGTAAAGCATCATAATAATATTTTTTTTTACCCATCACGCCGATTCCCGAAGAGGGTTGGCAGAAAGTACGGACTTCCAATCTAAACAAATCTCTTTCGCTTCTTCCAAACTCACTACGCCACTACGCTTACATCCACTCCACTATTCCTTTCTAAAATATCGAGATGATCTCATTGCTGGCTTCAGATGAATGTGTGCATCGTCATCATCCCCTTTGTACCCCAGTCAGAGGCATAGGGAGGCAACAAGAGCTCTCGATTGCGCTGGATGCTTCTGAATTGATTGCGTATGTATTAGGAGCACATAAAATATAATATAACAGCACCCCTTAGATGCGTGGACCCAGCTGTGCATAGTAATTACCTAGGCCAGGAGTATGTACATAGGTGTCTACCAAGGAGGTGTTCGCCTACCTATTATAATAGTACACAGTTAGCGATATGTAGGTGTTGTTATCCGTGTAGTGGTGTTGCTAATTATTACTACGTGACACGAATGGAAGTATTATTTCACCCTCTACGTGTTATGCGCTCCTGATACTAATTACACTCTTGATTAAATGTTATTAGCCTCTTACTACATACAAGGTAGATAAATAAATAACTTACTATATACCTAGTAGGCATACAAAAAGTTTTATGACCATAAAATTTTATGTCCAATTCTGTCGGGTATACTTACCACAATTTATTTTAATGCCCGAATTTTATCGTCAGGTGAAACTGGGATGTCCTCTGCGGGGTTGTCTCGATATCAATTTGATTCTGAACACAACTAACGGCAAAATTAAAAAATATATATATTAGGTATATATCGAGCGCAATGGAGAGCTCTTGTTGCCTCCCTATGCTCCTAAGTGGAGTTCAAAGGGAGATTTGATTGATTGATGATATAGTGTTAAGTTCAAACGCTATCAGATCACTGAATCGATACAAACTGAAAAAAAATTGAAAGAAATATTTTACACAGGGAAACAAAAAAAAAACCGTTTTCATAAATTCGACGAATGAGCAAATTAATGTTTGAAACGAAAATGTAAGGAAAATTCCAAAAAGCTCCAAAATTCAAGATAACAAGAGAAATAACTAAAAAAAATAATTCACTTGGCATACGAATACTGAAAAAACTTCCACAATACCTACAATAACACAAGCTTTTCAAAAGATATGTTATTGGAACACTGGAGATTGTATGTTTTTGTTTCACGATTTTCACATTGGGTTTCTGGGGAGCCCTTCATCGTCTGACAAGAAGGCGCTCCTTGAAAATTGCGACAATGTGTTTTGTCGCTACGGTAACAACATAGGTAATGTGACACATTCACCGCTTTTGATAATAGCAGTACCGTTAGCCTAAGAAAACATACCATAAGGCAACTTTTTTTTCGATATAAATTTTATGTGGACTATGCACGATATCCACAATTCTGTTACTGTAATCGAAGGTTTTTATTTTCCTACCCTATACGGGATTTGGTATAGTATGCACAGCTAGCCTCACTAGACCTTTGAGAAGAAATATTACTAGAGAAATAACGTGCTTCTATGCATGGTCCCAACAAGTACCACGTGACTGCTGTTAAACTCATACGAACTGTGACGTTTGTCGGGAGAGGTGTGTAACATTACGATTTTTAATTTTCAATATTTTAGCGTTAACACAGAGGAATTTTATAATTTAATCATACAATTAGTTGAAGGATTTGCCTATGGGTTTTGTTGTGTTGTCTAGTGCTTGTGGATGAAAGTAAAATTAATTATTATTGATAATTTATCTTCAGTCACGTGACTGTTGAATGAAGGAACCAATTTTCGATTTTGCGCATCCAAAAAAGTTCTCCAATTATTATACTTGTACTCAGTGCACTAGACTAAAACCTGTATGTATTAAATGTCAACCTGTTCTACCTTAATATGTAATGTTTTAATAAATAAATTATCCCATACGATGTTGGTAGGTACTTACAGTACTTAATTAAAATCTGCCAGCCATTCAGCGTGTTCCTCATAGATTGATTTAATACCGAGATTAGATCATGATATGAAATTATAGGGTCGGTCATGTATACAGAATTATGCAATGGTATGTTTTTTTTATATCCACAATTTTTTTCTCCATCATGTTTTCTTCAATATCTCTATGTTTCTATTATAAAACCATGGAATCCGTTATTTTGCTTTCGTTTCTGCGATTTGTTTTTTGGTCGTTTCAGAGTTCCTTCATCACTGGAGGTTTTTGCAGTAACATGGAGCGTTTCGTTTTAAAACTAAATTTTAAAATAAGTCAGTAAAATTTATATTTACCTAAACCTTGTAAAAGTGTTAATATTATTGAGTGTAAATAAAGCACGACCGTTTTTGAGAGTTTTAAGTTTCCACCTGATGATGAGAGGTCAGATACTCTCGAAACCTTTATGCTTTATTTGCACTCAATTATAACCACGTTTTTAATTATAAATTTAGCTCAGTTCAGATTTCCTTCGTTCAACCGTAATGCGTACGTTTTCCGCTCACAGATTAAATCAATCAATCGCTGAACCATATCACAGTCTTAATATTTTGTAATTTTAATGTGTTATTATGATTGTTTGGCATCAACCACCAAAAGGTGGTACAGTCAGAAAACAACAAATAAAGAAATTTTGGATGATCCATCATGAGACGTACTAATAATAATTTGATTCATCTCAAAGTGTCAAAATTTAAACTCATGATTTATAATCTATATAATATTTGTCTTGAACACTGACTGACTGACTGCCTGACTGACTGCCTGCCTGACTGACTGACTGACTGATGTCATTAACGCCGCTAGATGGCGCGCCACTCGCACCCTCAAACAAGTTTTGATCCAGCGGATCGGGGATGCTTCTGAGTAACCAATAGCGTTTTGCCGTTATGCGCACGCGCGTTGAACATACAGGTATACTAACTAATATTATTAAGTGTTGCCAACGTGGGCGATTTATCGGCATTTGGGCTACTCGGAACGAGAATTGGCGACGACAAAATGCCCTTTTTTTGGTGAACTTTCACCTCTCCGGCCAGGGGCGCCACGGGCGCCTTTAAAAAACTAGTTATAAAATAAAAGATGGGAATAAAATTGATAAATGTTACTATCAAGCCAATTAATTCGTCGACCCACATCACAAACCCCAATAGACTGTGATCGAACCAGTGAATCAGTCAACTGGAGATGATTTTAGAATTTCAGTGAAAAAATTCCTATCCAAACCCGAAGCCTAAGCCACCCATTATTTCTGAGCAGTGTATTGGCTAGGGCTGTGATTTACGAAATTACGACAACGCATTATTTCCGAAATGAACGAGTAAGTAGGTATACTAACATTATTGCAGACACTATTTTTGTGAATTAAACTTCCATTTTTGTTTTACATGACCCACCCCTTAAGTAACTAGTCGTTGGAACCGGTAATGGATTTATTTAAATCTGCAAATACATCACGGGAAACCCCTGGAGGCTGTGTTGATCATGTATTAAGATTGCACATATGCAGATTATGAACATGTAACTCTCTATCTCAACGCCGTTTTATGATATTACCCAATGGTTATGTAATATTATCAAGAACACAATATACGCAGTACGCACATAGGAACATTGTAAATCACGAATATATGAAACGAGTTCAAATTTCTTCTTCTTCTTTTCTAATCTGATCCCGTTCAATTCTGAACGAAGGCCTCGTCCGTCTATTTCCACGACGATCCCTCTTCTTCTTATTCGGTATTCGAGTCACTCATCTCTCTGGGGTTGTCCCTCACTTTATTTGTAAAAATAAATGAACATAACCAAGATAATAGGTGGTAAATAACGCAAACCTGTAACCGTTAATGATGTATGGATATGAAACGTGGACATGGTCAAGAATAGGAATGTAGGATAAAAATGCCTATTGCATTTTGTGGCCGCTACTGAGGATTATGTCGATAGATTCCGCGGGATGAAGAAAATAAAAAGTGAAAAAACCCGAGATCTCTCAAACAGCTGTTGTCGGTTCGATGCATATTACAGTGTAGCGAAATTACAGACACGTTACGAAATTAAAAATATACATACATTACACATACTTAATTATCTGGCAATTTCAAATGTGCACACACAGCATCGATACTTAAGTACATCATAGGCGGCATAAATTCTCGCGTTGTTCCCGCCTGAATTTATTATGTATTTTTGTTTCTGGGGGCGCAGTGCACATTACATATGCAGTAAGTATGATATGAACGGGCTGCCTCTGGTTAGGACCACAGGACAACGTCTGTCAGGAATGTTAGTAGGATTATTAAACAATAAATGACCCCTTTTCTATGCTTGCCTCCAATAGGTTTTGCTGTTTGTTATAACTCAGAATTGCTTTTTCAAACGGTGTCTTAGTACTAAACATCGCTTTTCTTTAAAAACTTTCGGCTTTTATTTTCGTTTGAAAAAATTATCCCTAACTCACAAAAAATGTCGAACTTTATAACTGTAAAAATTGAATGAATTCAAAGTGCCAAACGATGTTATCAACATTTTTATACTATTGTACCCTATTAAAATTCACATTGCATCATCGGATGACTGAGAGGGGTGGGTCGCGTATGATTTCGTGAGAAAAATTATTTGTGGACTGTATTGGGGGTTTGCTCACCATTCCACGCGAATGAGAATGTGTAGCATTCGTAATCGACATCAAAGTAAGGCGCACTTGATGGTTTTATTAAAAAATAAGGTAGGTTTTAATAAGTTTTTCGTTTGAAATATGGATTTTTGACCAAGCAGACATTGGAAAAGAAGAAAAATCTATTGAATTTGCGTTTTTATTTTGAAAAAATAATAATTTTAAACCTTCCAAGCGCAATTCCACGTGCTTCGTTGACTATCATTTTTCGTATTATTACCGTGTGACACAATTTTCACAGCGCGAGCTTTGCTTTCTATGAAACGCCGTAAATCCATTCCAGCCCCCAAAATACCATCCCAGTTATTCAACATCACCAGCAAACCGTTTCTTAAGAATTGTTTGCTAGAATGTCAAAGCAATATAGACTATGTTTAGTTGCTCGTACCTTTAAAACAAGGGTCATAGAAGGTGCTCGTATCTCAAAAGAAGGATATTAAAACCAAGATTGCTCGTATCTCAAAATACTCGTATAACGAAGTTTTACTGTACTTAATATATCTCAGTATGCACGTTATTACACGACCTGTTCATCTGGAGCTGATTCCCACTGCCTTATATTTTTCCGGGAACTTGTGACGCGCCTTTGGTTCCAGCCGCTAAAAACTTTTCTACTCGGCAGGACTAAAACTTTCGGGCCTTAAAATTAAACACAAAATGATTTATTGGCCTCCCTGCCACCCGCTCACACCAGCATGTTACAAATTATTCAAAGCTCTTTGCCACGATCGACCCTGGGACGGATGCCTCCTAACAAAAATATATCGAAATCGATTACACCGCTTGTTTGAGCCCAGAGCTGGATATTCTGTACTGTGACGGAGTATTGACTGTTTTGGGCTGTGTTCTGTGTTGGGAGTTGAGAGTTAATTTCCTATCTCACTCTCTCCTATCATAGGGTCCCATGCATCCAACCTTATCCCAGAAACAGCTGCATGGAAGAGGTGATTAGCAACACGTGCTGTAGCACTTAAAGAGAGATGAAAAGACTGGCTGAAGAAAGGTAGAAGTGAAAGGGAAGATTTCTACTTGGAACAGAGACCTGAAAGAAGAAATAGAGGTATAGAATTGAAAGGGAAGATTCCTGCTTGGAACAGAGACCTGAAAGAAGAAATAGAAATACTCGAAACCCACCCCCATTCATTATCACTCCATCCGTCCAAATGGAGCGACTGTACCTACTCCAAAAAATGACCGTGAGCGTTGAAAACCAAATGGATGATGTGGAGTGATAGAGAGAGTCTGATATCCATTAGTCCAAAATTCAATTGCTTCAAGCCATTCGTCCATCACTCGGATCGTTAATAGAGAAACTATAGTGAGCGTGGTCCAAGTCGTCACGTAATTTGATTAAAAACTTGGTCCAAATAATTAGTCTCATTGTGTCATAATCCCTCTACCAGAGTAAATATGTTTCTGTTTTGAATTTCATAAAAGCGAAATCTACATAATAATTCAGAAATGTTTGTGTGCTTTCTATCGTATATGTGAACATCACGCTCAAAATACAAATGCTACGTCAGATATGAATCTGCGCAGAGCGGTGCAATTTGCTTGAGAAGGTTCTTAAATACAATTTGCTGCATTAACTTTAATATATTTAGAGCTATTTAAAAAACTCTATTTTTTTAGGATCTTCATACAAATTTCTCAAAAAGACAGTAAGCCATCTTTTGGAAACAAAATTACTCATGTAAACGTTGAATGGAATCTTGGTATTACGGTATGAAAATGTAATAAAATAATCGTAGATTGATTTGTTATACATATAAATGTTATTCAAATCTTATTATACTCAATAAATAAAGATTCAATGAAAAAATTTGCAAAATGATTCCTCCATTTTGAAGTTTGACAGATAGCGCAAATCACCCTCTATGGGTGGAAAGCCTAATTAATTATCACACATTAGGGAATGTAGCTAAGATTCAAACCACAGAGCTCTCTCTCTCTCTCTCTCTCTCTCTCTCACTATGAAAACTTGCAAATTATGTCGGTAGGTTCGTATAATATTATGAGGTCGGTGAAACAAAAATTTTAAAAGTGTCATTCTTCTTTTCATGTGCTTATGTCAGTTATAGAGGTCTGTTAAGCAATGGGAAGCTAGACTAGAACCTGTTTAATTACCTACCGATCAAGCCTGACAATCGGAATCAAAAACGTAAAGCAAGACGGCTATAAGCTAATGCGTGTATAAACGTAGTTTTATTTATTGATCGTTTGGCAAGTCGTCGAATGTTTTTGTCACAGCGTTGAAGTCTGTACATCCAGCGCCGCCATCCATTCAAGAAATTCTGAGGACAGGCTGACGGTACCAGGGTAAGCGCGAATGGGGCATATGTGCAAGATGTGATGCACAGTCTGTCTCGGGTGTCCACAGTCACATCCTGGGTCATCCCTTATCCACAGCATGTCGCCACAGCAGCCATGTCCTGTCCAAAGCCTATTGACTGTGGTCCACTGACTGCGAGGTAGGTGGAAACCGGGCTGTTGACATATATGCTTTGTGACAGGTATGACAGAGTGTTCAGGTTATAAAGGTTCATGAACGTGGTATAAAGGTTCATAAACGTGAATTGAACATTATAATATACAGACAGTGAAATTGATACAAAAATAAGACAGTACATAAGCAAATACGAAACACACACCAGTTAAGTATATACATTTAAACTTATACACCAATGAAGTATACACATTAAATGTAAAAATACAAAGTATCTAAATTTTAAGTACTCGGCTCAGATACTGGGAAAGGGAAAAGGGGAAAAGAGGACAGGACAAATATTTTGGATGTTGTCCAATGGATGACACGTTTTTTAAACCTAAAAGTGTTTCTTCTGGCGATAATTCTTCAGCGGAATTTTGCGAAAGGCTTGACAGCTGAAAGATATATATCTCTCGGCAGAGATACTCAATGTCTGTAAAAATTTACAACCTCTTTTCGAAATAACTTCTGGTTTCACTCGCCCGCCACGAGCTTGCAAGATGCCCGGAGAAACCAGCTGAAAATCTGTACAATTTCAGCTTTTATTTTATTTTCAGAAATATTTAAAATATTTAATATTTAATATAGTAGTAAAGGGCATTGCAATTTGTGCAGTTTTTTATGGTTTGAAGCTTTGCTAAACCCATTTGCTTAATCCAAATTCATAGAATTATCAATAGATGACTCTGTAATACTGTCATATTATTATTGTTTACTTACATATAATAGAATTTGAATGCTCAGACGTTGATTGTACCTACCTAACTATAAAGAATAATTTTCGGGGGATACCTGTTATTGGGGAACTGGAGATTCTATGTTTTTGTTTCATGGTTTTTTTTTTCAGTGTTTTATTGGTATCTCTAATAAATAAATAACAGTTCGCGATGCTGTCAAATTGACAACACTTAGCCATCAGGTATATAACTTTCTTTGACTAAAGTACCTACTTATTCCATTAAGTACCTACGCTAATGGATGTGCAATACTTTTAACCAAGTAATCTATCCAATCTTGCTGTTTTTTTAAAACAGATAATTACGTTGTACATAACGTGTGTTTTATTCAGACACCTGTTATTGGAGCATTGAGGATTTCATGTGTTCATATTTTGTATGTCTGCTGAATGTTCTTTTGGTGTCTTTTTAAATGAATATTTAAAATAAGTAGGTATTTAACTTTAACCGCCATTTTAGTCCACAATTTGAATAATATGGGTACATAACCAAAAAAAATAAATTTATAATTTTAGAAACACTAACAGAACACTGATATAGACATAATATAACAAAAGAACACATAAAAATCACCAGTGTTCCAATAAGAGGTGTCCTCACGCGAATGATAAATTCAATAGAGTTTGTTTGAACTGAAATAGTCAAAGAGTGTGCCTATTGTGTTCACTATGAGTGAACCCAGATTCGTTTATTAAAAAAAAAAAGAAATTCTCTGTAGGAAAACAAATATACCTCGTCGGAACTGAAAAAAAAAACAATATTCAATTCATGTAAGTTTTTGATAGGATTGTAATTCAATCCAACTCAGATCTAGCGAATTCATGATGAACGATTTCTTTTGTTCAAAACGATAAGTATCTAATATTGCCGATTCTTCAGTCTACTTGGAAAAGATCGATTCCCGAAGTTTATATTAAGTTGCCAATCACCCGGCTTAGAGTAAATGGGGAGGAAAAATATATATGGAATAACATAAGTACGCAAGGTTTATATTCCACCCCTTTGTTTTTCAGACCCCGTATCGCAATAGAGTGACTGATACTACATCTTCTCGATTTCTTTATTTTCCCACGTGAAATTTAATTCGTTCAGGAATTGTTCTGGATACATTTTATGATTGCTCAGACGTCCCTTTTGATAATTGATATGTCGGGTTAAAAGCAGTCAGACATCTTGTTTTCTCTCTGAACACGAAATGGCGTCACGCGCGTCACTGTAATAATATATTATATGTTATTTTATGTTTTTTTTTTATAGTATTATGTTTCTATTTTTAAGCTTTATGACTTATTTCGTTTACACGACTGTTTTCAAACACTTGGCTACGGCTTTTGTTTTTTTAACCTTCGGATTCGATTCATCAGCATTGTTCCTTTCATCCATATTATGATTTTGCATCTTTATAATCAACTAGCTGACCCGCCCGTCGAACTTCGACCTAACCTATAAAAAAATATTTTGACTTATTCTTATTACATGAATTAAATACAGTTTATGACATAAAAAATGAATTAAATTTCACTTATAATTTTACCACATTATATTGTAATAATTATTGTTGACTAGCTTTCCCGACATACGTTGTCCTGTGGTCCTAACTATGAATATTGAATTCGAACTTGTATGGTGATTAATTAATTATCTTTTGACCAATGTAATTCCGACCGATGTATCTGCTTAAAACCATGTATTTTCCATCCGCATTCTGTCAATCGCATCAACTATCTAACAACTGACAGTTCCTGTCAAAATTTCAAAACTGTCATTCGGCATCCTTAACACAATATGTGCCAGCCAAATCCATCTTCTCTCCATAATGGTAGAAGTGATCGATCGAATACCATTGTAATGTTTAAAAAATCATTATGCAGCAGGAGACGAAATTCGGAATTTGAGGTGGTATTGGAAGGACGGCGGAAGTGAAGAAGACATTAACAGAACTACTCCTTAGACCAAGGGTCATATGAGTAAATAGCCCATTTGGAGGGAGATATTTGAATACCGCATACGACAGTTTTTAAGTTGGAAGTAACAGACAATCATTTGCATTTTTTTCTAGCTATAAAACTCGAATTATATTCGAATTTCAGCGTTATAAAATAAAAAAAATGGAATCTCCCCGACAGCTAGAAATAAATCGACTTCTTTTGTTAGAGGTTAGTCTCTACCAACCCCCTCCACTCCCCCCCTGGACGTGCCCCACAAAAGGGCGGCCCTGCATTAAGACCTCAAGTCCGTGGACTCTTTTATGTTCTACGTTACGTGCCGTCTTCCTTCAATTCCTCGCTTTCTGAGTTCTTTTCTAACCCACGTCTCCAGCGCCAAGAAACAACCCATTTCACTTATCATCCGCGACTCTTTTTTCTTTTCCGACCATGACGTGTTTCTCTGCCACATTTTTCTCTCCCCCCCCCCCCCCCCCGGCTTCCATTCAGCTCGTTTTGTACGTTTTATTCTCAGTGCATGTCTTCAGGTTTCTTTTTCTTTTCTGTTTTGTACGCCAAGAGTTGAGAGACTAAAAAACTATCAAAGATATGAGAATATAAAAAAAATGTTAACTTATATTTTTAACCATCACACAACCCAACTTTTGACATGCATTAGTACATTGTACATGTTAAAGCTCACATTTATTGAAACAATTGTTATCTTTATTTAACATTTTTTTATTTTATATTTTCACTACATAGTGAAATTCTGCAGGAGATTAAAATTAATGCATTAACAATCACGGTGTCATCTATTTAGGATCAAAATGTTTATGAGGAATTGGTAAAAAAATTAATCAATGTGAGATGGGATGTTTCTGCACATAATATATTGGTCTATTCTCGACATTTCCTCATAGTCAACTCATTTTGACCAAAACATGAACTTAGGATAGTTCTTCATTAAGGTAACGTAATACTGTGTTATCACTCATTCACTAAATCACTTTCACCACTAAACAACTTATTCTCTTTCAGTTACCTACCATCAACTAGCCTAAAGGAACAGACATTCTATCTTAATATTAATTCCCATTCCGTGTCTTTTCAACAACAGCATCGATGAATAGAGGTGGTTGGTAGACTAGTACTGTTTGGTGCGGACGTCGTGGTTCGATCCCAGGTGACGACCATCTTCCTCTTTCACGACACAAGCTTTCAGTAGCTTACTGTGAAAAAGTCAATGTATTTGTGTTCACTTTGAGTGAGCACAGATTCATTTTTATATAAAAAAATAGGAGAATAATATAAGGAGAAAAATTGGAAACTTTGTCTCCATTTTGTGTTCCGTTCCTTCGAAGCAGAGCTGAGGAATCTGGACATGGTCCTAAAAATTGGGCTTGATCGAACGCAATGGAGAGCTCTTGCTGTCTCCCTATGCCCCTAAAGTGGGGCGTAAAGGGAGTTTGGATGTGGATTTGGATCTTCATTCTACATGCTTTCTTCTGATATTTTTTTTTATTTTCAATGACCATTGAAGTTTCCTAAAAGACAGCTTCCCATCTTTCTCTGTTTTCTCCAAATCGTGTCATAATTTTGCAAGAAATAGAATTAGGTTAATGTGAAGAGTTTTTCTTTTCTGTTCTAATTAAAAAAAAAAAAACAACTTAATCCTAAACGACGCTGCTTACAGACGCCCATGTGCAGAAAAAAAGTTTCTCTGGTAAATACTCGGACGTACGTAGCTACCGAATATTTCACTAAGTATTGTACTACTTTTTTATCGATTCAATCAAATCTTCAACTCACATCTCTCATTTCTTCACCCATCAGCTCCGTCTTCCCTCGCCCATCCTCGCAGTCAGCAGACGTCCACATTTCAAAAGTTTTTCGAGCAAAAAAAAAATAGAAAAATGATACAAGTGCTGAGGGATGCTCTGGGTAATTTGGAGCAGTAACAAATTTTCGAGAATGAGGATACAGCGATTTTTACAGAAGAGGCTAGAAAACAGCGATTTTTTCTAATAGAGACTAGAAAACTTCTTAAGCAAACCTAAAGACACGCTTGAAATAAAAAAAAGTGACTTCTTCTTTCAGTGTCCTTTATAACTTAAGCTACACCTTGTATATTTTTAACATATTTTTTTCTATTTGTATTTTACTCATTACCTAATTTGAGTATAATTTTTACTCGCGTTTTTGCTTTTTATTTGTATCTCTGTCTTATAAAATAAAAAATACAGTATTTTCAGTTTTCCTGTATAAGTAACAGTTGACTTGGTTTCTCTAGATTCTCCAGACGTTCATGAAATTTTGTTCGATTTCAAAAACAAGTCAATTCTTCGTTGTTGGTGTGTTTTTTTTTTTGGCTATTTTGCGAAAATTGATGACCCCTCCACTCCACTTAACACACTTAACAATTCTCAAAAGTCTTACAGGGCGATCAAAAGTCAATAACACCATAATATTTTCTGAATGCTTTGATCCACATAGGAAATAAACAATAAAGACCTCAAATTCTGTTAAAGACACAAATATTTTTTTTTTCACTAATATGATGTTGGCAACCCCACCTATCATGTGAGGCGGGGAACCTAAGAAATAATGTAATGTTGCATTTACACGCTTGCCACGGCTTTGCAATCCACCACAAACACCAACGTGTAATGCTGCATGTACACGCTTGCCACGGCTTGGCAAACCACCACAAACACCAACGTGTAACAGGGTGTTTGGCTTGGCTTGTGTTAGTTTGCCAACGCTTGCAACAAGTGTCGGTTTTTCACAGATCAAAGGAATTCGCGGCAAATGTATTAATTATATATTGACCAACGTGTAAATGGCGTCCAAGCGTTTGTAAAGGCTTGGAGCTGGTGGTGGCTTGCCAAGCCATGGCAAGCGTGTAAATGTAGCATAATATTTATATGTATCATATTATTAAGTTTCTAATAAAACGTGTACTTGACTAGAAGCATCGCTGCGTTTTTACTGTATATTCTGTATACAATTTTCCAATAATAAACTACAACTCAGAAGGCTAATAGAGACGTGGCAATAATTAGAAGACTCTACGAAGCTGACATACGGGCTTTTGGTAATGACTAAAGAGTGTATTATGAATGATGAAGAAAAATAAGCTGAATATTCTAATTTCACTATCATTCCGAGTGACTATGTTAATGATGGCTACTCCACACCCTGTAAATTTCAATGGCGGAGAAATAATAAAAAAGAAAGAAACTAAGGTTTTCTTTTGTTCCACATTCTTTTTAGCTGTGAATAATACATTACATCCGCAACTCTCTCCACTCCTATGTACACTTTTACAAAGTTTTCTCATAATTATTAACTTTCTTTCTTTTTTTTATTTGAAGAGGGAATTTCTGTTACTTTCTGTATAAACAATTCCGAGACGCTGTCGGGTTTCAAATGCTTTTATTCCGGATGGGCTGCGGTAACGCAAACGGTTTTTCTTTCTTTAATTTCCAATTGTTACATTTTTTTTTGTTTAATGTATTTTTTTCGCCTTCGTACCTTGAAATTGTGATATTCGTAAAACTGTCGGCTCTTTAGTAGCCTCATAACTAGAGGTCGGCCAGTGCTCGAAATTCGACCATAACTAATTATTTAGATTATCAAGATTCCTTAGTCTAACACTGAGCGAGCGCTATTTCACATTTTTAAAAAAAAAAAAATGACATGGATAGGTACGTCGAATTTGAAATGTTGATATGCAGAAAGTTTTTTCTATTATTTTTATACACTAACAATATTATTATACCTATTCTCATTTCCAGCTCCACATTCTATTTCAATATACCACCTTCAAAAAGCTTTCTGCGCCCATTATGAGGCGCTTTTCATTTTACATTTTTTTTCTATGAAGTTGATGATCTTTATAAGTAGTCTGTGGAAGTGTGTGTGAGTATCAACTACATAACTTTACAGTACTGTTTGAAACGTTTTTTTTAATTGATGTATTTCTTTTTTTTTTTTTGCATAATTTTACAAAAATATTAGCATCCGCCACCTATAAATATACATATTAATTATAGGTAGGTAAGTGTACGAAATTTCATACTCCTCCGTCCGCGCAATTTTCGTAAAAATATTCACAAAGTTTTTCCTTCACGTATTAGGAAATATCTGGGTATTAAAGGAACAATAATATTTAAATGTAAATAAGTGGACGCTGAGTTTGTCAGATCTCGAACAGAAAGAATTAGGGACTTACAACTATCATTGGCCCAGGTTAAAGGATCTCTTTTATATCGAAAATTTGTTCTCTAAATGTTAGAATTTGTATATCCAAGATTTGAAAAATTGATTTTTTATCGAGATCTATTCTACATTAAAGATAGACTTCAACAAATCCTGTGGATCTTCTTACTAGATTAATTTTGGCTCTGCTAGCATATTAAAAGTGATTACATATTTATGTACCTATGTCATTCATGAATATCAAGATACATACGCTCCTATATAGTTTTCAAAAATTAAACATTTATGGCCCCACTCAGAGGCATGGGGAGGCAACAAGAGATCTCCACTGCTTTCATCCTTGATCAGCTCCAAAGACCTCCTACCACACTATTCAAATCTCTGCATCCATAATAATATATTGTGTTGCAGTTGAATCGGGGTGTATGATGAGGCTGTGAAGGGTTGTCGGTTTCACCATACGGGGCTCAAGTAAGGAGAAAAGAAAATTGGATTGGCTTATAAGTTTACATACTGAAGTGTTTTTTTTCCTTTTCACATTTGATTTGATTGAGTCTTTATAGAGAAGATGATGTGAATAAATGAAACTCGATATAAAAAATACAATAGTTATAATAAAAGATAAAGTTACATGAAAATTAGTAAAACTAATGAGACTAGAATTTTTATGTCGCAATGACACGAAGCGTGCAAATCGAATGACCCTCAGAATCTGCAGTTCCTCAGTGGTGTGTGGTGCGATCTTCGACAGATGGCGTAGATCCTGCTTGACATTTGGGTGATGAATGTTGTTGTCAACATTCCCGCTACACCGTCAAGTCCATCACCTCTACACAATAGCAGAATATGGTCTTTCGAAATGCGGTGGTTAAAATCTTTTCCGGAATATGTACCTCCCTAATTATTAGAAACCTATAGGTAGGCCACAGAGAGCGGCCGGAAATCGATGTCATAGAATGGTAAGAGCAGAGTTGCCAGGTTTTTTCCAAAAAAAATAGCGAACCAGTGTTCCCACTTGGTATCTGAAGAAATGAAAATTCCCCAAAAAAAGGTCATTCTTAAAATTTGCTACCCGGAAAGTTGAACATTTTTCTCTAAAAAAAAGGTAATTTTCGAAATTTGCTGTCTAGAAAGTTATAAATTCACTAAAAAATTTAAAAAAATCATTCCGAAAATTTGGTATCCAATATTATGGCAAAAATACCGAACACTCTATAGTTCGGTATATTTTTCATACCGAACACCGAACACGGTGCAAAAATACCGAACAGTTCGGTAAAATACCAAACACCTGGCAACCCTGGGTAGTGGGTAAGAGATAGAAAATCTTGGAAATCGGGAAGGGAGTCCAATACTAGACAAATAATTATTAATGGAACTGGTTGGTAGACTAACGGTTACGACACCGGCTTTCGTACTGTTTCGTGCGGAGGTCGTGGGTTCAATCCCAGGTGCCTACCATCTTCCTCTTCCAGCTTTAAATAGCTTGCCGTGAAGAAGTCAACGAGTATATTTGTGTATAATACGTGTTTCTTAGTTTATTTATAAGTAATTTATAAAACAATTTGGCGATGATGTTTAAAGACTTCTCGACGCAATGGCTCTGCTATATAGCTTCTCTATTCTGAATACTGCTTGTCTCCCAACTCCCCACTCCATACATTGTAACAAAGCACTGTTCAAGCGCTGCCATTGTGGGGCTTCTTTCTGGGTGGATGGCCGATTTGTGTAATCCGTAATTGAGTCCACATTATACGGTTGATGAATCACCTGTATGGAGTACGACATTTACTATTTAACTAGCGGATATGTGACGTGTGCCGCTACGCTAAAAATAAAGAAAATCCACGATTTTTGCGTGTGAATACAGAGCAAGGGATATTCATTATCATCTACCATGATGTACGAGTTTTTACGAATATGTAACAACTAATGACTCTAATAATTCATTACTGATGTTCGATTTTTAAATGGAACAAACCACTACGGGCTTACGACTGTATTCTACTGTTATTTCGAAGGCTGGAAGGTGTGGTGACTTTACGCTAACAACGTTCGCCATTAGGTGGTAATGTTTAAGTTTACAAAACTCCTAATCATGAGAATTCTCAACATGTTCAACACGTCGAAAAATACCATGTATGCAAGAAGTATTTTTATTATACCCATCACGCCGTTTCCCGAAGGGGATAGGCAGAGAGTACGGATTTCCATTTTGTCCCATCCAAACACACCTCTTTCGCTTCTTCCAAACGCATAACATTCCGCATACACGCTCTTCTATTCCTTTTGCTCCTGACTTGGCCCTCCTCTAAGACTGAACCGATAGATGCAACAAGTAGATATTAATAATTAATGAAATATGGAGATAAAAGTTGGAAATTATTGAGACCAAAAGAGCAAACAAATTCAAAGACTGCGACTGCTGTCATGTATTTGGCGCCTTTTTGTTAATGTCTCATCTTTATTGCCTATAGGCTTTGTTGGTGCACAACTTCGCATTCGAAAGATCTCCTTTTTCTTTTACTTTCTTTGAGATTTCGACTTGATTCTCACACCTTTCATTTCATGTATTTTCTTTGTCATTATAATAGTAGTTATTCATGTATAACCATCTTTCATCTTTGTTACAACGCTTACTTTCATACTGCATTCTTTCCTAATATTAAATTCCTTGCCATGTCCCTCAGTCTCTATCCAAATATGTTCTTAAGATTCTCAAAATAAAAATGGATTAAATTGTGTTCAATTCATATAGTTTTGGATAAAGTACCTATTATTTTCCTGTCGCGACAGATGAAGTCCTTCCGTCTTTTTTGAGCCCTTGTTTCTATTTATTATAATATGTCCAAACTTTTTATTTCAACTCTATGATTTCTGTAACATCCATCAGGGCCAATCAGGGGTATGTGAAGGCGTAACTTTATTTTTTAATAGATTAATTTAAAACATAATAATAATATAACACTTTGCTATACAAAGGTGCCAGTATAGCCGGCGGAACTTATTGTCTGAGGCAATTTTTATCAGTCAACCGGTCCCGTCCAATCTGAGACAGGCCAACCCCGGGTAGAAATTTCATGTGAAAAAACACGTTGAAAATCCCTGACCCGACCGGGATTCGAACCCGGGACCTCGCATCTGAAGGCCACGCCAGTACAACTAGGCTACCGAGGTCGGTGTATTCATAATATACGGTGAATAAGCCTTAAGCGATGAGATAAAATAAGTTACAGTGCTTTTACGTTCTGAAGGTATTCGTTACCCAGGCAATGGATACGCAGCACAACTGTTTTTCCGAGATAGTTTGCGGTTAATTATTATCACAATAGAACACGCCTTTACCGTTTAAAAGTTCACACAATTTTTTAATCATATTTTAAGTATTGAACATCCTGTGAATCATTTTCTGCCTTCAGAACGTATCCTCCTGTAGATAGCAGGCGTGCGAGTCGTCCTTTCTTCGAGCCTTTAATAATTGTTACTGTTTTAATTATCCAAGCCATTATCCCCCCTAGCACGGCTATCGCAACCTGGAAGCGGTTATGTGCCATTCCACTCTCACACCTGGAGTTAGCGAGTATCTGGAAGTGTTCTGAAGAGTTATTCGCGACAAACACGGAACGCATTCAACTTGAGTTAGTTGCCTACAGATGTTTATATCGGTTATACATACACTCTTTCATTAGGGGAAAAAACTGTAAAAGTTGCGAACTATATAAAGTTTTGTATGTTTTGTATTTTGTATACTTGAGCGACAGCGTTATTCAGATGATGAACATGCTAATTTGTATGTTTTGATACATAAGCAATAATTTACTAAAAATATTTTGGTAAATGCAAACACTAAGATTGATGATCTGACATAGTCGTAAATGCAACTATTAAATCAACTGGATTATTGAATCTATTGGATCTATTTAGATTCTCTCTGTGCGCCAGGTTTACTTGCTTAGACTACTCTCTTTCATGTCGAGCAAGCTTAAAGTCGTTCCATCTGTATCACGGGCGAGGAAAACTCGTAACATGAACAACATACCTGTGCCCTTACCCTGCTTAGCTTTCTTCAAGCGTTCTCATTTGTTTAGAGGTCCTAGATTGTGGAACGAGTTGTTTGGCGCGGGGAAGACATTTGGGGATACTAATTTTGACAGGAGAGTATTGTCGATGTACATGGTCCGCATCGGAATTTACGACTGTGAGGAAATAATTGAATTCTGAATACCGATTTGTGCTGGGGTGGGTAGCGGAATATTGGAGTTGGATGTGTGTGGCAAATATAGTGGTTGGTATTTTACCTTATAACTGGTACATATCACATAATAATTTGTTGAAGCATCTCATCACAGGCGAAAGCCCAGCGAGATGCTGAACTATGTTTTGTTCTAATTTGTTTATTTTATAACTGTACAATCATTGTTAATGCACTTATTAATTTTGAATAAATTTATTATTATTATAACTAGTGATCTATTTTAAGAGGTAACTTTTATACAAACTCCACTGGCTTACGACCCTCTTCAACTACTGTTTCAAAGTCTGGCTTAGTGTAATCACATTACGTTAAAAAATGACATAGAGCATTAAATTTGTCAAAATCCATCGACATTTTTCAATAATAATAATATGTTGAAAAATCTCATGTACATTAAAAAAATGGTGCGCCAATTAGTTTGGCATCAAATGGTTGGCTTTATATTATTATGTATGAAAATGGCTTTGGAAATAGCGCGAAAATCCATAAAAATTTGGC
Organism: Mystacides longicornis; assembly: GCA_963576905.1. Classification (NCBI taxonomy): domain Eukaryota; kingdom Metazoa; phylum Arthropoda; class Insecta; order Trichoptera; family Leptoceridae; genus Mystacides; species Mystacides longicornis. Next base: position 25,266,093 of record OY756438.1, read on the forward strand.
ACGGTTTTTTAAATTGCTGCGTATTTGTAGTGGTCATATCGGAAAAGATGATGACCGCGGAGTGAGCAGTCGTCGACATAATGTACAATTATTATTTCAAACGGTTTTTTTTAATTAAATATATCATGATACATAATATTCATGTGGAATGGCACGATTCCTTTTTACAGTATTAGATAATATGCAATAATATGCATGCTCTAATAAAAGATTTTGTAGAAATGCGGCTACGATGTGTCTGAAAGTTGGTGATATGCAACCTTGTATTTCACAGTTGTTCACTGTGATCCTACCGGCCTTTTGCAATCCTCCCCTTTACAATATTATGTTTGCGCATAAATATGTCCATTTTTCTTCATCCCCTACACGTGGTCCAGCTTCATAACCCTAATGGCATTTTCGAGTTCGGCGCTTTAATTAATGCCGCAGAGTCTATTACAGCGGCCCAGCTAATAGCTCGTCATGTCGCGTGTCACTCTCAAAATAATGATTTCCGCTAATTTTATGACCCTATTTACTTCGCGCAATAAGAATTGACGACCCTTTACGGCTTTGTTTTGATTATTTTCTTTCATTATTCGCTAACGTGTTTTTTTCTGCTGTTTATTTTGGTCTCATAAAAAAGAGTGCGTTTTTATGTAACCAATGTTCATGTCACAATAATGGGTTAAAGGCAGAAGAGTAGACTAAAAAGACTTCGAGATTCATACTCCTATCATAAATAATTAAAATGCGACGGCGATTGGTACACTGGAGGTTTTGGTTTTTGTTGTTGTGTTTTTTTCTATGTGTGGTGTCATGTCAGTTGAAAACTAAAGAAATTCAAGTTGTTCAAAACTTACAGATAGTAGGTAATTGGAAAAAGTGTGATGGTTGTTACCCTGTTTTTCACGGGCACACGAATCGCATTTACGTGCGATCGCGGTTGCATTTGGGGCATATTATATTCCCTAGACATTCTTTGTGAAAAAATGTAAATTTCATGGATGTAACGAATCGATTGAAGTTGTATAAGGGGAACATTAAAAACATACATTATTTGTGTAGAAAAGCTATCAATTCATGGAAAATCCATATAGTGGATGCTCATCCCAGATTTTCCGAACAATGCTGCCGATGTTCTACATTGACACGATACACCTAAATAGATTTTTATTGCAGCTTTTTACGGCCCAGTTCTCAACATCGCATTCCTCGCCACTTTCGGAGGAGACGCTCCACGGTGGCGGAGCGGGTATTAAATTATTTATCGGCGTTTTTATGACGACGCTGCCGACGCAACAAGCGACATTGTATTTTTTTAATGCGCCCATAAAAATATATATAACGAGCCTCCGTAGACGCGGGAAACGAGATTCTTTCTTTCAGTAGATTACTCCGAATCTGGCCTTACGTCGGTTTTCTATATTATTACTTTGTGCCAAATTGAATTGATCCGGTTCAGGCATACCAGCGTATGTAGTGCCGACGTTTCAACAAAAAAATCCGTGTAAAGCTGATGAAATGATTGTGGCGAAATGTACAAACAAACATGATGTACTTCATTCCTTTCTCAGAACTTGATGCAAGTTGTGGGATCACAGATGCCCGGTAATACTAACTTACCTTTCATATACGGTCTATATATTGTCACACCAGTGAGCAGCGACAGTCATCGACTTGTCGTTCGCCAGGACAGAGTGATAACAGAGCAGGGTTGTTTCAACTACCTGCTCTGGAAATGGGGAAAAAGGGCTGACCCCGATTGTGAATGCGGGGCTGTGCGGACAGTAAGGCACATTGTGCAAGACTGTCAGCTCAAAAAGTTCACAGGAAGTCTCCAAAACATCCACAAGGCTACTCCGGAGGCGGTGGACTGGCTGATGGCGCTGGAGCCAAGACTATAGAAGAGGACGGGACGCAGCCCTCTACGGGTCAAGATTATTTCCGGAAAAGCCATACGAAAAGTAAAGTAAGTAAGTAGGATGAGGTCTTGTAGATTGCAGCTTTCCCCACTCAATGGATATGTCAGGAGGTCTTGGAGCTCACCAATCTCACATTCAGTAACATCTGCAGAGAGGTAGCCTCACTTATGAAGGATTTTCCTATATCTTGTTACACCAGCCCTGAATCTATTGAGGGCAGTTCATAAAGAGTACGGCAAGTGATCGCCCATAAAAATGACCTCAAATGGAACCAACCACGGCGTCGCTCCCAAGTCCCCATCAAGTCGCCTGGTGTACGCAGATTGCAGACCTCTGCTAAACCGGACACGCATAGTCCACGACAGACAAACATATAGACACTGGGCTGAAGTCCTTAAAATTGACGGCGTAGCACCCCACAAAATCCCCGTGATCTTAATAAGTGCTATTCCAGGTAATTGTCTTCAGATGCGCCAATGGGTGGTCTGAAAACTGCGCCCATATTATGCACTATAGGTGGCAAATCCGCAAAAGTACCTCGCCAACCATAAGGAGAGACCACGCGAACCATCAACATGTTTTTGCATACTGCCCATGAAGAGCTTCTTATGAGTCTTTTGTGGATATACACAACGTCATTTATCAGGCTCTTTAATCTCTAATCCATTGACGACGCTTCTAACTGGCTGCTGATTTTCGTTACATTATTCGTTATAACAATAATCAAAAGACTAAGTGTCTTTTTGGTCAATCAGATAAACTCCAAAATTCACTTCTAGTCATTAAAAAGTAAAAAAAAAGTATAAAACTTAACTTTTGGAACGTTAATTCGAAACAACCAGAAAAAGTAAAGGTGTTATCTATGGATCCCCCCCTTGTTGCAGGTGTGGACGTGAGCCAATAAACAATGAGCTGTGTCAACAGCAGACGTAGCGGAGACCCTACCCGACCCCCCGTTATCAGCACCCGAGCCCAAACAATTATCATTAAAGATGATACGCTTGTGTAGGACCCTCCATAAACCTCTCACACCTTCATTATTGAAATTGCCGTAATTGACAAACACGTGATGGACCGCAAACGGCACAATACAGTACAAACACCAAAATAATGTGAGTTACGTTCTGGGTTTTACAGATTTTTGTGCTGCTGCGGGTCTAGGTCTAAATAAAAAAATACCGTTAAAAGATCACTTTTTAACATTTGACGCAATTATTGTTTCGATTCGAAGTCTTAATGATGGCTGTAGTAACCCTAAGTTCTTGGAACCAATATATTGGGAAATTAAAAAAAAACTCGTGTATAATATTAGCTGGGCGATGTATCTCGAAGGATCTCTTCCAGCCAGCCTATAAATAGATTGTGTATTAGCGTAATAAGAGTAATAAGACCCATTGAAGAACTCGCTCTAGTTCCCTGAATGAAATACCATATTGTACGTTGTGATAATATCACAAGTTGAAATATAACACGGCGCTTCCATATAATTAAATAAATTTATTATTCATAAACTTTTAACAATATTCATAATGTCGTAAACTTTACGTTGTAATGTTTAACTTGTGTTCTTACGCGTTCTCGTTCCGCTCCATCTAACTCCGTCGGCGCGTGGGCTTAGAATGATAGAAACTCCACACGCAAGCGACTCACTCATCCCCTCTCCTCGTCAGTTGATGTTCGGTGGTGGGGATACACACTGCTAGTATTTACACACGAAAATTACAAGAACCTATGCAATCGAAATTTATTATTAACTAGGTGACCCGTCGAAATAAATAATATGGGTACTCTAGGTTTTATGCAACAGAGCTCAAATTCGTTTTTTAGTTATTTAACATGAATGACTATTTACTGGCATACCACGCTGCATTCATCGGGTCTGAGTTTATTTTTACATCAAAAACTTATAACCTATGTTAATATGATGTGGGAAGAGGTCATCATTGCGCAAGATCGAGTGCAATGGAGAGCTCTTATTGCCCCACTTTGCTCCTGAGTGGAGTTCAAAGGGAGTTTTAATTTTGATTGATTTGATGTTAATATGTAAAAAAAAGAATTTAGGTATGTCATTATATTCGATATTTCAATAATTATTTAGCTCAGTTAAAATAATATTGATTGATTAATCAAAGTACGATAAGGAACTTCTCCGTACCGATTCAAAATACGCATTGAGGTGTCAATACTTATTTTACCGATCACGCTGATTCCCGAAGAGGGTAGGCAGAGAGTATGGACTTCCATTCTCTCCAATCTAAACTCATTCGCTTCCTCCAAACGTATAACATTCCGCATATTCCTTTTGCTCCTGACTTGGCCCTCCTGTAAGACGGCACTGATATGGTCGGACGATGTCATTCGAGGTGGGCCTCGTCTGCGTGCACCTATTCTTTCAGATTTATATATCCTTTTAGTCATTCTCTCTTCGTTCATTTTCTTTACATGCCTTCAAACTGATCAGTTTGTTTCAAATATTTTGGTTATAAAAAATAAAAGTGATACTTGCAAAGTTGCGTTTTTATTTTCACTATAGATTCATTTATTTAAAATGCAGAAACGCTTAAAATGGAGTCAAAGTACCCGTCATATTTTCAACTAAATATCTACGTGCATGGGTGATAGTTTTAGAACAATATCCTTTACAAAACTATGTGCGGTAGGTACCCTATCTTTTAGGCGTTCTGTTGATCTTTTTAAATAAATTAATAAAAAAACCTCAAATTATTATCTTTGAACTACTCTTTGAACTTCGGCCATTATTTAAGCATAATATGAGAGTTTGTGTAGTGTTTTAAAAGTTCCGCAGAGTTCACCTAGGATTTTATGCCCCATAAAAATGTTTCAAAATTTGATTGATGTCTAAAAGAAGTTCCTTGAGAAATTCTTTATAAGTTCCGTTGTAAAGGGGAGAGTAAAACGACCCTAAACTGTTTATATGGGAGGCAGTTATGGTTACTGAAGACCGCTTGCTCAACCACTCCAAATCATGAAGAATTATAAGGCTCGCTTCCACTTGGAGTCTAATTGATGGATGTCCGTTTGCTTTTAGCCAAACAAGTGACGGAACATCAGATAGCCGTTCTTTCAAACATTTATCTTAATCCAAAAGCCAATCCAAACTCCCTTAAGACCCCACTTAGGGGCATAGGGAGGCAACAAGAGCTCTCCATTGCGCTCGATCTTGCGCAATGTTTATGACCTCCTCCCACACCATGTCCAGATTCCTCAGCTCTGATTCGAAGGAGCGGAACACAGTATGAGAGGGTAACTTAATAATTTTCTAAATTCATTTGTATCTTAATTACCATCTATGGCATTGGATACTATTACTATAGGTGAGACGGAACATCTGATAGCCGTTCTTTCATGCATTTATCTTAATAATTTTCTAAATTCATTTGTATCTTAATTACCATCTATGGCATTGGATATTATTACTATAGGTGAGATCAGACCTCCAATATTTTCTATCTAGACACCCTTCCATTTATTTCTACCAAATAATACATTTCTCATTTATTTTATAATCTGTCTTTTTCTTTTAATTTTTACCTTTCCTTTCATTCGAGGAAATCGATGTGTTCATATCACGTCATTCTCAGTCGACAACCCTTATTTGCTCTTATATTCTTCTTCTTTAAGAGCCCTGTCAGGTCTCTACAACGTTGGCGATCAATTCGGCAAATCTTTCTCTATCCTACGCCGCTTGGAATAGCTCCGCTACCGCTACACTTCGGATGCCGGTCCAGTCTCTTATGTTTTTCTAAAAACACTCATTCTTTTTACATAGCCAAACAACCTTGTATGTATTCTTTGATCCAACGCTTACCTTCTAACCACATTCTTTCCTAACGTTCTCATTCCTTTGTATATCTTAGAGAACCTTTCAAGTACTTAGGTATATATATAGCGTTGAAAATCGAACACAAACATTTGGCAGCATGAACATGTTGAGAACTTCCGAAACTAAGACATCGGTTACAAAATCCGGCAAATCTGTAAGAGGTACATGAGAAGTATGTTAAAGCTATCGTTAGATGAAGAAAGGAAATGTTTCCTTGGATTTGGGATAACTTCCGTCAGCCGCTAACTTGGTCTTCCCGGTAGTCTTCTGATGATTCTTAGTGCACCTCTCTTCCGAGGACCTTGCAACATGCCCGATCCGTGCCGCTCTTCGTGATATGATGACACTATTCATCTTTTGGTTCGATTGGTTGCTTCTCAACCTCCAAGTGCCAGCTGTTGTTCCCGGTATAAATCCTTAAATGGGTGTTATAATATTTTTCTCAAACGTCAGCAGGCATTATTGGTGTCTGAGTGTCATGACCCAATACTCCGAGTCCGAAGTTGGGATTCTAGAAGATATTTCATGTCCAATAATGGATTTAACCCAAGAAATTATTTACTAAGAATCACCGTTTGTTTGATCATTTCTGAGATTTTTTGATTTTCTTGTTATGCGAAATTTGGTCGTGAGAGCTATTTCTTACTAATGCCGACGTTTTGCCTGTGGCGGGTATCCTTAAAGTTTCATTAATACCCATGTTCCTTGCAATTACACAGACTTAGGCGAAACTTCGTCATAATTAAGAATTAGCCATTGAAAACGACCAAATCCCGCGAAGAGCATCCAATAATCTAGATAGTGCCACTGCATTTTGATTTCAGTCCTGGTCTCCTTTAATGTTGTTTCAGACATAGCTTGCCGACTGTTTTGTAACTTAACTGAATGTATCTTGACTCTGTGGTTTTTGTGTGTTGACATTGTTTATTTTTTTTTTTATCTTTGTGTTTGACGTCCCTATTGTCCTTCTGCCATTGACTGGCTCAGTGATGTTGTTTCGATTCGATATTTCTTCTGTAAATGTAAGTTCTTTGTGAATGTTGTATTGTTTTATATCTTGACTGTTTTCAAAATTTCAAACCCATTATTTTTCCAAAATTTCTATTATACAACTAAAACATTGTTGTCTTCGATTTTCTACTGTATTTGTCTTGACTATTTACAATTTCATTTAATTCTCCAAGATTTATATATTTTTTTTTAAAAAACCGTTATTGGTGTAATATTATGTTTTTTTTCTGATTTTGTACGACATTATGTAATGCATAACATGTAAAAGGCCTAGGCCGTGTATATCATAAAAAAAAAAATGTAAAATAAAAAAAGTACTTATTTTTATTAAGGAAAATTTAGATTATTATTTTTTACCTTGGTAGGTACATTATATTAGTTTGTAAGGTTATGTTTTAATCCCGCCATTTTCGCAGCGTTTATTAACGGGTAATTGGGTAAACCATTTTGAACCTTTTCGGGGGGGCGGCGTCCACAGCCCCGCCCTAGGATCATCAACATTTTAATGTGCTGTAAAGAATATAAAAAATCACAGGATTTTGAATTTGGTTGTTGTTAAATGAATTTCGTGGAGCGTGCTCACCGGAGCGAGGGGTTATAATGTGTCTGATGTGGTTGTAATTACGTTTTGTATTTTAATATTTAGTAGAGATGGGTTCACGGGACCTTGTTCCTTGTCTATGTGTATGTGCGTGTGAGGTAGTATGAGAGAGGGTGTGTGTGTGTTTGTTTTATTGTATTTAATTTTTTCTTGTTTTTCTCGTGGTACTCTTTATATTGAGATTTGCCATAAATTTTAACAACATAACCAATACATGAAAAGCGTCAGCACTTACACTTAGTGTCGGTCGGAATATAAGCTCCTGCAAATGACTACTGGGGAGGCAGTCTCGAAACTTGCTGAGAGCATCTTTGACATGTTGAAAATTCTTATCGTTGTAGGTTTTGGGCATTTGAACATCACCACCTAATGACGAACATTATTAACTTGAAGTTAAATAATAAGCCTAATAGTGGTTAACAATAATTAACAATATTAATCTATTCTCAATTTGACCACAGATAAACAAAATAATACATGCGTCTGTGTCAATGTCAAATACTTCGAAGTGTGTGTGAGTATCAAATACGTAACATTACAGTATATATAGTAATATTAGCGCATGCTATCAACTTTTTAGACCACATAGTGGACGTGATTCTTATGAATACACGCTCAATATCTGTTGCAAACATCACATTTGTATGAGTGCTATTTCAATGTTAGTATGTGTACCATTAGGGCTTAGGTACATATTGTATGGTATGAACGTCGAGATAAATAACAAAAAATCACAAGATGACTTGTGTGGCGCCATCTAGTGAATTCTTCGATAATTCGAGGTAATCGGGCCGGTAAAAAAGAAATCTTACAGAAAAAGATGGTTGCTTTCAAAATTTCTCTCTAAAATCAATAGATGTCGCAGATGGTCACAAGGGAGACATTACTACGTGGTTTCTCTCGATCGCTGATGAGCCGCTCGCAGCCCAGTGCTAGCGACGGCATACACTCGGACATCATCGGAGTGGCCGTGGTTCGAATCCCCAGCGTGGCAATGGGAGAAAATATTCGAAACAGTGTACTTAAATGGTGAACGTTGTATACGTAAAGGTGATCACAACTAAACCAGCCATCATGATTGATGAAGGTCGTAAGCCCTAATGGTACACATACTACAACATTGAAATAGCACTCATACAAATGCGATGTTTGCAACAGATATTGAACGTGTATTCACAGTATATAGTGTTTGTAATGTTTTTTTTTTAGGATTTAATCTGAAACGAAGTGCCTTGCAACAACAGAACCATGGTTATAATATTCGCATCAGGAATACATACAGCGTATTGCGTTTCTTTGAAGAAGAGCGAAAATTTGGTCATGGTGAGCGATGAGTCAATCAAGGTATAATTTAACATTCAGTCTCGAGAAAAAGCTTTCGCATCAACACATTCACCGCTTTCAAAGTCTGGTATCTACAAGTTTACTAACTGTAATTTTGTTATGAATCGCGCTTAGTATGTTAAAATTAACACAAGAATCGTCTTAAATCCCTTTTCACACGGTGCGTAATTAGTGGTAACATTCTAAAAAAACCCACTAATACTTTGGATGTTGCTTTTTGTGTAATATAGTAATCTACTTATCTTTGTCTTGTTTTTTATTTTTATTCATCTTTTTTTTATTTTCTAAAAGTAGAATTTTGATCATTTTGTACGGGATTATGACCGGACTCTACGACTGGTTTAGCTTAAAAAAGAACTTGTTTACTTTTATTATATGAGATAAGGTGGTCAAATTGCAAGCCATCAACCCATCATCATCTACGTAAAAGCCAATAGGCAATAAATAATATGAGACAGTAACAAAAATGGATATAGTCATATCCTGGCGCCAAATATATGACAGCAGTCGCAGTCTTTAAATTTGGTTGATCTCTTGTTCTCAATAATTTCCAACTTTTTTCTCTATGTTTCATTAATTATTAAATTTCAACTTGTTACATACATGAGATTTTTCGACATGTTGAGAATTCTCATGATTAAGAGTTTCGGAGACAAACATTACCACCTAATTGCGAACGTTGTTAACGTAAAGTGATCACACTAAGCCAGCCTTCGAAATAACAGTAGAAGACGGTCGTAAGCCCATAGTGGTTTGTCCCATTTAAAAATCGAACATTACTCATGAATTATTAGAGTCATAGTTGTTATTTTTCTACGTAGAAGCGTTCAACTTGCCGAAAAATCTTTCGGCCCTAGCAGGAAACGAAACCGGTAGTGGATTGATTGGGGCTATTTTAGACTGTTGTTCTTTTTTTTTTTATTTTGTTCTCTCCTCTGTCTCCTATAGTAGGAAGCATATGGGAGACGGAACGTTGGATACAGAAAACTCAAATAGACTACAGCCTTATATCCCGATATACAACTCTACCACTTGTTTGATCGCCGTGAAAGCCTTATAGAAGCTATTGACTATATACATTATACATATTTTTAAACTTTCTAAGATGGATGTAGACATTTCAACTACCTGTCATACTTTATGGCGATCTTAAAATAATACTATAAATAAGATTTTGGAGCAGATTTTCTAATGTCTACTTATTAAAATCAGATCGATATATTGCAGGAGTGCTCTGTTTAGTGTCGAGACGAAATGTGAACTGTTTGATGCGTGTGTGTTGCCCATTATTCTCCTGTATTATAGTTTTTAGTCCTGGCACCTGACCAAAGCCCCGGCACAAAAAGTCTCAGCTTTCGAAACGAAGCGCCTCAGGATATAAGATGGTACCATCCCATTACAAACGACGCTATACGCCAGAGCACCCAGCATAAGCTCATCACTTCTAACATTATGGAGAAGAGATGGACTTGGGTGGGACATTCATGTTAAGGATGCCGAATTTGCCGAGAAGAGTAGGTACTATTCTTCCTCTCATCAAGGTCATTGGAAGACGAAGAAGACCACCTTATACCGTGTTCCGCTCCTTCAAATCAGAGCTTATTTGGACAAGGTGTGGGAGGAGATCATAAACATTGCGCAAGATTCAGGCAATGGAAAGCTCTTGTTGTTTCCCTACGCCTCTAAATAGGGTGTATACTGTATAGGGAGTTACGATTCGATTCGAATGTTTCAGCCATATTATGGCCCGTTGATGATCCGCGTTATGAAAATTTGAAGCATCTCTTGGTTATTTCAAAAAGAATTAAACTTAACTCGATATTATAATAGTTTAAATCATTTAACTCTATTTAAATTTTATGGACAAACATAGTCACATAGGTATTTTCTGGATGTCTATCGAGATAAGAGGACAAATAAAGCATTACCTCTGTTTATTTGCGGAACAACGGAGATGGGACGTCGGAATAACTTTTCCAATTTGAATTGCTCCTGCAGCGGGTGCAGTGGAAGTTGAGGATCTGAAGCATCATCCGTAAAGTTTGGTTTGGAGTGGGGTTTCCCAAGATTTAATGTGATCAAGCAAAGTTATTTATATCCTACTGTATATTGTGTTAGTTAAACTACAACAGATCTGTTATTCCAAGTATGATCCTACCGAGTACCTAATAGATAAGCTTACGTTATCCTAAATAAATGGTGTTATCCTGTCGAATAGTTTTGAAAGCGTTGTTTATAACAGAGTTTCCCAAACTTTTTTTACCGAGAAATCAAGCAAATTTTTCAAGGATCTATCTCTATATATAAAAATGGAGCCCTGTTTTTCGTGGTCATCGCATCACCCTTGTACTGTATCTTGTGGCGAATCTTTCTCTGTACTGGGATGCTCGGAACAAGTGTTCTATTCCACAGACACCTGACTCTGCGACCAACCCCTCTACGACCCTCGATCTTTCCTTTCAGTGCTAGGTGTTCATACTTCTCCCCATGCACGCATGATTTGTTCCAGGTATAAAATTTTCTGATCTTTTATCTGCGACAGTAGTTCACGCACTGCCCGGGCTCTTCTAAAGACTTCTGAATTTGTGACCAGGTCGGTCCAACGAATCTTTAGCATTCTGCGAATATTGGGTATAAATTTAAGGGAGCCGTAAAACTAAACAAATTGGGAACCTTTGCAATAATGTTACCTTGGTTCTAAAGGTAAAAGCTAAAAATCTAAGCGCTGTTGTCATAGGAAAAAATGATAATCACACCACACTAATCCAGACATACTAGTGCGGTAGATGGTTTTTTCGACAATGTTGCCAATGATCCCTTAAGTTTCAATATACGCTGGTTATCCGGTATTCGGCAGCTTAGTTGGCCGAATATCCGGTATCCGGTTATCCGGCCAAACTGCTATCCGTTTCATTTCTAATTGTTAGATAAAAAAAAATAAGTGGCATTTTTTCACAATTTTAATGCGGTTTTCCCTTTAACCACCCAAAGGATTTTTGATAATATACGCCATAAGACACAGCAAGAACTTGATAAGCTGAGAAGCCTTCCTGCACAGGATTTGATGGAATAGAAGGCGAACATCATGATGTTTTCTATATACTTCTCGCACCAGGTCTTCGCTGAGAGAGTAAGAATCCTTATTCTATCCATAATGTAACATGTTACATACTTTATTCTTATTCTGTTATCCAGAGCGAAGAAGAATCCAACAAACTAAACAACATAAAAATCGGGTTAGCCGTTCTCGAGTTTTCTTTCACTTTTGTTTCATAAATCATATAACTTTCTGAATATATTATGACAGCAGTAGCTGTATAAAAGTTGATTGCTCTAGTTGTTTTCAAAAAATCCCAAAAGATGGCTCTATATATCTCATTAACATCAGCTACTTGTTATATACACGCATTATGAAGGAATTAGCATCGGGGCAGTTTAGCTCAGTGGTTACCGTCTCGGCACGGTACGACGAGGGACACAGGTTCGATTCCTACCCGAGGCATGGGATTTTTCCACATGTTGAAATTTCTCATAATATTCGGGAATTTGAACATTACCACCTAATGGCGAACGTTGTTAACGTTGTTAATACCAGTGTATTTATTATTGTTTGGAGGGTGAGGGAGGAGAATAAAAATAAAAGTGATCACACTAAGCCAGCATTCGAAATAACAGTAGAGGACGGTCGTAAGCCTGAAGTGTTTTGATCATACCATTTAAAAATCGAACAGTATTAGTCAGTCATCAGTTGTTCATATATCTATTAGTCAATCATCAAATTCAAATTTTCAAATTCAAATATTTTTATTAAGGAAATAAAAAACATTAAAAAAATACATTCACAATAACAAATTTATACATTTTTTTTAATATATTTTTTTTACCCCCAAAATTGAGCAGAGCTCGTGCTTTGGGGGATTATAGGGTTGTACATATTTATTTATTCAATGAGTAAGTAATTTCAAGAAAATAAACATACCAACACACAACAAACAAGCATCACAAAGGACACATGCAAACAAAAATAACAATTGCAATAACAATAGCAATCACAAAATCATCAGAGACGGTAAAAAGCAAACAACAGCCAAATTCAAGACACATACACTCAAGCCAGAATAACAAAAACAAAACAACAAAATCAAACCATAATAACAAGGAAATACGAACTCATCAACACACACCCAAAAAATCAGCACACCCAAGAATAGTGGATCAAAATATAAGATAATAGAGCCAACAATCAAACGAACAACTCCTATCGAATAGCTTTCTTTATATTAAGCTTAAATTTACCTAATTCGTCCGAATGCTTAAACTTATATTCTTTTTTTAAGTTATTATACCAACTCACCCCAAGATAAGAGTAGTGGTGCTGACCAGCAGCTGTCCTTTTCGTAGGCACTTTTATAATACGGCCTCCTAATCTTGGACATTCACTGATCAGTTGTTCATATATCTATTAGTCAGTCATCAGTTGTTCATATATCTATTAGTCAGTCATCAGTTGTTCATACATATATCTATTAGTCAGTCATCAGTTGTTCATATATCTATTAGTCAGTCATCAGTTGTTCATATATCTAAAATAATTTAAATGAAACAATTGATTTGTTATTCCACTATATTTAATATAGTGGAGCTGCAGAAATATTAAGCGAAGATCTTAAAGCAATGGAGAACTACTTTAGTACATGGAAGCTAAAGCCGAACCCACAAAAAACGGTTGTTACACCATTTCACCTTTATAATAAAGATGCGAGAAAAGAAGTTGACGTGTTCTTTGCTGGAAGCCGACTTCAAAACGAGCCGAATCCTAAATACTTAGGAATCACGTTAGACAGGGCTCTCACGTTCAAAAAACATCTAGAATGTGTCAGGCAGAAAGCAAAGAGCAGAGTCAACATCATTCACAAACTCGCCGGTACAACTTGGGGTTGCGACGCTAAAACGTTAAAAACCGCCAGCATCGGTTTAGTCTACTCGGTTGCAGAATACTGCGCTCCAGCCTGGTTTCAAAGTGCACATACCAATCTCATAGACTCTCAATTAAATGAAGCGATGAGAGTCATTAGCGGCACACTAAAACCAACTCCTGTGCCGTGGCTATGTGTGCTTTCTAATATAGCACCTCCACACCTTAGACGAGAGGAAGCTTTTCTTCAAGAAGTAAGAAAAGTGGAGTCCAACCATAATCTACCAATCCATCTTGATGTAGATAATCCGCCTCCATGCCGTCTGAAATCCCGAAACCCGTACTGGTTAGCTGCCGCTACAACTACGGATTACTCGATCGAAGACAAATGGAGACAAGTATGGACCGCATCGTCAGTAAGGAACCAGAACCTCGTAGCTGACCCGACAAAAGAACTGCCTGGCTCAACGCAACCCAGAAATATATGGTGTAGAGTTAACCGAATAAGATGTGATGTAGGCTGCACCGCTTCCAACTTACATAAATGGGGATGGATGGACTCACCAGCATGTGCATGTGCGATTACACAAACAATCGACCATCTGATTAACGAGTGCCCCATGTACGCATTTGAAAAAGGACTACAGGACTTGCACGCACTGACGGATGACGCGATCCAATGGCTTCGGTCTCTGGAGGTCAGATTGTGAGCGACCATAAGAAGAAGAAGATTTAAATAATTCCACCAAGAATGCACGTTCAATTCGTTAATTTTATGTTCATATATCTATTAGTCAGTCATCAGTTGTTCATATATCTATTAGTCAGTCATCAGTTGTTCATACATATATCTATTAGTCAGTCATCAGTTGTTCATATATCTATTAGTCAGTCATCAGTTGTTCATATATCTATTAGTCAGTCATCAGTTGTTCATATATCATATAACTTTTATCTTACGAGACATCTTAAAAAAATATAGGAAGAATCGGTTATTAATACCAAGAAATTCCTTCATGATAATATTATTACGAAGGTGAATATGGTTCCGCGTTCCAATCACACTCTTTTGTTATCGTCTTTGTGTGTGACGCAACCCCCTGTGAGACGAGCAGAATAGGAAGATGGATGAAAGTGTGTAGTGCAGCTGTAGATAGTGCCGCGTATTGTTATTTCTGTACGATGTGTTTTATGTTTAAGTAGGTAATAATAATTACTTATAAATACGTAATAAATTTCCATTATGCAATGCTACTTTTACAATAAACATTGTTACATTTTTGTACTGCTGTGTGCACTAGCTATAACGACTTGTAGTAGGGTGACCACAACCTAATAATTATAACTTACTTACTTAATCCACGTTCGCTCCCAGTGTGGAGCATGTGGACGCCACGAAGTTCGTCCAAGCCTCTCTATCTTGCGCCAGTTGCACAGCTTCATCCCAGCTAAGTCCAGTATCTTGTAGTTTTCACGCTTGATTGTAAATTTCGGCCTGCCTCGCCTTCTTGTTCCATCCGTATTGCAGAAAAGACTTGCATATTCAAGTCTCTCGGGGGACATGCGGAGAACACGGCCAAGCCAACTCAATCTGCGATTCTGGATTACTGAGGTGATTGGCTGTTGTGCTGTTCTGGCGCGTACGGTCTCATTTGAGACATAGTGGTACCACCTTATCCCACATTGCCAGGAGAAGAGAAGAGAGCCTGAAAAAAATGGTGGTCCTTGGTGGTGTTGAAGGATCGAGAGGCAGAGGAAGAGCACCCACGAGATGGACAGACCAAATTAGGGCAGCTACAGGCACAACAGTTGTTGGAGCAGTGCGGACGGTGATGTGTCATAATTTTTTTGTTGAGTTATCCATTTTTAATGTAGGAATATTATTAAAGCTTCATCAAAGAATATCATTATTGCGCATTTTAATATAGACCAAGTTAGCTTGTTGATTGCATTAGACAATTTCCGCCAAACAAACCAGTTGAGAAGGATTTGTATAAAAATTTTCACTTATGTTTTAAACCTACGTACAAATATCACTGAAGTAACTTATTCAATGTACAAGTTTATTTAAAAAGCAAAAGGTGAGGTCTTAGTATGAATTATATTATTTAAATTTTATTGCCAATGTTGACTTTTCTTACCAAAATTACATGTCAAATAGTTAGGTAAGTAGGTACTATTTAAAAAAAAAATGTTTTGTGTGTAAAAAGAAAATAATGATATCACGTGGTCACCCCACTAATGAAACACGATAGTAGCAATTATATTTATGATAATGAACATTTCCCACGCCTCTAGTATTTTTCACACGTAGAGCGCAGGTACACCGGCTGTTATTTTTAACAAGTCGTAACAAATAGCAGGGAACATAAAAGTAATGTGTAACACCGCTCTAACGATTTGTTTGTTATCGCAACGTTTCTAAACCGAATGTACACCTATCACTTCCAAAAATGAGGTAGGTACGTATCTAAATTGTCATCATAGATTTTGAAAAGGCCTTCGACAACACACATACACCGTATCAATTTGGAAAATACTTGCTCTGTATGTTTCCAAAATTGTTAAAATGGTAGCGATGAGTGTAGCGTCAAAACACCAGGTGGTTGTACTGAGATTTTTAGGATCACCACGGAAGTCAGAGGCTCCATTTATATTCAATATTGTCTTCGAATTCCTCTTGAGAAAAATCATGCAAGGAGCAAGAGGTATACCAACAACACAGAGAGATAGTCTAGTCACTAGTGCTAGTGGAAGAATGATTGATTGTTATTTCTTTTTTATACCAATAAAGCTTTGAATGGTTTCCGATAGAGCGTTCTAGCCAGAGCGAAAGATTCCTCGTGTTAACTGATCCACCGGGCAGCGACTCTGTTTAGACGGCTAAGGATGCAGGTTTGAATCCTGCAAGAGGCATGACGTCTTCTCACACCATTCTCTTCAGCCTTATGAATTACCTTTCTTATTTTATTTGCATCCATTCATTCCAGATCCCCAAACCATCTCCATTTATTAATTTTCATCTTTGTAACAACACTATACATCACTTCCATACACAATCCTTTCTAATATTGCAATTTGGTGAACATTTAATGGTCGTATTTTTTGCAATACAACTATTAAATTTTTAGGCCCTCCCATCACTCCAAAAAAATGACCGTGTGTGGGAAAACCAAATGGATGAAGTGGAGTGTTAGGGTGAGTCGGATACTCAACAATCCAAAATTTATTTGCATCAAGCCTTTCGTACATAACTCCAAGCGGATTGTTAATGAGGAAACTCGAGTGAGCGTGGTACTAATCGTTACGTACTTGATTGTGAGTGTTAAAAACGTGGTCCAACTTCGTCTGATTTTGTCGTCATCCTTCCAAAAGGGTACACGCTTTGCTATTTTAAATTTAATAATACATGTCAAATCTCTTCATAGCGAATACCGAAGAAACGAAATTTCCAGTAGGTATAACGAATCGTCAATTTGTCCCCGAAAAACTTCCATATAAAAATATATACTGAACCCAAATTCGTTGTAACGAAGTCGATATCAGTACATATAGCACACTTATTTGTTTTAAAATTTCAAAATCATGTTACAATTAGGTAATAAAATTTCTCCGACTTCAGTTTGTCCTTGACATTGGCGAGTTCGCGAGTGTTTACCTGACATATTTCCTTCACGTGATTGATAAATCCTTAAAATTTGTTTTTGTTCGCACTTAATAATAGCAATAATAGTTTATTTCACATCAGTAGGTATAATTTGGCGACACAAAAAATTTAAAATGTACCATTTTCTATATATCCAGTAAGTACAACGAAATTTCATTATAACGAAATATTTTTATGGTCCCGTGAAATTCGTTATACCGAGATTTGACCTGTAGTAAAATTTGTACGTGTATTAACGTTTTCGTTACAATGATTGAAAAAGTTTCACATCTGTCAAAATGGATGACATCAATTTGGAGTGATCGTGAATGGGGTGCTTTAGATTATTATTATTATCGTATGGCATCGAAAATCAGCTACCAGTCAGCAGCGTCATCAAAGGATAAAAATGTTAAAAACAATAAATTAAAGTCAAGATATAAAAAGGATAAAAAAGTTAAAAAAAGGTTCACATTACTGCTCCAGGAGGTCACAAAATAATATCCAATTCGTTGAGCCATTGCAGAGCCTGTGGGGTAGCATTGTGAATGTCCATAAATGAGCCATTAAAAGCTCTTCGAGGGCACTCCTCCACAATATGTGCGATAGTCTGCATTGGCTCTCCACAGTCGCATGCGGGAGACTCACAAATTTGCCATCTATAAAGCATTTGGGCACAGCGTCCATGACCGGTTCGAATACGGTTAAGCTGAACCCACTGACTTCTCGGCAGGTTGAAACCGGGCACCTGAGAACCCACCTCTTGTACCAAACCCCGAGAATCTCCACCAAAACCACCCCACTCCTCCTCCCACTGAGAGAAGCCACTGAAACCAGTCTCCGCCAGGTGGAAGGCCGTAGCGTGAACCGGCTTTCTGGAGTGGAGTCGAGGATTAAAGGGTGTAGGTACGTCCTGATGCAGAGGAAGTGAAAAATTTACTCTGTATTTCTCCCATTCTCTTTTGGTTGCCTCGAGGCGTCGAATGGGTGGTGGCATTATATTACTTAGTACAGGCAGCCATTCAGTCGGGGTAGATTTAACTGTTCCAGTAATCATCCGCATCGTATTGTTGAGCTCTGCATCCAGCTTATATGTATGAGAGCTATTCACCCAGACAGGAGCGGCATACTCCGCTGCGGAGTAGACAAGGGCCAGTGCAGAAGTTCTCAGCGTGGACGCTGATGCCCCCCAAGTAGACCCGGTCAATTTATGAATAATATTATTGCGGGTTTTGACTTTTGCTTTGATATTTTCTATATGTTTCCGATAAGTCAATTGCGTAACGAGGGTCACTCCTAGATATTTAGGTGTTTGTTCAACATTCAGAACTCGCCCATCGAATTCCACATGAGGCTGGTGGTTGAAAAGTCTGTTACTTAGGTGGAAACAAGTGACAGTGGTCTTTTGGGCGTTTGGTTTAAGTCTCCACCGTCGGAAGTAGGTAGTGATGGTCTTTAGATCCTCTGTTAGGGTATTCTCAGCCACACGGAAATCGGTACTCTGGGTGGCCATTGCAATATCATCCGCGTAGACAAATTTACGACATGAAGCATCAGGAAGATCGCTGGTGTATAAATTAAAGAGCAAAGGTGACAGCACCGAGCCCTGGGGGAGACCATTATGCAATTGTCGCTGTGAGCTACGAGAGTCATTGAGGTGGACAGTAAAGAAACGGTTACTCAGCATTTCATTCATTAGGTGGGTTAAGGTCTTGCATGGTACTACTTCCACAAACTTTGATAGCAGGCCCTCTCGCCAGACGGTGTCATACGCAGCTGAGAGGTCGATGAAGGCCGTAACAGTCTTCATTTTCCTCTGGAAGCCGTTCTCAATATATGTCGTCAGGGCTGTCACCTGATCCACACAATTCCTCCCAGGACGAAAACCTGCCTGCTCCACCGGTGTTATCTCCTCTATTAAGGGAGCGATTCGTTCATAGATGAGTCTTTCCAGAAGTTTGAAGCATACGCATAACAGCGATATTGGTCTGTAACTTTCAGGTTTATCATCTGGTTTCCCAGGCTTAAGAATAGCGATTATTTTTGATTTTTTAAATTTTTTTTTTTTTTTTTTTTTATTTTTTTTTTTATTTAAAAAAAAAATAATAAAACATAATAAACAATAAGATACATAATACACACAAAATAAAGAAATATACAACTATACATAGAGAACAACAATTGCAGCAAGCGAAATGGGCCCCATTAAGCCATTTAAACGGCTTGTCAATAGGACCCATTCACCCCACCGTTCGTCTACATAACGAACAGACACACAATCAATCAAAAACACTTCCACCATCAATCCCTCTCTTTCCATTCTGTCAAATACATTCATTCAAACACATGCACACTCTTCTCTAATTTGCAATACATTGGTAAACTCAGAATCTATTTCAACATTATTTGACCAACTATACATACATACCGCTATTACTTCTCAGCCATACTAACCTGAAACTATACGTACATACTTTTATTATTTATCAGCCATACTTTCAACACTTTTCTCAGTCCATTCATACTCTTACACTTTTTGATGCTCCTTGGCAGTAAATTATAGAGCTTGGGCACGGTGCACTTTCGAGTGCGGTCACCATATTTATTCTGTGTCCTCGGAACCACCAACCCCTCATTCTCAATCAATCTAGTGTTGTGTGCATGTGCCAGTCTCTCCTTGAATCTGACATCGGAAAAATTGTGTACTCCCAGTTTGAAATTTAACAAGCCTCTTACTGTGAGCAGTTTTAATTCGCCAAAGTATTTTATCATGTCAAAATGAGTGTTTGGCGCTGAAACATAGTTTGAAATCAGCTTTACTATAGAATTCTGCTTACTCTGCACTCGCTTTAAGTTTGTCTTAGTGGTATTACCCCACGCCGACAACCCATACCCGATTACAGATTCTGCTGGCGACCTATATATTATTTTCAACACAGACTTTGGTACAAAGAGCTGAATCTTATACATCCTACCCAAAATGGAGTACAATGTCTTGCATACTTTGCTCACCTGAGCATCCCACTTAAAGTGACAGTCTATTTCAACTCCCAGATATGTGTAAATTTTCACAACTTCAATACTATCACACTTACAGTCCCTCACAATACCAGCATGAACGCAACCCAAGTCATGGGACACAATTCTGGGAACACTCCCTACCCGTGCATGTGGACTTCTTATATGCATCAATTTCGTCTTCTTTGCGTTAATTTGAAGTCCAAAATCGTGCGACCACCTAATTAATGTGTTATAATCCTCCTGCAAGTACTCATTGGCCACATCCTGATCATCGTGCGACACAACCAATGCCGTATCATCCGCGTAAATGTAATGATTAGCATGTCTAAAAACATTCTGCAACATGGAGACATAAATCAAATACAATGTGGGTCCCAAAATTGAGCCCTGTGGCACACCAGCCGTTACATTCTTTCTCTCACTCATACCGTCACATGCTCGCACGATAAAAGATCTCTGTGCAAGATAATTTTTGAGTAGGCTCAGGACATTTCCTCTTACTCCCATTTTCTCCAAAAGAAATAGTAATTTTTCATGATTAAGTGTGTCGAAAGCTTTAGAATAATCGATAAATACGACCAAAACATGCTTCCTATCATTCAACTGTTCATTAACAAAGTCACTGAAATCTCCAAGTAGTGTCTCAGTTCCCTTATTTTTCTGATAACCATACTGATGGGGGTCAATCAACTTGAATTTTGACAAATAGTTATTTAAATGAACCGAGATATATTTCTCCAAAATTTTCTCTATTGCTGGAAGAATACTTATAGGCCTATAGTTGGAAACGTCAGAGTGTTTCCCACCCTTGTATATTGGCCTCACAATACTACATTTTAACGAATTAGGTATCCGAGCTTCACTTCTTACCAAGTTTATGAATTTAGTTATAATAGGTACGAAAATATCCGCATGCTTTTTTATATCATTCATTCTAATGCCATCAAGACCCGTTGCTTTTGAAACCTTCATTCTGCTAATTATATTTTTTACCTCCGCCTGCGTAGCAGGCGGTAAATACATGCTCTGCTCCTGCGACACACATACTCTGTCACTAAACGCCACATAGTCGCAGCTATGTAATATATCTGTAATACTCTTTGAAAAATAATCAGAAAAAAGCCTCAATGTAGAATCAATATCATTTACCTTTAAAAAATATCTCTTTATTACCATATCGCAATCACTCTTTGTGTCACGCCCCACGATAGTATTAATTTTGTTCCACGTCCTCTTAATATCGCCAAAACAATTATTAAACTTAACGCTATAAAAAGACTTCTTACATTTCAAAATTAATTTGTTTACCCTATTTCTACACTTGTTGTACTCTCGTTTATATGCCTCATTATTGGGCGAGTTTTTCCATCTCTTAAAAAGATTGTCTCTATTTCTAATTTCCAACAAGATATCACCATTCATCCATTCACACACAGCATACGGTCTCTTATTTCTTACATTTCTAATATTAAACATGGATTTAGCGTAAAGTTGCCTCATCACTTTGCTCATGCCGTCACATAAAGTGTCAGCGGCACAAACGCCATAAAAGTCACTCCAATTATAATTTTCAATTAGCCGAGATATTTTTCTTTCAGATATCACAACATCGCACCGACCTTCTCCCATCCGACACTGATCATTCACACCACAGCCCACAGGAACACACACACCCACCATATAATGGTCAGCTATGAGCGTCTCACACACACAAGCTTGGATACTGGCATTGCAAATCGTCTCCTCTTCTTTCCCTTTTAAAATCCTGTGCCTGACAAATATATGGTCAATACAAGACTTAGTGATGCTCCCCGATACCACCGCCTCCCTAGTTACTTGGTTTATACATTTTATCAGATAGTTATCGCACAAAACAGCCTCATATGCAATCACAGAACTATCACTATCCGCTAACAGATCAATATTTATATCACCGATAAGTATGAGGTTCTTATTTTGCAAAGTGACATTTTCTAAAACTGTTTTTAGTTCCCGAATAAAACACGTTTTATTCATATTTGGTGGTCTGTACATTGCCAGAATATTAATACAAGCATTGACTCCAGCAGACAGCCTGCCCAGCACAACTTCACAGAACTCAACGTCACACGGAATCCTCTCAAATGAGAACGCATTTCTAACAAAAATCAAAATACCGCCTCCACGTCGATTGCTTCTACAGAAATAAAACTTATTAAAATCTTTTATATTATACAAGTCTATGCACTCCTCTTTTACATTAATCTCCGTCAAAACTATGACATCCAAGGACTCTACACAGTTCTCCATCTGAGACAAAAAAGTATCCCAATGTTTACAGATTGATCTAATATTGACGTGCACACATCGCAAACCTTTACCGCGAACATCCAAACATTTAACCCAGTCATACAAGCAGTTAACTCTATGAAAATCTATTTCACAGTCTTCATCGATATATTCTAAAGACATTAATTATAATTTTCGAAAACGACAAAAAAAAAAACTCATTGATACATTGTCGCCAAAAACAAACACAAACGGCTCTCCATAAAAATGGCGTCGGTAACAGTCGGTAACACAAGCTTTATCATAACCATAACCACACATTAATTTATTAGTACAAATTATTTCAGCAAACACCGCCGATACAGGTCTGTGTTTCCTAATACAACAGTTATTTAAGGTCAATTTAATATACCCCCACACACAGTGGCGCTAGGAGTTTCTTAAAAGAAATTGAATCATTCAACCCGTATACTAACAGAGCAATTTGAACCTTAGTGCGTATACTCTTTTTGAATAACAATAATACAATACAATCAGTATTGTTAGAACACATTGACACAATTAATATTGTGTTCGCAATCAAAACACACTGTTCGAGATATTTTACAATCATACCATACACCCCACTTACACCATCACGAAGTAACAAACCCGCATCCTCATTCAAGCACCTCTCAGGTTGACAAGCATAAACGATCAAAATGGCATCACAACCATGTTCACAGAACAAGTCTATTCTCACCAATAGCGTCGAGTCCATAACCTTTGACAATAATTTATGATACACATTTTTTATACAGCGTGAAATGTTCGTTGTAAGCACTTGTAATATTATTTTTTCTATCACTTGAATTTGAACCAATAGTCAATATTCGATCCTCTGCAATGCACGCGACAGCGCGAACCTATAGCTATCACATTTAATTCTGTCCATTGCGCTGTGATCACATCTCTGTGCAGTTTTATTCTTCATGTTATGTCGCTGACAATTAACGCAAACTGGCGGACTTTTCTTCTTTTCACATTCACTGTAGCGATGATTACCCGCACAATGCGAGCATACCGTTGGCTTTTCCTTACTAAGGCAGGTTGCAGACGAATGTCCGTGACCCAGACAATGGTAGCATTGAGTAACAGGGTTCGAATCCTCAACTCGCAGCCTCTGGTAACCGACATACACTCGTCCCTCCTCCACCAGACATCTCCTCAATTCAGGGGTTGTTTCCAACAATATGTGATTCTGACCACTATCGTTTTTAATTTTTATCTTTTTCTTGATCACCATCTGGTCCTCAGTAATGTTTAAGCTCCTCAACTCTGCGTTCTGTTTTATGATATCACTGCTCAGGCTATCCGTATCGTAGTCTGCTGTCAGGTTTCTAATAATCACACACGGTCTTCGCTTCTTCAGCATTGAGGCTTCCAAGATATCGTGGAATTTCTCTGCAATCATACTTGCCATAAGCTGTGCGTCACAAAAAGTAGGACAAGACACAAGTAGACCTCGCTGCTTAAGTCGTCTCGTGTATACAACCGCTATACCAGCTGAAGCCAAATTAAGTTTAGTCTTCAGAAATTTCTCAATTTCCTCTGGAGCCTGGTTGTTTCCAACAGAAGAAACGATTAGAGAGAACGTCTTCTCACTCCTTGACCTCTCGTGAGCCCTTTTATCTCCTTGTGCACCAGGTCGGTCCCCTTCTCGACACACAGTCCTCTTGATCTCTCTAACTTCTCGTGCCACGGTAGTCAACACTGGTTCCAATTTCAATTTTTTCAGTCTCTTATTCTCCTCCAAGATTTCAACTATGATATTATAAATTTGATCCAGGTCATCAATAATCTTATCCCTGCTCACTGCTGATACTTTTCCCTTTCCATCCGTCAAAATTGCTTTAATGTCTTTTAATATTCCGTTGGATGCATTTAGCGCACATTCCCGCTCGGGTACAATTTTAGGAGGCGTTTCGAAATCGGTCTGCCCCAAAACATCATTCGCACAGCCAGGCCCATCTAAAGGTGATCTTGGCGTCTTTATTGATTTCTCAAAAGGACTCGTCATATCTCGATCACTGGGCGATCAGAAATGTCAAGGAATACCCTGTATGTGAGCTCTTATTCTTCCGTCAATATACAACTTCAATCAAAAATGTTTTTTCTTTTTTATGAATAACCAAAAATACACATCAAAAACAAACTATCAGTGCACATTCACAACTGGCCAATCTTCAAAATAGAGAAACTTTCACTTCAGTTTTTCACTAATAACCGTAGTAATAGATTAAATCAAATCAGAGCTAAAGATTTCACTGCAAACAAACAGTAAATATATTTGGTGCTTTAGATAGAAAGAGAAGATAATCATTATTCATTACCCAATACTTACGTGCCGGGTATTCCTAGATAGTGATGCCCGTAAAATGGTTTCGATGTTTGGTTTGGGGGGGTTTTAATTATTTATCACAGCCACGAAGGTAGAGTGCGTTTACGTTCTGGGCGAAAAATGTACGTGTAGGTACTTCGTCGGTTGACGTCGATAAATTATTGTGACAGAGAAACACATAGGTACATATTGTAAGTATCTTACCGCTGAAAAGAAGAAAGACTTTATAGGAATCTACCTGTACCGACAACATTTCTACTACAACTTACTTGGTGTGTACGTATCATAATACGTTGGGCATACCAACCTCACTAATACTTAAGCGATTTTCGCTTCTAACGTAATCACACTCTACCATCAGCTTTCTTTATTTAGACTTAACTGCCTAAGTTATTACTTACTCCCGTTGTCTTAGTTTGGAGATCTCCTCCGCAAGTTGGCGTATCGTTTAAAGCACTTGAGCGGGAGATTTCCTCGTCGCCTTCTTCCACACCCCCCTCCCTGCCAGGTCCCAAAGGGGTGGCTCTGTCTCTCGAGACCAGAGTGGCTTCGAGTGGCCCCGATAAACTCACCAAATAATTTCCCTGAGCACTCCTGCAATATATCGATCTGATCTTAAGTAGACATTAGAAAATCTGCACCAAAATTTGATCTTCTCTAAATAGGGATCTTATTTATGATAATAGCTCGGGAAAAAAGTCTTGTGAAAACTAAAAAAACATTTTTATTTATGTACGTTTTATTTGGCCTATGTATGACTTTTTAGCACCTTTTAAGCAGGAAATAATCCAAATACCGTTGACATTATGGGATTTCTGATCAAAATACCGCGATAACGAGTTTTGGCAAACCTCTTTTGAAGTTAGCCTAACACTGATTCTGAAGAGACTACAACGGATTAAAATTTATAGGTAGAAAGTCAGGAGAATAAGGCTGATTTATTATCAACTCCCGGCCAATCATGTTTGTGATCTGACGTCAAAGTGAAGAAATACCACATCCTTTCTAGTGATCATTCCAGCCTCTCTCTCTCAACTTCTTGCTTTGATCTCATCGGATATTGGTACCAAACATCTGAATCGATGATTCTGCCCGATTGTGAAAGGTCATATTGACTATTATTCTGAAATGAAAAACAGAGCGGTCAGAGCGAGATGCATCTTTGACACTAAAATTTCCAGATTCAAAGCGCTCAACCCAACCTTGTGCTAATTAATAGTGTTGCCACTGCATTAGCTCTTTTAACGTCGACGAATTTCGCGGCTCTTCTATCATTTTTTCCATTTTTTTGTTATAAAATTTTAAATGTATACATTTTTTCATTAGTTTCACTGATTTTGACAGAAATAAAGATAAATAAAACGTAGCCGGACACGGAATTTTACTAAAAATATTCTTTTTTTCAATTTCTGGATTTTCAATGTCAACAAAATTAGCCGAAAACAACCAGTGCAACCAAAGAAATTTTAATTCAAGTTTATGCATACAAAATACGAAAAGTTTTTCTCCCAGACCTAGTCTAGTCCTGGAAAATAGCACAATAATTAAAAAAAAAAGCTGCTAACCTAGGGTAGCCCAGAACTCATAGTATATTATCACAGCCTTTTCGTGTAAAACATATCTTTGCATAAAATTCGTAATTTTACGATTAAAATGAATTTTTCCTTGGAATTATTATAGAAACTTTAAAATGATATCGACTATTGGAGCTTTTTATTATCTGCTTTAGAACTACATATTCAATATTAATCGGTACTTTAAGGGGGACCCACTGAAGTTACGGACCTCAAATTTTACGTGCTTCTGTAGAAGCATAAGACCAACCTGTTTGAGCCAGTAGCATGGACATTAGCAATAATTGAATTGAAAAACTGATTTATGGGATTGCGTTGAAGTGGGATTTAATAAATAGAGTCTATCTCTGTCACCCATCCATATTTCCTATAGTCCAAAATTATTGCCATCTCTCTCTCCTTAACCTTGAACCTGCAATAAATGCAACGCAACGCTATCTTCAGTAATTAATTACGATTATTCCGGAACACACGCAGTGCGCGTCTCCTTCGCTTATTGTCGCATATTTTTATCGCTTTCGCTAATTTAATCATACGCATAAAATTACTTTTTCTTAACCATCTAAACCCGCTTACTTTTGTATGCACATAATAAATATTGCATTGTTTTGTGTTGTAATAAACCAGTGGAATCAACGAAGACATCAGGGGGTTCATCCGTGCACCAGAGTTCCATAACCAAAGGTAGGAATTTGTTTATTAATTCTCACCATATGTGCAAACCTTTGATGAGTTTTTTGATTCCATTAAACCGCATCCCGCATATACAGTCCGCTAATCCGCTCAAACATTGAATGGTCCATTACGAACCGGATTAAATTAGCTTTCGCAAAATAAATTTATTGCAAATTTATTTAATTTCGAAAAAATATTGCATTTTTTCGGAACACAAAACCGCAGTTTGAACAAGCATTGTCGATAAATTACAGATTAATTTGTTCATTCATAGTATTAAAATATTATTAATTAATATTTTCGCCGCATTTAAAATATATTTAATCCATATTAAATTTAGAATAATTGTTGTAACGCATTCACAAGTATTGTTAAAATTGATTGCTGTTCGCTAAACGCATAGCAGCGCTAGGTACTTGCTTGTACTTGTGAATTGATACTTACATACAAAAAATTAACGCACCTTAAGTTATTTATATTAAACATAATGATCCAATCGAACTGGATAGAAAAATTAGATTTCTCAAAATAAATATAGTGCATATTTATTTAATTTTCGAAAGATATTGCATTTTTCGAAATACGAAATCGTTTGAACAGGCTTTAATAATAATAAGGTTAATTAATTGTTCTTTCATATTCTTCAAGTATATTATTTAAATATATTTCCGCTTATAATAATAATATACTACAGTTCAGATATCAAATTTGGTATTATTGTCATAGAATTATTCACATCGCCTATCATAAGTACATTCGTTGACTGATACGAGTTTGAAAAAATAATATTATTATCTCGCAAATAAATATATTTAATATTTATTTAAGTATAGAAAAAATATTACATTTTTTCTGAATACCTAAAACGCATTTTGAACATTCTTAATATTATCTAGCAAATAAATATATTAAATATTTATTTTAGTATCGAAAAAATATTGCATTTTTTCCGAATACTTAGAACGCATTTGAACAGACATAGTGTAGTGTTATATTGTTCATTTATAAAGTAAAATATTAATTTACCGCAACGATTGAAATATTGTATTTTTATTAGAAACTCTGTGAAGAATAATTATTATTATTTGGTAAAAATTCGCTCTTCACGGCGTTTCATCGCATCGCTTAGGTTCATACTTACATATCTATTAGCTGTGGTACCTTTCTGTTGAATACAAAACGAGTAAAAATACGTTCATTGGGAACTTAAATCGCTACAAATTATAATTAATAGTATTGATTTATTGAGAAGTCGTTTTATATTGTTATTAATTGCATAATAATAATTAGTGATAACTTCTCACTGTAAATTTATTAAAATTCGCTCACGTTTGTTTATAGAGAAATATTTTTCGCTATATAGTAAATAGTAGATACATTGTTATTTATAGTTAACTTACAATAACATAATGGTGGACCGACTTAGTATGTTGGAGGCCTTAAAGGACAGCATAGAGGAGAGAATCAAGTCTCTTTACGCAAAGATCGCAACACTGGTTTCGAATACCAGATCGGCCTCGCAATTTTTGGTTGATTCCTCGACATTAGAGGAAGATTACAAACAATTTAATGATACAATGGAAACTATTGTCTTATTAAAAATTAAACATGTCGATGATTATATACCGTCTTTTGAAGGTCTAAATGTTTTCAAAGATATGGTTTGTTCAATTAAATGTAAACGGGATGAATTGCTAACAGAAAAACAAAAACTTGTTTCACCATCTGTGTCTGTTACTGAGAGTACGAACTCCAAAAATCGCATAAAACTACCAGTTTTAGACATACCTAGTTTTGATGGAAATATTCAAAATTGGTCTATATTTTACGAGTCATTTAAAACAAATATTCATTTAAATACTTCGCTTGACAATTCCCAAAGAATGCAATATCTTATTGGGAAGTTGACTCAATCTGCTCTAAATATGGTAGCAGGAATAATACCTACAGGTGAAAATTATAACAATATTTGGAATAGTCTGGTTAAAAAATATCAAGATGATCGCACTTTAGGATCGTTTTATATAAATAATATTCTAGACATATCTCACTCACGTCATGATTCAAAAAGTTTAAATCTTTTCATTGATAAATTGTCTGCAGGTGTAGCTGCATTCAAGCAATTAGCCATTAAAGATAATTTGGATTTTGTTTTGTTATGCTTCGCTCTAAGAAAATTAGATTCTCAAACTGTAAACGAATTTGAAATGTCAGTTAGAGAGAAGGAAATGCCCTTGCTAAGTGACTTAGTAAATTTTGTAAAAGATAAAATAAAAATAATGGAGCGTACTTCAAACAATAATAATTTGAAGAATTATAATAATAATGATTATGGAAATTATAAACAGAAAATTAATCATCGCAATGTTTCAAAGTCTTTTATGACCAATACCAAACAAAATACTTGTTCATTATGTAAAAATTCACATAATCATTTTTATCAGTGTTCTGAGTTTAAAAAACTCAAACCAATAGAAAGGTTTAATTTTATGAAATCGAATAATGGGTGCATAAATTGTTTAAGTTTAGCCCATAAAAAAGCACACTGTAGTTCTACAAATTATTGTAAACATTGTAATAAAAAGCATCATACGTTGTTGCATTTTGGTAATGAAAATGTAACTTATAATCATAATACTGAATCAGTGATGATTGCCAGTACGTCAACATCATTGCTCGCTAGTAATAATAATAAATTACATACAAAGGTAATTCTTTCTACCGCACAAGTATACGCATATTTGAATGAAAATAATAAGAGATTGATTAGATGTCTTATTGACAATTGTTCGCAAAATAATTTAATAACGCTCGCCTGTTGTAAAAAATTAAACTTACGAATTATCCCTTTACACAATTCGGTTGTCAAGGGTGTGGGAGTCAGTTCTAAGCCAATTTATGGTTATACATCGTTGAAAATACAATCTCGCATTAATCAGCACTCATATGAGATTCAATGTTTAATATTGGATCAAATTACTGAGGATATGCCTTCTGAATTTATCGATACTGGAAATTTTCCCAAATTAATGTCAGTACCTTTAGCTGACAATACATGGAATGTACCGGGAAATATAGATGTCATTTTGGGAGCTCAAATCTTCCCTCACATATTATTGGGAGGACGAATCAATGTAAATAATTTATCTCCTTTAATTGAAACTACATTAGGATATTTAATTATGGGAAATTTACCTAACACATCTAATAATAATAAAATTAACAGTGGCGTCTCGCAAACAATGTCGATGATTTCTCTTATCGATCAATCAGATTTAGAGACATTGTCTTATTGTACCTATTCTAACAATGAGTTAGAACAATCTTTACATAAGTTTTGGCAATTAGATGAAGTACCTAATGTACATCATTTAAGTCCAGAGGATGAGGAGTGTGAAAATAACTATTGTTCTACGGCCTTTAGAGATGGTCAAGGGCGATTTATAGTATCTCTTCCATTTTCTAAAGAACCAAATTTATTGGGTAATTCGTACGCCACTGCTCAGCGACGTCTAATGTCTCTTGAGAAAAAATTCAGAATAGATCCCACATTACGCAATCAATACAATGATGTCATTAATGACTACATAAAAAATGGTTATTTAATTGAAAGTCCCTCTCAACATGACGAAGAATATTTCAAGCCACATCGCGCTGTCATTCGACAGGATAAATTAACTTCAAAGTTGAGAATTATTCTCGACGCCAATGCAATTACGCACACCGGTGTGTCGCTAAATGATATTTTACACACTGGAAATAATTTACAAGCAGATTTGTTTTTACTTTTACTTAATTTTCGCTTATTTGCTGTAGCCATTACCGCAGATATTAAACAAATGTATTTAAGAATTGGTGTAACCGAAGAACATCAAAAATACCTAAAGATTTTATACCGCTTCAATGATGAAGAAAATGTTCGCATTTTTCAATTTAAATGTGTTCCATTTAGTTTAAAGGCAAGTCCTTACTTAGCTATGCGTACAATACGCAAGCTTGCAGAAGCTGAGGTACAATCCTTTCCAAATGCCGCTAAAACCGCAACTTCGGATTTCTATATTGACGATTTAGTCAAATCAGTTCACGCCAGCTCCGGGGATCGAGAGGCTGCGAAGCTGATTAATGATTTGATATCTTTTTTCGCTTCAGGAAACTTCGAGCTAGTAAAGTTCGCCAGTAGCTCAAAGGATCTAATCGCTAAATTACCGCCGCAAAACTGTGCTAAGGTTGTATCACTCGCACGCTTAGAGCTTTGCTCTGCGTTGTTGCTTTCTAAATTAGTTCGAATCGTCTATGATTCTTTCAATCCTCGATATCCTATTGAGGAAATATACGCATTTTCTGATTCCACTATCGCTTTGTCGTGGATTCATTCATCCCCGCACCGCTGGTCTATATTCGTAGCTAATCGAGTAGCCAAAATTCATGAAAATTTAGATTGCAAACATTTTTACCATATAGCTGGAATAGAAAATCCAAGTGATTGTTTATCTCGTGGATTGATGCCTTCGCAAATATTGAGGCATGAGTTGTGGTGGAATGCACCTAAATGGGTCTCGACTGCGCCTGACTCTTGGCCTGTCAAACCATTTATACCCACTACTTCAACAGACATATCTGAATTTAATTCAAAGACTTTAAATGTCATTGTACCAGAACCGCCTATATTATACCCGCTGATCACTCGAATATCATCATGGAATAGATTACTTCGGGCCGTCATATATGTTCTGCGATTTACTCGCAAACTACCATCTGTAAAAAACATTCAAGTGGATCATTTAAATCTTGCCGAAAGATATGTGTTGCTAACCATACAGCAGGTGCATTTTGGCAAAGAATATGCAGCTATTTCGCAGGGTAAAAAGCTACCTTTACTTTTCAAAAGACTTGATCCTTTCATAGACAAGGAAGGTATCCTTCGCATTGGAGGAAGATTGTCTAATGCAGACTTACCTTATGAAAGTAAACATCCCGCGCTACTTCCAAAATTTGATCCCGCTGTGGATCTATTGGTAGATTATTACCATACTTTACAAACCAGACAGAAATGGTGCACTAAAGATAAACCCATTGAAGTGGGTACTATCGTTATTATACATCTCGATGATGTTCCACCCCTTCGGTGGCCCTTAGGAAGAATCGAAGAGGTTTTTCCTGGCTCTGATGGAGTCAATCGTGTAGCATTGGTTAGGACCAATAATGGAACGTTTAAACGTCCAGTTGTAAAATTATGTCCTTTGCCAACCCAGTAATTTATCTTACAAGTATTCTTAGTTGTAAGTTTAGTTAATAACAATAATTCTAAATTTATTAAATATTGGTTGCTAATATAGTAACTTGTTTTTCTTTCTTTTCTTTTTTTTTGACGGCTTGTTCAAGCGATTTTTTGTTCATGTTCACTTTGTCATTATTTGTTGAAAGCTTCGTACGCTTTAAGCTTTCAAGGTGGGGAGAATGTTTGAGCCAGTAGCATGGACATTAGCAATAATTGAATTGAAAAACTGATTTATGGGATTGCGTTGAAGTGGGATTTAATAAATAGAGTCTATCTCTGTCACCCATCCATATTTCCTATAGTCCAAAATTATTGCCATCTCTCTCTCCTTAACCTTGAACCTGCAATAAATGCAACGCAACGCTATCTTCAGTAATTAATTACGATTATTCCGGAACACACGCAGTGCGCGTCTCCTTCGCTTATTGTCGCATATTTTTATCGCTTTCGCTAATTTAATCATACGCATAAAATTACTTTTTCTTAACCATCTAAACCCGCTTACTTTTGTATGCACATAATAAATATTGCATTGTTTTGTGTTGTAATAAACCAGTGGAATCAACGAAGACATCAGGGGGTTCATCCGTGCACCAGAGTTCCATAACCAAAGGTAGGAATTTGTTTATTAATTCTCACCATATGTGCAAACCTTTGATGAGTTTTTTGATTCCATTAAACCGCATCCCGCATATACAGTCCGCTAATCCGCTCAAACACCAACCCGTATACCAAATTTTATGAAAATCGAAGAATTTTTTTTTTAGCTTTTTTAGCCCTTTTTCTAGAACAAGTGAAATTTTCTTTGGATACTTTAAGAGGGTTCCCCTGAAGGTCTCAACTTTTTACTGACTCATCTACATCGAGGGGCTAACCGTTCTACCAAATTTTAATCAAATCGGATAAGAATTACTATGAGTTATGGGTGCGCACACATTTTTGGCGTACGCGTAATGGTACGGGTACGCGGAAATTAAAAAAAAATTTTTTTTTTTGCATTTCTGGAATCCACAACCTCGAAAACGCCGAGAAAATTAATTTGAGCGAAATCTATTTTTTTTTTTGAAATCCGATCACGTACATGTACATAATATATTCCATATACTATGAGTAATATTTGGAACGTTGGATGTTGCTCCGAAAATTCGTGTCTGGGGCGAAGGTTTTGTAAGAGTCAGGTGATTATTGCAGCCGCCAAGTAATAATATTATGCTAATGATGTATCCGTCAAAATTTCACGATTGACTCGCGGTTCAAAACCGTTCGTGACTTCCAAAGGTAAATCATAATTACCTTTTTATTATTCTCTTCACAACCTGACCTCAGCACCGTCCCTGTATTTTTAGTTGAAAAAAATCAAAAGTAATTATTTACTTGCAAATTTGCAATATTTTACTAACTAGCTCTAACCGAATCACCAACTAACAGCAAAACCTGTCGGATGACAGGCATTTACAAGAACAATTCATTGTCCTACAAATAAGTTAAATCTTGCCTTACATACCTAAGTACATACAAACATTCTCCCTTGATGCACACCGCAAGCCAGCCCGCAGACAAACCCGCACGAAATCAACTCCCTAGCTTGATCGAAGCAACCAAACCAAAAAGTCGGCCTAAAAATCTTCCCTTCCCTTCCAATCCAAATCCAAACTCCCTTTACGCCCCAATTAGAGGCATATGGAGGCAACAAGAGCTCTCCGTTGCGCTCCATCTATACACCATGCCCAGATTCCTCAGTTTTGCTACGAAGGAGTGGAACACAGTCTGAGAGAGGCTTCCTCGTCTTCGGGACTGTGATGGGAGGAAGAACAGAGCTCTCCTCGGCCAGCTGTCATTCGGCAACCTTAACACATGACCCAGCCGAGTTCATCTCTTCTCCATAATGGTAGAAGTGATGGCTTCTTGCTGGGTGCGCCGGCGTAGGTATAGCGTCGTTCGTGATGCGATGGTACCATCTTACGCCCAAAAATTCTTCAAAAGCATTGGTTTCAAACGCAAAGATTGTTTGTGCCTGGGCTTTGGTCAGGTGCCAAGACCCACATTCATATAGAAAAATGGTAACGCACACACTCGGATCAAACCGCAATTCATATTTTTGTGACGACACTAAACGCCGACGCTTTCCATACCTTTGTCACGTTGTTAAAGGCGCCACTTGCATCATACCGAAACAGCGAAGCTCATATCGAAGTCACCAGTGGTGGTAATGTTTGCTCCCAGATTGAATTTGATCCAAAACAGCAAAAAAAAAATATCTATAAGAAAAATCAATCAAATGACCGGACATATATTTTTGACTTCTGAGTAGTTAAATCTTGCATTAATTATTACTAATGGTCGACCAGTGCTCGAAATTCGACCATAACTTATTTAAATTATAAGTTTGAACATTAGACTGAGCGAGTGCTATTTTACAATTTTCTTTCCTAAACAATGACATGGATAGGTACGTCAAATTTTAAATGTTTATATTATGTAGATATAAAGTATTTTTTTAATATTACTAAAAAAAACAATATTAACACATTCTCAATTTGATGCAATGAGTTTGAATATCCCGCCTTTTTCAGCTCCACCTCCCATTTAAATATACCGCTTTCAAAACGCTTTCTGCGCCCATTATGAGGCGCTTTACATTTTGATTTTTTTCTATATGAAGTTGATCTTCTTTATAAAATATAGTCTGTTGAAGTGTGTGTGAGTATCAAATACATATTATTACAGTAGTGTTTGTAATGTTTTTTTTTATTGATTTAATCTATTTTTATGCATTCGCCAGTTCGCCACCTCTCCTCTATATAGAATATAGGTGTGCGAAATTTCATACTCCTACGTCCACGCATTTTCCGTAAAAATAGTCACAAATTTTTTCCTTACCGTATTAATATATAGATGAATAATTTTCATTTCTCTTTTTACAGGTAAGAAATGCATCTCTCTGGTTATTGCACAGCATGGAAAATTCATTAATGGTATGTGAGATTTTTAATTAAGATTCGAACCTAGACCTTGTTTTAAGATAATAATTGTGTTTTATACCAAAATTTTCATCAATGCTTCACGTATTATTAAGAATAATTACGTTCCAAACTAATTGCTTTAGTTGTTAATCGCTGTAGTTTTATTTTAGGTTTTAATTTATAACCGCTTTAAAAATTAAGCTAAAATAATAATTCATAGTTATAACAAAATAAAATTATTATAAAACAATAATGTCTTTTCCCAAAAGACCGTGAGAAGAATTCATTTTGTCTCGTTCATTTTCCATCTTTTGTTAGCGCTTCGCAACAATGTCGATAAAAAAATGTTCAGAAAAGTCATAATTAATTAGGTTTTTTTTCATTATTATTCTTATTCGACGTATTGTCTAAAAATTTTGAATAGTTTTCGTACAAAAAAAAAAAAAAAATCAAACGAAAATAGACTTTTAGCATTGTATTCCGAAGGTTGATATTTCTCCGTCGATTCTCGCAACCATTGTTCGAAGAATCGATTCTTTTTTCGAATTCATTAATTTTTTCATCGTCTCGCTTTGAGTAAAAATGTTTGAATTGTTTGGAATATAGTTTCACTTGTTGCTCGATAACGCGTGGCTCTTTCGACAATACGTCGGCAAGATCATAGATAATTTTTTTTCATATTATTATTTTAGCATCTTTGACATTTCTAAATGTTTATCTTTTGTTGCCATATTAGGCCCGTCAATTGTTGATGTCTGATTATATTATTATTTATTTTATTTATATTGTTTGCGCGCCCGTGTGTGTTTGATGTATTATTTAATTTATTAAATTGTCCGCCATTTGTAATAACATTGCTTTGTAAAGACTAACCGGTGAAAAAAACTTTCATTTTCGATGGCTGATAAAGCGAAGCGCGATCACAAAGTTTGCGAAGGGTAAATGAACCACTGCTACGTTTGTAAAATCAACTTTTTTTTTGCTACAAAATTGCTTTTTTCGTCACTGAATTTCATACACACAATAAGGGTATGGTTCATCCTGATATGGATACTGTCAATTTGATTCTTCTTCGGTATTGACTCTGTGCAATACGTTGAAGTGTCTTTCCTCAAAGTCCATCCAGCTCAACCCGAGTCTTTCTCTCTTTCGACACCCCTCTGGTACCTACCTATTAAGGTCTACATTTGTACAGTAGTTGAGCATTAGGTTTTAGTATTGTAAGCTCATTATATCCAATTACTATCGAGAATTTTTAAAGCCCCTTGGTTGGATTGTTCATGCTTGTATCAAGCTCTGCAGGTTTCAATTCTTTTACAAACAGTTTTGATAATATTGGTATCTTTACCTGGCTTCCACCACAAAACTTAGAACGAGCTATTTTATAAGCCGCTTGTATCCTGGATGAATCTTGCACCTTCTCTTTTGATATTGACAATCTTTTCATTGATTTATGTCATCATATTATATGTAACTGTCAACTATTTAAAGCTGCGCAAAATTTTGTTTAAGTTTAAATTTTGTAACAGGAACTTTCTGATCGCACTCGTAAATATAATCATAGATTATAAAATTATTTATCATTAAAATTTCTTCTTTCATATATTACCGTCCAAAGTAAAGAATAGGTACTAAAAATTTATACAATAAATTTTTGTATGTATGTATGTAAATATTTTCATTTTCAACGTAGATAATCACCTTTTTCATAATTGTTATTCTTACCATCGTTCTTCGCTTCCTCATAACCGAAAGTCGTCATATTGTGTTACCAGCTCTGTGAAACAAACGCCTCCAATCCTCTCTGTCCTCCGCAGTTCGCATTTACGACTATTTAGGTCTCTATCTGTTATATATTTATACTGTACCCGTATTCTGTGTTTCATCAGAGGGTAGTCACGGTAGTAAAGTGAGTATTACACGATACATTTTGTATGGGAAACGTGTATGTATAGCGCCGCCACAGAGATATTTCTAGAAATAAAAGCGATTCTCGCATTCGATACGTATAGACGTTTTCTATATAAAATGTATCGTGTAACACTCACGAGGAGAGAATGACTAAAAGGATATGTATAAATCTGAAAGGATGGGTGCACGCAGACGAGGCCGACCTCGAATGACATGGTCCGACCATATCGGTTCAGTATTAGAGGAGGGCCAAGTCAGGAGCAAAAGGAATAGAAGAGCATGCATGCGGAATGTTATGCGTTTGGAAGAAGCGAAAGAGGTGTGTTTGGATAGGAAAGAATGGAAATCCGTACTCTCTACCTACCCCCTTCGGGAAACGGCGTGATGGGTAAAAAAAAATGATAATTACATACATTTTCATTAAAAATAACGAGAAAATACATACATATATTATAATAAATAAACATTTTGAAGCTTCGAACAAATCATATATTTCTTAAATTTCGATCGACAAAAGATACCAATTAGCCAATTTTCAAACAAACGATCTAGAATTAAAGATCTAAATTGCGATCGAAATGTTGTTATATTCTCAAACTTTCTATTAAATCATTGTAAAGTTTCATGTTTTAGAAATATTCGGTCGCCAGAAGTTACGCAACTAATGTATTGGATAAAACATTTTCAGAATACAGAAATGTCAAAAGTCTCAATAAAAATTGGATACAACGCAACTTAATCGTCTGTTTTTCATTTCAGAATAATAGTCATTATCCATCTATTGGATAGTTTTCAATTGATGCGGCCGTCAGATTCTTTCCATCACTTTATCCACTACACAACTTTATCTTATAGATGGCTACCCACAACTTCTATCTACATATTGATGCGTTGGGTCTATGTATCTATTTTCCTTATACTACATATTACTAAGCACCAAATTTTAATCGGTTTTTAGCTATATTTTTCAGGATTTTATTCTGTGCAGAAATGTACTTAATGTGTACCTAATTGGCATTCCCAACATAGTCCATTTAGACAGAAGGACGCGAACGTGACGAAGGATAAATCCAATAGTTTCCAAAAAGTTCCGCAATATTTTTAATCGTTCTATTGTCGCCGTCGAGGCTTATGCAAACATCGAACCAATTCCAATCGGATTCTTGTGTAAACAGAAGACTATTGTGGCATTCATCCGATGTTCTCCATCGAATGAATGCATAAAGTATAATATAAAGTAGTGGCTTTGAAAGTTTGAAGACAGCGTCGCATGAATCTTAAAACTTTATGAAACTTCCCTTGTCTTTTCTTTTCAGGTTTGCAACTTTTTTTTTTTTTTTTTTTTTTTTTTTTTTTTCTCTTTATTGCTATATTTAACTTTGAAATCGTTACGATTTTAATACTCTGATCTTCCAGTTTTGATCTCTGTCCTCTGTCATATTATTCTCATTTATTCAAGTAACTTTAGTTAAACGAGAACATAATCTATAATAATATTACCACGTGAACGATTTTTTTTACCCCTTTTTTCGAATATTGCGCAGACGAAGGAGTATGAAATTTCTCAAACTTATATAAACTTATAGTTTATACCTATAGACTATAGAGACTATCTATAGAGATTATTTATTTATTTATTCAAATATTCTACGGATTTAGGGCCTTTTACATTAGATAATTTATAAAAAAAACATATAAAACAGTAGCAACACTTGAAAGTTATGAATAACATAAACTTAACCTAAAAATCAACATGACGTTTCTCACCTTCTTCTTACTCTTGATATAGATCCGAGGATCTGTTTTTTTCAAAAGAAGTTTCCTGGGACGCCGAACTCCAACTATCCTTCCATCTTTTTGGAGGTCTCCCGGGTTGGCGGCTGCCCGAAGGGATGTTGTTTGCCACCACATTCTGGTATTGTCCATCCTGGCCACGTGGTCGCGCCAGAAGCGTCTCCGTGACCTGCCCCATCTCACAATGTCTTCTGTGTTGCAGGTCTCTCTGATGGTATACTGGAAGCGCTAGGAATTTGCGACAACGGCAATAAATCAGAGTGTGAAAGAGAGGCCCCTTTCATCTTATTTGCACTCACTCGGCTTATGAAGCACCATAGTGACGGGCAATAACAATGCGATGATTTACATCGATTCGTAGAAAATAAAATGTATTAATGAAAAGACAAAATTATTAAAAAAAAAATTAATCTATTATTATGGTTGAGTATATAATAATATACAAAAATCATTACAAAGATTATAACAAAAATACATAATTACTGGTTTTAATAGTATGTATCTAAAGATATATACAATACGAATACAATACTTTTACAAATACCTTTGTATTTGTAAAAGAAAGAAAAATATAAATAAAGTATTACTAGGTATATAAAAAAATAAAGAAAAAGCATGTATGTATTCGAAATCAATAAAAAATGTAATATGTAAACATTAATTTTTTTTACAAATTAATTCATTAAAGGTAGGTAAATTACTTTAAAAGAAGAAAACAAAATTGAAAAAATATTATAGAACATAACAAACTCAAAAGAAGCAAATTATGGTACATGCGGGACAAAAACAGTTTATACAACAATAATAAAAAAAAATTACTAATTAATTCATTAAAGGTAGGTAAATTACTTTTAAAGAAGAATACAAAAAAAGAAAACAAAATTGAAAAAAGATTATAGAACATAACAAACTCAAAAGATTCAAATTATGGTATACGAATTGCCAAATATGACTGATGAATATATTTTAAATATCAATGTAGCTACCTATGTAATATTCGTTGATCTTCACTAACAAAAGGGAGGATTTGAAATAAAAAAAATCTCATTAGTTGAAATTACCAAGAATCGGTCATCGATGGGTAAATCATCACGAGAATTAGTATGAGTCATCGACTAAGGCACAGTCGATGCAAACAATGAAACATTGCAGCCCCTTCGGTTGTCACCCTATTGTTTGGTTTTATGACCGTCTTCGCAAGTTCGTAACGCGCCCAGTTTAGTGTTGCGAATTCTATCCCTTAATGTTTTCCCCAGAATAGCACGAAGAGTCTTCATTTCGGATGTTCTGAGCAAAGCTTTGGTTCTATTTGTGTCGGCCCTGGATTCAATACCATAAGTCATAATTGACCTCACACCTATGTGGTTTAAAACTTTCAATAATTGTGTGACACATACACAAATACAAACAACAAACAATAGACCATGAAAGGCCACGTGGATTTTGACATTAGCCGGGAGGCATTTAAACATAAACAAAAAGTTTAAGAGTTGGTATGAGTGTGTTTATCGGGTCACGGATAGAGCGAATCTACAGATGTTACGAGTCAAGTAGAGTATACGATAAATAAATAAATGTCAAAATTTGAGAAAAAAGCAATGATATAGATACTATTTACCATGTTTACTTTTTATTTTGGCTAACATTTCACAAAATATCATTGCTTAACATAATAAGAAACAAAAAATTCACATAAATTTTAATATTTTTAATTATGATAGATAGCTGATTAATAAATTAATGAATTATACGCAACGGCAACGTTGCTTTTACAAAACATATAAGTATCCTATGTAAATAACTATAAGATATAAATAGATATAGATCAAATGGAACAGTTAGACACAAAAATCTATTTTCAGATGACAAAAAATATGTTTTTGATAAATAAAATTATAAAAACAATTATTATGACCGAGAAGAATCATTGATTATAATGGAATAAAATATTTTAATGTGTAGGTACTTAATTATAAGATATTAATAATTAATACGAACAATACAAAATTTCTGCATTTTACAAGAAAAATAATATATACTAATAGTGATTTTTTTTTTATTTTTTTTTTATTTAATCATTACTTTGAAGTATTCCATCGATTCCATACACGCCGAAACCCCCCCCCCCCCCCCCCCAACAATATATTCTGAAATAATTAACATGAGAAATTCCCTTCATTATTTGAAATATTTATAGAATTATTGTAATTTCTTACCCCCCAGATCCAAAGAATGAAAGTACTCAGCGTTAAAGAGCCTGAAAAGTTGTTAAATATGTCTGATTATGGAATGGTGTACCTATATGTGTTAGTATTCGGATCAGATTATGAAAATTCGTGGAAAGGTTTTACCTAATATTTGCCTAACTTTTAATTAATTAAAACCTCTGTTAATATTTATATAGGTATAAATAGAGACTACACGTTTTCTAAGGATGTCCTTGCTTAATAGAAAGAGAACGTAAGAATGTGCCACGAAAAGGTGAATACATAATATTCCTCTGTTACGTTTTTAATAGTGCCTAAAAGAGGAAAAATATTGAATCACTTTGAGTTGCATAATGACGCCATTTTGATTTCTTTGTTGACATTATGAAAGAGAGGCAATCTGGCTGCTTAGAGAAAGAAGAAGATAAATCATATATACTGTTTGCTTCACACGTTGCCGAAGCCCTTTCAGCTAACGTGATCAGCAGGAAAGTGAAAAGTGGACTGTGATTGGATTGAAATGCACTTACCCCAAATCCAATGTTCTCCATATATGTATGATGGAATCCCTTGTTTTCTGGCAGCACTGCACTTTGTTAAGCTAATATTAAATAAATGTGGATGCACAAAATGTAAATATAATTGATGATGATTGAACGTCCCGATTTGTACGACTTCCGAATTTAGAGCGGTTTATTCCGTGTGCGGTGTTCCCGAGATGCGGTGAGTACCGACTTCAAAAGTGCACTGCTTAGGAAGGGCCCAAAAAGGAATAGGTAACAATACATGCCCTGCAGTGCGAATCA
Organism: Mystacides longicornis; assembly: GCA_963576905.1. Classification (NCBI taxonomy): domain Eukaryota; kingdom Metazoa; phylum Arthropoda; class Insecta; order Trichoptera; family Leptoceridae; genus Mystacides; species Mystacides longicornis. The sequence continues at coordinate 25,308,235 of OY756438.1, forward strand.
CTGATTGTGACATTTGACCCATGTACCTATATATAATTATGTAGGTACCTATATAATACAACATGTTCAATTAATAATATTGAACATATACCGTTGGAAAAAAGATAATATTATTAAACAGGGGGAGGAAGGTGTGATTTCGAAAAAACACCTAGCCACCTGCCAGTCGTCCAAGTCGCCGATTCATGAGCCACAGAGGCTCTGTCGTCCAAGAATCGGCGGTGAAACGGTATCGAATTTATGGAACTAAATCCCCATAATAGTGGAAAGAAATCCTGTAGCAAACCCATAACCATCCGCGCCAGTGCACCGTGGTATTTTATCACATGTAGTGACTATCAACTACCCCTTTTAAAATCTGTTAGGGGAAGGCCCTTGTTCATCTGTAAATTAGGTATTATTGTTCTTTTTAATGGGCAAGCAGCTCAAGCTGACATCATTGCCTCTCAAATAAATATCTAGTCTGTTCTTAAAGTGATTAACACTAGTAGCAGACACAACACTCGTAGCGAAAAATTTATTCCACACATCAACTACTCTGTTATTAAGTGCATGCTTCCTTGGATTGGTGTCCTCTAAGGTTTTCATTGACATTCTTTTAAATATATGCTCCAAATCAGGCACATTGTAGTATCCGGACAAAATCTTAAATGTTTCCATCGGGTCACCTCTTGCTCTTCTCTCCTGTAGTGTGGATAACTTCAAGATCTTTAATCTCTCCGGGTATTCTAGATTTTAAAGTCACAGAGTCAACTTGGTAGCCCGTCTCTGGACATTTTCCAGTAGGGTATGGAATGATGAATTGCCCAGCGGATCAGTCGAACGCTTTTGCAATTTCCAGCTTTGCTTTCTGTCAAATATGTCGAAGGAGTTCACTTTGGATGAGTCCAGATTCATTAAAAATGAGCTTGAAAAAAGAAGAGAAGATCTTTAGCCAATACTAATGTACAAGACATTCTAAAATAGCGAGAACCCTAGCTGGATACGGGAAATATCGAAGATTCGTGAGGTCACTACGAACGAATTTACTCAAAACCTAATTGAAATAGTTTTACCGAGGAATCGGTACCTACCTATCTACCCGTAGTGCGGCGCGGTGAGTTATTATTGTGGAGTTTCTAGGGACATTCACGGACGGACGAGTGTGAATGAAGCGGCTACAAACTACTAAATTTACAATATATTGTAATTTATTTTCATCTTTTACTTTACTGCCATCATTCACTGCTGGTCATAAGCTTCACTGACCGATTCGTCACAATATTCTACCATTTATTCTGCCGTTTCTATCGCGCTTAGATTATAAAAGTTATTATATAAAACCATGATGCAATGGCGGTCATCAGCGCAAAAGTGGCCTGACCTTGAGATACAGCAAATTAGGAGTAACTGAGTTTTAAACGATTTGAAATTTAATTTTCAATATTATGGTCCCGCCTGGGCGGCGTTTGGCAATCCCTCACATATCCTGAAGTCTCCGAAATACTCACATCTACACAAGAAAGCTTTTGGATGCTTGTGTCCTCCCAGTTCTAAGATATGGTATGGAAACAGCTGCACTGACCAAAAGGATAATACACAAACTGGCTGTAACACAAAGAGCCGTGGAGAGGAAGATGTTGGGTATTTCTTTACGAGACAGGAGAACAAACACATGGATACGAGAGAATACCAGGCTTGTCGATGTGGTGGAGAGGGTTGCCATCCTGAAGTGGGGATGGGCGGGCCATGTGGCCAGATGCCCAGACGACAGATGGACCAAAAGAGTTGTGGGGTGTCAGCCTTGACAAGGCAGAAGTAATGTCGGCAGACCCCAGGCCAGATAGGCGGACGACACCGCAAAGATTGCAGGCCGCACATGGATGAGAGAGGCTCATAACAGGAGAGGGGGAAGGCCATGTTCAGCAATGGACGGAGACAGGCTGACGAAGAAGATGATCAATACTATGATATTAAAATGATAATGAATATTTCGTTATTTTAGTTTGACAATTTCTGCTTTAAAAATTACTTACCTATCAATTTTTGAAACGTGGAAAAAGTCATGTTATGGTAAAAAGCTTTGCATGTGGTTAGGAGAACGTATGATCGGTAGACCAAAAGAAAGAACTCGACAACGAGAATCGATAAAATATGTTTGATAATGGGCTTTACAATTAATTGCCTTCCAAAAAACTGACTATCGGACAGCGATAAAACGTGTGTAAATGTGGAGGTTCTTAATATTGACCTCGTGTCAAATTTATCCAAACGTGGATGTCGTAAGGCTTCGTGATCGCTTTGCTCTTGTTGCTAAGTCCCAAGTCTATAAACACTTCATGCGCCTCCCAAAACTCTCGCATTACAGATTCAGACCACTGCGCTGAACTTCCCAAGACCGACAATCACTCGCCGAATCCACCCCCGCACCTCAACCCCGAATCCCTCGACTTCCCCCCTTCTTAAAGCCGCAATTTATGATTTACGTCGGCGGCCGAAAAATAGTCTTCTGTTTGCGTAAACAAGATTTATTATTTTACTCTTAACTTATGTATATATCATTATAAATTTCTTAATTTTACTTCTTGGTCGCGGATTTCTCACTCCGGGAGTACCCCAGGGCAGGCGATTGAGTCTCTTTTGTTTACCTTCTTCTTTGCCAACTTTCGACTTTCGTTTGTTTTTAAACGCTTTCTCCCCTACTTCTTTAATTTTTTGTTTATCCATAATTGGAAAAACAATTATAAACCCTTTCCTCTTCCTTTCTTTGCATCCTCCAAATTCGCGACCTTATCAGTGAAGAGAGTCAAACTTTTTAACTAAAAAAATGTTTAGAAGTCATGACTGGCAATGTCTTAGATATGAACTCTTTTATAGTTAAACATGAAGTAGTTCCTACCTGAAAGGCCAAGGAAGACCCTCTCATTTTGTGCTCCGCTCCTTCGAAGAAAGGCTGAGGAATTTGGACATGCTGCCTCCTTAAGTGGGTTTTAAAAGAAGAATTGAAAAGTTGTATTGAAACATTTAGAAAGTATCAGTAAGACACGCATATGATACCCTAAATATTGTGTGCATTTCATGCTACCATTTTTAGTTTCTTTTTCCTCTTTTGCCTGTTAACTGTTATATTATTAACCTCATGATAGAGGCTAGTTGCGGAATCCCAACTAGCCTTCTTTCATTGAATTCGTCATGGAATTTTATTGGCTTAGAAGATACTGTTCCTGGCCGCCCTTAAAGCTCTTTTATCCTCCACCTAGGATTACAACACGCTCCTTCAAGAATCTTCCTCATCTGATAATGTCTTCAATAAAGCATACCCTTCCGATTTCTCAAAAGAGTTGACCAGCGATATTCAATAACTCTTATGTGACTTGACACAATTTCAGGGAGTAGCATTTCAAAAATCAACCATATAATAAAATCTCTTTTTCTTCAATCTCACATCAGTCTCTCTCTCTCTCTCTCTCTCTCTCTCTCTCTCTCTCTCTCTCTCTTTTCGAAACATTGAAATTTTGCGAGTAGAAATATTTCGAGGAACAGAGAGAGGTGATACAAATTCAATAAATAACAGTCAGCGGGTAGTTTTATTCATTTACATTTTGGTTTCGTATTCTTTCGAAATTCGAAGAAGCTTTTGTTTTTCGCCCCGGAATTTCGACTCCACGGTTTTGATGGGTGGTGGTTGCGGATGAAACGAAATACTCGGCTTTTGCGGAGAAGAGCTTTCGATTAGTTAGAAAGTCCCAATTTATGGCATGAATCTTAATTAGGACAGTCACATCTTTCGGAGATCGGAATTCGAGGTATCGCCTTCGGAATGTCTTTGGGACGAACGCTCGAGTTTTCGAAAATAATTGTTGTCTTTGCATTGAGAGTGGAATTCTTCTGAATCTTATAAATTATTCTTGTTCCTCGAATTCACCAATTTCAAAGATATTTCACTTTTCAGTTTTTTCACTTTGTTGAGAAGGTTCTTTTTTTATTTTATTTTTATTTATTCATTCATCAACGGCCTAAATGTCTGTTCTGTCAAATATATAAAATAAATAAAATTGTGATAGGTTTACAATATTACAATTTTATTTGGTGGTTTATTTAGTAATTTTGGAAGTGGTTGGTAGACTAGCGGTTACAACGCCGGCTTTCGTACTGTTTGGTGCGGACGTCGTGGTTTGATCCCAGGTGCCGACCATCTTCCTCTTCCACGACACAAGCTTTAAGTAGCTTACTGTGAAAGAGTCAAGGAGTGTATTTGTGTTCACTTTGAATGAGCACAGATTCATTTTCAAAAAAAAAAAAAAACGTTTTTTTTTTTAAAATTTAAAAGTACCTACCTAGTAAATAGTTCTAGAATAGTTTTTCTTAAAACATTTTCTACACATTTTCCAACAAAGAGAAATGGTGCCTATGTGTTATAAAAAATCGATTACTGTGCGAGATTAGGTATTTTGAATATCTAAAAAATAATATGTTATTAAGTACATAGCTATTCCACCAAATAAAATTCGAACAAATATTCCAAAGTTGTTCAGTTGAAGTATTCCTAAATTGAGATTTACCCCATGCATTTACTAAATTTGACTTATTATGTCTTAATTCAATATTTTTGTAGGTAAAACAGTACCCGCTATACACATAATGTAGCCAGGGCCCCGTTCCACCATCATACCTCGCAACTTTGCAGTTTTCCAAATTATATCATCGTTTTTGTTCTAGAGGACAAACAGTTTTGTTTCACCATAGACACTATTCATTGAAAAATATTACGACTTTGCGAATCAATTGAAAAAACTATTTTGACGTCTCAAATTTGCGTTGTGTTTCAACACGCACCATCCTAGATACCACTGCACAATTGAAAAGAGTTTTCAAATAATCTAGACGCCGCCAAGCGATTTTTTTTTTCATGGAACAAGATTTGATTAGCGGTAGGCGATTTTCGCATAATGCAATTTTGCAATGTGAAAAGTATGATGGTGGAACGGGGCCCAGGACTCAAACCGTGAGAGAGAAATAAAAAGTTCAACAAAAATTAGAAGTAGATAGGTACTTATTAGCTAGATAATTTTTCTTTTCGCATTTCGGTCTATCTATTCGAAAATGAAAAGCTGTACTGGAACCCCAATAACCTACTGATCATGACCGACTATCAAAATAAAAAAAAAAAAACATTATTTCTCATTAATTATTATTATTTAATTATTTATAGTAGGTATGTCAACAAATAATAATATAATATCAACTTTGTTTTTTATTGGCGATAGTTTAGTAAAAGAATGGCTCCTAGGACGTTGACAAAGAGTGCGAACGCGATATAAGCCATTGCTTGCCTCGTTTTCCTTTTAACATTCTGCATTCCTAATGGGTACATTTGACCTGACAATATATTTCAACGTCTGCGCCTATATTATTTGTGTGTCTTTGAAAAATGCCTTCAGGAATTCCTCAACCGCCTCCGCTCCCACTCTTCGACCCGCCTCCCCCTTCCCGATCCGCCTCTTAAGAGGCATATAATTTATCGGTTCTTTATGTTAAAACTCCGACATTTCAACTGATTTATTCCACAGCTCGCCCCCGCGTTTCAACCCTTTGGTACGAATCCGCAGCGGAAATACAAATTTGTAGATGCGCCTTCTATTCCTGACCGTGTCTCTCTGTGTCACGGCAACGCAAGGCCGGATGTCATGCCTGAAAGCTATACTAGTTTTCCAGGTCAAACTGGATATTTTAATCAAAATAATGGATGTTAATTTCTATATGCAACCTATAGATAAAAGAAAAAATAACAACTAATGACTCTAAAAATTCATTACTAATGTTCGATTTTTAAATGGAACAAACCACTATGGGCTTACGACCGTCTTCTGCTGTTATTTCGAAGGCTGGCTTAGTGTGATCACTTTACGTTAACAACGTTCGCCATTATGTGGTAATGATAAAACATTAAGACGGGCAGTTTCGTGTCGTTATCGAGTTTGTAGAAAGATTTACAATGATTTTTTGGAAACACGTTTTGAAGACATGAAGCACAAAAGAAATGCAAAACCGGGAGTCCAAGAGCAATAACTTCTTTGATAAGAAAATCACAGATCTATCAAAAGGAAAGAAAAAAGGATTAACCATAAAAATGAAAATAACACGAGCAACATAAACCATAAAAGAGATGGAACTCCAAAGTTTAATGCCTTAGTTTTAAGTTTTTAGTCTTGCAATACCAAGTTCCGGAGAACCGAGGTTTTCTGATGGTCTTTCCTCTTCTTTATGTGCTCTGTCAGGTACCCAAATCGATCACATCGGCAAACTTAACCATGTGCTGCGCTGTCCGGATCAACTCATCCACAGTTCAGATTCCGGTCCAGTCCCTTACATCGCGCAGCCAACTGTCTCTTGCAAGCTCCTCGGCGTTTCATCTACTTATTGCGATGCTTAACGGTGGTTTTCGGGCCTACTTAAACTTCTGACTCTGAGATTTCATCTTCTACATATGTGGTAAAAATACTAATGGTCTTTCTATTCGGGACATTACTACAACCGCTGTCATCAGAAGCCAGAATATCCGACACATGTTCCCTTTACAAGCAGCAGCATTTTAAATTAATGAAGGAAGTGTTACAATGAGTGTGCGGTGAGCATCGCTTTCTCCGAGCCGTTCATCATTTATCAAACATCCCGTGTTTTCTGCTGTGACATCACTATGCCAGCACACTGTTGTAGTTCCCACGTGTTTTTATTTTTATATTGGGTCGCGTGACTGCCAAGAAGGCACCCAGTGCTACTTTCCGGCACTTCCCAATATAAAAACATCTCAATATTGTTAATCATTTCCCATATTACAGGAAACGTGATCATTAATTTATGTCGTATTCTTTACAGTCTTATGCACTTTTTCATTGATTTTTTTAACTCATCACACCATTTTCTTTAAGGGGTATTCACAGATAATGGAACTCCACTTCTTTCTTTCCAAACATTCCACTTCTTACCTGGCCTTCCTTGACGACGGAATTGGTGTGTTCGTTCCACCCCTTTTTGCACATTTCCTTTCAGCCTTATAAACAACTCTTTTTGTAATCCTATTAGCATAAATTCTTTCAAGATGCCCAGACCAGCTTAACCTTTGTAACCCGCAACGATTATTTCCGCAATTACCACATTCTTTCCTAACACTCTCATTACTTTTTGCATCCCAGAGAGTCTTTCGAAATACCCCACGCAAAGCTTTCATCTGCTCTGCATTTATTTTGAATCTTAATAGTGTGTATTATTTTATAGTTATTATTTCAAATCATTTATTCATTAAATCACAATATATCATATGAAGTATACATCATTGTAAAAAAAAATTAATAAAAATAAATTAAAATTAAATACAATGCTATATACTAAATATAAAAATATCGGTATTATCTCTCATGATACATCACGATGTAATGTAATCATGAGAGATCTTCGAACTACAGAGAAAGGAACCTTCTTAACATCCTACATGAGGACAACAGAACTGCCTTTTGGATGGCATATCTGAGACCACAACAGATGCCAAGTTTCCCTAGATTGTCTTTAAGAGACTTAGGAATAACTCCATTCGTCGTTATTACTATGTGTGGTGTGGTTGGTGTATGCCACATATCCTTGATTTCGTGAGCAAGATCAAGATATTTAATTATCTTATCTTGCTCGGCTTTTTTCAAATTTTCGTCATACGGTACAGTGATATCCACGAGATACGTTATCCCGTTCCTACGATCAACCAATACAATGTCCGGACGATTTCGTTAATCGTTCGGTCAGTTTGTATTGGTATATCCCAATACAACTTTGTATTACTGTTTTGCATTACCGAAATTGGGGTGTACCTATAAGAAGGTACTTCAAGATCGAGCAAACCATATTTCAAGGCAAGTTTTTGATGAACTCTTTTAGCCACATCGTTATGTCTGTGCAGATACTCAGAACCACACAGGAGAGAACACCCAGACAAAATATGTCTGAGTGTTTCTCCTGTTTGGCCACATGCACGACATTTATCAATTATATCAGGTGTTTTAATAATATATTTTTTATAATTATTGGTTACGATGACTTGGTCTTGTATTGCACAGACAAAACCTTCTGTTTTGCTAAATAGTTCACCAAACCTCAACCATCCAGTCGAATCTTCAAGAATTACATGTGATGAATTTAAAGTTTCGAATAATCGACCGTGGAGAGACTTGCCTTTCCATATATCAACCCGATCTTGTACCCCAATTATCGGTGGTGAAACAGGATTTGATAAATTTAAGGGCGTGTACTTCAAATCACACGCAATGAGGTCTTCATAACACAATTTATTCCTTGATGAGATAAAGTAAGATTGGAGGAGGTTTATCTCTTTGTTATTCATGTTTTTGATGTTTAACATGCCTCTACCACCAATCTTCCTTGGTAAATATAATCTCATCAAGGAACATCTTGGATGATGCACCCTATATTGTGTGAGCAAACTACGTACCTTTAAATCCATCTTGTCTAGTTCCGTTTGGTTCCACTTAATGATTCCAAAAGAATACAAAATTTTCGGTACAACCCATGAATTAATGGCCATAATTTTATTTCTCCCGGAGAGAAAACTTTTCAAAACTTTTTTTAATCGTTTAATAAATTCATTTTTAATGTTATTTTTAATAATTTTGTGGTCAAAAACTAGATTTTGTTGAAAGCCAAGATATTATTATTATTTATTAGTTATGTTTGTTTTTTTTTGTTTTCGTCCATTTTTTGTAATCAATTAGTGTAGCTATTATAGGCCCTCCCTAACGAATATCCAAAAAAATCTGTATCACTAATGGCTTGTTTTCAACAGTTTCTGGGTACAAGTCAGATAAGCGCGTTTTAATGACGCAATTTATCCATATGTTTTTCAATGAATCTGGCCTTGCCCAAAGTGAACACAAATTCACTTTTGACATCTCATCTTTCAAACTGAGTTTAGCTTTTCTCGTTGCAGAGGAAGATTGTCGGAATTATTGCGGATGGTACCCATTACGCGGCCTACAGTGAGGAAATCGGCGACTGAACCGGCAGACTACCAAGCACTCTAAAATATGGTCTTGGGTACATCGGATATTTAATATCAGAGATCAAACCAGTCTTCAAACTCACATAAAAAAAATTAATATTTCCTTACATAGACAAAATTACTAATTAAGATTTATCTGTGATGATTTTTGACGCAATCACTACAACTTCTTCTTCTCCGTACTTCGTTAATAAAAAAATATTGCATTAATTGCTAAGGTGGTCAGCGGGAGTATCATTAAAAGACCGGATAAGAAGTTCTCTTATTCGAAGTAGCATGGGTGTCACTGACATTAAGAGTAAATTGGAAGAGAGGCAACTGAGATGGTACGGGCATATTAGACGGAGACCACCAGAACACAGGGTTAACAAGGCGATGACTGTAAATCTCCCTCGACCTCAATCAAGAGGGAGACCCAAACATACATGGATGCAACAGTGCGACAAGATCCTGCAGAGAAATGGCCTAGACTAGAATGTCATACGAAATAGAAGAGATTTGTAACCTGAGAACGAGAAGAGCCGACCTTGGCAGCCTCCAGAGGCAGTAAGCTGGGACAAGTGTCAGGAAGAAAAAGAAGATTAATTATTAAAAAATTTGTTCAGAATGCTTTATCTAGTACGTAGTGCATATTATAAATCAATGAAGGATCATTAAAATATTTGTTGCGAAATAACTGCGGTCAATAGCTACAATGGGCACAGTATTTTTTACAATCACATCATTTAGATCGTTTCTATAGAGTTTATGCTCTTCGCTCGCGATTTTTACCTATTTTTTTATTAGGATCCCCCCATAACTCGCTTTGTTTTTTTTAACTATACGATCGCTCCCTTGATTCTTCATACAAATCATGAGTGTCTGGAAGTGTGCCGATGAAATATTAAAACGCATTTATTATTAGGTGAGAGGTGAGCATCGGCAAAGGCAGCTATGTACACTCCCCTGTTTTGTCATTGAATGGAGATGGCGGTTTGTTTATCGGAGTGCTATAATGATATAATATTCCGAATTAGGTACCTTCATTTTTAATCATAGACGGATTGTGAGAAATTTAATGCGGCTCAATTTATGTTTGATTTCTCTGGTTAAAACTATTTTCAAACACGTAGTTTTAAAAATGGATCATTTTTTTTAAATTTAGATTTTGACTTCCGACTTGAAGTAAAAGTTAAATGGCAAAAAATATAACGGAAAAAAAAATTTTTATTCATGCTACACTCATTCATTAAATAATAGATGACCATTCCAAATGACATGATTGTGCAATTTATAACCAATAACCATAGTCAAAACAACATAAAACATGACATTGTATGCAATAATGTTTTATTTCATTTTTTTGCGATTATTTTGCTAGGATTTTATTAACTTTTAGTGATATTCATTCATTCTCCCTTAAAGGCCCCCGCACACCGCAAGTCAACCCGGAGACCAATCTGCAGCAAACGCGACCCGCATGAAACCGACCCCCTAGCTCGATCGAAGCAATCAAACCAAAAAGCCGGCACCACACAAATCAAGCCCGCCGCGGACCCCCCAAACCAACCAGCAATGCGGAGGGCCTAAGCCTCACTCGGGAGCATTGGGAGGCATCAAGAGCTCTCCATTGCGCTCGGAGGCGTCTGAGGCTCATTGTGCCTTTTCTGACCGATTGAGGTTTAAGGACGTGAGGTGGTCAACCTCACGGTCCCGATCTGATTTTTCGATGCTCTTACTCTGCCTCTTACAGGATGCTCGAAAAACCAGCAAAAATAGCAGAGGTGCTATTCTTAGCCGGCAACCCCACGGCAAGTGGGGTGGCCGGTTTAGTGATATAGATTCGATTTTTCAATTTTTTTTTAATATCTTTTATCTATTTCCACTCTAATATACTACATTGTTGTGGTGATTTTGTTTATGTTATTGTCTTCAATCTACTTTTAATTGATGACATTAAATAAATAAATAACACTCTTCTATACATAGGTGTCATAGGTGTCAGTATAGCCGGCGGAACTTAATGCTTGAAACATTCTCTACCAGTCAACCGGTCCCGTCCAATCTGAGACAGGATTCCAACCCCGAGTAGAAATTTCAAGTGAACTTAGAAAAACACTTATAAAAACTCTGACCCGGCTGGGAATCGAAGTCGGGACCTCGGATCTGAAGTCCACGTTTGCACAACTAGGCTACCGAGGTCGGTATACCTACCTGTTATTGGAGCACTGGATAATCTATGTTTTTTTTTCATGATTTATTTTGTGTGTGTTCTCAGAAGAGCCGGGTTTGGCTTGTGTCACTTTGGAACGGACCGGTCAAAAAGAAAAAAAAAAATGCCTCAGGCAAATAAACTGCAATTTTTATACATAATATGTAAAAGAGTTGATTTTTGATTTGTTGATTAGCTGTGGTTGAATGAAAAAAAAAAGGAAGTTTTTTTCTCGATAAACAATTTCTAGGATCGTTTTCTCTGCTTACCCTTTAAGAGATGGCTAGTAAGTACTTAAATGTTCGCAAGGATACTCGAATCTTCGCAGGTATAATCATTAATAATATGGTCGGTTATCTCATGTTGTAAGTTATTGTTGTTGGTGGTTATTAGTTTGATATCCCGTGCACGATCCAGTATGGAATGGACTGGACTAGCATCACCGGTGCCGCCCCTGCGTGATGGACTGACAGCGGACAAGTTTGGTGAGGAACTTGGCTGGCTGGCATCGGCAGGTGACCTCAAGTTAGTAGTAGAGACCCAAGAGAACTGCCCGGGTATTACGTCGACTACATCAGTACGCCAACTGTACATGTCATATTTTCAATTTCAATTATTCAAAAAATATAATAAAGCAAGGTCCAAAAATAGAATACAATAATCGCTAACAAATATAAACAAAAAATAATCTTTATTCAACAGTTTACAATTTGTCATAACAATAATAATTGTCATTGGAAATTACATAATGTGGCAGGCAAGCATTATGTAATTCCCAATGTCAATAATTATTGTTATGAAAAATTGTAAAGGAGCAAAGGGAATAGAAGAGCGTGTATGCGGACCGTCATGCGTTTGGAGGAAGCGAAAGAGGTTTGTTTGGATAGGAAAGAATGGAAGTCCGTACCCCCTTCGGGAAACGGTGTGATGGGTAAATTTTTTTACACAAAATATCCACAAAACATGAGTGATAACAGGAAAAAAGATAATTAAATCTAAAGCAACGTAACAATGCACAGGATTTTTGTTATTTATATCATTTATACAAGAAAAACTCAAGTAAGCAAAGTAATGAACCGTCGTGATTATTCATACACCTTTCTAGTCGCATCGGAAAACAAATCCTATATTATTACAAATGCACAGATAAATGTGATTAAATGCCCCAATTCATTAATTCATTATGTTTCAATATCTCAGTACTAGATAAGCCTGCCTTGGGGAGACATAAATTCTTACATAATGTGATAAATAGAGCAAATCAAAAGATACAAACACACAGGTACGAAAAAAATTATACAAAAAAAACTTGTATAAAATAATAATTATTAAGAGCAGAACACTGTCTCTTTCGCGCTTTTATTTTTTTTTGCCTGGAGCAAAATAATGAATGCTCGAAAGAGACATCGTAAACTTGACATTAAGTGTCATTAGGCGTAGCTCGATACCACATTTAACAAGAAGACCACTTAAATAAACGGTACGAACATACTAAAAAGTTCAATAACATAAAATAATCAATAAATTTTGCATAATTATTTAGTAAAATTAAAAATTATATTGTTCACTTTTCTAGAAAAGCATTGCGTTAACCCGTAGTTTTATAACTATTACATTTAAATTTTCGAAGACTATGTGATTGGCCTTGAATTTTTGTTTAAAATTATTTTCATTAATCAAATTCTAATGTTTCATTTCGTTATTTGGACAAGTATCTAAAAATTTCGTGGAAGAAAACATTGTCTGATAAAATCAGTAAAAAATATTCACTTTTAATTATCCACACTTGCTTTTTTTATCAGTAAGTAATCTAGCTTAATGCCGATATATAATCAGCGATGTTGGTACATACATGGGCAAATAAGAACTGATAACCAACCGTATGGTAGATATTTTAATTATTATTGCGAAAACTCTCATTATGCCTAACATAAAACAAACACCACATCAGCTAACAACTCTTTTGTACACACTATTATAAATAATGTCGACGCTATCTATTTCAGCGACCGTTATCAACGTGTGCATGAAATTGATAAGCGTGGCAGTGTGTATCAAAGATAAGTATAAACTATATTTTTCCATAAAACAAAAAAACTAATCGCATCATAGAAGTCATTGCTGACAATATTCTGAGTCACATTTTACCAATTTTACAAAACTTTTTTCGATCAATATTGTTGCGTTATCTATTTCCAAATTTTTTAAATGCCAACATATGCCCAATGCAGATAACGAGGAATATAGATGATGATAACATGTAGAATATAATCATCACAGCATCCGTTTATCGACGGTAGAAATAAATTATTATCTTAATGAACTTGTCCGCCATTTGACTCTAGCGAATGAATTGTACGAGATTTAATTTGTAACAGTAAAGCATTATTTATCATTCTTGTAAAATTATTGTCGGTTGAAAAGTTTTATTTTTAAATTAAGTAGGTACTGATGTTCCTTAAAATTATGTTTTCAACTTTTCGAGTCTTAAATCAACGTCTCGAATTGATGACAAAATTTTTGCAATTACTCAGCTATCATTGCTGTAAAAATATATGATTTTTGTACAATATTCACGAATGTGCTAGTTGGAAAAGCGTTTATTTAAAAAAAAAACATATTGATTCTTTGTGCAAAATGCGTACTAAATAGGTACATACATCTCTTTGTTTTATTTTTTTTTAAATGCGTAGTACTAAAGGTTTGAATTGGACATCAGTTATTATATTATTTTCTATGGATTTATTGAAACTTATATTTTTTCTATGCAACAACGCCTCGTATTGTGTACACTGTACAGTACCCCTATTCCGAATCTCCGTGACAATTACGCTGGCGTAAATTAACAAAATTTTGTATGGGCTGCGGAGCTTTCCGAAGCATTCTGTAGTGGCGCTATACACATTTCCATACAAAACTTTGTTAATTTACGCCAGCGGAAATGTCACGGAGATTCGGAATTGGGGCTCAGTTTACATGTAAAATGTGAATTGTAATGGTTTAATAAATAAACTAAATATAAAAGTGAGTTCACATGTTTCATTACTTAAACCTAATAATTTGTAACATAGGTAGGTATATTGTGTAATATTTAGTATTTTTTTTTTTGCATATCATCTACAAGGAGGATGTTTTGGCCATTTTAGTAAGTATTTTGTAATAAATTATTTTGTCTATGCGTTAGCTTTATTTGATTGGAAAAAAAGTAAACTATTTTTGTGCGTAAACTATTACATCCTACGCGCGCTAACTCTTGTGTTTTTATACCGATATTTTACTCAGAATAAATAAATTAATAAATGAATAATTTTTTTAGTAGGAAAATTTCCCCTGCGCCTAATCATTTTAAGTTATTCACTTTAAAAAATAAATAAATAAATAACACCCTTATATTCATAGGTGTCAGTATAGCCGGCGGAACTTAATGCATATCTATCGGTCAAACGGGTCCATCCAATCTGAGACAAGATTTCAACCTCAAGCAGATATTTCAAGTGAAAAACCACACAGAAAATCTCTGACCCGACCGGGTATTGAACTCGGGACCTCTTGATCTGAAGTCAGTGCCTTTGCCACTGAGCTACCGAGGTCGGTGTTAGGTATACGTTATATTTTTGTTAGACATTGAAAAATCTTTGAAACACCAAAAAGATTAACGAAACCGTAGAAGTTGAAAAAATCCAAAATGAAAAAAAAAATAACCAATTTTTCATGCAAAAACGATCATCTCGAATAGTTGACGAATTCGTATAGAGAATGTAGATATTGCGCGCAGGTTTCTCTACTGGTTTTATTCATACCATACTTCACGTACACGCACACACATACACAGCCAGCCCCAACATCGGCGAGTGAATCTTCTCTTTAGTCAAGTAGTATAGTATGAGCACTTCTCATTCGGCCTCCGTTTGCCGCGTGGTTGAGTCTTGTCGAACGCGTCGCGCTGTCGCACACTTTTGTCGATAATAAATATTTCGTTTTACACGATCGCGAAATACTCGGTCTTTTTTATCATCTCGATTTTGACAGCGACCCTAGTGGAAGTTTAAACAAAAAAAAACTTAAGAATTTTTATGCTTTGAAGAATTATTATTCTAAAATCCCGTAATTGTGAATCTGTGTTTGTTTGTATTCTTTTTTCTAATTTTAAATAACCAAATTGAAAACAAATGAATAAAATATATTAACTTGAGTGTATTTTGAGTGATGTTCGTCTGACAGGATCGTAAATATCTTGAAGTTTCTTGACCTTTTTGCAGTTCGCGCAAACAAATCCCTTTAAATTTTTCCTCTCTCGTCTTTCAAATGTTTGCACATTGCATTATACTTAAAACAAATAAAAGTCAATCAAACAAATGAGATACGTAAATAAAATAAAACTGTCTTAATAATTTTACCTTTTTGCATTAAAAAAAATACTTTTACAGTGAATTCTTTTACAATTATTATCGTGCGCTTTGAAATAATTAATATCTTACATATAAAAATAAATAGTTCATTTTGTGATTATTATTTTTTTGTTTCTGTAAGTGGTGTGTTCCCGTATTTTAACTTTTTTGTTATCAGTGATACCGAGATAGATAGTGCCGATGTGTCATAATACCTAATACTACTTAGTGATAATTTTTTTTTATTATTATTGGTTCCAAATAGTTGGATTTTATCACCGTTATTGGACGACTGGAGATTACAGCATTATCTGATAGACGGATTATCAGTGTTTTCCGTTTCTCAATAAGGTAGGATTTAAACCTAATTATTAATCTATTAAAATAATATTTTGCTACATGTTCAAATTGTCAATAATACTATTTTTAGGAGTTCAGTAGCAGTTATTAATTATTAATATGTGCATTTCAGACAATAGTTATCCGTACCGTATGTCCGCTGTTTTTTTAAGATAATTTTAAGATACACCTCTCAAGGTTTAAAATTTTTGGAATAATAATGGTAGATGACGTTTTAAACCAATTTTTAAATAAAAACAATAATAATATAACACTTTTCTATACAAAGGTGTCAGTAGGTATAGCCGGCGGAACTTATTGCCTGAGGCACTTTTAAGTCCCGTCCAATCTGAATCAGGCAAACCTAAGGTAGAAATGTGAAAAATTATGAGCCAACCGGGAATCGAACCCGAGATCACTTGCTCAGAAGGTAGCGTCCAGGTCGGTTATTATGTTATTATTATTTACAAACTATAATATAGGTTAATCAAATTGCCTTCTGTTTATTTATTCATATAGTGGGGCAGTAGATTCCTTAAGACAAGTCTCTTTTCCTATGTAAGTACCTATATATTCACTATCCAGGGCAAAGGGTGTAAACCTGTTATGCTGGATAGTATTATTATGAAAAAGTAAATAAATATAATTATTTGAATTTTATATTGTTAATAATTATTTTGAGTGTAACATATATGGAGATGTATTATTATTTTGGAATTAATTCATTTCATTTTAAAATATATCTATAATGCGACACTATTTTTGCTAAAAAAAAAATCTAATCACAGGGTGAAAAAATGAAAAAAAAAAGATAAACTTTAAAAGGCTTAATCTCGGAGACAAAACTATTGGGTTTACAGAGACAATTATTCTAGTATCATATTGTAGCAAATTTAGTCAACTTTAAAAACGTCCCGAAAAGGTTTTTTCAAAAAATAGTCCTTCAGGGTTTTAATCGCCAAAATTTGAAAAAATAACGATTATTTCGTGGTTTTTTCGATTTTTTGACCAAGTTGCGTTCGGCGCTCGAGGTCACAAACTTGGATTACTCATCAGGCCAACATCATAAACAAGTCTGCAAAAAATCAGAACTACCGGATTTAACGCATAAGGTGATGTATAAAGTTAAGACTAGATTTAGACAGTAACCGTGTGAATTAGATGTTAACATTATATGTATATACAATATGTAACATTTTAAATGTCGTCATATTTGACCCCTTCGGGCTTAGGACCCTCTTTTGATGCTGTTTTGAATGAAACAAATTTTCACCCTTTTCAAATCAGGATTTGTTTATTGCCATTAATTTGTGACTTTTTTAAAAATTGCATTTGAGCTCATTCAAATTGAACAAAAAAAAAACATACACTTTAGCCTTCATTGCCTTGTGTTGCGAAAGAGGAAGACGGTCGGCACCTTGAATCGAACCCACGACCTTCATAACGAAATTCTGCGATTTAACCTTTAGACTACCAACCACTTCTTTAACCATGAATAATTCTTCTGAAAGTGTCACCTGTTTTTTGTTCCGTCTAAATCTGCTGAATTAGGTAAACTTGTTATTATTAAAATATCTATCGATTTCATACCTTAAAATTCAAAATTACTACCTACTTATTAAATAATGTTAAATTTCTTGGAATCTTATAACTAAAATTCTGCTGATGCTGTTTCTTCGGAATCGCTCGGTGTTTCGCTGATCAAGCGTTGACTGCCCCAGTCATTTCTTCGGAGCACCGACCGATAGATTATATTATCGACAGCGAGCTAATTTAAATTACTACGAAACGAGCCCGCTCAGCTTATCGCAGTATTTGAAGGAAAGTGCTTAGTTAGCTTGTAGCCGATCTTCCCGGAACGGTTTCTATTAATATGATTCTTATCTGATTCAATATTCCAATAAACGGTGTCGGCATAAAATGAATTTGAAACAGTCGATAATATATAAAATGGACCCCTACTTTTTATAAGTCAATGCATCACGCGTAAATTGCTGGAATTATTTCGCTAATTCTTTTTTTGTTGTATTGGCTATTGTCAGGAGGATGTTTTTATGAAATTTGAAAATTCAATGTTGGTAGCATTCCTTACAGTATAAAAAAATTTGTGTTTGAATAACTGTTATTTGAAAATAAAGTTCAAATAAAAGATTGTATAACTTTTCCACAACCGTTTATTATCCTGACTAGTTTCGTAGGCACACGTCCTACATGGTCACAGGAGACAAAAAAAACTGTGACCATGTAGGACGTGTGCCTATGAATCTAGTCAGGATAATAAAACATTTTGGAAAAGTTAGGTTTACAATCTTTTATTTGAACGTTGTTAACGTAAAGTGATCACACTAAGCCAGCCTTCGAAATAACAGTAGAAGACGGTCGTAAGCCCGTAGTGGTTTGTTCCATTTAAAAATCGAACATTAGTAATGAATTGTTAGAGTCATTAGTTGTTATTTTTTCTTTTATTTGAACTTTATTTTCAAATAACCTCCACCAAAAAATGCATGTTCGTCTAGTAAATTGTATAACTTTTATTTGTTTAATATTTGGTGCGATTGACAAATTATGACCTGCAATTAATATCGTTTAAAACAGATGCATAGGTCGGAATAATAACTGGTTAAATAGGTACCTTAATTAATTCGATGAATGTCTGTGGATGAATATTATTATTATCTTAGTAAATAAGTAACTTTTAAATGACTGTTATTGTAATAAGTTTAATAAGAAATTAAATTCGTCTTCTCCCTAGTACAGGCATTGCCTAGTTGGGAGAGACAATGTAACTGAACATATTAAAACAATATATAATTATACATTCAATATTCATTGTTAGGACAGGACAAGTTCTGTTGGGACAACTAGTTCTTTGTACAAAAAATATAACTCTAGATTCAAATTGAACACTTCAAAAATTTAGCACATATTATAGGTACATTAAAACAAACTTTGTTGATTCTTCTAGGTATAATATTTTATTAAAATATTTAAATGAAAGTTTTCGGACTTTCGACCATCTTCAGTAAGTAACTCGCTTAGCGCATGGAGAGCCTAGTGAGTACTTAACTAAATAAATATTCTAAAACGTTCGCAACCGGCCGCATTAGCACTTGGTGTCTTTCCTTGTGTATCCAAGTAAATTTTGAAACTAGAAGATATATCAATAGATTTGGGTCGCTATCAGCCGGTTTCATAAAAAATAAAGGATACTTTAAGCTCCCTTTAAAAAATAACGGGTTTCATAACAACAAAATGACATTTAAAACCGACTTTATGTTAAAGTCTCGTTATTAGCATTAAAGTCGACTTTAGTGTAGTTAAATCTTTCAACACCGGAGTTCGTAGAAAATTTCGTGGCGCTTTAACTGTCACAAATAATGATGAACATTTGTATAGGGTGACACTGTGGACAAAAATTACCAAAATAGGGTGGAAAACATGGCAAAACGGGAAGAATATTATTGTTTACTGATTTCATTTCCAATTCCAATTCTCCCTTTTACACCCCACTCAGGGGCATAGGGAGGCAACAAGAGCTCTCCATTGCGCTCGATCTTGCACAATGTTTGTTTATTGTTTACTAATTCATTTATTTTTTTATTTTTATTTGAAAACAAAAAACATATTACACAGATTATAAGATTTACAAAAATATATACCTATAATTCATAATCCATAATAATAAATTAACGACACATTGATGCTTTATTGAAAAACGAAATTGACAGATTAACAGAAATTCCGCGAAAATATTAGTAAACAACATTGTGTTTTCCATAGATTTCCATGGTAACACTATCAACCGCTACCAACAATATTGTTTTTTTTTTTTTTTTTTTTTTTTTTTTTTTTTTTTTTTTTTTTTTTTTTTTTTTTTTATGAAACGCGTCAAATTAAAGGAGACAATAATTTTAAAAGCTCCTTTAGGTAAAGAGTTCTTTAGTCGCTTAAACCGGCCATAAGCAAGCCACCTGTGAGTAAGGACTTGGCCCTTATCCATTCCTTATAATAATTCTTCTCACAAATCTTTTATTCTTGGTTTAACGACGTTGTTATTGTGAGATATACTAATGGCGTAAATCATCATATTATTGTTCTCTTCCACGTAACATTCTTCTCTCCTACAAAATATCCCTCTCCCACTCCGTTCCTTCCTACTCGGAGTCCTTAATATTCATTATTTAACACAACGCACGGTCGTAATAAAATATTACTATCTGCTTTCCTATATTAAACTATCGTCAATATAAATTACCACGTACACATTCTTATGTCTACTTAAATAATATCAGTGTGCCCAGTATTGACGCACGGTGGGAAGAAGTGCCAAGGCAGCGGGACAAAAATATTTTTATTCATTTTATATTTTTATTTTATTAATTTTATAAAGTTATATAAAAATCTGTTTATATACCTTATAACAACTTCTTAGCAACACTCTTCGTAATATCTGCTAGTTTTTTATTTTATTTAATCAATCACTAACGGCAAAGCTTGATTCATGACAGCCAATAAAAAAACTAAATCATAGATCCATGTTTTAAAAAGGCTCAACATCTTTTTTTTTTATATAAAAGTTGAGTTTTTATTTAAAAATATTTTTTACTCAAATCATTTTCAAAGCAAGGCACTGAAATAATAATAATAAAAATTATTTATTTCACAGAAAAAGTTTACAAATTAAGGCAATTTACAATTTTACAAATAAATAAGGCAATACAAATCATTGGATGTTTGCTCTCCAATGTGAGTGAAAACTCGTGTTTTGGAGAGGTAACTTACGAATGAGAAAATACCAATATGTGTACCATATCTCATACCAGAGTCAAATCCTTTGCATATTTTTTTTTTATTAAATTTAGTCAAAATGAATACACAAACACACCCAGAATAAAATAAATAAATATGTTTAAATATAATACAAAAATCATTATCGTATCTACCAACTAACCAAATTGACATATTATATTAATATACCCACTTTTTCACTTTATAAAAGTAAATTTGAAAGTTCAAGAAATATTTTTTACCTATCATTCCGTTTCCCGAAGGGGTTAGGCAGAGAGTATGGACCTTCATTCTTTCGAAAATGACTACTGGGCTTAAAAAATAGTATATCGCTTCCGAAAGCGGTTTGTTTTCAATAAATAATCTTTTTATCATTTTTGATATTACTCTCAATACGGCGCTTCGAGTAAATTCAGGATTTATAAGCGACTCTCCGATCTATGATTTACTTCTCGATGGCTTCTCTAAGCAATTAACATCGAATTATATAAGGATTGGGCAATTAGTATCATAATAATGTAGTACGATGTTTTTACAAACAGTATCGTATAATAATTGTGTTATCAAAACAAAATGACCTATGCAAAAAAAGGAAGTAATAAAGTTAATTTGTTAAAAATGACGTATTAAATTAATTTTAGTACCTTTATTTTTCTTTCTTTTCTTCAAAGTTGTTGCTGTAGAAAGCTGTTCCTCTAATAAAGTTGAATCCATACTATCTTTCCACCTTTTAAATATTCTGTTTTTTTAAGGTTTATGTAACTTATAAAATAAATATCAAGTACTAGCTGTCCCGCCCATCGAACTTCGACCTAATCCAGTATTAAAAAAAATACTTTTACTTATTACATGAATAAAATACAATTTATGACATTAAAATTAATTAAATTTAGCTATTAATTAATTGCATTATATAATACTTTTGTTGATTCGGATGCGGGATAAAGTTTGACGGGTCATAAGTTTGCAATAGTTTGGAGGTGGTTGGTAGACCAGCGGTTACGACGCCGGCTTTCGCACTGTTTCGTGCGGAGGTCGTGGGTTCAAATCCCGGCCGTGCCGACCGTTTTCCACTTTCACGACACAAGCATTTGCTTAGTGTGAAAGATGTCAAAAGTGTATTTGTGTTCACTTCGAGTGAGCACAGAATCATTTAAAAAAAAAAATAAAATAAATTCCTGTATAGTTGCGTAACCTTCTAAAAAGAAAATCCAAGAGATGGCGGTGAAGTAGGATATAAGTCACATATGAAACACTTTACGTTATTGTATGTGTCGTTGAATGAATAGACTCCATATTAAATCTAAATTTTACCGAAATATTGTTGAGAAAACTACTGTTTCTTACCAAATTTTGCGCTTTGATTTACCAGTCCTTTTTATTTAACGACCATTTTTACATTTTATATATTAAATTTTATAGCACATTTGTACGAAAAAATAATAATAATTGTTTTATTTTTTATACCTACTTAATAAAAAAGTCTAGAATTTTACATATATTTTTTTTATATTAAGCATTAACTTATTATCTTTCAAAACGAAATCCTAATTGTTTGACAAGGTTTTAAAAAAAATACTGCCTGCTGTATAATTTTTATAGTGAGCCGAGCTCGCGTATAGGCAGCGATAAAAAAAGTAGTATACTTGGTGGTCGCTGTAAAAAAGGCAATGAATAAATTATGAAGTCGTAAAAGTAAGATCGTTAGTCGGATTCCAGCCGGGAATCTGTGGCCGTGTACCCATCGTGCGTTGTCATTTATCACGGTTAACGCCCCCCGATATAGTCTGTTTTTTTTATATGTGTGCGTGTTAATGTACGTGTATGCCTACTAGGCGGACGGTCATGGAATACTGTATCGAAGGCTTTTTTTAAGTCCAGAATAGACAACAATTTCCAACCCTAGGAATTCGAACATATTTTTTTAGTTTCTGTACTATTCCGGCTATGTTTTCAGATTATGACAATTTTAGAAACTTGGGTTACAACATATTATAAAGAGTACTATATTATTTTCTTTTTACTTTTTTTCTTTCGCCTCATTCAAGAGCATTACGTTCCGCTTACACTGCCTCCTGTTCCTTTTACTTCTGGCTTGCCCCTCCTCTAAGACCGCACCGATATGATCGTCCTACGCTACGTCAATTTAAGTTGGCCACTTCTCTGTGCACCCATTCTTTCACATTTTCAGATCTTTTTTGTCGTTCTTTCTTCATTCATTCTCTCAACATTCCTAAACCACCTAATGTCGGTCTCCAGTTTGTCTGGAGATAATGTTGTTAGTTTTTCTTTGCATAACCTTTCATTACAAACACTTATTCGAATACTTGTCATAACATTATTTCCATTGTTTTGGGCCGTATCTTTTTTTATTATGTGTATAAGTTAAACATAAAAAAGACACGCGCACACACAAAACGCACGATCCCCGTTGATTATCATATTATTTTATGTGTTATTCAATCAAATTCACATTATGTTAATTTCAACTTGTGTCTTCCCAACGCACATATGATGGTTGCTTTGTCGAGAACTACTCATCCGGTTTTATTGTCTGTTAAACGCTTGCTCGGGCCGATGGACTATCAAAGCTCCAATATGTTGCTGTTTTAACTTTCTTTAAAAAGGATCTCACTATCATTTTCAGCAATGTTTTCGACGCGAAATGCTTCTGAAGGCTAAATTTTGAGTTTTTGTTCTCATCCTGGTCTCCTTAGCATTATCCCAACTCATTATCTGGGTAGAATTATACGGTCATCTCATCTCCTTCTTGGGCATAATGTAAAGGCGCCTCTTTTCTGTATAAACCCTAGACCCTCAGGCGACTTCTTCCTTTCATTATCTTTTTGCGTAATCAAATTATTTTTGAAAATTTCATCCGCACTTTGCCGGAAAAAAATCTGGTAAACCATAATATTATGTGGTTAAACATTTTTTTCGTAATTGTCTCCTCTATCTTTTGGTTAATCTGTTACACACGTGTTTCCAGGAATGCCTTTTTCCTTTTATCGTGTGAAACTTTAGTTTTTGGTCTTAAGAGTGCCACAAAATTTGGCGCTACGTCACTATTCGTTGTCTTTATTTATTATATGTCTGCACTTGTTGGATCCAGTTTTATTAACTCCTTCCACACATTTTAGCACGACTTTCCAACGTTTCTGATTTTAAATATCCAAGAACGAACGATTCTACTAGATCATAGGACTTTTTTGGCTAGAGTCGTATTCATTTCTTCTGTCGTCCTCAATTATGGAAGCAAAATCATTGTCACTTATTTTTGATAATGGTTGTGTTTGTTTGTTAAACTGACGCGATGCTCTGAATTCAGATCATTTACAATTGATTTAGATCATTTTATTATTTTTGATTGTTAAACTTTTTGTAGTTATTATTATGTAGATTCATTAATTTGTTATGAAATTCTATACATCTCCGATTAGTTCTATTCTTCTTAGGCTAGTACCTATCCAATTTTTAACTCTTTCTCGTCCGTCACCAACCGCAACTGATATTAGTTTGACTGCTAGAAAATAATGGCTGGGAACTATAAAAAGAATTTTAGCCACGAACAGGACGTTGATGATTATGGTTCTACACGTAATATCACGAAATGCCCGTAATGATCATTATATTGTATTGGTAAACAATTACGTACGTAGTGAATATTTGGGACAAATTAAGTCTGGTGTTGTCTTGAATGGCCCATCTGATGCTTCGACATAACGGCATATTATGTCTCTAATAGATGCAGACTAGAAAAACTATGCGGTAGGCGTACTGTACACAAATCAACCTCAGCTACACGTTAAATTATTATTAATCAGTACACTGCATACACATGATGGTCATATTCTTTCTCTTTTCTCAGGCCGTGTAACTTCTTCCTGTATTAGTATACATCCTATGATGAGAACTCCAACTATTCTTTCGTCTTTAGGGAGTTCTTCTTGAAGGTCTGATGGTCAAACAGCTTTTGTGTCCACCAGCCTGGACATCAAAATCTTTCTCTCCATCTGCGATTCTAGCAAGATGCTTGTTTATTAACCTTCTCCATCGTCCCTATTTGATGATGTCTTCAACTATGCAAACCCTCCCATTTTTCAATTCGA
Organism: Mystacides longicornis; assembly: GCA_963576905.1. Classification (NCBI taxonomy): domain Eukaryota; kingdom Metazoa; phylum Arthropoda; class Insecta; order Trichoptera; family Leptoceridae; genus Mystacides; species Mystacides longicornis. The sequence continues at coordinate 25,333,093 of OY756438.1, forward strand.
ACAAGATCGATTGACAAATTGCAGTTTTTTCAAAGTTTGTGATATAATCATTAACTAACAGTAGATTTCCAACGAATGAAACTCGTCCAAACTGACATCTATTCCCTATAAGGTTTAACTTCTTTAACCGTTTAACCATCATCAAATCCTTTATAATAAAAAAAACTTCATCAGTCTGCTAAAATACACTATTTTTATCAGTTGTTTTTCGTGTCGGACATATCCATCGATCACGAACTGTACCTTGGGACTATGTTTTGCCTAAAAATCAACTGTTAATTGAATTGTAATCGATAAACGGTATGTTTTCTTACATTTATATCAAGTACCAATGTGTTTTCTAATGCTTATGCGTACCAAATGGCTATTAACAGTTAGCTTACGTGGGTTAATGTATGTCTGATTTTGGTCTTTGTTGGAATTTTTATAGTGTTCGATTTGTGTGAGTTCATTTTGTATACAGATTCGACATGTGTCTGGGATCCCTAGTATAATTAATTTGGGAAGATGTCTTCGAGTTTATCATTTCTGTCTTAAATGTGGAGTTCTGATCGATAATGAGAAATAAAATTCTCTGGTTTTATCTTAAAATGGAACTTCAATTATTTAAATGACATCATGTAAAAAGGTCATGGGTTCACATCTTTGTTATAGCCAATCTTTTCAACGTATTATTCCGCAGTTTTACCTTGCTTCACAAAATGTTACAGTTTGTCTTGCTTTTCTAAAAGCTGCATAACATGCACGTATTGTTTTGTTACAGACTTTCTGGTAGGTCTAGTCAGGATTTCTATGGCTCACAATTTGACAAAGTGTTCCTTGTCTGAAACCCGAAAATCTGCGACAACGCCATCAAACCATTCTTTTTCTTTCGTTTTTAAAAGTCCAGTTGACCAAGTCCATGCAGTTTGTTAATCTTAATGAACCCGAAGACTACGCTGATACCCTGGTAGAGATCATACTATCTTCTACGCCATGTTTGACCATCACTTGATACGTAAGAAAAAAAATACCCTGTGGCGTCTTTTTTTAAATCAAAGCTACTAAAAATCCTGTACTCATCCAAATCTCCAACGGGTAAATATAATAAAAATTAAGTTTAATATTTCAATCAATATTTTAGCCGGACCGTGAAGTAGTCCTATCCCGAGTTAATCAAGCTCTCGAAGCAACAATAATTGATTTCATTAAACCCGCGAGTTTGTAACATCCACCCTCCACCAATAATGTACATATACAGAATATCGGTAATTTAATTATGTATTTTAGGAATCAAGTGTAATTAAAAACATTAGAATAATTAAAGAAGGCTCGCTGCTGAAAGGGTTGAAGGCTCGTGTACACTGTACAGTATTGATTGGAAATTAAAGTTATAAATATTCAGACTTTTGTTCACCATTGCTGTATGTGTGTAAACTTACCTCTTCAACAAAATAATTTTTTCAATCAGTTTGTATCAAGCTCTTAATTTACTCCTTTTACAAATTGTGTATATCTACATAATATTTTAGTCCGTTTATTTATATTTTGGTACGAGCATCAATCATAGAAAACATACATTAATATGCCCAGAGCCGTACAAAATGCTGGAGAAGGTTCTTAAATACAATTTGCTGCATTAACTTAAATATATTTAGAGCTATTTAAAAAACTCTATTTTTTAGGATCTTCATACAAATTTCTCAAAAAGACAGTAAGCCATCTTTTGGAAACAAAATTACTCATGTAAACGTTGAATGGAATCTTGGTATTACGGTATGAAAATGTAATAAATTAATTGTAGATTGATTTGTTATACATATAAATGTTATTCAAATCTTATTATTCTCAATAAATAAAGATTTAATGAAAAAATTTGCAAAATGATTCCTCCATTTTGAAGTTTGACAGCGGCTTTTATACTCATAGCACAAATCACCCTCTATGCGTGGAATGCCTAATTAATTATCACACATTAGAGGGTTTAGGGAATATAGCTAAGATTCAAACCATAGAGCTCTCTCTATGAAAACTTGCAAATTATGTCGGTAGGTTCGTATAATATTATGACGTCGGTAAAACAAAAATTGTAAAAGTGTCATTCTTCTTTTTCTGTGCTTATGTCAGTTATAGAGGTCTGTTAAGCAATGGGAAGCTAGACTAGAACCTGTTTAATTACCTACCGATCAAGCCTGACAATCGAAATCAAAAACGTAAAGCATGACGGATATAAGCTAGTCTATAATATATTAATACAAGGAGCAAAAAACTTTGTGACCATGTGACACACGACGCCGGCTTTCGTACTGTATCGTACGGAGGTCTTGCGTTGTGAGCTTACTGTTAAAGAGTCAACACAGATTCATTTTTATCAAAAATAAGAAACAAAATAATAATATTGTAATTACCTACATGTCAAAAAGTGAAAATTTTGTATATTTGCTTAATTATTTTTTAACGAATTTAGTGGTCGATCAGTGCTCAAAATTCGATCATAACTTATTAAAATTACAAGTTTGAACATTATTAAAAGGTTCTATTGTCAAAGACTGAGCGAGCGCTTTTTCAATATTTCTTTCCAAAATCAATGACATGGATAGTGGATACGTCAAATTTGAAATGTTGATATCTACAAAGTTTTTTCTATTATTATTAAAGACAAAGAATAAAAATTTTATTCTTAATTATTTGACCACAGATAAACAATAGAATATTATATGCGTGTGTGTCAATCTCGTAAATACATTGAAGCGTGTGTGTTAGTATCAAATAAATAACATTACATTAGCGTTTGTCAGAAAAGGCAATAAGATAGACCTTCTCACACTGTATTCCGCTCCTTCGAATCAGAGCTGAGGGAGTTTAACATGGTGTGGGAAGAGGTCATAAACATTGCGCATGATCGAGCGCAAGGGAGAGCTCTTATTGCCTCCGTATGGTCCTGAGTGGGGTAACAAAGGGAGATTTAGTTAGTGTTTGTAATGTTTCTTTTAAAGATTTAATCTATTTCTAACCAATATTAAAAAAAAAATATAAGCATTGGCCACTCCTTCTCTATGTAAACTATAAGTGTGCGAAATTTCATACTCCTCCTTCCGCGCAATTTTCGTAAAAATGGTCATTAAGTTTTTCCTTCACGTATTAATTTATATATAGATATACCATTTTTAATTAAAATATATAATATGCAACCGGTGAAATGTGTGATTAAAAAGTAGTATGTATAGTCGCTAATTGTGTTGTATAATATTTTAATTAATTAATTATTGATGTATTGATTATGTACAGCACCGGATATATCAAATCGACCGAAGACGTTCACCGAATCCTCTCTCTTACCTACAACACACCTACCTACCTGTCTCTACACACATTCCCTTTTCCTTACCATACTCTACCTACCATTGTTAATAATGATTGTAACTGAACTCTTGGCATTACCCATAGTAGAGTAAGCATCATATTATACAGTCGCTATCTTATAAATAAAACTTATTAGCTGTGCGTCACTCTCATAAAATTCAAGCCACCGATTTCCCTTATTTTGGTTTCAAAATAGGGAAGGACAGAGATTTCTGAAGAGAGAAGGAGATATCCACTTTACCAGCATGGGTAATAATATAATAATATGAAGATCGACCAACTTCTAAGTTAAAATCAAATGTCGTCTTTTCAATGCTTCTGTATTGCCAATGTTGTAATATTTATAGCTGTTAGTCTTGGCATTTAACAAAAACACATAAAACTAATATAAAGGTAGACTCCTACGCTATGGAAATATCGCCATTTGGTACCTTAAGCATTGAAATAAATTTCTTAGAAAAATCCTGTGAAAAAGGTGGTTTGATTTTGTTACAAACGGAACCGTCCGATCACAAACGGTGAAACCTCCAGTGACAACGGTTATCCTACATCGTAGACTGAGTTGGCTCGGCCATGTACTACGTATGTCCTCCGAGTTCATAGGATTATGGAAGCCTATTTTACACACCGGGTGGTACAAGAAGACGTGACAGACCAAGACTCGCCATCAAGAGAGAGATGAAGACCTTCGAGATACCGGCTTAAATTGGAATGACACCTGGATCTAGAGATGCTTGGCGAGGCTTGGTGGCGATTACATTATCCACCTTATATAAGTTAAAATATGGAAAAATTTCGAGGAAAATAGAATAAAAACAATTTTGTTTTCCCACAGAGATCGTTCTTACCTGTCAATTATCGTGTCACGATCACAGAAATGACATTTGCAACGAAATTACACGCATATTCCGGGTGTTCAATAAAATGTTACATACCTATTATATTAATCTTATAACCCTAACCTAGCAATCGAAAAAAGCATCCAATAATCCTGGCTGAGAAATATCAGACAATGGACCGGAATCCAGCGAGTGGATGAACTGTTACGGTTAGCCCAGGACAGAGAAGCCTACGCCATAGTGGTAGCCGACGTCGGGGGGACCTGACATGGCACTTGAAGAAGAAGAAGATTCATTGTTATATTATTATTTTTTTTAATTTATTTATTTATCGTATGGTATACAGTACATCACATCATAAGTTATTCAAAATAACAGTCATCTAGTAAAATAATGAAAATGTTTGGATGAGCGCAAGCAACAGGTTTGCTTGTCAAATATTCAAAAGGTTTCTTATAAAATATTCGGTCGCTGGGTCATTGAAGGTGAAAAAGTCTTCTGGGTCTCCATCAGATGCTCGAAGGCTGCATTCAGTTACAATGTGCTTCGACCAGCCGCGCAGAGTGTGGTCCGCGCTCAACCGGGTCCGCACAGGACACGGGAGATGTGCGGACTTCTTCCACAAATGTGGTTGGCTGAACTCCCCTGAGTGCGACTATTTTTTTTAAATAATTAGAATTTAATTCAGCTGCCTAATTCATAAAATATCATAATTTCTATTTCGGAACGGGGCGAAGTTCGACGGGTCAGCTAGTTATTGGTATAAAATGAAAGTTGTTCGTCGACATTTCGATTCAGAGATGCGCGCTTTTGTGGCTTCTCTGGGTTCACATCTTCCGTACGGTACGAACTATCTTTAATATGTACACTAATAATTTCATGGTGTGAATTATTGACTTGTTGTATTTTCGTTATCTGTGTGTTGTCTTTAATTTTAACTGCATTAAGAGTTGTATTTTTTTCATAATTTGTTTACATTTAGAGCCGTGAATTGAAATTAGCATTGAACAACATGTACTACGTACTAGAAGCGACATTTTCTCTTCAAATGTGATGGCTAGATGGATAGAGACTAGAAATCTTTAGTTTATATATGAATAGCCCCAAATTATTTATATAATTCGCTCTGAAAGGACACTTGCCTAGCTGAGTAATTATTACTGATTATTAAGACTAAGTATCTATCTGTGATGATTTTTTCACTCAGTCACCACATCTCTTTCCCCCGATTCTCTTGTATTCCCGTACCAAGTAATTAACAAAAAAAAATATGAAATAAATTTTGTTTCGAATGTGTCGCATCTAGTACGTAAGAATTTCTTATCTTACTCTATTTTATTCTCTGTTTATCTGAGTGTAAGGCGTAAGCATTCTTCAAGATGACTCGGTGGTCCAACTCTGTGGAATTATCCGGCTTCTATAGAACTCTTTCTTCTTTTAAAGTACCTATCTTTATAGAGTCTTCGGAATGCTCTTGAATTCTTTAAGTCAAGTTGTGGTTGGAGTAGCTTGGTAGCTGATGTATTGTATTTTGCAAAAAATGTAATGCATTAGTTGTTCGGTTTTGATGGTGTTAAGCGATTGTGGCAAATCAATCTATAAGATTTCAGAACGTTGAAAAATTGTCTTATTCGGTCGTGAGTGGCACGGGCTTCTGCCGTTGAGTCTGGGTACAGCATCGCACACACAAAGCCAATAAAATCATTGCAACGCCCGTACAATATACCTACATCTATAATCTCATCCATAAAGACCCATACGTATCTACGGGTCCGGATTCGTTTAAACGAACGAGATGAGTCGCGTCTGCTTCATTATTCGTGTGTCGCTCCGAAACACTTTCACCAGATATCAACCAACAAGACCACATCATAAAATTGCGCCCAGTCATCCTCTCGCCAAGATTAAGTATTTGCCTTTTACGGCCTTTATACTGCAGATTGTGTGATGCACTTTCTTTTCGTCCGCTGCATCCATTGTTGTTGCATTATTATGTGTGGCTTGTTTGTTTTATAGCTTTGTCGACCAACTGTTTGCTTCATTTTTCTTGGCAAGTCCAGTTTTCGCCCTTGATTTCATCCAGAACTCTTCAAACTTTTTTGAGTTTTAGCCTCTCATCTTCATTTGTGGGAATGGGTGATTTTATTTGCCTATCGTTTCTAGACTCGAGATTTTTTCAATTAATTGGACAAAACAAAAAAAAAATTAATATCTATACCTACAAGAATTCACTAATTCCATTTCGCTACCGTCCAATACGAGAAAGAATTGAACATTGTCAGTGATTGTGTCTTTTCGGAATTCTATTTATCACCTACCACATAATTTTGACATCTGTAACTTCTGCAACTCGTTCATTTTCTTATCCTCCTACTGATAATCCTATGTCCCTTTTTCTCTCGGATGTTTCTGTTCCTAGAATAGGCGTGTCCAGACATTCTTCCTTCTCTTGGGTGGTCTTTCTCTAGGTCGTTTACCTGTTCGTTTATAATCAGCCGCTATTTTTCATGCTCTCAGGATCTGGTTTCTCTACTTGGTCTCTACAGAAATGAATTCTAGGTCTACTCCATCGCGCAACATCTTGGTCATCGAAGGTTTTCCTAATATCGGAGTCTTTGATTCTAAATCCTACTCCAGGATTCATACATTCTGTAACAATAATTGTTGTAATGATAAGTGATCAACGACAATGGAAGTAAATCTCAGAAGTACAGAAAACCTTCAATTCAACACATCGCGAATAGTTTGGTAAGTACGGCTTAATATATTCGCGCAGAAACGAAATCAATAAGCCATTGTCTGTCGAGTTTGGGAATTATTCTCGCTGAATGGTCTGACACCGGTGACCTTTCAAATTATTCCACTAAGACGGTATTTTTGCTGTTTGACCGGCGAATGCGGGCGCAGTGACGCATGCCGCGTCTACTTGACCGATATCTCCATTGACGGACACCATTAATTGGGATGAGAGTCCTACATCTTGTTAAACGTCAAACACCGCGTCACTCGATAGTTTATCACGCAAGTTATATATTATAATCATCAGAGTCGCAAAGTTTCAATGTATTTTGTTCACACTAAATCACTTTTTTTCCTGAAACTTTTTAGCTAAAGTTGACCTAGCTAGAGCGAGTTAGCTAGTTCAGTTAATTGCTTCTCTAGTAAGATTGTACAGTGTAAAGAACACCATGTTTCTTTCACTATGGCAAAAGCGCTCTATTTGACATCGCTTAAGTCGTCGTGTGTACACTTAAAAGTAATCGACTGTGTACGTTGCTGCAAAATTCAAACCGTCTAACACGTCGTGTTCAAACGTTTCATTTTTACTACGAACTGAATATACTATACTTACTTAACGAATCCGATCACCCATCTACTTGACCACTCCACTCCAATACTCGGCAGCTGCAACATAATTGTCGTTACCAATGATAAGGTCCTGCATATCACATCTCACAGGCATATCTCGACAAGTGAGGAGGTGTTCGTCACTTTGAATCTCACCGCAGCTACAGGAGCATACTCTTCCACCCTAAAACCCCACATGTGCATGTTTTCCTTGCATCTGGTGACACCCACTCGCAATCTGTTGAGTGTCTTCCAGGTTGGGTAAGGTAGTTGGTGTCCCGGTCCTAAGCTTTCCGACAGTTCTAGCTGGCTTCCATTGTATTGTGTATGCCAGAGATCTTTCCTCGCCTTGTCTGGTGGTAGTTTTAGGGGAGATGTGGTTCTCAGGAAGCTTTTCCTGGATTAAAGTCTAGCTGTCGGTGGCGTGTGGCCAAACAGAGGGTATCTTGGGTACGTCTCCTGTTTTTGTCTCTCATAGTCCGCTGCAACCTTCCTCCTGATGTTCGGAGGAGCAATGCCTATGATTGGACTGAATATGCTATGAAAGTATAAGAGCAACTCTGAGGGACTGAAATCAGCGCTCTTTAACATCATCCATAGTCATTTGCGCTTCATTTGGTACTTAGCCTATTTCCAAGAACAAAAATTCTTTGCTTTCATTGAAACAATGTGCCTCTGAATTTTTTATGTTTTTTCTTATTCCAACATCCTTAGTTATTTCAAATAATATGGAGCAGGCAGTTTCACGGGCTATTAAATCCCGCATCGATCGAAAGGTTGTTGCTTGGTATTTTGTTGTGTTTTATGCCTCTTTTTACGGCATTGTGTGCATCGGGAAATGTTACATTCGTCGATAGTATTATTAATGGGGATTTTATAACATATGTATTATTATTATTATTATTAATGTGAGTTCTGCCATAAAAATATAATAACCTTGCATAGCCGTGTGTAGTGTGAAAATATCAAAATATCACACGATCGTGTTAAAAATAGTTTGACTGTTGATCTCTCTCTCTCTCTCTGTTGTCGTCTGCTTTCTTTTTTTCGAGTTCTCTCCTTTTTTGAGTGAAAGCGTTTCTTTACCATGGCTTGCATATAATTCATCTTATTTATTAGCTGCATACACAATTCCATAGGTCGCTGGTATATCATATACCATGGATATCCGGCTCGAAGGACCACAATGGTTAAGCCCAATTGCGAGCAGACCAAGAAAATATAGGTTCTTGTATAGAGGAGAAAACACGTCTATATTGGTTGGAGTCTGATTTTAATCATAATATTTTACGATGTAAAAAAAGACATACATATTTTTAAAATAAGAAATTTCGCGAGTACTTTGATACTAAAATATACTTCCAAGCAGGCACCCAAATTATATATTAATAATTGCTATCCAATAAAGAAAATGAACATTCCTGTTTATTCACGATTATCGGTCAAATCGTAGAGATAAATCGTTACGTGTGTACGCAGATGATCACTTTGACGGGTTGTCCCAACATCGGAGAAGGTGGGTGGGTGATGTCGCCAAACAAGGAACGTAGCAATGTGAAAAGCAAGTCCTTTGATGGAGACCGTAGGATAGAAGAAAAGGAGTGGGCCGTACGGAAGGTGGAAAGAGATAGACGAAACTTAAGAAACCGTTCAAGTAAGTTTTGCTCCGCCCTGGATAAATAATAATATACTCGTATTCGCAACCAAAGCGCTCTTGCCAAGCATAGTCTTTATTTCTAATTAAGTAAGTCTATCTGCTTGGACTCTAGCTAGTTAGTTAGTTTGTGGGATATGGAATGAAAGGAGAATATTAGGAAGGAATGTGGTATGGAAGTCTGTGACAGTCAGTAGGTTGAGATGGTTTGGACATGTGGAAAGAATGGATGCAAACAGAATAACAAAGAAAATTTATAAAGCTGAAAGGAAAGGTGTTAGAACGCATGGACGACAAGAACGACGTGGATCGCACACATCGTTTCCGTCCTAAAGGAAGGTCAGGTCAGAAGTAAGAGAAATAGGAGAGATTGACTCCTTATGGGAAACGGCTTGACTTTGTTACTATTTTCCCTTCCTCTCTGCGTCTCTTCACCTCCGTTCCTCACAAACGAAAATGTGACATATTTTTTTTTTCAGAATACCGTATCTAGTACGTGGTTTATTGATATCAATGTTGACTTCCAAGTGCCTAGTGCAGTGGTAATTGACCCAGCAACATACATACAATATTCATTCACCGCAATTCCGCGTATGCAATACCAATCACTGCGTAAGTTCTTACACTCGTGTTTGCATATTCAGATTCTGCATATTATTAGGTTGGTATAATATGGTAAAATTGTTGTGTATGCTGTCCGGCGGGCGCCTATGGATATTAACCCGTATGCTTGACCGTTCGAATATCGGGTAAAGGCGTGGTAACTTGACCTTTTCTGCTAACAATGTATGTGTGGCAATAATCACATGGAGTTCATAGAATCTCACGATAATACAAATTTCCTTTGAACCACACTCAGAGGCATAGGGAGGCGACAAGAACTCTCCATTGCGCTTGATCTTATGCAATGCTTATGACCTCCTCCCACAACATATCCAACTCCTTCAGCTCTGTATTGCAAAGTAACGGAAAGAGGGTCTTCCATGGGTTTTAGACCTTGACGTAAGGAAGAACAGCCCTCTTCTCGGCCAAATGTCATGCGGCATCCTTCACACGTGTCACAGCTATGTCTATCTCCTCTTTATAAGGGGTTTGAATCCAGGTTCTTCAAACTTCTTCTTATTCCTGACAATCTCCCAATTCACCAACTCCATTGGTTTTTGGGGTCGGCTTAGGATTCTGTATTCTACGGTTGTGGATTTAGTTTTAATGTTTTTTAATTGCAGAACATTAGTGCATTGCTTCATTGCATTTTTTCTCAGATTCCTCTCTATTTTAAATACGTGGAAGATCCATTGACGTTGCTTTACTAACCACGTGATCTGATTCTCTTCTTTTACCTAATGCCCATGCCATCTTGATCAATACCGTTTTTCTAATTAGCTGTGTAACCTGTGTTCTTCAATAATATGTTGTACATTGTACCTGTAAAAACCCACAGGGCTCATCTTAACCTAGGATTACACCCAACCACGTCGATTAAACAGTGTAACAAACCCACAATCGCAATTTTTTCCTTCAACACCTTTTCCAAATCCAAATCCAAACTCCCTTTAGACCCCACTCAGGGGCATAGGGAGGCAACAAGAGCTCTCCATTGCGCTCGATCTTGCGCAACGGTGATGACCTCCTCCCACACCATGTCCATGTCCCTCAGCTCTGCTTCGAAGGAGCGGAACACAGTGTGAGAGGGTCTTCCTCGTCTTCGGGACCCTGATGGGAGGAAGAACAGCGCTCTCCTCGGCCAACTGTCATTCGGCATCCTTAACACATGTCCCAGCCAAGTCCATCTCCTCCCCACAATGGTGGAGGTGATGGGCTCACGCTGGGAGCGCCGGCGTATAGCGTCGTTCGTGATGCGGTGGTACCATCTTTCGCCCAGAATTCTCCTTAGGCACTTCATCTCAAAGGCTGAGACTTTTTGTGCCTGGGCCTTGGTCAGGTGCCAGGACTCACACCCATAAAGGAGAATGGGCAACACACACGCATCAAACAGTTTACATTTCGTCTCGACGCTAAACGCCGACCCTTTCCATATCTTGGTCATGTTGTTGAAGGCGCCACTTGCCATACCGATACGAATCGGGAGCTCAGCCCCGAGGTCACCAGCGGTGGTAATGGTTGCTCCCAGGTACTTAAATTTATCCACCCGGGAGACCTGGTGACCATCGATGGTTATCGGTTGCTGTTTATCGGGGCAGGCATTATTCGCCATGAGCTCCGTCTTACTGGCATTGACTCGAAGGCCGAGGCGTGCTGTTTCGTTGCAGAGTCTTGAAACACTGCGCTGTAATTCCTCCACTGTCGTACTGAACAACGCTAGGTCGTCCGCGTACTCCAGATCGTACAGTTCGCCCATTAGACCATCTCTCTGTGTTATCGGTATACCTCTTGCTCCTTGCATGGACTTTCTCAACAGGAAATCCATGACTATTATAAATATAAAGGGAGCTAGTACGCAGCCCTGTCTGACTCCCGTGGTGATCCTAAAAGCTTCAGTAGGACCACCTGGCGTTTTCACGCTACACTCAGAGTCTTCATACAGGGACTGCACCATTTTAACTATTTTCGGAGGTATACCATACAGAGCAAGTATTTTCCATATTGATGGTCTATGTGGGCTGTCGAAGGCCTTTTCAAAATCTATAAAGCAACAAGCGACTGGAGAGTTAAACTCCTTGCACTGCTGAAAGATGCACCTGGCACAGAAAATTGGGTCCGTGCAGGACCTTCCAGGTACAAAGCCGCATTGTTGCTCTCTCAGGACAGCCATGACAGGCCCCCGAATGCGGTGTAGTAATATCTGAGATAATACCTTACCGGGAACACTCAGTAGAGTAATTCCACGGTAGTTTCCGCATTCAAGGGGGTCCCCCTTTTTAAATATTGCGACGATGGATCCATTCCGCCAATCTTTTGGGCACCTCTCCTCTTCCCACGCCATTTTAAATATATCTAATAGTGGTTGGCCAAGGGTGTCTATGCCTTGTTTGAGGAGCTCTGCGTGAATTCCATCGTCTCCTGGCGCTTTGTTGTTCTTAAGTCTCATCACGGCCAGCACCATCTCACTGTATGTCGGCGGTTCCTCACATATCCCAGTTGCCTGAGGTATATTCAGACCAGCCAACTCCTCCTCAAAGTTGTAAGGTGAGGAGGGCTCGGGACGGTTTAATATTGACTCAAAGTACTCCCTCCATCTCCCTTTAATCAGTTCGGGGGCAGTGACAGTGGCTCCACGAGAGTCTCGTATTGCCGTCACGGGTCTTTTTTGACCCCTGCCCCCGACCTCCCGGGTGATTTCGAAAAGTGTCCTTGAGTCATTTCCGAGTGCAGCAGATTGCGCTCGCCGTATCTGAGAGTCCAGGTGTCTTCTTTTATCTGTTCGTACAGAGTGCTTCACCTTGCGGCTCAGCTCCCTGTACTCAGACACCAAAGCAGCCAGTTTTTGAGGGTCTTTTTCGCTGTCTCTGAGGGTCTTAGCCTTCTGGCGATCTTCGATGAGGCTCCAGGACCCATCGGACATCCATATTGGCCTCTTTTTGCTCTTATAGCCGACAGAAGAACGTGCGGATTCCATAACGGCGTCACGGAAGCTATTCCAAGCTGTCTCAATTGGAACAGCTCCGTGTGAATCCTGCAAGGGGGCAAACCTGGTGCGTAACTCAGCCTCGTACGAATGACGACACTGAGCACTCTCTAACCTGCGTATGTCCAGCGGGCGAGAGGCAGACGGTCCCTGCTGGAAATGGGTAAATCTGAATTTCAACGAACCCACAAGGAGTTCGTGATCAGTATCCATGTCTGCCCCTCGGTAGGTGCGGACATCTCGCAGGTCAGTTCGGTTGCTGGCCCTTACCAGAAGATGGTCAATCTGGTTTTTTGTTCTCCTGTCAGGCGAGGTCCAAGTATATTTATGGATATCCTTGTGGCGGAACAGAGTTCCCCCTATTAAGAGTCCGTGGAGTGTGGCGAAACCAATCAGACGGCTTCCATTATCATTTATCACTCCCATGCCATGCCTACCCATGACGCCTGGTCCATACTGGGGGTCACTGCCAACCTTGGCATTAAAATCCCCCAATACAATTAAGCGGTGGCGCCTTGGGACATGGGACACAACTGCATCCAGACTGTCATAAAAACAGTCCTTGGCAGCCGCATCCCCATCCTCAGTGGGAGCATAGCATAGGAGGACCGTCAGTGTTTCGCCTGTCATCTTGAAGGACGCACTCATCAGGCGGTCAGAAACAGGTTCCCAACCAAGAAGGCGAGAGAAGGCATATTTACTTAAAAGTAGAGCGACGCCACGCATCCGTGCAGTTCGGTGACCAGAGTGCAGCATGACATAGTTGCCAGCGTCACTCTGCCCCGTCCCTGGGATGCGTGCCTCGCTCAGCCCCAGGATATCCAGTCCATAATCTCCCGCCAACTTGGCAGCAACAAGCTCCCCGCCCGCCCTCAGAGTGCGGACATTCAGGGTCCCGATTTTCAAGCTCTTGTTCCGAGCCGTGGTCAACACAGGGGGGACACTAGCTGCCTGGACCCCCCCCTGGTGGGGCCCAGGCGTCCGAGGCTTAATTTTGTTGCCTTTTCTGACCGCTGGAGTTTAAGGGTGTGAGGTGGTCAACCCCACGACCCCGATCTGATTTTTCGATTACCTGCCTCTTACAGGATGCTCGAAAAACCAGCAAAAAGAACAGAGGTGCTATTCTAAGCCGACAGCCCCACGGCTGAGCCAACACCTTTTACCGAATTGTAATAACTGTCAGGAATCAACACCTTTTACCGAATTGTAATAACTGACAGGCAGGGTGGGCGGCGCACTAAGGCCTATAATGAGAAACAACAACGTCTCATTACAAGCAAAGAAACTAGTGCATAACGCAATCCTGCTACCATCGATGATGTATGGTTGTGAAACGTGGACATGGACGAAAAAAGAAGAATGTAGCATAAATGCAGTAGAGATGAAATCTCTACGAAGAATATGTGGCAAAACTTTATGGGATATGGAAAGGAATGTTGTATGGAAGTAAATGTTGTGACAAAGATGAAAGTTAATAAGTTGAGATGGTTTGGGCATGTGGAAAGAATGTATGCAAACAGAATGAATGACAAAGAGAATTCATAAGGCTGAAAGGAAAGGTGTAAGAAAGCATAGCCGACCAAGAATGACGTGGATCCAACACATCGATTCCGTCCTCAAGGAAGGCCAGGTAAGAAGTGACAGAAATAGGAGAGGGTGTATGAGAAATGTTTTGTCGGTGGAAGAAGCGAAAGAAGTGTGCTTGGATAGAAAAGAGTAGAGGTCCGTTCTCTCTGCTTACCCTTTACGGGACACGGTATGATGGGTAAAAAGAAAATTACCGACTTCTTCCAAGCCAAGACCGTTTTATTAGTTAGTATCGATGTTCAACGATCACACACTCGCATCTTGGATAAAGTCGCTTGCCCATTAGTTTACTTGTCTAGTGTCTAACACTATGAACAAATATTTACCAGATATGAATGAACAGCTTTAGAGCATTAACAACCCATGTTATTCGAACAAATTGATGACTGATGGGTGACTTAACTTTTTGTAACCCTTTGCATTCGTCGTCGAGTGATTTGGGTATAGCTTAACTTATTATTACTAAAAAATCCAACCTAAACGGACCACGTTTCTCCAAAAACTTTTCTATTTCACATTCCTTCTGCTCTCCTTTTCATTTTACTCACAGTATATGGAATATACATGTTACTCACAGTATATGGAATATACATGTTACTCACAGTATATGGAATATATATGTTACTCATAGTATATGGAATATACATGTTACTCATAGTATATGGAATATACATGTTACTCATAGTATATGGAATATACATGAGTCTTGTGATCGGAATTCAAAAAAAAAAAAATTGGATATCGCTGAAATTAATTTTCTCGCCGTTTTCGAGGGTGTAGATTCCAAAAAAGCAAAAAAAAAATTTTTTAATTTCCCCGTACCCTTACGTGTACGCGTACGCCGTAAATGTGTGCGTACCCATAACTCATAGTAATTCTTATCCGATTTGATTGAAATTTGGTAGAACGGTTAGCCCCTCGATGTAGATGAGTCAGTAAAATGTTGAGATCTATACCTTCAGGGGAACCCTCTTAAAGTATTCAAAGAAAATTTCACTTGTTCTAGAAAAAGGGCTAAAAAGAAAAAAAATATTTGATTTTCATAAAATTTGGTATGCGGGTTGGTCTTATGCTCCTACACAAGCACGTAAAATTTGAGGTCCGTAACTTCAGTGGGTCCCCCTTAAAGTACCGTTTAATATTGAATATGTAGTTCTAAAGCAGATAATAAAAGCTCCAATAGTCGATATCATTTTAAAGTTTCTATAATAATTCAAAGGATAAATTCATTTTAATCGTAAAATTATGAATTTTTATGCAAAGATATGTTTTACACGAAAAGGCTGTTATAATATACCATGAGTTCTGGGCTACCCTAGGTGCAGCTTTTTTTTTTGGCATAAATAATAAAACCCCTATGTTTTGTCCATTTCATCTTCTACGACCCTGGCTTCGTTTAAGCTTTGTCTCTCTCTTGTAATTTTATTTAACTACTTTCTGACAATTTTGTGACAGTCGCTTGAAGAATGATTAATATTTATTTGGCACTCATGATCAACATTTTAAGAGTATACATACGTGCCCCAGAATTCTTGGGGTTGCTCGTTCGTATTTGCTTGATGTGAATGCTGAAAACGAGCATTCTTTTTAAATGAATTCTATTTTCTAGCTCTGGCTCTTTGTTCATAAAATCTAAGCCCACCTTAAAAGAAACGGCCGTTCTAACCAAAGTCAGAAATACTAGAATAAAGATGACCTTATACAACTTTTGATAGTTTAGAACTAGATATAGTTAGATATTGAAATACTGGAGTAGAGAAATCTCAGGACGTAGATCTAGTTAAAGCAGATTAAAATGTGAAGCAGACAATAATAACTATTAGAGATTCTGAAATTCCAGCACACCTTTTTATGTACCTATTAAGAGCTATTAAGTGCTGATCTACTAAATCAAAGCATAAAATTAATTAATCAAATTTAAATAAAAAACTTTTTAACTATTCCACAAATTTATTGTACCTGACATGTTTCGAAGGGGCACGCCCTTCATGGTCACAGGTTATTTGAAACTAAAGCTAAGATTTGGTACCGTGATGAGTTAGCGTTGTACCTACTATAGATGCTTACATATTATGTTAGTATATGAATAGTCTACAGCTGATTTTGAATACAGAGTATATAAACGAATAAGATAAAAATGTGTTAGCAAATAGAGAAATATGAATATGGAAGATATAATACATTTATTTATTTTTTTATTTTAATTTAGATAAAAAGAATAGGTAAACTATATACTTGTGACAATAATATTATCATTTTGGAATATTAAATGTATTTCTGGAGAGAGACAGTTAAATAATAACAGATAAATAATAATAATAATTGAGAACATTAATTATCTAATGTTTTGTTTTGTAAAATGAATATATTTTTTTATTTTATCTAGACAGCGGTAGAGTATAGTTAAAAGTAATAATAATAATGGTGAATTTTTTCCCATATACATAGAGTAGAGTATAAACGTCAAATAAGTAAAAAATAATATATATAAATTACAAATTTCTGGCTATAGTACAGTTAACAATAATGATAATAATAATAATGGAGAACATTAAAGTTTTGATTTGAAAAATAATTATAAATGTCTTGAGAGAGGTAGGGTACCTCCAGTTAAAATTTTATAATAATGGAGAACATCATATACATATATTTTTTAATTATTATTATAATTATTTTAAAAAAAGACTCCGAGAAACATAATAATAAAAAAAAATTCAAAATTTTGGAGGAGCAGATAACATTTAAAAAATTTTTTATATAAAAAATAATCCATATTAACAAAGAGAAGAGGCACATTCTAACAACAAAATTATTTGAATATCAAAAAAAGATCTCTCCAAATGATAATAATAATAATGGAGAACATTATCTAAAGTTTTGATTTGAAAAATAATTATAAATGTCTTGAGAGAGGTAGGTAGGTAGTTTTTTACCCAAAAAGAAAAATCTCTAATATAAATGAAAGTCGGTTTAGTGCGAACACTTATAACTCGAGATCGGCTGAACATATTCTTCCCATGTTTGATTTATTGGATTCTTCTCCGCTCCGGATAACAGAATAACTAATAAAAAGTTCAAAAATGGATAAGAAATAATATAAAATATTTTTCTAACCTGTACTGCCACCGCCATCTGTCGGGAAATAGGGAGATGTCTGGTAGATTTTGGTAGAAAGATTATATAGATCAATTTTTTCCGTATAATAATAATAATAATAATAATAACTTTATTACATCAAAATAAATATGACATGAAAACAACACAAACAAAATCAAAAATCATTCAAGACAAATAAACACCTTCAATTGCGATCTCGGACACCCTCACTAGGCATAGCCTGTGTCGAGTTATGTCCGTAGAAACAGCCTTCTTCTAAATCCACAAAAGGAAAATGATCCAATATATTCTCAATTAAAAACACATCATAACAGAATATAAGATAAAAAAAAAAAACAAACGAAGGAGAAAAAAAAATATAATAATAATAAAAATGAATAAAAAAAAAAAAAAAAAAAAAAAAAAAAATAAATAAATAAAAATATTTAAACAGTAAAAGGAGTAAAATCATATTGCATCTATAATGTAACCGGGAAAAAAAAACAATTGAAAATATCAGAAGTTGTAAAAATTTGTCAGTCAATAAAATTGGTAAAATGGTAAAATTTTGAACAAAATAAGTTCCTAAACATAAGATATAAAATGTAAAGAATAAAAATTCATATTAATATACAAAACATAACAATTATAAAGCATTTAAGCAACACACAGAAGGACATATAAAGTCATAAAAAACAAAAAAATATAAAAAAAAAAAAATAATAATAAAATATATAAAACACAAAAATACACACATATACACATATATACATATATATATATATACACACACATACACACCTACATACATTTACACGCACATACACACATACATATATAAAATACATAAAAGTTATACTGAATAATAGACGATAGAATTATTATAAAGAACTATTACACATATTATGATAGTTAAAAACAATAGTAAAAAAGATAAGATATGAGGGGAAGGAAAAAAATGAAAAATACCGGTCGTAAAATTAGTAAGTCAGTCAATAAAATAAAATAGTAGAATTTTGAATAAAACAAGTTCCTAAACATAAAATATAAAATGCAAAGAATAAAAATTTCATATTTACATACAAAATCAATTTTAAAAGCATTAAACAGCACACCCATACAAAACTATAGAAAGCATAAAACACAAAAAAAAAATATCAAACGACAAGATGCATCAGCAGTTGCTCCGACTCACGGAAACCAATTGCCATTAGGTGTGTAATGATTTGGGCCCTACTAAGTATCTCTGCAGTGGTAGATGGGAGTAATTGTCGGTTTATAGCATTGTAAAAACGAGGACCGAGAAATCTATGAAACCTCTGCGAAAACGTTTTGTTTGCTGCAAACGGGACAAGGCAACCCAACTGTCTGGTCGATTGGCCGTGGCTCACGGCTCCATAATTCGAGACATTTTTGTAGATGTGATCCATCAACCTTATCACATATAACTGTCTCACGCTAAGGAATCGAAGTTCCCGGTAAAGTAGATCGGACGAATACCTGTAGTCAACCTTCAAAATTATCTTAAGAACTGTTCTATGTGCCACGTTTAAAGGTTCCAACAGAGATTTTGCCATGCCTCCCCATGCTAAAATACCATAATTAATAATCGATTGGCACAGAGCATAATATATGGCTCGTACGTCTTCAACTCCAAGAACCCGTCTGAGTTCTCTAAAAAAATATCCAAGTTTTCTAACACGACCAGTAATGTAGCTTATCTGCTCCTTCCAATTTAGGTTTTCGTCAATTTGCAGTCCCAAATAACGAATGTCCCTAACTCTTTCAATTTCACTGGAGTTTGAGCTCTGAGTTGAGGTTACGTGTGGAACAGAGGTATCAGAACCGGTATCGCGGTAATCAATCTTAAGATTACTCGGCGGTTCGGAAGCTCTGTTCACCGAAAAACCCATATATTTTGTTTTATCAGCATTCAGTGTAAGTAGGTTGTTATTCAACCACCCAGAAACCTCATCAAATCCCCTTTGAGCCAATTCATAAGCCTGGCTCCAGGTTGTGGCCCTGAACAGAAGAGTCGTATCGTCAGCGAATGTCACAATCTTTCCTTCACTCAGCTGCAAATCACACAAGTCGTTGATAAAGGCAAGGAACAGTGTAGGCCCCAATATGCTTCCTTGTGGAACTCCACATGACACTCTGGAAGGACAGCTGCTGATAGAGTCCATCCTAACAATCTGGCGTCGGTCCTGTAGATAGCTCCTAAACCAATTATTGGCTATTCCTCTTATACCTTTTTGATGGAGTTTTTTCAAAAGCAATTCATGTGGGACTGTGTCAAACGCCTTGGCCAAGTCAATGAATATTCCAACGCACTTTTTACCATTGTCAAGGGTCTCAACCACAAAATCAACCAAAGCAAGGACTGCGTCCTCGGTGGATTTCCCCTCCCGAAAACCAAACTGATTCTCTGAGAAACCATTAAATTCTTTGAAGAACTTTGTCAATCTTGAGTTCATGAGTCTCTCCAAAACCTTCGATAAGCAAGGGAGTAAGGAAATAGGTCTGTAGTTAGATAATTCCTTGGGGTCGCCCTTTTTAAAAATAGGACAGAGAAGTGAATGCTTTAGAGAGTCAGGAAATATGCCTGAGCTGATGCTCAGGTTAAATATGAAGCTAATTGGGTCAGCTATAAAGGTTTTACATTCCTGCAATGTTCTAGTGTGCAGACCATCCAATCCCGGAGCACATTTTGCCCTAAGAGAGCCAATAACTGATACCACCTCATCGGGGGTTGCCGGATATGCAAAAAATGACTGTGTCGGTCGCTTCACAATACAAATGCGTTCAGTACATTCCTCCATCGTCCTGTTTAAGATGGCCAGTCGCTCTTCAACAAGCTCGCTTCCGATTTTTACAAAGAAATTGTTTACGGAATCCAGTTCCGATTTGACGTCAGTGCCCCTGACGATTTTTTGCAGGTCTGAGGTATTTCTAGCCTGAAGGCCTAAAAATTCCTTTATGACCCTCCAGTATTCCTTTGAATTTTTACTGCCCCCCGTTTCAAAAAGGTTCCTATAATATGCTATCTTTGTATCCCTTATGATCTTGTTGCATTGGTTGCGAAACATGTTATAACGATGACGAAGGTCAATATCACCTGGGTTCCTTCGACAACAAAGGTGCATCCTATCCCTCACCCCAATCTTCTCGATTATTTCATCTGTGATCCATTCCGTGATGTGTTTCACTCTACTCCTCACCACTCTCACCTCCTCATTATTCCTAATATGCCGAATAAGGATGTTCCTAAACTCGTCAAATGCCTCATTTACGTCCGTCTTATCATACACGGAATCCCAATTTTCTCTCGCCAAGCAACGACGCAAACATCTGTAGTTAATTCTACCAATCGACCGTGTACGCGATTTTTCTCCTCCTGGACTTACTTTTTCCAATCCAACCATGGTTGGGAAATGGTCCGTTAAAGCCGTCAGGCAGACCGCAGCAGTAACATTCTCGTTTTTACATTTTACCATTATGTGGTCAATGCACGAGTTTTCTCTTGTTGGAGTATTTATTGCAGGTACCAGGCCATGCAATGTCAGGATGTTAAGATATTCTTGCGCCGAACTTGAGAAAGCGTTGCTTATGTCTATATTTATGTCACCTACCAAGATCGTTGTATTTAAATTGTCGTATGACGACAGAACGGGGCTCAGCGAATCCAGAAAAGGGCCAGTATTTCGAAAGGATGGCGGACGATATATAGCCAAGATTACTACACTCTCTCTCAACTTAACAGTTAAGGAATTCGCTTCCACAATGGCAGCCGACTCTTCGACCATCACCGGGTGACAATCGGCTATGTAGATAACAATTCCGTCGTTTTGGTTAAAGTGCCTCTTTGTGGAGTATGCTCTGTAGCCAGAAATATTCTGGGCAACGAAGTCATCCCCGATCCAACACTCAGTCAACACAATGACATCAAAGTCGATGCGCATCTCGTGTAGAAATATTGCCAATGTGTCAAAATTCTTGCGAACACTTCTTATATTGACATTCAGCACTTTGAGGCCCAGTCTATTATGGATAACACTTCTATGTATGTTTCCATAGATGGCGGTAATGTTACCTACATTGTTATTGTATATTACAACCACATAACTTGTGATTTTTTCACAATGAGTAGTAATATTCTATTGACTTTAAGGCGGAACGAAGTTCGATGGGTCAGCTAGTAAAATATAAAACATACCATATTTTAAAGGTATTTTTGTATAAATTACAAATTCGAAATCAATATGGTTGATGAGGGTTGGTAGTCCAGTGGTATCAATCGGCGGCTTTCATGCGCACAGCGTATCATTTCCGCTTCCACGACATAAGCCTTTGCTTAGTGTGACAGATGTTAAAAGTGTATGTGTGTTCACTTCGTGTGAGCACAGATTCATTTTTTTTTAAATAAAAAAATAAAAATATTCATAGTAAAAGGACTACAGGACAACGTCCGTCGGGGAAGCTAGTTTTTAATAAAATAAAAAAAATTTTCAACATTGTCCCCTTGATCAGGAGGATTCACAAGTAGGTACCCATAAGAGTCGACCGTCCGCATGACACTGGACTCTTCTACTCCAAGAGAATGAGAAACCGTTCACAGCTCCCGTTAACCTCTCCGCACGGGTCTATGCTAGGCTACTTGCACCGATGTTTACATACGTATGCTACCAGATATCGGGTAAAAACACAAATCTATTTGAATAAACGTACCTGAGCGCCGAGTTCACACCGTAGTGGACTGTTTATATTGAATCGTCCAAATGATATTGGACTGTATCTTAATTATTATATAAGATAATAAATTTGTCTCTGTGGCGCTTTAACAGCTAATTAGATCTAAGTTATTCTTTTATTCAGTGGCAGTTTCTGTTTTGAACCTAATTTTATTATAGAAATAGGTACCTATACGTACACTATACAGACAGTGATTATATTTTCGATTAAGTATTTTGAACATTAGAAAATGAGAGTTCCATTTAAGGATGTATAGAAAAACATTGTAAAAGTCTTTAAACCGGGACCTCATGATCAGAAGATATCGCCAACACCACTATGCTACCGAAGTCGGTTAGGGTTGTAAAAAATGTGAATGTAAATATGTTGAGATGGTTTGGACGTGTTGAAAGAATGAATGCTAAAATCAGTGAAATAGATTTAACAGCTTCAAAAAGCCTTTGCCTCTATAAGAAAGAAAGCTGAAAGCAAAGTTTTTCAAGGAGTGGTTTTTCAAGAATGACGTGGACCAAAAACATTAATTTCGTCTTCAAGGTAGGTAGGCACCTTAGGTCAGAAGTAAAAGAAATAGGTCCGGTTGTATTATATTGTCAGTTGAGAAGGAAAAAAGAGTAGGGGTCCGTTTTCGCCGCTTAACCCTTCATGGACACGTTGTGATTGCTAATAGAAGTTAGCAAGGGTTATTTCTACTATAGTTCACGATTCTCAGCAGGGATGAAAGGGTGGAAGAAATCTCGTTACAGAGACAATGACCAGGGCTATTATATTACGTATGAATGCTACATACCTCATTCGATTGTTATTCTTGTTTCAATAATTATTATTGTCTTACCGGGACACAGTCTACTTTGCTAGACACTGACTCAATATTAATTAGCTACAGGTACCTACATACCTACCCGTGCATAGGTACTTACCTATACAGTCATAATATCTAACTCTGCCTCTAGGTAGGTATAGCTTTATCAAATTCTCCGAATATTCGAATACACTGTATTATGTCATACTGTCCACTGGCTGATTATTGGCTCGCCTGGATTATTTGTTTTTTTTTATTATTATTTATTGGATTAATCTATTCGGAAAATTATGTTATAAACGAAGCGAAAGAGGAAGTCCGTACTTTCTGCCTTCTCGTTGCACCTTTAACTACACCGATACATTTTTTGAAAACAGAAAGTTTTTCGAGTTACCATCAACTAGTCTGGAACAGATTTCTGTATTTAATTTCATTTTATGAAAAAAAAATCTAAATATTTTACTTAGGCTCTCTTTAATTCCTGATCACTTCTAAATAGATGACATCCAAAAAAAACATAGTCGCATTCATGATCACTCCAATTGGATGTCATCCGTTTTGGCAGATGTGAAATGAGAGTTTTTTTTTTCAATAATTATGACGAAAATTCACTACATTAACAAACTTATTTTGCTATTATTAAATTCAAAACAGCAACAGGTGTACCCTGGTGGAAAGATGATGACAAAATGAGACAAATTTGGAAGCACTTTTTAACACTGAAAATCGAGTGATATGACGACTTGCACCACGTTCGCTCGAGTTTCCCCATTGACGATCCGTTTGGAGTGATGGACGAATGGCTTGACGCGATTGAATTTTGGACTGACGGATATCCGACTCACGCTATCACTCCACATCATTCATTTGGTTTTCCCCACTCACGGTCATTTTTTGGAGTGACAACGCCGACAACGGTCTTATATAATAGCAACGGTTTCTTTGCCCAAAACGTCCATATTATCCATGTTTGGATAGCAAGTATCATACAGTCTTCAATGCATTCTACATATAACAGTTACTCAAGTGGCTCTTTATGATTTCACGGTTTTAATATTCGAGTGGGTAAATATTTTGGTTAGTTCCAGTACCGATCAAGTAATAAATATTGTGTGTGTGCAACGATTAAGATCATTTTCTCATGTTTTGGGAATGAATGTAGTAAAATACATAACAATTAATGTTATTTAATGAATAGCAGCTGAATGGTTATGGGTACCGTTCTAAGCTCAAGAGAAACAGTATTCTTTATTCTTTATTCTCACTTATCAACCCGTAGGTCCCTTGCGGGACTCTTGGGATCATCACATGTTACAAAATATCACACATAAGAATTTAAATTTCAAGGAAAAGAAAAAATGTACATTGATCAGCACAATTTGGAGAATACAATTTCAAAAGTCAAAAGGAAAGCACAGTGAAAAATAAAAATTGTAAATAATTATTGTTTAATGCTAAAAGGGTGTAAAAGGCCCTTTCAGCATCACGTCAGAACAAAAAAAAAAATCATACTTAAAAAGAGAAACAATATTTTGGCTATGCAGATCTGTGGACAGGAACAATGTCAAGATGATACAAAGCAGTCATCAACACTTACAGAGACATGACAAAACAAATATTATACCGTCACCACGATCAGAAAAAAAAGTAAAGGGTTATAATATTCTATAGGTTAGAATCAGCGTCATCGTCTCTTCCAGATTCTAGTAATCTTATCAATTTCTTCCATCTTTATCTTAGAAATGTTCTGTATTGTCATATTTAAGTTTTTCCTTTAGTCCTGTTTTATTACTGTTCTCATTTTCCCGTTTTTTAAATGTATTTATTATTATTTTATTCTGATGTATCATATTAAAATGTTTTGTGTTCCCTTATTCATTTTGAGTCTTGTTACTTCATTTTTTTTATTTATATCGGTACTGTTCTATTTTGAAACAATTTTGTTTCTCACATTCTTTCATCGTTGTTTTGTTTTATCACTTTTTGTTTGTTACTCTGTTGAGCAGTTCCCATTTACATAATAATACACTTACGTACCTGTTTAAATCACATTCTATCACAGTTCTGTTGTTTCATATTCTACCTCTATTTATATTTTACATCTGTTTACTTACTTCTTACTTCCGATTGCCATAGAACTCCTGTAGAGTTTTGGCCTCCTCAACAATGTTTTTCCAAGCAGTCCTACCCTTCGCAACAGACTGTCACTGATATCCCACTCCTAACACTCCCAGGTCCCGAGTGACTTTGTCCATCAGCCGCTGTCTCGTTATTCCTGGTGGTCTTTTACCAATAGGCTGACTGTCTGGTACTTCCGTTTGGTTAAATATTTTGTGTTATCGTTCAATTTTATTTGGTTTTCTTTCTTTGACTGTTTTGATGGTTTGTCCTGTACTATTTTGAATTAGTGGTTCTGGTTTATCCTGCACGTTTTACCATTGTATGATCATACATAGTTCTGTTTTATCTATATTGTTTCTTTTTGTCTTGCTTTATTTCCGTCTAGAAATATGAATGTCCAAATTACGATTGCGTATGCCTCTGCACCTGCAAAGACCTGCTGACTAAATCCGCGGTACAAAACGTTGACCTCTGCCGGCTCTAGCAGCGGGCGGGGTTCACACGCTCTAACGAATAGTTAAGTACCTGATTAATTATATTTTTGTACTCGCTTCGTGTTAGGCAGTGTTACCGTTGATCCAAGAGAATTTGGCGTTTTGGAATGGACTGTAAATTTTGGCTTCTCGGATGAAATAAGTGTAAGTTTTATATTTAAACGTTTGGGAGTCTTCTTTGTCGTCGTCGGCTACCACTATGGCTTGGGCTTCTCTGTCGTGAGTTCTTCCACCAGCTGGATTCCGGCCATATGCCTGATGTTTCTTATCCAGGATATCTACATTGGAAATTAATTTAATTAAATCGATTATTTTCATAATTTCTTCATACATAAAAAAAAGATTTTCTTACAACTTTTAAATGCTTACACTTTGACTAGTTGTTTCTGTCAGTTTGGCATTGTTCATATAATTATCTATGAAAAATCAAACGTAATTATCTAGTTAGTCTAATTCTACTTATGATATGAGGTTGTGGTTCTGTAAAATAGCAAAATAATCTTTTTGATAGAATGTACAGTTTCTTTAACACTTCTTCGTACTGATCGAGAATCAGAAAATCTGCGGATCTTAACGGAATCTTATTAGATTCTGGAATTTAATTGTAAATTTCTAAACCACTACTTTTCTGCCAAATGGCTGGCTCAGTTTGGTCACTTTGAGCACTGAAAGTTTCCACTCAGAGAGGTAATTTTTTGGTGGTTAGTTTTTTGATAGACATTTTGCTAAAAGCCGATTAGATACTTTGCTTCTTGCATTCTCTAGCCTTGGTACTTAGTTTTTTGTTCTTACATTGTTTAATATTTATGATTGATGGATGGATTCAGTAATACATTGACATACAAAAGCGTTCTCAGCATTTGAGGAATTTCTTCCATAAGGAGGTTCTGGCAATGTAGTGTAACTTGTCAATTTTATTTCAGAGTAACTTGGTTCACATTTATTAGTTCCTTCATCCTCATACTAAGACGATTCTATACCTAAATGGTCATACAATATTTTAAAGATGAGAATTTTGCTATAAGTAAAGGAATGAGTTTTTGGAAAACAATTCTTTTTTATCGTTGTGTTTTTCATGTCAGAGACAACCGTATCCCTCCAGCCTTCCTATCACTGTCTTTCGTTTTGCCTAAGGTACAGGCATCTCCATTTGCGTCTTGACCTGATCGACCCATCACGGCGAGGCCCTCCATCGCCCTCTGATTGCCTCGATATGTCTACCCTGTCGGTCCTTCAAGCGAGTTGTGGTCACGCCTTGCGATATTGATAAACAGCTCTAGGGGCTGAAAGGTTGTTCTTCACAACCATCCTTCGTAGTATGACGGATTGGTTTATCTTACTCTAACACACATCTCTAAGGTCTCCGTTACCTATTTATATATTATCGAATTCATCGTCCAGATCTCACCACCGTATTAAAATACTGGCTAGATTAGGTTTCTGAATATTCGGGTGTTTTTCGCTATGGTGATAAAACAGTTTTGAACGGAAAAGATCTATTTTCATTGCGGTCATAAATGAATGATAGCGTTCGGTTGCATTAACAGTTCGAATGTCAAAGGTGCTAAAATGGTTTGGTCCCGACACAGCTCCTTGAGGTACACTCGCATATCTCACGCTAGCCAGTGTGACTTCATACTAAAAGGTCACCCAATCAACAGCGTCCACGGCTAACAATAGATCCGTTAGGTTTTATATTATTGTACTAGGGTTTTACCCGTTAAAATTGCGATGTATTATTATCCTCATCTGACTTCAGCAGTCCACCAGTTTCTTAACCTTCTTGTTTGTGAAGATTATCTTCTGACTAAAATGTATTTAGCTCAGATCATTTTGATGTGATCGGAGGGTTGTATTTTTATCATACCAAAAATCAACTTATATTTCGCAATATTTGAGGGTGATAGTGGCTTTATCGTCAAAGTCTGTTCGTTTTATTTTAATCTTCAAAAGACTAAATCGGCTCCCTTGAAAACCCCATCTGACCACTTTGTATAATACTATTCAAATTAAAATTGTCCATAATTATTATTGCCGATTTCCTAGTGGTTATGAACCAAGGTCTATTTAAATAATGTCAAATTGGCATTACGATTTTCATACTACAATCATCCCATTTTCATAGCATTATCTAAACTTTCCTCTTTAGCCTTTTCTATTTTGTCTTGAATAGGATTAAATTGGTCTTTTTTTAACGATTGGGTGTCAAATATATTATGATAACTGCGCAGCAATCGTTAATAGTTGTATAGATAATCTGCAGGTATAAAGACTTGATTCTTATCCAAGAAGTACACATATTATCATTAATACCAAAACTAATAATCATGCTCCGGCGTCGTAGCATGGAAGAGGATGTAAGTGGATGATGATTCGCTGTGGTCGTTTTGGTCCGTAAGTTACTCATGATATTTTCATCGTTCATTTTATTTACTAAGAAGATCTTATCGTTAGGAATTTTTTGTCGGTTGTTTTTTTTTCGGACAATCATGTTTTGATGCAAAAGTAAAATTAACATCTTTACAACCTTGAATGTTTTGTAAGTATGTTTAATTAACACAACCAGTGGCGCTTTGACCGTCTTGTTTTTTTTCCTTTTTGCATTGATCTTGGGTCTTAGAAATCCGGCTTCTTTTAAAAGTACTCAGTTGGTTTGGTTCTTTATATTTTGTCTTTGGTTTATTTTTATGAGTCTTTTTGCTTTCTTCTTTTTTTAAAAAAGCTGTCAATCGTTGTCGTTCGTTGCACGTATGTTGCTTTATCATTATTTTGTTTCTTTGGAATCTTCTGTTTTTTTTAAAAGGTATTTGTATTTGCTGTCAACTGTTGACGGAATGTTGCTCATTTGTGTGATAAAAATTAAGGTATTTGTAAGTCGATCATATTTGACACTTCAGGGAAAAGAAATGTTTGAGATGCTTTTGTTTGATTTATAAAAGGACTGATTCTTATGGTACGCAGTTGCCTGACATTTCGAATTTGCATCGTTTTGACGGATAGCCGTTCGTTTTTCGCGTCCCTTCTTAATATTTTGTCCATCTGGAGACGTTTTGACCATACCATTACTATATCATCATTGCATCTGTTCTCTGTTAAGTTCTTTACTATAGGAATCTATTTTTTCTTTAGTTTTTCCAAACTTCTCAGAATTTCTTTGGTCTGTTTTTTATTCCCTATCCTATATTCCTCTTTTCTCTCCTCCTTGTTTCATCTTCATGATCAAGCATTACGAATTGCATTTTTGCCTTCTGTTTTTATGGAGACCTTTGGATTACGCAGTATAGCTTATAATATTTTGATCTTTTAAACAATTTTGCAGATATTTATTCTCGTATAATTCATATACTACACCGAGCTGTGGAATGCCACTTATAAATCAATTGCTACATCATTGAAATGCGGTGGATAGAATTCGTGAGATTCTCGATCATTTTAATATGAACCACCATGAGATTGGTTCAAAATCAAATTCCTATGGAGAAACTAGTGAGAGTTCCTAAATATGGAAGTTGAAATATGGAGGCAATATTAGAGAAAATCGCAAAATGGCAAAAATACCAAAAAAATTATATATATATATTATTTATTTATTTAGTTTTTTACCCCATACCAATAACTTGAGTACAATAATAATCCAATCCAATCCAAATTCCCTTAAGACCCCACTTAGGGGCATAATAGGAAGGCAACAAGAGCTCTCACAATAATATATATATATATATATATATATATATATATATATGACTGAAAGTGATGACCTAAGATTTGTCACGAACTGCATGTGTAAAACATGCACCTCGATAGACAAAAAAGGTCATCAGCTTTTCACAGGAAGAATATTAAGATGTAAGTTTTACTCCATTTCACTGTGATCAGTTAGGCAGAGACTATTTTACTTTTTGATTTATCTTCTTATCGGACTTTTTGACGAATCCAACGCATATTCTGGTGATGGGCACAGTCTCGTCCCATATGCAAGTGCAGTAGCATAGTCTCTGCCTAACTGATCACAGTGAAATGGAGTAAAACTTACATCTTAATATTCTTCCTGTGAAAAGCTGATGACCTTTTTTGTCTATCGAGGTGCATGTTTTACACATGCAGTTCGTGACAAATCTTAGGTCATCACTTTCAGTCATGTTATGCGGCGCTCCCCGCTTTCATCGGATTCCACGATGTGTGTCGGCCATTTTGTGAGATGGTCCTGACGAGACACATGCGCACAATGTCGAAACACTACACCTTTTTGACGAATCCAACGCATATTCTGGTGATGGGCACAGTCTCGTCCCATATGCAAGTGCAGTAGCATAGTCTCTGCCTAACTGATCACAGTGAAATGGAGTAAAACTTACATCTTAATATATATATATATATTGGGCCTGTGCCGAGATAATACTTTTGTTTTTTTTCTATGTATAGGTGAAATCGATAAATTTATACTATGTTCAATTTTCTTTGTCCATTTTCACGTTGCGATATCATAAAATATTTTTAGTAACGAGATTACTCATATGATAGTCAAATTTTTAAGCGGATTTCATTTTCAATAAATAAATCAAGTTTTTTTTGTATGTCAATAATTTCTCTCCGTCCATTCGTTTTTAACATAGATACTAAAGAAATATTCAAATTTATATAAAAAACACAGTAGGTATGTGACTGAAGACACATGGCCGTCTCTGTGTGCGAAACAGGAAAAAATCCATAGTGAAGCTATAAAAAAGATAAAAAAAAAAATACAAAAAAAGATACAATAATAAGAATTATCACATCCGTGAACCTCGTAAATCACAACACACTCAAATACCAAAATAAACTATTGTTAATCCAATGTTTCTCATTTTATATTAAATTTTTATGGTTGTAATTTTGCTACGTTATATTAAATACAATATTTTTATGTTCGGTGTATCTTTTTTATAATATAAATTGATTGTTAAAACATTTAAAGGTCGTTTTTTTGGAATCATCATCAACGTGAGGTCATAATGTTGAATTTTGTATACAGGTTGTACCGTAAATGGTGCACCAACGGAATGTAAGGTGTAGAGCAGGTCATGATAAAATTGTTGGAGTGTGAATATTTTTATGAAGGGGATTCCTTTAGTTATGTATAGGGATTGCAATCCGGTCTCATTTTGAATCCGGCCGGATCCAACCGGATTTTCGTCAATCCGGCCGGATCCGATCGGATCCGACCGGATTGAAATAACCTTGATTAATTGACATTTTTAACAATAATGAAGGCTAATAATATAACATATATACAGCACATATACGAAAGTAATTTTATTAGGGTATGACTACTTTTAAATGGTAAAAACTGTAAAAAAAATATAGTTTTAAAAGAAATAAAATTACAAATAATATTACGTATTTTAAAAGTCAAATTTAAATTTAACGAAAAAATTTATTTTGGCCTGCTTGATTGATCATGATTTGAAAAGAAAGATTCTCAGAGAACCGATACCTCGAAAAAGAAAGATTCTCGAAAACTCTCCAACCCATTGTGGAATAAACCATTCGAGGTAGAGTTAGAAACTCCGGATTTGGAGTTTTTGCGATATCGAGAACGTCAAGGTAGCAATAGAAGGCGTTACTGGAATGATCACGTCAACAGAACGGATCCGGTGATTCTGGTAATTATAATAAGAAGAAATCACATCAACCGAATGACCCTTGGACGAGCACTAAAGAGATGGATGTGCAGTTGGACACCCGCATCCTAGAAGTAATACCTATAACCGGGAATAATCAGAGACACTCCTATATCGAGAATAAATGTTTGAGAAATTATTTCATTTTTATCCTTGAATATATCTACACGCACATCATGACAGACTTATGTAGGTATACCAGACAATAATAACAATAGTTTTGCTTTTAAATAGGTTAATATAATTATTTTCTGTTGGCTAATTATTGCTTCATGCTCTCACCATTTTTCTAAGAGATGTCTTTTCATTCGATAGTCAACACTACCTAATCCAACCTTGGGCACAGGGAGGCAAAAGCAGCATTACACTGCGCTCAGTGTGACGCATTTGCCTCCTCTTCTCTTCGTATCTTTATGGGTACCTACAATGACCCTGTGCAATTGCTAGGGATACGGATTCGAGTCCGGTGTATGTTGATTATGTCGAAAAATCCTTTTATATGATAAACCGGATCCGATCTCCGGATCCGTCAATTTGTGCCGGATCCGATATGAGCATTATGATGCCGGATCCGCCGGAATACCGGATCCGGTTTTCCGGATTGCAATCCCTAGTTATGTATATACCAATGAAAAGGATGAAGTTTGTGGTAGAGACGGTCATGATAAAATTGTTGGAGTGTGATTGTTTTATGAAAGGGATTCCTTTAGTTATAGACCAATGAACAACTGTTTGTGGTAGAGACGGTCATGATGAATTGTTGAAGTGTGATTGTTTTATAAAGATAATTCTTTAAGTTATATACCAATGAACTGTTTGTGGTAGAGACGGTCATGATAAAATTGTTGGAGTGTGATTATTTTATAAAGATAATCCTTTAGACCTATGAAAAGTTTGCGGTAGAGAAGGCCATGATAATTTTTTTAGTGTGATTATTTTATATAGATAATCTATTTAGTTATATACCAATGAACTGTTTGTGGTAGAGACGGTCATGATAAAATTGTTGGAGTGTGATTATTTTATAAAGATAATCCTTTAGACCTATGAAAAGTTTGCGGTAGAGAAGGCCATGATATTTTTTTTTAGTGTGATTATTTTATAAAGATAATCCTTTTAGTTATAGACCAACGAAAAGTTTGCGGTAGAGAAGGTCATGATAAACTGTTTGAGTGAGATTTTTTTCTTTCAGTTATAGAGAAATGAAAAGTTTGTACTAGAGAAGATCATGATATTATTGTTGTGGTGTTAATATTTCTTTAAAAAGAGTCCCTTGAGTAATAATGGACCATCAAATTGTGATGTGTAGATGAGGTTATGACCTTGGGGTAACAATTTACTATTGTACTTAACAAGGACGAAAAATATGGTAGTTGGTGAAAGTGCTGTAAAAAATTAGATCTTTTAGCAGAATGTCTGGGAAAAAACTGAATGATAATATTGGAAAGGCAAAAAATGTGGAGTGAATGTTAGCGTTCAGGCGTCTTGAGGGAATGAATGAAGAATTTATGACAAAAGGAGCTATATGCGGCCGACCTAGATTGACATGGGTCGAACATATCGGTGTCGCCTTAAATGAGGGCCAAGTCAGGAGTAAAAGGCATAGGAGACAATGTATGAGGAACGTTATGCTCTTGAATGAGGAGAAAGGGGTTTGGCTGGATAGGAATGCATGGAAGTCCGTATTGTCTGCCTGACCCCCTCCGAGATATGGCGTGATGGGTAAAAAAAAATTCCTTAAGGTCAAAATGTTTGCCACCTTAAAGCATATTTCGTAAGTCCACTACTTACGCGACTCCCTGTATATTATGTGAGGTCTGGGTAGGTCAGTTAGATGTGGGACTTTTGGAAATCGTTGTCGAGTATCGGTTTCCGTTTACTTTGACAAAAACATAATAATATAATAACATAATTTAGATAAAATTACGCTGAACCGGACGAGAGTAATCAAGTTTTAGATACTCCGGCGTCAATCAGTTGATGTTATTGTCAAAGTGTAATCTAATATTAATACGTGAAAAATGTCAAATGTTTATGTATTTGTGTTCATTTTTAGTGAGTCCAAATTTATTTTCTAAAGATAGTTTATGTTGTATATTAATCTGTGGGGCTAGTACGAGTTTATCGAATTATTAGCGTGCAAACAGTGCTAACGATCGAATCGTTCGATTATTTTGTATGGATTTTTTATAACTCTTTTGATTATCGTGTCGATATTAGAATTTATACCGGGGTTTTATCCAGGGATACTGTTTGTAATTGTTGGACTTTTTTTTGTTTTTATTCATTTTGTGATTTGGTTTTACGTATTCAAAATTAATTAATTTTATTGTCTTTATTTGTTTCAGGTACCTATGTTTATTCGTTACGAATAATGATTCGATTCCTGGTCAAGCGATACCCGACTCTTTCTTCTAGGTAGGTTACTTTATACTCTTTCAGTAATCAGCAATCAGTCACGGTGTTTCAAAAATACTAACAACTAGGTGCTGTAGGTAATATTGCTGGCATAAGTGCTGATAATTATGATAAAGCATTCTGTACCAAAATATACCAAATAATCATCATGGATAGTCGAAATGCGGACAGTAATAGGAGACTTGGAAATTCCTAGATGGTACAAGGACGTGATAAGATGCAAATATGGGGTGGGGGAACTTTGTAGCAAAGAAGAGACACGACACGAGTAGGAGAAGACCTGAACCCAAAAGACAAGGCTGTTGGGAAAGGGGTGTTCGCATGCACAGCCAGGTTTGAAGCAATATCATTGGCGGAAGCAAATAAAGAGTGTTTATATTATTAAAAATGACCTCACAATTAAGAAATATGCGTTTTGCAAAGAAGGCCAGTTTCTTAGTGTGCGTTTACAACAAACGAACATAGAGAAGAATCTACATAGAAACAGAGCATACTTTCTTTTATGGTTGATATGGACACCATGGAAACAATCAAGAACAAGCAAGAACCAATTAGTGGGAGATGACAGATTAGTGTCCATATCGACGATCAAACTCTACTCCCAGCTCTGGCTCTATGTTCTTTTGGTTTAAATGCACGCTTAGACGACTCGTACAATTTTTTTTGCCAAACAGATGTAAAATTTCGTGGATTCTTCATACTGACTATTATAAAATAACCTTGACATATGATTTAAATACTTTGCACTTCAAAATACTGTTTCTGCAAATCCAATTTGCGGATCCGCTACTCCTATCTATATACATAGAGGTTTTAACAATGCATCGTTTATCCAATCGTGACATTCATTTGTATGTCGGATGCGAGTGGCAATGGATGCAATCAAAATTTATTTTGCATTAGTGTTATTTGACCTTACTCGGCCTTTCCGTTAATTGCATACTCCGCGGTAGCTATCTCATCAAGCAACTTTATTATTGGGCGAAAACGAGACTTACACAATGACGTACCGTAGAGGCGTTAGGATCAACAATCTGGAGTAGCACAGTGGAAGTATAGACAAACTTCCTCGCCCTGAATTTGTTTTTCCCAAATTGTTGCCTGCAGATTCGCCTTTCTGGTTTTGGTATTTTTTTTTTTTTTTTTTTCGGAGGGGAAATCTTTTATAGACACCCAGTGTACGGGTAGTGCCGGACTCCCACCATCGGCTACCGGCTAAACCCCCCCCCCCCTCTCCGCGCACAACGATGTTCCTACCTTTTGAAAGGTCTACCATCTGTTGGCTCTTGCGTCTTTCTATCTTCTACTGTTCTCTCCTCTGATTCTCTCTTTCATCGATCTCTTTTCCCGCGATGATCCCTTCCAGACATCTTGCCATTTCTGACCATTCTCTCTTTCCTCGCAGCATGCATGAAATGAGTTCGTCTGGCGTGGGGAACTCCGCAAGCCCCAATGCTTGTTTTGCCTCTTCTCTGGCTCCCGACCATTTAGTACACTTAAAAAGAGTATGTTCCGCATCATCCTCCTCATCATGTTTACAATATATGCAGAGTCCTGTTTCGTTTTTGCCTATTCTTTTCAGATATTGATAAAATACACCATGTCCTGTCATGCATTGCGTTAGACGGTAGTTAATCTCTCCATGCTTTCTCTCAAGCCAAACCTTTATGTCTTTAATGAGTCTGTATGTCCATCTCCCATTACCGGATGAATCCCACTCTCTCTGCCATCTACCAATTGTTTGTTGTCTTTCCCATTGAGTGTACTGCTGTTCGCTGGTTCTTCTGGCTTCATTTTTATATATTCTTCCACGTTCTCCAGCTAATAGATGGATTGGTATCAGTCCTGCGAGCACCAGTGCGGCACCAGTTGAAATGGTGCGATATGCACAACACACTCTAAGAGCTAGTGGTCTTTGAGCAGCCATAATAGTTTTTTGTCTGTTTTTTATTGCTAATTTTTCTTCCCAAACTGGCGCAGCGTACAGCAACACCGACTGCATTGTCATGGCTAGAGTTTTTCTTTTATTGTGTTTCGGCCCTTTGGTATTGGATAGTAGCAATGAGAGAGCCCGGGTTGTTTTCAAGGACTTCTCTGCCACGTATTGAAGGTGTCTATTGAACCTGAGTCCACAATCTAGGACTACTCCCAGGTAAGTGGTTTCTTTTGAGGCTACTATGTTCACGCCCTCAATCTGCACCCTGATGTCAGCCATTCTTTTCCCTCCACTCAGTAGAATTGCTACCGTCTTTTGGGGTGCTATTTCTAGTTTATGTTTTCTCATCCACGAACTTACCCCAAATAGGGCGGCATTTGTGTTGGCCTGTAGCTTATCAGCGCATTTTGCGGTGACTGATATTGCTAGATCGTCGGCGTAGCAGATAAGTTTTACACCTTCCGGGACCACAATACGCATAAGGCTATCGTAGAGTATATTCCACAGCGTGGGTCCAAGGACCGACCCCTGCGGAACTCCTCCTCCAATTTCAATAGATGTCTTTCCCTCAATCAGTATTTTTCCATTTGATAGGTAGTCAATTATGCTATTAGTTATATATCCATCTATCTTTAGATCTATTATCTTTTGGCGTATTACTTCCCAATTCGCTGTGTTAAAAGCATTCTTTACGTCTATAAGGACAAGTATGTTTCCACTATTACTCTTTCTCGCTTCTTTTGCAGTGCATATTATATTGTTTACTGCATCCACTGTAGATCGTCCCTTTCTGAATCCATATTGGCTGTCACTCAGAGCTCCTTTATTGTCTAGTTCCTTCGTGAGACGATTGTTGATTAAGGACTCATACGCTTTAGCCAACACGTTGATGAGGCAGATAGGTCTATACTTTGATTCTTCCATTGGTGATTTTTTTGGTTTCTCGAGTAGTATTAGCTTAGCTGTTTTCCAGTTTGTTGGAAATACACATTTTTTTAGAAGAGAGCTGAAGATCTCAACGAAGTACGTGGGGAAGCTTGCCATAACCTCTTTCAGAACGTCAGGTGGTATACCATCCGGGCCAGGCGCTTTGCCCGATTTGATGCGTTTTACCACCTCGTGAATTTCTTCCTCTTTGAATTTTTGAAAATTTCCATCATCTTCATTTATTGAGACCTTCTCAAGTATCTCATTTTGTGCACCTATAAACAAGGATTCAAAAACCTTAATTTTATCATTTAATGACAGTTTGACTCTAGGATTTGGTAATTTCATTTCGAATGAAATTCTGGTTTTGGTCTGTATCTCATCTTCTCTTGGAGGCCGCCATCATAAAATCCGTTAGCTTTCAAGACTTTGTAGCATTGAATCATATATTTTTTTATTTCATTTTCCACCATAGACCCATTACAGGCAATTGGGGACGTCAAAATTTTCAGAATTTTACGTGTACAAATATAGAATATATAGAGATGGAGACAAATCAGATCAATACAGGGTCGAGCCATCATAATACAATTTATTTTTCACAAAAATAACATAAGGGGAGAAAAGTATGACTGTAAGCGAGCAAGTAGGACTTTGTAATGAAAATCTATCTATTTGAGTCATGCCTGGGTGTAAAGGTCCCATTCACGCTCACGTCAAAATATATAAATTAAAACAAAATAACATATAGATATTCAAAGAAAAAATAATATAGATAATAATATAGAAATAATAATAGATATTCATGTAAATATTCTTTGGCCCGTCTCTAGGTATATAAAGTGCCTCTTATTCTTGTTGATGATATACATGATTTCAAGGAGTTTAGCCGTCTATATCCGTTTTTGATCTGAATTCCCGCACTCGATTTTTTTTTTTAAATAAACTGTGCTCACTCAAAGTGAACACAAATACACTCTTTGACTCTTTCACATTACGCTTGTGTTATGAAAGAGGAAGATGGTCGGCATCTGGGATCGAACCCACGACCTCCGATATGAAACAGCACGAAAGCCAGCGTTGTAACCGCTAGTCTACCATCCACCAATTAGTAATAACAAATTAAAACTATATGTGATGTTTTTTTTGTCGCAATCACTACTTCTCCCTTCAACGTATCTTCACTCCTTACTTTGTAAACAAAAAAGTGACCTATGTTTTTGAAAATTTTGTTTCAAAATCAATGGTTATCTTGATTTTATATAGGTACACATCATTTAAAGTAGGTACGATGATTTGGCATAATTATTCATTTTATCCGAAGCTAATTTGATTCTTTTTTTTTATCATTATTTACAAAATATCTAATTTGCTTAAGGGTATTTTCATTTGGAGGATCTCATCTGAGGATTAATTCTAATTATCTTTCATCTCCTTTCATTTCGAAAATCTCGCCATTGGTACCCAGATGTACCTATATGTAATTAAATACCCCGGAACTGTGAAAAGCAAATCTACCTTGTTACTCTGCTTTGAAAGCATCTTGCGGATTATCAGGTGTTATTTCAGGCATTATGAGAGGCTAAGAGATCATTAACCAAATATCTTTCTTTATTAATGCCGTTCTTGTAAGGATCTTTTAATTACTTATGATCAATAGACGAATTTATATTTTGTCTTCTTCGGGCTTTGGTCCATTTTATCCACTACACTGTGCCACACATTTTTATTCACGTAGATAAGATTCAATAACTTTTTCTGAATATGTAACAACTAATGACTCTAACAATTCATTACTAATGTTCGATTTTTAAATGGAAACAAACCACTACGGGCTTACGACCGTCTTCTACTGCTATTTCGAAGGCTGGCTTAGTGTGATCACTTTACGTTAACAACGTTCACCATTAGGTGGTAATATTTAAGTCTCCGAAACTCCTAATCATGAGAATTCTCAACATTTATTATTATTCTATTCTATTAGAATTCTGCTAAAGCTTGTTATATTGAATATTGAATACAAATTGAATACAAATATAATATTTACACACAGATATTAGTACATTACATTTAAAAAAATCATATAAGTAACACAAAGCATGTCCCAATCAGAATTTTTTCTGGTATAAGGGTCAAGCTGTAGTGTCCTATTTGCCATTTGGTGTTTGACCACTTACTGTTATTAACACTATTTATGTATATATACATATATTTAAACTTTATCTCTCACTTATTATTAACTTCTTCAACTCTCTCTTAAATATATTAAAACTTGTCATTGATGTAACTGTTTCTGGTAGTGAATTATATATTAACGATGCAGTGTATATACAACCAAATCTCGCTCTATTCGTTCTTGGATATTCCATTCTAATATGTTCTCTTTGTCTTGTCTGGTAACCATGTATCCCATCAGCTGTCACAATGCCAATATTACTTTTAATAAGTCCATTTCTTAATTTATAAATCATCTTAGCTTTTTCAGTCAATATTAATTCCTCCAGATTATATTCATTGGTCATTTATCTCTTTCACTTATTTTGGATGAATGTATTTATGTCCTTTCTGTTGTAATTTAAGCATTTTAATGCAACTTTAGTGTGGGTTTTTAACAAACGCAATGTAATTGGCAGAACCAAATAAAGAGTGTTTAAAGAGAAAAAAATGACGATTTATGTTCCTAACACTTAAGAAAAAACTATGCTCAATAGAAAAGGAAGGCCAGTTTCTTAGTGTGCGCTTATACAAAAAGCACATAGAGCCGAATCTAGCAACAGATCAAACGTTCATTTATGGTTGATATTGGACACCATGGAAACAATAACAAGCAAGGCATGATTAATGGGGAGATGACAGATGAGTGTCCATATCAACGATCAACAAAATATACTCTACATCCATCTCTGGCTCTATGTTTGTTTGGTTTAAAAGCAAAATATTGTTCGTTGAGTTTTAAAAATAAGGCGATCCTTGAAGTGTTGCCGCAGTGTAGTAACAAATCGGCCGATCGTAAAAATTTCTCCACCTCCGCCGCAAAATCGGTCCTCACACACGCGCGGATCTTCAGTAATTTTCGGATAGTTTCATCTTCCCCGGACACGCCCCGACAGAAGGAAGCCACACACACTTGGCCCGCGGCCAAGGGTGTTTACTCCACTCAGCTCATTATGGCTTAATGTTCTTATATAAAATTTACCCTTCATCCACTTCTCGCCGCGCTGCCGGTTCAAATTTTATAACAAGCAGATGGTTTCGCTTTTTTTTTGGCTCGGGAATAAGAAGTTAAATACGCTTGGTGTTTACGTTACTAGTTACTATAGAAGCGATGACCCATTACCGTAAATCATCATCATCGGCTTTCCTCAGTCCAGTATTGGACATAGGCCTCCCTTCCCGACTTCCATTGCTCCCTGTCGGCAGCCACCCTGCCACCCCTGATGATATCCATAAAGTTTTTTCCATTCACGATCACTCCACATGGATGATAATATCCAAAAAGTTTTTTTCCATTCACGATCACTCCACATGGATGTCAACCATTGTGACTAGGGAATCCAATCCCGCATCAAATTCACGATCCCGCAAGCTTGCGGGATTGGTGACCTTAATCCCGCGGATCCCGCGGGATTTGCGGGATCAGCGGGATTGACATTTCTTTGTTTGAAGTAGGTTATTATTATTAAGAAAACAATGAAATAAAAATAAGTGTGCATTTTTTTTAATTATTAGAAGTGTTAGCAATTGAAAATAATGATATTTTAGAGGTAGGTATAAAAAATCCGCTTCTTTTAAGTAACGATATAATACAACATTTGAACGTTTGAGCTTTTAACATTGTGATTCGTATTGACAAATGAACACATTTATTGATTTAAGAGGCACAAAAACTAGTTATTTTTTTCTAATAATACTTCCGAAGAAATCATAAAGTGTCTAAACGTTGTAGACGTAATTGACTTTACATAATTATTGTAAGCAGTTTTCATGTAGAGGTGAGCGTTATAACGAAAGCTGATAAAAATATTTGATAAATAAAAATAACTTATTCTCGTTATTCGTATTAAACGATATTTGTAAATATATCAGTGTTATGTCTTTACTGAATGACTTCTTTAGCGAAATTATACCTTACCACCAACGGACATCAAATTTTCGGAATGATTTTTTTTGTAGGAAAGTCTTTCCGGATACTAATGAAATAAATAAACTTTAAGCCTTGAAAATAACGTTATTTAAAATTCATGAAACTTCTATAAAGTTTATGAATTTAAGCCACTATTCCCACCTCTACAACATCCAAGTGCTTTCCTCTATTCCCTCCACATCAAATCAAGAGATTTATCTCGAGTGGGTACGGATACAGGCACAACAGGTCTAGACTCAGCTATCCATTCGGTACGGAGACTACGTTCTCATTCATTTTCTAGTGTAAGCGAAGGATCATCATTTAACAGATTCGTTAAAGGTATGCCTTTTTCATCGTCATTGATGTCGTTGTCATCAACTTGCTGGTGTTCAGTTTCTTGTTGGACCCGCGCGTCTGACAGCATCCTCTCTATTCAACACACACATTTCAATTCTTACTTTGCTCAGATAAAAGAATGGATCGTCCACCACATTTGTAGATCCTGAATCTTTTTCTCGATATTTTTATGGCAGTCATTGATGTACTTACTTACTTTATCCACGATCGCTCCCAGTGTGGAGCATGTGGACGCCACGAAGTTCCTCCAAGCCTCTCTATCTTGCGCCAGTTGCACAGCTCCATCCCAGCTCAGTCCAGCATCTCGTAGAACCGCAGTGTCCGCATCATTGTTAATTTCGGCCCGCCTAGCCTTCTTATCCCATCCGGATTGTAGTAAAGGCTTGCATATTCAAGACTCTCGGGGGACATGCGGAGAACATGGCCAAGTCAGCTCAATTTGCGATTCTGGATCACTGAGGTG
This sequence comes from Mystacides longicornis, assembly GCA_963576905.1. Taxonomy (NCBI): domain Eukaryota; kingdom Metazoa; phylum Arthropoda; class Insecta; order Trichoptera; family Leptoceridae; genus Mystacides; species Mystacides longicornis. The sequence goes on from OY756438.1 coordinate 25,374,598, forward strand.
ATTCGCTGTTGTGACATAGTGGTACCATCTAATCCCCAAAATCTGTCGCAGAAATCTATTCTTAACACTAAGGATATTCTTCTGTTAAGGCTTCGACAGATGCCAGGATTCACAACCATATAACGGCCATTGATGTACGGCGTTCTTTTATCCGACGAGATAGCGACACTATAAGTTCCTGGCTTATCCTGTTATTTTGTCGATCAATTTGGTTTCTGCATTAACTAACATTGCATCACGCAGTAACCTTCTTTGACAATTTACTACGCTCGATACTGAATCTCCTACCGTGGTGGAATCCCTAGCCATAGAGATTCAAATGACATTGATTTTGTTCCGTTCCGATACAGAATTCACAGAACACAAAATATAAATTCAAAACTTACTTAGTTGTAACTTAAAAACTGAAAGTATAATTATTTTCCATATGAATTTCAAAGAAAAGTCCCGTTTTTCCAGCGAAAGTTGATAAATATTTAATTAATGAGGTTGTACAGGATCTAATAAATAATCAGAACTTCATCTGAGCCCATTCTTATTGTTTATTATTTTTTCCTTTTCAGTCCCGCAAACGTGCGGGATCCCGCATGAGAAATCCCGCATTTCTGATCCCGCAAAAAAGGTGCGGGATCCCGCATTTGCGGGATCCGCGGTTTGCGGGATTGGATTCCCTAATTGTGACAGATGTGAAACTTGAATGAGCCACATTTTTATGATGAAAACAAGGATTTCACAGTAAGAATAATTAAAGATCTCAAGAAATACGATAGTTTTCCAAACGCTGGCCATACCATTAGGTAAACGTCCGCTCTCTGTTTTTTTCTCCTTGATTTTTGTCGTTATACGTATCTGCAAAATCAGTAACCTTATTTTAGAAAAGAACTTGTTAGAAATCGCCAGAGTTAACATACCACAAGGAAGCAGACCTGCATGACGACCACCTAAACGCTGGAGGGATAGTCGGCACTCAGTTTCCTAAGAGGACAACGTAGCAGGAACAGCAGGCCATCAGCCCAAATCAAAGAAGAATAAGAACTTGATGTTGCCAATAATAGGTTTGACGAGGACGTCTTTCTCTGCTTCTGATATCACCACAAGATTGCAACCCGGAAGAGTAGTATAAGTAGGTAAATGTCAGCCAAAGACGTTGTTCTTGGTATAGCTTTTTATGTATTATGTTTTTCATTATTATGATGTATTTTCGCTTTTTTTATCCCGCTACAAAAATAACTCCTGATGACATCTGGCGGCCATAAAATAAAACGGTTTATTACTATCGGTTTCGATTATTATTATTATTGAGGATTCGGTAGACGCTCCTTGCTGTCGTCCAATATTATGATTAGGCGTCATGTTGCGCTCACTTAGCAGTATTGATGCAATAACGTTGAACGTAGCGTGCCGACGACATTCTTTCTTGGAAACGGTACCGTCGCTTTTTATCGTCCTCTCCTTTTGGGTGTCGGTCGTTATAAATAACGTGTCTTTTGTTTCGATTCGTTATATGATTATTTTACCTTATTATGTTGTGTGTTTTGTATTTTTTATTCGTTGCACGTTGTTGTTTTGATTTTAGAAGTGATGTCAGCGTTTAATAATAATTTGGTAATATACGGATTGTTTTGTTCTACAGTTAGCTTAATACATTCAGATGCTTCTTAATTAAATCCTTGGAATTGCCGACATTTTGAAGATTGGTTTTATTCATATTATATACTAGCTCATACCCGTCTTGCTTTACGTTTTTGATTCCGATTGTCAGGCTTGATCGGTAGGTAATTAAACAGGTTCTAGTCTAGCTTCCCATTGCTTAACAGACCTCTATAACTGACATAAGCACAGGAAAAGAAGAATGACACTTTTACAATTTTTGTTTTACCGACCTCATAATATTATACGACATAATTTGCAAGTTTTCATAGAGAGCTCTGTGGTTTGAATCTTAGCTACATTCCCTAAAGCCTCTTATGTGTGATAATTAATTAGGCATTCCACCCATAGAGGGTGATTTGTGCTATCTGTCAAACTTCAAAATGGAGGAATCATTTGGCAAATTTTTTCATTAAATCTTTATTTATTGAGAATAATAAGATTTGAATAACATTTATATGTATAACAAATCAATCTACAATTATTTTATTACATTTTCATACCGTAATACCAAGATTCCATTCAACGCTTACATGAGTAATTTTGTTTCCAAAAGAAGGCTTACTGTCTTTTTGAGAAATTTGTATGAAGATCCTAAAAAAATAGGAGTTTTTTAAATAGCTCTAAATATATTAAAGTTAATGCAGCAAATTGTATTTAAGAACCTTCTCAAGCAGTTTGCATGGCTCTGCGCAGATTCATATATGACGTAGCATTTGTATTTTGAGTGTGATGTTCACATAATATACGATAGAAAGCAGACAAACATTTCTGAATTATTATGTAGATCATGTTGAAATTCGTATTATCCAACATATGGCTCTATATCTCATTAACAGTTGCATAGTGCAGTTCATACTCCGAACTGAAGAGAACAGCGGAGAACCGGGAGGAATGGAGAAGGAAATGTTCACGCTTGCTGCAAACCAATCCACATGATTAAAACCGCAGAAGAAGAAGAAGTATCGGGCATATCAAAGCACAAGCACAAAAAGTCTCAGGTTTCGAAATGAAGTGCCTCCGGAGAATTATTGTGGGTGTAATATGGTACCACCGCAACAACGAACGACGCTATACGTCGGCGCACCCAGCGTGAGCCCATCACTTCTACCATTGTGTGGGGGAGATGGACTTGGCTGGGACTTGTGTTAAGGATGCCGAATGACAGTTGGCCGAGGAGAGCGCTGTTCTTCCTCCCATCAGGGTCCCGAAGACGAGGAAGACCCTCTCATACCGTGTTCCGCTCCTTCGAAGCAGAGCTGAGGAATCTGGACATGGTGTGGGAGGAGGTCATAAACATTGCGCAAGATCGAGCACAATGGAGAGCTCTTGTTGCCTCCCTATGCCCCTGAGTGGGGCGTAAAGGGGAGTTTGGATTTGGATTGGGATTATTATATGCAACGTCAGATGTTGGAGAGAGGACGAGGTGAATATGAGAGAGCGCTGACTCACATCCTACGCTGATTGTTTGTGATTGCTTGTAAGGTGGAGTGCAGTAGACCCTTATTACTGGAATCTTATCTTATTAGTCTTGTTATTTAGTAAAGACATTATTATTTGTACTTTTATTTATTACTATTTTTTTTTCTTCACTGTAGGTATTATGCTTTTTTTGTAAGATGATTGGTTGGTTACATGATTTGATTTGAAGTAGTATTGCCCCAGAACAGACTTTGTCTAGTGGGGCAGCCATGTCATTTGCCAAAATCTGGTCTTTCGTCCGACCTCCATTTATTTTTAGAAACTAAAATGTAGAAGCAAAATGACCAAGACGGCCTTTCGTAGTCACTAAGCGCATTGTAGAAATCGCCTTTCAAGTATTGTATGTCTATACGACTGATGCATATTATGACTGTTTATAGGTTAAAGGAAATAGCGTAATTATTGTGATTGCATCTGTTTGGCATGCAAGCAGTGCGGTGCATCGCAGTGCCGGCATGCCGAGGACACTGCTCTTTGTTCCTGTCGTCCGCAGAGTCCATGTTACGTCAAGAATAATCCTTTATGTCGGCTACGTCATCGTCGTCGACACTTCGTGGTTGTAAAATTGAGGAAAATTGTCATAATTTTGCTAAAGGAGTGAAATGTATCGTTTTTATGATTAATTATATAGAAGGCAAGGAATGTGACAAAAAGGAATAGTCCAGTGAAGAGACGTTGGACATATTCAGGAATGATTTGAGTTGGTATACTCTTCAGAGCCAAAATAGGTTTAGTTTTTGACCAAGCTCAAACATGAAAACAACTGTCTTATTTGGTTTATCAAACTCCTTCATCAGATTTTTAAAGGGTAAACAAAGTGTCTTAAATAATATGTTTGCTGTTGTTTGAAGTAAAAGCTTACCAAGTTGTCTTCAAACTCTTTAGTCTAAGTTATCTAAATCGTTAGGATTCTTAAAACCAAGTCTTTGCAAGAAATTTCTATCTGGGCTTGGGGCCCTATTTCAGATTTTGCAGAACGATTGTCTGAAGAAAGTCCTGGTTTTAAACTATGCGAATACAGAAAATTTTCTTCATTAAAGTCACAATAAATCATTTTTGTATAAGGAATATAAATTTAAGTCTCTCTTTTACACTAACGGTTTAGAATATGCAATACAAATCGATGACATTTCCATTCTACGCTACTTCATTCACGAGGATTGTATGCAGTGTCAATGTAGGTACAGGTTCGCACGTAAAATCAACCAGAGTGGAAAAGGCCGCTTTGCAGACTATCTAGCGTGGGGCAACGATAATGTGGCCGATTGCACACCACCGCGCGTTGCTAAAGGTTGCCTGATTGTCCCGAGAGAACCATTGGCCCCGAACAATGGCGCGTTCATTTGTCTTTGGGTTTGATTTATATGCTAATTAATGCTCAAAACACTATCCGCATCCATTCCTATATTGTTGGGTGCATTATGTCGTTTTAGTAGTGCAGCGTGTTCTAGCGCACTCGTACACGATCATTGTTGTCAAACAAAACAATAGCAAGCTTTTTATTGTTTAACTAACAGCAAAAAAAAAACAGTCATTAATAAAATTGTTTGATTATCCTATAAATCTATTTATTACTAACTGACCCGCCCGTCGAACATTTACCTAACCCATAATAAAAAAAATTTTGACTTGAATTAAATACAGTTTATGACATAAAAATTGAATTAAATTCAGCTAATAATATATTGTATTATGTAAGAATTATTGTTGATTTGGATGCTGGATAAGGTTTGACGGTCCATAAGTTTCTAATAAAAACAATTCCTCTATAGTTGCATAACTTTAAAAAAATCCAGGAGATGGCGGTGTAGTAGGAAATAAGTCACATATGAAACATATTACGTAATTGTATATGTTATGGCTAGAATACACTCCATTGAACCCAAATTTCATCGAATTATTATGGTAAGATCAGTTAAATTATCCATTAAAGAGTAGAATATAAAGAAAAATATAGATCTATTTCTCAAAAAAAAAAAATCATAAAATAACAAATAAATGAAGGATTTAGGCACAATGAAGGATTTTTTTGCTGTTTGGGAACGAATATGGTTTTGATCCCCGCATGTGAGGATAATGAACTGAACAAGACTTCGTCGCATGATTATCCTCTTTGAAGACGACCCTCAGGCACACTACAATTAAGCGGAAGGATAGCTGGAAGTCTATCTCGCACAAGACTTTCGCCATCTTTTGAGCGAGAGGCTACAAAATACTAAATTAAGAGGAAGTAGAGGATTTTAGTAACAAAAATGAAAAATTTGGTTTAACAAATCGAAAAGTTCTTTGGTTATTTCTTCTAATTAACTGGACATTTCCAATTTGAGAAAGGTGTCGAAGTGTTAAAAAAATTTAACCGAAACGTTATTTTTTTTTAATGTTAAATACTTTATAATATATATTCATACGCATAACGCCCTGTATAAGTGTATAACTCCAATATGTTGACGAAATGATTCTCATTTAGAATTTTAGCGATTAGTTGCAAGTTTTTGCGGTTTTGCCGTGGGATCTCCTCAAACGGCTGACAGTCGGCGTCTCTCGTGAGAACTTGCAACCGTTTCGAGCGCTGAGCTGCTGACTTTCAAGGTCTCATAGATGAGGAGCTGTTTACGGTTTAGCACTCATCTAAACGGGCTGACGACCGTCTTCTACTGCTGTTTTGAAAGCTGGCAACAACTGTTCGTAAATATAATGTTAAGAATCAACACTACTTATTTCTTGACTGGAACCTATTCACTTTTACGGCTGAGATTTTCCATTTCATTTTGTAACCTGTCGGACAACAGGCATAGAAGGGCGGTTTATTTTTCGATTGTCCTATAAATCCATTACATCGCCCTTTAAAGAGTTCCAATGAAATGGTGGGTAGACCAGTGGTATTAGTCGGCGCCTTTCGTACGTACAGCGTATTGAAAGTCGTGGATTCGAATCCCGGTGCCGACCATTTCCATTTTCACAACACAAGCTTTGCTTTATGTGAAAGATGTCGAAAGTGTATTTGCGTTCACTTTGGGTGAGCTCAGATTCATTTTATATACAAAAATATCTTTAGATAATTTGACATTATTTTTTTCGTTTGTATCACCTCTGATCATGTATCACATATTATTCCTTCGATATAATAATAATTGTCATATCATGGCTACCATTGATTTGCCGACGATACTCATAAGTATGAAAAATATTTCCGGTAAGATTGATTTTGTTACTTGTGTACGTAAATGAAAGAGTATGGTTTGAGTGTTTTCAACGAAAATTCCGAGTTTTGACGAATATCCCAATTACTATACACGGGATTTTGGCTATAACCGTTGCATTTAAATAAATTGACTAATTCGTGAATAATAATTATTATTCAAATAAAAAGTTGACTTGCAGTGAATGCCAGAGCCAAAGCCAGTTTCCTAATAGAACGCCGCAACCAAGGACATCAGACCATTTCGATTGTCGCTCTAATGCTTGTTTTTAACCAAATTCTCTTGTCTTTTACATTTTATTATATTGTTATGTCTCGTACTATTAAGAATACATTAAACATTAATTTCGTATTGAATATTCAAAAGCAATTCGTTTCATACTACTTATGTAACAAAATAATTAATTAATAGATAATTAGCGATGACCCGTGCTGGACACTGTTGTTAAGATTCTTTTCAAACTTTTTGTCCGTAAGTTTGGAAATAATTGACAGGAAGACCCTCGCATCTAGTGTCGTCTTGTGTAGCTGTGAAACGTCAGTTAGAATAAAAGGGGGGTATGTCGGTCTTTGAGATACAGATCCATGGCTAGTCCCCACCCTAATTTAGTCCCCTTCATCCACTGTTGAACAAGGCTTTGTCCTTATCTGATTTTAGGCATACTTAAAAGTCACCAAAAATGTTATGATACTGTCCAGGTGGGTTGATATGGGTTTGCTACTGGTATTCACTCCAGTTACTATTAAGGGGAGTTAATCTCATAAAGGTGGTGCGACTTTACCGCCAATGCTTGGTCGCCAGAGCCCAAAGCCTAAGTTTGTTTTCTTTATAAATTGGTATAATGACTAAGAATTACAAAGTTACAAATAATGTGTTTGGAGAATTAGCCTAGAACTAAGTGCAGGCGATGTCGAAATTGTGGACGATAAGGTGTTTTTATCTCCCATTCTCCCCCCATATGCGGTTCCTTCGACGGTGAAAATTAAGTGGTATCGCTTTTGTATAATGTTATTGATTCCCTATTATGATATAGCTGTAAATTCATCGACGAATGTTGCGTATCCGTTGGACAGATCTGGTTCTGAACAGGGCAAATTTTGATTGAGAATTGTTGAGACCTGTTATTAGGATCCGTATTACTTCATACCTTGGTCACGTTCTCAGAGCCGCTTTTGCAGCTAATAATTATCAATGGAAGGCAAGGTGTGTAGAAGACAGCTGTTGTTTTGGCTCCGCAACACAAGGATATGGGCTGGATCCTACACTGTCAAGGGGCTGATTCATGCAGTTACAGACAGGTACGTCTTTGCAAAAGTGATATTAAACTTCGGGAAGACCTGACTGGGTATTCCAAGAAGAAGTCTAATGAATATCTCCATTTATCTCTTTCTTTTGGTTAATAACCATGGCCTGTGATTGTGTACCTTGCTTGATGTCTAATTGCTTTTTCATCGGTTGATCTTCCCTTTCTCTACCTTATTATCCTAGGACATCCTTAGAACCTGCTGAGTCTACAAAGAATGCTTGATCAGATTTTGCTGTAATAGAGTTTTTACTATAAGTATCATTAAAATTCATATGAGATTGAGTATTACTACCGGTTACACGGCATCTTATAATATAGGTACGTGGTACCTTGGACAAGTGGGTGCCTTCGTTAGTATAGAGATGTATTATTGGGTAGGCAGTGGTTTAAAATCTCCATAACTAGTTGATGGCATAATATTATATCTACTAACATACGGTACGTATAATTATAATTGTAGTAACCTCTGAGTCTATTTATACATTTGAATCTATATTATGATAAATCAAATAAATGTTTATGTATACGACTATATCAATTATTATTGTTATGATCAAATTTGTCTTTCTACGACTACCATACGATTCATGGTAGACATTACAATTCATGAAGCCTCTTTCAAGAAACAGGCTTAATTTGTTTTCTGTGAAATATTTCAAGGAGTGTTTTTGTGTTCACTTCGATTGAAAACATATCCATTTGAAAAAAAAAAGTTATTAAATAAAGTTCTTTCGTAAATCTAAGACCAATGGCTTAGCTTCAATAGAATAATATGACGATTTCCTCAAATGACGTCCTGGAATGGTGAGGTAAAAGTACCTCTCTGTAAAAGTGAGGTTATATTTTCACAAATGCTCAAATTCTGTATAATAGAAAGAAATGATTTTTGTTAAGGAATCTCGAAAGATAAAGATGAGGTATAGATGATTCCATCATTAACATGCTCACAAACTACATGAATTGTTCGAAAATGTCCGAAATCAGATTGGTAAATGGAAACAGTTTTCAAATATTTTTTTTTCTTGTCATTTTAAAATGGAAATTTAAGTAGCCATTTCTTCTAAAAGATTGGAGTTTTGTTGCTTAACTACCTTTAAAATATCATTGTAGACACTAAAATATATATTATTCTAACTAAGCTTCGAGTTCTACGGACAGTATTACTTGTATTCTTAATTATTTATTCATTATGTAGGTAGATGGTTATGCTTACCGCGGCAGCAGTGGTAAAAGTGAAGGACGCGCGCTTACAAGATGGCACTATCTCGCCTAGAAAGGCCGTACCATCCGTTGGTGTTGCGACAAGATGCGAGAAATCCCGTTCCTTTACTTTTAGTATTCAAAGAGTTAGCTTCATACGAAAGGCCGACTTCACAAAATAGACGTTCGAAATTCAAAAAAACATTCTTCTATTTTTCAAATTCAAATATTAACGTTTCCAATTGTTTTATTTATTTTATTAAGATCATAGAACATTGCGTCAAAATTCGTATTTTAAATTAAGAACCAATAAATCTATGGTTGTCCTTTATTGGATCACATCAAATTTTGTTATGATCTCCGCCCGGTTCTAGTGATTTTGGATTCAATATCTCGTTTGATCAAGTGTTTTGTTTCATTAAAATGGCCGACTTACCAAAATGGACATTCGAAAATCATTAAAAAAAATTCTAATGCTGTTTAAGATATTTCTTAAAATTTGAGTTTGTTAGTGACGAACAGTGGGGCTAGTACGAGTTATATCGAAAGCTATTTGCACGCTAATAAGCGCTTTTTAGCGTGCAATATGAAGTGTTTTAACGTTCAACGTTGAACCATTCGATCATTTTGTATGGGAATTCCTTTCGATGATCGTTTCGATATTCGATCATCGAAAACTTATACTAGTGCTACAGAGAGGAATGGAAGAGATCTAAGAGACCAATCTCAGCAGAGGGCTAAAGAAGAAGATATTTATTACATAAACAAAACCATAGAATATTGCGTCATAATTAGAATTATGAATTAAATAACACACAGTTGCACTTTCACAAAATTTATATTGAATCTCGAGCGCTTTCGTCCAACTCACGCAGACATTGTCAAGAGACTCTTGACAATGTCTGCGTGAGTTGGACGAAAGCGCTCGAGATTCAATATAAATTTTGTGAAAGTGCAACTGTGTGTTATTTAATTCATAATAATGAACTTTCACTACGTAAATACACAAACCCTCCAAATATTATAATTAGAATTTTTAAACTTAAAATTGATAAATATGCTTCTAGTCTATGGTTGTTCGAAAATTGAAAGCGTTCTATTATTTTTCAAATTCAAATTTCATAATTTCCGATGAATTAACAGTTTGAAAACAACGTGGAATTTTAAGTTAAATTTTTAATTTATCAATTAAGAATCTTCGAATATTCTTTTTAATCTATGGCTGACCTTGATTATGTCGTTTGATAGGATTTTTATTATTATTTAACCATTATCGTGTGTTAATGTAATCACGTTTCATAATTACTATTATTATTTTTACTAGGTACTACTGTCAACATATTATGCGTAGTACTCTATCTATAGATACAAAGTCTACCTATGGTTGATGAGAACATTATAGACCATAAACAACATTCGCACGTGATGCAATCCATAGACACTACGTTTTGGCATAACATCCTCATTAGGTATCTACTAGGTAAGGTATGTGTTCTCTAGGAAGGACGGCTTTTATAAGGATAGATAATAGATTATCAATGAAGTTTGTTACGATATTTAAAATAAACAGGTAAGTACCTATATGAAGGTAAATAATAATATGCGTTGGAACAATAATGTGATGTCAACACAACAAGGAACTAGTAGATTTGGTGCAAGACTTTTGACAAAAATGGGAAGATAAAGATACCAACTAATGGTTTTGTCCCAATGCTTCTTTTGGATAATGTTGGTAAGATAAGAATCTATAAAGGATGTAAAAATGCCATAAAAATGGAAGAACTTTCAACTAACGTTCTGCGAAATAACAACTTTCTTCGTACATAAAATATAGAATATCAAGCGATGTTCCTTAAAAAATAGATTGCGAGGGAAGTACCCATACGAAAAACTGCCAAGAGATCAATTTGAAAATGAACAATGCCAGGATCGAACGTTTAGTATCTTAAACATAATAGTGTGCTGGTAGAGTTTGGTATAAATATGATGTATTTCCCATGTAAAATATTGAAAAACTATACCAACTCATTCTGTGGGAGAATGTATATAAAGAAAATCACTTCAAATGCAAGATATGTCAGTAAACAAGTGAATAGATAAGGGTCCGAAACGCTGCCCTGTGGTATCCCAGGTGTTATTTTATGACACGCTCAATCATTATTAGTTCATGGATGTAGCATGTAAGTTATAGTTAAAGTTATTAGATTTTATGAAAAAAAAAAATGGTCATTTTCATCCATGTTCTATAAAGAATTGTCCAGAAAAGGATATTTAAACCCCTTTTATAAAAAAAATCTAAGATGCATACTAGTATTCTGTTATATTTTATTTATAGTATTCTGTTATATACAAAAGAAATTTATACTTATAATATTAGTATGCAAATGATTCTCTCTTGTTTTAATTATTTCTGTGTTTACCTATACCATAATAATTAACTCTTTATTAAACTCTACTGAATATAGTGCTCATAATTCTTTTGAGTACTTTATAAAAGCATGCTCGTATTCATTCGTGACTCTATTCTTTCTGTCGGCTACTTGTAGATAATTAAAATATTTTTATTATAATATCTACACAAAAGACTTATTCAGAAAGCTATTTCCACCGGTGGGTACGCTTTCTTCTGTCCTTTGCAGCTTTCTGAATTGAAATACCACGCTTCTGTGAGGATTATTCAAATCTACTGCAATCTCGAAGAATAGTCAAATAGATTCTCGGAATTAAAGAGTCTTAATAATTAACAATTGTTTACAATTTAATTGAAATGCGACAAGACCGTTTTACGTTGTTCACGGGCGAACAGAGATAAAGAAATCTGAGTAATTTTTAAAAATCATTTTAATGCCACCTTTCTTCTTTTTTAATTGTAAGGCTGAAAAAACGAATGAAGGTGCGGTCTACAGAGAATGACGTAGTTCGAATACACCGATACCGTCTTCAAAGAGAGCTAGGTTAGAAGCAAAAGAAATAGAAGAGTTTGATGTGAAAGAAGTGTGATTTCGCTGGAAGAAGCGAAAGATATTGTGCTTGAATAGAAAAGATGTGGAGCTCCGTTGTCTCTTTCTACCCCTTAGGTATACGGCATAATGCAATGTCATAAAAAAAAATACCTACTCTTTTTAGTTAGATTTGCATATGTAGAGGGTACTTCTGTTTTTGAAAATTGAGTAATTAAAAAAAAAGTTTGGGTACCATTGCACTAACTTAGATGTGTAAGCGTCAAGCCACCCATTTACCATCACTCCATCCGTCCACAATTTTTTTTAGATGTGCAACTTGACTTTTTTATCAACGTTGTCCTGTGGTATGAATATTGTTTTCGAATTTAAAATAAAAATAATGTAAATATATATAAAAATCCGCTAATCAAACAAACAAAATAATAAAATTTCCAATGATCAACGGCATAGCCTCACAACAATTAATCAAACTTTACTCGCCCCTTCTGAAAGCTTTAAATAAATTATAATATCAATAATCTGCATACAATGTTTTGAAACTCAATGGTTGTCAGGTAAACTAAAACTGTTATGGATTTTTTCACAGATTGAGTTGTTGGGAAATAAGTTCCAAACTAGCTTTAATATCATATTTCATTCTATTGTCTATCAATTTTTCGATTTTTATCAGTTATTCTGTTATCCGGAGCGGAAAAGAATCCAATTTACCAAACATCATAAAAAACTGTCCAGCCGATCTCGAGTTATAACAGACTTTCTTTAGATTTTAACGAAATTCCACTATGTTGTTATACACAAATTAAAAACATCAATATTTGTACCCTAATGGAAGAATTATGACAGAATGAGACAAATTTGTATCAAGTTTTTAACACTGTCAATCAAGCGATGTAACAACTTGGACCGCGCCCTCGAGTTTCCCCACTGATGGCTTGACGCAATTAAATTTTGAACCGATGGATATCCTACTCATCCCATCACTCCACATCATCCATTTGGTTCTCCACACTCACGATAATTTTTTGGAGTGACATCGCTCTATTTGGACGGATGGAGTGAGAGTGAATGAGGGACTTTCGACATCATCGGCTAAAAATCTGCTCTACCGCAGGATAAAGGTGCATTTACACCAAACGAACAAAGACCCAGAGCTTGAAAATATAGTGCTTTTTCCTTATCGTTGATACTATGGTCACCATGGAAATAATAACCAGAAAGAACTGTCATCGCCTACTAATAAGTTGTTGTTTTCATGGTGTTCAATATCAACAAGAATATGTAACAACTAATGGCTCTAACAATTCATTACTGATGTTCCATTTTTAAATGGAACAAACCACTACGGGCTCACGACTGTCTTCTACTGTTATTTCGAAGGCTGGCTTAGTGTGATCACTTTACGTTAACAACGTTCGCCATTAGGTGGTAATGTATCAGTTTCCGAAACTCCTAATCATGAGAATTCTCAACATGTTCAACATGTCGAAAAATCCCATGTATGCAACAAGTAGATATTTAATAATCAATGAAATTTATAGAGATAAAAGTTGGAAATTATTGAGAACAAAAGAGCTACCAAATTTAAAGACTGCGACTGCTGTCATGTATTTGGCGCCAGGATATGACTAGATTAGGAAAATATACTCTATTTTCAAGCTCTGGGTCTTTGTTCCTTTGGTATAAATGCACCTTAATATACACAATTCTCAATTGTTTGACCTAACTTAAGTTACAGCGTTTGTCAAAGAATTCATTCGGCTTTCTATGCTGTACTGTTTGATCCTTCGTTAATGTCTCCTGCTTCGCAAAGAGATGTCTGACCACAAAGAGCTCTTTCAGTTACTCCGTATTTTACTTGACTTGAAAAGGGATACGTTCATCAAGTTAAGCGAGCAGACAGCTTTAACAATACAACCAACAATTATTGTTATAATCCTAATCCAGTTATGTTCTTTCAACAATGATAGTCTATTAAGTGACGTTTTCAGTTTAACAAGATCACCTCAAGGGCGCTTCTCTATTTCAAAATATACACAAACAGCCGGTTTCATAAAAAAAAAATAAAGGAGACTTTAAGTTTCCTTTAAAAAAATAACGCGTTTCAATACAGCAATATGTCACATAAAGTCGACTTTAGGTTAATGTCCCGTTATTGTCACTTGAAGTCGACTTTAGTGTAGTTCAATCTTTTACCACCGAAGTTCATAGAAAATTTCGTGGCTCTCTCTCTGTCACAAAAGATGAACATATTTTGTAAACGATGATACTGTGGACAAAAATGACTAAAGTAGGGTGGAAAACATGGCACAACGGGAAGAATGTTATTGTTAACAGATTTCGTTTACTGATTCATAAACCATAATAATAAATTTACAACAATAGCGGCGCATTGATGCTCTATTGAGAAATGAAACTGACAGATTAACAGAAATTCTGCGAAATTAGTAAACAACCTATGTTTTCCATCGATTTCCATGGTAACACTATCAACTGCTACCAACCTTCAAATATTTTGTTTGAAATTTCAAACTTTAGCTAAAGTAAGCGGGAATATTTTTTTTATGAAATACCTCAACTTAAAGGAGACGTTAAATATCAAAAGCTCCTTTAGCTAAAGAGTTCTTTAGTCGCTTTTTTGAAACCGGCCGAAACTCTGTTTTAGTCTAAAATTTAAAAGGTATTTGAAAATGACTTTCTAAAGCAGCTGGAGATATATTCATGTCACGGTCTAATTTCATTTTGATTCAAATCAATGACCATTTGACACCAAACCAATTTTTTTCTTGGAGAACACTTAGCTTGGCATTAAAACGGTATAGCATAGAAGGACTATAAATCTTAAGAATGGGTGCATGGAGACGTTGCCGATTTAGAATGACGTTGACTTGATCTATGCCGTCTTACACGAGGGCCTTGGCAGGAATACAAGGAACGTGAGACGATGTATGCTGGACAATATTCCGTTGAATGAAGCGAAAGAGAGTTGTCTGGGTAGGAAAGAATCCAATTCCGTGAATGCTCAATGTCTACCCCTCCGAAAAACGGAGTAATGGGCGAAAAATCATAATTAAACATTTTTGTGTATTTTTTTTTTCATATTTTTGCAAGCCGATCTGCAGATTTTTCTGATGGACATAAATCTAGCTAACAAGGAGAAGTTCATTATTTATTTCGCCCATTAAAATGTACCAGGTATTTCTGTCAGCAATAATTTAAAAATCCATTTGATGTCCATAGATGGCGTTAGTGTAAATAAAATAAAACTCACTTGCGAAATATTTCATTTAAAAAAGCATAATATCGTGTGCAGGTTACATCGTGTTTCGTTAAATTAATTAACCATTTTAGCGACATTTTTTTAAATCACATGTGTAGATTTTCCCCTCTTTCCCTTCTTTCCCGTTCCTCCTTCCCTTCCCCAGTCCCATCCCACTCTTCCC
This sequence comes from Mystacides longicornis, assembly GCA_963576905.1. Lineage (NCBI taxonomy): Eukaryota > Metazoa > Arthropoda > Insecta > Trichoptera > Leptoceridae > Mystacides > Mystacides longicornis. The sequence goes on from OY756438.1 coordinate 25,389,839, forward strand.
TCTCGACACGTATCACATTATTCGAACGACCTCGTTGTCCGATTTGCATTATTTTATTTTTTTTCGGTGCCGATTCCCAGAACCCGACATTATTCACAGGCTAAATTATTCGAAAACCCTTCTGCGATGACGTTTTTACTGTGACGCCTCTTCGGATTTTGTTTTATTTCCATTTTTTTTTTCGAAATTCGACTCATAATATTTTTTTTTGGAAATATTGCGACAGTCCAACGCCGGAATCATTTCCAGAATGTGTCAATTTGTTTTGAAAGTTTTACACTAATGCATCCACCCGTATACATTTTGTATCCCTACTATCCATTAATATCTGTTGCAAAAATTACATTTATCATTCTCCAGTTTTATCCGATTTGAATTCCAACGTTTCTACAACCTTATTCAAAAGTTGACTGAATGTGCCGAGCGTAATGCAAAAAACAAACCAATAAACTACAATTTTCCAACCAGCAAAGATTATCTTCAATTTGTTGTAAACTCCAAGATCCTCCCCAATACTCGATCCCGTGTTAAAGTTTTTAAATGAGTAATGAGCTCATTTGAGAATGGAAATCCATGCATAATTTCTGCGTAGCCCCTCCGAAAAACGGCATAATGGGCAAAGAATCATCATAATTAAGAACACAGAGGTTGACCACCTCACGTCTTTTAATCCCAAAACGTCAGAAAAGGCACAAGAAATTAGCCCCGGATGCTTAGACTCCATCAGGTGGTTTCAGGCAGCTGGCGTCCGCTCTGTGATGCCGCAAGATTGAGCGCAATGGAGAGTTCTTGTTGCCTCCCTGTGCTCCTCAGTGGGGTTTAATTTATTTATCGTATGGTATACAGTACATCACATCATAAGTTATTCAAAATAATGGTCAGTGGGGTTTAAAAGTAGGATAAATGAATGTTTGCTTGAATTGGTGTTCCTTTTTCAATTACTATTTCGGACATTTGATAGTTTCTGCTTGCGTATTTGGCAAACTTCTGCCATCATTTGAAGAAAATTTCCCTTAATTGTGTACCTTGTATATCTATTCTTTGTGTATCGGAATTGTTATCATTTCTAGTTCTGGGACATGCATGTACGGTTGTGTTTATGTCAAAAGTTATCTTTTTTTTTGTTGACAACGATTGGATCCAAGTAGAACAAAGGTTCCTGAAATCTAATGAAGCATGGAAATACCCTAATATTTTTTACATTTCCAATCTTAAATCTTGTTATGCCACTATACTTACCAAATTGGTGATCTTATCAGTATAGGTTGTTCTCACTTCTAGTTTCTAATGATAGAAAACAGAGTTATCTGTCTTTGTCCATATATTATTTCGGACTAGGGTTTGATTTCTGCAAAAGCGTAATCAAACTCTTCTTCACCAGAACAACCATCATGGTAGCGCTCGTTATTGTGCAATCCTTCTCGAAATTCGGCACTTAGTTCTTTGTGATCGATAAAATCTAGATATTGCGTTTTGCCACTCAACTTAGCATCAAATAAGACATTCATCTTCTCGTCCACTTTTCATTACGAAATACTCCAATATTCCATCCATCCATGGCGCATCCATACTTCCCATTGTGGTTCTTGGTCTCCTCAAGCAGTCGTCGCCATTCTGCCCTGCGACACCAGTTTCTTACTCCATTATGCCTATATCGGTTGACTAAAAAATACACGTCTCTCAATGACATCCGAATAAGGGCGTATTTTCTCCTAAGCTCAAGTTAAAAAATATATATATTTATCGTATTGTGTTATCCACCACTAATCATACACGGTACATTATTTATGAGGGTATGTTTGAGCACATAAATACAGTGTTTATTTTGGGTGAAAAGACTAGCGGGGTGGAGTCGAATATAAAAAATAAATACAATCTTAAATATTGGTGTTCAAGGTTAGAGTATGGGGAGGGTCGATGGGATTTTGTTTACGATTTTGATTTCCCGAAATGTCATTTCGTTATGGGCTCCACTATTCGCCCCGGCAACCCCTCCGTGTAATTTGTGTTTCTTTTAAATCTAAATTTATTTGTTATTTTCGGGTGTGTCGAAATCTGCTTGATATTTATTCGAAGGTTTTATTTTATAGTCGCGCTTACAAATGTTCTGACAGAGATCAATGAACAAAAAAAAAAACAACTCTTTTATAGCGTGTTTTTACGAAATTTATGATTATTTTTATTCTTCGTAAAATTACTGGTACCAATAAAAATAGCCCACCATGCCTTTTCGAACACTTTTCAAGATTCTTTAAAAAGAACCAACGATTTTCGTTCGATTCGTTTCGGGAAAATGGCAAGGCTGTGGTTAAAGGCTGTAGAATGCGAAATACTGTCAAAAATTCGTTCACCGTTGACGAACTAGTATTACAAAGAAAGTACAAAGTTCTGTAATTTCTGGCATCAGACATTACTCCGACTCTAGAGAGTCATGCCCTATTAACATTCATTATGCAAATCGTCACGGAGTTTTACACCGAGGAGTTGATTATAATTAATTTGACACCGAGAGTGTTTCGGAATGGAGTTGCACCAGCGATCTCTGTTAAACTACCAAACTTTGTTGATTAGCGACAGAGAGAAGTTTTAACGCGGCAATCCTCTCAAATCTAGACGGTTGTTGAGGATATATCGGGCGTCATTCTTAAATTATCACTCTGGCTTTATATATTCGTTATGTGGTATGAAGAACATCCCATACGAACTTTGAAACAAGATGAGTACCCAAAATTTTACACTACTTCATTAAAACGAAAGAAGGGGGTCTATATGTGTGCCTTGTGGAACACCATTAGTGCTTATTTGCTTTAATATAATAGTTCTGTTGTTCTGGAAAAGTGTCTTATTCTTTGATGCTAATGCACGGCTCTAAATAAACGGGTCTAACTCAGAAAGCCCTCATCTACTCTGAAACCGTAAAATTGTAATTTATTTGAAGTGGTTCTTTCGACATCGATGGTGGTTGCTCAAGTGTTCTGCGAGACAAATCGTAATGCGATGGATTACCGCTGTGGTCGCCCCATCAGCCAAATGTTGCGACACGGAAACCAGAAACGGTGGCAGACTGCCTTCATTTGTTTATAATAATTATATTGATGGGCCGATGATGGAAATATTTATAGGTTATTATCTTTGATTCATGGCTGTTGCTGTGAAGAGAATCAGTCAAGTCACAGATCGCAATTTTAGGTAATGTACCTACGTTTTTAAATATTATTGATTGGAATTATTCTTCTAATTGTAAAAAGGAAAAATGCAATAGAGTTCATAGTTTCAACTGGCTATTTCTCGAAAAAATATTATTGGATTTCTCATACCTAAACCATCGCTCAAATCGTTATGTAACGAAGAATGCACTGAATCCAAGAGGAAAATTGGCAAACCGAAATCAATCAAGAATGCTTTTGAAAACTGGACAGAGAAGTTTAAAGAGGCCTTAGGCAAGGTTGTCTGACGGCATGCAGTTGACGCAAAATGTGGAGCTGTGGATTGTTAGGAGAGGCCTATATTCATCAAAGGATATGAAGATCACGAGATTAGAAGGCTAAAGAAAGATCCCAATGAACCTCGTTTATATATTATCATCAACAGATCTACCAAATTTATTTAATTGTAAATTAAATGTCAACCTGAGCCTTTGATTTGATTTTTGTGCATCAATCCCTAGCAGTTGATTATGAAAAGCATGAAATTTTTTTATACAACTAAAATCCAAAATATGTTTTGCATCAACGTGTTAATATATGAAGTTGAATAATCAAACCAAAAAACATGATGTACAGAATTCGAGCATCTGAATGCCACAAAATCAACGTTTGTTCATATTGATATCTGACCCACAATATAGATAAGTCACACATTCGTCATGGTATTTACGGTTCGTGTGGGAAAATCCAGCAGGTTTTTAGTTGCGTTAAAACCTGTTAATATTTTGTTCTCCCGTTGATTCTACCGCCTCCGTTGTCTAATCGATGCCCGTGTTAATTGGGACACTCTAATGAGCATCTGTGTGTAGCCAGGTACCTCAATAATTGCCCTGTTTTACCATAATTAAGAATTCGTCTATTATGTGCCTATACTGTTTCTCCAACCAGTGTTGTTTGTGGTCGACTGTCAATTGTTTTTTACCCGCATATCTTTTGTTTTACTTTTCAATGCGCCAAGACCACCAACGGTTGTGTTAATAATATGTTTGGCATTGTTGGTCTTGAAAAATATCTTTGAAAAATAAAGTCCATATGAATTTAATGTAAATAGAATCTGGGATCACCCAAAGTAACCACAAACTACACTTTCGACGTCTTTCACTGAGAACCAAAGCTTGTGGTGTGAAAGTGGAAATGTTCGGCACCTGGATTCGAACCCACGACCTTCAATACGTTGCACGAACGAAAGGCGTCCGCGATACAATTAAGATGGTTCAAGCTCAACAACGATTTTACGCAGTAAATTTTGATATTTTATGAGGAACCATCTTTTTTGACAGCCGTTGTCCTATCTTTACTCTGAATATTGAATTCGAATTTTTTAAAGTGCTTATGACAAATTAATTACCTTTTTAAACAACATATTTCCGACTGATGCATCTGTTTTATCCGATGATTACAGGGCCCATTTCGGCAATCGCACCGACTATCAATCAACTGAAAGTTTGTCAAACGCTAGTTAAAATAAATAAAAAAAAAAAAAAATGGAAAAGCTTACTACTAACAAAGTTAACTACTTGAAGTTTCCTTAAATTCTGTAAAATGTACCGCATAAGATAAGTTTTGCCTTTCAACCGCTTATGGCGAACGACCTTCATTTCTGATTGTTTGGAGGATTTTAAAAGAACCGATCTACATACTAAAATGTGAGGTGCCAATCTAGAAATATGATAATACAATTGCATTGGATTTTCCTATAAAATGTTTATTCATCAATATTCATTGTTCTTCTTCTGTTGGAATTATGATGTTTTGAATTTTTGATGCAATAATGGATAGACGAAGATTTCATAATAGGATTGTGCATAACCAAAAGAACCGTAGGTATCTGCAAAAACCTCTACTCTTTTCTATCCAAGCATACCTACTTCTTTCGCTTCTTCCACCGACACAACATTTCTCATACACCCTCTCCTATTTCTTTTACCTGGCCTTCCTTGAAGACGGAATCGGTCTGTTGAATACGGTGTTCACGGTAGACCACGCCTTCCTGCATTTTTCCTTTCAGCCTAATAAATTCTTTTATAAACTGCTTGCATCCATCCTTTGAAAATGCCCAAAACCATCTTAGCTTATTGACTTTGTAACTTCCATACCACATTCCTTTCCAAAATCCTCATTCTTTCTATACCCCACAGAATCTTTCCACATATTCTTCGTAGGGCTCTCATCTCTACTGCATTTATACTCTAACTAGCTTTCCCGACAGACGTTGTCCTGTGTTCCTAACTATGAATATTGAATTCGAATTTGTATGGTGATGAATTAACTATCGTGTGACCAATGTGATTTTGACCGATGCGTATGTTTTAAACCATGTATATCCCAACCGCATTCTGTCAATCGCACTAATTGACGATTTCTGTCAAAATTTCAAAATTGGAATAAAAATAATAAGGTAAAAAGTTATAATAAGGTTGTCTACGTAGAGTTTTCTTTAATTTTCTAACTTTCCATGCATTTTTCTTAATTTTTTTCTTCTAAAAGGACATTCTCCTGATAAAAGCCTACACGATAAAAACCGAATTAGCGAAATCGGTCTAGCCGTTTAGGCGTGATGCGATGACATCGGGAAATAGCTCTCCATTTTTATATATAAGATAAGATAAGTATTGTGACTTTTAAAACAGTTTGTTTGTTGGGTGTGAGTTGATCTAAAATTAAATTTCTAGGTATATCTACATTATTTTTATTCCCGTCTAGTTTCATTTCAAAACACCACAATTTCATCATGTCGTCTACAATTATTCTCCGCTTTAAAACGCGAGCACAAAACAAATAAAACAAAAAGAACGAACACAAAACAAAAGAATTCGTTCTACATCACACGACAAGCGGGCGATCTAGTTGAGGTGTTTTGAGACACGCAATGGGAAATTGTCAAGAGTGTGTATGAGGTGCATGTCTGGGATATCTGTTACCTTCTTTATAAATCATGCAACAATTTTGATACAGGGTGTTTGCTAACAAGGAGCACTGCCAAACTTATTTTGTCAATTGAACCCCAAAAAAAAAAATTCTCATGGTTTAATAAACAGGGATATCGCTGTTTTAAGCGGGACAAGTAAGTGGTCAGGATGAAGAACTGACAGTAAAACAGGTAAAGAATATGTAACAACAATGACTTTAACAATTCATTATTGATGTTCGATTTTTAAATGGAACAAACCACTACGGGCTTACGACCGTCTTCTACTGTTATTTCGAAGGCTGGCTTAGTGTGAACACTTTACGTTAACAACGTTTGCCATTAGGTGGTAATAAATAAGTCTCCGAAACTTCCAATTTAAAAAAAACAGATAAAATTTACAAATTTGACACGTTGGTTTAATAGTTGAAAGAATCCATTAAGAACAAAAAATCCAATGATTGTAGCCTAAATGAGTTAAGTAGGTATATTAAAAATACGGCATGTTGCAGACGGCTGTAACATTTCTTTACATCGCTAAAAAGGAACCGACTTATTTTAAATGAATGATAAATAAATATAACTTTACTGTTTAAAAGTACAGTGTGGCGACAGTAATTTTGAAAGTGTTTCTTGTGGTGGAATTCTAACACTGACAATTCGTCCCCGTTTCTCCTTTGATTAGGTTAAAACTGGTGGAGAGGGATGTCGAAATCGTCCAGATATGAAGCGATTACAATAACAGAAGTGGGATATTATCTTTGACTAGCCAAATTTTTAACTGCATTAGATTAACCATGTAAAAGATGAACACGAATCGCTGTGGGATAGCGACTGTCTTGGCTAACTGTCTCAGACAGTTTCGATATAAGAACTTTCAATATATTATACTAGTTTTTTAAAGGCGCCCGTGGCGTCTACCAATGGCCTTTTTTATGCAAACTTTACTTTCTCATTGCTGTAGGACTTCAAAATACTTGGTTGATTTAACTCTTTATGAAAACTAAAAAACAACTTAAACTTTTAATTACAAACTTTGCATTCAAATAGTTTTTAGCATGTGGGTATTTAACTATTTGATTGATAAACTTTTTCATGCAAACTTTGCATTCGTATGGCTGAATTCTTATGTGAGACTTTAAAGCACTTGATTAATAATTGAATTCTTCATGAAAACTCAAAAAACAACGTGAACTTTTTATAACAAACTTTGCATATGTATGGCTTTTAAACGCTATGAATTCACATGAAAATCTTTAAAAAATTACTTCAGTGTGTAAACTTTTTATTGCACACATTGCATTAGTAAGGCCCTTTTCTTCACTATGAAGTCCCGCTGTGCGTAAAAGTTTCCTAATTTGGTACACTTTGCTTTCTTATGGCTGACTTCGCATGTGAGCTATTAAATAACCCGAAAAATTGTTTTTCTCTACGTCAAGACCTTTTAAAAAAAGTACTCAGCCACCAGGCATAATAATATTATTATGTTACTGTCAGCTGTCGGCACTCAGCCGTATATTAGTAGAACAAAATTTTGTCTTTAGTTGCGAGTGGCGCGCCATCTAGCGGCCTTAATGACATCAGTCAGTCAGTCAGGCAGTCAGTGAGTCAGTGTTCAAGGCAAATATTATATAGATTATTCAGATATTTTATTTCCTTGAATTCTGGTAGGTAGTATGCAAAATACCCTGTATTAAATCATTACAGTTTGCGTATGTAACAATAACATTATTAGGTTATTATATTATTAAGCCTCGTATTGATTTGTCTCGATCGCTGTTATTTTTATTTCATCACGTTTACTATATTATTTTCACACCGTGAATCTGGTGCAAAAATCTGTGAATGGAAGGTGTCGACACGAATAGCTTGTGGAACTTGCTGTATTCAATTTATATCGACACTTTCTTTATTGTGACCCCGCTTAGGGGCATAGGAAGGCAAAAAAAAACACTGCTGTTATTTCGAAAGGTCAATCAACTTTCCCCATACCGTGTACTATTATTTTTAAAAAATCTTTGGCTTAAATGTATCTGTGCTCACTCAAAGTGAAAACATAAATAAACTCTGACTGTTTCACAGTAAACTACTTAAAGCTTGTTTCGTGATAAAGGAAGATGGTCGGCATCTGGGATCGAAGCCACAACTTTCTGTACGTCAGGATGACGAAACCGCCAAAGAACGGAACAGTGTTTTAAAAGGTCTTCCTCGTCTTCTGAATTCCGATAGAAGCAGGAAAAGTGTCTTTTGCTGCCAGCTCTCACTCATACTTCATCCTTAATTTAAGACATGACCCTCTATTTTGGTTGAATTTCAGACAGCACCTGTTGATTATTATTGGTCTCAGCTTTTTCAAATACGGTCATTCAATGTTTGAAAAAGTAACTATTTACTGCTTTTTACTATTTTTAAAACAAATCGAATTCTAGATACAGTAGAAGTAACTGCTGTGGACATACGACTATCATCTGATAATATAAATGAAAGTCGGGTTAGTGCGAACATTTTTAACTCGAGATCCGCTAAACCGATTCTTCCGATGTTTGATTTGTTGGAGTCTTCTCCACTCCGGATAACAGAATACCCAATGAAAAGTTGAAAAAAAAAATGAATAAGAAATGATATAAAATGTAATATTAAAGTTAGAGTGGAACGGATTTTCTGCGACGCCACCGCCATCTATGGAAAATCATATAACAACAAAATAATTATTGTTTACCTGACAACCATTGAAATTAAAAATATTGATACGTACGAATATTTTTGATGGTACCTACTTTATTCAAGCTTTCAGAAAAAAATTGAACATTCTAACTTAATATTTTAACGTATTTTTATATAAATTACGAATTTGGAATCAATATTCATAGAAACGACTACATACATAAAATCTCTAGTGCTTCAATAACAGGTATCTCCCGCATAGCTATTGTATATAGTTAGTTAGGTACAGTCATCAAAAATAACTATGGGATTTGTAAATTTTCTAAATCATTATGAGAATTCGAAGCGCGCTTCACATATATGGTGAAATAACAAACGCCCGCGGCAGGATTTGAACCTGCGTCTAGCCGTCTAGTACGGAGACTGGTTTCCCTTGACTCAAGGTTGATGTGTTCAAGAATCTTCTCATTAATGTCATTGTAAAGTCAATTAAAAAAAAGGATTTTGAAACGATGAGAATGGTGTATAAATTATGTACATTTTATGTGCAGTAGACGTTTTTGAAGAGCCATCGTGTTTGTAAAATATAGAAATTGATTTGGAAAAACATCACGGATGAATGATTTCTTCGTTTATGTAAATTCAGATAACCGAAAAAAAAATAGAAACAGCTCAAAATTTATTAGCAACTGCTAACAGTAGATGGCGCCTGGATATTAACTGTATCCTATTGGCTATGTTGAACGTTCCAAGTATATCTGGATTCTTGTACCAATCACGTCCAGGACTAGATCATAACGATAAAAAAAGCTGCTAACCTAGGGTAGCCCAGAACTCATAGTATATTATAACAGCCTTTTCGTGTAAAACATATCTTTGCATAAAAATTCATAATTTTACGATTAAAATGAATTTAACCTTGGAATTATTATAGAAACTTTAAAATGATATCAACTATTGGAGCTTTTTATTATCTGCTTTAGAACTACATTCAATATTAATCGGTACTTTAAGGGGGACCCACTGAAGTTACGGACCTCAGATTTTACGTGCTTGTGTAGAAACATAAGACCAACCCGTATACCAAACTTTATGAAAATCGAAGAATTTTTTTTTCCTTTTTAGCCCTTTTTCTAGAACAAGTGAAATTTTCTTTGGATACTTTAGAGGGTTTCCCTGAAGGTACAGATCTCAACATTTTACTGACTCATCTACATCGAGGGGCTAACCGTTCTACCAAATTTCAATCCAATCGGATAAGAATTACTATGAGTTATGGGTGCGCACACATTTTTGGCGTACGCGTACGCGGAAATCATTTTTTTTGCATTTTTGGAATTTACACCCTCGAAAACGTCGAGAAAATTAATTTCAGCGAAATCTATTTTTTTTTGAAATCCGATCACAAGACTCATGTATTCCATATACTATGAGTAAAATTACTAATTTTTGCTATAATTGAGGCAATGTATGTTCGATTTTTAAATGGCAGGTTATTCTTATTCAATTTTTTTTTACAAATTTGAATTCCTGCGGGCTTACAGCCGTTTTTTGTGTGCTTCTAAGTTTTTTTTTTACAAAGAGTTCTTCAAGAACAAAGGCGGTCAGTTCACATTTTATACATTTAGCTGCGCATTCCTGTGTAGACTATTGTACCCAAAATTTCATAGTTTTTACCCTGTCCTTGCAGCCCTCTTTGCTAAAACATCATTCTGTTTTCGGACGGCTCGGTGTGATCAATTTACGTCAACAACGTTGGCCTTTTAGGTGGTCCAATTCGTGGAATCCCTGAAATTCTAAATAATATGAGTCAGCTTGCCTGAAGAGCAGTGGAAGACGATCGTAGTTATTCGAGTTTGAAAAACCTGTTAAAACCGTAGACTAACGGATTTATTTATTGCGTCCAATAGGTGGTTCTGTATTTTCTTCAGTGGTACTAATAGAAACTGCGTTATAGCACCGTTATGACAGGAATAGTTATTACGGCATAAATCGCTTATACTATTCGCTACTAATACTCAACCCTATACCGTGTCATAACTATACCGCAGAATACTTTGGCAACCTCACATTTATCAATGAAGTTTGTGGTTGTTCCATACTACGGGGTCGGACTACAGAAACTACAGAAAGTAAGGTTCGTGTGCGGAATATCGCGAGAATTTACGAATCGGTACGAATATTTCCGAAGGTCGATTCGATTCATTGACATCTCGGACTTGTTACAAGTTTTCGTATGTTAAGTGTCAAAATATGAAGAGTGCAGTGATAGTCTGTCTCTTTTATTACTTCTTTATACCTGGGGGTAGCCAGGAATAATGTTGGCACGTAAATTATTCTTTTTAACGATTTTTCCTTGTTTTATTAGCAGCACTTTTGCGTAGTCTACGTATATTCGAAGAATAACGTTCTACTTATTAGTACGGCTGCTCGTGAGTTGTCTTGCAAGTCTATTCAAAATCTAGTACTGTTGGCATATAAATATATTATTTGAGTAAATCCTCATACCAGGCGTTCAGTCAGGTAATTAATCAAAGTCTCACTATATACTAAATAAGTACCCGCGCTGTTTCGTTCTGTTCATAGATTGATTAATCTGAACAAGGGTTGTGATGGAACTTACTTGTATTATACTAAGGGAACGTTAGGCAAGTACCAAAACGATATTTGCAGGTAGTTAACTGCCAGGCGAACCCAATGCTTAGAACGTGAAAGTTTGTCATGGTGTTTTGTGTAGATCGTACATATCATATCTGGTTGTGTCGCCATTTCAGATTTTTGGGAGGCCGCGCCGACTATCGCTTTGGAGGTATGTCTAAGGTCTTTTTCCTTTGGAAGTACATAGCGTGGATTGTTCTCATCTGTCATTCCGTTTCCATGCATGTTCCATTTTCGCCTTCTGTCTTTCCCGCATTTGACGATGTCTTCCGTATTGCACTGTCGTCATACCATATAAGTATTCTTGGTGCGGTTCTGCAGACTGTTTTCAATTTTACATCGTCGCAGCACCTTAGTCGAATTTTAGTTCTCAATCTGCTTTTGCCTCGATCTTTCGGACTAGATTTTCTATGTATATTCGGACTTAAATCGCGTATATTTGTACCATTGGTTAAAAATTGGGTTTTAGCTTCTTCTCAAATAATGTCTTCATTCTCCAAGATGTTTGCAATATTGGAAAAAAAATATCAAGTTACTCCATTTTCTGTCCATTAAGGTGTTTTTTATTGCTATTACGTTTGTGGTGATGTCATTGACACTGCTTAAGGTCGAGCTCGGTAAAGATCTCTTATGCCTCCTCATGCCCTTTAAGTAGAGTCACAAGGAGAGTATTCATTAAAATTTTTGTATAATTCTATAAAAGACTCTTTTTTTTCTAATAGGTAACTATAAAAGTAATCGAAACCAGTTCACCATGCAGAATAAACAGATAGTCAATCTGTCACATTTCTGACAGTAAGACTGACTAGGACTCATAGCCTACATTTCCTTGGGTAAAAAAATTCTTTTACATTGAAGTAATATTTCTGAATTCTTTAGAGCAGCGTAGGATCGAGTTGCTTTTGCAGAGGTGGTCACCAACGACTTGCTTCTCTAAATTCCTGCTCCCCTTGATAAGAGCCTGTTGCATCAGAATTTTAAATGTTTGGACACGATTGTCATATCCTTAAACAAGATACTCAAAATCTAACCTAGGTTCTTAATACCATTATTTTAAAGTGGGATTAACGCATTCACCCGCAATATTATGAAACCTATTAGTAATTATTATAAACACCTACAAATTATTATTATTAGGGACTAGCTTATACCCGTCTTGCTTTACGTTTTTGATTCCGATTGTCAGGCTTGATCGATAGGTAATTAAACAGGTTCTAGTCTAGCTTCCCATTGCTTTGCAGACCTCTAAAACTGACATAAGCACAAAGAAAAGAAAAAAGAAGAATTAAACTTTCACAATTCATAAAAAGAGAGAAGAATGACACTTTTAATGTTTATTAAAATTTTGTATGAAGATCCTAAAAAATAGAGTTTTTTTAAATAGCTCTAAATATAGTAAAGTTAATGCAGCAAATTGTATTAAAGAACCTTCTCCGGCATTTTGCACTGCTCTGTGTAGATTCATATCTGACGTAGCATTTGTATTTTGAGCGTGATGCTATGACATACGGTAAAAAGCAAATAAAAAAACATTTCTGAATTATTATGTAGATAGAGAAGGAGGGTTTTCTAATGCGAGTTTTATTTAATTTACCACGCAACTTTCTTAATTTTTTCTTTCATAAGAACCTTCTACTGATAAAAGCCAACACGACAAAAAAAGAATTAGTGAAATCGGTTCAGCCGTTTAGGCGTGATGCGATGACATACGGTAAAAAGTAAATAAAACATTTCTGAATTATTATGTAGATTTACCACGCAACTTTCGTATTTTTTTCTTTCATAAGAACCTTCTACTAATAAAAGCCAACACGACAAAAAAAGAATTAGTGAAATCGGTTCACCCGTTTAGGCGTGATGCTCTGACATACGATAAAAAGCAAATATACAAACATTTCTCAATTATTATATAGACTAGCCGTCCCGCCCGTCGACCTTCGACCTAACTCAATTAAAAAAATAATTTTGGCTTATTACATGAATAAAATGCAATTTACGATGTAAAAACATAATTAAATTTAGCTAATAATTCATTGCATTATGTAATAGTTATCGTTGATTCGGATGCAGGATGAAGTTCGATGGGTCAGAAGTTTGAAATCAAAAAAATTCCTCTATAATTGCTTTACTTTTTAAAAAATTCAAAAGATGGCGGTGTAGTAGGAAGTACATCACATGTGATGTATGTTAACCTATTGTATGCATACGTCGAAAGCATTGAACCCATTTAAACCAACTTTTTTGAATTATTATGTTAAGAAGATGAAATACCCTGTCTGTATTTATGTCTAGTTTGTTGGTTGTTTATCTGCTGGAGGGGTGAGTGTTCTCTTTGAGGGCGCAAAGGGTAAATCTCTGGGGCGCCTTAATTCTTCACATCCACGTGATTATTAATAATAAGGATATTAATTAATTGCATGCCTGTTAATTGTAACCTACCCTACCTGCCTCACCTGTCCCGGCATAATTAAGCGAATGTGAACTTCGACACCAGCATATATTAATGAAATTTGAATACCTGAAATCTCGATCATGTCCCAAAAGAGGTTGAAGCATAGGCTTAATTTTTTTCTATCCAAGCCAATGGTGTATTTCGCTCCTTTCCTTTATCTCATTTTTGACCTGTGAACTTACTCGTTGCTCCTTAGCCCTGTTTCCGCTGATGGATAACTGTCTTTTTTAAATAGGTATTTTAAATAAAACTTTGTTTTATTTCACTTTTTATCTATTTATTTGGCAGAGGCCTTTCGGTCACACGACCATCTTCAGTGCCACAAATACTAAAACTAAAACAAAAGAAGCGAATGTCATAGAAACAAGAGACTCAAAGACAAAAGAAAGTAAGAAAGAAAGAAAGTACTGAGGCTTCCGCGATTGACTGTCCCTTTCGCATAAGCAATAAAAATGAGAGCGACAGCAATCGCGGCGGTCTCGGAAGTGCCCAGTTGTTGTAATTTAGACTTACCGTACTCCGTAGATATTCCTATGTAGACTATTGCAAATTTCGACGGATATGATACTATATGGTTCAGCTTTATATTATCAGATATTATACTATGTTCTAAATCTAATTCTATATTAAATACGATTATAGCCACTATTTCTATATCCATAAAATTTGAAATTGGATGACTTTGAAGTTGGGCATCCGGCTTTGATCGTAAAACGTTTAATGTCTCGACAATACGGCTCAATTAGCTGAAATTATTTTGGAAGAGGAAATTATTGGCGAGGGTCCGGAGATAAGCCACTAGTATTGATAATAATAATTGTTTTGCTGGTTTAGTGCGACCGGATGATGCAGCAGAAACGTAGCTCGATACGCTGGGACCATGGATTATAATTTGCCAACCTTGTACAATTTTCGTACTTTATCTTTATCTTTATTTTATCCCCCATAGATAATACTCTCTCTGAAAACGTACATTGTCAACAAATTTAAGGTTTGACGGGAGATGGTTACATAACTTCACGCTCATACATACGAAGCCCTTTGATAATTTTGTCAGTCTATGACCTATAGGCCTCAGTAGGGTTTTGTTACGGGTATCGTGGTCCTAAAATTAGATCATTGGGGAGTATTTTGGGGATATTCGTCCTTTTCTACAAGTTCCTTTTCTCACCTCTTACGATTCTTCCTTGATGATGGAATTGATGATAATATGATCAATCTACCTGATTCTGAATCCACCTCACCTTCTCACATTTTTCCATGTCCATCAGTCATGACTTTCTGAAGTGTTTTATTTGTAATTTAAATTCCATCGTTTGCTGTAACTAATACATTTTGAAATCAATCATCGACGTCTTAATTTTTTTTTGTTATTTTTTTATCCATCAAAGGGTTATTTTGAAAACCGATTAACAAGAATCCATTCGGATATAGGTACTTTTTGGTTTTCCGTTTTGCACAGTATTCATCTTTTGATAAAAAAAAAACAAAATCTATGGTAACTTTTTTTTATTGACATTCCTTTCATTGCTGGTCAAGGTCCTCCCTCCTAATCTGTATTTAGGGGGGCTTTTGGACAGTCACTGTAAACGATATGCATTACTCATTCAGGCGGGTTGGTATGTTTTTGCTACAAGTTTTCCTCCCTGTAATTATTATGTGGATTTTAGTTCAATAAAGATGTTACGGTCACACCACCGTGGCACTGTCATCAGAACCTCATTAGTTTTCTAATGGGGGGTACCATGTGCAGATGAGATTGACATTCTACGTCGTTCTAAATCAACCTCGCTTTTTCACATAGTCTTTTTCTCCCAGTCTTGGATCTAAAATTTTCATTTTGGTATCTGTAACCACAGCCTCGTTAGTTTTCTAGTGGGGACACCGTGTGCAGATGAGGTTGACATTCTACGTCGTTCCACCTCGTCTTCTCTTACATTTTATTTTTCTCTTAGTCTTTTATTTTTTGTTAAAGACATAGATAATATTTTTATTTATTTGCAATATATTTATAACTTGGCAACCCCACTTGTCGTGCGTGGTGGGGAACCTATGAATAAATGTCACAATTGTATATGTACGTTTATCAATTTTTAGTGTCAAATAAAACGTGTACTTGAAAAGGCCAATTTCTGTGTTTTTTAATATTGATAAAATTTCCACATTTATAAACTGTTCATTTTTAGTATATTTATGTCACCATTGCTTCGTTAGTTCTCTAGCGGGGAACTTATTTGAAAGAAACAAAATATTTAGTTTTTCCACAATAGGTATTTATTGAGCTAACCGGTTTTCGAAGACCGAACGTTTTCTTCGTCAGGCTAGTACATCTACTAGCCTGACGAAGAAGACGTTCGGTCTTCGAAAACCGGTTAGCTTAATAAATATTGTGGAAAAAACTAAATAATAATATTTTGTTTCTTTCAAATAAGTTCAAAGTATGTTCCACCAAGTAGCCACGGTCGAAAGGAGAAATTACCTTCTAGTGGGGACACTACGTACAGATTAGGTTGACATTTTGGTTGGCTAAGTGTTCTTTCGCCATCATCATCGCCCTCGCTTTTTGGCATAAATAGAAAGAAAAAAAAAAACCAACCAACAAAAAGAACACAGTGCCCAGAAAAGTTATACATAAACTATGTAGAAGAATATTCTTACCCTTTTGAATCTTTTTGGTATTTTGGTCTTTGTCCCGTTGCTACACCTCTGGTTCAGCGAATCATAAACGCCATAGGAAATCTGTAATGAGTGCGATTTTATTATGTACGCTTTAGAGTGCGGACGATGACTCCCGCGTTTATTGGGCATAATATCTCGCTCTCAGTTATCTATCCAAACCATTCGCTGGACTCATATGTTTTTTGCAGCACTCTTATTTTGCCAATAATTGCTTTAGAATTTCATTTCATTTCACTCTGCCCGCTCGTGCAAGTTGAGTTGAAATTGCCAAGGAATATGCGTGAAATTTTTTGATGATTTTGATCGGGTATGTGTAAAGATAGAACAACTGGCAATTTTCTGGCACACCAGCCAAAAAAGACTTCTCCATCTTTGAAACTCTCAATCATGGAAATAACAGCGCTCTTTTTAATCATAATTCGTTTTTTTAAGATCCTGTCGCTGTTGATTCCCCTCCTATCAAATGATAGAGGACGATTTTTATAAAAATGGAGCCCTATTTTCCATAGTCTTCGCATCACGCGTCAACGGTTGTATTTGTTATTGTCAGGAGAAGGTTTTTATGAAAGAAAAATATAAGATATTTCTATGAATCATTATAAATTTTAAGAAAATAATGTAGGTAAACTATTTAGTGTCTTTTACAATATAATTTTTATTTTTACCCATTACGCTGTGTCCCGTTAGGTGTAGGCAGAGAGAACGGACCTCCACTCTTTTTTGTATCCAATCATACTTCTTTCGCTTCTTCCACCGACATACCATTTCTCATACACCTTCTCCTATTTCTCTTACTTCTTAGCTGGCCTTCCTTGAGGACGGAATCGATGTGCTCGATCCACGTCATTTCGGTCGGTCTCGCTTTCTTACACCTTTCCTTTCAGCCTTATGAATTCTCAGTGTTAATTTTGAAATTTGATTGTCATTTGACAGAAACTGTCCGTTGTTTGATAGTTGGTGCGATTGACAGAATTCAGACGGAAAACATATGGTTTAAAACAGACGAATCGATTGGAAGAAAGTTAATTTAGTAGTTATCATTATACAAATTTGAATTCAGGATAACGTCCGTCGGGAAAGCTAGTTATTGATAAGTATTGTCAAGGGTTGTTAATTTATTTTTCCTAGACGGGATACTAAGAGCTTATTGCGAGCAACAGATCGTTTCTTCTTTCATAGCGTCTACAAAAAGGATAAAGTAAAAAAGGGGAGAAAATCCTATCAGTCTGTTATAGTAAGATTTTATCTGTGTGTAGTTTTTGGCATACCTATAATATACGAGATGATACTTACTATTATTATAGTAACAACACTGCTTATTAGTTTACCTCATAAAAAGAGGGAATACGAAAAAATTTCCTCAGAGAAGAAAGGATCGTATTATCATCCGAGATGAGAACATTATTATTTATCAGAATTTATTATTTCGTTATGGTTCTGTTATTACGTATGTATCATTAATAATTCCCGGGACCTTCTCTATTCCGTTTCCTTCTCTTTCCGCGCCTCCGTCTGCGGACTGTGGAGATGTGTTTTCATTTAATTTGGGTGTTTTCTCTATTATATTTCTCTGTTCCATGTTTCATTACGCCATTGTCTGCGCTCCTGCTAACATTTTTTATCTTCGCGTTTATTGGACGTTCATATAGGGGGAGTATGTTCACGTGATAATTCCGTCCGTGAAAAATCTCGTTTCGTCGTTGTGTGTAGAATGACGAAACAAAATATAATAAAAGTAATACATTCTATGCTTTTCCCATTCAGAGTACAACTAGGAGATCTGTGTTTTTTTTTGTTTAAAGAGATGGGATTTTTGGTGGAAAAGAAAATATAATTTTCTTTCCCATTATACAGAAAATACATTTTTCGTATTTTTAATTGTCAGATAAAAATTTCAAACGCTATCCATAACCTTAAGTATGTTCAGATCCATTGAACATGTTCTTCCACCAGAGCATCCGATTAATAGTCGGACCCGACACACGACAAATGGAAAAAGGCTGTATGTTCTGCCAATCTATTGAGCAACTAAGAAAGTTTTGATGAAACAATCTGAAATCTTCTTATTAAGATCACATAATATATAAAGAGTGTTGCAATATTCCGAAGTAAGAATCTATCAGTTTATTAATTAAGTACAAAGGTTTAATTTTGAGAGTTTCGGGGTAATGAAAAACAAATACACATTTGACAGAGACAGAAACTTTCATTTAAAATATATGTATTTGATATTGACAAATTGACTAACAACCTGTTATAAAGTAATCTTCATAAATAAGAAGCCTGTGGGGTTCTTTGTTTTTTTCAGCATTTTTGTCATCCATTTGAGTTATATTTTCATTCCTTTATTGTTTTATTTTCATTTATTTCCCTCTCCTATTCTGGCCTCCTTCAATTCTAGTGTAACTTTAATAAATATTCATCATCCATTCAACTTTTACTTATGTTGTAATATTTGAGGTCCAAAAAGTGATCCCTGTGGAATTCCACTTTTCGTTTTCAACAATACATTTTTTTCGTCTAGTTCCGTTATAGTTTTATTCCTTTATTATTTTTCCCCCTTTCCGTCCGTCAGCTATTCTGGTCTGTCTCCTCCAATTCTGGTCGTAAGTGTTACGTCGTGTTACGCGGTCCCTCGTCATGCCATTATAATATTATT
This sequence comes from Mystacides longicornis, assembly GCA_963576905.1. Taxonomy (NCBI): domain Eukaryota; kingdom Metazoa; phylum Arthropoda; class Insecta; order Trichoptera; family Leptoceridae; genus Mystacides; species Mystacides longicornis. Next base: position 25,409,065 of record OY756438.1, read on the forward strand.
AGTGGCACCTACCTAGCTTATTATTTCTATTACAGTTCCAACGACGAATTATCACATCCGCTCTGGTTTTATTATTATTGGATTATTACTATTTTCTCTGGCTACTTGTTGTGCAGCTAGCACCAATTTGACGAGAGATACGTATCAACCTACTGGTACATTAACGCCTGCGTTTTTATCCATAACCACTATTTTAACCACAAATTATGCAAAAAGTCTAAATTTTTATATATGTTTTTTTTTAGATCGTTATGTCATTTTTGACATGAAACTTGTTTTTTTTTTAATAATGATAATGTACATCGTTATAAAAAAATTTACCAGTATGCCAAGAGTCGACCTTGAATAATGCCTTCGAACAATGAGTGTTTCGTGTGCACTAAACGAGTCAGGAAATAACTTTTGATAATATGACTAAAATTATCCATTTATAATGAACAATTTTAGGCACAAAATTATTGTTGGCGGGTCTTTAGACGAGGATATGCATTCTATGTATCCGTGTATTCTGTAAATTATTGCAGGCATTGATGGGATCAACTGACGAATAGATAGTTTAGTTGGGATAGCATGGTCAGAATCTTTTTCAAACCAAACATTAACCTAAACGATAATTTACGTAATGCCGGATGATAAAAATGGTTCATCGGCACCTATTGAAGATAACATGGTATAAAAATGAATTTAGTCATGTTTCATGCATGTTGCTGATAGCCGCAATCAGCGTATCGTCAATTGTATATAAAACATTTAATCAAGTATCGCTGAAAAATTTGCGGTTAAAATGTTTTTTTTTCCACATTACAAATGTTTTCAAATTTGTGATAAGCTAACATGTTTTAGAAGTATACCTGAAATCCAGAAGAAGCTAGGTAACTGCTAAAAATCACAAAGTTTCATATCAATAGAATTGAGAAACTTCGATGAAGGGTCCAATTTCGATTTTTGGATGAGATCGTTGTGATTTCCAGATACTGACTAAACAAAAAGCCTTTAGGAAGAAGTAGTGATTTATTTATAAGAGACATCAAGAGAATACTTAACAACACAAACAATCATGAAATAAAAACATATAATCTCCACTGCTTTAATAACCCGCATATCTATTGTGCATAGTTAAGCTATCGGGGTTTCGCTAACGGTAATGTTTTTATCATTCTTTGTTTTTGATATCTTAGGTATGTAACCATCACCCCTTGAATGCTATTGAAGCGTAACAAAACGCTTTTCGTGGCAACAGGATAACGTGTTTAAGTACGGGTGGCAACCGGGGTGTAAAAACGTGACGGATGTGCATATTATAAAGGGTAAAACAGAAACAATAAGCTGATTATCTCCCCATGCAGTGAAGAGTTATTTTGTTCAGTTACAACGTTGACAAAAACTCCTACTCTATTGTTAGATGAGTTGGAATTCTCAGACCACTTCATTCCAAAATCTTAGACCTTTTTGAGTCAAAAAACATAATTATTATCAACGTCATGGGAAAATTCATATGAAAAATGTCTTGCTTGTTATTGAAAGTAGTCAAAGGTAGTTATAGTAGGGTATGGTGTACCACAGGGTGTCTTTAATCTACTACCATTGTACAAATCACCCTCTATGGGTGGAATGCCTAATTAATTATAAAAAAAATCCACTACCATTTAACTTTAACATTTTAAAATTGTTCATAAGTCCGGTGAAAAACTGGCTTAACAAATACAACATAATGTCAGTACAACGAAACAAAATACAAAAAAAAATACCTTAAGTGATACAGAATACAAAAATACCACCAAAACAACGAAATAGTGCTTACACAATTATTTGGACATTTTGCCTCATGTATTAGTTAATTTTTATTCAAAGCAATGTTTGAGTAATGCGCAGTTTGATCCTGCAATTTTTTACTTTTTTTTTTAAGTTATCATCCAGATGTATCAAAAGAGGACATTCTAATAAATTTGATGTCATATCGTCGACGCAAATCTAAAGAATTTACATTGTTATCATTAAAAAGGATGTTTTTCAATGTTATCTTACTCCCAAAGGAAGCGAAGAACAAGAATGTTACTAATGTCTTTAAAAATGTTTAGTTTGTTGTTCATTGTATCTTCTCGAACAATTATTATTCATCAAATAAAATATATCTATAAGCTAACATTCAAATGCCATCTATTGAATATTTTAAAATACGTCGTAATAATAGTATATTATTATGTCATTGTATCTCCCATTCTTTTTGTATTTGTTCGGACGATTACTATCAAAGAATTTGCATAAATTCCCATAAAAGTGGCGCCTGTTTTTTTTATTATGTTTATTACGTGATGTTTTTTTTTGGGATTCTTATTTTATTTTTAGTGTGTCAAGATCATAGGCGAAATATTTTGCACATAGACTATGGGCATAATGTTTTACCGGTTACACATTTGCCAGATTTTTTTTCCATCAACACCCAAAACAAAATAGACTTTTGCTTCTTTCATGTCATGCTTTGCATACTCTCATCTTGTAAGATACATCCATTCTTCAGGAAGGGTTTTTGATGAATTCGCACTCTTTATTCAATCTTAGGATTGTCTTTTTTTATGATGGAATCAATTTCGCCTATTTTTTTCAGAACAAGTTTCACGTGTCTTTCAACTAATTTGTTTCTCTTTTGTTTGCAGGTATGCTTCCATTCTTGGCTTAACAGTGTAAGAATTTCCAGACAGTCTACGAGTAAGAAGGATTTACTTATATTTTTGTTATTAGTCGATCACATCTAGCAAAACAACTTTGATAACTTATCAAACAACATAGTTGAATTAAGTATTTAAACTTTCTTGCTGCAAGGAAAAGAGTATGAAGGCATGGACGACAGAGAATAGCGTAAAATGAACAGATCGATTCAGTCAGAATTAGGTAGAAGTGGTTGTATGTGAAATTGTAAATCGGTTTATAAAGCAAAGGATGTGTGTTTGCATAGAAAAGATTACACATAGGTTATCGTAGCCTGCTCTCTAAGATATCTATAAACTATTTAGATTAAACTATAGACACATTCCAAAATGTGTTCCACGCTTTGAGTAAAAATATATCACTAGACTTTTATTGCTAAATCGTGTCATGTAAGTCGGAACATCCCATTTTATTGGACTATTATTGAGCGTACGTACATAGTTGGGTTGATCGATCTTACCTTTTTTTGTTCTTCGACTAGATCAAGTTTTTTAGTGTCGTTCCGGACAAACGCCTCGTGACCGGTTCATGATAAGTTGCGCCGATCGGACACGCACGTATCTGCCTAAGCATTTAACTTTGAATCGTTCAACGCAAATGTCATTTTATTCTTATGCTCACTCTAATAACTTAAGAGATCTGAGATGGTTGTCGTTTCCATCCTAAAACACGTGGATTTCGGGAGTGTCTTGACGTGCGGATAGAAATCAAAGGTTCGTTAACACGACCGACGGTTTAAATTTCTCGGCAATTAGGAACTAAGGCAAGAGAAGAGAAAAATGTATGAATCATCGAAAATCTTTGGTTGTACAACTTTCGGCGTTTATTGAAAAAATGATTGAGTCATTTGACGAAATATGCATCACTTCCACCATTGACAAATGATTTTGAATAGAGACGGCATTGACTGCGATATAAGGCGTAAAATGTATGAGTAAATGGTGGCATCGACCTTGATAAATGAAATGTGGGCATTGTGATCGAAAAGTATTCATAATTATGTTCAATATTGTCTCATTCAATATAATTGTATAATGTCTCAGGTCTCACGGAGGATCCTTGAGGCACGCCCGATTTCAATCAAATAAAGTGACGTGTATTGTATCATATTATTTAGATTTATTGTTTGCTTACGTTCTTTATTGTTTTGTATTTATTTATATTTTGGATATTTTTACTATGCAAAGCTTTTAAAACGTTATCATAATATGAGTAATTGAGTAAGCGCCTTCGGTTGATGTTTTTTCAAAAACGCCAAGGATCATTGACATGTTTATTGAGAGTTGTCCCATAAACAAAAGAACAACAACACAAAAACGTTTTTTTTTTATCGGAACATTTTGTCCGTATAAAAATGTAGATTTCTTTTCAACTTATTTACATTTTTATGCCAGATTTAAACATTTCTCTCTGTAATAAAACTGTAGTTATTTTATTTTTACTGGTATCTTTGAATCGTCGGCCTTTTTTATTGTGACCAAGGACCAAGAATCAGGTTCATTAAATTGACTAGTTTAAACGTCACATTTGCTAAATAAAATGGTAATCCTCAAATCCTCAGTTTTTTTTTATATTCCAAGTGTCTAAGTATGAACTCACCATACCCTACTTTTTTCTTTTATTCTTCATTGTCAGCCGTCCCTTCACTGCTGGATGTAGGCCTCTTCCAAAGTTTTCCACCTCTTTCTGTCCTGTGCAGTTTTTAGCCAGTTTTTCCCCGCGACAGGAACCACATCATCCACCCATCTCTTTTGCGGTCTCCTAATTGGTCTTTTATTTTCATAGGGGCGCCATTTTGCAATTCTGGTTGCCCATCTTTCATTCCCCTGTCTCGCCACATGTCCTACACATTGCCATTTCTGTCTTGCCACACGGTCAACTAACTATGTCTGCGACTTTTTTTCGTCGTCTTATTATGGGTTTCAGCGATCCCTACTTATTTACTTGATCAAATTTGCATATTTTTCGCTCCAGGTCGCTTTTAAGATATCGGCGGTTTTTTTGCCAATCTATGCAAATGAATTTGAAATGTATTTAAAGTTAACCAATAGTATTATGGATATTAAAACTGTTCACACTTAATTAAATTCTTTCGTTTTTATCGTTTTGACATTGACCGCGCATAGGATTCGGATGGCGAACGTGCATTAAGTGGTTCTAATGCATTTGCATTGTGGCGAAATAATGGCCGATCGCTGAAACCAATAATAATTATAATGGCCGGACGGGAAATGCACTCAACTCGACGTATTTAATAATATCCTAAGCCGACACGTATTGCATTTAAGCATCACCATTATCGCGGAGATTTTGGCACGCTGGCGCTGTTTCATTATATGGATTGGAATTGAATACGTTTCATTATCCTACTAGCTTCGAACCCGTCACACCAGCAACTATTTAGAAAAAAAAAAAACTATTTTATACTTAGGTGTCTGTGAAGCCTACGAGACTTAATGCTCAAAGAATTCTCTTCCATCAATCAACCGGTCCCGTCGAATCTAGGAAGGATTCCAGAACCGAGCAGAAGTTCAAGTGAAAAAAAAACAAAAGATTCCTAAACTGAACGGTAATCGAACTCAGGTCCTCTTGATCAGAAGTCGGCACCTATATGTCACTAGATGAAAATGTGATGCTTTTTCCAATAAGTACTTGATTGGGGCAATGGTGGTAAAAAATCCAATTTCTTGCACTATCCTCCTTATCTTGGAGCTTTATGTACGAGTATTTCAGATAGCTGCTGGGATTACATAAATGCCTTGTGTAGGATGCCAGATGCCTTTAAAAAATACCACAAAATTTCAGTAAATAGTGCTGGAAAAGATCTGAATTCCATAGTGCAAAATATGATTTATTAGAAACGAATAAAGAAATTACACATTACCCCCTATTCCAATTCAAATTAAGTACGCACTAAACTAAAATAAGAACGTTCCTATTTTAGTCAGCCGGATTGGTATTCGAGAAATTTTAGAACGTTCCTATTTGTTCCTAATTAGACTTAAGTTTGAAATTAGTTTATTTTGGTATTCGGATTTCGTATTTAAGTCAATTTTAGTGCGTTTATCTGTCAAAACGTTCCTCATCTTAGTTCACACCTAATTGTATGCGTCTAAAAAGATATCTGATGATATTTTAATGATAAAAGTTTTTTTTAACCAAATAATTATAAAACAAGTTTATTTTTATTAAAAATATTAAGCATTTCCCCCGAATTTATTATAAGTATAAGCATCAAAAATTATTATCATTGAACACCAATGCAACCATACAGTCGTCTTCGTTACACTTCGGGTTGGTTCGGCAGTTTCCGGCGACCGAGTTGCTTGGAACATGGAGCTCGTTTGAATTTGTCTTCTCCGATTGGCTGTCCGCTTGTCAGCATCAACCAATAAGGCGCATGCTCGATCCATAGACAATTATAATTAAAAAAAATATATTTATGGTGAACTAATATTGGTTTTTAGAACACGGCATAATTCCGAATACGAATTTTAGTTCGAGTGAACTTAATAATTCTAAATCATTTGGAACGTTCTTAATAAGAACGTTCTAAAATCCGAATAGGGGGTAATGTAGTATATAAATCGTCGCATCACTTTCAAACTGATTTTGTTTCTTACTTAATTACATTCCTCCGATGGCCGTACAATCCTGCAATGTCTTCAGCCGCTTTCTTGGTCCTCCTAGTAGTCTTCTATCAATTTTCTTACTGCGTAGAGGATTATTTGTGGAGCTCTCTACCCCTTTATCTTTCGACAAGCCAATGTTCTTGGTGTCATGTCACAGATGATGAATGGGAACTTATTTATTTAAAACCTAGTCCTTATCTTATAACGATATGTATCCTAAAATAATTGGGAAGAGTGTTGATGTGTTGGTAAATCCTATCGGTAAACCCGATGAGTGTTCTCGTACAAGGAAAACCAAAACATGTTTTGACGGCTTAGTAACGTAGGCGCTAGAGGTCATGCGAACATCGAATGTTTTACACTAACACAATGTCTTGCAAGACTCATATTTCACACTAACAAACAGCAGACGTTTAAGAATGATGAAGAGCAGCAAAAACCAAAGCATGTTTGGGAATAGCGTTGGGAACGTACTGCGAAAGGTCTGGTTAACTGTACAGCGGATAACCGAGCGGTCAGGGAACACGCATAAGAACCAAATTACGTACAACCTACAAATGATGTAGAAGAAGATAATAATATAATATACCCAGTTAATCAACTAGTTAATCCGAATTAACTATCTCCGAGATAAACCGTAGATAGACAATACAGACAAAGTATGCGGGCAGATCACGTGACGGAACAACTCAAGGTACAACATTATTTCAAGCTATATGCGGAGTGAGCGAAAGAACGACATACAACCCTGTAGTATTTTCTTGGCCATTTCTATTTGCTCCTTTTATCGTTGATTGTACATATGTATTTATTTTGTTGTCCGCAAGGGTGTCATAAGTATAAACCATCACCATAAAAAAAGGATTCGTCTTCTAGTAAATTCTTTGCAGTGATGATTTCCTGAATGAAGAGTTAGCCATTTTGCTTTATGCTTGCTCACTATGCTATGTTTTTCTGTACGGAAGTTCTTCTTTTAGATTATGCGACCCCAAGAAATCGTTTTTCATCCTTTCGCTGTCTGCTGTAATTCAAATGATGTAAGCAGGTGCCCCGGAGTAAGAAACAGAGACGCTAAAAATCAGTATAACCACTAGTGATACTCATGTATCCAACTATGTCTTTCACGTCGTAGATTAAAATTTTCCTCATGGTCCTTCAAAACCGATTGATTGAATGTACGTTTTTACGATCTAGCTCAGCCTTTTGTTACTCTGAACCATCTACAGCGATAAATTTAAGAGACAACACTGTCGCGACAACATGTCCCAAGTCATCAATCCACAACAGGTACTGTTTGAACAATTTCACAGACCGAGATGGGTCCGGAGTAATGAGTATCACCATCACGCTGGTGTCAGCCATCACGCGAGGTGATTATTATACGTGTGTGTGTCCGCGTCTCTATTAGAGGTAATGGCTAAATAATCTCTCTGTCTACCCGTTAAAAGTGTGTCAAACGTAACTTATACCACCTAAACGTCGGAGAAGATTCAAACACAGTATTGCAACTCTGTCAGAGTTTTAAGAAGAACGGGAAAATTGTGTTTGTAAGAAACGATTTGAACTTAAATCGTGAAATAGTGACCCAAAATAGATACGAGTAGACTAAGATGTCGGGTCGCAAAATAAGGTTCGTCACCCGTTCTACGGGAATTAATGAGAAAGAAAGAATAATCCAATATATTATTTTCAAACTACTACGCAAAATATTATAATTCGTTGTTGCTCTTTCATAAATCATATTGAGACTAAACAAAGTAAGTATTAATTACCATGTATCACGTCATCATCTGGCAGAAATAACAAAGACACAGTTATATTTTTGCAATCGACTACCTAATGAAGACTAAAATATAACCATTTTTAAACATTTTTAACAAAATAAGATGAACACCGCCTTGTTCTGGTTTTTCAACAGAACTTACAGGCGAGAGTAGCCAAAAATCGGCCTATTTGCGTATATCTTGCTAAATCAAAATCTTTTAGAGACTAATACTAATAATATTAATACTCATACCTTTATGAATATTTTGCAAGTATACAATATTGTCTCATGAGTCATCTAGGGGTTCATAATTAAAAATCACTTACTGTCCGGAAGATGTCAGACTTGATAACACGATGTTCATAACTTATTTCCCAACATCTACAACGGATCAATTTCGGCTTGCGACATGCGCCGTAATAAATTGAATTGCGACAATAATAAACTAAGGTAATTATTATTGTTTGTGGTTTTGTTCATTATCAAGATTAGATGCGCCACTGTTTGCGAAATATACTTTTTTAATTGTATCCGTTACGATTCTAATTTTAACAAAAAAGGCATTTACCTACTTACCCAAAATACCTATAATTTTATTACATCCACATTGAATCTCCAGGTGTAGCGTGTGATAGCCACAAAATCACACATTTTGCTACTTCTATTGCGTCATTTCAAATTTGAACCAGCATCACGCCTGCTACTATCGAATGCCTTTGTATAGTCAGTTTTGGTCGTTTATTCTTTTTGTCCTTCCTGGACTGCTTCCAATATAGACAGATTCTCAAGAGGTATGCAAATAGTGTCCAAACCATAGTGATACTGAGAACGATGGTGATTACTGAGACTGCAAAAAGGTGAAACATTACTGCCGGTGAAACTCTATAGAATATTCTATAAGAAAACTGAGATTGGTAATTTGGTTGCCGTTAAGAGAAGCGACATCATGACCTGCAAAAAAACGATCCCGGAAACTACAGTTTTTCAACACAATCCATTTACAGCTTTTGAACACATTAAAATAATAAATGTACGAAGATTTTCAACATCTCCTAGCTTACATTCACTTACATTATTTGAATAAACCTTCAAAAGAATCATAAATATGACATGACGTCGCTCAAAGATATTGAAAATAATTATTATACGATTGAAAAAGTATTGTGGTTGTTTGTTTCGCAAGGTTCTGTGATGCCATCTTCAAGGTTACTTATTTAAACCGAATGTCATAATAATTACTCGGAGAGCCGTGGGTTGGACCTATGATAAACCGACAATAGAGCGGTGTCTCGTGCCGGATCAAAGAGTTGCATCAAAAATGTTACCAAATGCCTGACGAGCGCACCCAGCGCATACTTCGTCCGCGGCAATACGAAGGCACTAGGTATCTTACCCAAGACAGCGACATAGATATTTATTATACCTGCTACATAGAACCATTGAAATCTTGGTATAAGCATAAAGTTTAAACCTTTATAAAAAAAATGTCACCCAATTTCTCACTCCGCGGCAGTTAATGTTATACTATCTCATCACCCAGACGCTTACTCCGCGGCAGTTAACTTGTAACGTCCCCCTCATGTCGTTTTCTAGTTCAGATGAAGTCATATGAAGTTCTCTTAAAATGTTGCCGTCGGGTACACAAAGGTGAGGTACCTTTGTGTACCCGACGGCCAAGTACCAAGAACAATCTTTTTTTCGGATCCAATCAAACACGAAGTAACAAAATCTTTCATCTTGTCTAAAAAATACGAAATCTATGCCATACTAGATCAATATAAGTAGTCAATGTAGCTAGTGGTCAAAGTGGAGTGCTTGAACTCTGTTGTTTGGACGCAAGTGTCCATGACTCCGTGTGTAATCGTCAGGTGTAATATGGACTTTATATAAATAATACGGTCTAGTCTACACAATGTAGACTGCCATGATAGGAACATATTATTTAAGCGTCCGTTAAAATGGAACAAAAAAAACACAGACCGTTTAAGCCGTACGTACGATAAGAATCTGATACACTACGTGACAATGAATTTGTTTTATTTTTTAATTAAAAATCAAAAGATGTCAGTAGAGTCGCAAAATTAGTTTTGCGTACGTTTTTAGAAATGCACTCTTAGAATTTCTTATTTTTACGTTGCAATTTATTAAAAAGCGATTTAAAACAAAGTGTACGTACCCCACGGGTCAAAGTAATTTGACACTACTTGTCATGAGGTGGTTGGTAGACCAGTGGTATCAGTCGACTACTTTCGTACGCACGGCGTATTGGGGGTCGTGGGTTCGAATCCCAGTGCCGACCATTCCCACTTTTACAACACAAGCTTTGCTTTATGTGACAGATTATGTCGAAAATGTATTTGTGTTCACTTTGAGTGAACCCAGATTCATTAAAAAAAGATATTAAAATATTCATGCATTTACAAAACTATAATTTATAACTGAAATAAACAAGCCCTTTACGTACCTAATTTTTAATTACTTTTTAACTAGAGTTTTAGGCTTGTTATGTAGTCGATTTCATCATAAATTTTCTGATGTTTCCCCATAGAAGCTTTAACTTTTATTTTGTTTATTTTTGTTTTAAGTTTTGCAAATTTGGTTTGAATTTTATATATTTTCGAAACCCCTTTTTTAATAACTTGAGATATTCAATTGTTATCAATAATTGCTTTAGTTTTTTGTTTAAAAAATTAGATTCTTGATCATGTTTATTTTTTTCGTTTTTAAAAATTCGAACGTTCGTCCAGAGACGTGTTCCCATTGGTTTGTACAGTTATTCAATTTCCTCCTCCGGACTGTGTGATTGGTGGACGCTTCATCAATCATTCCTCAAAGTGTACTTACTACGAAATAATACGTTACATGTTCGCGTGTGTTTCCATCGCGGTCTAATGTTCTTCATGCGGTCGGGTGTGGGTCTGTTGTGGCACATTCCACCGTGAATGGCTATTTTCTTAATAATCCATAATATTTTTCAATAAAAATGTTGTGTTTTTGACAACTTATCATACTTTATTACTGTGTATGTTTATTTTTACCAATTTCAAATATGTAGATTTGCTGAAAAAAAAATTCTGTAGTTTAATTCAAGGTTAAAGTTTCCAGATTTTCTTCTATTTGTTTTGAGCCTTAACTTCTTATTTTGAGTTTCAATCCAAAGATTTGTCTGTCCCAAGCATTTTGATTCCCTCTCTCCACTCATCTCTGTCACACGCCATTCTCTTCATATCCCGATAGCTGCTACATCGCATGTCGCCTGTTCTATGTAGCTCTTCCTAGGGCGACCTCTGTGGTTGACGCCTTCTATCATGCCCTCGACGATGGTAAAGAGCAGGCGCGGGTGCCTGATGTTGTGGCCTATCCAATTGGCTCTTTGTTGGGCAATCCTAGTTAGGAGCTGTCTTGTTTCTCCGACCCTGTCCAATACCTCGTCATTGCTGATATGATCTGTCTAGTGGATCCGCGCCATGTGTCTCTAGCACCACATCTCAAACGCCATTAGATGTCCCAAATCGCTCTGCCTGATTGTCCAAGATTCGCAGCCATACAGCAGCATACTCCAGACAAGTGTCTTCACCAAATTTTTCCTTACTTGGATGTTGATGATATTTTTTATTTTTTGTTAAAAGCAACTCTAGCCAGGTGGATTCTGCTTCTAATATCCGCTGTTGAGCGTCCTTCCTGGTCCAGCCTTAACTATCCACTCTGAAATTATCGATATTTGCTAGGAGTAGTTGGCATTACATCGCCGCGGTGACCAAGCGGTTGACGAAAACGTATTTGCTCATTGACCCACGTGCCTACAAGATCCATCCAGATAATTGCCCGACAGTCCATAATATTATTTTATTGCATAGTTTCAAAATCATTATGATAACTCTCCAGAACAAATTGACAATACATTGTAATATCTTGATCATGCAAAATCATCAATATAGGTCCTTCGAGCCGGATAGTTGTAGCTATATAACTTTGATAGTTACATACTATAATATATAACTTTGATAGTTACGTACTATAATATATTGTATTATAGATTGATTTAAATTCCAGCAGCAAAACCTGTCGGACGATAGGCATAAAAAAAGGTTCGGTTATCGTTTGATCGACCTCTAAATCTGTTTTATACATACTAATATTTTTTTGCAAGCTCTTTGCAAATCTTTAAAGCTGGCAGCTATGAGAGACAATTTCACGAATTCATGATGCATTTTTTGTCGAATTTGGCGACATTTTTCTTCGATTTTACCCGCTGGCAACATTCTCGGAATATTTGAACATGGGATTGCATTCAGAACACGATCGCACGTACGGGAAATGTCACAGCCAAGACATCCGCATGTCTCCCACGGAAGAAATGAATTTTTCGAATGTCGTCTTACGGAGACGCTGTTTTAGACGTAGGTACATACGGAACAATATAAATATAGTATTATTCCGATGCGCTATTTGAATCAGTCTATATCCTTTGGATGTCAGTTTTTAAGACAGTTATTGACTAGCTTCTTTCGAATATAGTTTCGATAGTTTTCTCTAGATACTATATAAAATAACTTAACATACTTCATATTATGTGACTTATTTTCTACTACACCGCCATCTCTTGATTTTTTTTTCAAAACTGTACAGTCATAGCTTACTCGCTAATCTTCGTTCCACCTCGAAATCCAAAACTGTTATGCTAACTAATTCAATCAATCAATAAATAGAGGCATATAGAGGCAACAAGAGTTCTCCTCTGTACTCGATCTCGCGTAATGTTTATACGAACTCTAAACTACCTGGCTGTGTAGTGAAATTGTGGAAAAAAATAATATTTTTTATTACTTATTTCAATTATTTACAATATTGAACCATGATTTAAAACAAAGGGACTCGATAGTTGTATTTAGTTAGGGAGTTTGTGTTGTGACAAAGATGAAAGTCAGTAAGTTTGGGTGGTTTCGGCATGCGGAAAGAATGGATGTAAACAGAATGACAAAAAAAAATATAAAGATAAAAGGAAAGCTGTAAGAAAGCGTGGCCGAGCGAGAATGACGTGGATCGAACACATCGATTCCGTCCTCAAGGAAGGCCGGGTAAGAAGTAAGAGAAATAGAAGAGGTTGTATGAGAAATGGTATGTCGGTGGAAGAAGCGAAAGAAGAGTACTTGAATGGAAAAAAGTGAATGTCCGTTCTCCCTGCCTTATGCACTAGGTTCCTAGGGAGCGGTCCGTCGTCTTTCAAAATATATGACAATGGTTAGTACAGTAACAATATTGACAATGTTCTAATGGATTGTTTTCCTGAGAATGCGACGTTTCTGAGAACGGCTTCAGCAGAACGTTGTTTATTTTGTTAGCGTAGTTACAAAAAACATTGTCGTTATTTTCAAAAACGGCCGCCGTCTTGTCAGTGTCAGATGATTCGTGAACGCTTTCATTGATACCACTGAATTATTTCATATTAAAAAAAGTACCTTCTGTGCTACGAGATTTCTATAAATTGTCCTCTGCCATACTCTATTCATCCTCATCTGATGCCTGGTCATCCTCCAAACAAATGACTAAAGCGAAATCAAGATCGTTCATTTCATAAATTGACGTTTGTTATTAAAAAATGTCACCGTAAAGACCGCCGTCGTTACATACGGCCGCTTCCTAGGAATCCACTGCATAAACTGACGGGATACGGCGTAACGGGTAAAATCAAAGAGTTAAGTGACAATATTGCTATATTCCCAATCCATCAATATCTAGCGTGAGAATAATTGGTATAAATATTCTCAATGTATTATCTTAAACATTCCTTATTGAAAACGCCATCGGTTTTATCAGAATTAGAATTTATGAATTATTCATTGCATTTGGATTGTACGAGTAAGTAATTGCATGCTGTGTGATGGGATGTTCGTTGTTTTATTCATTGCTTGTTGCATCACAATCACAGTACAGTGATATCACTTTTATCGCGATGTTTCTTTTTAGCGCCAGCTAACTCACAATCTATAATATAAATGAAAGTCAGGTTAGTGCGAAAACTTATAACTCGGGATTGGCCGAACAGATTCTTCCGATGTTTGATTTATTGGATTCTTCTCCTCCCCGAATGATATAATAACTATTAAAATGTTGAATATATGCATAAGAAATATTTTAAAATATTTAACGTAAGAATGGAACGGATTTCCTGCGACGCCAACGCCATCTGTGAAAAATTCTATAACGACAAAATTATTGTTTACCTGACAACCATCGACATAAAAAATATTATAAGCAGATTTTTGAAGAGAATTTCTTTCGAGCTTTTAGAAATAGATTTTTAACATTCAAACATATTATTTTAAACGTAGCTACTTTTGTATAAATTATAAACGTGAAATCAATATTTAGTAACTACTACACAACAAAGTTTGTTGGGAAAGCTAGTTCAATATAAAATACAATTATTGACTCAGTATTTTGATGCTGATGTTACAATAATATTATATTAAATTTTAATCGGTTAATTTATTACAAATTGACCACTACATGCTGACGACTGTCATTTACTGCTGTTTCGAAGGCAGGCTTCGTAACAGCAGTAAATGACGATCGTAAGCTATAAACAAATTTTCGCTATTCAGATAGTGAAAATCAAATCACCGAAATTCTTAATCATGGAAACCTTCAAAGTATCAACATATCGAAATACCCCATGTTTCGAACGAAGAACCTGAACTCTAATGCTCCTCCGTATAGGCTTTGCCTATGAGGTGAGAAGTTCGGAGTTTACACAGTTTTTTTACGCAATAGAGTGTCTACATAATATGTTGTTAATTAATCAATCACTCAATCAATTCTCCCTTTTCCACCCCACTCAGGGGCATAGGGAGGCAACAAGAGCTCTCCATTGCGCTCGATCTTGCGCAATGTTTATGACCTCCTCCCACACCATGTCCATGTCCCTCAGCTCTGCTTCGAAGGAGCGGAACACAGTGTGAGAGGGTCTTCCTCGTCTTCGGGACCCTGATGGGAGGAAGAACAGCGCTCTCCTCGGCCAACTGTCATTCGGCATCCTTAACACATGTCCCAGCCAAGTCCATCTCCTCCCCACAATGGTAGAGGTGATGGGATGTTAATTAATACTAAGTTTATTTTTGTGGATGTGTATTTTTATATTGTTTCTTTTAACCTACTATATTGTTTCTTTTAACCTACTATATTGTTTATGTATATTTGAAAAGCTAAAACGCTGTAATATTGTCAAAAAATACAGTTTTGTTTATTTGGCATCAAACTATGTTTAAATGAATCAATACTCTCTCACACATTTGACACCATTCGCACAAAGCAAGTTTGTTGTAGGAAAAATAACAACTAATGACTCTAACAATTCACTACTAATGTTCGATTTTTAAATGGAACAAACCACTACGGGCTTACGACCGTCTTCTACTGTTATTTCGAAGGCTGGCTTATTGTGATCACTTTTCGTTAACAACGTTCGCCATTAGGTGGTAATGTTTGTCTCCGAAACTCATAATCATGAGAATTCTCAACATGTTCAACATGTCGAATTGTTATGTTACGTCAAAGAGGAAAATGTAATGTTCTCGGATACAAACCCACGCCCTTCAGTATGTCTGTGTTCTGTGTGAAAGTTGGCGACAGAATCGCTAAACTACCAACCACTTCTATTGAATCATAAACCTAGTTGATAGTATAACTTTATTTTAATTTTTTTTCCGATAGTATAACTATTTTGTTATGATGTAGTATTTTAAATCATAGCGAGGATCTACGAGCATTAAATTTTATATTGTCGTGCAAGAACAATAATATGCAAAGTAATGTACGTTCTTATTGAACAAGGTAAGCCTTATCTTATTTTTAGACTATAGACTTGCACAAGAAGAACGCACGCCCATCGGACGCGCGTCTTGCGTTATATTCATTCAATTCATTTTTGTTTTGTTTTGATTTTATTGCTCTTTCATCGATTCGATTTTGTTTTCTTTTTTATTGTTCATCAACCTTACGAAATATATCATAGATATTGTATAATAATAGTTACCTAGGTATAATGTTGTAACTCGCTTCGTAGAAATGATTGACCTTACAAAAGCTGTCGACAGTGAAGAGGTGTGTTTGAAGATGTTGTTGTCATTGCGAGGGAACACGTTTATGTACCCCCAAAAGGTTACCCGAATTATGGTTATAGGAAATACTAGAAAACTGTACGTTTAAAAAAATACGAAATAATTCAAGCACAGCAATGTTTTGATTATGTGCATATATCAAGCCAGTCTTCGATGAAACGTTGATTTAGTATAAGAGACACTAACAGAACCTTGAACAACGCAAACAAAATAATCAAGCACACATAGAACCTTCATTGCTCCAATAAAAAAATGAAGTGGTTGGTGACCCAGC
This sequence comes from Mystacides longicornis, assembly GCA_963576905.1. Taxonomy (NCBI): domain Eukaryota; kingdom Metazoa; phylum Arthropoda; class Insecta; order Trichoptera; family Leptoceridae; genus Mystacides; species Mystacides longicornis. Next base: position 25,425,562 of record OY756438.1, read on the forward strand.
GGTTACAACGCCGGCTTTCGTACTGCGGACGTCGTGGTTCGATCCCAGGTGCCGACCATCTTCCTCTTTCACGACACAAGCTTTCAGTAGCTTACTGTGAAAGAGTCAAGGAGTGTATTTGTGTTCACTTTGAGTGAGCACAGATTCATTTAAAAAAAAAAAAAAAAGTATGTATGTCTCGCGTAGTTAAAATTAGACTCGAAAAAGTATTTTTGCTTCACCATTTAGTTGGTCATATTCAATCCGGGAATAAGCGACATATTGATGATCCCACGCACCCGGGAGGACTCGAACCCACAAACCAAGCAAGGACGGTAGCCATTGTGCCGACTGACCGAATGCTATTATTTCTTCGTAATATTGAAGTGGTTGGTTAGTCTAGCGGCTACGACGCCGGCTTTCGTACTGTTTCGTTCGGAGGTCGACCATCTTCCTCTTTCACGACACAAGCTTTAAGTGATTTACGTGAAACAGTCAAAGAGTGTATTTGTATTCCTTTACTTTGAGTGAGCAAAGATCCATTTATATATAAAAAAAGTGAAATTAACGAGAATAATGTTTACTTTTCTTTCATATAATTTTAATAATTATTATTCTCATCTTTTTATATGACATAATCTTTGTTTTTCTTAAGTGTTAAAAGTTTATTTTTGCTCTTGAAAAAAAAAATTGGTTTCATAATAATTATCAATACATGCATTTTCATTTTTCTTGCCAGATTTAAGAATAATTACGAACTCGTTTGCCGGCCGCCTACGAATTATCAAATACATTGTTCAGAAATTTGATGCCGTTGTTGGCAAAGCATTCTGTAGTAACCAAAACTGTTTCAAATCACCAACTTAACACTTTCTTTAACATAATGTTTATCTCTTTGTATAATCATGATCTGTCTATATTATTGAGGACTAGCTTATACTCGTCTTGGTTAACGTTTTTGATTCCGATTGTCAGGCTTGATCGGTAGGTAATTAAACAGGTTCTAGTCTAGCTTCCCATTGCTTAACAGACCTCTATAACTGACATAAGCACAGAAAAAGAAGAATGACACTTTTACAATTTTTGTTTTACCTACCTCATAATATTATACGAACCTACCGACATAATTTGCAAGTTTTCATAGAGAGCTCTGTGGTTTGAATCTTAGCAACATTACCTACTTTGATAATTAATTAGGCATTCCACCCATAGAGGGTGATTTGTACCTGTCAAACTTTAAAATCAAACTGCAATTTTTTTATTAAATCTTTATTTATTGAGAATAATAAGATTTGAATAACATTAATATGTATAACAAATCAATCTACAATTATTTTATTACATTTTCATACCGTAATACCAAGATTCCATTCAACGTTTACATGAGTAATTTTGTTTCCAAAAGATGACTTACTGTCTTTTTGAGAAATTTGTATGAAGATCCTAAAAAAATGGAGTTTTTTAAATAGCTCTAAATATATTAAAGTTAATGCAGCAAATTGTATTTAAGAACCTTCTCCAGCATTTTGTACGGCTCTGGGCATATTAATATCTGACGTAGCATTTGTATTTTGAGCGTGATGTTCACATATACGGTAAAAGTATTGTCAAAAGCAAATGAAAAAAACATTTCTGAATTATTATGTAGATTGATCATCGGACTTGATGGTCTCTTCGGCCACGCGTTCGGTCAATCGAAACCGTAACCGAAGCGTTTTGTTCGGTATTTTTTTTTGTTTCGTCTGCGTTTGTTATAATATGATGTCATCGACCGTGGAGAGCCGTGTTTTTTTATCCACTTTTTGTTGCTCTCCGTCCGGTGAATGAATAAATTGATTGTTGACGTTTTCAATGACAAGTCTTTGATGCGTCTGACTTGAAAATCACGACTACAAAAAGATACTCCAAATTAATTTTGAAAACTCGTATAATAAACTTTTTTGTACAACGTACTATAAAATGAATTGTAAAATAACCGGAGAACATGAATGTCTTGAGCAAGTAGAGTAAAGGAGTATGTGTATTTAGGAAGCATGTTTAGTCGGGATGGAAAATGTGAAAAAGAAATCGTATAGGAAAGTGGCTGGTACCGAGGTGGGTGGTGTACTAAGACCTATGATGAGAAACAACAACGTCTCACTACAAGCAAATAAACTAGTGCAAAACGCAATCCTGTTACCATCGATCATGTATGCTTGCGAAACGTGGACATGGACAAAAAAAAGAAGAATGTAGTATAAATGCGGTAGAGATGAAATCTCTACGAAGAGTAAGTGGGAAAACTTTTTGGGATATGGAGAGGAATGAAAATATAAGGAAAGAATGTGGTATGGAAGTAAGTGTTGTTACAAAGATGAAAGTTAATAAGTTGAGATGGTTTGTGCATGTGGAAAGAATGGACGCAAACAGAATGACAAAAAGTATTCAAAAGGCTGAAAGGAACGGTGTAAGAAAGCGAGGCCGCCCGAGACTGACGTGGATCGAACACATCGATCAAGGAAGACCAGTGCCCGTAGACAAAATCAAACTGGCGTTCGACTACAAACGAAGATTTCGCCAATGTATAGTGCGACAAAATTAACTGTCCACTGGAACATATAAAGAATTATTTAAACCAAGCAATGACACTTAAATAAAAATATAAAAAGTGGACAACTAATTTTCTTCCTACTCTACATTGTCGAAGAATTCGTTTGTAGTCGATCGCCAACTGTATTTTGTCTAGGCCCACAGGTAAGAAGTAAGAGAAATAGGAGAGGGTGTATGAGAAATGCGCTAGCCAAGCTACGTTTAATCACACAAAATAAACAGCTTACACCGTCTCTTTCGCGCTTTCATTATTTTGCTGCCGGCAGTGAAAGAGATAAACATATTTTTTGTACTTATCATTTTCAATGCATCGCCAAGAATTCGCGTTTAAATATCACGAATTTCAAAGGTCTTGGACACTTGCTCTCTATAAAAAATAATTGTTCTTTTTTTTTATTTCCATAACATTTCGATGGTATTTGGAGTTGTTTTTAGTGTCCTTAGCGTGGTGATGATCCAGACGTTAACCTTACACTTTGCTCAATTATCTCGGAGCAATACGATGAGCTCTGTCATGAGTGACGGTTGATTCAATTACTGATGCTGACTTAATAATATTAACACATCGTGGTGTACGCGACCTTTACATTTGAATCGCGTCATATTGAAAGAATGATATATGATTTGAATGTAACCTACCAATCGCGTACATTATTAAAGTAAGTATATTCTTGTTTATTTTTTCATTGTTAATGATACCTAGTCGGGTTAATTGAACGTCAAATTCCGATAGATCAATCGATTTTGTATTAATAATCAAACACGATTTTAATGAGCGGATGTTCGATTTAAAAATATCCGTCTTCAAGCAATTCTTATAGAACTGTTTCCCGTCTTCGCTGAGATCCTGCATTTCAGGATTTTTCCTGATGCCTCGAAGTATAAATTGTCATATATTTGAACAGTTATTAAAATCAATCATTTATATAACAAATCGACGCATATTTAAGATAGTCTTAAATTTTTTCATGCACAGATAATATAATATTCTTGATGTATTGAATTAGTATATTGAATACAAAAATATAATATTTACAGAGATATTAGTACAGGCGTCGGCGTTTAGTGTCGAGACGAAATGTAAACTGTTTGATGCGTGTGTGTTGCCCATTCTCTTCTATGGGTGTGAGTCCTGGCACCTGACCAAAGCCCAGGCACAAAAAGTATCTGCATTCGAAACGAAGTGCCTCAGGAGAATTTTGGGTATAAGATGGTACCACCGCATCACGAACGACGCTATACGCTGGCGCACCCAGCGTGAGCCCATCACTTCTACTATTATGTGGAGATGGACTTGGCTGGGATATGTGTTAAGGATGCCGAATGACTGTAGCATGTATTTTTTTGTTATGAAGCTTCACCCGTCTCATAGTACGAAATAATCTTTATAAATTTCAAATATTGCTATGCATACCCACCCCTATACTAACAGGTATGCATCTATATATAATTTGGTTTCTGTTGATCGTGCGCTTAAGCACGTAGGCCACAGGTGCTGTTGCCAAATATTAATATCATTGCACTAGTGCAAGTGGGATGGATGCCTATGCATTTCACTCACTCACCTTCTCCCTACCCCGTTCTAATTATTTACGACGTAGATTATATTGCCAGGTTGTCAGACTTTGGCTAATGAGTATGGTGAATGTGAGAGGCAGATATCTTCCATCTCTCTCACCCATGGTCACATGATTCAGGACCTGTTGACTCCTGCAGAAACGACCGTTAAGCTTTTTTCCTTTGTTTCAAATGGCATTCTAAAAACTCCCTTGGTGGGAATCAGACGTATAAATTTTGGAGTACTCCCTGATAGTTGGAGAAACTCACTTTTACCGCGATTTTCTTAGAATCCAACCAATTATATTCATAGATACGAAAAGTGATTATTATTGTTGTTATAAAGATTAAACAAACTTTCTATAATTGATTGTAGACTTGATACAATTACTGTTGTGAATTACGTGATATATTTGAACTTTTGTATATTTTCCAATTTCCTGTTAAACGCAATAAACGAGTGTCTCTTAAATTATCAAACAACATCTTTGATTAAATATCATCATCTCCTCCTGGATCGAACTTCCAAAGACCAGAGAGTTCGGAGTCCGCTCTACCAACACTAGCCGAGGCAAGTATTCATGGTTAAAAGAAGAAGAGAAGCTGAAGCAGATTCCAATCCACTCTGACTTAGAAGACCCGTAACATGACATTTGGCCGAGGAGATCGCTGTTCTTCATCCCACCAGGGTCCCGAGGACGAGGAAGACCCTCTCATACTGTATTCCGCTCCTTCGAAGCAGAGCTGAGGAATCTGGACATGGTGTGGGAGGAGGTCATAAACATTGCGCTAGATCGAGCGCAATGGAGAGCCCTTGTTGCCTCCCTATGCCCCTGAGTGGGGTCTTAAGGGAGTTTGGATTTGGATTGGATTAATACAGTACATTAAACAATATAATAATATTAATAACACAAGGCATGTCAAAATCAGAATTGTTTCTGGTATAAGGGTCAAGATGTAGTGTCCCTTATTTGTATTTGACCACTGTGGGTCGGTTTTTCGACGCCGCGAATAATAGTAAAGTGTTAGCACCATACTTTATTATCAGGTGTTACTTGATCGAAAGAAATATCAAAGTAAATTAAAATCGATTAGTTTTGTTACATTTTTAATGACTAAAATATTGCTATTACTTTGCTATCCCACCCTAAGTGTTATTAACATTGATGTATCGTATTGGGTTCTCCCAACGTCGACTGTCACTCGAGAGTATCTTTTACACTCTTGGGCAGCTTGGAGCTTTCATACTTATCCCAGACGCTTCAGGATCCAGAGTTAGGAGGGGATCCAAGGCGGCGTAATCCTCTACCTCCATCCTGTGATTACCAAAACTACTTCCTCGCACATAGCAGTCTGTAAGGAGGTGGTGAAGCGTTTCTGCCCCTTCTTCGCAGAATCTACCGGTTCCATCATCTTCGAGTCCCAGCTTCCTCTCAAGAGGCTATATTCACTACGAAACCGGTCAGAGAAATATGATTTATTTGTATAGAAAAATGCTTTAAAGGTTTTATTAAAATTTCATTACTTAATTTACTATCCATTCAAGAAGAAGGAAAAATGCATGCTCAACAACTTATTTATGTTATAAGTACAACAATTATTGTCAAAAAAAAAATACCTAATTGTTAATAGTTTCCGCTGAGGGTGCATGGTCCATTTTTATTTCCGTGGGGAAAAAAAACAAGTTATTATGGATGCAAGAGTCTATATCTTTACAAATTTTAAAAGTAACACAATCTTCACGTCTGTGATTGAGCGTCGTTGTTTCTACCCCTGGTCAAAGACGAACTCCTATTTGCGCCTCGATCATGGTAGCCGGAAAGTGCCGAACCAATCCGAATTGTAACGATTTGAATAGGTAAGGTTAAGGTTGGAACGTAGTTTTTAAGGGGGGTTTGCCCATACCTCTTTGGACACCTCCCCGAATGATAGCAGAATGCCTATGTATGTGTTTGCGTTATCTTCGTTACAATTCGGGTTGATTCGGCACTTTCCGGCTACCATGATCGAGGCGCAAGTAGGAGCTCGTTGGTCAAAGTGGGTGGTCAAATTTTTGATCTCTACCCGTTATATACTATGGGTAATGTATATCTTCATACAATAGTCTACAACATCTAAAACGGTAGACCATCATAATAATAAAATACATAAAATCTAGCTCGCAAATTGTGTGATAAATAAATCAAACAAATCTCAACGGTATATCATTCAATATTTGTGCAATTCTAATCTAAATCGTCGATCAGATCTTATACCAATAATTGCCAAAAGCGGCTTCACGGTCTTCAGATATGGGACGATTGCGTGTGTACGCCGTACGATGGCTTATCGGCCGATGCCGAAGATACGCCGCCCATTCACCGGTAGCCGGTTCGTGTTGTGACATCGGCGTTTCGGTTATTTGTTTAATAACAAATTTCGGATGCGATCGGAAGACTCCCAATGCCGCTCTCTTGCACAACCGTTGCCCTTCTTTTACGGCACGCACGGTTTTTTTACAACTAACATTAACACAATTCATAATATATATGTAAAAGAACTAAGTATTGCCTTCTGTATAAACATTTTATTATTGATGCTAATGAAGAAGAAGATAATTAAGACACTCCGCACTGATGGCCGATTGGAATAAGGGGTGCAGTCACACCACCCAAGTTGAGATGGAATAATAATTATCCCCAATTCTACTGTCAAATGCTTGTTTGTTGTAATTTGTAGGTCTTCTGGAAATTAAGAAAGATAGTCTTTCAGTGTCCACTAAAGCCGCGGTATATAAAGCTGTGATCATCCCGACTCTTATGTATGGTTGCGAGAGTTAGGTTAACTACCGCTGCCATACCAAGACCCTTGAAAAGCTGCAGCAGCGCCAGCTTCGACAAAATAAATACTGGGAATCCTCTGATATGATAGTCTCCAATGTGGAGGTACTCAGAAGATCAGAATGCCTAGTAGACACTTTTTACCCACTCTGTCTTGCGCTGGTCTGACCATGTAAGATGAACATCCAAAAATCTGCTTTATGACGAACTTTCAAAGCGAGACAGGAAGCATGGAGGACCGCGCAAGAGATTTAAGGATAATCTGCATTCGGCGGTGTTGGTCGGCAGTCAGACTGGGACAGTCGCTGCGAACAGGGAAGAATGGAGAAAAGTCGTGGTGGAATCTCGGGGCGCTGCGCTGAGGCGATTAGGAGACGTGGACCAACTTTCGGAGCGGAGTTTCCCTGTCCGGAATGCGGAAGGATCTGTCTGTCGCGGATTGATCTCCACAGCCACACCGGATAGTACAAAGACACAATAAATAATGATCCCTTTCTTTTTATTTACCTTATGTCCGTTTAACGGTTTATGGGATTGATTGATAATATCATTGACATCACACATAATCTGGCACAATAGGGCTTCTTGGCTCTCTTTCAACATTGGAATGTTGGGCTATATATGGGGTAGTTTAGTAATGACTTTGAAGGTATTTAATCTTAAGGCCGTCATCTCACATATTATTATTATTATTATTTGAAACGTAGCGATTGACATATATTATTATTGTCCATGGTTTATTGCTAAATAGACACATAGGCCGCTTTTGGGGACATTACATAACACGAACGATTGTTCAAATAACGAACATTTACCCAATATGTCACCATAGATGATAAATGGTGTAGATATGACCATTGACAGCAAACAGTGGAAGTGTGCTACTACTACTAACTGGTGGCTAGCTATCCACTGCGCTGACAGTTAGACCAGATTAAGTACTCGAGGTACGAGAATAGTACTCCGGTGATAATACGAAGCCATATTACAACGAGTATTATCCGGTCGTTAGAGAGATACCCGATTTGCTGTCTATCAGATTGTTCCGTGGCTGTCCTGACACTGAGGGGTATACATGATTTTTTGACCATCAAAGAAAGAGTCAATTTCTCCCTAAAACGTAATTTTGGAGACTCGTGTATTTGAAACATATTTTTATAAGTAAGCACTTACACTTGGTACGAATTTTTCAGGAAGTGCACAGTACCCTTGCTAATCACTGAAGTTAAGTGAGTAGGTATTACACGATACATTTGGCATGAAAAATGTGTACCTATAGCGCCGCCACGAGGATATTTCTAAAAACAAAAGCGATTCTCGCATTCGATTCGAATACACGTTTTCCATACAAAATGTATCGTTTTACTCACTTTACTTCTGTGACGACCTTCTGATACAAACTTAGAATACGGGTACAGCGCTCTCTCTCAGATAATGGATTTTCACACCTATTCTGCAATGCGCCAAATAATGTATACGTAGCTACATTATTTGTGCCTACCTAACTATGCACGATAGCCATGCGGCAGATACCTGTTATTGGAGCACTGGGAGTTTCTGTGTTTTTATTTTCAAGATTTTTTAGTCATAGTATATGGAATATACACGAGTCTTGTCATCGGATTTCAAAAAAAAAATAGATTTCGCTGAAATTAATTTTCTCGGCGTTTTCGAGGGTGTAGATTCCAAAAATGCTAAATTTTTTTTTTTTTTAATTTCCGTACCCGTACGCGTACGCCAAAAATGTGTGCGCACCCATAACTCATAGTAATTCTTATCCGATTTGATTGAAATTTGGTAGAACGGTTAGCCCCTCGATGTAGATGAGTCAGTAAAATGTTGAGATCTGTACCTTCAGGGGAACCCTCTTAAAGTATCCAAAGAATATATAAAAAGGGCTAAAAAAGAAAAAAAAAATTGGTATACGGGATGGTCTTAAGCTCCTACATAAGCACGTAAAATTTGAGGTCCGTAAGTTCAGTGGGTCCCCCTTAAAGTACCGATTAATATTGAATATGTAGTTCTAAAGCAGATAATAAAAAGCTCCAATAGTCGATATCATTTTAAAGTTTCTATAATAATTCCAAGGATAAATTCATTTTAATCGTAAAATTATGAATTTATATGCAAAGATATGTTTTACCCGAAAATACTGTTATTATTATTATTTTTTTTTAATTAATCTGTGCTCACTCAAAGTGAACACAAATACACTCCTTGACACTTTCACATTAAGCTACTTAAAGCTTGTGTCGTGAAAGAGGAAGATGGTCGGCACCTGAGATCGAACCACGACGTCCGCACCAAATAGTACGAAAGCCGGCGTTGTAGCCGCTAGTCTACGAACCACTTCTTATAATATACTATGAGTTCTGGGCTACCCTAGGTTAGCAGCTTTTTTTGTTTGTGATGATCCTTATATTACTGGTGTCGAATAACGATTACAACTATTTTTTCAAGCCAAATTTCTTAAAAGCAATTCACTTCAAATTAAAGACCGCCCATTCTAAAATATGTATTTCAAAACTTCCAATTAAAATACCAAATGGAAGAAATTTAAAATCAAACTCTTACACGAAGGAGGCTTTTTGACGAATTTCAATACTTATATTTCAAAATCTTGAAATCTGCAGAATAGAAATAATTCTGTGCAGTAACGGAATATTAAACCCTTGGAGATGCTTCATGCAGATGTGCATTTTGCCTCCAAAGAAGTCGTCGACTATGTACTATTTAAGATCTTCGGAATTTTCTTCAAATTCTAATTTATGTAGCCTTTGAGGGGTCCATTTTTTTGTGCAATAGTTCTTTAACATTTTCTTTATTTGCTTACTTTTCTTATGTGCCCCTAATTTTAACGTTCTTTGTTATTAAAAATTCGAAATTTAAATTGGTCCCTTAACTCAACTTTCACTACGAACGTAACTATCAAATTTTGCGCTCTAAAGGGGTAAATCTTATTTGCAGAATTTACATCGATCAATTTAGAATGTGTGATTGAGTAGTTTCTCGCCAATATTTGAAGATACGCCTCTCTGACGCAACACTCACTATTCCGGCAATTACGAACTTATACCTGCAAACCGCCGTCAGCATTGTGAACCGGCTTAAGGCAATAACGGCCCTAGCATAGACGAGCTGTGGTCTAGCAGCCACAATACCAAGAAGCCTTTTCAAGGCCGTAGAAATGGATCGATCTGATTTGTGATTAATGGAGAAATGTCGTTGTTCGGCTTAGATGTTCTATGTGTCAACAACATCCGATTGTTAAGTATGTTACTTTCTCACCGCTGCTCGACGTGTTACTGAAAGATTAGTCTTTTTCACGTGTTAGTAAGTCTGATGCTTCTTCATATTTTCCTTTCTGTACCTATATCTGAAGATAATTTCGTTCCATTGTTGGCTTTTCAACTTTCATTTTTTCCTTTTGAACCCTTTTTGTTTGGATCATGCTAACTTCCATTTTGATTATCTGGACGACTACCGTTTTCTTGAAGATGTACTTTGGATCTCTTAGTAACTTCAAGACTTCTCACATTGCACGCAATATCATAAAAAAGTCACGAATAACAAATGAATCTATGCTCACTAAATATGAAAACACAAAAACACTATTCGACTATTTAGCAGTAAGCTACTTAAAGCTTATTATGTCGTAAAAGAGGAAGATGGTCGCACCTGGGATCGAACTCACTACCTCCAATACGAAACAGTACGAAAGACGGATTGGTAATCGTCAGGCTACCAACCACTTCTGTACAAAGGTTCTAACAGTATCCTTTTTCAGTTAACCGATCATTCAAAATGTTTGGGAACATTTTGAATGGAATGGGGTACGTGTTTTCACCAAAAAATCCATCATCTAGACTAGATTAGGCTTGTATTAGTAAGCTGTTGACTATTTCTAACGGTTGTGCATCGTATTATAATATATTTTGCCTAAATTACACATCGTTATGTATATCTGTCTGGTCATCGCATTATTCTGACAACCAAACAATATCGAGCGATTACGAAATGCTTTTTCAATATAAATTTCCCAACAGCGCGTTTCTGCCGCATCAGCCGTTAAGACAATCACAACACTATTATGGGTATTTACCTAACGGAGGAGAGATTTTGTCGAATCGAGCACTAACCGCCGTGTTGCGCAAGTGTTTACTTTATTCACAATAAAGCATGTGTCATTTCGATGCGTCGACCTCAATACCCGGCATTTCTGATTTGTTGGCGTTAGCGTGTTACGTAACGTCATCATGGTTCTTCGTCAATTTGTCGAGAAAGTGTATAATAATATTTGTTTTAATAAATTCGTTGACGTATTCGGTGAACCGGCAAGTTTTAAATCGCAGATGATTTTTTGTTGGTTTTTTTTTTAATCAATTTACTATTGGTTCTTCTGAGAACTTTGTATCGAGTGTTTCGAATTTACAACTTGGAGTTTCAGTAGAAGTTCGAACAGAATTCGTAAGTAAGTTAAAGAATTCGTACAATTTTGAAATACCTAGATATCTAGACGTTCCTTTTTTCACCACTATAACCATTTCGGCGAAAGCTTCTGTGGGCGCGTTTTCTGTAATAACTCATCCACGCTTCTTATTTCAGTCTGAGCTCCAACGCTGCGCAGCCAATATACCTGCTTTCTGTTTTTATAAAATAGCAGAGAATTTGCATTTCTTTAGTTAGAGTGGATTTGGGAATAATGAGACAAGAATGTATCTACATACATATTTAAGAAAACCTTAATTAAATAAGTTGCTGAGAAATTAGTTATTTTTGTGGTGGATCATGCATTTTATCATTTTTGGATGTGAACTTTTAACGGCAAAACGTAATCTTAACAAGACTAAGATATCTATCTTAATCGAGTTATCATCCAATATTTTAAAATATGTGGTCTAAGAGAAGATCCCTGTGGAAGTCCGTACATTTTTACTGTCCTTTTAATATTTTATTTCCCAAATAATTTTACACTAGGTGGCCGTTTTACTCAACACTATCGTGAAATAGTTAAGAAAATCTGGTTTTGCTCATTTGCATTTGATCCATTTTGTAACATTTGCAAGGAGTTGTGCAAAACCGCATATTTTTTTTCATCGACATTAAATCATTCTCAATGGAAAGTCCGGTCTGGTCCGCCTCCGTGCAAAACGGTAACGTATTCTTTTGTTTATCGCCACTACGCTAATAATATTGTATTAATTGAAAAGTCTTTTAACGGATCGTTGAACGGCTGATCGCTTTGACACAATTAGTCACGCATCCGAGAAGTGTTTTCATTACTACTTCTTAGTAGCAGCAGCGAGGAAAGTCTTACAATGGCACGGATTTTGTAGGGTTTCTGCAATCGATGTTTTGCAAATTGTGAAATAATATACTATGCAAAGAACGCTCATTTGATTTTTTTAAATTTGCTTTTCAATGTTATTTTGGAATTTATGGGAATTATGTATAGGTAGGTAATAATCATATGCGCTGCATTTCGATGTGGGAATCGGCCTCCACTAAGGGTCTTCGTCATACTATCCTGTCTAGGGCCACTCTTATCCAATTGCGAATAATTATGTACGAAGCAACTAAATCTATGATCAGTCTAGGTGGGGCTAGTTTATTAAGGTTCATTTTTCATTGTCTATTTTTGATGACTTTGGATCAACAGGTGTTGTCTAAATAACTGGCGTCTTTGCCTGCATAATATACAACTACTAGGGATGTGGGTTAGTGTCCTGCTGGTTAAATTGTTGTTTTCGATAATTTTAACAAGTTTTGCGATTTCAAATTGATCAATCGCGAATCAACCGAAAACGGATCATACTAAAACAGCCTTCAAGTATCGTCGCATTATCATTGTAATACCAAAGCGGTCAAATATAAAAATTATTTATTACAAATAGAACATCTTTTTTGTGGTGTTTAATGTTGTCGTATTTTGGAGACTTTTTCGAGAAATTGATGATGAGATGAGATCATTATTTACAAAAAATGTCGCGACAGTATATGTCTAACTATTATAAATATGCCACAATAAGTGTTTATTTATTTTAAAAAATTAATTAACGCCATTTCATAATTTGAGTACTTAACTGATCTAACAAGAAAAAACATATTATTTTATTTCAAAAAATATTCTTCGATTGTCATGTAATGAATATAACCAAAGAGACGTAGAAGTTTTTGATATTATTTGCCGAATAAGTATCAAACATTGTTTTTTTTTCAAAAAAAGCGCTTCAATGTTAAAAACGCTTTGTGAATTTTTTTAAATTCTAACCGTTGTCGCGGAATTTTTTAAGATAAAAGCATATATGAAGATTCTTCATTTCGACGTATTTTTGATTCCCTCGCCTGGGAACTATTTCTAGATAGTTGGGTTCTTGACTTTTTGCATGCTTAAAAATATTATATTTTTAATTATTTATAACTACTGAACCGATTTCAAAAATTCTTTCACTTTTGGGAAGCTACACTATCTCCGGTGAACATAGGCTATATTGAATTTTAAAAAAAATATTTGGGATCCTTACTAAAACTCCAATAATGTAACACAAGGTGTAAAAAAATTACCTAAAATATGCTTTACATCGCGTGCGCTGTGAAAACTATTAATGATAGAATAAAATAATGTACTACAATTTTGTAGAAGACATAATTATCTACAAAAAGTGTCGCGACAGCATACGTCTAACTATTATAATAATGCCACAATAAGTGTTGATTTATAAAAAAAAAAAAAATTGAAATGCGGCAGAGATATAGGCGTCACTGGGGTACGAGCCGGACGGGAGGGGACCATTAGAATGCTACATTATTCCAGATTAACATAGCCTATAGAATATTTTGATAAAGTTAGGGATCTATAAAGATCATAAGAAAACTGAATTATTTTTTAAAATACCTATGTACCTACCCGTGCGAACCAGGGACAAACTGCTGTGTTCAATATAATGTATCATATCACTAGAGCTAGGTACTTGATTCCAAAATGCGTTATTGATGCTCTTTTTTACCGCCGTGCTTAATATTATTGGTACTTCATACCAATGAGATTTATACCTTCATACTGTTTATTTCCAAAGAATTATTGAAAGCCATGTTTATTTTCGGATATTGAAAACGAGCGCGTATTTGTTAATAATCTGATATTAGCTGCTAATCTCGTCATGTCGACGAGTTTAGACGGGTGTAAATAATCCACCGTGGCTGGATGCTCTAACTAAATGACGTACGCCTAAATCCCCTCCAATGTGGATCAATAAATAAATACTACTCTACTACGATATTTCCTAAATTATCAAGCGCGGTTTGAACCTGTCAGAAACATGCGCGATAAGCTTGCCTTCCTTTGCCAAAAAATAAGAAATTAAACGAGATGTCTCATAAATAATAATATTTGTGGGTATGAGTTAGTAACAGCGCATCACGAACGACGTTATGTCGGTGAATCTAGCATAGACCCATCCATTCAACCATTACGAAGGGGATATTTTGATAAAGACGCTGAAAGATTCTTGGCATAGGAGAGACCTTTTCTTTCTCCCATCGGGGTTTCGAAGACGAGAAAGACCTTCTCACATTTGTTTTATGTTCCTTCTAGTTTGAACAAGCGTGGTAGAAAGTCATGAAAATGCGCAAAATCGATCGAAGTGGAGAGCTCTTTTTCCTTAGCCTCTGAGTGGGCTCATAAGGGAGTATTGATTGATTGAAATGTGTTCCAAATTTTAACACTATCCGCTTTTGTAATGTTTCAAATTATTGAAATTTTCGGTTGGAGTATCGAGGATTAAACGAATTTTGGTTGACATACTTATAATTATTTTCGTCATTGAGTCGAGAGTTGTCATGACGATTGTATGGGACGATGTATCTGATTTATAGGACAAGGAAACAATTATTTACCCATTCCTTTGCCTGTCGTCCGACATGTTTTGCTGTTAGTGCGAATAGATTGCTTTCTGAACTTAACATTTCGCGATTCGTATTATTGCTGGTCATCTTGATGTGGAGTGCGTGTGCTGCGATGCGTAGTTCACGGTTCGACGAATGCACCTTCTCTCGTGGGAACTTTCAGTTGCATTCAATGTCTCTCATTACATCCGCCGACTTAGTAATTATGAATAATTTATATTGTTCTTGGTTTTTATTTTCCTTGGGAGTCAGTTTCTTCCTGGGCAAAAGACTTGACTGTTTGCTGTCTGCGAGAGAGCATTGTTTGCAAGTTGTGACCTTGAACTACAACAATAAATGTTTTTTTTTCCACCGTTTCCTCATTGCAGAGGCTCGTTATCAATGGCGGCACTCAATGGCATTTGTAAGAAACCATTTAGAAACCAAGCCTGCTTATTGTCTAGTCATGTTATATAATATTACTTATTTTTCTGTGTCATCTCCAAAACCTGCTCACGTTTATATTCTTTTCTCTATTTGTAACTGTTAAGCTATTGCACTTACTTGCTCTCCGAGTCTGGATCGCCAGATCAAAAATCACTAGTGGTTGGCCAGTGGCCACACGTATGACTACATTGGACAAAAAAAAATTCTTTATGCTAGTCGGAATTTCTCTATAATCTTATCTACTGTAATCGGGGCGTTCTTTTGATAATCCTGTTTAGTCTAAGAATAATGGTTGTAATCTATCTAGTCAACAAGGGTCTTCAAAATATTGAATTAAAATTAGACTGAGTTTATCAGTCTTCTCAGATTTCGCAATATTGCGGATGCAGGTTTGAATTCTGCTGGGGGTACGAAATTTTTCGATCATTCGACTATTAAAGAATATCAGGAATCAAACAAAAATCTTGGGTGGTGCTTGTGCGTGATCAAATACAAAGATGTGGGGTGGAGAAAGTGGTTCAACAGTGAAGAGTGTCCACGTACAGCCTGAAGATGAGGAGAGCTGGCTCCTGCAGTCTATATAGACAGACGTTAAGCTGGGAGTTTGACAAGGAACAAACGAAAAAACGAAAAATAGGAACAGATTATTCTCAATCATTGCCAATTCTGTTAAAATATCTAGGGTACTTGTAATAAAGTCCATAGTTTTTGTTTGTGAAAGAGTTTGACATGAAAGTGTTCTTTTGCTACACATTTACATAACTAAAGACGTTCTTTTCTTCACTTGCAAATTGTTGTTGATGTTCATTAAAGTGGTTAAAGCACAGATGCAAGTCTTTAATTACTAGTTTTTTTCCAACAAATTCTAGCATGGATTGTTGAATCAAATGTCTTAAATATTAAACGCATTCGTCAATGCATATATTTTTGCGAGATGGTGGGGTTATGTAACAGCCGCTCACAGAAAGGTTAAAAGCTATTGCTTTTCATGTCTAAAACTGCGCTCCCAGCGACGCTGTCGCGGATATTATTAAAATTTCGTTTCATTTTGTCTATAATGCGGCTGCCCTTCGAGACGGTGCCATCGTCGTTCTGACGTTCGTTGTTTGCCCCGATGGAATATCCGATATAGAGACGTGTGTGTTTCGAAAAATTATAATGAGGAGTTGTTCGGCGCAGTGACTGCTCAATTATCAGCCCCACTATATTAAAAAGAAAGACCACCCTTTAAAATCCGTATATCTTTTTTTTCGAGAAGGAGATAATCTGAATCTGAAATCACCTGCTTCAAAAACTGTTCCAAAATTTGAAGAAGAACAAAGAAATAAGCTAAATAACTAAACTAACGCATCCTGAATGAAGTTGAATAATTTTATACAGAGAGTAAGAGGCATAATATGGCACTTATTCTTTCCGCACTAAGATCCGCAATGACATATGGCTCTGAATTTCGGGCGTTAAAACAAAAACACAAACAAAGCCGGCACACTGCAGAGATGAAGATGCTCAGATGGGCTGGAGGAGTAACCAGATTCGATAGAGTTAGAAATAATGTCCAAGTCCGAGGAAGTCTCAAGGTCGCACCCATAACCGAGAGATAACGGAAAACAGGCTAAGGTGGTATGGGCATGTTATGAGACGACCACTAGGACAACGCGATTCAAAAGCCATGGAAATTGAAACTCCAGCCAGGAGACCGGGTAGACCAACCGCCACATGGTTGTCGAGCATCAATAGGGACTTCAAAGAATGCGAAGTGGATCCAGAGATGGCATTCGATAGACAATCTTGGCGCAACGGGACAAGGAGAGCCGATCTCAGATAAAGGGACAAAGGCGAGGACGAAGAAGAATAAGAGACGTGTAAAACCTTGGTTATTTTTTGGAAATGAGTTGTTTGATTGTAGGCCATGACAAACACTCTCATTTTATCTAGTTCTACAAGTATGTTACTAAACCGAACTGTCTCGTATTTTGTAATAGTAAATTCCTGCCATTTGTGTATGGGGAGATGGATGAAAAACTGAACGTTCAATGCAACAAACTACAGAAGAATGGAAAAACTTAAAATGACACCTAGAAACGTAGAGTTTGCAACCTCGGAACGGGAAGTAGTGGTAACACCAACAGCCAACAGAGGAGATAAGTTGAGACAGTAGCTGTAGTTTGATCAAAACTTGTAATGACTTGATTGTGGAGACACTGAAGTTTGCTTTTGTTAACATTAACCTCATGTTGTCTTTTCAAATCTGAAGAGGACTCCACCCGTCTAGGTTCTCTGAAGGTCAAGCTGTGAAGTCTTTAGTTTTTTTTCTGTTGATGCAATCACATCGAAACTTACCATCGCGCTACAACTACTGAATTGTTTTTCTGCGTCAAATCTTTGCCAGCCACATTCGGTAACAAATGTTCTTTTTTCTATTACTTGTTGGTTGCATGTTTTTTCATTCTTCTTAATGTAGGCTTATTTGAAGATTGTTTTTGCCAAATTTTTAAATCTTCAGTGAGTCAATAATCGCACCACGCCCGGTGCATTCGATTTCGCTGTCGCAGCTCGACTCCACGCTATGCTGAAATGTGCAGGAATCATGGCAGGTAGGTACTCCTTTCACCTTAATCTGTATCCAATCCAATATTTGACGCTCTTGGGATAAGTATTATAGACGTTCTTTGTGTCGTGGAAACATTCTATGCCAGACTTTATTTTAGCATTTTTTATTATTTTCTCCTGTGCTTGACTCAAAAATTTTAATCAGCCTTTCGAACAGCACTTTTTAAAGGTTGAATGGAAGCTCGGATAACAAGTCTCTTTGGGACTAATAGGTTGTTGTTGTTCGGAAAAATAGCCCGGAAACAACAACAAGCTATTATAACGCCGGCCATGAAAGCCTCAGAGATTCTTTGGAACTATCCTTTTACTTCAAAAAGCACCTTTTTATATTTTTGTTAAGGAATATTTTATACATAGGTAGGTACTAAATATTTAGTTTTTTATCCATCACGCCGTTTCCCGAAGGGGGTAGGTAGAGAGTACGGACTTCCATTCTTTCCTATCCAAACAAACCTCTCTCGCTTCCTCCAAACGCATAACATTCCGCATATATGCTCTTCTATTTCTTTTGCTCCTGACTTGGCCCTCCTCTAAGACGGCCCTGATATGATCGGACCATGTCATTCGAGGCCGGCCTCGTCCGCGTGGACCCATTCTTTCAGATTTGTTTACCCTTTTAGTCATTCTCTCTACATGCCCAAACCACCTTATTTTATTCACTTTCATTTTAGTCACTACGCTAACATCCACTCCACATTTCTTTCTAATATAATCATTCCTCACCTTATCAATCAGTCAGAATGCCATTATTTATTTATTTATTTATTCATGTGTATACGGCACCACTGTGCCTTTAATAGGTTATAAAAAATCAATAAAAACAATTTAAAAATTACAAAAACGATAAGTTCAAATAAATAGACATAGAAAGTTAATAATTGAGAATCAATACTATGTTTATACATGACAATATATCCGTGGTGGCATGGTAAAAGGCATCAAGTCGCGTTTTTCAGCATTTTGAGTTATATGCGCTACATCATACATTATCACAAACAGAACAAAGTTCAAAAACATACGTTTAAAAAAATCCACTTATAAAGGATTTAAAAGCATTTTTTCATTCCGGCATAACTCAATATAAATTTTATTTGGCAAGGTAAAACGACGCGCGTCGAATTTTGTCTACCATTATCTAGAGTATGTATTCTGTTTTGGATCAAATGGTCCATTGAC
The DNA here is from genome assembly GCA_963576905.1 of Mystacides longicornis. NCBI lineage: Eukaryota > Metazoa > Arthropoda > Insecta > Trichoptera > Leptoceridae > Mystacides > Mystacides longicornis. The sequence continues at coordinate 25,444,623 of OY756438.1, forward strand.
TGGTAAAAACTGCATAAGTTATTGAGTTCTAGACACCTGCTGTCAATTTTGTATTTATTTATTTCTTTGAAATGTTATTTTCGGATTTAAACCCAAAATCATTTCCATTTTCACCAAATGATAATGTTTTAAGCGGTGTTTATTCGAATGTCATCGGGAGCCGAGTACGGAAATAGGTCGAAGGTATATTTCACGCATTGTTTAAAGCGCTGATGGCTTAACAATGTCACGAAGTTGAACCGACTCCGCTTGAAATTGTTTAAACAAACTTACGTGATTTGTCAGACCGCTAACAACACGACTTACTAACTTAAATCGAGGACACACAGTCAATCCGCATCAGTTGAAAGATTGATGTCAGTTTGATTGTGTACGGCGTTGATTGATGGATTGGCAATTTTTTTTTTAAATTATTTATGTAAAACTCACCAAGCCAAACTAGATTGATGAATTTGTGAATGTTTAATCATTCTCATCAATAGTCAGTCACTGCTTACATAGCAACGTAGTCACGTCACGTCAATATGGACTGATTGTCGCGTAAATTAGAGTAAAAGAAGGGTTTCTTATAAGATTTTGAAATTTTGCCTATTGTCTGTAACAAAAAAAAAACTCAATTAGGTACGCTTAAAATTACAAGCGTATTGAATCATTAGCGAAACAAGTGCATGGATTGGTATTTCAAACATGCATAATATATGGGATGACACAAACAATCGATTATCTGATATACGTTTGTCCCATAAAGGCATTCAAATAGGTACTAAAGGACTTAGAGGCACTGAAGGATAATGTAATGGAAAGGATTTTGTTTCTGGAGACCAAATTGTGTGCGAAAATAAGAAGAATTTGTTTCAATTTTGGTGATTCTTCTTTTTCAGCGCTCTCTCCACTGCTGGATGTAGGCCTGCTCTAAAGTTTTCCACCTTTTTTCTATTTTTCTTTGGCTTAGAATGAGCTTTCTAAGCCAAAGAAAGGCCAAAAAAAAAAGAAAGGAAAGAGAATAGGTTTAGAAGAAGGAAGTTCCAATAACAGACGAGAGTTGCTAAATAGGTATATCTTGTAGATCGGAGGTCATAATTATTGCAATATAGGTACGATTCTCATTTATTAAAACCTCGCATGTTATCGATGCTAAGGTCAATCTGTTGCACCGTATTCCATAAATCCATCAATACGGTGCGATTCTCGTCGGATCGAACTGACCCCGGATTGAGAGTGTAGCCCCCGTCTTATACCGAGAAATCTACGCTTGCCACTTTGAACAATCTCGCAATATGCTGCTAGGCTAGTAGTAGACCTTTTGTCGGAATACCGTGCTCGTTGGAGTGGTAACAATGAGACGATATGCCGAGAATGTAGACTAGCTCAAAGTTGGCCAACTCTCGAGACACTTTATGTTGTTGTCTCAATGAATTATATACGACCGACGTTAGACTTCAAAAGACAATATTGTTAGTAATCGATGAAGAGAAAATTTGATTGGATCCGTCGTTAGGACAGTTTTGATCAGGAAACTTTCGACATAGCATAATATTGTCTCTCACCCATGTGCATTGTCTAAGTACTCGAATTAAGAGAATTTTCTGCCACAATATACACATTTCCTACGAATAATGTTAGCTTATAATAATTATTATCAAAGTTACAGAACGTGCGTTATGGTAGGGTGCATTTAAACCAAATGAGCATAGATTTAGAGCTGGAAAATAGCGTAAGGATATTTTCTTGATTGATATAGTCACCATGGAATTGATAACGAGAAAAAAACTATCATTGCCCACTTATAAGTTCTTGTTTGTTATTGTTTCCATGGTGTCCAGTATAAACCGGAAAAGAAAAATTGCTCTGTTTCTAGATTCGGCTGTTTGTAAGTTTGATGTAAATACACCCGCAGATTTTTATCCGCTTACGAGCGGGCTTTTGATATACAAGCTTAGTCTATTCTAATTTAAGTCTATAATGATCTCAAGAAGTCTGTTGTCAAATGCCCGACTCATGTTTCAGTGTTCAAATTTTCAACCCACAGTAGGATTCGAACCCACATATTTGTAGTCACACGCCAAGATACCAAAGTCTCCACGCAAACTTATATCAAGTTCAACACTAACATATAAGCAAATAGTCACTATTAATTATTTTTCGTTGATCGCTTCTCAATTCATATTCTTCATCTTTCGTGGTACCTACCTGTTATCGAGCATTGGAGATTCTATGATTTTTTTTAAAATTAGAATGTTGTGCACCAACAAAACCAATAGGCGATAAAGACAAAGAAAAAATAACAACAAATGACTCTAACAATTCACTACTAATGTTCGATTTTTTAATGGAACAAACCACTACGGGCTTACGACCGTCTTCTACTGTTATTTCGAAGGCTGGCTTAGTGATAAAGATGAGACATTAACAAAAATTGATATAATCATATCCTGGCGCCAAATACATGACACTTGTTCTCAATAATTTCCATCTTTTATCTCTAATAATTCAGTAATTATTAAATTTCTACTTGTTGAATACATGAGAATTTTCGACATGTTGAATATGTTGATAATTCTCATGATTAGGAGTTTCGGAGACTTAAACATTACCATCTAATGGCGAAGGTTGTTAACGTAAAGTGATCACACTAAGCCGGCCTTCGAAATAATAGTAGAATACGTCCGTAAGCCCGTAGTGGTGTATTCTATTCAAAAATCGAATATCATTAATGAATTGTTAGAGTCATTAGTTGTTAAATATTTAACTCTATGATTTTTTGTTTAGTGTTGTGCGTTTCTTTGGTCAACTATCAGCCGTAAGTCTTATTGACCAACATGAAATATCTCAAAAAACAGGTAGACATTATAAGGACAATAGTTAAGAGTGTACCTAATAATTCTAGGGTAGGCCTACCTCCCAACTCACCTCTGCAAACAACCTTCTGTGGAACATAATTTAAGATGTTTGACGTTTCGTCGTTAATCACTGCGTCAGTTTGTTTCTTATCCGTTCCGTATTATTGTCTTCTGTTCCAGCCACGTTCTTCCATTTAGGAAGGTTGGCCTTCTTCTATTCGCTTTTCTATTTCTCCTCTTGCAGCATCATTCTCGGATGACGACATTTCTTACCCATCTTTGCCATTCTTATATTTTGGTCAATTGGTTTATTTGCATTAGGTACTACATATTGGGTTTTCTTAAACTCGTGTCAAAAATGTCTAAAAATGTAAGCGCTAATCACTAACTTACAAATTTGGGACTTTTTTGCTCAAGATTGAACCATTATTGACTTGAAACTGTATGTTCTTTTGCTATGACGAAATAAATTGTAAAAATATTTCATCTTCGATTTCTTCCGTTTCCATATACTTATAGCCTATGTTGCAGGGTTTTGTGGTGAAAAAAAATCAAGCTCCTTCAGGTTGAAATTACTAAGTAGATCTCTTTGCTTCTAAGATTTCCAACATCTGCACTTATTTTTTATATAAACATACTAAATCCAAAACTTGACTCGTAGCAGGAATAATATAAAATAATATCCTCAAGACATATGAGATAATATGTAGAATGTATTATCTTTCTAACAATTTGAAATAAAGCGGACAACTGATCCAGCGAGACCACGTAGAAAATTAAGATAACACCAGAATTTATTACCAAACGAATAGTGTTCCAGAGATACCAGGTCTTTCCTCAAAGATATGGAGAGAGAGAGAGAGAGAGAGAAACAGCTGGATATTCTCGTGACGGAAACTGGACTTACCCCTGATCAATTGGACTAAAAAAAGGATATGACTTGTGTCAATATTTTCGTTTACTTTAGAGTCATTCAGCCAAATACCTATGTATGTGGTCTTTCTCATTTTCGGAAACTGTTCACGAGGCCTTTCTCAAGTTTGGCGAAATATTACTAGCGGCAATCCTTCCTTGATCCCACCTCCCCATCCCCCAAACACTGATAAGTGATAAGCCCGGCATGACAATGTGACAAAGTATTGCTGTACTTGATGGGAGTGTGTGCTGGGGTGGGGGACGGATCCCCACTAAGCCAGCAGCCTGTACGTGCCTCGCCAGTCATTTGTCAAACTGCTCCACAACCAGTGACAAACAACGTTCTGTCTTACATTGCGTATTCAGGGTCTATTCTCCTATGTTCCCGAACTAATTAGTAACGCTTTCTATTATTTATTTTGAGACATACACCTTTATTCTTCTTCTTAAATGGCTCCTTAATCTTTTGTCGGCAAATTTTTGTCCCAGAACGACTCTTCTACATTTTGGATTCATTTGGGCATCTTGGCATCATTCAGATTCACCCTTCAGTATAAGACGGAGATACGAGGTATTTCTTTTTCGGCAATATGTAGTCATGATACTTTCCAAAATTTGACGACTGATCTCCAGCTATTAAGATATTCTCAGAATTCCAATTTAAGCTTGCGACCATTTCTCCGTTAAGTTACGCATTTATGAACATTCTACGATGAAACCATACTTCCAACGCCACCATTCAACCCTTGAGCCGACTTTCAAGGTTCATCTTCTATGCCAGGATGAACTTTCTTTGAAGTGAGTCTCCATCTTCTCCAGTTTACTCGACTGCCTGCCTCTATTAACTAGACTGCCTTCCTTCTTACCCAATTTGTTAACCTCAAATGAGGGTATGGCACAACTTGAAAATATGGGGTCTATTTGAATTTTGACCATCAAAGAAGGTGAACAGTCTTTATCCGAAATTTGATATTTCGCAAGATATGGCGCAGTGGAGGGCTATTATTCTTGAATCTCTATCTACGGGAGATTATGTGGGATGACTTGGAACGACTGTTTATGAATTTTTAGCTTCTCTTCTTTTTCTTGGTCATTTTAAAGCCAATCTGGTTTTTGCCTTTATGTCAACTGCATCGTCTAGGGTCTAGGCGACCACCGACTCAAGCTCAGCCTTGATATTTAAACCTTCACAATTATTTGATGGCATTTTGTAAACCTTATCTCCAAGTAATTTTGATGGTATACCATATTCCTTAACTATACTCAATTTTATAATAAGATAACTCTCGTCTTTAGTTTCTTATCATTTCCTTTCTCAAATGACCATACTCTCTGTTTACTTATATCCTCAATTGACTGTTCTGAACATCAATCGGCTTTGGAAGAGAGGCTGGTGGTGTAGGATCCCTCACGAGTAGGAATTGGCTTATAGTTTCAACTCGGCTGATTAGTTTTACAACACTGGGACTTTCTCATCTATCTACTTTCTATATCTATTCTTATCACGCATGCTTTCTTTCTTTTTTGTTGTAGTTGGTGTCTTTTCTTTATTTTTCATTAATTTACTGGCAGGATGCTTCCACCAAAGAAAAAAATACTGTTGATGAAGAAAAAGTAAATGTATGATAAACTGCGATTTTCAGATTCCCGAAGGGAGGTAGGCAGAGAGTACGGACTTCCATTCTTTCCTATCCAAACGAATCTCTTTCGCTTCTTCCAAACGCATAACATTCCGCATACATGCTCTTCTATTCCTTTTGCTCCTGACTTGGCCCTCCTGTGAGACGGCACCGATATGGTCGGACCATGTCATTCGAGGTCGGCCTCGTCTGCGTGCACCCATCCTTTCAGATTTATATATCCTTTTAGTCGTGCTTTATTTTATACTCAATTGTTAACGCTTTTACAGAATTACAATAAAAATAATTTATACTTTTTTATTCTCTCCTCGTTCATTCTCTCTACATGCCCAAATCACCATGATTTATTCACTTTAATTCTAGTCACTACGCTAACATCCACTCCACATTCCTTTCTAATATTATCATTCCTCACCTTATCAATCAGTCTCTTTCCGCATATCCTACGCAGTGATCTCATTTCCAAACCATTTAGTTATTTTTATTATTTATCCTAATTGAAATAGAAGAAGATTAAAGATTACGTGTCCTTTTCTGGATCTCTCGGTTGCTTCCACCATTCTGATACAAAAAACAAAAAAGTATTTTCACAATTATTCATGATGATTAAAAAACTATAGGTATAGGTTCTTTTATGGTTGATATTGGACACCATGGAAAAAATAACAAGCATGAACTAATTATTAATGGGCGATGACAGATTAGTATCCATATCAACTTCTTCTTCTTCTTCGCCCTCGCCTTTGTCCCATTATTTGGGGTCGGCTCTCCTTGTCCTGTTGCGCCAAGATTTTCTGTCTATTATTTTCCATATCAACTATCAAGAAAATATAATCCAGTTTTAGCTGTGGCACTAGGTTCGTTTGGTTGAAACGCATCTTCAGAATCACACCATATTCACATAAGAAACCATTAGGAAAACACATTCTAGTTCTAAAAAAAATACAACAGATGGCTGTATATCTCATTAACATCGGCTACTTGTTATAATCACGTATTGTGAAGGAATCAGCGTCAGGGCAGTTAGCCCAGTGGTAACTGTCTCGGAATGGTACGATAAGGGACGCAGGTTTGAATCCTGACCGGGACTTGAGTTTTTTACACACAATATGTTGAAATTTCTCACAATATTCGGGAAATTGAACATTAGCACCTAAATGGCGAACGTTGTTTACGTAAAGTGATCGCACTAAGCCAGTCATCGAAATAACCCTTAGTGGTTTGTTCATACAATTAAAAAATCTAACATTATAAGTCAGTCATCAGGTGTTGTTACACAACACCTCTTCAAGATTCCTTTACTCCGATTAGATTTAAAACTGCTTCTTTAGATCACATAAGAAATTTTGAACACCTTATGTTTTTATTCACCTCACCCTTCTCTCATTTTCTTCACGATGATTAAAATAAGCCAAGGTCTCTTGAACATACATTGCGGCTCCTCTTTTATCACCAGGTTGATTGATTCGCTTTCTGGCGTGGGGCTCAAGGCGCGATTAATCATGCCTCTCGCATTCCGATTGTCAGCCCTCTTCCCGCTCTCACTCTACCCTCGAAACGTTCTCCCTTCACCCCTTGAGCGCCTTTAAACTCTGTGTTCATAACGCGGATTGTCACAATTATTATTATTATTTGTATGCGTCTTGTTCACATGTCTCGTACAACGCTTTTAATTGAAAAACATTTTAATTATATTTCAACTACAGAGATCCGCGTCGGGATGCCAGCGCGTTCATCGAACATCGAAATCTTATTATATTTTTCGTTTGAAAACAGTTTAGCTTTTGGAGGCGGCTAATTAAATTTGTTGTTAAGAAGTTCTCTTTGATCCCGGGTGTCTTCTTCTTCTAATATAATATTGCTCTCAGCATATTTGCAATAAATGTAATTAGAAAACAAATTTATCAACAAATAATTTAAAAAGAGTGACAATGAGGTGGTTGCTAGTCCAGTGGTATCAATCGGTGGCTTTTGTACGTACTGCATATGGAGGTCGTGGGTTCGAGTCCAGGTGCCGACTATTTCCACTTTCACGACACCAAGCCTTTGCTTAGATACCAGAGGTGCATTTGTGTTCTGTTCGATTGAGCAGAGATTCCTATGGTTTAAAAAAAATGCTAGCAAAAACATTTTTTTAATCGTACCTACCTTGTTAATCTCAAATCATCATTAAATGATGCCAAATTTTGCCAATTTAATAATATATATATTTTTTTACTAGTTATGGAATTCGATAAAAATGTTGATAGTGTAAATTACAAAATTAAGTGGTTAAACAATATAAGGATTGCCAAAGATTAAATGACTCTTAACCTTGTTAATACATCCGGAAAAATGTAGCGCCTTAGGAAATTTTCAGTAGTAAATCGGTCCTTTCAAGCTGATAAATATAAATCACTCAATTGTGAGTGGAATTGCGGAAAAAAATATTGATAAATAACAAGCCCGGGTTGAAATCAAGTGAAATGAAATAAAATGATATAAAAACCACATTTTTTTTTATTTACATAAAAAATAAAGATATTAGTTTTTAATAAAAACATAAAGGGTTTAAGTACTACTTTTGCCTTTTTGTGGACCAAGACATTAAGGACAAAATATTACAGTTAGGTACCTATGTCTCATGCTCTATTACCTACTTGTCCATTTTCGTAATCCTGAAGGACCTCATTCGTAATGGTTTTTCGTCCAAATAATTATGATGTTTTATAAATTATTCGATGATTCGATGTTGCGGTATTCCTTCACTATCTAAAGCTCATTAGCAGAACGTCGAATTAATGCTTGTTCAGAAACAAACTGTTGTGCTTGAAATAATGGCTAAACTACATGATTATCCTAATGATTTTATTATAATGTTCCTTTATAACTTGCCCTCATGTGCCCTTTCTTGCTTTTCATACATTGTTAACGGTATTTTACATTATGCCTACCATCAACTTTATGATGCATACTTAACATATTTTACTAGGTTTGATATTATGGTTTATTTTACCGACCTCGGTAGCCTAGTGGCATAGGTGTGGATTCAAATCGATTCCCGGTCGAGTGTCGATTCCCTACAAAAATGTGTTTTTTTACTTGAAATTGTACGGGACTGCTTGGACGAGACCGGTTAACTGGAAAAAATTGCCCAGGTAATAAGTTCCTCCGGCTATACTGACACCTTTGTATATAGAAAATCATTTATTTTGATTTTATTTTATTTTATACACTGCTTTAACAAATTTTCAATTGTATCATTTTATACCTACTTGAAAATTCTCAGTGAGGTATCCTCCGAATAGATTCAGTAGTAGAGATGGGCAATAAATAATAGCTAAATAAAAATAACGCATCTAACGTTATTAATATTTAACGGTATTTTTATAAATAATAGTTGAATAAAAATAATAGTCAGGCAAATAATAGCCTACCCCTATTATGTATGTCAACTCAGGTAATATTAAAAATTTTTGGAAACGACCTTTTTTTTAGGAAAGTTAATTTTTTTTTTAGGTAAAGTTATGTTTCATGATACCAAATGTTTAAAATAGCTTTCAGCTTTTAATATTAACGTTATTTTCAATTAACGAAATGGCTTTAACGTTTTTGAATTTAAGCCGTTAGTCCCATCTGTATTTAGTAGTGGATTGTTAACACTACTTGAATATGATATTATATACGTCACCTTGTGCTAACAATTGTGAACAATATTTAGGTATTCACTGTAAAAATTCATTTGTCTTGCTTAAAATATTAAATGGGTATATTTTCATCGAAATTAGTTCTCGATCGATCATAATAATAATATAGTACCTAACTCTCGCCTGAATGTATGGGGTCGTATATGTTAAATCCGGTAGTTCTGATATTTTGAAATATTTTAGATGTCACTAGAGTAATTCTAGCGGGATGAAGTTCCAATTATTATATCACTGACGAAGTTTGAAAAAAAATGATAAACTTTGAAAGGCTTCATCTCGGAAACCGTTGGGTTGACAGAGACAATTCTAGTGTCATATCGTAGCAAATTTCGTCAACTTTAAAAACGCCCTGAAAAGGTTCTTTAAAAAAAATCGTCCTTTAGGGTTTAATCGCCAAAATTTGAAAAAAATAACGATTTTTTCGAGTTTATTTCGATTTTTGACAAAGTTGAGTTCGGCGGTCGAGGTCACAAACTTGGATTATTATCAGGCCGACATCATAAACAAGTCTGCAAAAAATCAGAACTACCGGATTTAACACATACGGTGATGTATAAAGTTACTGTACTATCATGAGATTAGTTCTGTTCTAAATTCGACATGATTGTACTAACTGAAACCTGGTTAATCGATTTATTATGATTTAAGGTGGTTCTTATGGAATATCCGTTTATCACGGGCTCCCGCACTAAGATTTAGATCTTTCGGGAACTAATTAGGATTATAATGGGTCTGCTCCTCACGCGTGCCTAGCGGAGATGGAGGTAAGCGGAGTAACGAGGTGATGCGAAGAGACGGTTTAGGAAGCAGGAATTATCTGGGAACAAATAGAGAACTCCTATTTGGATATTACAGATCTGAGTTATTACAATTAAACGTCATTGCACACAAATTAGGAATCACATTTTAGTGAATGCAATGTTAGAATAATAATCTTAACAATTTAGAGTACAATTACATCCAAAATTTTCTTAGTACAAGATGCAGCATTCAAAAAAAAAATATCAAAATTGTACGTCAACTTTTTGTTTACGAGGTACGGAGGAGGAGGAAGTTAAGTAAAATATCATCAAATAGACTGACATTATTAGAAATTTTAATAAATATTCTACCCAAGTGCCCTTTTTTGCTAAAACAATAAGGCTTTGTTTATTTGAATAGTTCTTGTCTCTTTTCATATCGTTATTAGCACGACGGCAAATTATATAATTACGCTTCTACGGTCTATTTCGAATAGCTTATGTGAAAACCTTCAACTGTTATTATTTTTCTTCATTGCAACATAAGTATCCAAGCCAAAAATTAGGAGGAGAGTGTTACGGATGAGAATTGTGCATTATAAGAAGATACATATTTAACATATCAAAAAACATGTAAGTAATACTCTCCTGCAACCAAATATTCTGTTGTAAGTACCCACTTACAAAATATAGCGAAATTTACCAAGGGTATAATTATTTATCTATTGCTGAGAAACCGTCTCCCAAAATCTCCCCTGATGAGGTACTTGAAACCCCTCGAAATCTTGACCTATTAAAGATATCTGAAGGTGCGCAGCCTACATAATTTGACGCTTTAGCTTAACTTAAGGCCTACTTACAACTCCCGTGATAGGGTTGAAAGCGGCATCTTCGACTCTCAGTGGAAATGTGGTATACTTACATACTGCCGTACTTCAAGTGTAGGTATGTATTAAATTTTAAGCAGACTTGATTTATTTACCTATATAAAATGTTTAATATACCGGGGTTGTTTTAACGACAGACCTTTATTTTATTCACATTACTTTTTGTAATCATTGATTTTGTAAACTCGTTGCTGTCATAATATGATTTTTTTTGCAGGCAAAAGTAGACAAGATGGCGGATCTTCTCATAATGGTGAAGTTCGATTCATGGTTAAACAAAGTCCTCTTTAATAATCCCCTACTGAACGCGTCATGATACCTTCTTATTACCATCAGATATCATTCTGTATGAGTCTACTTACGTTTCTGCGTCCTGTTTTGGACCTCTAATCCATCTTTCTACCATCAGGCGTGCACGCTACACGACCTTCCCTTACTATTTTATTTACCATTGCCATTAAAAACATTAAAATATGTGGTGGTCCACAGGGCTCCATTCTAGGCCCTCTCTTATTTCTTTTTTCATTTTTGTATAAATGATGTACCAATTGTAACGAATTCAAACTACAGAGTAGTTATTATTGTTGCCGATAGATCCCTTTTCATCACGGATAGAGAGCTAACATTTAAAATATATCTCTAAAGGTATTAAGTGACAACATAACAATACACATGCAAAAAATCAATTGTTGTATTTAAGATAATATTAATCAATTGTTGTATTTAAGATAAGATTATGGCAACAGGTCCAAAACTGTTTACTTCTTCAGATGGATGGGATTGTTTGGGAATTATATTGATATGGATTTTAAGTAACTTTTTGTTTTTAAGTATCTTAAGTGTTGCTCGTTCATTTTATAAACCTGCCAGCATCATTATCAAGGTTTATTTATTAGCCCCGTAGTCTAGTATCGGGTACGGTATAAAGTCAGGCACGTTTCTGCCCGACACAATTAAAACTGTGTGTCCCCGTTCCGGGAGTGCAAGGATTAAAAAGAATATGCGACGCGAAGTTGTTTCGCTCGTTAGACGGTTCTGGGAGAGATTTATGGACTTTCAGGGAGGTAGAACCGGGGGCTGTCGAGTCGTCTCCTACATATAAGCGGAGGTGGCTTAAGGTTCGCCGCTGTTTTTTTGTTGTTTGTTAATCTTGAAATCCGGTTGTAATCCGCTGCTATATACTATTATCTAACGTAGTTGATTTTTTAAATTAATAATGGTTTTGAGATAGACAGGGTGATTTTTAGACGGTGAAATATTATCATGTAGGTATTTTGAAATAATGGCGAATAATTTAACATGTTTAACAGAAACTAAGCTTTAAATAGGATGAAAATCCATATCTAGCTTTTTTCTTTTATAATATTTTGTATAACAGTTCTAGTATTGATTCATGAACGTTAAAAATCCTTATGACGTAACTGTGAATAGTAAGTTCAAAATATTTTCAATTTCAGTTAAAATTATTCACTTTCTGCTATGACTCCCTCGGTCATTTTCAAGTGATTGATCTACAGCGTGGTCGAAAAAGGGAGTCGGTTATATTTGTTGAACACCCCTTACTCCCCTGACTTATGACCCGTAAAGATAAAGCCTTTCGCAAACACTACAAAGAAGTAGTGTTTAATTTGTAGCCTGTAGTGCACTATCGGCTTAATGCAGGAGTTTACGGTTCGAATCACGTGTAATTATTATATCTACTACTAATAGACTACATTTTAGTTAAATTTTCTACTGATTTTGAGTCACCATGTCGATTATGTAGGTCTTCTACTTTTTAGAGTTAACAAAACCTTGTAATCTTTTCACATAGAATCAAGGGACGGTCAAATTTCACCTTTACTTAAGAATCTTCCTCTGTGATTTGACCTGTTGGTCAGCGGTGAGGTTCGCCACCCATCATGTCGATTATTTTTTTTCCATAATGGCACTGCATCCCAAAGGATGATACAGACAGATTCAAATCAAATAAAGTAAAAAAAAACAATAGATTAAAAAATAGAAGACAAATATTATATTATGTAACAAAAGCATATTTTTATTTATAAAATGAAACAAAATTTTATGAACATCTGGAGAATTGAGAGAGAGCAGTTAAACTATAGGTACATAGAGGAAAACTGATATTGTCGAAAAGAAAATAAATGTCCAAAGTGTCCCTGAGTGGATATCCAAAATACGTGATCTAGCGTTTCATCATCCCATTCGCATAATGGGGATTGAACTAGATCAAATCTGAACAAGTGACTATGTATCCAGTCTAACATGTCCAAAACGCATCCTGGATATGTTCACTATGAAACTCCTGGACATTCTTTTGGAATTGTTGAACCAGGGGCGCGGAGGTAAATCTGGCTGTATCTTCCTATAGCGTGAACCTTTTGTCGATTATGTCTCTTATCGAATTTCACTGAAGTTATTGATCACAAGATTCTACGTTTTTTTTAATAATCTTGTGACGTTTTGCCGTGTTATTTATTTATTTATTTATCATTCTCATCCCTAGGCCTTTTCAGGCACTTGGAGTTGTCAAAATTATACAAAATGTTACATTAATGAATTTAAACAAAAAGCATACAAACAATAAAAAAAAATCAAAAATTGCATATGAAACAATCTTCAAAAGTATACAACAAAATAAACAAATGAATACGAAGGATAGGCTGAAAAGGTGTAAATGGCCCTCTCAGTCTCCTGTCAGAAAATGTAATTAAAAATAAATAGGTATATATAAACATCTTGAAAATCTCAAAAGGGTGATATTTTTTATAATACAGAAAAATGCATATAAATAGAAAAAATACATAATATGTGGTCGAGGCTGAGGCTGTTAAGTTTTCTTGCCAATGTTGAATGTTATCCATGCTGATGTTTTTAAAAAGTTGTTTTTTATATAAACAAACAAACAAAATGATTAACAGTTTGTGTTTGTATTTTTTGTTTCAGGTAAGAGATCACTCAATGCATAACATTCAAAGATAAAAAGACGAACCGCAGAAAAAAGTAGGTAAGTAACAGTATATTAAGCTCAGCTGGGGTAAAAGGATGTAGGATAAGGGCATATAACGAGACTTTTGCCTAGTAACGCGGCTTTGAATTGGAAATTCAATGATGCAAATATTAACATTTTTGCTGTCTACTTATGCCCCAGTATGGTCCCACAAGGAGTCAAGAGATATTAAATATCTCTTGACTCCTTGTGGGACCATACTGGGGAAAACATTATTAAAGTAGAAACTTGACTATTTTTAGGATTCAAAATATTAAAATCGATCGTCTTTGCGCTGATGAGATGACAGTTCTGTTTATGTCATTGTTGACTCTATAAATTTTATAGAGTCAACAATGACATAAACAGAACTGTCATCTCATCAGCGCAAAGACGATCGATTTTAATATTTTGAATCCTAAAAATAGTCAAGTTTCTACTTTAATAATGTTTTCCTGTCTATCCAATTTACTTTCCTTTAAAAAAAATGTAACAGGATTGTGTTATGCACTACTTGATAAATAAACTCCACGTTTCTCTTTTTAAAAAAAATCTCTTTGACTCTTGTTTGATTTGCTTTTGCCTTGTTTCTTTTTAACAAGCTCTAGTGTTGTGTTGGTCTGTTTGACATCTTCAAGAGTGACATTGGTGCGAATCGGTGCATCTTAAAAACACACTTAATCTCATTGACGCAACTTTCAGTTTCAGTCTCTTAAAAAAGTTAACAAACAAATGTTTAAAGTATACACAATTGCTTTTTTTTTAAATCTTTACTCTCTTTAAAGCGTTGGGGAAGAAAAAAGTATCTCAGCATACGTTCAGATGCCTACATTATGTTTATCAGATACTACAACTAATCAGTATCTACCTAGTGTTTAAAAAATTTGTTGCTCTGATCATCTCAAAAATCTATATATTAATACGTAAAGGAAAAACTTTGTGAATATTTTTACGAAATTATCGCGGACGGAGGAATATTATATTTCGCACACTTATAATAAGCGGTGGCGAATGCTAATATTTAAAAAAAAATTAAATAAATGAAAGAACACTACGCACACTACTGTAATGTTAAGTTTTTCATACTCCCACACATTTCGATGTATTTGACATTATTTTTGACATAGATCTTTTGTTTATCTGTGGTCAAATTGAGAATAAATTAATATATTTTGTATGGAATAACCATAGAAAAAACTTCGAACGTAATATCAACATTTCAAATTTGACGTATCGGTGTCATTGTTTTTCAAAGAAAATTTTGAAATAGCGCTCGCTCAGCTTGATAAAGGAATCTAAATAATATGAAGATGGAAGTTTTACTCCTTTTCACTATTTCACTAAATAATGTTCAAACTTATAATCTAAATTAGTTTTGGTCAAATTTCGAGCACTGGTCGATCACTAGTAATAATAAATCCCTTCAGTAGGTACACATTTTAATATATCTAGTTATTATTTTATACATTGCGTGAATAGTTTTTTTCTCCGACGACCCAAAAATAGAAGCACTAATAATAAATCATTTTATATAAAAAAAATTGAATGCTGTATTAAAATAGGTAATAATTATTACACCATTCGACCTCAAATGTCACTATTATCGATTGGGTGGGATAGGTGCACTGGTGGCCACTGGTCAGGGAAACTTACAGGGCGATTAGATTTTTTTTTTACAACTACGGGGGGGAGTCTTAGGTAGGGTGTGATATAAATCAACCCTGCGGTAGCAGACCGTGAACAGGGTGAAGCGTAAATTATTTATCACTCAGGCCGTGGAAGCTTCACCCCCCCCCCCTCCATGAGTGGGCGCCATCGTGTTGGTTGACCCAATCCAAAGTCTGTGTTGTATTAGAACCTACCTAGATCTAATCGCTTGAGGCGTTTTGATGAAGTGCTTTAGACTATATTTTTAATGGGTGGAAACATTTTATTTTAAGTAACACTTTTACATGTTATTTTTTTACAGGAAAATCTCCTTCAAACCCTTTACAAACAATGTCACTAACTATTCTTTTTTGAAACCAGCATCAGCCGCCCTACGAGGATCACCAAAGAAGCCTTCTGTTAGTCCATCCTTTACTAATGCATGCAGTATGCACTCATCGGCGTCTGCATCTTTTAATAGACCATCCTACTTGCCGGTCTTACTCTTCACTCTAAGAAATTCTCTGTGTCTTTTGATCACTAGTCTCATTCACTTTACTATAGTTTTGGAAAATAATCCTTACTGGAAAACATTCATACTTTTTCGGAAAGCTTATCAATCGGGAAAGTTTTTCCTGTGGTTTGTTAGCCAAGTTTATTATACATTTTTAGAGTAACTCGCTTAGAAAAAACCAAATTAAAAATGAAAAAAATTGACTTGTGATTTAAAAACATTTCTGAGGATTTTGAATTTTTTTTCTTTATTTTGTACTTCAATCATTCCTTTAGTTTTCAGCTATTGGAGAAATGTATTTTTAGTTTCCTAAATGGTGCACTTTTTTCACAATTTTCAGTTTTAGGTCAAAAGGTGGAAAATTAAAAAAAAACTCTAAAAAGTTAAATAGCTCGGAAACCACTCACTTTTGACCCCTGGTTACTTAGGTATAACAAAATTATTGCAAATTTGCTCTAGTATAACCCCTTTCAAGGAATGTACTTATCGAATTACCAGTCATTCTGTAGAGAGCGCCACATTGTGCCTGAATTTACATATGTGTGTTGCCCGCGGGTATCGCTTCTGTCATAGTTATTTCGGTAACTTATAAGCAAAAAACATAATAGAAAATAAATTTGTGGTGAGCTCGATGCCAAGGAGATGAAAATTTTTATCGATTCATCGAATTTAGGGAAATTTTCGGAGGATGAGAAAGTCAAAGCGACCGCAAGAATGAAATGTTCCGAAGAACAATATACTCTTTGAAAATATATTCCGGATAGCGATCACAACAACCGCAGAGTACCTACTCGAAGTTCTGAAAACCTTATGGAGACTGCGGTTTCTCTATTATAGATTGATTCTTTTTGCTTAACCGCTAAAAAACTTAAGAACTTCATAACTTTTTCATGTAATATTTTATTTAACCACCTTTTTTGCCTATACATGATCATTTGTCGTAGGTATAATTGAAGCCTTCTCCTACACACAAGCTTATAGCTTTAGTGGGAGAATAATAACCTAGATATTAAAGTGAATGTAAATTATTTTAAGAGATTTTTGTATATGCATAATTTTATTGTTTAAATAAATAAATAAATTATGAAATTATTTAGCGATTATTGAGAACAAAATGTATAAATAACGTCTTTCAACGAACTTTGCAAATGGGAAAAATATGTCAAAACACACAAGTTAGTTATTGGTAGCCTAGTGATTCATCAGTCTCCGACTTTCGTAGTGGGGGTTGTGGGTTTGATCTCGGGTGTCGAACATGTTCCTCTGTTACAACACAAGCTTTGCATTCCGTGAAATATGTCAAAGATTTCTGTTCATTTAATAAATATTATTGCTTTCAATATTATGCATGAGGGTGCAACAAGGAACCCATCATTGCCCAAGAAGATACCAGTTAGAATTCATTATTGTTTGTGTCCCTAAAGGGGCAGACAGAGATAATTGAAGTCGTCTATTTTCTATACAAACACAATTCCTTAGCGACATTATATCACATGTCATTGTATCATAAAACTTCTCCTATTTATTTTACTTTTGACCTGATTTTCCTTGTCGACTTTTTTGATCCATATCGTTCTCGGTAGATCACGCCTTCTCCCTCGATGCCGAGGATCGCCACCGCCATACACTCTCACCAACTCCCTCAGTCCTTCCGGTCTTTAGCCATCATTACGGACCCATTTTGTGTGCTCCTCGTTGCCCGCTTCATAAGTTTAGACCAATTCATGGAAAATCGTCTCCTTCTCCTCTTGTCCCCATCCATCCCCACTATAATCCTCCTTTCCTAGGAATCTAAAACTCTTCGTGTGATGTTCCCAAAAGAGTTAAGGATGTGCAGCACGTATTCCATGGATAAATGAGAGAGGACGCCGAGTTGACTGCGTACAGAATCTTCAGACCAGTGATCACGGAGTAGACGTTTCCGAAACCACATTTCGAACGCACAAATCCTCCGTCTTTCTTGGGCCCACATGGGTTGTTTTCCTAAGAATGCGACGTTTCGGAGAACGGTGTCAGTAGAACGTTGTTTATCTTGTTATCGTAGTTACAAAATTTTTTGTCGTTATTTTCAAAAACGGCCACCGTCTTGTCAGTGTCAGATGATTCGTGAACGCTTTCATTGATAGCTCTAAATTATATTATTTATTAAATTATCTATTCTTGCTTTTAGTTTCTTTGTTGGACTGCACAAAATAATAATAATAGCTTTATTACAACAAATACATGAAAACAATACAAACAAAATCAAAATCATTCAATATAAATAAACACATTCATGTGCGATCTCGGACACCCTCACTAGGCATAGCCATAAATTAGTTCCAACTCCATCTGGAGAAGTGAAGATGACGAAATTTTAATAGATTTCGTACGTAATTATGAAGCTATCTATAATCTTAAAAATAAAGAATACAGAAAAACGCAGATGAAGAACGGTTGGCGGCGTGAACGAGGGGAAATGATTAAAAAGCACCTTCTGTGCTACAAGATTTATATAAATTGTCTTCTCCCATGCCTACGATATTCATCCGCCTCTAATGCCTGGTCATCCTCCAAACAAATAACTAAAGCAAAATCAACATCGTGCTTTTCCACGTTCCGAAACAATACACAAATTGACGTTTGTTTTAAAAAAAAAACGGAGAGAATAATACGGGCACGGAACTTTCCAAATGCCACCGTAAAGACCGCCGTCGTAAGCTGCCATTATATACGGCCGCTGATGACGGCCGCTACCTAGGAACCCAGTGCATCAGAGTCCAGGTTTCAGAGAGTAAATGTAAAATTTCGGAATAGCGATGAATTGATCACTTGATCAGCCTCATTTTTTTAATCCCATGGGATACCCCGACTTATCCATGTCATTATGTTCGCATAGTTTATTTATTGTTGTCCATTGTAACTTGATCATTTTGTTATAATAATACCTATGTTATGTTTAAGTGTATTGATTTACTTGTAACGCACACCTTGATTAGATGTGACATATTTATAACCGGTCTCTCTTGGTGCATGCTGGACACCCGACCAGTTTGCGGTTGGTCACGGTCAAATTCTTGCTGACCAATAATAGCGAAGGAACGCGGTGGATGCGGTTTCTAGAACTTTGTGACCGGATTCGATATTACATACTTTATGCGCTGTTTTATCAGTTGACAATTTTCAAGGATGCAAGTGAACCAAGTAAGGATCTTAAAGAATATTATGTAACAACTAATGACTCTAACAATTCATTACTGATGTTCGATTTTTAAATGGAACAAACCACTACGGGCTTACGACCGTCTTCTACTGTTATTTCGAAGGCTGGCTTAGTGTGATCACTTTACGTTAACAACGTTCGAAATTAGGTTGTAACGTTTAAGTCTCCGAAACTCCTAATCACGAGAATTCTCAACATGTTCAGCATGTCGAAAAATCTCATGTATACAACAACTAGATATTTAATAAAAATTAATGAGATATAGTGATGAAAGATGGAAATTATTGAAAACAAGAGAGCAACGAATGCAAACGAATCCTTATTTCTTCCGAATTCTCCTTGTCGAAAGATATAGAATATTCTTTCTTTGCTCTACCTTTGATCGTGAGGATTCAACCGTAGATAGCTATGTTCGAATGATGTATTTATACGAAAACGAATATTTTATATCTACAAGGAGAATTCATAAGAAAATAAGGATTAACGTGCAAAGACCCATAACTTGAAAATAAAGTACTTGGGTATATTTTCCTAATCGTTGATATGGTCACCAAAGAAATAATAACCAGAGAGAACTGCCATCGCCTACTAATAAGTTGTTGTTTCCATGGTGTCTAGTATCAATGATTAGGAAAATATACTCTATTTTCAAGCTCTGGGTCTTAGTTCGTTTGGTATAAATGCAGCTTTTGAAGACGAGAATGACGTAGATAGAACAAATTCTATCCTTAATGAAAGGTAGGTTATGATTCAAAGAAATAGGGTAGGTTGTATGAGAAATGGTATGTCGGTGGAAGAAGCGAAAGAAGTGTGCTTCGAAAGAAAAGAGTGGAGGTTCGTTCTCTCTACCTACCCTTTAAAGGACACGGCGTGATGATATTATATTTTGTCCAAGTAGCTACCTAATTAAATCTTTATTCATTTTTAATTATCCCTGTGTTAATAATTAATACGACGTCTGACTCTCAACAGGATATTTCTGTATCCTCGCGTCTAGATAATATCTTTTTTATTATTCATATCCTGATAATCTAATATGGGGATTATCTTCCTCAGGATCTTCCTAATGATGTACAAAATAATAATTAATATTTATTTATATATAATTATATGATGAAGGATCTTATCTGATTCTTTGCGAGATACTGCCTTTGAATTGTGACTACTGTTTGTTAATACTTTTTTTTTTGCATAATATCGACGATGCACATAAAATCCGTTTCATTAAAATTTCTCTAAAAATATCCTTAATGCTTTTTTAATTCGTTTTCTTCGTGACCTGATGCCAATTTAATCTCCGCATCCTTGATGACGATATCTGCCCAACCTTCCCGGCATTGTCCAGATTATATCGCCTTGACTATTGATGAGCATCGCATTGGCATCCTTCGTCCTCTTCTGCCTTCGACTATATCTATCTTTATTCATTTTAAGGCTTGTTTCTGGCCGTCATTGTCCATGTCTTTACACCATATCGGCATCAGGGAAGACAAGAACCTTAACAAGAAACGTTATTTTTAGTATAAAACTAGCTTTCCCGACAGACGTTGTCCTGTAGTCCTTAATATGAATATTGATTTCGAATTTGTAATAATTTATACAAAAATACGTTTAAAATATGTTTGTATGTTAGAAGTTCTATCAAAAATCTGCGTAACAATGTTTTGAAACTCAATGGTTTAAATAAAATACGAGTGTAAAAAATGGATTTAATAAAAATTTTGTTGTTATGGACTTTTTCTCAGATGGTGTTGTTGTTAGTAAATCCTTTCCATACTAACTTTAATATTATATTTTGTATTATTTGCTATCCTTTTTTCGAATTTATAATAATTATTCTGTTATCCGGAGCGGAGAAGAATCCAATAAACCAGGCAACATAAAAATCTGTTCTGCCTATTTCGATTTTTAAGTGTTCGCACTATCCCGACTTTCTTTTATATTCTAAGATTATGTGAACAATAATTAGTTTCAAAAGGATTTGACCAATCCTTTATGGTGATTTCTCTATGTTGAAATTTTTAATTATTCATTTTCATTATTGTATCTAAATTCGTTTAATCTTATCCGTTTATGATTTATTTTGTATTTTGCCATACTGGTGTTTTCACTTTGGGCATGTCATTGGACTTGATGGTTCTTGTTAACTGTATAAATTTAACGAAATCTCAAATAAGAATATCGAAAAAAAAACTTTTTAATCCGAACTTCGTGATATCGTGTCTTTCCTTGCATAAAATTACTACTAAAAATTTATTAGTCCGAGGCATTGATTTATTTACTAGCGTTATGGGAACATCTTCCTTTGCATTTCCTCTATTGAAGCGTGAGGCATTCACCAGAGTAGGATTACTTCCATTAGTTGAATTAAATTAAGATGGAAATCTCTCCAACTCTCCCGCTGTACCCTTTCCTCCTTTTTTTTTCCAGCTCCGTCTCGACGTCCTGTTTTCCTTTTTGGCTCCAGACAGGTGAGTCATTTATTAGCGAGGATAATAAATAGGGAAAAAAGGACGAGATTAAAAGGTAAAAGCTCGGTTGGGTTGGGTAGGTAAGGTGAAAGATTCTGTTTGTAAGGTTTTATTATGCCGAGTCACCGAACCGTCAAGAAATAATAATGGAATGGCTGAACCGTATCAAAAGCCTTAATGGAATCAATACATTTTTGTTTTGTGAATTGTTCAAGTAGTTGTCAATGTCTTTATTTTTCTGTTTTGATTATTCCTATTTGGATTCCCGATCATTCTTCGAATAAGGAGCAAACGGTCAAAGTTATCGTTAGTTTTAAGCTATACAGTCCAATCACGAAAACATTTTTTTTGCAGTAATTAAGAAATCAGAATCTCATCCCTCGTCATCCTTTCTGGAAATATGCGCTTTCAAAATGTCCTTCCAGGACGCAGGCCGGCAGGAATCTTAGGGTGCGTTCACATCAAACGAACATAGAGCTTAAGCTGGAAATAGAGTATCTTTTTTTGATCGTTGATGATAATAAAAATAACAACAACAACAACAAGAAAAACCTAATAGAAGCAACAACGAGAAAGAACCGGAACTCCGCCGACGTTGGATATCACTCGTCTCTAGTTCCATGAATCAGTTCCCCGATGACTTGGATTCCACTTGTCTTCTACCCACACTACGTCTTTTTTCGATCTTGTCCACGATTATCAGCTATAAAAAGGAGTACACACCGCCTTTGAGAATGTATCAAGGTATGAGATCTTATAGGTCTTTTGTCAACAACTCCCTATCTATGTTTGGCCTAACAGACCCTCTGAATTTCTGACCACGTGCTCTGTATAGTTTTGAAATCGCAAATCATTATTTTTGTTCATTTTTGATCCACCCTTCACAATCAGTCGATCCGTCCAAATGAAGTGAAGTCATTCCAAAAAAAAATTACCGTGAGTGGGGTAAACCAAATTGACGATGTGGAGTTATAGGGTGAGTTGTGTATCCATCAGTCCAAAATTCAATTGCATCAAGCCTTTCGACCTTCACTTCAAACGGATGGTCAATGGGGAAACTCAAATGAAACTCATTAAAATTAGTCTCATTTACAGCCGGTTTAATAATAAAGGAGACTTATGTTAAAGTCCCGTTCTTGGGACTTAAAGTCGACTTTATTGTAGTTCATTCTTTTACCACAGGAATTCATATCGTGGCACTTTTTCTGTCACAAATGATGAACATTTTGTAAACGGTAACAATGTGGATAAAAACGACGAAAATAGGGTGAAAAATATGGCAAAACGGGAAGGATATTATTATTTACAGCTTTCGTTTACTATTTCATAAATCATAATAATAAATTAAAAACAATAACTGAACATTGATGCTCTATTGATAAATGAAATTGACAGATTAACAGAAATTACGCGGAAATATTAGTTAACAACCTTTGTTTTCCATAGATTTCCATAATAACAATATCAACTGCTACCAACTTTCAAATATTTTTTTGACATTTCAAACTAAAGTTTGAAGTAGGTACGCGGGAATATTTTTTACTTTAAATTTTAAAAGTTCTTTAGCTAAAGTGTTCTTTAGCCGCCTTTTTTTAAAACCGGCTGTTAGTCGTTGTCCCTCCACCAGGGTAAACTTATTGATGTCTCTAATTTAACAAAAGCAAAATGCGTGTATTAACGTAGTGAAATTTGATTAAATTGATTGAAAAAAATACTCATGTTTCACCCCTGGATGGATGACTATTAGAGAGATCGTGAATGAGGGGGGGGGGATAAATTCCCTCGTGAAAAACTGCAGTTTATGATTATCAAAAATAATAATGATCATGATGTAAAACTGAACTATTATTTTTATAAGGGTAAATTAATTATTTTAAACGAGGCATCTTCTAGCTGATATACGAGGACCCGAGTTCAGAGTTTATTTTTCGAGTGTTTTATATTAGCGGAATTATTCATTCTAGTATCACGTTACCGTTATTAATTATGTACGTAGCACTCTTCTGGCGCGCAGTTTTTTCTTCCCCGTTCCTGGTAATAATATTATTATTTCTATTCCGTATAACTAATTGCCGGACGACCGACCCGTGAATAATGAAATATTAAATAAACTGTCTTCTTATCTTCGATGAAGGGGAGAGCGGGGTAAATTGTAGTCACATTCATAAAAAATAATGAATGTTTTTCCCATCGGTGTATATTATGAGAGTTTCAGAAATGAAAACTCTCAGGAGCATAGATGGGAAGACCCCCAAAAATACGAGATAAAGGGAAAACTGCGAGGTCCAAGGCAGAGTGTGATTACGATAAAAGGTTCTGAATCTTCATCACATGGCATTGCAAGGCCAACTCTAGACGACTCTCAGGCAGACCACTAAAGAGGCGGAGGGACAGCTGGAAGTCGACCTCGCAAGATGCTAAACCCACCTCTTGAATGACAGGCCACAAATAAATCATGATTTTTCATCTTTTTTCTCCAGTCTGAAGCTCATGATCTTATGCCAATCCTTTTGCATGCGTCCCTGAATATCCATCCATTAGAGAGCCAATTTCATCATCTTTTCGATCCGATTTCAGCTAGTTCAGACTTTGCATACTATCATCATTTTTTCTTGGCTGATTTTTTACAATATAACGCGTTATAAAAGGTTTGTCGAAAGTTTTCCGATTGTAACGTAATATACGAATGTAAATTGATCTTTCATACTTTATCTGTTTCAAGTGAATAATAAACGTATCCCTCAAAAATGAGTGAAAATTTGTTCTTATGCATGGAGATACATTTATTTATTTATTTTTTATTTATTTATTACATATACGGCAAGTCCATTTACATGTTAAAAAAAATTAGGCATATAGTTCAAATATACTAATATATAGACACAATCAGTTATATATACAAAATAAAATAAAACTCAATAGACATAAAAAAAATCATCACAAGAGACAATTATTATAAAAATAAAATCATCATTAAAATTATAGCAATTAACACACAATAAAATGAACGAGAATCTGAATTCAGCTCCAAGCACAATACAATTGTAGTCAATTACAAAAAAAAATCACAATGATACAGGATAATGAGTCGAAACATTACAATAAAATAGTTCTGCTTATACTTGTTTACGTTAGTCGTATCGTCAGATAATAAGCACTCAATAAGAATTTAAAACGATTGTAAAATAACAAGAATGAAAACTGGACAACAACCACAATTATGACTCAGTCAATGACAAATAAAAAATAAAACCATGATACTATGAAATTTCACAATAATAATAATGATAAAATAATAAAAAAATATAAAACACACCGATATATGTGCATACTGATACAAGTCGGTTCACCAACCCCGAAGCCAATGTGTCAATCATCAACCCTCAAGTATTCCAGAACGTTTCTCTTGAATTTTACGAAACTGTCAGCAAAGACATCAGCGTTCTCTCCCACAAGATTACCCTGTCTATGAATTCTGTTTAGTGGTGAATAATAGGTATAATTGTTCCGAGAGCTAGATTCATGAAAAGTCACACTTTGTCTGGTCAACCTCTATTTAACTATTTGTTATTCAAACTACAACTGAGTTAATTATTGAACAAAGTTATTTTTATGAAAAAACATCTATCGCAGCATGTGAGTGTGAATACCGACTAAAAGACAGTAGATAAATACTGTATTGAAATGTGAAGAATACCCTTTATGCATTATGGAAGTGGTAAATATTTTATTTTTCATAAGCCCGCGGTTGTCCGCATTTTCGAAAATAGTTACATTTGTAAAAAGTGAGTAATACGACTGATTCTATGGCTGATTCTTCTTCTCTAATAAGAACATTCCAATTTTAGTTAGTGCACATTGGTATTCTATAAAAATTAAGAACGTTCCTAATTAGACTTATATTCAAATTAGTTCATATTAATTCCTGTGAACTTATTTCATGGAACGTTTTTATTTCAGTTCGAACCAAAACCAGAATTGGAGGTAATATCATCTGTGTCTATTTTTAATGTTCTAAACGACAGTGTATTTTATTACCAACAGACCGTATTACCCCAGTTTCCTCTATTATATGAATGTCTCTGACAGAGGTGACCAACTCCTCCCCAACCCCTTTTCTGTTGTTTCACATTGTAGAACCTCCCTTAGATAGCCTGCATTTATTATTTAATGTATAAGTTATTATTAGAAGATAAGGGCTGGTCCAGGGATGTTTAATTTATTGGTATCAGAAGTAGCCCCCGAAAGATGAATGTCCGCCTCGTTATGATTGCGTTTCCTACCTTTTTCACCTCCATATTTCTTCGTTTGCTCGGAATTGGCCGAGTAAGGGAAAAGGGTCAACGATTAAGTTACTTTTTACCCATTATTTTCATCTCTCGATATTCTGATACATTTTTTTGGAGTTAATAATTACACTAACTAGATGGGATAATTTTACAACTTTTTATAAGTTGATAATATTTAACAAGTTTTCTGCTAACAGTACCTAGTTTTATTTTGGTTTAAAGAAGTACAGTTCTTTAAGAGTCTTCTTAAGTCTTAATAGCGACGGAAAGTAACTAACCGTGCTTTTTATGTACACTTGTTCCTGTTGCTTTTTTCCAACAAAAGACCAAACATCACATACTTCTTCTTTTTATGTATCGGTATGGCAAGTGGCGCCTTTAATAACATGACCAAAATATGGAAAGCGTCGGCGTTTAGTGTCGAAACGAAATATAAATTACTGTTTGATGCGTGTGTGTTCGCCATTCTCCTGTATGGGTGCGAGTCCTGGCACGTACCTTTTTTACAATTTTCTTATCTGACCTTTTTGCCAATCGTGGGAGGTTTCAAGGATTTTCATGGACGAACGACTGATTTATTATTTCTTTTGGTCTTTTCTGTATTGTTCTAGCTCTCCACAGCATAGGCGATCACTTAATCTTATGCATTTCAATTTGTTGCCACTCTCAAATTTCTAGCAATCTTATTATTATTATCGAGAACATTCCAAGTGATGTCAACAAGAGTATAAATGAGAATAGTTTTAGCAAAACATTCAATATTAGTATTGCCCCAGAACAGACTTTGTCTAGTGGGGCAGTAAAGTCCAACAATTATATATGTAAACTGTTTGTTGTGTAATTGCTAATGCAAAATAAAATAAATAAAATAAAATAAATAAATATAGTTCTAACTTTTTCAAGAATGGTTACAGATTAAACAGACTTTTGAGAGATAAACCAGTAGGTTGATATATGTTGAGGAGTTGCTCTTCCCGTACGCGGACTTAGCGCTGTATGATAACAGGGTTTCGGGGGATTATCGCTCCAAGTAATTTCCGAATCGTTCCCGGTGTTCACACTTGAATAGTCTAACGAAACCGCCCGTCCAACCTCCTCCCGATATCTCAAACTCCTCCGAACGAACGTGCCCGTTCGAATCGTTAGTATTTTCATTTTTAGTTGTCTACATAATAGGGATATTTGGTGGGTGGTTCTCAAAATTTTACCACAAAACGGTTTTATTTAAAAAAAAATTAACCGAAATCCGAAGACTGTGGGAAATTGACAATTATTATATAGATTGGTAAGATACGGAAGGTTTTGAAACAACCACGCTGCAAATATGCCTCCCAAAAACAATAGACACAAAGTTAAAAACGGTGTCAAAGACTGCCAGATATCCATTTCAACAAGGAAACAAACCTTTAGAACAAACACCTTAAAGTTGGATCTGGCTGTTTGCGTTAGTTCAGGTACTTATATCTGGAAAAAGTGAACTCAGTGAAATGTGACAAAAAGCTTTATTTATATTGATTTCCGTTATGAAAAAATGCTCTTTCACCTTCTTAATTCTTGTTATACCCTTTTCGCAGACTGAGGAGTTTGTGATGTCAGAGTTGTTCTCTGGAGGTTTTGAATTCCAGATCTTTTATCCATCGTATTGAGGGTCTTCTTGGTCGGTGATGCCCATTTAGGGTTCCATACTGGGATAACTATGGTATCCTTATTGCTATAGCCGCTTTTGACGTCTTTTTCTGGCATGAAGTGCTTGCAGACACAATTGGAAATGTCATGAGATTAAAAAATAAATAAATATGATAAATGAACCCCTGAATTTAGTGCTTAAATGAGAAGAGTTTAAATTTTAAGCAAACGTTATTGATAAAAAAAAACCTTTGAGAAAGACTGTCACGTATCCTAGGGTTAAGTCAGTGTAATGAAAAACTTTTATCGTGAAAAGTAAATGAAGCAGAAACCTTTACGTTTCGTTCCTTGTAGAATGTAGGCAGATACTTACTATTTACATCGTGATTAACGTCCCTGTATTATTTCTCAGGTGCGGGGTACCTCAGGGCACTCTTCCTGGCCCCCTTCTAAACGTAGTTGCCTTTTCCGTCGAGTGCCCTTTTTCGGTATTATTTAGCGACGAGTCTATTGTAATTTTTGAGCGACTCCAATTATTTTTCCTTTTTTTCTTTGCTCTATTATAACGAAGACTTTTCTGTTATTTTCGTTCCACATTAACTGTGGTTTAAAACCTACATTATTTTGGTAGGTAATTGGTGTCATTTTTAAAGTCTAGTTGTCGATTGAATTTTTTTCCATTACATAATCCGCCATATATTTTTACTCGGTCTTCTTCTGTTCTTCTTCAGTATGTCTTTAGCCATCATTTCAACTCGGATCAAACTCCTCTCCTTTTTTCATGTGGCAAGTACTTGGTGTTGTTTTAAGGATATTTTTATTAGTAATTTGTCTGACGTGTCCTATCCATTGCAGTTTGAAAACCGTTTTATGAAATTTCAGAACACCTTATTTGAAAAATCGATAAGATCACTGTAGGTCTTCTGTTTCGCTTAGTATTCAGAAACTCCACCCCTCACACAATATAATATGTAGGTGGAACATTGTTTTTGTATCCCCTTGTCAAATTGTGATGTGTATCATTATGGCTCCGAAAACAAGCTTTAGTGTTGTGTGTAAACAGTCTAATATTCATCATTTAATTTGTTAATATGTTTGTCTGTAGTTATTTGGTGGAATAAATTATGTGGAGCTATTCAGGGTCTTCGGTGGCAAAATTGAGTGGTAAGATTTTTTTCTTAATTAGTCACTCCAGTCTTCTTGCGTCCGTTTATGAGTAAGCGTTTGGTAGTCTCAGAAAGTTTTTAGTATCAAAGCATGAGTTTGGCTTTTTTCCGTTACTCGCACTATATCTATCCAGACATTGCAAAACTTTTTTCCTTTAGCTTTTTTTCTCTGCACAAAACGTCTTTTTCTTTTCTCTTCATGACTGAAAAGTGGCTGAGTGCTGTTAATTAATGGATTGAGCAACCTTGGGTAGAGAGGAAGGTATCAGTTCTTCTTCTGCGGTCTAAATCCTACGGATTGGTTTGCAGCAAAGATCTGCATCTAATTTTCCATCTCATCTGGTCCTCCGCACCCCTCTTCAGCTCCATGTAGGAAGCGCATCCCATATCCTCATATAATTGTTCGAGGTACTCTCAGCTACGAACCCAAATATCAGATTTCTGGTTATATTTGTTACGTTCTAACTATGAAATTTTTGGTATACACTATTTCATCGACCAGAAAATACTCAAAACTGACGCATGATCTTTCAACTTTTAGGCAGATTGCAAAATAGAAGAGACAAATATCAGATTTCTGGTTATATTTGTTACGTTTTAACTATGAAATTTTTGGTATACACTATTTCATCGACCAGAAAATACTCAAAACTGACGCATGATCTTTCAACTTTTAGGCAGATTGCAAAATAGAAGAGAGCAAGTTTTTTTTTTAAATCTTACACAAAGTTTCAAACGTTATCAATTTTCCATTTATCTTCGGTCTCAACAACACCTGCCTATATTTAAATACACGCTCTGCCCGAATTTCCAGAATCGATTGCATGTTATTATTATTATTCAACACATGATACAGGGGCAGATTCTCTAACATCAGCGTTCCTAATATTGATCTTCTGGTTCTATAAATACTCTCCGTTTAGAAAATTTATTTCTGGATGTTTTATGGTATCGTATTTTCAACTAATTCACCGATTCAATTATCGGAATTAAACAGTAGGTAATATTATCATTTATGATTTTTTAGTTTTTCGTTGAGTTTTTCGTTGTTTTATCGTCATTTATGTTTTTTTTTAAATTAGGTAGGTACTCATATTGTTTATAATTTAAATTATTTTTAAATTAACCGAACAAAATAAATATTTAACTTCGCTAATGTGGGTGTGCTTTATGGTTAAACAGTAGTCAAAGTCTTTAAAATCAGGTAGCAATTAAAAAAACTAAATACCATAAAAAATGCATATCTTCATTCGTGATGCGGTGGTACATTCTGGGTTAGTTCATTTCGAACGAGACTTTTTGTGCCTGAGCTTTTGTCAGGTTCCAGGAGGATGCGCAACACGCACCCATCAAACAGCTTACATACTCGTATTACATAATATCTTCTCGACACTGAACGTCGTCGGCGCCTTCTATATTTTAGTCATGTTGTTAAAGGCGTCAGTCACTTTGTGTTTTTATCACTTTTTCTGCCCACCTCGTTGTTAATTTGTCCATTATTCTAACTTATCTTGGTTTACGTTTTTTTTTTTCATTTGCCTTCATGATATAATTAAGGGTTGCAAAGAATATATTTCAGAACCCTCTAATTAGATATTTTGTGAAACCTCCAGGGTTATTCTCGTAGCGCTTGAATTGCAATCTAGTTGAAAAGATATCTTAAAGGGCGGCTCGGATAAGGATCGGACCAATCAGAGAGAAAGAGGAAAAGTTTGAATTTTAATTTTAACATAATTTGAACAATGTTACATTAGATAGTTTGAACAACGTTACAATATAGTTTGAACAACGTACCAATATAGTTTGAACAACGTAATAATAAATAATTTGAACAATGTTACATTAGATAGTTTGAACCACGTTACAATATAGTTTGAACAACGTTACAATAAATAGGTTGAATTTTAATTTTAACATAATTTGAACAATGTTACATTAGATAGTTTGAACAACGTCCAATATAGTTTGAACAACGTAACAATAAATAGTTTGAACAACGTTACAATATAGTTTGAACAACGTAACAATAAATAGGTTGAACAACGTTACAATATAGTTTGAAACACGTAACAATAAATAATTTGAACAATGTTACATTAGATAGTTTGAACAACGTTACAATATAGTTTGCACAACGTTACAATATAGTTTGAACAACGTTACAATATATTTTGAACAACGTTACAATAAATAGGTTGAATTTTAATTTTAACATAATTTGAACAATGTTACATTAGATAGTTTGAACAACGTTACAATATAGTTTGAACAACGTAACAATAAAGTTTGAACAACGTACCAATATAGTTTGAACAACGTAATAATAAATAATTTGAACAATGTTACATTAGATAGTTTGAACCACGTTACAATATAGTTTGAACAACATTACAATATAGTTTGAACAACGTAACAATATAGTTTGAACAACGTAACAATAAATAATTTGAACAATGTTACATTAGATAGTTCGAACAACGTTACAATAAATAGGTTGAATTTTAATTTTAACACAACAGGCTTACAATAAACTCTCGTTGCTTTTTTGGTCTGATCACCATTATGGTTTGTTTGTCTTACAAAATTAAAGCAGCCGTAATACTACGAACGTCCTATTCTATGAGACAAGTTCACATTATTCTGTATGTACTATCTCGTTCACTGGCAGTTATGCGTAAATAATAAAAATGGGAAAGAGACAGTGTAATATTGACGTTTAGTGTCAATTATCGTATCTTGGATGCCACAGTATTCAATCAAGATGCCCACCGAAATAAAATGTAAGAACATGGTGAAACGGTTTAATTTAAAAAAAATGCAATCGAAATGCCCAAATTTGGAAGTATTTCCGGATAGACTATGCCAATAGGGTGCATGCTTGCAGCAATATATACAATTACCTTCATTTTTTGTGTGGACGGTACGTTTTGCATATTATTTAGTAGTGATCACGTACAAGCCAGTATTAAAAATAGCCGTAGGCAGAGTCATATAAGTCCACTATTGCTTAAATCCTTGTTAATATAGAGGTTGGCTGTGTAAACAACTTTATCATGTAAATCTCATGGTATAGGACTGGAAATCGAGGAATCACTTTAGATGGCGCAGTACCGCGCAGCCTTCGCCTGGGTAATAGCCAATGTTGAAGATATGGAAATACCAGTATTAAAATATGTACAAAATATGAACATTATGGTATCTTCAATGTTTGAGGGTTTTAAAGCATGTTGCGGGCCCCTTTCTATCTGTTAAAACTGATAAATATTCCAACAAATTGGTAAAATTCGTAATTCTATGGATTGTAGAAAAATAAAAACCTCTCTTGAACTTAGTTTTGCCATGATAGAAGAGGGTTGTTTTTTTAGAAGGTAGAGCCATTATATTCTATTCAATAAAATTGGGAATGGTATCAAACCCTATCGTAGAATCGGTCCATTAGCGTGAGGGTCCACCTTCCGTTTTGACCTGCCCGAAAAGGCTTCCGTGGATGGAATCGTACATATTTTATTGAGGTTGTTGTAATTTTATTTCTCACACATGTCCTACCCTCGAAACTGTCAAGAAGCGTAAATCAACATAATAATTCGAAAAAATTGGTTTAAATTGGTAAATTCTTTCGATGTATGTATACAATAGGCAAACATACATCACATGTTATGTACTTCCTACTACACCGCCATCTATTGAATTTTTTAAAAAGTAAAGCAATTATAGAGGAATTGTTTTGATTTCAAGCTTATATCCCATCGAACGTCATCCTTCACCCGAATCAACGTAACTATAACATAATGCAATAAATTATTAGCTAAAATTAATTAAATTTTTACATCGTAAATCGCATTTTATCTACAAAATAATTCAGACATGTTTTTTTATTTGCTTTTTACCGTATGTCATAGCATCACGCCTAAACGGCTGAACCGATTTCACTAATTCTTTTTTTGCCGTGTTGGCTTTTATCAGAAGAAGGTTCTTATGAAAGAAAAAATTAAGAAAGTTGCGTGGAAAATCTACATAATAATTCAGAAATGTTTTTTTATTTGCTTTTTACCGTATGTCATCGCATCACGCCTAAACGGCTGAACCGATTTCACTAATTCTTTTTTTGTCGTGTTGGCTTTTATCAGGAAAAGGTTCTTATGAAAGAAAAAATTAAGAAAGTTTCGTGGTAAATTGGGAAATTAAATAAAACTCGCATTAGCCCCTCCTCTATCTACATAATAATTCAGAAATGTTTTTTTATTTGCTTTTTACCGTATGTCATAGCATCACGCTCAAAATACAAATGCTACGTCAGATATGAATCTGCACAGAGCCGTGCAAAATGCCGGAGAAGGTTCTTTAATACAATTTGTTGCATTAACTTTAATATATTTAGAGCTATTTAAAAAACTCTATTTTTTAGGATCTTCATAGAAAATTTTAATAAACATTAAAAGTGTCATTCTTCTCTCTTTTTATGAATTGTGAAAGTTTCATTCCTCTTTTTCTGTGCTTATGTCAGTTATAGAGGTCTGCAAAGCAATGGGAAGCTAGACTAGAACCTGTTTAATTACCTACCGATCAAGCATGACAATCGAAATCAAAAACGTAAAGCAAGACGGGTATAAGCTAGTACTAAATATTTCAATTTGGATAATATTACTGAAGCTATTTTCTTACACGTCACCACCCTTACCGGTGTTAGTGCAACATTATCCCTATCACCCACTTAGTGGGCCCGCACTTTTTTTGGTGGGCGGAAGGGCTTTGATAGTATTTTTTTTTTACTTTTTTATAAATTGCCAGTTAAGAGCACAGAACAACTCTTATCTATGAATATTTACATAATTAGAATTTGTGTAATCATTTATTGATTATCTTTTATACAATATTATTCCGACCGATGCATCTGTTTTAAACCATTATTTTCCATCCGCATTCTGTCGTTCGCACTACTTTTTATCAAATAACTGACAATTTTTGTCAAATGCCAATTTAATTTCAAAATTATAATCATACAATACACTCGTATGTAAAAGTTTTTCTGTTTTGAGAGAAAATTTCGGTTGTTTACTAGGCATTTAAAAGGGTTAATAAATTAAAATATTATGCTATTATAATTATCTTTTGAGTTCTCAATAATTCCAAATGGTTCCTCCATCCTCAGCCAAAAAAATCAATATCTACTAAAAACAAAAATTTGTTTCTGTTTTAACTATATACCGAATGGCAGTTGGCTGATCTTCCTCCCATCAGGGTCCCGATGACGAGGAAGACCCTCTCATACCGTATTCCGCTCCTTTGAAGCAGAGCTGAGGAATTTGGACATGATATGGGAGGAGGTCATAAAAATTGCGCAAGATCGAGAGAGCTATTGTTGCCTCCCTATGCCCCTAAGTGGGGCATTTAGGGTGTTTTGATTGGATTTGGATTGGATGTACTAAGAAACCATCCAACGACGTGCTCTTTAACGGTTTCATTAATTAAGTTAATAAAGCGAACATGGTTTCAAACTTATTTAACTTATTTTTACCATATTTGTTTAAACTTTCAACATAAAAATGTAATTCTTATCCAAAATTTTAAAATTATCATTTGTGGTTATTGTGTCGATCATGCCAAAAAAATCATAGAAGCACTGCCGGTATCCGCTCGTATTGAATAAAAAATGTATTTTATCAATATTCGTTCAATACGATTTGTTTTCAGGAATGCGAAAAACCTTCCCATTTTCATTTTTTTTAAGAAATAGCCCAATACGCCACCTTTTACACGAATTGTTATGAGGACACGAATTGTACCCTTAACAAAAACACATAACTCCCGCACCCTTTGCAAATAGTTGTATCTCCATACGTATTACGTGGGAACAGCGAAACTGAATTCCAAATAACAAAATGTGTGATTTTCTAAACCTTCGCTTCTTAGAACAAGCGTGAAAAATGGAAAGGTCCCTTCGAAATCTGGGCGCGAACAGATAAGACAAATGATTATACTTATTACTTAATGTGAGACCTTCAAAAGGGTTCTGTGGGATGTCCTAAGTCCTGATTTGACCTCAGTATAAGTAATATATTTATGGTTAAGTTTTATATTTTTCGATTTGCAGAAATCATCTAAATACATACTTATTGGTAATTCAACATCTATCCTTTGAACTCCATGTTTTTCTTGTCTGTGTGTGTGTGCAGGCATTACGTGGTAGAAATGGTTCAGTTGCTGGTTTTTAAACCGTGTACCTACCAGAGGTCGTGGGTTCGAATTCTAGTGCTGATCATCGCAGTTTTTACCGACACAAATTAAGTGTGAATTCAACAAGCTTCTGTCGTTTTTAAGGAAGATTTAAAATTCGGTGATTGGTTTACCGATCATTCTAAAAAGTCGTTTCTCAATTTGTTTTGTTTTAATATAGACTAGCGGCATACGGAGGCAACAAGAGCACTCTATCGCGCTTGATCCTGCGAAATGTTTATGAACTCCTCCCAGACCGTATCTAGATTCCTCAGTTCTGCTACGAAGTAACAGAACACGGTATGGAAGGGTCTTCCTCGTCTTCAAGACCCTGATGGGAGGAACAACAGCGCTCTCATTGGCCAACTGTCATTCGGAAAGTAAAAAAATGCGTAGGTACGGCTATAATGTTTCATCGAAAACAAAGAGCTATGGACGAACTTCTCAATTATTATATGCTGAATTTTTTTTTCGCCATTTTGATTAAAACACTCTTGAATTTAACGTTTAGATAGTCGAATTTTCGATTTGTTTTTCTGTCCTCAACTATCGTACCAATATTTTATTAAATAGCTCATAAATTATCCAAGGGCACAGTTCGGTTTGATTTCCCCTACATATTTTAAGGTGCTTAATATTACAAACCGCCGAGAGATGTACGACTCGAGCGTACAATTTGGGAAATTTACGTAGGCGTTCTGCTCCATCTCTCGTCCCATCTTCGGGAGTGATTTGTCATATCTTGTCGCAATCGACTATAATATAAATCTCTTTCAATTGATCCGCCGTGCCGTTAGTTTCCCGGAGACCGTGCCGCGAGCCTCCCGAAACGGTGCCGTAGTTACTCCGTGGAATGGTCGGGAGTGTGTCGTTAGCCTGTCACCAGATGGTGTCGTCCTAATTTATACATTCGCTCCGAATTTCTGTGCCTTTTCTAATATCATTGTTGAGATATCTTATTTGGTTTGCTCTCAGATGTGTGTTGGTGAGAGCGTGAGGCATTTAAATTTTAGATAGCATTTTGGTTCCTATTTTATGCGTTATATTTTTCGATTGTTTTGTTGTCACATTTTATAGTAATTGCATTTCGCGTTTACCTTACCCACTTACGGGCATTTGCCTAATGGGATTTCGATCTATAAACTTAAATCTCTGATAATTTGTATGAACAATGTAGGTATAATATGTTTTTTTTTTTCATCGAAATAAACAATATTATTGTTATTATTATTACCTAAACAGCAAAAACTGCTTTGTGAGTCTCAGAAATGAAGACTCTTAGAAGTATACGGGGGCAAATGTCACATTTCGAATCGAGGACAACCTCCCAAACATATCGGATTCTTTTGGAGTCCACAGTACCTAGCTACATGAAAAGAAATAAGGGCACATAATATTTCTCCAGAATATTTCTCCATGCCACCCTGTCCTCCGCCAATCGTCTACCGCTAGCGGTCTGAGGTCTCTTTCCGCTCCATCCAGCCATCTCTGCCTTTGTCTTCTAAATTTTCTTCCTTCCGACGGTAGAAAATAGAAAGATTCAAAGATACGATCAGAGTTGGGGAAGCATATTCAGATGAACTGATTTTTGACACTTTAAAATTTAAAAATGATTTGTCACCCTTTGAATTTTGTTTCTGAGAAATTTTCCTCTGACTTGTATGTACCTACACTGTTGTATCAAAAGCGAAGCAATAACTAATACTAGATTCTGAGAATCGATGTTTGCTCGTTTCAAGAAAGATGATTGAATTCTACTTCTCCTTCCATGAATTTATAATAAACTGCCAACTTTAGTTCCTCGACCTTTGGAGGGTCTCCTGTTTCTGTTGTGATAAGGAAAAATACATACTATGATAATATTATACTTTTAAGGTTTTTTCGTAAGTGTAGGTTTTCTTTTTTTATAGATGTCTCTCTATGCGAGATTGAAATTTTCATCGAATAGCAAAATCTTAAATTTCGTCATTATATTTTTATTATAATGTTTTTTTATTAATGCGTAAATACAGTACGTCTTTGCCATGTCTTTTATTGCATCCGTGGGCCGTTGGCATTATGAGCCAAGATACATTATCGAGACACAAACATAAAGTGGATACAATATTCCTATTCTGGCGCCAAATACAGCAGTCGCAGTCTTTTAATTTGATTGCTCTCTTGTTCTCAATAATTTACAACTTTTATGTCTATATCTCAAATTATTGAATGTTTTTTGAATTGAATGAATTGTTGAACACATGAGAATTTTTGACATGTTGAACATGTCGAGAATTCTCATGATTATGAGTTTCGGAGACTTAAACATTACCACCTAATGGTGAACGTTGTTAACGTAAAGTGAGCACACTGAGCCAGCCTTCGAAATAACAGCAGAAGACGGCCGTAAGCCCTTAGCGGTTTGTTCCATTTAAAAATCGAATATCACTAATGAATTACTAAAGTTATTAGTTGTTAAATATTCGAAAAAAAAATACCTAGTTATAACAATATTTTTCCATTCACTATTAATTTGATAAATTTTCTCTCATAACTGTCTTGTGTATTTATCACAGGTGCAATCAATGTAAAGAAAATCGTACAGAATTTTATGATAAATCCCTCGTAGGCCAAACAAAGTAGCCAGGTTCTACAAAGTACTGGTTTCTTCATTTGTTCTCTACATTTTCAAAAGTCATGATGAAATACATGAACGTTTTGGTATTCTGGCAAAATTGAGTGCACGGGAATAATCTTGGAATTAGTTTGAATGGTTGAAATGCCAATATAGAGGGTTGAAAACCGTTAAAATCTAGAGATTGTAAGAAGTCAGCTATGTACAAAAACCTTAATCTAATTTGGCAATTCCCTTCTGAAATTAATGCGTATGCTAGTTTTTTTTTAAATATTGTTCATAGACCAATGACTTGCTTGCAATGTGCTGCTTTTGTTGTAATTTTCGTGTCCAATTGTATATTTCCAGTTCTCTATGATATTCTTCTTCGAGTGCCGTATACCCTCAAGTTAGCTATACTTTAATCAAAGCTTCTCTATCTGCGCTATCCGAAATAACTCGGTTCAGTCTCAAACATTTCGTAGCCACGACATATTCTTTCTTCTCCTAATCCCTCTATTTTTCCCTTCACAGCGAATAAGGTTTTGATTGAATTTATTTACCTTAGTATAATTAACTCTATGCTCCTTAGTGGGGCTTAGGTCCCCCGTATTGTGGGTTGGTTTGGGGGGGGGGGGGGCGCGGCGGGCTTGATTTGTGTGGGGCCGACTTTTTGGTTTGGTTGCTTCGACCAGACTAGGGGGTTGGTTTCGTGCGGGTCGGGTTTGCTGCGGATTGGTCTCCTCCAGGCTGGCTTGCGGCGTGCGGGGTGCCTCAAGGGAGAATGTATGTATGTATAAATTAACTCATCAGACTAACGCAAAACTAAACATAAAATAATAAGATTTGTAGTTTTTCGATTGATATTTTTTCTTCTTTAGATGTCCGTTCCTAATTTCGGTCAAACACTATTTTAAGCTGGCGCCCAAACGTGGGGCGGCTCGGTTTTATTTCGGGCAGGATTAATAAATACACCGGGTCGTTTCGTGTGGATTATTGCCTTGTACTTAATTCAATAGTTTTTTTCTCTCCTAAACCTCGGAATGGACGTGCTTTGTGTGCGGAGGGTCGCTTTTGTGCCGATATCGGAATATTGATAATATTTTCTACCGATCATTGGACCAAATGGTCCGTTATTTTATTTATTTTATTCCTACAATGGTGTTTTTTCCTACACTAAAATAGCTTCTAAAACGTTAATCGTTTTGTTTACTCGATAGTAAAAGAATAGCGTTTAGGCTGCCCGTGTTTAACCTATCGAAATTGTCATAAAACACACACATTTTCCACTTACTTTTGTTTTATTCGTTGTGTTTTTCAGATTTCAGTATCACTCATTGCATCGCTCTATTTTATCGCTGTCTAGTTTGAAGCCGTGATATTGGCAAATTATTATTTTTATGGCGAATATGATACTCGTTTATGTGACAACTTTACGTCAATCAAACATATTATACTTAGTTTGATATTGTTAAAAATTGAAATAAGTCAATTTTATCCGCTGCGTAATTCGAATGCGTTTTGGAATAGAGGCATTTGTAGCCTGCATGCTAAAATCAAATGTTCACTTTTATTGTAAAATAATATGTTCACTTTTATTGTATTAAACGGAAATTTAATTTATTGTTATCATTCAAAAATAATGTTCAAAACTTGGTAAATTATTGTGGTTTATTATAGAAATGAGGAATAAATAACTTATTTGTATTTTCTTTGTCTAATATTTTTGTACAAAGATCACTCTCTCGAGAGTGGATTGCCACATTGGAAGAAAGAATAAGGATGATATTTTTGTAACTTGACTTATTTGAGACACTCAAAAATTAAAGTTATGAAAAGAACCCCCATAAAATCGGTTCTTTAACTTAAATTTATAATATATATATAATTATTTCTAAGAAAAATACTAGAATA
The DNA here is from genome assembly GCA_963576905.1 of Mystacides longicornis. NCBI lineage: Eukaryota > Metazoa > Arthropoda > Insecta > Trichoptera > Leptoceridae > Mystacides > Mystacides longicornis. The sequence continues at coordinate 25,483,955 of OY756438.1, forward strand.
TGCATGTTTGATTTTTGTTATAAAAAATTAATCTGTAGCCGTAGTATAAGATTTCGATGATCGATTAGCGGGAAATCAGATCTTATTAAACTCGTTCTTGCCCCACTGTACTTTTTCAGAGTGTAAACACACTCACAGTAAGCAACAAAAAGCTTGTGTCGTCAAAGAGGAAGATGTTCGTCATCTGGGATCGAACCCACGTTCTCCAGCATCAAATATTACGAGAGCCGGCTTCGTAACTGCTAAGCTACCAACCACTTCATATTTCTCGAAATAGTTTTCATATGCAACCAGCGATTTGATTTTCTAGGTGACAGATTTCTGAGCAAGACGTCTCTTCTACGCTATAATTTTCTTCGTACAAATAAGTGACGGGCTATGAAACAACTGTCTAACTCGAAAGACAGTGTTATAAGTTTAATAAAATGACAGCGTCTCGTAATTTTATTGAATCTGACATCTTGAATCGAAATGAACCAAAGGTCATCATGAACCAGCTCAACTCCAGATGGTACATTGTAGATGTAGAATATCTTGCCTTGTTGGCATGAGGTGTCATTCATGTAAATAGAAGAAGATACCTGTCTTGCCATGACACTTAAATCATAATTCTTTATATTATTACAGATTAAAGACTGGGTGATCTGAAAAACATAGGTAATCAAACCAATGTATTTGAAACAATTGCAACAGCCAATGAGGCTACCGTGTAACTCCAAAAGATCCTAACACAAAACGAAAAGAGTAGACCTCACTTGGCTAAAAATTTGCAATAACTTGAAATATTTCTCGACTAAATAATATATACCTAGTGTATTTAACGAAATGAGGATTCGCAGCGGAGAACAGCGAATGTTTCCTAGGAATAGAAAGCGTTTTTATCTAGCCCGGGTAGTTGTCAGCTCACAGTTCTGCTGTCCGAGATTTGATAGACTCATTGACTGTTGAGAATGTTTCCCACCGCGAAACATTAGAACATTTAAGGAAACCAAGTAGGAGACTTTAATATTAATTTTTAAAATATGTATATATTTAATTCTAACTTTGAAATTTAATTGTTGATTGACAGAAACTGTCAGTTGATTTATTGTTGGTGCGATTGAAATATATAGTTTAAAACAGATGTATCGATCAGAATAAAAAGCAGTTCGAATTCGTTTTATAGATATGACTACAGGACAGCATCTGTCGAGAAAGCTACTACCTAATAAACATCACTTTTAAAAAGAACGGTTGACCAGTGCAGGTTGATACGCAGATAATGTAAAAGACATTATACTTATGTAAAGGCAAGACTACAAATGGCTTTCTCGTGAGGGAAAGAGGTCCGTGTTTGTAATTAGTGGACTTGTCGTATCCTGCGCATCTGCAAACCGGTTGAGCATCTTCCGATATTATTAATTCCTCGTGGCCTGAGAGACCGCAGTACCGTTACTCCACGAGATGACATGCGAATGTGACTCTTAACGGCATGGAGTAGGCAAAACGGCATTTTGATATGAGGTATTGGTTTTTAATATTGGTTTAGCAGGAAATATATTCCTTACGTATCGATAGCAATTAATACCCAGAAGTTCCTCTGTGAGTCAAAATTCATCCCTTGCATATGACATAAAGAAAATATATTATAATAGAGAATTGACTCACTTTTAAAAATATTATTTGCCGAACACAGCTCCATATCAAGATGAATTTCAAAACAAAGACATTTCAATGGTAAGATGTATTGCTGTTTTGTCAAAGAAATTTAAAATGTACTTGTCAATAACATCACACCGTATCTCGGATTGGTGGACAGATAGTACGGACTTCCATTCATTCCTATCCAGTTATTTTTATACTTCGCGTATTTATTTTATTTATTTGTTCGTGAAAGTCTTCCAATCGGTTTTGCTCTTGTCCTTAATATTCTTCTTCGCCCTGCCGTTTTGCCCCGGATTAATCAGGCTCGGGCCATCTAGTCCATAGGCGCCAGAGTCTTTTACCCATTGATTGGTTATGGTACATCCTGTGCTGCCAACTGCCTTGAGATTGCGGACCATCAGGTTACCGGGAATCTTCCTCTCACCTCGATTTTGTGGGTATATGTGACTGTCAAATCAGTAACTCTTGAATTTTCATTCCTTTCTGTTTTATTTTATACAGTATTATAAGAAAGAGACCGAAAAAGAATTAAGAAATAGTTTAGAATTGTGGAAAATATTAAAAAAAAAGTCAGCATATTTTTTCTGGCTTACGAATAATTATTGATAGGAGAATATCGTTAGTGTGTTCCACGGATGAATGATCAAATGCCTTTAGAAAATCAGTACGCATCCGTTGCACCGAGAACGGAGCTAGTATTTCGTATAAAAGGCGCCCAACGTTCATACGTCATAGATTTACATTTCCGCCGTCGTTTCGATACCTCCGTCAGATTATTAATAATATGACTGTATTGTAAATGCAGGCACCCACCAACCCCGTATGCGGCTGGGAGGGACAGGGCGAAACCCGTCAGCCACTGGATATTAATGGAGTGGGATAGGGCGAAACCCGCCACCGCAGAAATGAATTTCATTCCCATAAAATATGTTATTCGATATAATAATAACCTTTGAGGTTTCGCCTCTAATACACTCGTTCCACATGGCTAACCCGAAAGTTTTGGCAAAAAGTGTTTTTTTTTTAATAAAAATTAAAATAATATTCACATCATATAAACACATAGTTCCCTTATCTCTTACGGGATTTTCCATTGTTATGTATGTAGAGTGTACCTACTGTCAGCTGGATATTGGTTTTCAGTTAGACAAAGATTCCTCTTTTCTGAAAAAAAAAATCAAATCTTTAATGTTTAGGAGTTCAATGCTTGCCACTCACAAACAAATTTAATACTGAAATGAAAAGTAATCTTTGCATATCTGTCAGATCTTGAACATGTTGAAAATTCTTATTAGGAGTTTTGGGGATTGCACATTGACCACTAATGGCGAAAATTATTGTTGAAGTAAAAAAATCAATCTAAATCATCCTTAGAAACAGCATCTTTTCATGCTTAAAATGGACATAACTAAGAAAAACTTAAATTGATGATAAAATTGCGCATGTTAATCGATGCGTTGTGCCATAATCTTCTTGCTCACATCAACATATTTTCAAGATTAAAAAAGAAAACTTTGCAGAAACTTTCCAGCTGTCGACGGTCCATAGATAATTGAATTTCAACATTTTTAAAAAAATAGGGGTTTTGTGGTTTTTAACATCCGACGTATTTAAAAATAATAATTCTTCAAAATGATATTAAACCCCATGCTTTTATGTCGTGACGGCTTTGAATCCTGCACGAAGTCATGTGGATAACACCGGTCCTACATATATTCGCATAAGCCCACAAAGGATCCTTTAAAAACTAATTAACGGTGTTCTTTGCTCTTTAAGGCATTAAAAATATACCAACCATTGACATATTATGTGGCATCAACATTTTAAAGAATTTGCATTCTTGGAAACAATTAAATGTCTACATATATGATGCATCCAGGTGAAATACAATTTCTTCTTCTTTTTGTTACCTAACTGTTTACACTGTCGGTTGCATCTCTTGATTTTTTTTAAACACGCTGTGATGAATCTTAAAACTGGAAAAGTTTGCCAACACGCACAGTTCCGCGATTATCACTGTCAAAAAAGATACAAGTCAGATAACTGTATAAAAAATCATGAGAGAATAGACCCGCCAACTGGCAGTCGCAAACATTTGAAAAGATTCAAAAGTGGAGACTTTATGCGCCTGGGCTTTGTTTAAGATGTACTTGATGCTGAAATTATCTTTATTTCTCGTTTGATTTTTATTGAATACAGATTCATTAAAAACTAATATACCTACTTAAATGTTGATATTTTTATTGTTTTTTTTATGTTGATAATTTGTTTTCACAAACTCTGTTCTTTTTTTTTGAATTTTTTTTATTTTTGGAAGACATTTTTATTTGAAAGTCGTCAAAATTTCTATGGTGTTAGCTTTTTTTTTAACTTTCTACCCTAGTTTTGTCTGAATTACAAAGATGAGGAGAAAATGTGCAAAATTGTTGTTAAGTAGAACGATGCCTAAGTGTATGCCCACATCCTTAACAGAGACATTTGAAATGATGACATTTTACATAGAAAACAATCTCTCTAAAAAAAGAACGCACCATTGGGCGCCATTCATGACCGGAAACTCCCAACACCCTACGCTTTTTGACGGTCCTTTTTTGATATCCGCATATAAGCGAAAACGTAATATGCATTCATATGCAGTCCACCGGGCGCGCTTTATTATCCTCGTGAGAACATTATCCTGTCTCCACATCCGGAATAACGAATGACAAATTACGCCAGTTCTGAAATTCGCGTTTCGCCCTCTGTGCGAATAGCCGTCATCCTCCGACGCCGATCGTAACTTATTGCCAATCTACGTGATGCCTCGGACATAAGTATACTTTGATGGGTTTGCCAAAGCTGTTCCCCAAATTGTGTCTAATATTTTTATGACCTTGTGTTAATAAGGAGTTACCTTTCTCAGGTAGAGTATTGATGCATTCAGCACTTCTAGTAAAATCAGTTAAGTTTGGCAGCGAAACATCGACATGTTAAATTAAAAAGGAGTGAATCAATCAGTGGGTGTGTTAAAAAAGGACTAACTATTCTAATACAGATTGTAAAAGTATTATTATAACACAAGGGTAGGTGTATTTTAACAAGATTTTGGTTAAAGCGGCTCCGAGGTAGGTATGATGCCGTAAAGACTGAAATTTACAGGATACTTAACAGTCTGATGAGGAAATCCTCTCCTCAGAAGCAGTAATAAAATTAGGCATGTACCTCAAAAATTGAAAAATTTATGTGACTGTGAGTCAGAGTTTGACAAAAAAGTGCTAAAATAATAAATGATAACTCTAAAACTATAAATAATCGCTTAACATTTATGTAAAGGTATTTTGATAGCCCTTAAGGTGTTCTATCTCTCGACTTTCGATTAGTCGTACTCTATGTACTTGGAATTATGCAAGTATACTTGCATAATTCTTGTTATTTTTTACTGTTTTCTATACCATCACGGGTAGCTACTTCCATAAAACGCAATTTGTTTACATTGCTTCGTTCAAAAGATGTTGTCTACGGGGTGAGGCTAACCAGAGGAATTCCGTTTTTGTTGGATTCAGCTTTGATTTATTCAAGCTCATCCATATTGAAATTTGATTTATACAGGAAGAGACATCTGAGATAAGTTCTGACTTAGATTCGGGCGTACAGAATTTAAGTATGCGGTCGTCCGCGTATGTGAGTTTGGAAACCAAGAAGCTGAACTAAGTTTTCCAATTGATTTGTATATAGGTTAAGTTATAAGTGTTCGCACTAACCCGTTACTTACCCGGTACTTAAATATTAAGTTTTAAATGAGAGCTTGGGTTCGATTCCCGAACGTTTCAGATGTTTCCAATGTGAATTTTTCACTTTAGATTTCCACTCGGGGTGTCACCTGTCTCTGATAGGATTGGACAGATTGACTAGGAGAGAACAGGCAATATAGATATGTTATGAAATATCTGTTTGAAAATTATTGTACAGTATCACAACTAAATTATATTATGTGTATCAGCCCAAGTTAATTGTATATAATTCCATAAGCCTTTCACTAATAGATATCTAATTAATTGATAAATTAATATTTCATAATAAGTAATATGTACCTATATCCCTAATGATTCAGATTGTCAATTTGTGTATAGAATTTTGTACTTTATACCCACACTGAATTTAGCATACTACGTAGAATATCTATATTAGAATCCATCCACTGACTGACTGAATAACTCCTGTGGGCCACATATTCAAACATCTATATACATACGTAGCTACCCAATACTAAGTAGGCTTGTGTCACTCACCATACAAAAAAAAACTAGATTTGATTTTGGTTAGATACTTTTCAAAATATGTATTGAATTATGAATCTTAGCTGCTATTTGCCGTGGGGCTGTCGGCTTAGAATAGCACCTCTGTTCTTTTTGCTGGTTTTTCGAGCATCCTGTAAGAGGCAGGTAATCGAAAAATCAGATCGGGGTCGTGGGGTTGACCACCTCACACCCTTAAATACAAGCGGTCAGAAAAGGCAACAAAATTAAGCCTCGGACGCCTGGGCCCCACCAGGGGGGGGTCCAGGTAGCTAGTGTCCCCCCTGTGTTGACCACGGCTCGCTCTAACACGAGCTTGAAAATCGGGACCCTGAATGTCCGCACTTTGAGGGCGGGCGGGGAGCTTGTTGCTGCCAAGTTGGCGGGAGATTATGGACTGGATATCCTGGGGCTGAGCGAGGCACGCATCCCAGGGACGGGGCAGAGTGACGCTGGCAACTATGTCATGCTGCACTCTGGTCACCAAACTGCACGGATGCGTGGCGTCGCTCTACTTTTAAGTAAATATGCCTTCTCTCGCCTTCTTGGTTGTGAACCTGTTTCTGACCGCCTGATGAGTGCGTCCTTCAAGATGACGGGCGAAACACTGACGGTCCTCCTATGCTATGCTCCCACTGAGGATGGGGATGCGGCTGCCAAGGACTGTTTTTATGACAGTCTGGATGCAGTTGTGTCCCATGTTCCAAGGCGCCACCGCTTAATAGTACTGGGGGATTTTAATGCCAAGGTTGGCAGTGACCCCCAGTATGGACCAGGCGTCATGGGTAGGCATGGCATGGGAGTGATAAATGATAATGGAAGCCGTCTGATTGGTTTCGCCACACTCCATGGACTCTTAATAGGGGGAACTCTGTTCCCCCACAAGGATATCCATAAATATACTTGGACCTCGCCTGACAGGAGAACAAAAAACCAGATTGACCATCTTCTGGTAAGGGCCAGCAACCGAACTGACCTGCGTGATGTCCGCACCTACCGAGGGGCAGACATGGATACTGATCACGAACTCCTTGTGGGTTCGTTGAGATTCAGATTTACCCATTTCCAGCAGGGGCCGTCTGCCTCTCGCCCGCTGGACATATGCAGGTTAGAGAGTGCTCAGTGTCGTCATTCGTACGAGGCTGAGTTACGCACCAGGTTTGCCCCCTTGCAGGATTCACACGGAGCTGTTCCGATTGAGACAGCTTGGAATAGCTTCCGTGACGCCGTTATGGAATCCGCACGTTCACTGTCGGCTATAAGAACAAAAAGAGGCCAATATGGATGTCCGATGGGTCCTGGAGCCTCATCGAAGATCGCCAGAAGGCTAAGACCCTCAGAGACAGCGAAAAAGACCCTCAAAAACTGGCTGCTTTGGTGTCTGAGTACAGAGAGCTGAGCCGCAAGGTGAAGCACTCTGTACGAACAGATAAGAGAAGACACCTGGACTCTCAGATACGGCGAGCGCAGTCTGCTGCACTCGGAAATGACTCAAGGACACTTTTCGAAATCACCCGGGAGGTCGGGGGCAGGGGTCAAAAAAGACCCGTGACGGCAATACGAGACTCTCGTGGAGCCACTGTCACTGCCCCCGAACTGATTAAAGGGAGATGGAGGGAGTACTTTGAGTCAATATTAAACCGTCCCGAGCCCTCCTCACCTTACAACTTTGAGGAGGAGTTGACTGGTCTGAATATACCTCAGGCAACTGGGATATGTGAGGACCCGCCGACATACAGTGAGATGGTGCTGGCCGTGATGAGACTTAAGAACAACAAAGCGCCAGGAGACGATGGAATTCACGCAGAGCTCCTCAAACAAGGCATAGACACCCTTGGCCAACCACTATTAGATATATTTAAAATGGCGTGGGAAGAGGAGAGGTGCCCAAAAGATTGGCGAAATGGATCCATCGTCGCAAAATTTAAAAAGGGGGACCCCCTTGAATGCGGAAACTACCGTGGAATTACTCTGCTGAGTGTTCCCGGTAAGGTATTATCTCAGATATTACTACACCGCATTCGGGGGCCTGTCATGGCTGTCCTGAGAGAGCAACAATGCGGCTTTGTACCTGGAAGGTCCTGCACGGACCCAATTTTCTGTGCCAGATGCATCTTTCAGCAGTGCAAGGAGTTTAACTCTCCAGTCGCTTGTTGCTTTATAGATTTTGAAAAGGCCTTCGACAGCCCACATAGACCATCGATATGGAAAATTTTAGCTCTGTACGGTATACCTCCGAAGATAGTTAAAATGGTGCAGTCCCTGTATGAAGACTCCGAGTGTAGCGTGAAAACGCCAGGTGGTCCTACTGAAGCTTTTAGGATCACCACGGGAGTCAGACAGGGCTGGGTACTAGCTCCTTTTATATTCATAATTGTCATGGACTTCCTGTTGAGAAAGTCCATGCAAGGAGCAAGAGGTATACCGATAACACAGAGAGATGGTCTAATGGGCGAACTGTGCGATCTGGAGTGCGCGGACGACATAGCGTTGTTCAGTACGACAGTGGAGGAATTACAGCGCAGTGTTTCAAGACTCTGCGATGAAACAACACGCCTCGGCCTTCGAGTCAATGCCAGTAAGACGGAGCTCATGGCGAATAATGCCTGCCCCGATAAACAGCTACCGATAACCATCGATGGTCACCAGGTCTCCCGGGTGGATAAATTTAAGTACCTGGGAGCAACCATTACCACCACTGGTGACCTCGGGGCTGAGCTCCCGATACGTATCGGTATGGCAAGTGGCGCCTTCAACAACATGACCAAGATATGGAAGGCGTCGGCGTTTAGTGTCGAGACGAAATGTAAACTGTTTGATGCGTGTGTGTTGCCCATTCTCCTGTATGGGTGTGAGTCCTGGCACCTGACTCTGACCCAGGCACAAAAAGTATCTGCATTCGAAACGAAGTGCCTCAGGAGAATTTTGGGTATAAGATGGTACCACCGCATCACGAACGACGCTATACGCCGGCGCACCCAGCGTGAGCCCATCACCTCTACTATTATGTGGAGGAGATGGACTAGGCTGGGACATGTGTTAAGGATGCCGAATGACAGTTGGCCGAGGAGAGCGCTGTTCTTCCTCCCATCAGGGTCCCGGAGACGAGGAAGACCCTCTCATACTGTGTTCCGCTCCTTCGAGGCAGAGCTGAGGAATCTGGACCTGGTATGGGAGGAGGTCATTAACGTTGCGCAAGATCGAGCGCAATGGAGAGCTCTTGTTGCCTCCCTATGCCCCTAAGTGGGGTCTAAAGGGAGTTTGGATTGGATTGGGAGCTGCTATTTATTATGTGTCACGTTATGGCCTGTTTTCCTAGGCACTTGTACTGCTATTAACAGCGGTGGATGTACCAGTGTAAAAAATTGACTATGTGGTTACTTAAGTGTCAAAAAAATAGTTGCGCGATTTTCAAAGACAGCCGCGAGCCGTCTTGTCATACGACTCCCCGCTCTCTGGGAACACAGAGCATTAAATACGTGAGACATTTAGCCGAATTTCGAAGTTCTCACAAGAACTGAAAGTGCCTAAAAACAACCGTTAACAAATCTAAATTATAATTGCGTTGTACGATGACGGGTGGCTACTAGTATTGAATAGCATATCCATAGAAAGCGTTGAGCATTCATACATTCATCCAATCAAACTCCGAGTCGGAGAAGTAGCACCTCACACTTATAATCGTCTCCATTTTCAATCTACTCCAAAGCTCCAATTAGGCTCAATACAACAATGAAAGTAGGTAGGTACTCCACCCAAATTATTGCGAATATCTCAGGGAATGAATATTCTATCTATTTATCATGTTTTGACCCCATTTATGGGCAAAGGGAGGCAAAAAGAGTTCTCCACTGCGCTCGATCTCGCGCAGCGTAGATGACCTCCTCCCTTACCATATCCAAATCACTGGAGCTCAATTCTGCCTCGAAGGAACGGAATACAGTATGAGAGGGTCTTCCTTATTTTTGAAACCCTGATAAGAAGATGAATGTGAGGGATGGTTTGTAAATGAGCACCTCCATTTTTTTTGTAATGAAAACTAATTATTTGAATACCTAAATTAAATTTCTTTAAATCTACAAAGATGAGTGACTTATTTCTTTCATTCAAGTTACTCAATTATTTTTTTTTCAAATGTCATTTTAAGGTTTCATCACTTATCGAATATTTGATGTCAAAATAAATAATCAACTGATTGAAAATTTTTTTTTTTTAATTTTTTTTGGGCCTAAGCCCAACGTCGAAACGTATACAAATTTAGAGACATAGCGTACTTTCTTTTATGGAATACTAGCTAGTTACCCGTGGCTTCGCTCACGTGTTACTGTATTTGCTTTCTCTGCCTAAACAATGCAGAATTAATTATATTCGCATCAAAATTAATAATAATAAGAAACATCATCAACATTTCTTTTTTTAAATATATATTCTAAAATTTCCATTAAATTACTATATTTTTATTTATATTTGTCGTTATTAATCTGTATTTAAAAAAGATGTGCTTCTTATACAAATAGAATCAGCCCGCGAACTTAAAAATTTCGCTAACTTGACTGACATTGTTCTATGAGAATCCCAAAAAATAACTCAAATAACTTTTATTCCATCAAATGACGTTATTTGAAATCAATTTTTATATTGCTGGATATGAATAGAAAAATATTCAGGTCTCGAAAAGCAATGAAATTAGTGATCTTTAAAACACCTATTTCTATCTGCTTTGGGCATTTTTCAAGCTACAGACGTTTTTTTAACATTTCAATTTATATCTTTCACGTTGATTTGTTGTTGTTTGTCTGGTCGTAGGTTCGAAATTTAGTTCATAAATATCTTATCCTGAGCAAACACGACATAAAAAGAATAAACGATATCGGTCCAGCCGTTCAGGTCGAAATAAATAACGTTAAACGTGAAAACTGTTAACGTTCCGAACGTTAACGTTTACCAAATTGAAAATGGTTTCCAAACAAAAAAAAATGCGTTTCGTCTTCAATATAATAGCAGCGTCGTAATACTTCCAAAGATTTTGAGGTAACGTTTATCGTTAATTTTGAATAACTGACAGAATTATTTTTTTGACTCGGAATTTGGAACAACATTGTTTAACGCACGTTGAACAACAGTTTTTACGTTATCTCTATGGAAATAACAACAAATTGTTAACGTTGGAGCTGTCGTTAATATTTCGACTTGGCCTCCAGGCGTGATGCGATGACCACGTAAAGTAGGTCTCCATTTTTATAATAACGTAATATTCTCCCTTTTAAGCCCCCCCGCTCACCGCAAACCAGCCCGGAGGAAACTAAACTGCAGCAAACCCGATCCGCACAAAGCCAAAACCTAGCCCGATTGCCAAAAAGCCAGCCGCACACAGATCAAGCCCGTGGCGGTTCCCCCCAAACCATAATACGGGAGGCCTTGGACCCACTCAGGAGAATAGGTTAGGCATAAAGAACTCTCCATTGCGCTCGAAGTCGTCCGAGGCTCATTGTGCTTTTTCTAACCGGTTGAGGTTTAAGGAAGTGAGGTGGTCAACCTCAGTATTCTAATGGTATAAGTAATTGGCGTTCGACTATAAACGAATTTTCGACAATGTAGAGTAGGAAGAAAATTAACTGTCCACTGTTTATATTTTTTATTAGATGAAACGGATATCGGCAACTATCCGATATCCGGTCTATCCGGCGGCGTAAATAATATCCTGCCGGATACCGGATAGTAAAAAGAGGCATGTTTGGATAACTCATTGATTTGTTTATTAAAGTATCACTTAAGAAATACACCTTATAATCACAAAATAAATTCTACAACTTAGAAAATTGATTATCAAGCATAAGGTAAATTATGGAGAGTAATTCTATATAATATTTCGTTATATAGACTATTGGACTATATAGAGGAAAACAGCAGCTTTGCTGGTCTTCGTAAGTAAGGGAAGTTTAATAAAACAACGTTTCGTCATCCTGGCTGAAGATGCAGATAGTTTCCGCGATTTTTGGAACAATAACGTTCCGGCAACGGAGTCAGTCCAATTGGTATATACCGCCTACGTAAGCGGTATATACCAATTGGTACCAAGCGGTACCCACGGTAATTTACGCACTGGCCGGGCTCTAGTAAGGACTTCTTTAGCATTCTGCGAATTTTATAAATTTTTGAAAATAAAAACACCGATATTTTAAGGGGAGCGCTTTTTTTTCTACCGCAAGGGTTCCGAAGACAAAGAAGATCTTCTCATACCGAGAGGGTCTTCCTCGTGTTCTGCTCCTTCGAAGCAGAGCTGAGGGATCTGGAAATGGTGTGTGAGGAGGTCATAATATCCGGCTAACTGCTATCCCTTTCGTCTCTATTTTTTATACGTTCCAGTGGACAGTTAATTTTTTCGCACTATACAGTGACGAAATGATGTGGTCATTGACTTGCCAGTGTTTTCAAAACAATTCTGTGGTGGCATGGTAAAAGGCATTAAGTCAGTGGGATGACATTTCTCAGTATGGCGGATTTACTTGTCAGTATTTTAAGAGGTTTCATTTTTGTCAAATATTATTTAATACAAATAAAATAGATCAACTTTGATGCATTTACTTCGTTAAAAAGGGTTCACTATACGATAACTCATATTTATTTCTTCAATATTTCTTTGTTTATATACTTTATTTATAATGCGTGTCTTTTTACCTTGACAATTTTGGCTCATAGGTTGAAAAATTTTGTACTTATGTCAAATTTTACAAGGAAATATACCCAGTTACTCTCTATTACATGCTACTTTATTATTTTTCAACATTTACATTTTATTCTTCATAAATATTAGCTATTTTTTAGCTTACCTATTATTATTTTCTAGCATAGCATTCCCAGAATATCAGTAGGTATATTTTTTTTGCTCAGAACGTGATATTGTTAAGTAATAAATGAAGAATATTCTTTGAATAATAAAATGAAATTAGTTAATTATAGGTATTATTACCTTTGTTAAGATAACCCATGTCACAATGTACCGATCCTTCAAAACAGAGCTGAGGAATTTATACACGGTTTGGGAAGAGGTCATACATACAAGCTGCACAAAATCATGCGCAGTGGAGATTCCAACAGCAAACCAGATGAATATTCGGAAATTTGAACATTACGACCTAATGGCGAACGTTGCTAACGTAAAGTGATCACACTAATCCAACCTTCGAAATAACATTAGAAGATGGTCGTAAGCCCGTAGTGGTTTGTTCATATTATTTTTAAATCGAACTGTATAATCAGTCATCAGTTGTTGATATAATAGTTCGCACTAGCACGATTATATTAATAATAGTATTAAAATAGCAATGAAAAAATAATAATATGCAGATAGTATTACCGATCTATTGTCTATAGCTTAACAATAAAAACAACGAAAGTTGTAAACAGATTGGTCGACAGATAAGGAAGATACCTGCCACAAAGTTCACAAAATACATTATTTAAACACATTTTAAAAAGGTTCACTTAAAAGAACGGCTTCTCACGGCAGCTCTATCATAGACAACACCGTTTTACTTCGTGGTAGACAAAATTCGACGCGAGTCGTTTTACCTTGCCAAATAAAATTAATATTGAGTTATGCCGGAATGAAAAAATGCTTTTAAATCCTTTATAAGTGGATTTTTTTAAACTTATGTTTTTGAACTTTGTTCTGTTTGTGATAATGTATGATGTAGCGCATATAACTCAAAATGCTGAAAAACGCGACTTAATGCCTTTTACCATGCCACCACAGAATTATTTACGATCTGTCCTAAAATGATGTGAGGTTTTGTAGATAATTTTAAAAATTTTTATTTGCACATTGACTACATTTGATATAAAATAATTTACCTATTGACTTCATAATACTATTTACCTTTTTTCAACATATTATATCAACTTGCTATTCATGGTTTACGCAATAAATTCAAAGCAAGATTACTCACATAGTTTTTTTTTTGTTGCTAGTGTTTTTATGAAATGGCTTCAAATATTTTGACAGATCAAGACATAAAGAATTGCAATACAATCCAGATTCTTTTCGTGAACTTACCGTAAATTATTTTAGTAGAGATAATAAATTACTAAAATAGGTAGGTACCTACATAATGATTTTAATGTCGATCGTAAAAAAAACAATTCAGAATCGCTGTACAGGATGCATGGTACGAAAAATATATTGAAGTAGGTAGGTACGTAAAGTGTTTCTCTGAATTCACGGAAAGTGTATTATCTCTTATATAAAAATGGAACGCTTATTTGCGCGGTCATCGTATGGGTAAGAACACGTTGAAAGCCGATTACGATCCGCGCCGACCAGCTCAAAGATTGTTGTCTATGGTTTCCATGCATTTAAATGGGCGTGTCGGAAAGCGGGTTCCTGCTTTTTCTGTGGGTTTCCCCGTTCAAATGCATAGTAACATTCTTTGCGCCGGTTGGCGCTAGTCAGAATCGGCATTCTTCGTGTTTCTTACCCTATGAGAACAGCTGAACTTATATCGTCCATTTTTTTGTTGTGTTTGCTTTTGTCTGAAGGGTCTTATGAAAGAAAAAAGTTGCACGGAATAAAAATAAAACTTCCACTATACATTTTTTCTAATTTTGAAATTAAATCAGGCGTTTAACAGGAATCAGTTGTTTGATAAATGATACGATTCACGGAATGCTGATAGAAAATAATATAATGATATGTTTTATAACAGATGCATCGGTTACAGTACCTAGTTAAAAAGGTATTAATGAATGTATCATTATACTAATTCATATTCAATAATATAAGGACCACGTCGTCGTCTGTGTTAAATAACTTTAAACTGAAATCAACTTAAATTTATATATAAAATCTCGAACATATTATTTATATTCCAAGACGGGACGAAGTTTGACGGGTCGGCTAGTTCAAAACTATATTAATATTATAGATTACGCAATAGTTTCGACACGTGTATTGGAGAAAGTAGGTTGGGCTGGGTAGGTACCTACCTACGTATATATTCATTGGGTAGGAACACGTAGAAAGCGGATTCCGATACGCGCCGACCGGCTCATAGATTGTTGCCTATGGTTTCAATGCATTTAAATGAGCATGCCGGAAAGCGGGTTCCTGCTTTTATGTGGGTATCCCCATTCAAATGCATAGTAACATTCTTTGCGCTGGTCGGCGCGGGTCGGTATCGGCTTTCTACGTGTTCTTAGCCATACACCGCGGCACCACACCGGCCCGGCTCGCCGAATGAGATCCAACTGTCGATGGCCTGAGTCGGTATGTTTATTGTATGAAACGATGTCGTCAATAAATTAAATTTTTACAAAAATTGTTAAGAAAAGTTTGAGATGTACTGCTATGATGTATGTATTTTTTATAGAAAAATAAATTATCTAGTTGTAGCGTTTCGGCGTTTTTCGATATTTTTATAAAATTCTGAAATATAGGCACTGAAACTCGTAAATTTGTCATAAAAAAATATTTTTCTTTATAAAAAAAGTTTGAGAAATCCTGGAACTTCTTCATTAAATTATATTTTAGATATTGTATTTTTCTATATATATACACAATTTTAGGGTTCTAGATTTTATGGTTTTCGAGATATATGGAAAAATTAAATAAAAATTCAAAGGTTGATAACCCCTGACTGAAAAAAAAATTCAAAATTCTGAGTATACAAATTTTGTATGCTTAAAGTATTCAATATTTTCTGAAATTTTAGGATCTGTGCATCAAACGAATCAAAAGTTATAAAGAGGGGACGGATACACACACATACACGTTGGAAAAGTGCCCATCACCCCCTCCCCTCTAATTAATGATATCTTTTGAAAACGAAATAGTATAATTTGACTCTTTCTAAAGAAATCATTTTTTTGAAATTTCGATAAAACCAGTTTTAAACTTTTTAGGAGGCACTTAAAAATCATCCCTTTTTATATGTGCCCTTTTTCGTCCCTTTTAGTTAAATTTTGGAAAAATTGCCGAATACGCTAACACTCATTTCTATAGAAGAATTCATATGCCAAATCTCAAGTTCGTAGCATGTCTAGTTTCCGAGATATTCGCATACTTTGAAAAACATTCAACCCTATTTTTCACCCCCTTAGGGGTGGAATTTCCAAAAATCCTTTCTTAGTGGAAGGTTTTGTATTGAGACCTACCTGATTTCCAAATTTCACTTCTCTACGATTAGCCGTTTGGGCTGTGCGTTGATGAGTCAGTCAGTCAATCAGTCAGTCAATCAGTCAGTCAGTCAGTCAGTCAGGCACTTTCCTTTATTATTATAGATATTGGAAACCATACCATGGAAATAAGCAAGGACTAATTACTATCAATGGGAAATTACATATTATTAGTGTCAATATCAAGGATGAAGAAAATATAAGTAGGTACTCTTTTTCCAGCTCTTTGCTCGTTTGGTTTTTTTTAATGCAACCTTATCATGCGCGCAGAACGACATCAGCATCGCGAATAAGATGCGTACTTATAATGTAGTGTAGTATGTGAGTGATTAGTGTTCCTTCATATAATAAAGCACTAAAAGCTCTCAACCGTCTTTAACCGCTGCTGTTTTGTTCATGGCTTTGAGTGATAACTTCACGTCGTTCGCCATTTATGTAGGTTGCTAATTTTATCGACTCAGTGCTAAACATGTCGAAAAAATCCACATCCCGGCCGTCACTAACTTGCATCCCATTTCAATTATAATAATATAGAGATGCGCGATTAATAATAATATGCAGCCGTACTAATAGAACGTTATTCTTATACTATAATACATGCAGAATACGCAAAAGTCCTACTAATAAAATAAGGAATAAGCTATAACAAGAATAATTTCTATGCCAACTTTATTCCCGGCTTCGCCCGGGTATAGAGATGTAATAGCGACGTTCAATGAGACAAACTACCACTGCACTCTTCATATTTTGACACTTTACATAGGAAAACTTGCAACAAGTCCGAGCGGTCAATCGAATCGATCTTCGTAAGTATTCGTAAATACTCGTGATATTACGCGCACGAACGTTCTCGAAGGTCCAATCGCATTCGTCCGAAATTCATAGAAATCAGCCCCGTAGTATGAAACAACCACAAGCTTCATTGATAAATGCGAGGTTGCCAAACTATTTAGCAATACAGTTATAACACGGAATATAGGGATGATTCTTAGTAGCGCGTGGTATATATGCGATTTATTCCGGAATAACAGAACTATTCCCGTTATAACGCAGTTTCTATTAATACCACTGATTGTGACAAAAAAACCACTTCCAGTTAGGTAGCTACTTTTATTTTTGATAGTGTTGCTTTTGGGATGTCACCTAAGGCGTATGAAAAAGATCTCACCCCCTGTTTATATCCATCTTGCTTTGATGATAATAAACTTCCCAACTAACAAACACACATAATACTACTTAATATAATCCCCCCTAATTAATTAAATAATTCAATTTGCTCGGATTAGGCTTTGTCGGGGTATATTGTTGTTGTCGTAAGTATTATTTGTACTGTGCCTCAAATGTTGCGCGTGGAAACCGACTCTTATATAATAATAAGCTATCTATCGATGCTACCCTGTATTGTATGTGTTTACTTTTTGTTCTCATCATTTTCATACAGGTTGTCCCGGCCGTTGGCTGAAATTCTTAACTGCAGCCTTTTTCTCGTGTCCAGTATAAAACAAAGGCCTCCCATTTGGACTTCCCTTCCCGTACAGGCCCTCTACTCTTTTAATATCGTCGTATTATCTTGTCTGGGGCCTACACAGTATCCACGCTTCTGCATCCTAGTCGAGGCCTCCAGGCAAGCACCATATTCGTCCATCTACCATCAGACATATGCGCAAAATAACCTGCCTATTTCCACATCTGTTAGGTACGCGATTTTTTGAACTACTTACTTTGATCTTTACCCTTATCTAAATACGCGTTTTTAGACCCTATATGATGTTGATTCAGTATCCTTTTCGTCATTTAACTTTGCTCAATTTTCAATTATGCATAAACTTCGAACTACGCAAAGTGGGGTTAATGAATTATTTTTAAATAAACGGACGTAAATGGTTGAAATTATTCTCATGATTTCTCGGATTTTAAAAGTGTTCACTGAAAAGCAAGCGGACGTCAGTAATGTTGAAGGCATCCTTCAAAATAATAGCAGATAATTATGATAAGCCTGTGTTGGTGAAATAGCTTGAGATTCGGAACAAAAACCAAGGTTTGAATAAAAAAAAATCTCAGTTTTCAAGTATACGTATTGACAAATGACACCGCTGTTTCGGGATACGTCCTAGCCCATTCTCCCGCCTATTGGAAATAATAATGGAGTCATCAAGGAAACATAACAGCTGTTTAACAGCATCCTGAACCTTTATGTCGCATCCTACAGGAGTTAGTCGAGTGAAAACCACAGATTGTAAGTCGTTACATCTTACATCTTCTTCACCCCTTTCTATTACCGTCAATTACATTTGCTTATCTTTTTTCCGCCCTATTATTTATACCACCTCAAAATTTGATGATATCCTTATTCATTTTTTGTCCGTACCTTCCTTTCTTCCACAAAGCAGTTCACCAGTATCACTTCCCTCTTTGAATGCAACCACTCTTTTGTTTTCTTGTTAAACATTTTGAACTTATTTTTCTGCTGTTTCTGATTAATGAGCTCTGCCCATATTTGCATGATCTTGATCTTCATTGCACAATTTTGTTACTACTTCATTTGCTCTCTTATTCGAGCAGCGTACTTCTACAATTCCTTTTGTCCATTGGTGGAGATAGGTCGTTTCTTTGATTGCCAAACGTTTTTCCTCTTTCAATCGTCTTCAATTATTGCTCCTCGCCATTTCTAGAATATCTTGAGATTTAATTTGATTTGACTTCTAATTTGGGTCTTCTGGGACAAAACCATGTTTCTCTGTCGGTCATTCTTTCGACTTTTATGCTTTTTTCCTTTCCATAGCTTTTTTGCTTGTATAGCTAAGCCTACCTTTGTATTATGACTTCTTTCAAAGATGTTTTTCTTGAATATTTAAGGTATTAATTATTCCATCTCCTTATTTATATAATATTTTAAATGGCTTCTCAGTCCAGGAAGGCTTTCTTATTTCTGATGTATTATCTTCCCCTGCTCTTGCATGGTAACACCCAGCTTTCATAATGCCTCCAAATCCAGTAAATCCATCTGCCAATTTTCGTCACTTGGATTTTTTCCAGGGTTATTATCTGATCCAGGAAGGTACGCCTTATAATATTATTCATCCCACTTTAATCGTTTGAATTTTAAAACTAAAAACATAACAATTTCGTAATTATTTATACCTACTTAAGTATTAGATAATCGAGTTTATAAAATGTATCATATATGTATATGATGATATTGAATTAACAATCGACTTTCTGTTTATTTTCAGATAAATCATTGCTGTATACCAAAATGGAAAACTCAATTGGTTGGTAAGTTTCCACGGTTTTTTTTTTATTAGATTTTTAAGAACTTATTTTTATGTTTTGAGGTAAGAATCATGTTAACGTAACATGGAGTTGTGTAAAGGTTCTCGACTTAACCTGAGGAATTGATTTTGGAGAATCTTTTCAGTAACATACACAATTACTTACGGCATATTCAGTGTTTTTTGTCTATAGTTCATAATATAGCATGATATTTTCGTACGCTGATACTGGTATAGCTTAGTTTTCCTAGAAAAGCGGCACAGCCCTACAAAATTTTAGCGATAACATAAGTTCATCTAAATTTTATATATTAAAATTAACTAACTGATATTGCTAAAACTTTTGAATTTGATCTTTTTACTTAGTTCCTGCGTCTTATTTCAGCGGATGCCTTTTGCGGTATCCAAGCTACCCTTAGTGACACTATGTACACATACAAATTAAATCTTCTCTCTTGCGCTTTCATAATTTTACTGCCGTAAGTGTAAGACCGACCGACCTCGGTAGCCTAGTTCTACTAACGTGGATTTCAGAGCACGAGGTCCCGGGTGCGATTCCCAGTCGGGTCAGCGTTTTTTCACTTTCAATATTATTAAGATATCGAGTACACTTGTGTCAAAAAAAATCCGTACGTAATATCACGGCCACTATACGATCACACCGCTAATATAGGAACTCTGAGCTTAAGAGTGTGATTGACGGCTCTTATGAGAAGTGCTGTGAATATTTTATTTCTGATATTTCTTTTGAATTTTTCCGCCTGTTGGAGTTGGTGTGTGTTAGTTGTGATTCTGTCAGTGAAATCTTGACCTCAAAATACGGCGCAATAGACATACAGTACTTCTCGTAGCTCAAATAAATTAGCATTTGAATCGCGGACATTTCTTTTATGATGCTAAATCCCATAGCACCGTCCGACCAGAATAAGTATCCCTAAGCTAATGTATTTTTTATAGTTGTAACGCCTATCTGAATAATGAAAATGTTTGGTAGCATAGTTGTTGAGTCCCCCAAACTTTTGTTTTGACGTAGGTACTGAAGGTATGGGTTCGAAACCCGGAGCCATTTATTTTCTCCTACGCACAACAAGCTATGTTTGATGTTATATATCGATTTTAAGAGAGAATTTTTTGACAAATTTGGACCAATAAGAATTCTCAAATGTCTTCAATTGCTGTTTCAGTCTAGATTAGTGTGATCACTTTACCTTTACGACATTCCCCATTACGATGATCAAATTCGTTGAAATTCCCAATCATGGGAATATTAGACTTGTTCAATCTTTCGGGAAATCCCATGCCCCATTCAGGACTCGAACCCCCATCTCCAGCTGTCTCAAGCAGGGACGCTAGCCACTTTTCCAATCAATCCGATGATAGAACATTTTTGTACGTTTTTTTACAAATTTGAATCAATACGGGCTTACGACCATCTCTAATCGAACACTAAATGATTTAGAAATAAATGGTCTGTTTTCCTAGGAATGCGGTACTGCAATAAACAGCAGTGAATGTGTCAGTTCAAAACGTTATCTATGATGTTACTGTACCGACAAGAAAAAAAAGCATTTTCGAAGACAGCCGTCTTGTCAGACGATGGAGCGCTCCCTAGGAACTCAAGTGCTTTAGATCTTGTCCTGGAAAAAGGCGCAAAATCCATAAATATTTGGAACGTTCAAAATTTTACTGAAGGAAAAAGTTTTGTCCATTTTATCGAATGACGTAAAAATGTAAACAGGACATTACGAAAATTCTCTTGAAAAGTATCGATAATTGAATAACGAACCAACTTCGATTTCTCAATATTGGTTAGAATTTATTAAAATAATACATAATTATTGTATTCGTTCGTCGGGAGACTCATTCACGGACAAAACAAAATACCGTCCCATTGTTCGGTTCTTCTTTTTACCGCCGATGATCGTAAAACGTTTGTTTTTCTTTCTCTCATTGTAAACTTTATTCGCAACTTTCTTTTTTTTATTTTACTATTCTTATTTCTCGGTCCGTCCATTGTATTAAGAATATAAGAATATTTTATTGTCCCAGTCTCGAAGTGGCGAGGCTATTCAAATGCAAATCGGTCCTCGGCGATCCCCCTTCACCCCACGTCGTCCCCTCCGCGCATTCAAACTGATAAATTATTTTCTTTTCAGACAAGTGTTTCGCATAATGGTCGGCTATTAATTTCTATTACTAACAAAATTATCGTACGGACATTTTTTTTTCTCCTAAAAAGGGTAGGCAAAAAGAACATACCACCACTCTTTTTATCGAAACACACTTTCTTACTTTTTACAGTGTATCTTTTGTTGAGCTATTGAGCGGGCTCAAATCCTGCCTGAACGAACTTAACAATATATTCCTTTAAGACGAAAGATTAGTGGAAATTTTATGCCATCTGTGGATATACATGGTGGGGCAGAATTGTTCCCTTGTTTCAAACACTCACTGTAGAGCGCGCAGGTAGGTTAGCGGAGTGGGAGTAGTTGCGTTAGGTGGGGGAATCGACGCCATTTTACATTCCGTACCTATAGTTCATTTTTTTTAAAGATACAGTGCCAGAAAAATTTCGGCATATTCCCATTTCATTCTTTTCATACATAAGAAAGAGACACAACACTTCTATAAGATTTATTGTTTTATTGAGAGGCGGTGACAGTAGCCACCCTTAAACAGGTAGCACACGCATAAATATTTTGAACTCGAGAAGTGCGGTTGTCTTCGCTAACATTTCGATAAATCAGAGAAACGGGTATTTAAATTCTGACGAAAAAAGAATAGTTATTAAGTTATATAATGGTTATATCTGCAAAGCGCTTTTTAATATGTGTATCTCTTATACCTAATGCTTGTTTATCTATATGTTTATTTATTTTGATCTGTCTATAACGATCCTACAACTATTGCATTTTTTCATATCTGTATATCGCATTTTTTAATCTGTGTAAAATTATTTTATACCTAATGCTTTTTTATTTATATGTCTTTTTATTTTAATCTATCTATAACGTTCCTACAACTATTGCATTTTTCATGTCTTCATAGCGCATTTTTTAATCTGTGTACAATATTATCTAACAATTTATACTTTATGAAATACATAAACATTGTATTATATAACAAATGGATGTATTTTTAACAATATAACCCGTTGAAGAAACAAAAATGATATAAAATATACCTACACCAGGATAAAAAATGCAACATAAATCAGTTTCGATAAAAATGAGAAGTAAATACGATAAACTGACTGCGCTTCATAAAATTCGTGCAGTGTGTATAGCAACCCATAAAAACAACTACCTGCGTAACAATAGGTTCTGTACCGCCTCTCGGCGAAGTCATAAATCTTATAGGAGTATTTTGTCTCTTTCTTATGTATGTAAAGAATGAAATGGAAGTATGCCGAATTTTCTAGTACTGTATCTTTAAAAAAAATGAACTATAGTCGCCATGCAGTGGTCCGGTGAGCATCGAGGCTTTGTCGTAGACGCTCTTTAAAAACAATGATAGTGTGGTGGCGATACAGAGGCCCTTTCGTAGGCGGTTTGGTCTGGCTCGTCATGACAAGGTTCCTGATGCTAAAACCATTATGAACTACTTTTCAAATCCAAGTGAAAATAAAAAGGCATTGAATTTAGTTTTGTTATATAAAAACGTTTTAAAATTATCTTTGTTTGTTCTGACTATTCACCTGTCAAATTAGGGAGTCTATTCTGTCCTATCCTGTATCATCGACTCTGGCTGTTTCCCTGATAAAACAAATTCTAGAAAATATAAATATCTTAATACGCTCCTTTAGAAACAAGCAAAAGATTAAGGACTTCCTTTTTTTTCCTTACTAACACATAGGTATACCATTGTTTTCTCGTTGACATATTATTTCATTTTTCAGTGTAAAATTTTAGAAGCTAAATTGATAGGCTTAGATGAAATGAAATCAAATGTTTTCTAAAACGTGTTTTTTACCTAATTACATTAGCATTCATCCTTTCAACATGACCTAAAATTACAATCCATTTGAGATTGGAGACAGTTGTCTCTGAAAACTGTTTCATGATTACATAAAATACATTTACTTACAAAATTCTAGCTTTTTTCGTTGTTTGGAAATTCTTTTTTTAACGAGTAGGTACAGAAACTGTCACCAAGACCTTAAGTCACTAGTCCGTAATTTAATACCTATAAATTTACACAGCTTACCGCTTCTCGACTTTTTTTTACCGCCAACTATCCTTTTTATTCAAACCATCTTTTATTCTCGAACTTGGGTGTGAAACTATTCAGCGAGTCGTTGGTTCGTAATGAAACTATTTGCATAAGTTGAAAGTCTCACCTCAGTTCCGCGTCTGCCAGACAAACTTTCCTCCATCACATCTGTTTGTACATGCGAATAATATTCTTTATTATCATCATTCACATTTTATTGTTTTAAAAACTCGCTTGAAACTTTTTCGTCCACGTTTATTTATCGAGTATTCGATCAAATTTGTTCAACATCTCGATAATTCTTCGGCAGCTTTATTACTATTAATCAATTCCATATTATTACATACACCCAAAACTTTTCTCAGCCCGTTGATTTAATTCTCAAAATGTCAGCTTTCAGACGAAGAAATTCTGAGTGTACTTTTCACTTTGAAGGAATCTTATGTTAGATTAGGCTTGGACTAAATACCGCTTAATTCCGGTTAATCTGTGACCGCAAAAATGCTTTCTGTTGACAGATGAAAGATGATGCGGAACTACAATAGCTTTCAGAATAAACTTAGAGAAAACAGAATAAAAATACAAGAAAATAGAAACAAGAAAACAAGAACATCTTTTGTTGTTACCAAGTCATCCCCTTTTACAGTTTGTATTGATTTATTCCAACTACGTACTTATGTTCTCGACTTTTCGATAAAAAATAAAATAATATACCGCGATCTCGAGAAATCTTAATGAGAACCGCCAAATGTCTAATTTATATTTCATTTAAAACGCTCGCAAATTATTATTATTAAATTCATTTTAATATTTTTATTTTTTCTCTATCGTTTGGATTTTTCTTTTTTTTTTACTCGACTTGTTCTGAAAAATTAAAAGTTATATTCTTTTAAAAGTCAAGAAACCTCGCCGCGAAGTTCCTAACGGATGAGGTATTTTGTGTTTTAAAAAATATATAAATAGAGGTAAAAAATATCTACTTTCTTTAAATTGTACCTAATAACCCCATATAATAATTATTGGTTAATTCGTCCTAAAATGGCTTTTTCGTTGAAACACTGCTCAAATGCAGTTTTTTTTTTCCATACATATGACAAAAGCAATCCTACTTCGGGAAATATTTTTCATTCTTATATTATTCGTCTGTATGGGTGTGAGTCCTGGCACCTGACCAAGGCCCAGGCACAAAAAATCTCATCCTTTGAAATGAAGTGCATAAGGAGAATTCTGGGCGTAAGATGGTACCACCGCATCACGAACGACGCTATACGCCGGCGCACCCAGCGTGAGCCCATCACCTCTACCATTGTGGGGAGGAGATGGACTTGGCTGGGACATGTGTTAAGGATGCCGAATGACAGTTGGCCGAGGAGAGCGCTGTTCTTCCTCCCATCAGGGTCCCGAAGACGAGGAAGACCCTCTCACACTGTGTTCCGCTCCTTCGAAGCAGAGCTGAGGGATATGGACATGGTGTGTGAGGAGGTCATAAACATTGCGCAAGATCGAGCGCAATGGAGAGCTCTTGTTGCCTCTCTATGCCCCTGAGTGGGGTGTAAAAGGGAGAATTGATTGATTGATTGATATAACAGTCTAAGATGTCATCGGGAAATATTGAAACGGTTGGTAGTCTGGCGTTTACGACGCCGGCTTCCGTGCCATTTCGACCATATTCCTCTTTCACGACACAAGCTTTAAGTATCTTACTGTGAAAGAGTGTGTTTATGTTCACTATGAGTGAGCACTGATTCATTAAAAAACCTATTGCGACAAAACGTGTGATACTCGATCAGACATTTTTACATGCAACTTACTGTTGCTATGTGAAGGAATGTCAAATTGTCCCCTGTCTTCAACGAGTTCAGTAAATTTGGGATCCTTTGAGTTATAGTACAACCAAATAATTAGACGCTTCTCTTTGTTTGTGGTCCTGCAGGCTTTATATAATATTATGTTTCTGCTGGACGTTAAAAAGCTGTTTTTTTTTGGTAGGATAACAATTTTTTGATAGAAATTTCCCGCCATAAAAATTACCGTCCTATATCTGCAATTTAGTTATTTTTTCAAGTGTTTTTTTTTTGGTAAGGTAACAGATGTGCATTTATGAAGCAAATAAAACCATCAAAGTTCTGATTTTAAACGCGGTACATGAGTATTTTTGATATCGCGTAGAGCCCTGAGAAGGTGGCTTCCTTCGTTGATTAAAAATCTCTAGTGATGACATCGTGATTAACCGTGACAGATAACTGTGAGCTCAAAGTTCGAAGCATAAGTAATTATTACTAATGTTTTTTATACTTTTTTTAAATGTTATGGTTTAAAAACGAAATTTTGCAACATTGCATAATTTTGAATAATAGGTTAGTAATAATTAATTAGAATATTTGACATTAAGATTAAATCATGCAGAATAGCGTATCTACTAAAGAGTGAACTTTTAACCACGAGTTATCCATATTGTTATGTTGTAACGCTAATTGCCTCATCTTGACAGAGTTGATGGCACGATGACCTACAACCCTGTTAAAGTTAGTTAAAAATCTGCATAGAAGTGTAATAAGTATCTGCATTGAAGTGTAATAAGCATGCAAAAAGTATCCCTGTAACGTTTTCAAATTCGCGTATTGTTCAATGCGAGCGAAAATGGTTTTGTTAGTTTTAAGTGTTACCCAGGGGTCGTATTCTGCATTTACATCCCGAATCCGATCCAATTCCTATCTTAAAACGGATGTCTTCATGACATTTAGATTTTAACTGCTCGGAATTAAAAAGAAACTTCACGTTGGTCAATTCAGAATCCGATTTTGTTTTGAGAAAATTCAAGAAACAAGTGGCAGAAAAGTGAGCTAATGCAAGAAAATTTGGATTAAGAGTTTAGACATGTTTGTAGAAAAGAACTTTAGGTAGGTACCTTAATTAAGATAAATAAATAAAGTAGGAAATACATAGCAATTGTGTGAAAAGTTTTACGTTGCATTATTCAAAGAAACATTCAGAATGAACAGTTATGCATAGAGAGTTGACCGGCGCATTCCCAACGATCCATGACGCGGTGGCGACCTTCGACATTATACCAGTCGCGCGCCGAAACAACTTTTACTCTTTTTGAAGATTCACAGTTAGTTTACCTGTGAAATATAATACCCGCCTTCTCTGCGCATACGCAGCCGACGGTATTATTATGATCACATGCATGCCTTGATACAGGGAGTTTCGTACGGTGTGGACACGAAATACTGCATTTTTTCGCCAATACGTGTGTAAAGTGTGACGTCATTTGACAGCTTCGCGCTTCCATCTTTCCTACATTTTATATAGAATCAGTTCTAGAAAAAAAATGTTAGTACTATTAGGATTAATGCTAATCTGGATACAAGCATGGAAAAAAACATCTTAAAAACGTCGTTTGTGGTTAAAAAAAAATTAAACAAAAATCCCAATTTCATTTGTATGGGATTTGAAATATCAGATAGCTTCGTGGAGCGCAGCGGTAGAGGTCTCTAAACATTCACTTTACACCCGTATTGTATGAAAAAAATATTTTAAAGAATTTATTACCATTATTTTGTGTTATATCGACACTTGATCAAATTGAATGTGCAAATTATAAAGGTACTTACGAAAATTTATCGATAAAAAGCGTTTTTTACTATTTTTGTTCTGATTGAATTACAAAGTCCATGCATTGAGTCAGTAACCGAATATGTGTATTGTGTAGGTATTAGTATTTTCTGTTTCGTATGGGTGAAAATTGAAGATGGGCTTGGCTGGAACATGTGTTGAGGATGCCGAATGACAGTTGGCAGAGGAGAGCGCTGTTCTTCTTCCCATCAGGGTCCCGAAGACGAGGAAGACCCTCTCACACTCTGTTCCGCTCCTTCGAAGCTGAGCTGAGAGATTTGGACATGGTGTGGGATGAGGTCATAAAAGTTGCGCAAGATCGAGCGCAATGGAGAGCTCTTGTTGCCTCCCTATGCCCCTGAGTGGGGTGTAAAAGGGAGTGTTGTTGTTGTTGTATTATATTATTATTATGCAATATTTATTAAATATTCCAAATACCAAACCTACACTTATCCGCTCTCTTCTCTTTTTGACACGACATAGTGGGTGACGAGACTCTCCACTGGCATACGATTGATGTTAGATATGTTAGAACCGAAGGATAAGAAACTTAGATTAAGGTTTTTAATTTATTGTGCTATTTTATAAATGGAATAACGCAAGAACTCGCTTTGAGGCTGGGCAGGTCAGTAGTAAAATAAACAAGACAACTTCAATTTGGAGTTTTTTCGGTAGACTCAGCTTAGTAAAAGAACGAAGATCATGTCTCTCTGCAAATCCGTTTAGAGAAACGTCGAGGTGGTAAACGATGAAACACGCTGTATTGATCGTATTTTTACGGTATAGATATCCGGTTCGGTTACCCACGACGCGCGCAGAGAGATGGTTAGTGTTGTTTAATGTCACTAGTCAGGGTGAAAGGAGATGGTTTCCCTTGGGCGGCGCGCGGTGGTCCGCCTTGGATGCGCACTCGTGAGTGCATCATTGTGCTGTGTGACCTTCTCTGGTTACCTTATACCTAACTTACCGGTCGGTCGGATAGCTCTAGGGACATCACGCAGAAACTGCTTCATCTTTTCCATACAATACTTCGTGTAGATTATTTATTTATGAATCTCGAATACGGAACAATCGTTTCATTACTATCCATCGTGTGTGAATAAATTTTTCAATCACCATTATTGCCACTAAAAATGAAAAGTATATGGTCGATATTGACTGATGCATCTGTTTTAAACGTTATTATATGTCAATTACAAGAACTTGCACTAAAAAGAAAAAGCAAAATACGAATAATCAAAGGCTTTTTTCTTAATTTCTCTAAATAAATGAAACGTTTTTTTTTTTAAATCCTATGATCCTGTGCTCACTCAAAGTTAACACAAATACACTCTTTGACTCTTTCACAGTAAGCTACTTAAAGCTTGTGTCGTGAAAGAGGAAGATGGTCGGAACCTGGGATCGAACCTACGTACGAGCTTCAGTACGAAATAGTATGAAAGTCAGCGTCGTAATCGCCAGCCTACCAAACACTTTTTGATAGATATCTAACAAATGTGGAACCAAAGAGAGAAATAGAAAACCAAACGTTCTTGAAAATAAATATAACTATTTTATGACAGACGTTGTACTGTGATCTAACTATGAATTCGAATTGAAAAGAATGATTTTTTTTTAAAAAATGACTCTAAACCAATTCCATTCCGACTAATACATCTGTTTTAAGCCACATATTTTCCATCCGAATTCTGTAAATCACACCAAATATCAAACAACTGACAGTTGTGTCAAAAGACAATTTGATTTCAAAATTACATTTGTTCACATTTCGCGTTTTAGTTTATAAAAATATGCTTCGATGTTAACAAATAATTAGAAAAAAGCTTGAAAAAAATGTTTTTAATATTTTTAATGTCAATGGTTGTTAGGTAAATAAAAATTGTGTTTCACACAAATATAATTTTTCACAGATGGCGTCGTTGTATCGAAATGCATACCATACCTACTAATTTAAATATTAGGTACCTATTGGCTATCCATTTTCGATGTTTTATTTGTTGTTCTGTTATGCGGAGTGAAGAAGAATCCAATAAACCAAAAATGATAAAAATCTGTTCAGCCGATCTCGAGTTATGAGTGTTCGAACTAACCCGACTTTCTTTTATATCTTCAGACTTAAACAGACTGCTGTCTGATAGGACAGCGGTTAAAATGCACCTTTCTTCATTGTGGATGAGAAAATAGTTTGGTTTTATGTAATGATCGTCTATCCAAGTCGTGATCCTACGATTGACCTCAAACTTGGCATCGGACTTTGTGTTGGAATAATAAATTTCTCCTGAATCTCAAGTCCCGCCTGCACCTAGTACAATGTGCTGCTAATGAAGGCGTCTTTGGGTGCCTGGTGCATTATTCTCGTCTGACCCGAGAGGTCAGCGATGGACCCGACGCTTTCTGCCTCTCTCTCTTCCATCTGCCGTTGATCTCTATTCGGTCGTGCGGGGGCGTGGATTTTACCACCGGACCACAATGATACGATCGTGATTCAAAATTTTTGAACAACCTCAATAGATTCGATAAAAATAAAGCTTGGCTCACCCAGATTGAACACAGCTACACTTTCGTCATTTTTAACAGAAAGCAACGCTTGGGCTGTGAAAGAGAAAGATGGTCGACAACGGGGATCAAACCTGCGACTGAACCGTTAGACTACCAAGCAACATATAAATGCAATGAGATTTAGAAAAGAATGTTTTAAAATGCGAGGCGAATGAATTGTACACCATGCAGCATTACAGGTGATGATACACTTTGCGCTTAACAGTAAGAAAACAAACTAATAATAAGTAATATCGAATGTGATAAATTTTTTAAGATACACGAGAAATCAGATGAACAAGAAAAGTTACAGATGAGACAAACAAAAAAGCATCACTAAAATGGGACTAGGCCAGCCATTTAGTAAGAACAACGGATGACAGATGGGCCAGGGAAACCCTGTAGTGGAAGCCAAGAAGAGGATATAGAAACTATGGCAGGCCCCAACTGAGATGGTCTGACGATATAAGGATATTGGCCGGCAATCAATAGCACAGAATGACAAGAGAAAGAGAATCGTGGAAGTTATGAAGGGAGGCTGATGTTCAATTCTGGACGAATGAACACTGGTGATGATGTTGATATGAGAAATGGGACTTGGTTTAGCAAATTAAGTCCAAAACCTATGAACGTCTTCTCCAAAGCTATCCCAGATTTTATCTATTTTATTTTTGTTACTTCTGGTGTTTTCTGTTTTTCCCTAGTTAGCTTCAACTCTTCCATTTTCCTGCACACCTAAATTAGTGTGAAATATGTCAAAACTTAATTATATTCGCATTTTGTTTTGGATGAATCCAGTTTTTATTTTGCAAAATGTGCGATCGCGGTGTTGGAACTCTCTCCCTTTGAGATCTCGTAAAGGTCACATTACAAGGTAATGATTCTTGGAATGATCTGAGGTAACTCAAGTTAGTATATTATCTTGTTTATAAGCTTACCTACATTATAGATCTCGACTCTCTCATCTCTTCTGGGTGCAATAAATAATTCAACTATATTATAGATACTACAGCAGCGTTCCGTTTCTTTTTACCAAGCCGAAGTTAACTCATTCTCCATCTGTTTGAGCCAGTAGCATGGACATTAGCAATAATTGAATTGAAAAACTGATTTATGGGATTGCGTTGAAGTGGGATTTAATAAATAGAATCTATCTCTGTCACCCATCCATATTTCCTATAGTCCAAAATTATTGCCATCTCTCTCTCCTTAACCTTGAACCTGCAATAAATGCAACGCAACGCTATCTTCAGTAATTAATTACGATTATTCCGGAACACACGCAGTGCGCGTCTCCTTCGCTTCTTGTCGCATATTTTTATCGCTTTCGCTAATTTAATCATACGCATAAAATTACTTTTTCTTAACCATCTAAACCCGCTTACTTTTGTATGCACATAATAAATATTGCATTTTGTGTTGTGTAATAAATCAGTGGAGTCATCGAAGACATCAGGGGGTCCATCCATGCAGAGTTCCATAACCAAAGGTAGGAATTTATATTCATTAATTCTCACCATATGTGCAAACCTTTGATGAGTTTTTTGATTCCATTAAACCGCATCCCGCATATACAGTCCGCTAATCCGCTCAAACATTGAATGGTCCATTACGAACCGGATTAAATTAGCTTTCGCAAAATAAATTTATTGCAAATTTATTTAATTTCGAAAAAATATTGCATTTTTTCGGAACACAAAACCGCAGTTTGAACAAGCATTGTCGATAAATTACAGATTAATTTGTTCATTCATAGTATTAAAATATTATTAATTAATATTTTCGCCGCATTTAAAATAAATTTAATTCATATTAAATTTAGAATAATTGTTGTAACGCATTCACAAGTATTGTTAAAATTGATTGCTGTTCGCTAAACGCATAGCAGCGCTAGGTACTTGCTTGTACTTGTGAATTGATACATACAAAAAAAAATTAACGCACCTTAAGTTATTTATATTAAACATAATGATCCAATCGAACTGGATAGAAAAATTAGATTTCTCAAAATAAATATAGTGCATATTTATTTAATTTTCGAAAGATATTGCATTTTTCGAAATACGAAATCGTTTGAACAGGCTTTAATAATAATAAGGTTAATTAATTGTTCTTTCATATTCTTCAAGTATATTATTTAAATATATTTCCGCTTATAATAATAATATACTACAGTTCAGATATCAAATTTGGTATTAGTGTCATAGAATTATTCACATCGCCTATCATAAGTACATTCGTTGACTGATACGAGTTTGAAAAAATAATATTATCTCGCAAATAAATATATTTAATATTTATTTAAGTATAGAAAAAATATTACATTTTTTCTGAATACCTAAAACGCATTTTGAACATTCTTAATATTATCTAGCAAATGAATATATTAAATATTCATTTTAGTATCGAAAAAATATTGCATTTTTTCCGAATACTTAGAACGCATTTGAACAGACATAGTGTAATGTTTATATTGTTCATTTATAGAGTAAAATATTAATTTACCGCAACGATTGAAATATTGTATTTTTATTAGAAACTCTGTGAAGAATAATTATTATTATTTGGTAAAAATTCGCTCTTCACGGCGTTTCATCGCATCGCTTAGGTTCACCGCTTACATACTTAGCTGTGGTACCTTTCTGTTGAATACAAAGCGAGTAAAAATACGTTCATTGAGAACTTAAATCGCTACAAATTATAATTAATAGTATTGATTTATTGAGAAGTCGTTTTATATTGTCATTAATTGCATGATAATAATTAGTGATAGCTACTCACTGTAAGTTTATTAAAATTCGCTCACGTTTGTTTATAGAGAAATATTTTTCGCTATATAGTAAATAGTAGATACATTGTTATTTATAGTTAACTTACAATAACATAATGGTGGACCGACTTAGTATGTTGGAGGCCTTAAAGGACAGCATAGAGGAGAGAGTCAAGTCTCTTTACGCAAAGATCGCAACACTGGTTTCGAATACCAGATCGGCCTCGCAATTTTTGGTTGATTCCTCGACATTAGAGGAAGATTACAAACAATTTAATGATACAATGGAAACTATTGTCTTGTTAAAAATTAAACATGTCGATGATTATATACCGTCTTTTGAAGGTCTAAATGTTTTCAAAGATATGGTTTGTTCAATTAAGTGTAAACGGGATGAATTGCTAACAGAAAAACAAAAACTTGTTTCACCATCTGTGTCTGTTACTGAGAGTACGAACTCAAAAAATCGCATAAAACTACCAGTTTTGGACATACCTAGTTTTGATGGAAATATTCAGAATTGGTCTATATTTTACGAGTCATTTAAAACAAATATTCATTTAAATACTTCGCTTGACAATTCCCAAAGAATGCAATATCTTATTGGGAAATTGACTCACGGTGCTCTAAATATGGTAGCAGGAATAATACCTACAGGTGAAAATTATAATAATATTTGGAATAGTCTGGTTAAAAAATATCAAGATGATCGCACTTTAGGATCGTTTTATATAAATAATATTCTAGACATATCTCACTCACGTCATGATTCAAAAAGTTTAAATCTCTTCATTGATAAATTGTCTGCAGGTGTAGCTGCATTCAAGCAATTAGCCATTAAAGATAATTTGGATTTTGTTTTGTTATGTTTCGCTCTAAGAAAATTAGATTCTCAAACTGTAAACGAATTTGAAATGTCAGTTAGAGAGAAGGAAATGCCCTTGCTAAGTGACTTAGTAAATTTTGTAAAAGATAAAATAAAAATAATGGAGCGTACTTCAAACAATAATAATTTTAAGAATTATAATAATAATAATTATGGAAATTATAAACAGAAAATTAATCATCGCAATGTTTCAAAGTCTTTTATGACCAATACCAAACAAAATACTTGTTCATTATGTAAAAATTCCCATACTCATTTTTATCAGTGTTCTGAGTTTAAAAAACTCAAACCAATAGAAAAGTTTAATTTTATAAAGTCGAATAATGGGTGCATAAATTGTTTAAGTTTAGCCCATAAAATAACACACTGTAGTTCTACAAATTATTGTAAACATTGTAATAAAAAGCATCATACGTTGTTGCATTTTGGTAATGAAAATGTAACTCATAATAATAATAATAATACTGAATCTGTGATGATTGCCAGTACGTCAACATCATTGCTCGCTAGTAATAATAATAAATTACATACAAAGGTAATTCTTTCTACCGCACAAGTATACGCATATTTGAATGAAAATAATAAGAGATTGATTAGATGTCTTATTGACAATTGTTCGCAAAATAATTTAATAACGCTCGCCTGTTGTAAAAAATTAAACTTACGAATTATCCCTTTACACAATTCGGTTGTCAAGGGTGTGGGAGTCAGTTCTAAGCCAATTTATGGTTATACATCGTTGAAAATACAATCTCGCATTAATCAACACTCATATGAGATTCAATGTTTAATATTGGATCAAATTACTGAGGACATGCCTTCTGAATTTATCAATACTGGAAATTTTCCCAAATTAATGTCAGTACCTCTAGCTGACAATACATGGAACGTACCGGGAAATATAGATGTCATTTTGGGAGCTCAAATCTTCCCTCACATATTATTGGGAGGACGAATCAATGTAAATAATTTATCTCCTTTAATTGAAACTACATTAGGATATTTAATAATGGGAAATTTACCTAACACATCTAATAATAATAAAATTAACAGTGGCGTCTCGCATACAATGTCGATGATTTCTCTTATCGATCAATCAGATTTAGAGACATTGTCTTATTGTACCTATTCTAACAATGAGTTGGAACAATCTTTACATAAGTTTTGGCAATTAGATGAAGTACCTAATGTACAGCATTTAAGCCCAGAGGATGAGGAGTGTGAAAATAACTATTGTTCTACGGCCATTAGAGATGGTCAAGGGCGATTTATAGTATCTCTTCCATTTTCTAAAGAACCAAATTTATTGGGTAATTCGTACGCCACTGCTCAGCGACGTCTAATGTCTCTTGAGAAAAAATTCAGAATAGATCCCACATTACGCAATCAATACAATGATGTCATTAATGACTACATAAAAAATGGTTATTTAATTAAAAGTCCCTCTCAACATGACGAAGAATATTTCATGTCACATCGCGCTGTCATTCGACAGGATAAATTAACTTCAAAGTTGAGAATTGTTCTCGACGCTAGTGCAAATACGCACACCGGTGTTTCGCTAAATGATATTCTACACACTGGAAATAATTTACAAGCAGATTTATTTTTACTTTTACTTAACTTTCGCTTATTTGCTGTAGCCATTACCGCAGATATTAAACAAATGTATTTAAGAATTGGTGTAACCGAAGAACATCAAAAATACCTAAAGATTTTATACCGCTTCAATGATGAAGAAAATGTTCGCATTTTTCAATTTAAATGTGTTCCATTTGATTTAAAGGCAAGTCCTTACTTAGCTATGCGTACAATACGCAAGCTTGCAGAAGCTGAGGTACAATCCTTTCCAAATGCCGCTAAAACCGCAACTTCGGATTTCTATATTGACGATTTAGTCAAATCAGTTCACGCCAGCTCCGGGGATCGAGAGGCTGCGAAGCTGATTAATGATTTGATATCTTTTTTCGCTTCAGGAAACTTCGAGCTAGTAAAGTTCGCCAGTAGCTCAAAGGATCTAATCGCTAAATTACCGCCGCAAAACTGTGCTAAGGTTGTATCACTCGCACGCTTAGAGCTTTGCTCTGCGTTATCGCTTTCTAAATTAGTTAGAATCGTCTATGATTCTTTCAATCCTCGATATCCTATTGAGGAAAAATACGCTTTGTCTGATTCCACGCTCGCTTTATCGTGGATTCATTCATTCCCGCACCGCTGGTCTATATTCGTAGCTAATCGAGTAGCCAAAATTCATGAAAATTTAGATTGCAAACATTTTTATCATATATCTGAAATAGAGAATCCAAGTGATTGTTTATCTCGTGGATTGATGCCTTCGCAAATATTGAGGCATGAGTGGAACGCACCTAAATGGGTCTCGACTGCGCCTTCTTGGCCTGTCAAACCATTTATACCCACTACTTCAACAGACATACCTGAATTTAATTCAAAGACTTTAAATGTCATTGTACCTGAACCGCCTATATTATACCCGCTGATCACTCGAATATCATCATGGAATAAATTACTTCGCGCCATAATATATATATTGCGATTTATTCGCAAACTATCAGCTGTAAAAAATATTCAAGTTGATCATTTGAATCCAGCCGAAAAATATGTTTTGCTAACCTTACAACAGGTACAATTTGGCAAAGAATATGCAACTATTTCGCAGGGTAAAAAGCTACCTTTACTTTTCAAAAGACTTGATCCTTTCATAGACAAGGAAGGTATCCTTAGCATTGGAGGAAAATTGTCTAATGCAGACTTACATTATGAAAGTAAACATCCCGCGCTACGTCCAAAATTTGATCCCGCTGTGGATCTATTGGTAGATTATTACCATACTTTGCAAACCAGACAGAAATGGTGCATTAAAGATAAACCCATTGAAGTGGGTACTATCGTTATTATACATCTCGATGATGTTCCACCCCTTCGGTGGCCCTTAGGAAGAATCGAAGAGGTTTTTCCTGGCTCTGATGGAGTCAATCGTGTGGCGTTGGTTAGGACCAATAATGGAACGTTTAAACGTCCAGTTGTAAAATTATGTCCTTTGCCAACCCAGTAATTTATCTTACAAGTATTCTTAGTTGTAAGTTTAGTTAATAACAATAATTCTAAATTTATTAAATATTGGTTGCTAATATAGTAACTTGTTTTTCTTTCTTTTCTTTTTTTTTGACGGCTTGTTCAAGCGTTTTTTTGTTCATGTTCACTTTGTCATTATTTGTTGAAAGCTTCGTACGCTTTAAGCTTTCAAGGTGGGGAGAATGTTTGAGCCAGTAGCATGGACATTAGCAATAATTGAATTGAAAAACTGATTTATGGGATTGCGTTGAAGTGGGATTTAATAAATAGAATCTATCTCTGTCACCCATCCATATTTCCTATAGTCCAAAATTATTGCCATCTCTCTCTCCTTAACCTTGAACCTGCAATAAATGCAACGCAACGCTATCTTCAGTAATTAATTACGATTATTCCGGAACACACGCAGTGCGCGTCTCCTTCGCTTCTTGTCGCATATTTTTATCGCTTTCGCTAATTTAATCATACGCATAAAATTACTTTTTCTTAACCATCTAAACCCGCTTACTTTTGTATGCACATAATAAATA
The DNA here is from genome assembly GCA_963576905.1 of Mystacides longicornis. Taxonomy (NCBI): domain Eukaryota; kingdom Metazoa; phylum Arthropoda; class Insecta; order Trichoptera; family Leptoceridae; genus Mystacides; species Mystacides longicornis. Next base: position 25,520,965 of record OY756438.1, read on the forward strand.
TTGCATTTTGTGTTGTGTAATAAATCAGTGGAGTCATCGAAGACATCAGGGGGTCCATCCATGCAGAGTTCCATAACCAAAGGTAGGAATTTATATTCATTAATTCTCACCATATGTGCAAACCTTTGATGAGTTTTTTGATTCCCTTAAACCGCATCCCGCATATACAGTCCGCTAATCCGCTCAAACACCATCTATACATACATTATCTGATAGCAATTTATAACTTGTTAGACAAGTATCCATCAAGACTCACCAATATTCACAAACTCTTTTTTATAAAAATTAATCTGTGCTCATTCAAACTGAACACACATATACTCTTTGACTCTTTCACAGTAAGCTACTGTCGTAAAATAGGAAGATGGTCGGCACCTGGTATCGAACCACGACCTTCAGTACAAAAAAACAGTACGAAAGCCGGCATCGTAACCGTTAGGATAAAAATCAAATGTGAATTCCATAATGACATCGTTATTAAGATTGGATTGGATCGGAATCAGGATGTAAATGCAGAGGAAGGCCCATCTTATTACGAACCATGCACTTATGGTATCTCTCGTTAACTTTTTGAGAGAATGGAAATTTGACCCTAAAAATGATTAAATAAGGCTATCAATATCGGAGCATGAAGAAAAACTATATTTAATTTTCTTACAAAATTATTATTTTTTCCCTTTGCAATGTTAAGTTCAACTTTATCTATAGACAGTAGACTTTCACTATTTTCTATCTAAAAGCGTTTAATTTGCTTCTTTTCATTCCCTTTGCTTTTTTTTAACTCTGTTTGGCCATTTTTCATCACCTAGCAATCTTACCCCACATCGGAAGAAAATCGCATTAATTGTAAGGGTGGATTTAAACCAAACGACCAAGAACCACGGCTGGATGTAAAGTATATTTTCATGATCGTTGATATGGACACTAATTTGTCATAGCCCATTAATTAGTTCTTGATTGTTATTGTTTCCATGGTGTCCAATATCAACCATAAAATAAAGTGTGCCCTGTTTCTAGATTCGGCTCTATGATCGTTTGATGTAAATGCACACTAAAATGAAACCATATTATTCATTTTGAACCATATCATTCGAGCATTTATTCTTACTGTCTTTCGAGAAATCGAATGAATTTTCTAATTTTCCAGATGTGCATTTCCAGCAACGCAATCACCTTTTTGAATCGACGATCCGACGGTGATCGGGGTGGAGATAGCTGCCGATATCTGGAAATAATAGAGTGGTTGATCTTCGTCCTCAAAAGGAAATCACCAGTTATCGCATAACTGCATCATTTTTCCGTGTGCGGAAACTGGAACGCCGACCCGGAACCAGAATTAATAATCAGAATATGCCCGCAGAGTCGGTCGGGGGGAATAATGCGCTCGATCGTATCGCGTGCTGCACTCCGGGGAGCGATTTTGCGATGGATTGATTGGCGCGATGCTAACTTTCACGATATCGATCCGGAGCGCGAGCTAATCGTCTGCCATCTGCTTTCATACTACCTTCAACTGTTCAACCTCATAAGAAGAGGTTATATTATGTACTCACAATCCACAGGGGGTTCTAAATTTATCATAAATAATCAATGTAACATTCCTGGAAAATTACCCAAATGGAAAAAATCACGAAATTCTAGTGAGAAAAAAACATGCATTTATTTTTTCTGATGAATTGAAGAAACACAGTTGCACTTTCAGGAATTTAAAAAAATTTCGAAATTTATCATAATAAGTTTCTTAATTCTTTATTCTTTAGAACACGTGTTTTGGGGGGGGGGGGGTATTCTAAAACATATCACCACATTGTTACGAATGTTTTTTTTTAACTACGTAAAATTTGTAAAAAAATCATATTCTTCAAGTTTATAAAAATTAAAGTGGGTATATTTCTGCTCGTGTGTGTCGGGTTTGCTGCGGATTGGTCTCCTCCGGGCTGATTTGCGGTGTGCGGGGGGTCTTAAAGGGAGAATATTCATTCTGAATGAATGAATGAATACTTCTGCTCATCAGATGAAGTCTTTCCGGCGTTTATTTGATAACGTCAACTTATATTATCAACTTTTCAAAATATCTGTTTTTTTTTGTCATAAACATTTGATAATGGAGACGGCAGTCTCCGAAAATCACTTCTCATGTTAATTATAAATTTTGTGATAGAACTTTATATAAGACTCTTCTTTCTTTTTTTATGCATTTCCACTCACAAATGAGTGATTTATATATAAGACTCGTTAGATATTTATTTTTTAACACCCTGTTAATAGAGGTTGATTCAGATACGTAACAAGCTAAACGTTATCTCCTTCCATTTATGTGAGGCGTATTTTGAATTTAAACTCTCACGGAGAACGCAAAACTCTAGTTGTAAAATATATCTCAAAACTCTACTTTGGTAAACCTATGTTTAATATTCTGAGTCTAAATAAATTGTTTGAATCCTTCCGTATTCCGTAAAGGCGGGACTATTTCTAGCTTCTATTTATATTCATGCGTGCGATTTTTACTATTGACAGTTTTAGTAGTTATCGTAATACAGATGTTCTGATGGACTTTATCAAAAACTTTTGTGAAATCTATGCATAATCAAACTACCTGAATTTTATAGTCTCCTTTAACGGTCATATGACGACTTTACAATACAGCACCAGGCCGTGGCGTTTAGTGTCGAAACGGAATGTAAACTATGTGATGCGTGTGTGTTGCCCATCCTCCTGTATTTGTGTGAGTCCTAGCATCTGACCATTTGAAACGAAGGATCTCAGGTGACGCTATACGTTGGCGCACCCATCACTTCTACCATTATGGAGAGAAAATGGATTTGGCTGGGACATGTTGACATGTTTTAAGGATGCCGAATGACAGTTGGCCGAGGAGAGCGCTGTTTTTTCTCCCATCATGTTCCCGTAGATAAAGAAGACCCACTCATGCCGTGTTTTGTTCCTTCGAAGCAGTGCTGAGGGATTTGGATATGTGTGGCAGGAGGTCATAAGCATTGCAAAATGGAGAGCTCTTGTTGCGTCCCTATGCCACTAAGTGGGGTATAAAGGAAGTTTTGATTGAATGATGCATTCTGTTTAATGAATTATTTTTTTCTGCTCCATAGACGAGGTCGTCTTTTTATCCTGAGAAGCAACTGTTTTGAGGCAGTCAGGTCACCAACTTGACCAATTGACCTTGTCTTTTTGTCATGGCTGAAGGTCGAGTTGTGATATTCGCTTTCTCACATTATCGTGTCCCTCCGTGTTCCCTTGGCTTCCTTCCATATCTGACAGTATCCATGAATATTATATTTACGATATACGGAGTGCGAGTGTTTGTTATTTTCGTCACGACTGTACTAGCTTTAATAACGTTAACTTGCATCTTCCATATTTTTTCATCATCCCAGACGGCAGACGTGGAATGTACGTGCTTGCCGAAGATCTCCCGACTGTCACCAGTGAATGGCGCCCCCAAAAACATATATAAGTATATCCTAAGCACACTGGTAATAATATCCTAAACGTGGCGACTGAGAAGGTACCCTTTTATTAACTGAAAATGATTTTTGCTCCTAAATTGCGAAATTCAGAATCTATTTTACATCTCTCTGCTCTTCATATGATAAATTTAAACGAACTTTACATAAATAAGATTATTTATATTATTTTATAATTTAGTAAGAGGTATAACAATAACTCAGAGGATGGTCTAATGGGCGAAATGAGCGATCTGGAGTACGCGGACTACCTAGAGTTGTTCAGTACGACAGTGAAGGAATTACAGCAGAGTGTTTGCTTGCAGACTCTGTCATGAAACAGCACGCCATGGCCTTCGAGTCAATACCAGTAAAAAGGAGCTCATGGCAAATAATGCCTGCCCGATAAACAGCTACGGATAACTATCGATGGTCATTAGGTCTCCCCGATGGATAAAGTTAAGTACCTGGGAGCAACCGTTACCACCATTGGTGACCTCGGGGCCAAGTTTCCGATACGTATCGGTATGTCAAGTGACGCCTTTTAATCTTTAACAACATGACCAAGATATGGAAGGTGTCTTCGGTTAGTGTCGAGACGAAAATATGTTTGATGCTTGTGTGTTGTCCATTGTCCTGTATGGGTGTGAGTACTGGCATCTGACCAAAGACCTGGCACAATAAGTCTCCGCTTTCGAAACGAAGTGCATCAGGCGAATTTCGGGTTTAAGATGGTACCACCGCATCACGAACGACGCTATACGCCGGCGCACCCAGCTCAGGCCTACCACTTCTTACGATTATGGAGAGGAGATGAACTTGGCTGGGACATGTGTTTAGGATGTCGAATGATAGTTGTTGGCTGAGAGGAGCGCCGTTCTTCTTGTTCATTGATTCTATCAAAATGCTAACCCAATGTTGACAAATCAGTTTAATTTTTCTTTTTATAAATCCCGACTCGTATTTATAGTTGTCTACCTGAACTAATTTGTAGAACATGGACAAAAAATTGTAGCTCATCCTTATCGAGACGTCCAATCTAAACAGATGGCCGGGGAAGACTAGGCGACATCGCGTGCCCCGGGTACTTGCGGGACGATAAACAAAATAACAAGGGGGGTAGGTTTGCAACTCACCTTCGTTTGTTTTGCCGTTCTTTTGTTCCGCTGGATGTGTGCCTGCTGTCTGTATTGTTGCCTCTAACGATGATTCGTCATGTTTCACTATCACTTTAAAAGCGATTTTCAAATTTTCCAGAGCTTGATGCTTCTTTGGATTTTTTTTATCAAACTATAAAGTTGTTTCTTAAAACTAAATTTAATTTCTTTAGCGTTTTTACTTAGAATCTTTGAAACCAATATTATGATTAGCTTTTAAATGAATTTTGGGTAATGATATCCAGCAATAGTTTGCTTCTAACCTTCTAACAACTTATTCTTTTCTTCAACTTTTATTAAATTTAGAGTTGATACTTTTTCTGAGTTTTTGTATGCTACTTCTATCTTTAATGAACATATCTTTGTTTTTCATATCGTATTAAACTTATCCTTAGAACTTTAGTGCACAGACCAAATTTCAGTGCCTCAAGTACGCATTCAAAAAGGGACTGTAGGACTTGCACACACTGATGATGCGATCTAATGGTCGGTCTCTGGAGGTGTGAGCGACCACAACAAGAAGAAGGTTATCCAGGCTAACCATTGGCTATGTTTATCTTCATTTATACCGCTTGACCTATGTATGATTGTTAATTTTTTAGACATTCGTAAAGAGGTCTTAACTGACCCTCGATTATTATTTTGCATGCATCTTGATCTTAAAGTAGATAAGTAAGGGACAAAAATACACCCTTGAGGGTACCCGCAATAGTTAGTTTTATCCAAACATCTTTTAAATGAAACAATTAAAACTTTTTTTTGCGAACAATAACATTATATTTTGAGAAGGCCTGTTCTTACACAATCATTCATTGTCGCGTTGTTGTGCTAGAATCGGTCATGAAAAACGGAAACGACGAACTTCCGACTCGTCCCGTCCGCTGCGACCCCGACGACTGCCCATTATTCTTTCTGACTTCTTTTATTTTCTACGACGGCGACAAAACATTTTTATTATTTTTTAATTTCAAAATACTAACAAGCGACATCCAACGATACGTTGACGTAGAGACATGCTTCAAAACTGTTGTTGAACTCTGCGTGAAATATTTTATTTTATACAGATTTTTTGTCACTTTTCTGGTTTGTTTTCGTGTTTCTTGTTTTTATTTTTGGAAAAAAAAACACCTTTTATTCGTGTTTAAAAGCACAATTTAAATTTATGTTTTATTTGTTATTTTTTCTCTATATTATATCTCACATTAATATATCACTTTAACAATTTTTCTCACAATATTTTACCCCTTACGCCATTTCCCGAAGGAGGTAGGCAGAGAGTACCTACGGACTTCCATTCTTTCCTATCCAAACAAACCTCTTTCGCTCCTTCCAAACGCATAACATTCCGCATACATGCTCTTCTATTCCTTTTGCTCCTGGCTTGGCCCTCCTCTAAGGCGGCACCGATATGTCATTCGAGGTCGGCCTCGTCTGCGTGCACCCATTCTTTCAGATTTATATATCGTTTTTGTCATTCTCTCCTCAATTTGTTCACTTTTAGTCACTACGCTAACATCCACTCCACATTCCTTTCTAATATTATCATTCCTCACCTTATCAATCAGTCTCTTTCCGCATATCCTACGCAGTGATCTCATTTGCACAGCATTTATTCCAACTTCCAGATTTTTCGTCCATGTCCAATATTATTTTTCCACATAGGTAATTACCATAAAGTTAGAAATTCTCGGTTGATCAAGAACAAGTCTATTAATTTTTAATTTTTTTTATTAATACTTTACTGTCAATAATTATTAGTATGAGTAACACATTTCGAATTCCGGTGCCGACCATATCCACTTTCACAACACAAGCTTTGCTTCATGTGAAAGATGTCGAAAGTGTATTTGTGATCACTTTGGGTGAGCCCAGATTCATTTAAAAAAAAATAATAATATGGTAAAATGTTACTATTTGTATATTTTTAATTGTTGTAAAACCGTGTCAATTGCTTTCTTTAATTCATACATATTATTGATTTTAAATTTCCGGTTATATGTTTGTAGACGGAGAACTACTTCTTCTTGATTACCGTGTGACTACGAATTTATAAACTTGCAATAATATCGGTTACATTTTTGTCTATGATAAAATATGAAATGAAAAGTGTTCTTTATTTTCAAATTTGAATTCAAATGAGGTGTTCTATTCTTCACTCTTGTGATTTGTTGTTGTTTCTGAGATGTCAATTAAAGTTGTTCAAGCAAAGATTCTCGAATTGGTGATGTACAGAATAGTTAAAGATTACTGACCGATTTACTGATATACCTACTGAATACCATGCAATAAAGTAAGAAATCCCAGAACCGGCCAGTTTGTCAAGCCAGTAATCGAAATACTAGCATACCAGGTAGGTCACACCAACCCTTTCTTGAGACTCCTGCCTGTTTTACAATGTTCTTCTTCTTCTTTCTATAGATCCTGGGGATCTGTTTGTGCCGCCGCCTGTTCCTCCTGTGATGTCGACTGCCAGCTGTCTCTCCACCTCTTTGGGGGTCTGCCTGGGAGTCTGCGTCCTTCGGGGTTTCCTTGAAGGGCGATACGTGGAAGTCTGTCCTCTGACATTCTGTTCACATGTTCATTCCAGTATCGCCTTCATTGTCGTCCCCACCTCACTATGTCTTCCGTTTTACACGTGCTCCGGATATCAAAATTTCTTACACGGTCACGCAGCGTGTTACAATGTTAGTTAGCTTTTTTAAATGTCTTTGATGTAGTAAAATTTTATTTGGAATACGAAATTTTACGCTGTAAACTATGAATTATATAAAAAAAACTTTATTTGAGAATAAAAAAAATAACACTCTTCTATACATAGGTATCAATACCTATAGCCGGCGGAACTTGAAGCATTCTCTACCAGGCAACCGGTCTTGTCCAATCTGAGACAGGATTCCAACTGAAATTTCAAGTGAAAAAACACATTGAAAATTTCTGACCCGACCGGGACTGGAACCCGGTATCTCTTGGTCTGAAGTCGGAGCATTTGTTACTATGCTACCGAAGTGTAAAATTTAATAATGTTCCGTATATTTTCACAATGAAACTCGTTTTTGAATACATTACTTTGTACCTAAGTCAGGCAAAAGGTCCTTTTATTCAGACCTTCTGAGAAAATATCAAACACGTATTAATTGAGTTCCTTTACTCTTCACCCTCGCGAGATTTTAACTTCGTAAGGCTTTTGTAACACAAATAAAAGCCTCGGAAATACACCCCGTATATATTATTAGATACTAGCTGAACCTACAAACGTTGTTCCACATAATAATTCATTATTTCGAATATGTAACAACTAAGTAATGACTCTAACAATAACATTCATAACTGATGTTCAATTTTTGAATAGAACAAACCACTACGGAATTACGACCGTCTTCTACTGTTATTTCGAAGGCTGGCTTAGTGTGATCACTTTACGTTAACAATGTTCGCAATTAGGTGGCCCCTCGATGTAGATGAGTCAGTAAAATGTTGAGATCTGTAACTTCAGGGGAACCCCGTTAAAGTATCCAAAGAAAATTTCACTTGTTCTAGAAAAAGGGCTAAAAATGAAAAAGAAATTTTCTTCGATTTTCATAAAATTTGGTATACGGGTTGGTCTTAGCTCCTACACAAGCACGTAAAATTTGAGGTCCGTAACTTCAGTGGGTCCCCCTTAAAGTACCGATTGATATTGAATATGTAGTTCTAAAGCAGATAATAATTGTCTTCTGGCTGGTATAATATACTATGAGTTCTGGGCTACCCTAGGTTAGCAGCTTTTTTTTCTGTAGAGGTTTTTCCCGTTGAACTAAGCCCGCGATATTTTTTAATGTTTTCGATAGAGGCGCTCATATAAAAATCGATAAAATCACTAATAGAAATAAGGCGTCCAGAATTCTGAAATTGATTCTAACTCATCCTCGGATAACCATTGAGACACCCAAAAAATTCATTGAGACCCTTTCTTTTTTTAGTTTGGCGTCAAAGAATCTGAACACAAGAAATTTATAGATAAGATTGGGATTGCTTCGCTCTCACGGCATCACGTGGAAAGAGAGTAAGATTATTTTAGTAAAGTTTGAGATTAATTTTCTCGTTGGCTTTGTAAAAAAATATTAAGAAGTAACTTTCATACGACTGACTTGGATATTTTTAATTAGGTACGTTTTTCATTTTTCCACCAAAACCTATAAATAATCAATCAATTTGGCAAAACTCTCCATGATTACTTGATTTTAAATCGCCATTAGACGAATAATATGTAACAACTAATGACTCTAACAATTCCATTTAAAAATCGAACTGATATTCGATTTTTAAATGGAACAAACCACTGCGGGCTTACGACCGTCTTCTACTGTTAATTCGAAGGCTAGCTTAGTGTGATTACTTTACGTTATTAACGGTGGTAATGTATAAGTCTCCGAAACTCCTAAACATGAGAATTCTCGACATGGTCAAATGTCGAAAAATCCCATGTTTACAACAAGTAGATATTTAATAATTATTATTGATGAAATATAGAGATAAATGTTGGATATTATTGAGAACAAGAGAGCAACCAAATTTAAAGACTGCGACCGTTGTCATATATTTGGCGTCAGGATATGAATATATCCATTTTTGTAAGTGCCTATTGGCTTTGTTGGTGCAGAACGTTCTAATTATGTCTAGAGTCTTGGGCAGGGTATGAATTTCAGTATCTTATAAGGAAACAAAGAAGTAAAAGAGATCAAAAGTTTATACTTTAGTCACATTTGTGAATTAATAATTAGAGTTTAACACGAAAAAAATAACATCAGAGCGTAGAGCGACATCGCTGGAGAACTAAACATTATAGTGAATTGTTTATAATACCAGGCGTAAGATTCGATGGTACCAAGTCCTCTAAAAAATCGGCAATATTGTCCTAAAATCTGAAAAAAGTCCATTATATAAAAATAAAGACGGTGTTCTTTATCACTACATAAAATATGAACAGGATGAAAAATACCTACTGCTTACATTTTTAATGAATCCGTTCAATTGGGCCCTTTTGTGTATACCTATCCATCCCTAACTCTTAGGGTTCACCCTGAATCATCGGGACACTTCCCCGGGCATAAAATATATCGCTACTCTTGGGTCCCGCATAAGTCCTTACTGAACTCCTGGCTGACCACTGACAGAGGACGCTTGCTAATATGGGACATGTGCTCTCTACCGGAAGTAGCCGGGATATACCTACGGACTTGTGTGTAATACCCGGATTAACTCGACCCGACTAAATAATGAATAACTTTTTTTATGGATGATTGGCTTTACGTTCCTCCACCCCTTAATTATTTGAAATATTCAAATGGAGATGTAACCTAATAGAGGTTTTAACTTCTCGATTTAAAAAAATATATAAATATGTTCAAAGCTACGGTAATTCCCAACACCACCTATATAAGAAAGCCTTAGTGCTGGCGGCCATTTTTGACCTCTCGCGTCACGGCCACCTGCGTGTAGACAGATATCATAGCGTACAGGTAAGTACATACAGATATAGAAGAGTGAATCCTGGGCCTCTCGCTGTGACGTAGCACTAAGGCCTTCTTATATAGGTGGTGTTGGGTAATTCCATCTCATTTTAAAAGACAATTATCAACGTAAATATTTTAATATAAATAATTGACTTGCTGGTCTTATGGAGACTTATTGACATACATGTCGCACTAGAGAAACGATATTGCAGATGCGACTGGTTTTTTATGCATAAAAATGGAATAGAAAGGGACTTGGAATAGACCCTTGTGGGAGACCTTAGTTCTGAAAATCCGTTCGTAGGTACGTGATAAAAGATAACGCGTAGAAAATAATACAGCATTATGATTCAATAAACGCATATTTTAGTTTTTCAGTTATGAAGAAACTTATACTTATTGTTATTATAAGAGCTAAAAGAAATAAATATCAAAAACCCCCTAATATCTGCCAAGAACAATATCTTGATATAATATCAGTACACAAAACTCCCCGTAAATGATATTCACCCATTCTTCAGGAGACTTCTGTCCTTGTAAGCAGGTACCTACCTATTTAGTTACTTTTCTTACTTTTTTTTATCTTTTCACCCTGAGAAAATAAAGGAATTAGAATTCTAGTCACATCTAAAGCACTCTCTTATTTGTGTCATATTTCGAGACCTTTTTTTTGTCTCCAAAAGAACGAAATATAGATGATAAATGTTCTCGGGTTGTTATTAGGGAAATTGTGATGTTAGACACGAAATTTTTTGGTAACACAAAGTAGGTATAAATTACATTATTTTTAAAATTAACATTCTAATCTTCAATACGACAAAACATTTTTTTTTCTGAAACTTACCTATAATTGAAAATCTTTAAGCCACCACAAGTTTTGAAAAGAAAGTGGTGTCAAATAAAACTTAAAAATTTTCCTAATATTATTGACACCTTACAGTTGGTAATATCGGTAGGTATCTGTACTAACTATACATTAAATCTATAAAAAAAAAAACATTACAAACACTAGTATTTGATACTCACACACACTTCGATGTATTTGACATTGACACAGACGCATAAAACATTATTTTGTTTATCTGTGGTCAAATTAAGAATAGATTAATATTGTTGACTTTTATAATAATGGAAAAAAAATTGTTCCTATCAACATTTCAAATTTGACGTAACCACAGCTATCCATATCATTATTTTTGAAAGAAAATTGTGAAATAGCGCTCGCTCAGCCTTTGACTGTGGAACCTTAAAAATGTTCAAAATTACAATTTGAATTAGTTATACGGTCGAATTTCGAGCACTGGTCGACAACCAGTCTTACAAAATGTTCAAAAATAGGTACTTTTAATATTCGTTCAAAGATTAGCCCAGTTCTGTACTGCTTAGGCTGTGTGGTGTTTTTAATTTTAGAAAATCATCCAGCTAATAGATAACGCTTGCTGTAGCTTGGACCCAGTGAGCGCTGCGTCCTTATTCTATTCGGTTCGCTCGAACGACTCCACATGCTTAAGCGAAACCCGCTCGTGTATCGGGAGCGTGCGGAACTCCGTGTGAGAGCCGTTCCGCTTGGATAGTCACCGAAATTAAAGTTAGCCGCTATGAAATATTTGCACGTCATTTAGAACAAAATGAGCTTAGACGGCTCACGCTTTGTTTTCTTAGAACAAAAAGTGTTAGTAATACTACGCCTAATAACAAAGCATCATAATATGTTTATCTCTTTCACTGCCTGCAGTTAAATCATGAAAGCGCGAAAGAGACAAAGTAAGCTTGACGATAAGTATAATTGAGCGTAGCTAGGATACCATAATAAACGAGACGACCATTGAAAATAAATAACATAATATGAACATAGTAAAAAGGTTGAATGTTTAAAAAACTTTTGCAATAATAAATTATTGAAAACTAGCTTTCCCGACAGACGTTGTCCTGTGTTCCTAACTATGAATATTGAATTCAAATTTTTGTACAATGATAAGCTTTTTAACCAATTTAATTTAGATCGACGCACCTCTTACAAATCATACATTTTTCATCTACATTCTGTAAGTCGCACCAACAATCAAACAACTGAAAGTTCCTGTCAAACTTTTAATTAATTTCAATTTTTCAAATTTGGAATGAAAATTATATGGTCAATAGTACTAAGCAGGTTACCTGCTTAGAGTTTTCTTTGATTTTCTAATTATCCACGCAACTTTCTTCATTTTTTTTTTACATAAGAACCTTTTCCTGACAAAAGCAAACATGACAAAAAAAGAATTAGCGCCATCAATCGGTCCAGCCGCTCAGGCGTGATGTGAAGATGGCCACGGAAAATAGTTCTCCATTTTCATAATATAGATAAGATTTATCTTTGGATAGAAAAAAGGACTCCAAATGGTGTTCAATTTGGAGTTCTTTTTTTCAAAAAAAAAAAAAAAAAACATTGCATTATGGTTAAGCTTTCAATAAACAATGCTTTATGAATACATGTTTTTTACAAATTAAAAACCATGCCCGGTTTACAAAGAATTATGCACAAGTATTAACAGATACATGTTATTTTTTTTAGAATATTGACCTAACGTTCATTCTTCAATGTGTTCAGGTAAAACTTAAAGGGAGGCAGATTTCATATAGCTTAAACTTGACGTCAGGTCACTAACTTCCTCTCTCTCCACACATGTATTATATTTCTGTCCCTCACCCTTCGCCTACTTGCTTTTACCCCAGCTGAACTAATTATTTGTAATTTATATTATCGTAAAAACTAAGTAAAAATATACTTTATTGGTGTTTTTGCTGTCTATCGAATTGAATAAATTGTCATTTTTTTAGTTACCTTACTGGGCAGAAATTAAGCATGAGAGTTTTAGCATGTTGTTTATTTAGAAAATAACACTAACTATTCTGTTTTTTTGTTTATTCGATGATCTTAGAATTTATTCGAATTTTTTAAGGAAAATTGACATCAAGAATATAGAGTTTAAAAATGAATTACCTACTAGCTAATCATAACCTACATTGGTGGAAAACAATGACAACAACGCTATGAAAAATTACCCAAATGTATTATTCAAAATAAATTTGTAGAATGAATTGTAAAATACAATTTTATTTAAGAAAAAATGTCTACGTTAAAGATTTTTTCTTTTATTAGAAAGATAAAGATAGACTTTATGACTTTCAAATTAGAGATGATAATTTTAAAGACAATAAATGACACGAACTTTCATAATATAATATGGATTCAAACATAGAGGATATATTTTCGAGAGCATCCTTTTGTTGGCTTAGGATTATTGTAATTTCGAGGGGAAATTTCACTGCGGAAAACTCTTGCTTCCACGAGGGAACAACGCGAAGAAGTGGGTAGGAACCTTGCGACTCTCCCCATGCGAAGAATTCACCCGAGATTTTCGCTTATTCAAGAAAATACATAGCTAAACATTTTCCATTATGCATTGTCTTCTCGTAGTAAAATGAAATCTGTTTGACGCTTCTAGATGCACATCCTGCATACTACACTACCCAGTTCGCTAATGCAATGGTTATCTAGAAAAGCGGACCCGCAATTGAACGATCGTAAATCGAATCTTACCATAATTATTATTCCGTAAAATTTGGTTTAAATGGGATCTATTCTGAATGGAAGTGGTAACCTGGGATTTTGACACAAAGTGCATGCGAACAACATGATGATGGGTCTCCTCGTCCCATATGCAAGTAGTGCAGTAGCAAAGTCTCTGCCGAACTCATTACAGTGAAATGGAGTAAAACTTACATCTTCATGGGATCTATTCTTTTAACAATATAATATACAATAAGCTAACAGGTTTTACATGACATGTGACTTATTTCCTACTACACCGCCATCTCTTGGATTTTAACAGTAAAACAATTATAGAGAATTTGTTTTGATTACAAACTTATGACCCGTCGAACTTCATTCCGCATCCGAACCAACGATAATAATTACATATTTTTTGTATTTTATTCATGCAATAAATAATTTTTTTTATTCTGGGCTTGGTCGAAGGTCGACGGGCGGGTCACCTAGTATTTGATATTTTTTAATACCTAATATTGCAAAAGTTTTTGAGATTAACCTGTTTACTTGGTTAATAATATTATTACTTTGATTTAGTAGGCGTGATGTTTACTGCGGTATCCAAGCTACTCTTAGTTTTTATTTTATTTTATTTATTTTTCTTGTTGCCACCTGGGCACTTAGGGAGGTCAGATAAGTTTACATTAAATTTTGAACTTATGTATCTAGATTTTACAGATCATGAAATTAACCTTTTTACTTAGTTAATATTATATTGTTTTGATTTAGTGGGCATGTTCTTAACTGCGGTATCCAAGCTACGCTGAGTGAAAGTAAACGCCAAGCTTGTACTGTCTCTTTCGCGCAATCATTATATTACTGCTGGCAGTGAAAGATAAATAATGCTTTTTACTTGTCATAAGGAATACTGTGTTCGTATTTTATGTTACATACATACCTACATAAAATCTCCATTTGAACCCCGATAGAGAGGCAAAAAGAGCTCTACACCATGCTCGAATTGCGCTATAAACTCCAGCGGCCGACACATAGCATACGAGATTTTTTTCGTGGAAATCATAGCATTAAGTTTAGGCGACGTATCTTTTTCGGGAGGATGTATTTTTGTTGTGCAGCGATTTTAAAATCACATTAAAACAAAATAAATCCCATAGCAACATCAGTTTATATTTAGATAATATATGGAAATTTTGTATTCTTCTTTAAATGGGCAAGTTCTTAACATTCATGTTACTCCAAGTTCTCGGAGCGTTTTGTGGACATAATCTCTAGATATTTTCTATCTTTTCTAGTCCTCCACTTGATTCCTGAAGGTCGTGTCTATTCGCTGATGCCCTGACGTGGTCTCTTGGATCAACTTCTTCCAAGCACTCTGTACCACTTGAAACCATAGTGAATGATCATCGTAGTTAACCTAAAGTTTTTGCCTTCACAAAATTATTAACAATAGAACTGACGCAGTGCCAGTATGGGTTATATGAGCAAGTGAAGTAATGAATTGGAGCACGCCCTCTCGAGTTTCCCCATTGACGATCCGTTTGGAGTGATGGACGAATGGCTTGACGCGATTGAATTTTGGATTGATGGATATCCGACTCACACTATCGATCCACATCATCCATTTGGATTTCCCCACTCACTGTGATTTTTTGGAGTGACATCGCTCCTTTTGGATCATTTTGGAGTGATTGTGAATGGAAGGCTTTCCAGTGAATGGCTTTACGTCATCATCATCATCATCATCATCATCAGCCCACGTTTGCCCACTGCAGGACATAGGCCTCCCCTCTCCTTTTCCACTCCTCCCGCTCCTGTGCGATCGTCATCCACTGGGGTCCAGCGAACCTTTTTACGTCATCCATCCATCTGGTTGGTGGCCGCCCTTGTGGTCTCTTATCGCCTCGCGGTCTCCACTCCAGCAGTTTCCTCGTCCACCTGTTGTCATTCATTCGAGCAATGTGCCCCGCCCATCTGCATAGCTATCGTCTCGACCACATCGGTTACTTTAGTCTGGCTGCGAATCCAGTCATTTCTCTTCCTGTCTTGCAGTTTAATGCCCAACATTATCCTTTCCATTTTTCTTTGAGCTATTCGCAGTTTATTGCAAGACAGTTTGGTCAAGGTCATAGTTTCTGTGCCGTATGTGAAGACCGGCAAGACACACTGCTCAAATACCCTAGTCTTCAGTGTGTTTGGGATAGAGCTACGAAAGGTAGTGCTAAGCTTCCCGAAGACTGCCCATGCTAGACCTATTCTTCGCTCAATTTCGATGGTCTGATTGTCTCTGCCCACTGTCATTTTGTGCCCAAGGTATATATAGTGGTCAACCTCTTCCAGTGGAAGGCTATAATCACTTGTGTCCAAGTTTGTCATTATTTTAGTTTTGTTGACATTCACTTTTAATCCTATAGTAGCAGACATAGTTGGCTTTGGCATGGCTTTACGTATACCGCTGTAATTAGATGTATTAACTTCTGATTTTAAACCCTGTGCTATGTATGTAGTGTCAAGTCAAGTCAAATTAATTTTTTATTTTCTAATCATTTAGCGACCGCGGTATAGACGTGGACTTATTTAGATCAAGAAGTCCCAGGTTCGATTTCCGGTCTAAGTGTTTTTCCATTTGAAATTCTACCCAGGATTGGCTTGTCTCAAATTGGGCTGGACCGGTTGACTGGAAAAAAATGGCTAACGCATTAAGGTCCGCTGGCCAAACTTTCACCTTTGTATAAAAGAAGTGTAAATTTATTTATCTAATAACAATTTTTCAGTATTTTAATATTATACAGCTTAATTTATGCTGAAAATCAAGCGATGATAACATTCAAAACGTGGCGGTATTCGCGAGAGCTTGGACGAAACCTCTCAGCTAAAGGGTACAACAGTTCGCTCGTGAGATTTACGAGCTGAGTTGAGCTGCAGCGCATTGAGCGTATCTCCTGACACCTCCCTCATGCATACAGTATAACCTCTGTAGATGGAATAAGGAGAACATCCTCATGCGAGAACGTTCAGACTTCAGGCTCTGATGTTATTTAATGAAATCACAACATGACAACTGGATATTGGACATCTGCCTTACTCTATCTATATTTTATTCTTTGACATATGAAAAGTGCAAAGAATCTGCAATTGAATTTTTCGAGTCAAGCCGACATGGTCTTATTTCAGAAAAGTGCAATTCTCCTACTATTTTATTGATTTGGATATTAGTTCTCGTTTTCGTTCAGTGAAAATGCTGCATTCGATTATTATATGTAATAAAATTATATATTGTGACAAGCTAAGTATATACCTATTTCAATATTAGCTCAAAACGATCGCTTTAATGTGCACTTACACCAAAATGAACGTGGAAGTAAATGGAAAATAGTGATTTCGCAAAAATATCACCACACATAATATTATGTTGTCTTACACATAATTACCATATTAGGCAAGTTCCCTTTTTTCCTTTTTTCGCGAAAATAATAAGGTGGAGCTTTATTGGAACGGTTTATTGTCTCTTTCCATCTTAGTGTTTTGAGTTATCAGTACAAGCGAGATAGCAAATAATAATTTTGCTTTAGATCGGATCCGCTCTTCGTGGTCTTCCTGTGGGAGTCTGTATACCATATTTACGTCTGCGTGTCCGTGTAGTTAGCGGGCAGGTAGAGTTTCTCAAACTGCATGAGCATTTTGTATGCATGTATATTGTATTATTATGTTATATATCGCGCATTTCTATATTTTCACACACTCAGACAGAATAGCATATTATTATCATCAGAATAGCGAAGGTGCATGCGGTTATATGAGCCGCATCCGCGGGTTAGACTGACGTTTCTCGAGAACTAAGAGATTCTCGAGAAATGTAAGATATAGCTTATTTGTTGCATTTTGTTGTTACCAATGTGTAACGTTAAGGTCTACGCTTCGAAGGCGCTAGAAATCTTATAAATATGGACATTAATCTCCCGTGGTTCCCGTTATTTAGATATGTAAGACGTGGCCAATGTGAGGAGAAATAATTAGCAAAGAGCTAGGCAAGCGTAGCGTTGTTATGACGAATCCTCGACGCTTATTATGTTTGTTATGTTACGTTCACCTTTTCATATATTCCCCCGAATTTATTTAAAGCGCGGTTCGAAATATCAGCGAAAAATTTGGACACGGTTACCTATATATAAAAATCTATGCAAACGTCATAAGAAATGACAGTTGTGGGTAATTCGAATCCTTGAGTTACGATTCTGTCATTAGTAGGCCTCCCCTGCTTAAATTGATCGAATAGCGGGTCATTTCAGTGAAACTGTCATTTAAATAAAATAATATTTTTCGTATAATTTTAATTTTTTGTATTTTATTTTTATTTAATTAAACAAATATACAAACTAACAGTGATATTGTTACAATCAATCACACAAATAGTATGGACAACAAAAACACCAATAAAGTATATACGTAGACATTAACAGCGAGTAGGTTAGAAGTAAGACAAACAACAGAAAAAAAAAGTAAAAAAAGGCAGGCTCAGCTGGGGATAATGGGAAGAAGGATAAGGGTGAGAGATAGGAATAAGGGGCAAGGAAGAAGGAAGAAGATAAAAGAAGCTATTGCTCTGACGTCAGGTGTGTTCTTACGTTTTGCCTGAAAACCGTAAGAGAAGAGTTATTCAGGTCTATATTATTAAAAAATGTATTATAAAAGCCCGTAGAACGATTTAAGAATGAGTTCTGTGCATAATTAGTTCCGCATTTCGGCATCCCAAATGTGGCTTGAGATCGTAAGGATCTCACAGGACATCGAAAACATATATCCCCGAGAAGATCGCTGGAGTCAACCAACCCGTTAACCAGTTTAAATAAGTAACACATGTCAGTAACAGTCCGTCTGTTCTCCAAAGTCATAATTTTGTGGTAGTGTGCAGTCTGCAAGATATTATCGAAACTGACCCTACATCTATAATTAAGATGTCTCAGCAATTTGTTCTGGACCCGTTCTAACCTATCAATGTAGCAAATGTATTGCGGACACCATATAATAGAGGCAAACTCCAGGATGCTCTGAACATACGTTTGGTATAGAGTTTTAATGGTTTAAGTGGATTTAAATGGTTTCGACGTCCTTAAGATGAAATTCAGACATCTGAAGGCTCTATCAACTACACCATCAATGTGGAGCTTGACTGTTTTTAGTGAACTGTAAGCTTTAGCGAAATCAGGGTGAAAGACTGCTTCAGAGATGTATAAAAAAGTTAGAATGTTGATGAGTACCTTAACTTTTTAATACTATTTCATGTAATTTCTGGAAACAGTTATCGAATTTCTCATTTTATCGGACTGTAAAAATATACATAGGTGTGAACTTCCGTCTCGTCTTTCAGCCTCCGAATTACAGTAACTGTAGTTACGGCAATGCGATAAGCACCTCCATATACATAGGTATACCTTCTATACTTCCCAAACTACCAACTAGTTTCCCAGTGTAAACTGTAGCGTTTCTATATATAATACGTTCGAGATATATGTAGTTAGAGGTACCGGGAATAATTAAAATTTAAAGCAAACTTGTGTGGGTAGGTACCTGCTATGGTCTCATATTTGGTTTAGCGATGCTTTTCGGGTACATGGCGATCCTATCCACGCTGTTGGAGTTTTGTTTGTTTCGGGTATAAAGTTGACAACGTTATGTTATGCCCTCTCCCGTTGTGTAGTGTGTCTGTGTGCTTTATAATAGTTGTAATAGTTTGCAGTGACGTAGGGTGAAGACGCGGGGTTTTTAAGTTCTCTTTTTCTTAAATAATGGACTGATTTGATTGTGACAGTTTTATCTTTATATTATTAACATGAAATTTTCTGATAAGCAGCTAAATTTAAATATAATAATGAATTCAGGTATCCGACAGACTAACGGCAAATGAATTATAATGCTGTCTGTGGAAATGAATGCTGTTGAATGAATATAGAAATATGTTTTTCTGTATAGGAATGATTGAAAGTGAGTATTCTTTGTCTACACCCTCCGGGAAACTGCGTGATGGATTATTTTTGTTTTGTAAACCCAGCTTGCATAAATTACGCAATAATCCGCCTAGTTGTTAAAATATTGGGTACGGCGTGCCTCAGGGATCTATTCTGAGGCATTTTTTATCTTGTTTTTGCAAACGATTGCATTACGCTTTTACCATCACAAATAAAGGAAGTAATATTCTAATGATTGTAAATATTACTGGGAAGAGATTAATAAATATTTGTGCTATTTCAAATTTAACATAATTATTGCCCCTCCGTCACTGAAAAGTGTCAAGCGTATTATTAAAATAATGTTTTTATCTTGTGCACAAGGATGCTGATAATCCCAAATGAAGGTAAATATCACTATCCAGGATTATAAAGTTGCCGTTAATTATTATTGTCGTCTCATCGGTGGGGCGCGCGGGGGGTTCAGGGGAGTTGGTAACCCCCCCTTCACGACTCGATTCCCTCCAATAACAGTTTTATGTCCGCCGCTCTAGTGGGAGTTAATTGAAAGACAAGTTTTGACCGCATCTCCGGCCAGCCAGTGGTGAACTTTTACCAGAAATAGTTTATTCCCCGATACGGGCCTCGGGTTGGCTTATTATACAGTTAGTGTTTTTATTAAAATAGAACAATACGACCCCAATTTAACTTCGGTATACTCTATATTATGGCGGTTTTGTTATTTTAAATTATTTATCTAAAAGTTTCAACTATATGTTCGGGACGGCTAGAACCCCACGGATTATTTTGTATCATTTTAGGAGCGATAACAGCTATCGTATTGAGTAGATACTGACAGAGCGGGCTTAAAACAAGAGAATGGACTGCCTACACCATTTACTCGAGTAGGTACTCACAAGTACTACTATCTCTTGGGCCTTTGAACGATCAAATTTCTTTAACAAATTGTTAGTTCAGACTTCACCTTTTTCATTAAACAACAGCTGAAACATATTATATTTCGTTCATTTGCAATTTACTTTGTTTATGTTCCAAAACCATCAAGTTTTTTATTTGATATTATTTTGACCATATCAAATAAAATAAAAATCTGGAATAAAACGCATCCTTGAGACTTTCAATATTTTTAACATGATCTTTTTTAGATTTTGTTCAAAACTTCTAGGAAGGCTCCCAACTGTTAAAGTATTTAATACTGTCATGAGAATATCATCAGCATTTGGATGTTAGATTCTAGTGACTCTTCTGTTAGGAGTCTGGCCTTGGTTGCCTGCTGCATTTACACGCTTGCCATGGTTTGGCAAACCATCACAAACACCAACGTGTAAACGGGATATAAACAATATTATTCTCAGCAGAGATATCATTGTTCCGATGATATATGCTTTTGCCCCAGTTCCTTAGCTGGTAATCTTCTTACACATGCTTTTTGTGTAGCTACTAATCTTGTATGTTTTCCTGTTATTGTAATTTTCTCAAAACCCTTGCAAAATCATTTACTGTCCTGATTGCAGATTGGTTCTTATTATTTTTGTATCACTAAGTTTTGAATTTATACACAAGTTATTTAAGTTCTTGGCACTCTCGCTCACAGTTCCGTTCTCTCTATACAATATGGTATTTCGACACTTGATGAATCGAATTGTGCGAATAATAATACAAAAGAGCATCGATAAAAATATGATTTTTTTGGGTTGGGATGACCAATTGTCACTCGAGGTCGGCCTCGTCTGCGTGCTCCAATTCTTTCAGAATTATATTATATCCTCTTAGTTCATTCTCTCTTTATGCACAAACCACCCTTAATTTGTTCACTTTCAGTCTAGTCACTACGCTAACATTCACTCCACATTCCTTTCTAATATAATCATTCCTCACCATATCAATCTCTTTCCGCATATCCTTCGCAGGAATCTCATTTCTACAGCATTCATTCCAACTTCCAGAATTTTCGTCCATGTCCAAGTTTCACTCCCATACATCATGGATGAAATCAGGATTGCATTTTGGATCAACTGTTTAGATTAAAGAGATACGTTTTTATTTCATATTAGTGGTGTTAGTGTATCGCCAACCCTTCTTTCAGCCAGTTTCCTTTTTTCAACCTCAATGACAACGATCCGTTTTGAATGATGAACAAATGACTTGACGCTATTGATTTTTGGAGTGATAGATATTCGATAACGGATACGGTACGGATAGACGATTCGTAAATGGTGGGCCGTACTGATTTTATTCAAATTTTGTTTGAGAGATTCCTATCGTACACATTTCATGATAATTATTTTGAATTTTCGTCTTAATAACGCCATTGTTCTTAACGATATCCTTTTGTTTGTTCGCGATCTATTAAAGATCTCTCTCTCCCTTCTCTAGGGTCCATTTCTTCTTCAATCCTTCTTTATTTCCCTTCAATCCCAAGGAACGTGTTAAGATCTCTTCTCCTTTTATCTAGCCCCGTTCATAGTGAAGGTAATCGTTCTTATCTGCTCGTGATTTCGTCGTAAAAGTTCCTTCAGATTTTATTTCTCATAGCAGGTGTATTAAAACATTAATATCTTTTGTTAGTGCAAAAGTTTCGTAAGTGAGTCGGAGCTTGGGTTTTAGTATGTACAAAGCTTAGTTGAAATTTCAAAAATATATGTTTTTATTATTCAATATCTTTAATGCAAAAATTACATTTAACATGTCCGATTTTGAATGGTTGCGTTTGAATTTGATCGTCTTCAAGAGTAGATAAGTTATTTATTTATTTATTTATTAAGTCTACGGTCATAATAAGACCTATAACAATTTTAAGATACAAAAATCACACTTACAGCTATACATGATACTTTGAATAATATTTTAAATTTCGATGCAAGAAATCAATTTATAATCAAAATACACAAAGATTTCATAAAAAAATGGCATAAAAAAACATCATACCTAACTTCAAGCAATGGCAACATTTATATGCTTCAATGATGGCACCACTGAAAAGACGATGAAAACATTTAGAAATGTCATCGTTGACCGCCACTTTTTATTTCATGAACAAGGTGGCCATTTCGAGATCTAAATAATATTTTCAAAGCCACAAATCGTCATGGGGATTTTCATCATGTTTATCTTTTTGAAAAATTTAATAACCCGAGCAGTAGCCCTGGTATAAGTTTTCGAATATCGAAACGATCATCGAGAGAGGGGTTAGAAAAATTTTCATACTAAAATGATCGAATGATTCGATCGTTTGATTTTAAGAATTTGGTGAATTTTAATTATCTATATAATATAAAAAAAATCGGGTTAGTGCGAACACTTATAACTCGAGATAGGCTCAACAGATTCTTCAGATATTTGATTTGTTGGATTATTCTCCGCTCCGGGTAACGCAAAAAGCTTTTTGAAGGCGGTAGGTATATATTATTTAAATGGAAGGTGGAGCTGAAGGTAGCGGTATATTCAAACTCATTGCGGCAAATTGAGAATAGATTAATACTGTTGTAAATAATAATAGGAAAAAACTTTACGCATAATAATAATATCATCATTTAAAATTTTACGTATCCATATCAATGTTTTGGAAAGAAAATTGTAAAATAGCCCTCGCTCAGTCTAATGTTCAAACTTATAATCTGAATTAGTTATGGTCTAATTTTGAGCACTGGTCGACCACTAGTATAAATTATTATTTTTTTTTAATCGAAGCCTGTATTAATTTTGAATTCAACAACACCGCTTGAGTATCAAGTTTTAAGCAACGCTACATTATCCCGATTTTTCTCCTCATTCTGCCTGAATTCCTATTTTTCTTCCCGGCACTTCTTAATCGTCCCCGTAACGACGTGTATAAGAGACTGAACGGCCCCGCAGAGAGAGGTCTTGTCTTTATCAATGGACTCTTGGATTTAATGTCTGTCTTTGTATAACTTAAAAATTACGAGAGTATGTATATTATTATCAAGTAACGAGTTTCTTTGTTATACTGTACTCGCATAAACGTTAGTTTATTAAGTTTATTCTGCAATAACAATCATAATTTTATCTTTATTTCTTTGACGATTTTGTCTACTGTTTGTCTACATGTATGAAATTTCACATATTCTAGGGCTGTCCCTTCTCGTAATATAAATAATTGTTTTCTACAGAAGTCTCAATTGCCAAATTTTCTAATATTTTTTTTTCAATGAATTTGGGCTTAACCTTAAGTGAACACAGTAATAATAGTTGTGACATAATGGACTCCCTAGTTTCAAACACTCACTGTAGAGCGCGGAGGTGGGATAGCCGAGTAGTAGTAGTATCGTTAGACGGGGGAATTGACGCCGTGTCCATTTCAAGTAGTCGTCATGCAGTGGTCCGGTGAGCATCGAGGCTTTGCCGTAGAAATGTTTTTTATAAACAATTATCAACTCCGCAGTCACACTCGGGAGACTCCCAGGATCCACATTCATGGACGAAATCGACGCACATGCCATGACCAGTTCTGATTCTGTTATGAAAGAAATGTGACTTTTCTAGAATGCAAAGCTGTTTTTCTCTGTATTAACCCAAGCCATGCTACTATTTATTAATTAAACTTGATTTTTCTCCGTATTTCGATTTATTGCCTTGTGTATTTAGTACCTAAGAAATTTACAACTAAAAACCTTCAAAACCTTTCGATTGAGCGCGCGTCAAATCAAAAGATATTGCTCGACATCCAAATCGTCGTTAACATCACTCCAATCTATTCAAAAACACCTTCTGTCATCTTCTTTAAATATTATTATTATCATCAAACCTTATCTTCCTTCTCAGATCTGAACTTTGATTACTTTCGACTCAAACTGTTAATGAAGAAGACCCTGTCAGAGTCGTCGCTGGATGTTCTGAGGGGTGAGAGAGACGCACCTTCCAGTTGCCCCGAGGTGACGACGCCAGAACGGCGTCGTTTCAATGATAATTATTATTATTACATCTCCGAATTCTGCGAATCACATATTGAGAGCTCTTCAGAAAAGTTTATTCCTTCCAGCAAAAAGTTGAAAGTTCGCCATTTTAATCGATTCCGAAACTTATCTTTTCAGGCCCTTAAGCTTAACGCAGTGTACTCCAGCTTATGATTATTAATTCCCTTTCAAACTACCTTTTAATTAAACCTTTTTTGCTATCAATAAACTTGATTTTTAACCTGTAGATTTTAGAGTGCTTTCGTTTGATCTTTCGTATCAGTCATCAAGTAGTGATTTGCTCAACCAAGTATGAAGAGTTGATTATATTATTGCCATCTTGGAGTAATTTTTGAGACTCTTTAAGTTTTTTTTACTCATATTTTTTCTTGTAGCATTTTTCTGATATGTCACTTTTAAGGAACAAACTGATGTGACCGACTTACGTCATTCTCGATCAACCACGATTTCTCCAATCAGGACTCAGTTTTTCAATACGTCCAAATTTATAAACCAGAAAGATAAAGAAAGCTTAATGAAATTTACAGGGTATATAGATTGATAAAATGACAAGTTTTTGAAAATAGAAGAAAAAAAACTTATGCGATATTTTTTTTTAATCGTACCTATTCGAAGTTTTTTTTTTTAATTTTAAATTGTATAATATTTTGAGATTCAACATTTTTGTTGGCACGTTGGTATCAGATAGACCCATAATTGTTTTTGTATCTGCTAGGTATACCTACATACTATTCAGCTATTTAAGAAAAAAAAAATGATGCATGTGTCTACCTCAATAATTATTGGTGTCTCTGTCAGCATTTATATTCTTTAAGTCGGGTTTTGACACTTCACAAATATTGAATTTTTTGGATAGCTCATCTCTGGACTTTTACTAAGTCGTACTCTCTGGGACACTCTGTAAAGAAATATCTTAGCAAGGACATATTCATATTACCCTCACCTCGAATTCCATCAGTATTTTCTATTCTTATTTTTTTTAGACTTCGTTAATAGGTTTTAACCAAACTACTGTATTTTGTGTAGTGATGTGTCCCATAGGTAGGAAATTCCCTTCTCTTGATGCTAATACAACAATTCTCTCTCAAGTTCGGCTCTTGGCAACACCTCCGTTTTATTATTGACCATATCAGTCCACTGAATACGTTCTGCGGTGATGCTACATTTCAAAATGCCTCTTTACATTCTAAGCATACGTACTTCCTGATGAGTACCTAGAACACTTCAATTATAATAAGTGAAGACATCGATGAATTAAGTCAAATGATAAATGAATTGCATGAGGCTTCTCGTAAAATTGGTCTGTATATGAATATATCAAAAACAAAGTCATAAGTCCAGAAAATAAGATCATCACTGTCAATAATAAAAATCTCGAAACAGTAGATGGATATATATATATCTTGGGCATAAGATAAAACTGGGTAAAGAAAACCAAACTGCGGAACTAGCAAGAAGAATAGGAATGAGTTGGGCAGCTTTTGGCAGACTTAAACATATTATAGAAAATAAGGACATCCCAATCTGTCTGAAGAGAAAAACGTATGAAGCATGTATACTGCCAGTGACTACATATGCACTGGAGACCATGTCCCTCACAAAAAGAAATGCCGAAAAACTAAAATGTATGCAGCGATCCATGGAAAGATCCATGCTTGGTATAACCCTAAGAGATATAAAATAAGAAATGAAGAAATTAGGAATAGAACCAGAGTGGTAGACATCATGGATCGCATAGCAAGACTTAAGTGGCAATGGGCAGGACATGTTGCAAGACAGGATCCCACAAGATGGACTCCAAAGATTTTGAGATGGAGACCCTGGGAGAATAAGAGAGGCGTCGGAAGACCTCAAAAAAGATGGTCCGATGACATAGCCGTTGTGGGGGGGGGGGGGGGGGAACAGGATCCAAATGGCAGCAAATAGGAAGAGATGGAAGAGGCCTACCTCCAGCAGTGGATAAATAGAGGCTGAAAAGAAGAAAAGAAGAGACCTAGAACACTTTTGATTTGTTACTACCTAATCGGCTATCACATCTGCTTGTGTATTGGCAGCTACTTATTTTGGTGTTCTTGATAGTAAAATAGCTAGGTATATTAATGTATGATTTTTTAGCTTTCGACTTCGTCTCCATTTTATCGTTTTTATCTTTTTTTTTTATATTTTTATATCCAGAAATTCTTCATCATTCTTATCACGTGCCCGCCCGACAGACAGTGCCCCCTGTTTGCCCCCCGGTCCACGGCATTCCGTATTATACAAGTTGCGTTATCCAATTTACATATTTTCATAATAAATTTCATTTTCCCTTCATTGATACGTGTTTCTGTATACGTTTCCTGGTCGGCGCTATACAAAATCTTGTATTTAAAAAACAAAAAAACACATTTTTAATGTTTGCTTGTTTTGTGTATGTACTTTAACCTATATTAAAAGCTTCTGAATGTGTCGTTGGGCTTTTTGAAAGCGTATTTGAAAACAAAAAATTTCTAAAATTAGCAATTTATTGGTAAATATTCAAAAGCATACATAAACCAAAAAAATGTGCATTATCTACAAAATTTTAAAACCATTATTAGTTAATTTTTTTTGCTCAGTTTAATTGGATTGGTTGGAATAAAACTAATTTTTGTTTTTCTTTTGCCAGAATTTAAATTTTGACTGCTCTAACACCGACCAGTTTAAAACTAACCATCAACGA
This sequence comes from Mystacides longicornis, assembly GCA_963576905.1. NCBI lineage: Eukaryota > Metazoa > Arthropoda > Insecta > Trichoptera > Leptoceridae > Mystacides > Mystacides longicornis. The sequence continues at coordinate 25,548,226 of OY756438.1, forward strand.
AAAGACGAAGATATGTCTTCGGAACCTAGTTACCGAAACCACAATTTTGAAAAAATAAAAACAAATATATATTTTACTTTATTTCGATACTATTATTATCCATCGACTACCTACGGTCGCATAGATAAAATTATCTGTTATATTTGATATCTTTCATACTGGAAATTGTCTTAATCGGGATACGAACCGTCGATCATTAGTTATTTTCTGCAAAATGTGTTCGCTAAGTTTCAACTATTTTACAGTATTTTATATATTTTATTTATTTTTATCTAGTAAGGATTTAGAAAGAATTAAAATATGTTTTAGTTTCAATGTTCTCGCAAAATTAAATTTAACCTGCATTTGACCTTTTTTCAATACCTAAAGACAGTTATTTAATAACATTTATAGTAGGTAATGATCAAAACACTCAAATAGATGGCATGACAGTTTGATTTCGGTGATCCGGGAACTTTCAACAGCAAGCATACTTATTTGATTTCAAATTTAATGATCAAATTCAAAAAGGCTGTCAACCTCATTCGAAAATCTCAAAAAATGTCAATTTTTTGAGATTTTCAGAAACAGCAGAACAATATTTTGTTCTTAACTGAATTGTGTAAATACCTACACCAAGTAACGTGGGGAGTTCAAATTATTCTCGATATGAGAATTTTTTTTTTGCAATGAATATACTTTTTGTCTACGGTTCTCTCATGCCATTATTCAATGTAACAATTTAAACATTTTATCGCTCAACTATCATTTGTTTTTTCACAAGCGTGTTTCGAGCGGTAGTAAACGACTGACGTTTCCAAAATATCAATAATCCTAGTCAACAACAACCTTTAATCTTACCTGGTACCAACCGTCAATTTTTGTTTCCGGAACTGAGAAAAAAAACATTATCGAAAAACGTTTTTCCGACAATAAAGAGTTCAAGGCGGCCAAAAACCATAATTTTTCAGAGCTGGATAAAAATATTTTTTGGAGGCTGTTGAAAAGAAAATATTGTTTTTAAAAGGGCAAATTGAGGTTGAAAAAGACTTTATAGAATAGTAGACTTATTACAGATTCTGACTTGTCCTTCATATCCATACCGAGAATACACTGAACTGCACCTGTACGTGTGAGGAAGTTTTGTATTTGATTTAGTTATCAGACAAGTTTCTCGATCGAACGCCACATACAGTTCACATTAAACTGAACAGTTTATAATATGTTACCAATACGATAAAACTCATTACTTAATTGAATCGTGGATTGTTTCATTAAGCTACGTTGCGAAATATCTGATGTTAACAAAGGTATTATTTTAACCACTAGTTAGCTGGAAAACTTTTGTAAACATTCTGCGCGTTTTATTTTACTTCCGACCGTTAAAAATGTTCATAAACATGCCCTGATTTTTTACGACAGTTGACTAATTACAGCGCAGTGTTTTAAGAGTCTGCGACGAAACAGCTCGCCTTGGCTTTCGAGTCAATTCCAGTAAGATGAAGCTCATGGAAAATAATGCCTGCCCCAACAAACAGCTACCGATAACCATCGATGATCTCCAGGTCTTCTAGGGGGACAAATTTAAGTACCTGGGAGCAATCATTACCATATCTGGTGACCTCGGGATCTTTAACAAACATGACCGAAATATGTAAGGGTCGGCGTTAAGTGGCGAGACGACATGTAAGCTGCGTTCGTGTTGTCCAGTAGTAGCACCTGACCAAAGACCAAACGCTAAAAGTTTCTACGTTTGAGACGAAGTGCCCCAGGGGAATTTTGGGTTTAAGATAGCACCACCGCATTCAGAAGGACGATATAAGCCGCCCAGCGCAGGCCCACATTTGTGGAGGATCATCGTAATTGCGCAAAATCAAGCGCTGTATCATTATCTCCCTAGTGCGGTCAAAAAGGAAGTACTGTGTTGTCACTTGATTTATGCAACCTCTATAACTCCGTGGAAAGCTCAACTAAAATCAGGCGTAAAACTTGAGTACAACTTTACTTTCTTATAAACGATCGTTTATGTATTTTTAACATGATTTTTTCGTATTTTATTTATTTCACAAGTTCTTTCACTTTTTGTCCATCAATCTATCTTTTCTATCAAGAGATCTCTCACAGTTTGGGGTAACCAGTAAGAGTAAATTTAGTTTGTTATAACAATCAAACCATACGAATTAGTAGTAGATATACCAAATTATTGCTCTCGAAAAGTTGAGCTAAAGGGTAAGCAGAGAGAATGGACCATTACACTTCTTGCGCTTCTTCCACCGACATGCCATTTCTCATGCAACTCTCCTATTTCTCTTACTTCTGATCCGGCCTTCTTTGAGGACGGTATAAATGTGTTCGATCCACGTCATTCTTGGTCGACCACGCTTTCTAACACCTTCTATTTCCTTATAAATTCTTTTTGTAATCCTATTTACATTCATGTTACATTACATTACATTCAGTGAAATTAAATCACATTTTATTGATTGAAGGACTATCAATTTAGTCATAATAGTAATTTAGGTAACATTTGAAAAAACTCTGTGGGACATGAAAAGGAATGAATATATTAGGAAAGAATGGAAATCCGTACTCTCTGCCTACCCCCTTCGGGAAACGGCATGATGGGTAAAAAAAATACATTAATTTCTTCCACACGTCCAAATCATCTCAACTTATTGACTTTCATCTTTGTCACAACACTTACTTCCATACCACATTCCTTCCTAATATATCCATTTCTTTTCATGTCCCACAGAGTTTTTCCAAATGTTACCTAAATTACTATTATGACTAAATTGATAGCCCTTCAATCAATAAAATGTGAAGTTGATTCACTCGTTTTGGTGGTTATCTTAAATTTTGAAAATCGGAAGTAGGTACCTACGTCATTGCGAGAAATTGCGTCATTTGTAATTAAAAAGGATGTTAAAAATAATTGCTTTTTTTCTAAATGTTGCCTTTGTTGACTATGGCTGTCATTAAAAATCATTGAATGTGAAATAATGATTATTATTATTTTCTCCCGTCAGAGGGCGCTCTTTGAAGTGGTAATTTGTATAATTCCCACCCTGGTGACGAGCAGTTAAGGGTAGTTTTTCTGGTCCGTTATGCTATGATTTCCTTAAAGATGAAAGCAGCCGCATCATTAAGGTCGCAGTTTTCTTTGAAGTAAGTACAAATCATTATACTGTATTATTTAATGGTTGGTAGATCAGCGGTATCAATTGACGGCTTTCTAAGTAAGTAACATCGTACTGCAGCCCGATTCACGGAAAAGTTTAAGTCTAAGTTCGAACGAAGTTCGATTCAAACTTTTGTGAATAGGGCTGCTGGTAATAATAATTATTGTAGGCGGCGACTATCTACAGTCTATGTACCTATTCACGGAGGGTTTGAATCGAACTTCGTTCGAACTTCGAACTAAACTTACACTTAAACTTTTCCGTGAATCGGGCTGCTGTACCTAGATCATGATTTAGAATACAAGTGCCGACCATTTCCACACAAAATGTTCGAGTGGAACTAGTGTTCTGGGCTTACCCAGATTCATTTAAAAAAAAACGTTATCAAAAAATTCTGCAATTTCAATTCTTTTCCAAGATTTCTTGACTTTTCCATTTACATTTTTCCATATATTACGGCTGGACCACCATTTGGGTTGGTTGGAAGAGATCCTTTATGATAAGTCCGCCCTTCGACTCTTTTGAATGGTTGTATCAAATATGTCATTCAATTCGGCAATAATAATTTTTATTTGTTTACGGCCGTTAAATTGCTAGTCCGCTTTTCCAGGAAACCATTGCATTAACTCTGAAGCGTTATCTTCAGTTTTTTTTTTTAAAGAACTCTAATATCTCCGTTAAAATGTCGCAACGGCCCCGCTTTTTCGTCGGCTCGCTGCTTAATTCCGTTTAACGGTATTACTTTTTTATTTCTCCGTTTCGTTTAAATAAAATGAAAATGTCTACTAAAATTATTGTTTTAATATAGGTACTTAAGTTTTTTCCCCTTTTCGATGTAGTAGGTATACTATTCTTATTTAAAATCAAAATTTATTTTACGGTCTCGCGTAAATTGAAGCTGTGTAAGGTTCCAAGTGTTGAAGGACAATGCTGGTGTTAATGGACGTACAGCCTTATCCCATGGATGGAGTTAAAATCTATTCCGTTTTGAGATAAAGTCTTCTACCTATGTACCTATACACAATAGAGTGGTCAACGTGGGAAAACTGGCGAAAAACAAAACACGAAAAACCCCTTTCGAGTAGATAATAAAAATGTGATTTTAAATGAACTAGCTAAACACAAAAGATTTTCAATATTTTACTTCACCTTTTATAAGCTTGACAGGGAAAGTCTATGGTTTTAAAAATGTCAAAACAAAATGGAAAATATTATTATTTCATTTTTTAGTTTTTATCGGTTACTTAAACACGTATGCAGTATAAATTCTACACTCGAGTGTTGAAGTGTTATTGTCATATCAAGATGACGTCACACGGAGTGTTGACTGCAATAATTTATATGGATTGAATCAACACTTGAGTAAACGTTGCGTCATCTTGACGTAATATCATGTCCCATAGTTACCAAAGCGTAAGAAAGTAATCTGCATACGGGTGTTAGTCTCTACCAAGAATATTCGTTATCCACGCCTTTCTTTCGTCAGTCAGCCTCTCCATATCTGCATTTGACCTGCAGTGCATGTCTTTAATCATCTTTGCTATGTAGCTCTTTCTGGTGAACCCTCTGCAAATGCCGTCTTCGATAATTCTTCCCGTCTATGTTGTCGATTTTTGAAGACAGGAGAAACAAGTTACTTTGTTTCTCCAAGTCTTTTGAACTACAGTCATGCGGCTGTTTCACCACGTCTCAAACACAGACAGACGAAAAAATATTTAAATATTTTCATAAAAATAATATAATTCAATGTTTTTTTTAACTCATCTCACCATGTCGCGTTACAGGCAGGCAGGGAGAACGGATCTCCACTGTCTTTTATCAAAGCACACTTTCTCTCCTCCTTCTAACTACATACCATTTCTCATACACCCTATCCTATTTCTCTTACTTCTAACCTGATCTTCCTTGAGGACGGAATGGATGTGTTCGATCCATATCATTCTCAGTCGGTATCGTCTTTTTACATCTTTCCTTTCGGCCCTATACATTCTCCTTGTCATCATTTTTGCATCCGTTCTATCCACGTGCCCAAGCCATCTCAACTTATTGACTTTCATCTTTGTGATAACACTAAGTTCCAAACCACATTCCTTCCTAACATTTTCATTCCTTTCCATATCGCACTGATTCTTTCCATATTATGTTCTATGTAGAGACAAATCAATATCTTATATATACTGCAATTAATTATGCTAAATCTTCTTTTTCTTCCATGTCAACGTTTCACATCCATACACCATTGGTTGTAAGAGGATTTTTTTTTTGTTGAGGCCTTCCACCCGATTTGTAAGAGGATTGAGTTTGGATATACCTACCTACATAAATTTATCTATTTTGAAAAATATTTCATCAATCAAGCAGGTTTCTGTTTTCAAATATCACAATACAAGTAGTGACTTTCGGTTTTTCAACATCTTATAAAATGTCGACTCATAAAAAGTTCACATTTTATCTTGTGTAGGTACCATTTTTTGAAGTATTCATTTTATAACCGGAATGGTAAAGTTATTGAATCAGTTAGTTGTTATAACGATATTCCCGTATAAACTAACGAAACGGTGAGGTAGCTTTATCACTCGGAAGTTTCATCACTCGGATCCACCTCACATTAAACGCCTGTCACGAGAGCGTAAACTTCGCCCCTTAGTTGGATATTTCCGAATCGCCGTTTCGGTTTATGGGCGCCCACCAATTTGGACAAGATGTCGCCGCTCGTTCTTAAACTTCGGCCAAGGGGTTGACGCGCCCGTAACGAGGGGGTAAACATCCACTATTTAATGTCACCTCAAACATAAAGGAAAGCCTGAGAGACGCTAACTCATTTCGTAGAACTCGAGAATGGGTTCATTTGTCTGACCCACTACTTCTCATCTTCTAAAACAGCGATTGAGAACTTTGATTGTAAACTTTTTTCCTACTGCGACCAGAAATGAGAATTCTTAGAAACATAGCTGGGACCCTCAGAGATTGTAAGAAACACGATGGTAAGGGAAATATGCGAGGTCAAAGACATGGGAAAAAAGCAACGTAGAAGGTTTTGGTATGCACATTGCACATGTGAAGAAAATAGACCCCCCCCAGACTTCTTTATTGTTTCCATAGTGTAGGTACATAATCAACCCGAAAAGAAAGTATGCTCTGTTTCGAGATTCAGCTCTATGTTCTTTTGGTGTAAATGCACCTTAAGGGTTCGAGGGACTGATAGACTTAGTTACCCCATTATTTTAAAGCTGGCCCCAAGTATTTATTTAAAAAGTAAAATACATATCGGTTTTTACACAGTCCCGGCTAAAGATGTTGGCTGATTATCCTTACTTTAATACGAAGACAAAAGACTTTGAACATCTGACGAAAGGAGACACATAATAATTATGTGTGGTTGGTAGTCTAACAGTTACGACGCCGGCTTTCGTACTGTTCCGTGCAGAGGTCGTGGTTTCGATCCCAGTTACCGGCCATGTTTCAATTTCACGGCACAAACTTTAAAAAACTTACTGTGAAAGAGTCAAAGAGTGTATTTGTGTTCACATTGAACGAGCACAGATTCATTAAAAAATATATATAGGGATAATAAGTGGACCAACAAAATATTTGAAACAGACTCACTTAATCCACGTTCGCTCCCTAGGTGGAACATGTGGTCGCCACAAAGCCTCGCCAAGCATCTCTATCCTGCTAGATCCATTACTTCTACTATAAATTTTCGATGATTGAATATTAGATAGTTGAATGTTAGAGCACTTCATAGTGCACGCTAAAAAGTACTTATAAGCTTGCGATTCGCCAATATGAACCTCGTACTAACCCCACGGGGCATCACACACGGTAGGTTCAAATTTAACCGTTAAGTGTCGATAGGCATAAAGTCAGGTATCTGTCTATACAACGCTCGGCCGGCGTCCATACAATTAGTATGGAACTTTCGATATTGCGTAGGTATACATTTTGGAAAAGAACAATGGATATTTTGTCTAGGGACCTGATATGACAATGTACAGACACATAAAAATTTATACTATTTAATTCGAAAATTATCGCACATTAATTTGGAATGGTTATTACTCTTATTTTTGGTGAACATTGAACCAGTATGAAATTTAATAGGTCCGTTCATAGTAAAAGTTTCGTTGTAATGTGTGAATATATCTTTTTTTCTTTATTTTTTTCAAAATCCACAGGTTCGTCATAGTGCATTGTAGACAACTTTTTTGGTACATTTTATACCGATGTCATAATTTTGGTTAATCCAAAAACTGAAGATTTCTTTATCATCTTTGGAACGTTTAACTTGGAAATTCACATGAATAATTTCTTTTAGATTCCTGTCAAATTTAGACTAGAATATTTTAGTTTCAAAAATGATTTTTTTTTTCATTGTGCCGGCGCTCACAGCGGTGGCCCATCACTTCTACCATTATGAAGAGGAGACGGACTTGGCTGGGAAATGTGCTAGGATGCCGAATTAGAATTGGCTTAGAAAAGGGGGAAGACATGGAAGACCCTTTCACACCGTGTCCCATACGTTCGAAGCAGAGCTGTGTGATTTGGGCTTGGTGTAGGAAGAGGTAATTGAAGCCGCGCTCTTGTTGCCTCTCTATGCCCCGAATTGGGGTCAAAAGGGAGTGAGTATTGATTGATTGATTTTAGTTTCAAAATTAGTTAAGGTGAGTATGTCTCCCAAGTTAATGGCACTCCCAGTTTCTAAAAATATGTCAGTAGGTTTCACCAGCAGTTTTTTTAGTCAACCGATTCCGACCAATCTGAGACAAGCCAGCCCCGGTGAAAAAATAGTTAGAAAACTCTGACTCAACCGGTAATTCAGCCTGGAACCTCTTTTTCGCAAGTTATCACTATACCACTAGGCTCAGTAAAGTTTATGAATATAAAAATTATTAGTTGTATCTTGATAACAAATAAAATACAAACAACATAATTTGTATTGATACCAACATTTTGCAGGTATTCTAGTTATGTAGGTATAAAACACTTCACACTTCCAAAATATTATTTTTACTATAAAAACCGTAAATTACAATACAATATAACTTATTGCAATGTGTTTATAGAATGAAAGTAAAAGCAGGTATACACGTCCAAATTCCATGAAATACAGATAATACCTGGCCATTTACATACAATTAGTATGGGAGCCCGGCCGGCACCCAATAGACAGATAACGAACTATTTTACAAAATTGGTATTATTTATGAATAGACGGCATATTGTTTAAAAATAAAAATAGAACAGCAAAATAGACACCCCATTACAGGAATACCTTGAGTCTCAATAAAAAATTCCAAGTTTTACCTATTGAAACAATGGAGGGAATTTCCGAAATGCTCCAGCGGCGTCGTTTATACACTTAACTGTTAAAATCACCTAGCAGAAAAATTTATAAGATTAAAATATGATTATTAAAATAGCGTGTATCAATAAAAAAATATTGAAAACTCTTATCTACTAATACTAGACAGTCTGCATGCGCCTTACAAAACTTTTCTTAAAAATTTAATTTTGAAAATAAAACTCTGGTATCTCGAAGGTAAGTTTTTCTTACATCTTAGCGTTTGGAATCGTTTGCTGAATAGGTACCTGCCTGACCGTGTACGGGGAAGTTATAGTTTCCGCTATGAAAATGTATTTCTTTTTGGCGCAGCAAAAAATATACATGCAACAGACTGGTGGAAAATGTTTTTCCCTCTCGTATTTTAGAGTGAACCAAATGTTGTATTTTATTCAATATTGCTTATTTTGTCTTGGTAGAAAATTTTGGAATTGCAAGTATGTAGTCATAATGGCCAATTGGGTGTCAGAAATAATGAAAACTTAACTCATATCTGCCCAAATTTCTTTTATGTGATTTTTACATTTTTTCTGCTTAAAATTATGTCTAAATATTATATGGACATTTTTTTTAAATAAATCTTAGGTACAATATTATCATTTTTTGATAAATACCGCTATAACTTTATAAGCAGCCCCCGTAGACAGATTCAAATTGGCGTTCGACTACCAACGAACATATAAACAATTATTATTTAAACCAATCAAAGACACTTGTATCAATATAATATTATAAAAAGTGGACAGTTAATTTTCTTCCTACTCTACATTTATTTATTTGAAATCTACGCAACCAATGGTTGCTATTACATACAAATTACAAATCAGAAGAAAAAAAATATAATAGTTACGCATCACAGTAAAGAAAAATAATTATGTGAAAGAATGTAAGGAGCCAAGCGGTACCTATCCTTTAGCATTTTTATACAAGGGTGTAGAAAATATATCAATTTCGACAAGATCATTACCCCCCCCCCCCCCCAAGTAACTTTTGTATGGGCGTGTTGAATGAATAGTGACACTGTTTGCTCTAAAGATCTAAAGGTCTGTGTACTTCCCGAAGAATTAGTTTGATGTCGATCGCCAAAATGCAATTTGTCTAGGCCTCTTTGAATTTCTTCTTTTTTAAAAAAAAACACTTTTTTCATCTTTCACACTATAATATTGTAATCTGATAAAGGACAACCCGAGTAGAAATATAGGTTAAATAACTTTATCGTGTTGTAAAGTTTACAGTTTACGGATTACAAAAAAATATTCAAAGATATCTGAATATTCTCAAACATTTCTGTCGAAAACGTTACAACACGATAATATTATCGTATCCATTGCGCTTGAGCATGTGGCATCACAGGGGGAGGGGGGGGGGGCACTATTTGCTTAAACCCCTCTCCCCTTTGATGGAGTCCAGGCGTCCTAGGTTTAAATTAATAAGTACCTTTGTTTGTTTTCATTGAAAGAATAAAATAATACCTAAGTACCTACTTATATAAATCCTTTTGTTAACAACCAAAATCCTTAATGACATCGGAATCGCGATCTAAATGCAGGGTAACCCCCCCCCCCCCTAACCTCCCCATATAAGAGTCTGCCTAAAAGGTTCGATGGTAAAGCGTTGCAAAAACAATAAGCCCGAACATCAAAAGAGTTCCAGACGAAAGTTGATCCATGTATCGGAATATAATCATCTTGTTCACTGCGGTATCCAAGATACGCTTATTGACACTAAACATCATAATAACATTGTCTCTTTCCCGCTTCTATTGTTATATTGCCAGTGAAAGAGATGAATATAAAATGCTTTATATGTTTCAAACAATACGACACGCGAAGGGTTACCGACTCATTTCTTTCCTAGGAAAACAAACAATTATTATCAAACTAGTTTTTTAAAGGCGCCCGTGGCGCCCACTTTGGCCTTTTTTATGCAAACTTTACTTTCTCATAGCATAGCTGTGAGCATTCACATGTGAGACTTCAAAATACTTGGTTGATTCAACTCTTTATGAAAACTCAAATACCTACAACTTAAACTTTTAATTACAAACTGTACATTCAAATAGCTTTTGGCATGTGGGTATTTACCGATTTGATTGATTAAACTTTTTCATGTAAAATTTGCATTCGTATTGCCGAATTCTTATATGAGACTTTAAAACACTTGATTAATTGAATTCTTCATGAAAACTCAAAAAACATCGTGAACTTTTTATAACAAACTTAACATATGTATGGCTTTTCAACGTTATGAATTCACATGAAAATCTTTAAAAAATTACTTTAGGTGTGTAAACTTTTTATTGAAAACATGACATTCGTATGGTTTTTCTCCGCTATGATCTCGTGTGTGTGGATTAAAGATTCGTGATTTGGTAAACTTTTTCATGGAAACTTTGTTTTCTTATCGCCGAATTCATATGTCAGACTTTAAAGCACTTGATTAATTGAATTCTTCATGAAAACTCAAAAAACAACATGAACTTTTTATAACAAACTTTACATATGTATGGCTATTGAACGTTATGAATTCACATGAAAATCTTTAAAAAATTACTCTAGGTGTGTAAACTTTTTATTGAAAACATGACATTCGTATGGTTTTTCTCCGCTATGATCTCGTGTGTGTGGATTAAAGATTCGTGATTTGGTAAACTTTTTCATGGAAACTTTGTTTTCTTATGGCCGAATTCATTTGTGTGACTGTAAAGCACTCGATGATAGATTATAACTATTCATGATAATATAACTATTTATAAAAATGCAAAAAAAAACTTTTTATAACACACATTGCATTAGCAAGGGTTTTCTTGGCAATGAAATCGCGTGTGTGAGTTAAAGATCTGATTTGGTAAACTTTTTCATACAAACTATGCTTCTTTTGGCCGAATTCATATGTCAGACTTTAAACAAATTTTGAACTTTTTCTAACAAAATATGCATTTAAATGGCTTTTATCATTTGATTGATTAAACTTTTTATGGCAATGGTTGCATTCGTATGGCTTTTCTCAGCTATGAGTTTCAAAACTTTTTATTGCACACATTGCATTAGTAAAGCGAAGTCCGGCTGTGCGTAAAAGTTTCCTGATTTGTCAATTTGGCCGAATTCGCAAGTGATACTTTACAGCACACGGTTGATTGAACTATTTATGCAAACTTAAAAATGAAATTAAACTTTTTATCGCAAACTTACCATTCAAATAGCTTTTAGCATGTCATTGGTTGTTTAAATTATTTGATTGATTGAACTTTTTATTGCATTCGTATGGCTTTTCTCCGATATGAGTTCGCATGTCATTCTTTAAATTACTTGAAACCGCAAACTTTTTATTGCACTCATGGCATTAGAAAGGCTTTTCTTCACTATGAAGTCCCGCTGTGCGTAAAAGTTTCCTAATTTGGTACACTTTGCTTTCTTATGGCTGACTTCGCATGTGAGCTTTTTAATAACCCAAAAAATTGTTTTTCTCTACGTCAAGACCTTTAAAAAAAGTGCTAAGCCACCAGGCATAATAATATCATTATGTTACTGTCAGTTGTCACTGCTGTCAGCCATATTGTATTAGAAGAACAATATTATTATTTGTCTTTAGTTGCGAGTGGCGCGCCATCTAGCGGCGTTAATGACATCAGTCAGTCAGGCAGTCAGTCAGTCAGTCAATCAGTCAGTCAGTCAGTCAGTGTTCAAGGCAAATATTATATAGATAACCTCAGCGATGACTTCACTGCGTTTGCCTCTTCTTGTTTGTTTCCTGTGCTGAGTTTACGCATCTGTTGCTGTTAGTTCTATTATCTTGTGTTTCTATAACTCCGCTCAGACACTGCACCTTCTGTTTTAGTTTACTTTTCTCTCACTCACAGTCGCCAAACTTCTCTCGTCTGTTTTCCCTTCTTCTCCTTCAACTCTCACCGAACTTCTTTCCTCTCAACGTGTACACACTCCAAAGTTGGACATTTTTATTTGTTCGCTGATACCGACGTTTCAAGTTTTTCACATCGCGCGCGAGAATTATTCTACTAAGATGGACACACGTTAATTGATACAAATAAATATATACTTACTCAAGAAAACGAAATTTAAGAAAATAATATTTATCAAAATATAATATAGGCATTTAATTTAAAATCTCTGTGAAAACGTGTCGTAAAATGTGCTTTCATACATAATATTATTTGATACCAAAAATATGAAAAGATTACAAAAAAAAATCATTAATTGAAAATTTTTCAGAATGTAATACATGAATAAATGATGGCTCCCGAGTATCAACCAGGGTTGCCAGGTTTTTTTTTCAAAAATATACCGAACCAAAACAAAAAAAGGTCATTTTCAAAATTTGCTATCCGGAAAGGGAAAGTAGAAATTTCCTCTAAAAAAAAAAGTCATTCTCGAAATTTGCTGTCCGGGAAGTTACAAATTCACTAGAAAAAAATGAAAATTATTCCAGAAAGTAAAAATACCGAACACTCCATAGTTCGGTATTTTTTTCATACCGAACACCGAACATGGAGCAAAAATACCGAACACCTGGCAACCCTGGTATCAACTAGAGCATATCTAGTAGGTACTTATGTCATTTAACCGTTTTTTTTTATTTTCCACTTATTTATTTTCAACACACAGCGTAAAGCCATTTTTTTTTTATAAAATGAATCTGTGCTCACTCGAAGTGAACACAAATACACTTTTCACATCTTTCACAGTAAGCGGAAAATGGTCGACACGGCCGGGATTCGAACCCACGACCTCCGCACGAAACAGTGCGAAAGCCGGCGTCGTAACCGCTGGTCTATCGACCACCTCAAATTTACATGTTAATACAGTATTGATTTCGTATATATATATATATATATAAATTTAACAACAACAAAATTTGAACAGATCAAAGGGGGTGATGTACATTATGATGATGATGATAATCAGGAGTATAAAATCGCATAGCCAGTCATTTAGGTCTAATGCGATTCTATATCCATCGTCGATTTTTGTCAATATCAAATGAGAATAGACTTTTTCAAACTATTGGTCTGTCCTGGAATGGACGAGACCGGATGACTGGAAAAATTGCCTTAAATTCTACAAGGTTTTCTCTCATCTTTGTAAAGAAGTAGGTTTATTTATTATCCATTACGATATATACATTATACACACCACACAGTACCTTTAAACTTAGCATATTATCAATAAATTATTCAAAATTTTTATTTCGTTATAAAATACAGTAATGATTTCAATTTGTTTTGTAAATCGATTTGAAAATAATTAACCTGTTATGCATCGTTTTACTTCAGAAGAAAAGCGCCCGTAACACTACGTAAAATAATGAAAGCGGGAAGGAGACAGCACAATATTGAAGTTTAGTGTCAATTAGCCACAGTAAGGATACCGGGATAAAAGAGATATCCACTGAAATTAAATGTATGAACGCGTTTGATTCAAAAACGTTTGCAATGTTCAATATTGAGGTTAGATTTTTCTGTGTTCGGTTGGGATTATTGGGATCCGTTTTTTCTAGAAAACTATTGCATTAGGTTTGACATATAGTCCTATTTAATATTATAAACGTTCTATATGAAACTAAAGTTTTCATTAAGCTCATAACGCCAAGAATATCAACAATGGATACGTTTTCATTTCTTATTATTATTATTACGTGTAAACTTGGCTCAATATTAAAACATAAAGACTAGTGCACACTTAGGTATGTTTGATAAGCTCAGTCCGCTCACCTACGAGGAAATTGATTTCGCTCGTAAAGCAAAATAATAAAGGAAACATGAAAAATGCAAGCTAGCAAGACTTATTGCTTCGATCTATCAACTGCAACAAAAGCTATTTCAGGTTATATATTCTGCTAGCTGTCTGCCAATGCATGTTCCGGAATCTTGGGCAGTGAATATTTTATTCAAGACAGTCCTATAGGTACCGACGGACCCGTATTGGGTTTTCGTTTTTCTAAGGTACCTATTCAAATATGCATTAATGTTCTTTTCCTTTTGAGAAAACTAAGAGATGCAACGAGATCCCAACTTTATTACAAAACATTCTATGTATATTTTTCTCTTTCACTTTATGTAGTAAAAAAATTAAAGCGAGAAAGATTCAATGCAATCTTGACATTTAGTGCCAATGAGCGTAGCTTGATACCGCAGTTAAAAATAAGATTATGCTTATGAATACAAGAAAAATTGTTTTCTATTCATTCTCTATTTTTAATAACCTCCTCCTACTTTCAGCACCGGAACTATGGGCAAAATGAGGAACTAATGCCCCCTCCTTTACCATGTCTAAACACATCAGCTCTGCTTCAAAGAAGCCGAACTCTGGAGAAGATGTCATCATCTTTAGAACCTGATAGTAGAGAGATTAGCGTTCTCCTCCGCCATTCATTCGGCATCCTCCATACGCATCCCGGCCATGATCATTTCCTCTCAAATTATTTAAATAATTAATGTACAGGACTGTAGGATATAAACACAATTTGAATGGTCCAAATTTTACATTACCACTTTTAGAACTGCGTACAATGTACTATTTTTCCCCGTAGCAACAGAAGAATGAAGAATCTCCCGATGAAGAAAAACAAATTTCTTCGATATATAACATTATTTCCAGTATCATAGAAAAGTAATTCCCGTAGTCGTGGCTGTAAAAAAATTTGTTGTTGTTGTAAAAAAAATGTCGCGTGGGTGTTTTTTTTTTATTTTTTTTGTTTTCCAAAATATATCAATATACCAAATACATTCATGTGTACAAAATATAAATTCAGATTAACATAATGGATGTTATCACCCCACTAGACCAAGCCCCGTGCTGAGGTGAAACAAAGTTTTTATACTGCGTATTAGTTTTTATAGCGAGTATTAGAGTATTTGGTGTATTATTGATGAATAACTATTTACTGTAGTTTTGTGCAAGCAGACCTAAACATTAACGAGACATAAAGACGAGCAAACGGTGTACACAAAAAGAAACACAAACAAAAAAACCAGCAATGAGCCAACAACATACTCAACCTACCTTCGCAGTCTCCTCAGTTTCAGGGTGTTTCAATTAAAATAGTGAGCTACGTACGAACCTAACCAATAATATTATTATGATTGTTTCTCTTCATTTACTCCAGAAAAAATAACTCACTGACCGAGTTCAATCCATTTGTATTCAGTATTTCAGAAGCAGAGATTACCTGAAATCGATCAGTCGGCATGCGAGCGAGTTATTCTGGAAGATTGCCCCCTCGCCGAGCCGACCACACATTCTGTTTTCCATTACCTGCAGGAAGCACAGCCTTCCACGCCAGGAACAGGAACTCGTGTGGAAATTCGATTCGGCGCGGTTTGTACGTATCTCCATAGAAACCTTGCCGCCTATTATATTGTGTTTTGCTCTGCGTTTATTTTATTTTGTGTGCTGGATTCCATCTGCTCGCGTTTCAAATGTGGCCATTTCCAATTTCTTACTTTTCATATCATATTTGCATCTGAACTGTTCTATTTTAAAAGAAACTTAAGTCGTATTTACATATAAAATATACTAAACACGAATCTTGACGATTCTTTGTGATTTTAGATCTGCGCAGTGCGCATTCGTTTTTTTTTTTTTGGCACATCCAAATGTCAAATCCGTAATAAGTCCGCCTTTTCTACTGATCGAATGTTTATCACCATATTGTACAAATCTAATAATATAAATGAAAACCGGGTTAGTGTGAACACTTATAATTCGAGATCGGCTGAACAGATTCTTTCGATGTTTGATTACTTGGACTCTTCTGCGCTCCGAATAACAGAATAAGTAATAAAAAGTTCAAAAATAGATAAAAAAAATATATAAAATATGATATTAAAGTTAGTATGGAATGAATTATCTGCGACGGCACCGCCATCCATGAAAAATCTATAAAAACAGAACTATTGCTTACTGCACCCGATAGTACCTAGTTTCCTCGCATACGTATGTAATTGCGTATAACCCACCAATTGCCCACCCCACTTACTCCACTGTTTCGAGCGTTCTAGAAAATTTTCTTACAACAAAAATTCACCAAAATTATCGGACTCTTTTAAAATGTGCACAGCCAGCATCGGTACATCATAAGCGAAGTAGAGTGTCGGCGCGCGCATATCAAAATGTGGATGTTTTAGAAATATTTCAATGTTATTGTGTTTTATTATTTTAACTCAGTCAAATTAGTTGTGTATTTTTGTTTCTGGGGCGCAGTATACATTATGCACATATGAACGGGCCCCCTCTGGTTAGGACAACGTCTTTTGGGAAAGCTGATTATTAGTAATAAAGTTTTATTTATTTAATACTTAGGGAATTCGTTTAGATTCCCATTTAAAGAGATTCAAACGGGACTATGACAAGACGTCTCAAGAATCCAATTTTGGGATTGAACACAACTGAGATTTATTCATTTCAATACAATTTCAAGTGACCGACCAAACATTATAACGGAATCCGATTGAGGTAAGGCTTTTTGGGTCCTTGAAGCTGGTTGACTTCCAAGAAAGATCTTCTCTCACAGCCTCCTTCGATACAATAATATCTCGTCCGCATAGTATTCTCGACACGTTTTTTCCTCTACCCTCCCATTCCTCCAACTTAACACCCTTTGAGTGCCCACTGTCAATACTACACAACCTTCCGTTCCCTTATACATCCCCCACGTCTTTGCGGCGTTACGCGTTTAATTGCTTTTCGATTCCGCTGTTGACACAATAAGCCTCTATTACGTTTTCCATCCACCAACATCGACGACATCTCAAATAATTGTTTTTAACAACGTTATTTTGTCAAACCCCTCATTTTATTTATTTATTTATAATTATTTTATCTCCCACTCTCGGGCGAAGGGATGTTTCACAATACAATTGTATAAATAATTAATTTACCTCGTTCAATTTGTTTGTTGGTTGGTACTCTCCCGAAAATAATCGATTAAAATCGCATTCTAACACCAAAATGTTACAGTTGTCGAATAAAATGTCGGATGATGTTATTTCAGATAATCTCTATATCATTTGATCATCGCATAACCCGTGGCTGGACTAACTTCGTCGCTATTTTTTTTTTATATATATTTGCTATTATTAGGAGAATTGAAGAAAAAAAAAAGAAAGTTGAGCAGATAGTTCGAATATAAAAAAAAACTTAAGGTAGGTAACCTTTTGACAATGGAAAATTTCCTAATTTTTTAATTTTAATTGGAGTTTGACATCTGTCAGTTGTTTGAAAGTTGGTATGATTGTCCGAATGTGACATGTGAAAATCGTTTTAAACAGAAAGATACGTAAGCATATTAATAAAAACAAAAGAAATTTTAGTATGATAATAAAAAACACAACTTTGCAAAGTATCACTTTTATTTTTTATAAAAACCAAAATATTTTCACATATACAATCACAAAAACCATAAAATGAACCTACTAGAAACATTAGAAATACATAGACACAAAGAACACGTAATTAACAATCAAATTCCAAATCTGTCACCTATACTCAAATTATTTGTACAGGACACGCACACAATCATACCTTCTCACCCCCTCACACACACAACCAACACTTCACCTCCCCACCATACAGACACACCCACAACAACACACTAGTGACGCGACACAATACATCAGTTTAATTTAAATCACCACTGAAGATGGCCACATTGTGGTTGAAAATATTTTGGTTTTTATAAAAAATAAAAGTGATACTTTGCAAAGTTGTGTTTTTTATTATCATTATGGAAAAGTACCACAAAGTTGATAAAAATACTTTAAATAAATTAAATTTTAGTATTTTTTTGGGTTGGCTGGAAGAGATCCTGCGGGATAAGTCCGCCCTTTGATTCTCATGAATGAATTGTATCACGGCTGCATTTTTAGTAACAATAAAACATTATTTATTATTATTTTTGCGGCATATTATTATTATGTATCATTTTGATACATAATAGACAATTTCGAATTCGATCAATGTCAGGTTTCGAAACCCTTAAATTTCATTTGATTCTAGGGGTTTGTTTCATGTTTTTTGTTTGTTTGTGTTGTTCAGTGTTCTGTTGAAGTCTCTATTAAATAAATAATAGTTTAAGGACTGTTTCACCGTCTTTTAGTTTTAAACTCTTAAATTTAATAAAAGATTTCGTAACAAGCATTATTTTTTACCTGCCCGTTGTCACGTGATGTGGGACACTAGCGGTGTTTACCTCGCTCTTTCCGCAAAATAAATTTACAACGAATAGGGTGGAATATTATTTTTGTTTATCTCGAATAGCGACACTGTTAAAAATGCAGTATCATGTCGGCCCCTCGTCAGCAAAACGCTCCCCAGGGGATCTTAATGTGTTTAAGAGTCTCTTTATTGAGATGACCCTTTCCACGAACGGTGGGTATATTAATTTTATCACAGAACATACGGTGTTATTCTTTATCGTTACCATGAATATTTGTAATTTTAAAACCCTTGGGTTTTTTATTATTAACTTTACTTTTTGTGTATGGTTCGGCTGGTATTTATCATCTTCTTAGTAGGTTTGCTGCGTCTAATTAGCCCTTTATCACCACGTGGTCGAAGTGTGGATATTCGTCAAGTTTTCCTCGTATTTTCCTTCTGAACACTCTTCCACTAGGTGTCGGATAGCTTGGAAAGGAACCCCGTGGTCGTAATCTAGAGATAACCTCCCCCTACTTCCACATAAGGTAGTCGTAGAGCCTTGACCTGTGCGGGTTCTGTTCTGTCGGACCCAGAGTTTTCTGGGGAGATTCTATACAATTGGGTCTTTAATGGTGATCTTGTTGAACAGTGACTATGCTTTTCTATAGATTTTTCCAAGCCATGGTCATATTGAAATCTTTCGGTTCTTCTATCCAAATAATATATGTTTCCTGGACTTCAGACGCCGCTCCGGTGTTTCCTCGCGATTTCTCTTGCGTTGGTCTGGCTTCTTGGCAAATTAGAGGGAGCAATGTTTGAGAGCCCTGGAAGCCATGGGAATGGGGTAGGCATAATTACCCAGTTGCAACCCGAAAATTGAAATCCCGCTAAATAACTGGTCCAGAAAAGGGGCGATTTGAGGACACTTTTTGCGAAGAGTAGGAGCCGGGAAGAGGCACTAACTCTAGAGAAGCCTCTGGAGACGACGTTTAATAAGGGCTAGCGCTCCATGAATGAATTGAGTAATGTCACAATAGATCTGTTTTGGTCACAGTAACACATGAGGCTTTAAAATAAGGTCCTTCGAAATTCCTCATAAAAAAGAGTATGAGACGCAAAAGAGTCTATTTGCTCAAAAATCTCAGGCTAGTCCGAGATTATGGGAGTAACTCTCATGCGAGTGCATCTGCAAAAAGGCGAATTTTTCACCTACATATTTATGGAAAAAGATTTTCAAGAAGCGTTTGATGGTTCAGATAATAATTCTCCAGAGCAAATATGTAGAGGGTGCAGTGTGATTGGTTTCTCCGTAGCGTGTAACTATTTTTTTGCCACAGCCTCTCGCCCCGCGCCCTGATTTATGGGTGTCGAATAGATCTCCGCAACCTTTAGCCCCCCTCCTCCTGCGCTTGCCCTTGATTATCAGAATGAATAATTCAACAGGTCTAATGGTGTTATTGACCAAGGAGCCTCGTCTCGAAGATGATTGATCAGCCACTTAGGTCGGGGAGGTTTTCGTTGTTTTTTCTTGCGTGTTTGTCTAAACATTTTGGGTATTTTCGTCTACGATTCGGAGAGACTGTTTGAAAATGCCTAAAATTTGATTATGTGTCCTACCGCTGTTTCAATACTTGTGTTATTTATAATATTGTATCTGTTAAATTTGAACTTTTTCAAACTATTGCGTATCGTCTACTGCTGATTTGATGGCTGGTTTTTTATTATTGCGATTGTGTGCAAATTTTTGTCGATACTCAATTTTTCTTCTCTAGTCGCAATCTTGCGATTGGTAGGCAAAATTTTTCAAAACATTCGCGTGAGTCTTTTTAGAACTCCATTTTTATAAAATGAACAATTATTAAAACACTTCTTGCTTACTTACACTTTTTTATTTTAGACATTGGAATGTTTTCGGCGCTTAATGTGCCATTATCAATAACAAATCTTAACCTAAAATCTCTGGTCGATAGGTTGTTAAGTAGGGTTAGTAAGAGAGGTGGTGTGGGAAAAAATAATCAAGATGCTTTCGCGAATTAGAGGCATTGTTTAAAAGAGCTCTGGAAATCTGTTTCTTGATATCATCATGTGGACTGCCAAGTATATCAAGAGAATACTTCAGGTAATCATAACCTCTAGCCATTCGATACAGAGGCCTCCTCAAACCCACGTTTGTCCTTGATGTGGACAACCGAAAAATATCAGTTGATCTGGTTAAGGTTCTATGTCCTTTTTTACATAGGTGTAAAACTTCTACGTCATCTTTGTTAAGTCATTGCAATTCTTTCTATTTTATTTCTTCCAATCAATTAGCTTCGTCACTAATATTTTGACTGTTTTGTTTGTTTCAGTGATGACAAGGACTACGTTGTCATAATCTTCGACTGGGACTATCTATACTAAACGTAAGTTATGATCCTTTTTTATTCGTCACCCTAATCTTAGTATCTGTTGTATGTAAGACATATTTCAAATCTATAAAAAATTTCAATCACGAGACCGTATTTATAGCTTTTAAGTTCTGAACATTTTCACGCAGTGATATTCTATGTTTTTTGTCATTGTTAGAATATTTTAAACGAATCTGTGCTCCCTCAAAGTGAACACAAATACACTCTTTGACTCTTTCAAAGTAAGCTACATAAAGCTTGTGTCGCGAAAGTGGAAGATGGTCGGTAATTGGTATCGAACCCACGACCTCCGCACGAAATAGTACGAAAGGCTAGCAATTTTATTGAAATATCATTTTAACCGTTTCATTTTATAGCATTGGATATTATAATTATAAATGAGTTAGAAATAGTTTTTGGCATTACATAATATTCAGCTATTTAGAAAAATATATGCATGTAGGTACCTCAAAAATTGGTGTATCTGTAACCATTTATATCCTGCAAGTCTGGTATTGACAAAAAAAAAGTACAAAAATAATAGCTTTGACTCGAAAACTATAAAAAAATAGCTGTACATATTATATTGAGTTATTTGGATAGCCCTTTTAAGCTATTCTATCTCTAGACTTTCGCTTAGACGTACTTTCTGGGACCACCTGTATATTACGTTAAGATTCACTGAAACAAATAAACTGGAAATAAAAGTTAACGAAGCAGTTTTTGCATCAAGCACACACACATCTTCCAGCAATTTAAGGCTGTCACTTCCAGATTACATTTTTGAAGAAGTTTTACTTCGTCTACCGTTCAACAATACCACCAGCTACCCGTCTTGATTGACATCGTTCGGGGGTGGGTCTTGAATATCGTATAAACAAACGTCTTTTTAATTTTTAGATAACATCATTTTTTTTTTAATTCTGGACAAATTTTTCGTTACAAGAGTCTCAGTATCATTCATTATCCCTAATATTAATTAAAATCGGGTTAGTGCGAACACTTATAACTCGAGATTGTCTCAACAGATTCTTCCGATGTGTGATTTATTGGATTCTTCTCCACTCCGGATAACAGAATAACTAATAAAAAGTTGAAAAGTGGATAAGAAATAATAGGTACCTACTTGATCATAGAGTCATCATAATTTTTTTTAACGGAAAGAAATGTCCAATTATCCGCATTTCTCAAATTAAAATTCAAAATGGAACCCTTTTAAGGACGAAATGGCTAATTTATAGGACAATCAAACTTATGTTTGATAATGGAAACAGTTTTCTGCAAACAAATAATGATTAAATCATTATTTGTTTGCAGAAAACATTAAATTTTATTGTTTTCATGAATAATTACTAGCTTTCTCGACAGACGTTGTCCTGTGTTCCTATTTATGAATATTAAATTTGAATTTGTATGGTGATGAATTAACTATCATTTGACCAATGTTATTCCGGCCGATGCATCTGTTTTAAACCATGTATGATGTTACATCCGCAGTCTGTCAATCGCACCAACTATCTACCAACTGACAGTTCTGGTCAATATTTCAAAAGTGGAATAAAAATTATATGGTAAAAAGTATTGATAAGATTGCCTACGTAGTTTTCTTTGATTTTCTAATTTTCCACGCAGCTTTCTTATTTTTTTCTTTCATAAGAACCATCTCCCGACAAAAGCAAACACGACTAAAAAAAAATTAGCGAAATCGGTCCAGCCGGTTAGGCGTGATGCGATGTCCACGGAAAATAGCTCTCCATTTTTATATTTAAGAAGATAAGATGTTAATAATTTGTTTTGTTGTTACATATTTAAAATGCTTTGTCATCAAGTATTTTTTGTCCTAAACATTGAAGACATCATTATTTAATATGAGATGAAAATAGTTTTTTGAGAGGATGTATTTTTTACTTATTTTCGAAGACCCACCCTCGGAATCATTGTTCTGCGAAAGCGTCACGTGAAACGTTGGCTCTAAGTAATTATATCTCGGAGTACGATTGGAAATGTTGTGTCAAAAGTTTTGAGATCTTCAGTTCGTGTAAGTTTGACAGAAAACCTGGCAAAACTTTCCTTTGACATCTCAATCAAGCGGGGCAGATGTCAAAAGAGTGGGATGGGGGGTCTGACAGACGGATCGCTTTCAACGCCGAATTAATATTTTTAATCATGATTGAGTCGCCAACATCGAGGCGATGCTTGACGACACCTTCCTACGCAAAATTTTAGACGAAGAGATCGCTTTCTTTGGAAACTTAAATTTTTGAACTTATAGAATGTCTATAGATATCTTGGGTGTACTATCTTTGTTCTCATTGGTTTTGTTCTCATTTGTTCTCATTGTCAGCATTACCCGTGGTAGACCAATTAGGAGCTCGACAAACCAACCTTCGCCGATCTTTGGATGCCTATATAATGCTAACACCAGAATTCAGAGTCCTTGTAATTCACAAATTTTCCTATAAATGTCAGATTTTCAATACAAAATTCCGTCACACTCGTTGAATCTAGTATCCAGGACATTGTTTATTTATTATTATTATTTTTTTAATTACTTTTTAATTACCTTATTGTTAGGTTTGTTAGGAACACTTACAGAACACTGAACAACAGAAACAAAAATATCAAAATGTATTTCATGTTTTTTTTTTCTTATTTTTTATGATATTATGTAATGTATAACATGTAAAAGGCCTAAGCCATGGATCTCATAAATATATAAATAAAATAAAAAACATAGAAGCTCCAGTGCTGCAATAACAGGTATCTCCCGCATAAAATATTTATACATTTTGGTTAAAAATGCATTGGTTTTTTTTTTATAAACGAGTCTGTGTTCACTCAAAGTAAACACAAAAACACTTATCAAAGGAGAAATAATGATCGAAAACATCAGGGATTCGATCTATTTTACTTAGAAAGTCCACGAACCGCTAATTCAAAATCAATATTTATTTCTATTCTTATAAATAAATAAATTTTCTCAGCCAACTGGTGAACGTCAACATCGGGAATGAGTTCAAACCGCGACACTTAGAGCAAGAAATAATGCTACAGTATTGATAGGCACTAAAGGATTATTTTACAAAAAAATGTTATGTTATTAAGACATGTTTTGAAAATTGCGAGAGCTGTTTTAATCAACGTCTGATAAATCAATAAAGAATACTTATCAGATCTCATGTTCGATAAATCCATCTCCAAGGCGGCATGCACCCCAATAAATACATTTCAGAAACACGTTTTCGATTTTCGTCAGACCGGTGTTGGTTGTACCCCTATACCGTTTCCGCTCTCTGATACGTACTCCTGCTATTATGCAAACTCATATTCAGCCAATCGGACGAATCGCTGCGCTCGCTTGCGGAGGGTATACTCACAAGTTACACCAAAATATTATTTCAAAATTATTCGAATGCCGAATAAAAATTCTTCGAAATGTAAAACAATCATTCGAACTCGTATTTGACAGAAAATCAAAATCACCGAATTTTCCATCAATGATTTTTAGATAGACCCCTTCTTCCCTATTTTCTTATGAATTACTTTTCCAAATTTAGTGATGAAAAAAAATAGTAGCGTGGACAACACAGGACTTTCTTTTACCGTATTTTGTGATGACAGTGCTGACTTGATTTTAAATTAGCAAAATGCATCATCTATGTATATACCTATTAACGCATAAAGCAATTTTTTTACCATTTTAACGAAATTGCGCGGACAGAGGAGGATGAAATTTGAGTTTATTATAATAAAAAGTGGCGAATACTAATATTTTTTTTTACATAAAAATACATTAAATCAATAAAAAAATCTTACAAACACTATTGTTATGTTATGTATTTGATACTCACACACACTTCGATGTATTCGACATTGACACAGACGCATATGTTATACTGTTTATTTGTGGTGGAATTGAGAATAGATAAATATTGTTTGTCTTTAATACAATAATAGAAAATACTTGGTATATATCAGCATTTTAAACTTGACGTACCTATCCATGTCATTGTTATTGAAAGAAAATTTTAAAATAGCGTCGCTCAGTCTTTGATAATGGAACCTTAATAATGTTCAAATTTATAATTCAGTTTAGTTATGGTCGAATTCCGAGCACTGGTCGACCGGTCCCGGGCACGATTCTCGGTCGGGTCAGACCAATTTTGGTTCTGTTTTGAAATAGGTTTCCTTGAAATTATTTATGTTTGTATACGATATTTGCCAACCCTTTGCCCCTTTGTGGGGTCTCAAAAAAAATTATTGATTGATTGATTGAAACGACATAAGACATATTATATTAGTCCTAGCCACATTCAAAGGGGTTTGAGAAAATACACTTCTCCTTTTTGATGTCGGAATTCTTCAGTGAACCCTCGTGAACGAATGGTAAAATCGAATCAGTTCCCGGATGTAATTTCAATTCCTACGTTTCCCACATCCGCATTCGAATCCATCACATGGTAATATTTTGCGAAATATCGTATTTCTGATGCTTCATATTTGTAAACATATTTCACTTAATAAATATTTGAACCTCGTTGGGCACCGCTTTCAATGTTATCGACTTATTAATAACATAACGTTCTTTTTAAAAATTATTTCATATTATTATGTTCTTATTGTTAAACACGCTTCGCCATCTATGGAACTTTTTTCAAATCATACTTTTGTAAAACCATTGAATGTTCTCAACACTTGATAAAACGGGTTGTATGAATCAAAAAATAAATAATATCGATACAAAGGCGAAACTTCTTCGGAATATTTCTTTTCTTTTACTATAGGGGTAAGTATTTTAAGTTTTTATAAATTGAAAAATTCTTACTCTGTGTTTTTCATTTATTTTATCTTCTTGTACCTTTTTTCTTCAAATCAATCTCGTTTGAAAGGCGGACCGCCTTCTTATTTAAATAAATACATTAATGTAACTATTATATCACAAGGCGAGTGATTTTCTTCCTCCCATCAGGGTCTCGTAGACGAGAAAGAAAAAAACAAAACTAAAAAAAAATAACAGGGTTAAAATAACAGGGTTAAATAGGCACAGACAACTTAAATATTTTTCAAAACCGAAATTGTATCTAATCAAATGGAACATGTCCCCTAATTGCCTTGACGCATCATCCAATAAATTTTTAATTACACCTCCTCGATTATCCGTATGTCGCGTTCATCCCGACGAAGATTGATTGCTTATCGATTTTCCCGAGCGCTCCTCCCTGAATGACGTGGCGAAGTTTTGTCTCATTTTACCGTGTTTTGCTCATTGGAGATCTCGTTTCGCATGACGACATCGTCCACCAATAGCTTTTGTCTACGATAGTAAACTACCTCATCGTCCAATAATCAATCTCAACCGAGGCTTCACCCAGTATGAGAACGAATTTAAAAAAGTTCCTAAGCTTTTTCCCTATGAGCATTTGACACAAAATGATAAAAAGCGTCCCTGAATACAAGTAATAAAATACCCATCTACAGAATATTTATGTTATGTTAAAACTTAGCTGATGATGTGTATATGTGTTTTCCCATATCATGAATTGCAAATGAATACTCGCAGTTCTTTGCGGATATAATTGTAGCAATGTTAGTTACAAATAGCGTTTTTTTACTCTTACCATTTATTACCTTATGGTCGATTAAAGGGTCTTTATTCTTCCCTTTGATCTGCATAATACAAGTATTCCTCGCGCTGTCGTCACTACGTGCAATATTATATTCTGTGTGTTACATACATACGTGTTTTCTATCATTTGTTCACTTTTCATTTGTTTCATTTCGTTCTTTTGTTTTTTTTTTTTATTTTTGTTTTATTCATCTGGTTTTACCTTTTTCTCTCCCGAAATCCGAACGTGTCCGTTTACCGTTAATTGAATACGTTGGTATGCGAATCGAAATAAAAAAAATCGACAAACCGACGAATGTACGTGCCTCTAGCGTGAAATTGTTATCAACATAGATGTGTGGCAATCGGATATATTTCTGCCCTGTTCAGTGTTCGTATAATTTATTTATTTTCGTATCAACCTGTTTTTTTTCACGTTTTTCAACTCGTTAGAGATGGGTGGGATTAAGATAGAAACATTATAACAAGATGAGTAAGTGGGTTTAAAATTTACTCCCCCTAAAGACGAACAAATCCAGAAATCGAAAAATCGTTAGAATACATTGATCTAAATATACTTCTGTTTGATTGATTGTCATTGATTTAACTGTTGTATCAAATATAATATGGTTCTACGAGTATGCTGAAAAATTAATCGAATAATAAGTGTTACGTTAAATGTTTCGACTCCATGGTAATGTGTCCTAACAAGGCTGTTGCGGAAAGCTTTGTGTTCGAATTTCAAAAGAAACCTTACGACGAATGCTAACACTGTGCTATTATTAACTGTGTTTGGATCAGAAAGTTCCCGGTGTCGACTTATTACTCATTTTTTTTCATTGTTTATCTTCACAGTTATAGGAACTCCCTCTGTGTCATCACTTAGGTGCTTATGAAGCGACAAAAGTTTTCAATTGCGCTTGATATTTTGTACTATGGTACAATTTATCTCATGCTAAATGAGACAAATTGTACCATTTAGCATTGATAATGATAATAATATATGTATACTAACTTCGACATGACTAAGAATGTACTTTTAATACCAAATAATATCATGTATCTGTTGTGACTGACAAGAGCATGGTTGGGCCCTTTACACCCACCATGACTCAAATCATTAAACTGATTATGATTTTTTTTTATGATTCCTGTGTTTGTAATTTATACTTACTTATTGTTATAATTTTTTTTTCTCTTGTTAATTTTATATTGTGATCTATAAAATCTAGGTACATGTTAAAAATATATTGTAAAACCTATCTGACGTCCCTAAGTGCCCAAATTGGGTCTATGGTGGCAACAAATAAATAAAAAATAAATAAAAATATGAAGTCCTCCCACACCATGTCCAATAACGTAGCTCTTCTAAAAGGGAACGGAACACACTATGAGAGTTTTTGTCGTTTTCCATACTCTTATTTGAGTAAGAAAAGTACTCTTTTCGAGCAACTGTCACTAAGCATCTTCAACACATCTTGTAAACGTGAGATTACTGTCATTTGAGCATTGGATATTCTATATTTTAAGTTTTTTGTTTGCGTTGTTCAATATTCTGCTGGTAGGCATCTCTAATAAATAAATACACGAAGATGAAATGGTTCGTAGCCTATCATCTCATTCGCCGACTTTTGTACTGAAGTTTTTCGGTTCAATCCTTTCCTTTTTCACGATACACATGTTTCTTCCCGTTCTTTTATTTATTTTCTTGAAAT
Source organism: Mystacides longicornis (assembly GCA_963576905.1). Classification (NCBI taxonomy): domain Eukaryota; kingdom Metazoa; phylum Arthropoda; class Insecta; order Trichoptera; family Leptoceridae; genus Mystacides; species Mystacides longicornis. The sequence goes on from OY756438.1 coordinate 25,576,592, forward strand.
CATATTATAATCATAATCTGCTTACATAAAATCGTTCGTCATGCAATACCATCTTGCTATTTTAATTCTTCTAAAAGAACTTTGATTCAAAATCGGAGATTATCTGCGCCCCGTTTGTTCGAGGCAGAGCTACAGGATAAGGTGTGGAGGAATGTCAAGTAACGAACGGGTGATTATAAATGTATCAATAATTTGAAATACAAGCGCATCAGGCGTCTCCTCTGAAATACCTGTATAAACGTTCTAATATTTAAAAAAAAAACTCAGTCAAGCCGTTCAGTGCTGTATATTTTGAGCATCATTACGAAGAGTATCATAAAAAATGCACGAAACTTTTAGTTATATAATATTTTGTTACTACAGAGTAAAAGTTCCCTTGGGACGAACTTGCATAAAATGCATCAAATTGCTAACGTGGAAAATGATAATAATTGAGAGTATCTATACTGCTGTATCGACGGAATACCTTTGGGAATTTGAATTTCGTTAAAATTATTTTCTGTCGAAACTTTACGATCGAACATTCGATTATTTTATTACACACATTACAAAATGACAGAATATTATGATTGTCATTATTATTTCTGTTTGTCTATGCTCTGTGATTAGTGTCAATGCTGGTTCTGTCAAATTGTTTTCTCTTTTTTTTGCTGATCCCATCGCAACATCTGTCTAACGAGGTATCCGTGTTTCGTTTCATTACGGAATTTTACATCTTTAATTTCAAACCACCTAGGACATAATATTTTATTTTCATTCCAACCATCGACAACTAGAGGTATTTCAGTAGTAATTTTCTTCTTAAATTCCAATTAGGTACGGAAAATACAAATAGGTGCCGATTCTTTACTTGAATTTAGTTGCCTTTCATAGTACGTATATAGTAAGTATGTTAATTTCAATAGGTCCTTTCTCTTATTCATAACGCAGTGGCCCTATGAAAAAGGCACAGATAACGTTAATTTGTTTCTCTATTTTTTGTCACTTCCTTCTTGGAGTGATCACCGTATCAAGGAAAAATTACCTGTCACGAAGACTTTCTGGCATTGGTGCCAAGCACATGACAGCAGTCGCAGTCTTTAAATTTGGTTGTTCCAACTTGTTCTCAATAACTTCCATCTTAATTATTATTATTAAATATTTACTTGTTGTATATATGGGATTTTTTGATGTGTTGAACATGTCGAGAATTCACATGATTAGGAATTGCGGAGATAACATTACCACCTATCGTTGTTAACGCAAAGTGATCGCACTTAGCCATCAGCCTTCGAAATAACAGTAGAAGACGGTCGTATGCCCGTAGTGGTTTAATCCATTTAAATATCGAACATCAATAATGAATTATTATTGTTTTACATTCTGGTTTATTTATTTATTTATTATAAAAGACACCAACAGAACATTGAAGATTAACATATTAGAAAACACATGCTCCAATAACAGGCGTCTGTAACATAATTGATGTAATCCTGCGAATATATCTATCAAAAGTAAAAACGGTGCACCTAAACATTTTTGCCTACTGCGGGCGGGAATGGGTTAATTGGTTAATACATTCCGATGTTTGACGACTCCATTGACAAACCATGACACAAGAAAATCTTAAGTGACACTTTGGGAAAGTTTCTTGTAGTCTACGAGTCACAAAGTAATGCCGATCTTACATTCAATACACTCGATCTGTACTTTGTTTGAAGACAAACCAGTTAACAGGTTGTACCTATCTCGGTAAATCTTACGAAAACTTTCATTCCGATGATTCGCAGCCTTTGTCCCCTACCTGGCATAGGTCAAATAGGTCTAGGACTGACCTCTAGGTCACGAATATCCATAGTATTGGATCTTATGAACATCAGCAGATTACTTAACCTGTATTACATTATAATTTCGCCTCCTCGTGACTTAACAACATCAATCTCCTGGCGTACATCACATCACAGAGAAGGCAAGGAAGATATTGAATAATGGTACAAGAAACTTCAAGCCATTAATATATATTAATATACAATAGAAATACGTGTAGGTATTGTTTCAACCTGTGAACATGACGTGATGTACATATTATGACCATACGATAAATGAATAATTATCTTATTCATCTTCTCAACTATGTATAAGCCCCTTTTTTAGTGACCTGGGGAGTTACTCATCACAATTTCCATCTTTATAACAATATCGACATTAAGATTTTGGTTGCTTTGCATGAAAATAATTCCACGTAGGTCTATTTTGAATACGAAAAATGGTATAAATAATAAAGATTAAGGTATACAAGTAGGTAGGTACTTTTAGTTTTAAAGTATAGACGGTCGAATTTCAGATGGGGATTGAGTTTCATAAGAAACGCTCCTGAACTAATACCAAAATATTTTTTTGTTATACTCAAAACTCAAAAGTACTGGGGACTACTCTGCATTAACATCGCGAATCCGATCCAATTGCCATCTCAATAACGATTGCATTTAGATTCTGTTTTTTGAAGTATGAAAATACTTTCACGATTAGTCTATTCTGAATTCGGTATTGCTTTGCGAAAGATTTTTTGCTATTTTGATTATCTATATTATTTATTTTTTAAGGTATGTATGTTACAACGTTCTAATTATGTTTAGATTCTTGTGACCTTTTCAGGACTAGATCTTAAAGAAAAAATAACAACTAATGACTCTAACAATTCATTACTAATGTTCGATTTTTAAATGGAACAAACCACTACGGGCTTACGACCGTCTTCTACTGTTATTTCGAAGGCTGGCTTAGTGTGATCACTTTACGTTAACAACGTTCGCCATTGGTAATGAGACAAACATTACCACCTAATGGTTTACTAGTTCGCGATTGATTATTCTGCCAGCTCGACAATTATTTCTGTGAACATTGAAATCGGGATTGAATTTCAAGAGTAGCTTTATTTATTTATTATTTTAATATAGTTTTATTCTTGATTGAGGATATGGATATTTCCTTTCTCACGTTTGATATATATTTCGCAAAGACAGGATGGAAGACATGGCCGTTTATCACAATCCTCTGCATAAGTGGTTCTGTTACATAACTAAGTTCTTGGTCATTATGACTGACATTGAAATACCAGTTATAGCTCAACATATATGGACTAGACGTCTTGCTGTGTTATGCGGTATATGGCGACACACCTTATGTGGCATTACCTTCCATTTATTTCACTATAAGCAAACATAAGGAATAAATTTAACTCTTTTGCATTTACTTTTTTTGTAGTTCAAGATATTATGTGCTCTTATTTCTGTAATGGCTGAAATTACTCAAAGAGTAGGCAACAGCAACAGTATTGCAATATGACTACATAAATTAAACGCTCAGTTTCGCATTGTTTCAGCGAAATAATAGATATTGCTGAAACTTGCAATATCTCATCGGTCCAACTAGATAATTATAACCTATGGAAAAACATCAATCATAACAAAACTTATTTTAATCTAAAATCGCTTTACAGCCCACTTAGGAGCATAATGAGTCAACGAGAGCTCTCCATTGCCCTCAATCTTGCGCAATGTTTATGAACTCCTCACTACACCATGTCCAAATCCCTCAGCTCTGCTTCAAAGGAGTGGAATACGGTACGAGAGGGTCTTCCTCATCTTCGCAGGGTATAGCGTTTTATTAAGCCAACTGTCATTCGACATCTACATGTCCCAGCCCAGTGCATCTCCTCTCCATAATGGTAGAAGTGATGGGCCTACACTGGGTTTGTCGGCGTATAGCGTCGTTCGTGATGCGACGGTACCATATTTTACCCCAAATTCTCCTGAGACACTTCGTTTCGAATGCAGATACTTTTTGTGCATGGGCTTTAGTCAGGTGCCAGGACTCACACCCATACAGGAGAATGGGCAACACACACGCATCAAACAGTTTACATTTCGTCTTACAAAACACTCACCTGTCAATTAAAAAAGGTTTTTAAGAAATTCTGAATTCTGAAAAAAAAGAAGAAATCAAACATCGAGAATATGATGTCATTCTAACAAACTAACGTATGAAACACAATAAATCTTTTGTACTTTTTTAAAAACACTTTTCAAAAAAATCAACTCACTTATCTTAATGGTTCCTACTTTCTTTATATCTATATATAAAAATGGAGCCCTATTGCCCTTGGTCACGTCATCACGCGTGAAGCGCTGAAACAACAATTTTACTTCTTCGGCTTCATATGAAAGAAAAAAAAAATAAAAGCAATTATTTTTTTTTTTTAAAGAAACAAAATATTTAGTTTTTTCCACAATTTTATTCAGCTAACCGGTTTTCGAAGACCGTACGTCTTCTTCGTCAGGCTAGTAGATGTTAACTAAATTACAAAAAGTGATCCAACAGAAAATAGAAGCTATATAAATCAAAATTAGAGAGACAAAACAATATTATTCTTACACACTAGAAAGAGACAGAAACAATGCGAGTGGTCAAACAAAGGCAAGTAAAGATGTTATTAAGTGCTCCAAAACAAATTTTTAAACGGAGAGAGTTAATAATAACAAAAGACATTGTCGTTAATACATAGTACCTAATCCATACCTCGAAAACTGATTCTATATTATTATTATATTTAAAAGAGAAAGTTTTTGTTTATATTTTTTTTTTTCTCCGAACATAGATACATAGCTGTATGACAAAGAATGTAATAAGAAAGAGGAGACAGGGGTGGAGAACTGATACAAAAAAAATAATAATAATGTTGAATAATCTTGTATCTATGTTCGGAGAAAAAAAAAATATATAAACAAAAACTTTCTCTTTTAAATATAATAATAATATAGAATCAGTTTTCGAGGTATGGATTAGGTACTATGTATTAACGACAATGTCTTTTGTTATTATTAACTCTCTCCGTTTAAAAATTTGTTTTGGAGCACTTAATAACATCTTTACTTGCCTTTGTTTGACCACTCGCATTGTTTCTGTCTCTTTCTAGTGTGTAAGAATAATATTGTTTTGTCTCTCTAATTTTGATTTATATAGCTTCTATTTTCTGTTGGATCACTTTTTGTAATTTAGTTAACATCTACTAGCCTGACGAAGAAGACGTACGGTCTTCGAAAACCGGTTAGCTGAATAAAATTGTGGAAAAAACTAAATATTTTGTTTCTTTAAAATAAGTTCGAAGTATGTTCCACCAAGTAGCCACGGTCGAAAAGATAAATTATCTTAAAAGCAATTATGATTTAACGTAACAGGGTTATCACTCGGAGAGGTGAGGTTAAATCTCCCTCTATTAAAAACTACGTTCCAACCATAAACTCACCTATTCAAATCGTAGTGGTGTCATTCGGGGATGTTGTCAAATCCCCTTATCTATCCAAATTGACCAACTATGTAAATGCGACGACCAGCAACATCCTCATTCTCCAAACAAAAACATCAACTTGAGAATCGAAAAAAAAACTTGTCACTTTTACCAAGGAAAGTGTAGATTATGAAAACAGACAACTTTAAAAAATAATCATTTTTTATAGTTCTTTGATAAAATACTTTAAAAATGTCATCAAATCACTCCATGACATGTGTTTCATAAAAAAAGAGATCGTGAAAAATCGAATCAACCCGCACACTTAATATTTACCAAATTTAATAGTTGCTGTTAATTCTATAAACTAGACAATGATAATACTAAATATTGATATTAAAATCAAATATCCATATTACTATCAAATAGGTATCTTTTAAAACAAATGTAGATATCTGTACGAATCATATTGACTTAAATGGGTTATTAATTTAACGTTTTACACAAATTCGAATTCAATAAGTAATCATATTTAGGATAGGACAACGTTTGTGGGGGAAGCTAGTTAAATAATATATTCCTTGCTCTTACCGCAGTTACCTACTATCGAAATATTTTTTTAAGGGTTTTTTATGAGTTATTTTAGCGGAGATTTTTCTTTCGGATCTGGAACAGTTTAGGAGCGTGTTAAAACGGTGATGGATGCCTTGGTGGCTGTATAGGGGGCGAGAGAGGGGGACACTGACACCTCTCGTGTTGACACGCTGTATTAATGATCCCACCTGTAATCTGTCTCTCTGTCTTCCCATGGGGGGAGTCAGGGGAACACCCTGTACTAACTACCCACTTTATAATAATAATAATATAGTTGACGTTTATTTTACCTTCAAAATCATAAAATTCTTTTCTTCGCGAATATCGTTCTTGGAACATTTATTTCTCGTCTCCTTTATTAAAACCGGTTTTCAAGAATTGTAGTAGGAACCTTTTAAGAAGGCGTATGGTGTAGATGTTAGTGTTGTTACAAAAAATGAATGTTAATAAGTTTAGATGGTTTGAGGGAAGAATGGATGCGGGTGAAATTATGAAGACAATTTATAAGCCTGAAAGAAAATATGGAATAACGTTTGTTCGGTCTAGAATGACGTGGATCGAATAAATCGATTCCATCCTCAAACTGAAGGCCAGGAGAGTTACTCGCCGTGTCATGTATGGGGTAGGCAGAGGAAATAGACCTCCAATCTCTTCTTTCCTAACACACTTCTTTCGCTTCTTTCACCGACATACCATTTATCATACAACCTCTCCTATTTCTCTTACATGTGACCTAGCCTTCCTTGAGGATGAATTCGATCCACGTCGTTCTCGGCCGACCACGCTTTTTTACACCTTTTCTTTCAGCCTTATAAATTTTCTTTGTCATGCTGTTTACACGCATGCCTACCACATGACCAAACCATTTCGACTTATTGACTTTCAACATTTGTATACACAACACTAAATTCGTACAAAAAACGCAAAAATTTTGCAATAAAGGCTGGTAATGTTTAGTTACGAGTATGTCTGTAGAACAATAATATTATTTTGTTGTTATGATATTGGAACAACAACAAAAAACGAATAAAGCTGTCAAACTGCGGGAAACAAAACGGTAATATCCAGTGCAGCCAATGGAGATAACGAAATGCGCATAAAACTGTGCGTTATTCGCGGCTGGCCCGAGGGAAAACTTTTATTTTTCGGTTAAAACACATAGAGTGAACCGAAAATTACATGCAACGAACTAACTGTTATTTACTAGGATAGATTTTGCAACACCGAAATTGCAGTTCGTTTATTTCAGGCTTGGAGTCGAGTTAATTTGGAGGTTGAATGTTTTTGTAGTATCAACTGGAAGCAAAACCGGCTATTATAACATTGGATATAGTGGAAAATGGATATAGTCATATCCTGGCGCCAAATACATGACAGCAGTCGCAGTCTTTAAATTTGGTTGCTCTCTTGTTCTCAACAATTTCCAACTTTTATCTCTATTTTTCATTTTATTATTAAATTTCTACTTGTTGCATACATGAGATTTTTCGACATGTTGAACATGTTGAGAATTCTCATGATTAGGAGTTTCGGAGACAAACATTACCACCTAATGGCGAACGTTGTTAACGTAAAGTGATCACACTAAGCCAGCCTTCGAAATAACAGTTGAAGACGGTCGTAAGCCCGTAGTGGTTTGTTCCATTTAAAAATCGAACATTAGTAATGAATTTTTAGAGTAGTTAGTTGTTATTTTTTCTATTATAACATTGTTACATATTACCATAATGAATAAGAATGTTTGATTTCCTATAAAACCTTTTCAGTAAAAACTGTAGTAAAAATAATAAAAATATCAACACTTTCGAGTGTAAAAATCTCACCTGTTCCTCCACATTCATTCACAATAATTCTGTCAACATCTCTAGCGCACTCTGCATTTTTCTCACAGACTCTTCGATTCTTTCGTGTGAACTCGTGCATTGTAAAAAAATAACTAACAACCGTTAACTTGCGGGTTATTCTGAGAGCTGTCACAAAGAAATGAGAGTTTTGTTCCTAAAAAAAAAGGAAGTTTGTTTGCTTGAGCAATTCCGTTGGTTTCTTCTGTATCACTTGGAGTTTGTTTACTTTACTGTTACTGTTAAAACTTTAAACTTTTTTTTTATATGCATTACAATATTTGATTAATTAAGTTGTTAACCTATGCGCGGTTTTTGATTTATTATGTATTCGGAACAAACAGGGCTTTTTTTAATTAATTCAATAAAACGTTTGGAAGTACAAATATTTTTTTTCTAGATCTTTATTTCGAACAAGCTTTCCCGACAGACGTTGTCCTGTGTTCCTAAATATGAATATTGAATTCGAATTTGTATGGTGATGAATTAATTATCATTTTGACCAATGTGATTCCGAACGATGCGTCTGTTTTAAACCATGTTTATTACATCCGCATTCTGTCAATCGCACCAATCGACAATTTCAAAATTGGATTAAAAATTAAATGGTTAAAAGTACTAATAAGGTTGTCTGCGTAGAGTTTTCTTTAATTTTCTAATTTCCCATACGTTTTTCTTAATTTTTTTTCTTCCAAAAGGACATTCTCCTGATAAAAGCCTACACGACAAAAAAATAATTAGCGAAATCGGTCCAGCCGTTTAGGCGTGATGCGATGACATCGGGAAGTAACTCTCCATTTTTATATATAAGATTTGTTTCGTTCTTTCCACCGGATAAAAATGTAAATAACTAGCGGATAACCGTTTGGTTTGAGATACGTTGTTGATTGCTAAGCAATATCTTGACTAACTTCCCCTTACTTAACAGACAAAAAATATGAAAACACCACGTTTAAGCAGTAGGTAATTGTCATACACGAATATATTATAACAACTAATAACTCTAACAATTCATTACGGATGTTCGATTTTAAAATGGAACAAACCACTACGGGCTTACGACCGTCTTCTACTGTTATTTCGAAGGCTGGCTTAGTGTGATCACTTTACGTTAACAACGTTCGCCATTAGGTGGTAATATTTAAGTCTCCGAAACACCTAATCATGAGAATTCTCAACATGTCGAAAAATCCCATGTATGCAATAAGTAGATATTTAATAATCAATGAAATATAGAGATAAAAGTTGGAAATTATTGAGAACAAGAGAGCAACGAAATTTAAAGACTGCGACTGCTGTCATGTTGTCATACACACAGAAAATGAACAGTGTAATTTTCAATGTTTTTTCAAAAATAAAGAAAAAAATCTACCACTCGCATGAAAGTGTTTTAGTATATATGTAATATCTTACATTTTATTCAGTATCACTGTTCAACAAAATATGAATAAAAATATTTCAATAGATCATAAAAAACTTTAAATTTCTTTAAAGCATTATAAATATTTTATTACAATAAGCTATATCCAAAATCGGTTGCAGAAGTTTTGCACGGCTCTACGAAGAAACAAATGAAACGTTATTATTATGTTGATTCAATGTGAAGAATGAATGTTTCGCCGTTTCGTAAAATCCAATCGATTTCAAAAAAACGCTTCCACCAGTAAAAGGTTTGCGGTGCTTGGGGCGTTAAGTGTCGGATTGTTGAATAGGTTTATGGAAGATGGTTCACGGCATCCCTCCATCCACAGGATTCGTAGAATATTTTCCCTTATCCTAGGTAGAATGTTTCCAGGAATATGTTATCGAAAGAGCTTTTATGCAAAGTTCCTGTATTCAAATCCTTCTACCGAACGCTGCCTGCAGATGAGTGCTGCATGGTAAATGTTTGCGTTTATCGAAGATGTCTTATCTACATTTTTATTTCAAACTAGCTTCTATCCATCGTTTCTTTCGCAGAAGAAATACATCCCTATTTAAATATCAGTTGTTCAGTTCGTCCGTGATTCGGTATTTTCTTTTAAGCATTCAAACTTCACGCAAAAATGACAAAAGAAGATTGATTGGCATGAAAAGTAATTTGCGTGGGGAGTTTATTTTATTATAGAAAATACCCAAATACGGACACACTTAACCAATTATGATATAAGATAAACATTGAATACAAATATTGATACTATTTGATACGTTATTGCATCCGGCTGCTGAGAAAATGAAATTCCATAGTTCTCACATCGTATATCCATTTTTGCTTACAACCTTTTTTTTACCCATCACGCCTTTTCCCGAAGGGGGTAGGCAGAGAGTACGGACTTGCACTCTTTCCTATCCAAGCAAGCCTCTTTCGCTCCCTCCAAACGCATAACATTCCGCATACATTATCTTCTGTTCCTTTTGCTCCTGAGTCGGCCCTCCTGTAGGACGCCACCGATATGGTGGGTCCATGACATTCGAAGTCGGCCTCGTCTGCTTACAAACGCTTAGGAAAATTATTCGCTTATATAACGATTTTTAGTAAAAAAAAATGAATGGAAGTGAAAACCTAAGATTTATCACGAAATGCATGTGAACAACATGCACCTCGAAAGGCAAAAAGAGATAATCAGCTTTTCACAGGAAACAATATGAAGATGGAAGGTTTACTCCTTTACACTGTGATGAATTTGGCAGAGACTATGCTACTGCATTTTCACATTTCTACTGTACATTTTCACAGTGTAAACGAGTAAACCTTCCATCTTAAAAAAAAAACTGTTTTGTATTGTTTTATTACAAACTTGGATCGATTTCTTCCTTTTATAAATGCTTTTATGTGAATTATTTTGTTGGTGATAGAAGGGTGTGGAGATCCGTTAATTGGAGACGCGGTGGAGGGCTCCTGTTGCCTCTTTGTGCTCCTAATTGGCGTCACAAAGGGAGTATTGTAGTGTATTTGCTAAAAGTCCGTTCTTCCTGTCTACTCCTTTAAGTGTTTGAGGTGTACGTATAAGAAAATATTTCGTTTATCCGTTATTTGAAACACTGAGGATGTGAATTATTTCCTACCTAGCAACCTAATTCAAGACTTTCCTCCTGTCCTTCCTGTCGGGGACGATTTGAAGCACGACTATGAGCTACGGAAAGTTGGGCGCCATCCCCCATTGTCTCCGGTCTTTACACAATACCTTAATAATTTTTCATTTGCGCCCTTTGTCTATCTGCGTTACAAACACCCTCACCTTTGTTTTAAGACGACCCGTCAACCTTGGCAGACATCTTCGCCAATTTGAGAAACAATGGATGGCAATAATTTATTATTATTTTGTGCCCGTAGACTCCTTAGCGAACACGTTGAACAAAGATATGAGAATATCTAGCTTATTATTTTATAGTTTGACTTTATATAGCCATTTTTAAAGTGAATAGAACTTTTCGAATTCAAATAGAACGTTCCTATTGGCCAATCGAAAATTAAGAATCCACATTGACGGCCAATCAGATGTGAAGCATTTGTAGCACGAACTCGTATTGGTTGTTTTAAATAATCAACGTAAATTCTACAGTATTGTGCAACCAATGAATGTTAAAACACTTTGGAACCATTCTTAGCACTTCAATCAATCATTCTATCGATTTAATTGGTTGCTAAAAAGTATGGATTTAAAAAAAATCGTTTGTTTGAAATAATTACCTATTAAAGCTATATAATTAGATACCTATTCAAGCTATATAATTGCCTATTAAAGCTAAAATAATTACCTATTAAAGCTATATAATTACCTATTAAAGCTATATAATTACCTATTAAAGCTATATAATTACCTATTAAAGCTATATAATTACCTATTAAAGCTATATAATTACCTATTAAAGCTATATAATTACCTATTAAAGCTATATAATTACCTATTAAAGCTATATAATTACCTATTAAAGCTAAACTTTCTCTTGACAATTAAAGCAGGCATATCAAAAATAAAGATAAATGAAATTGATCCAACTGATCACGCCCGATGCGATGACCAAGGAAATCTTATACCGTCTTATTTATAAAAAAAATTATTTAATCAGCGTTTGTTATGACGTATGAAGATGACATTTCATACAAAATTATGTAAACAAACCAAATAGTAGCCGGGCAACGCGAGTGCTTACAACCAAGTTGCGTTATGTCAGATTTGAATGATTTCGAGTTATTGATGCAGAATATGTACCTTATTTTTTAATTATTCATTTTTTATCAAAATAATATAATTAAATCCTTATTAAATCATACGAAACCTTTATATTACAGCCAAAATGAACAAATTTATGTTTGATCACTTCAATTTCAAGATTTGTACCTATGCGTGAAACTATCTCGATGACAGCTTGATCGTAATATTTTATATCGCTGAGCTATTTTTTCCACTGATCGTAGTTTTTAAATAAAGCTGATAGGGTTCCATTTTTATACAGAGATGAATGTTTTAAACACTTACTTAATTTGTGTTCTTTAGCTTTAGATAGGTACTTAACAATACACATCAAAAGGTAATCAGGAATTTAATTGTTCGAAATATACAACCTTAAGATCGCGAGATTATAATAAGGAAAAGCTTTTTCGAGAATTAATCAAGATTAATTCCTCACGTGAAGACGCTTTCCGGAAGAAATATGACGACGACGCATGCAACCCTAAGAAGAAAGATTATAATAGAGAATAATTCTCAAATATTAACCCATAAATTTATTAAATCGGGGGTGTTGTGCCCTTAAACTTAATCTGCTTTATTTCAAATCTTTAAATTTAAAATTTCCTCCTTTACAAGATTCTTCGTGTTCTACCCCGCGCCCCTTTCGCATTCATCTTCTTCTCTTTCTGTAAAGAATAATAATTCTTCTTCTCACACCCCGCTGTATTGTCAAGACCTTTGGCTTCCTGAATTTCTCCCCTTGAATTAATAACCTAATTAACGATTGAATCTATTAAGACCTATGCCCGCCTTCGGCTTTCAACGGTTTATGTAGATTTTTTCCTTTAATAATTTTCGTTTATATTATAACTAGCTTTCCCGACAGACGTTGTCCTGTAGTCCTTGCTACCAACGATCATTGATTTCAAAGTTGTAATATAATATACAAAAATACGTATGAATATGTTTGAATTTTAAAAATTATTTCTGAAAACTTGAAATCTGTGTACCGATGTTTTGAAACACAATGGTTGTCAAGGAAATAAAACATGTGTCGTTATGGAATTTTTCACAGATGGCGTCGTTGTCAGTAAATCCGTTCCATACTAACTTTAATATTATATTATTTGTAATGTTTAATAGTTATTCTGCTATCCGGGGCGGAGAAGAATCCAATAAATCAAACATCGGAAGATAGATCTGTTTTAGCCGATCTCGAGTTATAAGTGTTCGCACTAACCTGACTTTCTTTTATATTATAGATTATTTAAATTTTCTTTCAAAATTTAAAATTGAATCATGTTGATAGGTACCTACACCCTTATTTCGCATTTTCTGTTTCAGTATGCGATGTGTTTCAATTGTTTTTTTATGAAATGTACACAACAAAACGGAAAACTAAAATCCAAGAAGGCCCCTTTAATTTGCTGAATCTAATTAGACAGTTTTTCAGACTTTTTGGAAATAAAAGAGTGGAGGTTCTTTCCCTCTGTCTACCACTTAAAGGATACGATATTTTCTCTTCACATAAAAATGGAGCCCTATTTTCGGTGGTCTTTGACTCCCGCGCAAACCGTTAGATAAATTCACTAATAATTATTCTTGATGTTCTGCTATGGTCAGCAGAAGGTTCTTATAAAAGAAAAAATCGAGGAAATTAAGCGGGACATAAGAAAACCTAAAAAAACTAAAAGTAGATTACTTTCTTAGTACAATATAATTTAATTCTAATTTTGAAGTTAAGTTGGCGTTTGACGGAAACTGACAGTTCTTTGATGGTTAATGCGATTGACAGAATGCAAGTGAATAGTATTTGCCTGAAAACAGATGCATCGGTTGGAATGAAATTGGTTTAAAGGTAAATTTATACGAATTGAAATGCAATATTCATAGTAAGACCACAGGACGTCTGTCGGGAAAGCTAGTTTAGTAAATAAAAAACACATCAAATGTATTATTGTTTTTATTTATACAGTCACTATAATTATTGTCATTTACAAAAATAAGATAACATTCAAAACGTTAATTATAATAAATAAAAAAAAAACAAGGTGCTGCCTCACTAGATCTAGACCTGTGTTGAGGCTAGCTCATCTATCATGTTTATTTTTTTTGTAAAGAAGGTCAAAAGACCATATGCCCTTTGAGTCACCGAGACCAATAAGATCTATTGTGACATCCTTCAATGAATTCATGGAGCGCTGCCTCTTATTGTGCCACGTCTTGCAGAGTGACAGTGCCTCTTCCCGGCTCCTGCCCTCCGCAAAAGGTCTCCTTAATCTTCTTTTTGAAAGATAGGTCCCAACAGGATTCCCATCTCTCGGTTGCAACAAATGCTTTTGATCATGTGAACTTATGTCCACTTTGACCACTGATGTGGAAGTACCTATTATATCCATCACGCCAGGTCGGCTCTACAAAGGTGCCATGTACATCCTCCATAGCCAGAACTAGGGAAATAAAAGTCCGCCCCTACAGATCCCTGCATGTAGGGGTAAGGCAAAAAGTCACCCTGAGGTTGCCTGGTATCAGGGAGCCTCCGTTAGTTACTAACCTACCCGTTAGTCACGCATCCCTCGGCACGGGTCGAATGACACCTTGGATTGGGGATTTTTGGGCAGAAAGGTTTACTCCTTCCGGAATGATAGGACTAGGGAATATGGATGGGAGGGCTCATAGAAGGCAGGAGGATTGGATTCAGGTGTAGGAAATGCCCTGCATGTTGGACAGCCATGCAAGGCACCCCGTACTCTCTTCGGCTTGTTGACCCTAGCGTCAACAGGGACCGAATGTAACCGCCGTTTCAGCCTGGGCCAACGTAACAGGATTCACCACTTGTAGGTGAGAGTTGAGTTGAAATGCAGTGGCTGAGAGGCATTAAATGCTCTTTTATTGCGCGTAACATTTCCTTGGACCCCATCTATCATGTTAACACAATAGGAAAAGAGGGTACTTATAGTGTATAGTGGAATGGATTAAGAATAGCTTACCAAAGCAATATATTATAGAACAATCATTATAAAAACTCAATGGAAATTTTCTCTAAGTAATAGTTGAATCATCCTTCTAGCACATCTCTCTTCAGATATACATAAAAGTGAAGAAGGAAACAAATAGCCAACAAGACAAACGGATACGGAAATAAAAAAAAACTTTAATTTTGCGTTTTTAAAAACAAAAAAGGCTTTTTTTCATCAATTACGTAAGGTTAAATGATAATTATTAGCCTCTTTCACGTATCCTCATCATTGATCCTACATTATGAGCAGGTTTGTATGAGGGGGGTTTTCGGGCTCGAACAATTAGGCTCAACCTCATTCAATGCCGGTCTGATCAATTAAACCGAATTAATGCCGATAAATCGGAGCGCCTCCTCATTGTTACGAGGATCAGTCGTCCACTTTGTAGGAATATCTCATTGTTCCCCGAATTTATCCTCTCCCCCCACCCCCTATTTCTCCCCCATTTATTATTATTTAATATTCGGTAATGATTCAGATTTATAGATCTAATCACAATTAAATGTCGCGCACGGTGGGATATCAGACGCATTTTAGCATCCAAAAAAGTTTTTTTTTTATATGATTCTAGGGTACAAAATTGACTGACTATTTCTGTTTTAAATGTTGATTTTGTTGCTTAATACTTTACTGTCATAAGTTAATTAAGTGAAAATTTTAATCGGTTTATCCTATCCACTAGTATTTATTCCTTTTGACAATGTTTTCTTATTTTAGGATCCGTACAGTTTAAATCTTCCAAAATAAAAAAGCCAGTTTCCAGTGCATAAAATTAGACCCTTACGAGACGTAAAGCCATCTGTTTGAAATTTTGAGAAAAACTAGGGCAACAAACTTTTTTATTTCATGGGACACATGTTTGAATTCTGCCGGGGTCCTAGGATTTTTCCACATGTTGAAAATTCTCATGATTATTAGCAGTTTCGGGGATATGAGCATTACCACCTAACGGCAAACTTTTTTAATGTTATATTATGATCACATTAAGCCAGTTATCAAAATAACAGTAGATGAAGGTCGTAAGTCCATTATGGTTTGTTCATACCATTTAAAATCGAACATCATTGGTGCAGTCATTGTTTGATGAAAAGCTATCGTTTGAACGTTGTTACTATGGTAACATCGACCGACCGATACTATTGGCGGCCATTTTATTACAATTGTCTTTGGCCCCGGATATCATGGCGTTCAAACATAAAACAGTTTCAGCTTTTTGTATTTTTTTTAAATAAGCTCGTGAAACAACCAACCTTAATATTAGTGTGGATATTTTTTTTTAAATGCTCACTCAAAGTGAACACAAATACACCCTTCGACTCATTCACATTTTTTTATGTTATTTCAATACGACCAGTAAACGAGGCTTACTTGCCCATTGTGCACTGCCTTACGTAGACATAATCGTTAAAGCTCTGCTTTTCTTATATTATTTTCCCCTCATCTCCCGCCATTACATCCACTGTTCCTCTACAAAACTCTTAATTTTGCGCTAATTCCTACCTACTCCATGATAACTTTTTTAAGATTCAATTTTTTTTCTGATTTACATATATTTTATCACTTTTGAATCGAACAATGCGTATTGTAATAATATTTTCTAACCCTTATTTTCTTGTATCAGACCTTCTTTAATATATATTTTTCTTTCTGGATATTTCCCGAAAGTTAGCATCTTGTTTGTAGGGATAAAGCAGCTAGGGTAGGGACATGGGTTTGATTGAAGAAGGACGCGAAAGTGTATTTTATACCATTGAGGGCTCATTTAATTTAACATTTGGCCACCCAACAGCAAGCACACTTAAGGCAAATGTGACCACACGGAACCGGACTTTAAAAGTGCAGAAAAAAACAACCGTAAGCCCGTAATCGTTCAACCATTTGAAAATCGAAAGAAACAAAGTGAATTATTTACATTGAATTATTATTATGTTCGTACGCACTAGAAACGACATTCAGAACAAAAACTCAAAAATTGATATCCATTCACTTAGCTATGTTATTACGAACTGTTTTGGTATCTTTGTTCTTATCTTATCTTATCTTACTTCCTACTCTCTCATTGTTTTTAAGTATCATTATGACAAGCGGGATAGCAAATAACAAAATAGTATAAATAAATAAATAAAATAAATAACACTCTTCTAATACATCGAGCGCAATTGAGAGCTCTTGTTGCCTCCTTATGCCCCTAAAAGGGGCGTAAAGGGAGTTTGGATTGGATTGGTACGTCGGTGTCTAAGCATTCTCTACCAGTACCGGTCCCATCCAATCTGAGACAGGATGAATAAAACCCCGAGTACAAATATCAAGTAAAAAAACACATTGAAAATTTGTGATGCGACCGGGAATCGAACCCGGGACCTCTTAATCTGAAGTCAGAGCCTTTGCCACTAGACTACTGAGGTCGGTATTAGGTGTATTGGGTATTTGTTTTTTAAGAGACTTGACTTGAAAATGGTACCTATCTAAATAAAATGCAAATGCCTTTTATCGAACGCGGGTCGATTGCGTTACATACAAAACATATTGAGATGGTTGATGGTAGCCCAGTTCTAGCAGTCAACGGCTTTTGTACGTACAGTAGCTAATTTATGGTTGGGAGTTCGAATCCCGGGGCTGACCATTTTCACAACACAAACTTTGCTTTTTGGGATAGATGCCGAAAGTATATTTGTGTTCAGTTTGAGTGGGCCCAGATTTAAAAATAAACAACTTCCTTTTCTTAGACGCATTTTATGAAGATATGTCGTTTCTAGTACGTAGTCATTTTATTCAATGATTACTTCTTTAACCCACTTGTTACTACCGTTTGATATACGGATCACCATAGAAATAAAAATATTACAATTAATTTGGGTTATTTCAAATTTCATTATTTATGTTACACGTTAGCTGAGAGGTTCCTTTATCGGTCAGTTGTGTTTTGAGCTCGATCAAGTTCGAAATTTGAACTGTGTTCGCATTGTTATTTACTTCAAATTGATGATGAGTTTTTCAAGGTCAGTGCTGAAATATATATATTTTTCATTAACAGTATTTCATTTCTAAATTTGCTAGAATATAGTCAGCTGTTCATAAACTGATAGCCATCTAGTCTTCTTTCTAATATTATCTATTCATAATTCAACTATTAATTTGGTGTTCCGTAAAAAGAACGCTAGTAATATGGATGTCTAATTTTTTTCACGCCGCGACTTAGGAAACTTTTGACATTCAATGAAATTATCGAGGAGCTGGAGGCAAATGATAACAAGCCTGTTCCTGACTCGATTAGAATTATTTTCCCGCTGGAAAATTGTAGTGCTAATATAATCGATGAAGGACTCTGGCGAAGAAAATGAAGTGACCCTACACAACTTTCCCGGGTCACAATTGCGAGCCCATGCAGAAGTAGGTATACGATTAAAACTCTTCATTAAGTGATGATGAAGAATTCAGCATTCCATTAGCTCATTTAGATAAGCGGCCAAGACTGGAACAAGCAACATAAGCGATGTAATAATTCAATTGACCAACTAGCTGCTACCAAAGCTTACAACGATAATATGGGAGGCGTCGACAGATCAGACCAGAAAATTAGTTTATATTGCACAAGTATTCGAGGAAAGAAGTGGTACTTCTGCCTTATTTCGCATTGTCTAGCTAATATACTATGTCTTTGCACAATTCTTCGCAACTTTCTAAAATCAATGAGGGAGAATATGACCATCTAAAAATCTGAAGTAGTGTTCCAACGAAAACTCGTTCCAACAAACGTTGGAAACCTATGGTAAGGGTGTAGAGCGAAAACCAGGGGGCACATCATACAATTTTCAAGAAACATCCCGTTTTGATGAAATAGGTCATATTTTAAAGTACAGAAGTGAACAACTGTGATGTGTGGTATGTCATAAAATCGCTATGATCTATTGCAAAAAATATAAAATGTCTCTTCATGTCCCTGTTTGATGTTGTGTCTTCACAAAATTTCCTTCGCGTGGAACCGTTTTTACTCGAATGCTCGCCTCGCCTTTAATGGAGATAATATGCTTAATACGTGTTCTGGAATGTGTGAGCGTGTACATACTAGCAGAGGAAACAAGGAAGGAAGGAAGGATGGAAGGTGGTCCGTCTGGCTGCGGTGTATATAACGAAGGAGGCTGCGCTGCAGAGGAAGAAGACATACAGCAGAAGACGATCTTGGTTTAATCTGGGGTAATGCGACCCTCTTACTAAATGTAGAATACCAGCATACAGCCAACCGTATAGGATGTTGCAGGCACCATTACTTTTTGCATTTCAATACAGAGCGTTTCGTCTATTATGGCATGCCTTCAAAATATATTCATTTAGGGTTTTTTTTAAATCTCTTGAAAAATACATACAATGGTAGGTACTGGTTCGTATATTTCAATAAGTTGATAATCATTTAGCATGTATGTATAATATGTTTGAAGACTTGGGATTGTTCACAAAATGGTTTAAATAATTATAAAATTTGAAATCTTTCGAATGGGTTTAGTGACGATGGCTGTCTCCCAAAATTATGGTAGATTTTTCTTTTTGCCTTTCTCATGTTGGCACTTGTGTTAATAAATGTCTAGATCAAACATTTCTGCTAAGTTTATCAGTTTTAACTCAAAACTCCAGCAAAAACAGCTGAGTGTCTAGACAAATTCAAATTGGCGTTCAAGTACAAACGAAGATTTCGTCAGTGTATAGTGCGAAAACAATGAACTGTCCACTGGAAAATAATATAAACAAATATTTAAACCAATCAAACAAGCCTATTATTTAAAAATATTAAAAGTGGACATTTTCTAAATTTCAGTTTACTAGAAAATTCTCATTTATCTTGAGAATTTAGAAAATGGAGTATCATTTCTTGAATAATTTATTAGATATTTTGCGTTTGTATAATAATTTGTATTTTTATATGAAAGAGAATCTGTTAAAAAAAGGACGCCTCAACAGCAACCGGCGTCGTCGTCTGCGTCTAGGACGGCTCTCCCGGGACGCTGTCAGCCCTGCTGGAGATAATAATGTCTTCGCCAGGATGCTGCGTAATTGGGATGGCAGTTTATTATGGCGAAGGTATACCTGCGCCGGAACAGCGAGTATAATCTCCAACACACTGTAATCTTACCTCAAAGTTTCTAGACATTTCGAGTAAACACCTTTCCCACTCTTCAAAAACTCCCATCAGATTTTAAATCTTGTATGAATATTTTCGGAGTTGAATAACTTAATGATATATCATGCTTTCAACTGTTAGATGCAATAAATATTTTTAATAATATTATTAAATTTGCTGACTTTGATTTTTTTGATTTTTTAATTTTTTCTCTGAATTCTTTACATTGCACTAGTTTTGGTTTTAAATCTTTTTTAGATATAGGTATATTACATCTTAACTGTCTAGACATTAACAATTGAGCTGGAGAAGGTAAATTTTGCTTAGGTGTGGTTCTATAATGTAACAATGCCATGTAAGGATCAGTTTTGTCTTCTTGACACTTTCTTAATATATTTTTTACAATTTTAACAGCACTTTCAGCTTGACCATTACTTTTTGCATGATAAGGACTACTCATCAAGTGTTGTATATCCCATTCAAAAACAAAAGATTTAAACTCTGTAGAGTTGAACGGAGGACCTCCGTCACAATTCTAAGGGAATGCCGTGTCTACTGAAAATAGATTTTAAAATATTTACAACTGTGTTGGCAGTGTAATGTTTATTCATGTTGGCCATCTCAATAAATTTCGAATAATAATCTACTACAATTAAATAATAACAATTGTTAAATGTCAGTATATCAACACCTACGCGTTCCCAAGGATAATTACAAATAGGATATGTTATTAAAGTTTCTGACTGATTATTTGGTCTGAACTTAAGACAAGTTTGACATTGTTCTACTACATTTTTAATATCTACATTGATATTAGGCCAATACATAAAATCTCTAGCTAACTGTTTTGTTTTCACAATACCTTGGTGACCAGCATGCAATTGTTTTAGCATTTCTGGTCTTAAAACACATGGAATTATCAAAGAATGACCTTTGAATACTAGCTCATCACAGACATGGATTTCTTCATGGAAACTCCAGTACTGTTTTACTAAATTTTTCACTTTATCCTTAGAAATTGGCCATCCATCAATGTAGTATTCTTTTAATATTTTCAACTCATCATCATCTCTAGTAGCTTTTTTAATAACATCCAATTTATGTGAAGAAATGGCTAGATTTTCTACAATTGTGTTGACATGTACATTTATATAATTTTCGAATTTCAAAGTTTCAGTAACAGGTAATGCTGATCTAGACAAAGTATCAGCTATATACAAATTTTTTCCAGGAATATATTCAACAATCAAGTTATATTTTTGTATTTCTAACATCATCCTTTGCAATCTTGCCGGGATGTCATACAAGGATTTTTTAAAAATATTTACTAATGGTTTGTGATCTGTTTGTACAAATATTTTTTGTCCATATATATATTGATGAAATTTTTGACAACCGCATACAATTGCATATAGTTCTTTCTCAATTTGAGCATATCTTTTTTGAGTGGAACTCAAAGTTTTTGAACCATATGCAATTGGTCGGCCATCTTGCATAATTACCATTCCCACTGCTGATTCTGAAGAGTCCACTGACAGTGTAATTGGTTTATTTACATTATATTGAGTTAATATGGGTTTACTACTAATGACATCTTTTAAATTATTGAATGATCTCTCATGATTTTCATCCCATATAAAATCTACATCTTTTCTAAGTAAGTTTCTTAATATTTCTGTTTTTTGTGATAAATTGTTGATAAAAGGACCCAAATAATTAATCATGCCCAAAAATCTTTGTAGTTCTTTTTTATCTTTGGGCGATTTCATTTGTTTTATTGCAATAATCTGTGAAATATCTGGTTTTACACCCTCTTGACTGAAAATGTGACCTAAATATTTCACTTCTTTTAAGTTAAATTTACATTTACTTTTATTGAATTTTAAGTTTACTTCACGTGCTCTTTGTAACACTAGCTTTAAAGCAATATCATGACTGTTTTGATCCTCCCCAAAAACTAAAATATCATCTATGAAAATCGCAACCCCCTCTATATCTGAAAAAATGTCATTCATTGCTTTTGTGAAAATTTCTGAGGATACTTTAATCCCAAATGGCAGTCTCTTAAAAGCATACCTCCCAAATGGAGTATTGAATGTACAAATATCTATGCTCTCTTCATCTAGCTGAATTGCCCAAAATCCAGATTTGGCATCTAAATGTGAAAAAACTTTGGCGTTTTTAATTTTATATCTTATTTCTTCAAATGTAGGCAATGGGTAATGCGATCTTATAAGGGCATTATTTAAATTTTTTGGATCTAGACACAACCTTAATTTTCCATTATCTTTTTCAATAATTACTAAACTACTCACCCATTTACTTGGTTTTGATACCTTTTGAATTACATCTAATTTTATCATTTCATCTAATTCTTGTTTAAGTCTGTCAGTTAATTTAAATGGCACTCTCCTGGGTGGATCAACAGTGGGAACAGCATTTGGATCCATTATCAATTTACACTTGTTTGGTAGGCATCCAAGTCCCTGAAAAACATCATTATAATCAGTGTATATATCGCTAGTACAGCGTTTATCAACAATATTATTTTGCAAAACTTTTTTAATTATATTCAAATTTTCACATGTATCAAGTCCAATTATCGTTTGGCAATGCAATTTGCATACAATAAATTTTATCATACTTTTTTGTTGATTAATTATACAATTAAGCAAGCATTCTCCCATTATAGGAACATGAAACCCCCCAAATGCTGTTACTTTTATGTGTGATTTTTTTATAATAGATTCACATAAGTTTAATTTTTTAATTTTTTATGTTT
Organism: Mystacides longicornis; assembly: GCA_963576905.1. Lineage (NCBI taxonomy): Eukaryota > Metazoa > Arthropoda > Insecta > Trichoptera > Leptoceridae > Mystacides > Mystacides longicornis. Next base: position 25,599,362 of record OY756438.1, read on the forward strand.
TGGAAAAATTAACTATTTTTTAACTGTTTTTTATTTATATATTTATTTCTTTGGTTATCGGTTTCGGCTACCAGCCATCATCAGACCAAACTTAAAACTAATGTGCACAGATACAAAATATTGTGACTTACAAATTTTTAGGTATTGTGATGGAGGGGGGTGTTAGGGGTGGGCGTGGAAGGAGATAGGGTAGGGAAGAGAGATAATAGCGGAGATTTATACGGGTTCATTTCTTTATTTATTAGATTATTAGGGAAATTTTTATTAATTTCGATTGTCTCTAGGGTGTTAAGTTTTCTATATGTGTAACCATTGGTGTGCTTGTAAGTAGTTTTATTGATGTTGTGGGTATGATTGTTGTCTAAAAGATGATTAGCATATTCCGAAAAATTGTTATTTTTTAGACACCGAAGGTGTTCACTAATGCGTGTTTTGAAGTTTCTCTTTGTGCTCCCTATATATTTGTGATTACAGTCGTTGCAGTATAGTGTGTATATTCCGTTTTTGTTTAGTATGTGTGTTTTGTCTTTATTGTTTATTAGTTTCTGTAATGTGTTGTTGGTGTATAAGGCTGGAGTAAGATCTGTGGGTAGTTTTTTATTGATTTGTTCGGATGTGTCTTTAATGTATAGTATTTTTCTGTATGATGTATCTTCTGTTTTTTGTGTAGGTATGGGGTATAAATATTTTTTCGATGTTATTGTTAATTGTTTTCTAAGTAAAAGTTTGTCAATGAGGTTGGGATTGTATTTGTTGTTGACCGCAATTTGTTTAATTAAATTTATTTCTTTTTTAAAATTCTCTGTGCTAAGTGGTATGTTCAGTGATCTATTAATTAAAGAGTGGAAAGCTGCTAGTTTTGTTTTGTATGGGTGGGCTGAGTCGGAAGGGATAATACAATCGGTTTGTGTTGGTTTTCTGTATATTATGTTAAATGCGCATTTGTTATCTTCTAGATTTATGGTAAGGTCGAGGTAATTCAATGTGTTGTCCGGGTTGTGTTCTAGTGTGAATTGTATGTTTTTATTGATGTTATTTAGATGCGTGAGAAAAGAGTCTAATTGCCTGTCAGTACCTTTCCAGATGGCAAAGATGTCGTCAACGTATCTATACCATGTTGTAATGTTATGCAGGTGTGGGGAATTCGAAGTGAACAGATTGTTTTCAAAATGGTCCATAAAGATGTCCGCGAATAGTGGTGAGGCAGAATTCCCCATAGGTAACCCAGATGATTGTTTATAAATTTTATTGTTGAAAGTAAAATAATTTTGTTCTAATGCGACATCAATCATGTGTTTGATTTCATCCTTTAGAACTGAGCTTATGTTTGATTCTTGTATTAGCTTAATACTTATATTTTTGCACTCTTGAATAGGTATACTAGGAAAAAGATTTTTAACATCGGATGAAATAAGTTTGCTATTAGATGGGATCTCGAGATTTTTAATTTTGTCAACTAGATCTGCACTGTTTTTTATTGTTCTAGTAGGATTAAATAAATTATTTTCTTTGAAGAATTTGACTAATCTGGAACAAATATTCGAATTGGGTGAGGAAAAAACAATCTGTTCACTTCGAATTCCCCACACCTGCATAACATTACAACATGGTATAGATACGTTGACGACATCTTTGCCATCTGGAAAGGTACTGACAGGCAATTAGACTCTTTTCTCACGCATCTAAATAACATCAATAAAAACATACAATTCACACTAGAACACAACCCGGACAACACATTGAATTACCTCGACCTTACCATAAATCTAGAAGATAACAAATGCGCATTTAACATATACAGAAAACCAACACAAACCGATTGTATTATCCCTTCCGACTCAGCCCACCCATACAAAACAAAACTAGCAGCTTTCCACTCTTTAATTAATAGATCACTGAACATACCACTTAGCACAGAGAATTTTAAAAAAGAAATAAATTTAATTAAACAAATTGCGGTCAACAACAAATACAATCCCAACCTCATTGACAAACTTTTACTTAGAAAACAATTAACAATAACATCGAAAAAATATTTATACCCCATACCTACACAAAAAACAGAAGATACATCATACAGAAAAATACTATACATTAAAGACACATCCGAACAAATCAATAAAAAACTACCCACAGATCTTACTCCAGCCTTATACACCAACAACACATTACAGAAACTAATAAACAATAAAGACAAAACACACATACTAAACAAAAACGGAATATACACACTATACTGCAACGACTGTAATCACAAATATATAGGGAGCACAAAGAGAAACTTCAAAACACGCATTAGTGAACACCTTCGGTGTCTAAAAAATAACAATTTTTCGGAATATGCTAATCATCTTTTAGACAACAATCATACCCACAACATCAATAAAACTACTTACAAGCACACCAATGGTTACACATATAGAAAACTTAACACCCTAGAGACAATCGAAATTAATAAAAATTTCCCTAATAATCTAATAAATAAAGAAATGAACCCGTATAAATCTCCGCTATTATCTCTCTTCCCTACCCTATCTCCTTCCACGCCCACCCCTAACACCCCCCTCCATCACAATACCTAAAAATTTGTAAGTCACAATATTTTGTATCTGTGCACATTAGTTTTAAGTTTGGTCTGATGATGGCTGGTAGCCGAAACCGGTAACCAAAGAAATAAATATATAAATAAAAAACAGTTAAAAAATAGTTAATTTTTCCAAAACATAAAAATGTTAGGAAACTGTTTTATAGTAAGCCCAAAAAATATAGAAAAAATAGTTAATTTTTTAAAATTTTCAAACGAAATTACATTTACCATGGCACCTGTATCAATAATTGCATATAAAGTTTTATCATTTATTTGTACACTAATTTCCCATTTATTAATTTTTCTATAACTTTTCATGTTGTTTATAGTAACGCTACTTAATCTAGATGACAAATTATTGTTCCTTTTCTTATTATAATAGTCATAGTACATAAGTTTTACTGACCTATTATCATACTCGTGCCCAAATTTTTCACCTGTGCCAATTTCAGAGGTTAAAATATTATCATCATTTGATAACATTCTCAATCTTCTATTTCCATAATTATTGCTTCTACATACAATGGCAAAATGTCCAAATTTCAAACAAATTTTACACTTAGCTTTTAATGCCGGACATTGTGTGCTGTGGAAGTTCCCACATCTAGTACATCTTTTCATCTCCCCCATTGTCTTTGTTGATGTATTCTTCGACCACCTGTTCCAATGTCTTCCTGAGGAATCGTCCTTCCTATTAACGTGTGTATTAGTCCTGGACTGCTCATTCCAGGTGCTGCTTCTTCTATCGTTATAGTTGACCTTCAATATTTGTTTTTGTTGCATCTTCTGTACTGCTTCCTTGGCAGATAATTCACTTTTTATTATCTCCATAGCTTGATCACAATCTGATAATTTTCTTTGTATTAATTTAAGTTGAATGTCAGTATATTTTTCATTAATGTTTATTATAAAGACGTCTTTTAAAATTTCATTTTTCATTGCTTTGAAGTCGCATGTTTCCACTTTGAGTTTTAAATCGGTAAGGTATGAATTGAAATCTTCGTTTTCATCTTGTTTTTTGGTAAAAAAATTATATCTTTCTAAAGTTATGTTAATTTTCGGATTATAATACTGATGAAATTTTTCTACAATACTTGCGTATTTAGATGTCATAATATCCTCCTCCCATGTGTTGAATATTTCAATTGCATTTTCTCCCATGTGATGAAGAAGTAATGCAATCTTTTTATTATCTTTTGAACATTCTTGGCCTGACGCTTGCAAAAATATCTCGAATTTGCTGATAAATTTATTCCAATTTATCTTCATGTTTCCGGAACATTCCATATTAGACAATGTCATACCTGTGTTGTTGAACATTTTGTTATCCAAGGTAATGTGCTCCATCCGAACCTTATTTTGATTTAAAACTATTTATTTTTATATTCACTACTTTTTTTTAATAGAAAATGTTATTATTTTTATGTTTTTACACCCTGACACCATGTTATATTAAAATACTTTGTATTTTGTAAGGTTGTTTATTGTGTCCCATAGACATGTTAGATGAAGAAGAGGCAGGTTGCATGGATGACAGTTCTTTTATACTACGTTCATGACGCAGTGTTGCCATAAACTAAATACTGCCATATACCTATACAACAGTTTAGTGTCGAGTAATGTAAACTGTTTGATGCGTTATGTCATTGTGTGAGTCCTTGCACCTGACCAAAACCCAGACACAAAAAGTGGATAAAAATGAATTTCAAAGTCATGAACATTTCTTATCGAATAACCCGCAACTGTCATTTCTTATGACGTTTGACGTTTCCATAGATTTTTTTATAACATAAGTATTATATATTGTACTTGTTACTTTAAATAAATTCGGGGGAAAAGCTGAAAAAGCCCAAACCCTCCCTTTTATAACCTTTGACTTAACCTAACTCAATCATATAAAATAGTAGAAAGCTTGCTAAAGCTAACGTAAAATAAAATTGAACACTAATCCAACTGTCGATTTGTTGAAGGGAATTAATATTTTTGGTGTTTACCGTGTAGTAATTCATAATATGAATGAAAAAACACTTGTCTTATACTACATAAATTATTATTTATTGCAGAGACGCGTTTCGTCCTGTTAGAACATTTTCGATCTCGAAGATCGAAAATGTTCTAACAGGACGAAACGCGTAAGACAAGTTAGTGTTTTTTCATTCATATGTTGAAGAGAAATTATTTCTCGAGACAAATCGGTAGTATCAAGCCAAGATACGTGAGATTTGTATGGCCAGGTCTAGATTTTAAACGGTTTTTCAAACTTTGACGACAAAAAACACCAACTTAGAGGCTTCGAAGCATATATTATGTTCCCTATATGGATTTACTCAGAATTCGGAGAGGAACATTTAGTATGTCTGTGTGTGTGTGTGTGTGTGTGTGTGTCCTCCCTTATAACTTTTGATTCGCTTGATGCACAGATCCTAAAATTTCATAAAATACAGAATACTTTTAGCCTACAAAACGTGTATACTCAGAATTTTGAAATTTTCTTTCAGTCAGGGATAATCAACCTTTGATTTTTTACTTAATTTTTTCATATATCTCGAAAACTATAACAGCTAGAACCGTAAAAATGTGTATGTATATAGAAAAATACAATATCTCAAATCACATTTAATGAAAAAGTTCCAGGGTTTCTTAAACATTTTTTATAAAGAATTTATGACAAATTTACGAGTTTCAGTGCCTATATTTCAGAATTTTATAAAAATATCGAAAAACGCCGAAACTCATCAACTAGATAATTTAATTTTCTATAAAAAATGACTACATTATAGCAGTATATCTCAAAGTTTTCTTAACAATTTTTGTAAAAATTTAAATTATTCGCGACATCGTTTCATACAATAAAGATACCGACTCAGGCCATCGACAGTTGGATCTCATGTTTACATGCAACTAGTACAATAAAAAATCTATGGAAACGCCAAACGTCACAAGAAATTACAGTTGGGGGTAGTTTGATTAGAAATGTTCATGACGTAGAAAATCAATTTTACCAAAAAGAGTCTTGCTTTCAAAACGAAGTGCCTCGGAAGAATCTTGGACATAAGATGGTACCACCGCATTATGAACGACGCTATACGCTAGCGCACCCAGCGCATTCGTAGAATTAGGGGTCGATAAACGATTTCATCAAACTTTTTTTGAGCACACAAAATGTGCCATAGGCGACTATGCATTCCATTTGCTTTCATATTGTTTCTTTTAGGATTTCATTGTCCTCTTTAGCGTTACACACTAGCTAAAATTGTTCGTTAAAATAATATGATTGTTTCAAGAACGTAGCATCGACTACATACTATTCATTTCAAGTCTATTAAGACTAAGTACAATAATTTAAAATAACTGTAACTAGGGAAATAATCTAAGAAATACCTATGAATTTTATGTAAATTTATTTCCATCCATTTTGTAGAGATAAATAATAAATGGTCTTGCAGAAATATAATATAACTAGCTTTCCCGACAGACGTTGTCCTGTGTTCCTAAATATGAATATTGAATTCGAATTTTTATGGTGATGAATTAATTATCATTTGACCAATGTGATTCCGAACGATGCGTCCGTTTTAAACCGTGTATATTCCATCCGCATTCTGTCAATCGCACCAATTGACAATTTCTGTCAAAATATCAAAATTGGAATGAAAATTATAAGGTAAAAATTACTAATAAGGTTGTGTATGTAGAGTTTTCTTTAATTTTCTAATTTTCCATGCATGTTTCTTAATTTTTTTCTTCTAAAAGGACATTCTCCTGATAAAAGCCTACACGACAAAAAAATAATAAGCGAAATCGGTCCAGCCGTTTAGGCGTGATGGGATGACATCGGGAAATAGCTCTCCATTTTTATATATAAGATTCAGTCCGTTCCCAGCAATAATTAATTACTAATGAAATTTCCCGTAGATTAGAAATCCCAGTCATTCGTTTGAGTCGCCATGGGACCACATCTCGTCACCAGATTCTACCTTGCCTCATCGTTCTACTAGATACACCCGTGCTGAAACAGTAGAACCATTCCTATTATTCTTATCTAATGCGTATCGATGTGAAAAGTAGTGTCGATCTAAGCTTATTCTTTTACCTAACAGGGGTACTAATAGAAACTGCGTTATAATACCGTTATGACCAGAATCGCTTATACCACGCGCTACTAATAATCATCCTTATTCCATGTCATAACTGTGTTGTAGAATACTACGGCAACCTCGCATTTATCAATGAAGCTTGCGGTTGTTCCATACTACGGGGTTGATTTTTAAGAATTCCGTACGAACCCGATTGGACCCTCGAGAAAGTTCGTGTGCGAAATATCGCGAGTTTGTACGCGAATATTTCCGAAGATCGATTCGATTTTTTGACAGCTCGCACTTGTTGCAAGTTTTCGTACATATGTTAAGTGTCAAAATATGAAGAGTGCAGTGTCTTATCGAACGTTGCTATTACTTATTTATACCTGGGGGTAGCCAGGAATAAAGCTGGGATGGAAATTATTCTTGATGACCCCTAAATAACGCTAGTTCAAAATGTTGTATTTTTATTGAACTGTAAAGAATCAAATTTTGATGCTTCATTATACCTGAATGTTAAAGATTTTTTTTGTGAGTTTATTTGAAGTGGGATCAAAGAAATGATTTTTTTTTTATTAATATTATTATTGATTCCATCCTTCTTAGAAAAGAACTCGTGAAAATAAATAAGTTTCTCAAATGCGTCGGTTTCCTTTTCGTATTACGTGAAAAAAAAATTTTTTTTCATTGAACGGGCTGTGAACACAAATTAAGCCAAGCTGGTGTCTTAGAAGAGGGATGTGATCGAACCCGTGACAAACAGAACAACGAAAGTCGGCGAGCGAACCACTAAGCTACCAAAAGAATTGTTTAATTTATTTTATAACAAACATTACCTAATCTTCCAGAGTTCGATTCCTGATCGGGGTTTGTACTACGTATTTTATACTTAAATTTTTACTCTAGGGTGTAATTATTTTAACTCAAACTAGAGGCGACAAATTGCTGTGGTAAAAATACTCAGACAATGTTTCTTCCCCTATAATATTACTGCAATATCTTTGTTCATCCCTTTGTGACCCCACTCAGGAATAAAGGGACGCAACAAGAACCCTTCATCACGCTCAATCCGCGCTTTTTCACTTCCTTCTACACCAAACTATCCATATCTTTTAGCTCTGCTTGTCATTGGAATCTTGATGAAAGGAAAACAGCGCTCTTCTCAACCGACTGTCATTCGACGACTTTAACGCTTTTTCATCTCCATAATGGCGGAAGTGATCGGCGTTCCTGATGCTGTGGTACCATCATTTCGATTTCATTTTATTATATATTTTTGTACCTTGCCTTATCATTTACCATGACTCACACCTCGTTCAACAACCATCGATAAAGTGATTGTAAAAAAAAACATCGATTTACATCGATCCTCGCGCTGGATAGGTCCGCTGGACATTACGGCAAAGTTGCATGCTAATGTTATTACTGATATAAATAATTCATAACACAATCCCTTACGGGGTGAGCGGAGAGCTGTGTGGTCATTAGTTAAATAGACTTTTAAACCACGTCCAAATGATATTATATTTCGAAATAATGCCATACATATATACCTTTGTCCATGTACACAGCGGTTATATGAATAGGTAATATAATTTTATTCGGCGCATAAAATATTTTGTGTGTTTAAATAGTTATATTATATGGTAACATGCATTGTATTTTGTTGAATGAAACAATATTTCATTTCGCTACTTTTTTTTATTAATTTGGCACAAAAAAAAATATTAATCTATTCTCTATTTGACCAGAAATAGATAAACAAAAGATCTGTGTCAACTTTTGTCAAATACATCGAAGTGTGTGAGAGCATCAAATATCATAACATTATAGTAGTATGCGTAGTGTTTTTTCATTGAAAAAATAAATTTTTATGCATTTTTTTTTTGAAAATATTAACATTTGCCACCCCCTTTTTATATAATTATATATGTGTGTGCAAAATTCATACTCCTTCGTCCGCCCGATTTTCGTAAAAATGGTCACAATGTTTTTCTTTCGCGTATATGTAGATATTCTAGTTTGGAATCAGCGTTCTAGCATCGAGAGACCAAAGTCTCTTGCATGTTCCGCTGTATTAATCTAGTAGTTTAATTTAGAGTAGAGGCACAACCGCAGAACAGCGTCTCCCGGAACCAGAGTAATGTTCCGGGATTAAATAATTATTATTTGTCTTTGGGGTTCTTCCTCTCGTGTTTATTAAGCGATCTTTCGCTTCTAGCACAATGAGCTGGGCACACCCGAATAAGCAGAATCTACGGGCTCAGTCCTTGCGGTGAACCCAGAAGATATTAATATCCTTACTTCCTTATTACTATTAATGTGGTCTGAGGTATAACACTAGTGCACATAAAAATGGATATATTATATTAAAGCCTAGGGACTGAGCTCCCGATACGTAACGGTACGGCAAGTGGCGCCTTTAACAACATGACCAAGATTTGGTAAACGTCGGCGTTTAGTGTCGAGGCGAAATGTAAACTGTTTGATGCGTGTGTGTTTCCCATTCTCCTCTATGGGTGCGAGTCCTGGCACCTGACCAAAGCCTAGGCACAAAAAATCTCTGCATTTGAAATGAAATGCCTCAGGAGAAGTTTGGGTATGTGATGGTACCACCGCATCACGAACGACGCTATACGCTGGCGTACACAGCGAGGACCCGTCACCTCTACCACTGTGGAGAGAAGATGGACTTGCTTGGGACATGTGTTAAGGATGCCGAGTGATAGTTGGCCGAGGAGAGCGCGGTCCTTCTTCCCATCAGGTTCCCGAAGACGATTAAGACCTTCTCACGCTGTGTTCCGCTCCTTCGAGGCAGAGCTGAGAGATTTGGACATGGTGTGGGAGGAGGTCATAAACATTGCGCAAGATCGAGCGCAATGGAGAGCTCTTGTTGCCTCTCAATGCTCCTGAGTGGGGTGTAAAAGGGAGAATTGATTGATATTTTAAAAGTGAAGCCCTATTTTCCTTGGACTTTGCATCACGCTTGAACTTAATTCTTGACCAATTTCTCTAATTCTTTTTTTACCGTGTTTGCTAGTGTGCGTGTATACCAAACATACATTGCACTGCGCTACCAACCAATCCTACTTTGTGCGGGACTGTTTCATGAGCCGCTCAAATCACGACGACTCATGGTAATTTTAATGGAGCTGAAAGTCAAAAGGCACTTTTTTCATATAACTTTATATTACAGTATCGACCTCTTGGTTTGTAATGAAGATTTAGTCGTTTTTCATATATTATGAACAGTGCATTGCAAACTTTGGTAGGAGCTGGTGTCGAATGTAATTAAAATTTGAGATGAGAGATATGTATGTATGTGCGTGTAGATAGGTTATGATAATTGCGTTCTCTTGCTTCCGGATATTTATTGAAAGGAGCTCCTGGACCCTCGACCCTTTCGTGACCTTAAATCTTCTTCCTTTTTAATCCTCTCCTTCCCGTCCGTCTTGAACACTCGACCCTTCTACAACCTACAAACCGGTCTTATCTCTATATTCATTACTACAAGCTGATCCGGCAAAAGTTTCTCTGCCATATTATTATAATATATTTCATTTATGCTCGAGAATAATTATTTATTAACCAATGGCTACATTATAACGCGCATGGCTCGACACTCTCTGACGTTAACAGATAGAAACAAGTAGGCTTTACGCATCACGTGGTTTTTCTTCATAATGAATTTCTATATTTTTTTTTTAAATGAATCTGTGCTCACTCAAAGTGAACACAAATACACTCTTTGACTCTTTCACAGTAAGCTACTTAAAGGTTGTGTCGTGAAAGAGGAAGATGGTCGGCACCTGGGATTGAACCCACGACCTCCGATACGAAACAGCACGAAAGCCGGCGTTGTAACAGCTAGTCTACCAACCACTCCATAATGTCTCTAAGAGTCTTAACGTGATCTTATATCGCCCACAGCTATCTCCGAGAAACAGGATATTATCAAATTCAAAAAGATTTTTTTTAAGTCTGATAGTTTCTGAAATCGTTTTCAAACATTTTTAACTTTAGTTTTTGCCTTTTTTATTTCTATTGATTGGTGAATTTCTTCTATTACTAGATTTCCGTTGTCATAGAAGACTATATAGTCACTTCTAACAACAACGAGAAATCGTCATAGTATTATCTAGAATACATACACACATACTTGCTGCCTATATGACCCCATTTGGGGGCATAAAGAGGCAACATGAATAAATATTATGATTAACGTAACTATATTCTTTGATTTTGTTAATAAAATATACCTACAATTTTTAATTTATAATAATAACATAAGTGTTTTTTCCTTAACTTTGCCTGTAGTCTGAATTGTGATTCTATCTTTTCGAAAGCCTTTACGTAGTCAATTATGCGATTTAGAATAAGTACTCCAAATTCATTCTTGAGTGTAGTCTGTATGGACAATTCGCAAGAGCGAGTCCGAGCGTCTTGTAAATTTTACGCATGCTACATGCAGTCTGAAAAGGTCCAGTTTTTACTGAACATTCTTGCTGTACATTGAAACATTATTCGTCTTAATAATATAATCTTACCATCATCCAAGATTCTCATACTATAAATTCCCTAGATATTTGCTTAGAAGGGTACTAACCTTCATTGCACGGCAATAAAGAAATGCCTTCCGTACCATTACCATTTCACAGTTGAGAACTCGATGTTCAAACGTTTATCATAACTGTGTGTTATCTTTCCGTGACGGGTATTGATGGAGTGACCATTATTAAATAAGCCCGGAACATTGAATGAATGATCGGTTAACTCCGCCTACCCAGCGATTCCCCGCGGGCCACACACGCACACATCTATGTAGTGTTGCGTGAGTTCTGTTGACCCAGTTAACGCACTTATCCAATATCCCGTATCTGTTAAATCCAAACTGTTGATACACAATGCAATCTTGATACAATTCATGGTGTATGGGAGTAAAACTTGGACATGGACGAAAAATCTGGAAGTTAGAATAAATGCTGTAGAAATGAGATCACTGCGTAGGATATGCGGAAAGACTGATTGATAACCTAAGTGAGGAATGATAATATTAGAAAGGAATGTGGAGTGAATGTTAACGTAGTGGCTAGAATAAAAGAGAATAAATCAAGGTGGTTTGGGCATGTAGAGAGAATTACTAAAAGGATATTTAAATCTGAAAGAATGTTTGCACGCAGACGAGGCCGACCTCGAATGACATGGTCCGACCATATCGGTGCCGTCTTACAGTAGGGCCAAGTCAGGAGCAAAAGGAATAGAAGAGCATGTATTCGGAATGTTATGCGTTTGGAGGAAGCGAAAGAGGTTTGTTTGGATAGGAAAGAATGGAAGTCCCTACCCCCTTCGGGAAACGGCGTGATGGGTAAAAAAAAAGAATTGTGATTGAAACTTATTTTTAAGTTTAGAGTGATCGACAGTGTCAAATGCCGCGCTCATGTCAAGAAAAGAAATTATAGTGAGCTTACCATTGTCAATCCCAGTAATAAGATCCGACAGGATTCCTGTTTGAAAGTTTTGGTCGAATGAAATTTTCTATAAGCAGATTGGTTACTTGCAAGAGTGCAGTTAAGAGTCCAAGAAATCCGTTAATTGGATGCTTATAAGTTTTTCTACAATTTTATGCACGACTGAAAAATTTGAGATGGGGCGATAATTTTCAATATTATTGGGATCCAGGTTATCCTTCTTGAGAATGGATGTTTTTAACATATCAGGAACCACGCATGAACTTATGGACTTATTGACAATAGCCTTGATTATGTCTAAAAGTACATCTGTACAGGATTCAAGCAACCAAGTGGGAATAGGATCTAGCTGTTATATGATACACTGTTTGTTTGGAAGGGTGTTTATTGTGTTTTTGAGTAGTCAATTGATTTTCTACTATGGAGAATCCACGTTTTGTGGTATTTCTGATGTAACCACTATTCGTTGTAATGTTTATTGGCCTGTCTTGTTCGATATTCAAATTTTCTATAGTATCTGTCTCAGTTCGAATCCTTGTAATTTTTGCTTTAAAATGCTCAATCTTTGTTGCCCCCTATTTTCCTATGTCACGAAGGTAGAATGCTTGGTTTAAACAAGCGTGTCTGGCCCGGGACTCTCCGTGTTATTTCTTAATAGTCCGTCCGTGACGCTGTAACGTGAAGTATTGTCGCGTTGTTTACGTTAAGTAATTGAATTTATAGTTCCTGTATTCGCGGGGCGGGATGAGGCGGGAACGCCTATGTACATTCTCAGCCTAAGCGGATCTCCTCTGACATTCTTGCTTTTAAATTTGTCCTTAAACGGGGACGCGCATTAAGAATCCTCGTTGTCTTCATGAAGGTATACTATACAATCTATTGCATTCAGTACCAGCTATGTTGAGCCTTCTTTGGAATACACTACTCCTACTGGAACATGGGGATCTTTGCATTAAACAAACTAATTTTGTAATGATCATTATCTTAAAATGTATATAAAATAACTGAACATATTTCATATGGGTGATAATTTCTACTATACCGCCATCTCTTGAAATTTTCAATGAAGCAAAGTAATTTCAATGACCTTTGTAGGTATATTTATACATGGAAAATTCGGTAGAATACAATAGTATGTAATAGATTAAGCATAAACCCGTGTGACTTATCCCACCTTCTCGTTGTTAGCTATAGCAACGATTAACCAATAAAGTCACAGTTAGCTACTAACATAACAAGCCATGGTTACATTTTTTATCACACGTTATTAGGGACGATTTGAAATGAAGAGATAATACCGTACTGGCTTACCCAACAGCCTGTATCACCTTCTTACTCTAAATAATTGTATAATTATAAACGTATTACGTATTTAAAACCATCAATGTAATTCCAACCGATTCATAATATGTTTAAAACGATATCCGTTGGTCTATTTCTGTCAATCGCACGCACAATAATATTCAAACATCTGTCAATTATTGTGACAAACGCCATTTTAAATTTAAAAAAATCAACAGAAAAGTTTGTAATGCTAAAATTATGTACCTACGTAAAGTTTTCTTAAATTTTCTAATGTACCACTTTACTTTCTTAATCTTTTATTTCGTTTTAAGGACCTTATGACAAAAAAAAACCACATTGGGCCAGGCGTTAACACGTGACGCTGTGACCAAGCGAATAAGGGATGCATTTATATGGATACGGGATACATTATCAGCTAGTACTTATTCGGCACTATAGAAGTTTATTACATCAACAAACCCGAGGTAGTGGAATATATTATTTCCCTCGATGGACCTCTGAGCCGCAGACCAGGACACAGAGCACAACATAGTCCTTCCTTAATTTGACACATTACCTCTTCCTTTGTTTCCCTGTCCGCATTTTCTTATTATTTATCTTCCAGTCTCCTTTGTCCGTCCTCTCCCTTAAACGCGTTCTCACCCCCCTGTAGCTGTTCCTTTTTGGAACCTTTTAGAATTATATTTGCATTCCATCCCTAAGTACCAAGAGACTCTGTCCACTAGTTGAGGGATTCAAAGTGTTGTCTTCAAACTTATCCCGGGTTAAAATTTGTTGGCACCGTTCAAGATGCAAGGCAATTCTTTAAAATGGATTAAAATTCTTTATATTTTAAGCTACGATGAATTTTATTGAAAGCATAAAAAATCTGTCAATTATTGTACTTTTCGAGTATACTTACTACTGAAGACGAACCGAAAACATTCCGTTTGAAATGCTCTTTCAAATTTCTTGGTACTAGTAGTAGCTAAAAAGAGCACTTCAAATTCAAATATTTTTATTGAGAGAATAAAAAAACATTCAAAATACAATATAGGGTAAACCATATAGTAACGGCCCACCTTATAGTGATTGCCCACTTAAAAAATAATCTTCAAAAATAAGGAAACCTGCCATATGTTTATTATTTTGAACATTAGAACAAATAGCTGGGACCCTATTCTACCTACTAAGTTCATCAATTCATTTATATGTGTCGCTATAGAAATTTTTTGGTGATGTATTTGTTCAAATTTGGCGCGTTTTAGAAATTTCACCAAATTTCTTACGTTTTTCTTAAGGAAATTGCTAATTTGAAACGCTAATATTTCTACAATTTTTATGTTAAATAATCATTTTAATCACTTATTTGAGTTGTTAAATATTCAAAGTTTGTATTTTAACTTGAAAATTATGATTATATGAATTATTTTACGTGTTAGGCGGGGTGGGCAACCACTGTAATGTTTAAGTGCACACATTCTGTGATTGCCCGGGGTGGACCATGACTATACTTTTTTGAAATTGTAAAATTTCGTATTTTTTTTACATAAACGCATAAATTATGCTTTCTTTTTACTGCAGTTTTTTTTATTTTTTTTTCTGATGACTCTAAACAGTAGTTGCCCGGGTGTGCCACCACTAAATTTTTGATGGGCCACGACTGTCTGATGCTTTAATTAATATTTAATGGCAGTCAATATTTTAAAAAAGAATTGATCAATACAGCAGGATTAATGTTTTCACATATTTATATTGCTTGCTTTCTGAACATGGTGGTTCTATAGGACATATTTTCAAAAAAAAGTTAAAGCTTCCCCACTTCGGTCAATTATAAAAATACCTATGAAACCCAGCGGCCATCTTGGGCGATTTCCAACCAATAACAACAAATGAAGAAGAGGAGGATTGTTAATGCCTAGAACATCCAGCGAATGGGATCAAAAATTCAAGTTTACGGAAAAAAGCGAAGTCTTCTACATAATTCATCTAAATAATATTTTAATTAGGCCAAAAATATCAAAAGCAAGGGAAACAGTTGTAAAAGAATAGGTAGTACTTACAACATCATTGGACATACCTACAGGGAAATTTGGAAGAATGTGTGTGAAAGCTAGAAACAATACCATAACAGGAGTTGAAAAGAAAAAAAAACAGAAAAAGATGGATTTTTTATTATTCACCTACGAAAGGGTTAACATTAAAAAAGGAGGTACTTACCTACTTATTGTATGTCTAAAAACAAAAGTGCATTTTAGCCTCTCACCACTTCTCCAATTCAATAAAAGCTGAGCATGAGCACATTATTTAATTTACCTGCCATATTTTACCATAGAACATTTTGCGAATGATATATTTTCAATGAATCTGGACTCAACAAAAGCATACAAAAATAACATTTAAACATATTTCATTGAAAACAAAGCTATTAAGATGAAAGAGAGAAATGTTCAGCATTGGAGATCGAATCCACAACTTCCAGTATTTATAAAAGTCAACCGTTGAACCACTAGGCAGCCAAAATTTAACTTCAAAATTAATAAAAGTATGAATTACAATTTATAAATGGATGAGAAATGGTTATTTCGGGTATAAAGAGTAATAATTGATGTGATTCTATCGTTTTTCATATATTTTTATAACAATCTTTTTGTTCTTTAATATAATTTTGTTAAAAATTTCAAGTGGGCCATGACTGTAATGTGAAATGGGCCATCTCTGAATAGAGGTGGGCCATGACTATATATTTTTGAACATTCGAGTTTAGTATTTTTTTATAAATTTTGATGAACTGTTTTTTTTATTCTGATATCAAATTTGAAATCCTCAAACTTCATAGAATGCAGGAAAAAATAAAGTATTCGCTAATTTAAATAATTAAAAAATTTATAGCAATTTGTTGGAGAGCGTATCCTTAAGTGGGCAATCACTATATCGTTTACCCTATACACAATAATACAATTTATACTTTTTTTATAAAAACATTTTACCCCCAAGATTGAGCAGATATTGCATAATTTTACCTTATCTGCGTACGTACTTATTAGTGGTTTCAATATTTTTTTTGAGACTTTCACAAAAAGGTACGTTCCATTTTTTTTCTGGTATACCGTCAAATTCTTGGTGGAACATATTTTGAAAACAGGTATTTGGGTTTCAATCTAATAGCTAAATGAAAAACCATCATGTTTTCTTTAATCAAATATGATTAAAAATATGCGAGAGATGGAAATTGGAGATGTAAACTTGAACACCCAGAATTTGAAAATGCCGATTATTTGAGAACGAGAGTCCCAAGAAAAAAGTTGTAGAGAATAGCGCAAGATATAAAAAAGTGGAAAAAATCTGAAAAGGCCTACATAAAGCAGCAGAGAGACTGCTAATAAAGAAGAAAATGAATTGAATACTGTGGCAAAATGGTATGAAAACATCGAAAGAAAAACCCTGAATTATAAAAAGGTAAATATCAGTAGGTTATGTCTAAAACTGTGAGTTCTAAATTGTTGCGTTTTGACACCTTAAATCACGGATGATGTGAGGTGTGTCCTCAGGGTCCGTCATGATGGTATGACCAGAGAAAACAAATAAAACACTCAATTACTTACATCATTTCTTGTCTCTTCGCACAAGCTGCGGGTGTATTAGGATTTTTCCGGGTCGGATGCTTCCTTAGATATCCTCTACTCCCATCTCACACATTCCCATACGTTTTTTCCTTCTTGTTATTGTTGTTGAGGAAATGTTTACAAAGGATGAACTCGTCCTCCCTTTTCTCCTTGATCCTTTCTTCCCCACTCTCCGCCATTCATCCGCGTTTATTTTCTGTTTCTCTCTGTGTGACTTGTTTCCTTGTCTTGTTCATGAACGATACAAACACGTTATGTTTGTTGTTATTTTTCGATTTTTGTTTGTTCCTCTTTCATCTTTTAGCTTCCTCCTCTCCCCGTCTCTCATTCAACAACACTCTATCCTGGAGTTTTTTTTCGAATGACCCTCGATTGTAAAAGACCCTTTTTTGTAGGCGTTCTTTGATCTGATCGCACTTATGTGATTTTCCATTTAAGTTACATTTTTTATTATAACAACCTTATATCGCGTAACCTTTTCTATTTTTATAAACTAGCATGTAACTTCCTTTTACACTACAATCAATCAATCAATCAATCTATGGCGTCCATTTCGTTGTGAGTCATGTCCTCATCAAGTATTTGTTAGAATTCAGTATTTTATTCATTCTTATATTCGTTAGAATTCAGTCTTGTTAGCCGCCCTACGACGGACGTCAGATTTACACCCCCTATAGATTGCAGATCTCTTTCAACCTTCAAGACTACCCTTAGAAGAAAATGACTATGATTTTTGTACTTGCTTAATAATTCATGTATCACCCATTCATTTACCACAAGAATTAAAAAAAAACGTAATTCTTCTCCTTTATATTTTTTAAGATTTTTGGTTTTGATCTCATCAATTAATTTAGGCATATCCGAAAAATTCCATATTGTCAACATTCTATGATGAGTTCTGAATTTTTAAGTAGGTATTCAATCTAAAATATGTACATTTTTCTAATAAAAATACTTAAAAAGGTACCTACTTGGTCTTTTGTAATTTACAACTAGGTATTTACTATACTGCTAACAAAATAAATATTGCCATAAAATCTTATTATATAATTGGGCTGCTCGTCCGTTATTCGATATTTTATGTGGAACACCCCAACCGTATTCAAGAAATTTCTAATCAAAATTGCTAAAAAAAACATAGTTACTTTTCAATGTAAATGTTTTTGACGGTTAGTCGATATAATATGTAGGTATATGCGAGAAATTTCATATCGAAGAATTTTTTTTATAGATACTTGATCAGATGTTCCTGCATACAACGGGAAAAATGTTAAATTTTCCGTCCCCGATTCTCGAGTGACGTAAAACTGAAACCCTTTCGGGGACTATTATAATATAACTGATTTTCAAGGAAAACAAAATAACTATTTTTCTATGCCTGTCATCCGACAGGTTTTGCTGCTAGTCATGCATAATAATTTACACTTGTATTATATTATTTTATTAATGACGATTGCTGATTATGTGAAAACCAATGTCGCAAAACCCACGACTTTCTTTATTCATTATGTCATGATCCGTTTTGTTAATCAGCCTATTTCATCGCTTCTGAGATTTATAACTAGCCTTCCCGACAGACGTTGTCCTCTCAGTAGTCCTTACTGTGAATATTGATTTCGAATTTGTCATTTATACGAATATTACTTTGAATGTTATAAACATATTTTTGAAATCATGAAAGAAATTCAATCGAAAATCTGCGTACCAATGTTTTAAAACTCAATGGTTACTTGACGTAAATAATATTTTTGTTGTTATGGAATTTTTCACAGATGACGTTGTTGTCAGTAAATCCTTTCCATACCAATTTTAATATTTTATTTTATATGATTTTCTATCCCTTTTACGATGTTTTATTAGTAGTTATTCTGTGGAGCGGAGAAGAATCCATTAAACCAAGCATCATAAAAATCTGTTCTGCCGATCTCGAGTTATAAGTTTTCGCACTAACCCGATTTTTTTTATATTATAGATTAATAAGTCTTCTATACTACTTGGTGCTCTATGTAGACCTAAAAAATCTGAGAACGTGAGAAGTTTTGTCATAATTTCTGATATCGATTTACATAAGTGTACTGAAAATTTCTTATAAGTAACTCAAACGAACCTTGTTGCCATAAAAACAATCTCAAAATTGAATATTCCTTGTTTAAACCATAGCATTATTGAAAACAATTTCCTTGTTCCTTTTTGTATGTAGCAATCCATTATCGAGGGAGTGATCTACGTCAAAATCCAAATTTTTCATATTCGCGTTATATGGAACTGCGTTTATTTTCTTCGACTCCTCTTTGAATAAATTCCGCTTATGGAGGTCTCGTTAATCTATGGTCAATAGTTGTTTGTATCATACCAGATGCGCATGCTGGTGAGTCTACTCATCCTTTTTATGTATATTCGAAGCGTTATAGACGTAAATAAATTTCATTCTGTTGATTTTACATCACAATAGTTGAGAAAAAAACTCACATAATTCTATTAACGAATTCAACGCGCATTCTTGGTGGAATTATTTTTTTTAACCTAGGCGTCGACCAGTGCTCAAAATTCGAACAAAACTAATTAAAATTTTATTGTAGATCCAACATTATTAAGGTTCTATTGTCAAAGACTGAGCGAAGAAAACTGGGACATGGATACCTCAAATTTGAGATGTTGATGTACCTACCTTTTTTCTATTATCATCAAAGACAAACAATACCCATTAATCTATTCTCAATTTGACAACAGATAAACCACAGAATATATGCGTCTGTATCAATGTCACATACATCAAAGTGTGTGTGAGTGTCAAATACATAATATTACAGTAGTGTTTTTGTTGATTTTAATAAAATGTTAGCATTCGCTACTCCTTCTCTATGTAGGTATTCTCTAACTATAAGTGTGCGAAATTTCATACCCCTCAGTCCACGCGATTTTCGTAAAAAGGTATAAAGTTTTTTCTTCACGAATGGATGTATCAATCAATCAATCAATTCTCCATTTTTCACCCCACTCAGGAGCAAAGGGAGGCAACAAGAGCTCTCCATTGCGCTCGATCTTGCGCAATGTTTATGACCTCCTCCCACAGCATGTCTAAATCCTCAGCTCTGCTTCGAAGGAGCGGAACACAGTGGGAGAGGGTCTTCCTCGTCTTCGGGACTCTGATGGGAGGAAGAACAACGCTCTCCTCGGCCAACTGTTATTCGTTATCCTGAACACATGCCCCAGCCAAGTCCATCTCCTCCCCACAATGGTAGAGGTGAATGTATGGATAAAGTAAATTCAATACATAAAACAATTAATATATTACTCCACAAATTGAGGAATTATTTAAATAAATCTTCTAAATAAATAAATTCTCTTCAGAATATTTTTACAGAATTTTAGAAGCTATGGTTTTATGTTGTACAACCATTGCTAACTCATGCAAAGTCATGTTCGAATCATTCGGTGACCACCACGCATCGTCACGGTCAGTCGTAAAACTCATTTTTTTTATGACCCGGTCACGATCGATCGTTAATTATTTCTTGTCGGCTCTGTGTCCTATCCTATCTTCTCTTTCGCGACGTTTTCACTTTTTTGACCGGATTTTTCGCTTGTTTAAAAAAATCTGTGTTTTTCTCTTAAAAAACAATGTTGGATTTACAATAAATGTGTTACAATAGTGTTTTTATTATATATTATGAAATTTACAAAACAGTTTTATCGATAAAATAATGTTCTTTTGACGTGTCAATTTCATATTTCAATATCGGCGAATGACTTTCAATTTCAAAAACAAACAAAAAACCATCAGAAGGTACAAAGGTTGATTATATTTATTTGTTAAAACAATTATTTATTTCATAAAATATTTCCATTGTTTCAAATGCAAGCAAATAAATTGAACATTTGTGATGATTTTTTATCAATAAATTTTATATTAAGCGGTTTTGAAAAAGCACCTACCAGTTTTTAAACAGAATAATGAAGTTTTGTGTCTTAAGATTCAGAAAAATAACATTAATTATAATATGTAAGTCTTAAAGTATAACTTTGTTTGTGTTTATTGTGATTTTTAGTGGAATAGGCATAGTGTGAAAATGATTTGCATCTTTTGCCGTAAATATAATTTTAACTGACTTTTTTTTTCTTTTTGTTTCAGATATCTTCGAAACTGATAGCAAATCAAGATACTCTACACTATTGTGCCAAAAATAAGATTCAAAACCAGCTAAAATTAATCATTTTCAACTAACGAAACATATCGAAAAAAAATAATATCAAACCATAACAATTTAGTTCAAATAAATTTATTTATTTACAAAATGAATTTCTTCAAGAAAAAATGATAATAGAGAATTATTTGAAATTGGATTTCGAACGAAAGTTATCCGGAGATCATAAATGAAAAATAGTTGTTAGAAATCCGATGTACATAAAAGAACCTATGTCATATCCAAAGATTATCATCAAAGTTTACGAATAGGTTATTGTAACGTTAAAGTTGTATTTTCATCCTGTCGAACATTAATCAATTCTATGAAATCTTATCAGGAAAACATATTGTAACGAGGGTGTAATTGCCTCATTCATATCATAATAATATACTCGGATAGGAAAAGGGAAGTCGTTTATTAGATAACTTGTAAATAAACAATAATATTATTACTGTGAACCGAATTTCGGGTATCGGGAGATAATAAATTTGAGAGGGTCTACCTAATAATAATATACAAAATGGCTTTTCTCTTGCGAAGAAGATCGATGCTGATCAAAGTTGCCCTACTGGCTTCCGCCGTTTGGTTCACTGTCGCTTTTCTACTCTACACGGAAGACAGGGGTAACGTTGGAGTTCCTGCGAGTGGAGGGGGTATTCCGGCTGTGGTTCTTCAGCAGGTGGAGAGTAACGATTTCCCAGAATATCAGGCGCTGAAGAAGGAGGTCACCCAGGCGACTCCGCAACCGGTTAAGGTCGTTTCGAAGAAGAAACCGGTTAAACAGGCCGAAGGTGAGATTTTTTTCTTTCCTTCTTTTTAATCTCACAATTATATGCATGAATTGCTTTGCATGATTATGATATTTTGCAAATAAGTACACAAATTTTTGATGACTGGTGTAAATAGTGATTAGAGAATGTGTGTTCTGCAGTCATATGGTGTTATGAGTTGAACGAAATTGAAAACAATGATATTAAACCAACTTTCGTCATGAACCTTATGCGAATGACGAAAAATTTTGTGAGAATCGTTTCTTGTGTTAATATGACTTTTAATATTTTTAGCTTAGGTTTATGTTTTTTGATAATTTGAGATCGATTGAAGCGCTTAAAATCGTTATCAATTAAAATTAACAAAGCCTTTGACTGGAATTCATCTAAATTCTGAACCACCAGGTAAAGCTTTACAAGTGATTTTGTATCACTGTTTATAAAGTTAATCAAACGAAAGACACAATATCTGAATCAATCTCCTACTTTCAACAGTTTTTGCAAACATTACACTTTTAGCGACATCAAGGTTGTCTGTTAAGTACTTGGTATTTTCATTGAAGGACCAACTTTTCGTACAAATAACAAAACTAATCTTTCTGCGGGAAATATTTTCGCACATATAATTTTCACCTGTGCTCCGATGGATTCTATGACAATAATAACAGGTGTCTGCTGGCATAATTATCGTTGCTACAAAGGAGGAGTATAATCGATTTATATGAAGATCAAACAATCACCGACCCTTTTCTTAGTCTCTCATCCGACAGCTTTTGCTGGTAATTCATCAATAACCTGCCTTTATTTTGGACATTTGACGAGAATCTCGTCGTTAACGATACGGTATCCCTCTCTCTCTCTGTGGTCAAAATATGCCGCTGTCAAAATTTGTTTGAGGTTCGTGCGAAGCTCCTCCAAGCTACAGTCGGTATCTCTGCCATAAATAAATCCCTCGTTAGAAATGTTAACGGGCCAAGTTTGACGGTGTCGGGCCGCTGTAAATTTAATATGTTGATGGGGAGTCTGATGGGATGTTTACGAAAAACCGCGCGCTGAAATAACCGGTTCGATGTTTTCTCTTCTACTCACAAGTTTGCCTGAACCGATGAGTCCCCAATCATTCTTAAATCTAGATCTTAAACCTTTTCCCAAATATTTACACAAAATTCTGACCCAATCAGGAAATATATTGCGTTCAGAAGTCCAGCTAGATCTTTGGCTGTATAAAAAGATTTACAAATCCGCCATGTCAATGAAGTGTCATTTAACTAATCACAACTTAAAAAATGATATTCATTTTCATCAGAAAGCCAGCATCGTAACCGCTAGACCACCAACCACTTCATACATATAGATCTTTTGGAAGGATCACACTAAGCCAGTCTTAGTATAATATTGGTAAAATATGCGATTGAAATTTAAACATTAAAACCGAAGGTAGTACAATTATTTAAAAAAAATGATTGTAATATTTGGATTGGTTCGCTATAACGCTAGTAATAATATTCACATTTGAGTAGCCGCAATACCCGGCATTGGTTTGCTGCTGAGGCTGATAACATTTCCTATTTACACAGCATATTGTGTAAAACAAATCAGAACTTTGCATGGCAATTTTTTTTTGCATCTATGTACAATACTCCATATTAATTTCATCTTCCAATAACCCACAACCTGCATCTTTATATATGTTTTTCAATCAGGTATTTTTGATCTTCAGAGACCATCAGTCTCCGTCTACTGCCAAACAAATGCCTCCTCCCTCTTTTCCACGTCTCTCTGTCACTATGACATGTAGGCCTATGCCTACTTCAGCAAATAAGTTTAAATCATTTGTACATTTCTCCTAGTGATGTCTCTCCACTTTTGCATCAACTGTGATATGGTAATCTGGGTATATGGTGTCATCCCTAAAGAAATGTCCATCATCTTCTTTCCAGGCGCTATTTGTTTCCCTGACAACATATGGAAGAATCAAGAAAACCGCGTTATTTTTTTTTTGTTCGATCATTCTCCTGGCTTAACTGACAAACTGAAATACTCCCAGGAAGCCCACTACCTGATACGTACACCTTCGACTAAGCCCATTTAAAGGAAAGTAGATGATACAATGCATGTCTCATGTTGTAGTTTTTCTGTTTTATTATTTGAAGTCAAATTATCATTCCATTAATTGGCATGTTTTCTATGAAGGTTTTTGAGACTATTTCGTCAATTAAATTTTCCCTCATTCTGTTAGTTTGGTCTCTTCGTTGGTGCTTTCGCAATCTATCCCAATAGATTTTTTCTACTTTAATTTTTTTTTACCTTATGGTGCCTTTTTTTATTGAATTGGAAGGTGTCTTTTCTTTATAGCCCTTATGGGGCGCTCCTTTCTGCTTAGTGTCATTCAGCTTCTTTAACACTTATCCATCATTTGGTTTGGATTTCCATATTTGGATTCCCTTGTCATCCATTACAAATAAACATTCGATCTTTTGAAAGTGTACTAACAGACCTTCTCAACAAAATATCAGTTTGTTTACAGGGTTGATCTCACAATGAAATTATCACTCTTGTTCTTGGTTTTCTTAATTCGTAATGAATTTCAATTATGGCAACATTTGTAGTCCGATGTCTGAAGTTACAACGCAAACCAACGGGGCCTCCCTTAGTGGTCTCTCTAACTACTCTATGGCCTTCTTGGCGCTTATTCTAATTAATTAAGCGTTGATGATTCTCAGGGGAGTCTCCGAAAGGGTTCGAAGCAGTTAAATTGTAGTTAATGCTAACAGATATTCATGAATACACTGTTATAATGATTCATATTGCTCGGGAAGAAGCATTAAGTTTTAAAAACGATAAGTTATGTATTCTCTTCCACTTGTTTAGAAGACTCGTCTTTTCTGCATCTTTTGTGTACAAAGGTCAAGGATCCATACGCTCCTTATGTCACCGTGACCAAATACGATCTATTGTGACATCCTTCAATTCATTCATGAAGCGCTGCCTCTTATTGTGCCACGTCTCCAGATACCTCTGTTATAGTGATAGTGCCTCTTCCCGGCTCCTGTCCTACGCAAGTAATTTTCTTCATCTCTAGGACATGGTGTCTCAAGGATAATAAAAATAAAGTGTGGATTGAATGAGTTGTATAAAAAAAACCACGGCTAAAGTGTAATGTTTGCAAAAAGGTAAAAATACACCAATATCATTGTATGAAAAAACTTAATTGCAGGAATATATCATAGTTTTTTTTAAGATCGGATCAATGGATATATTTTTTAACACTTTTGATTTTTTTATAGGAATCGTATATAAATGAAAATTATTGTATTCATTGTACCAATAAGAAATTGTATTAGTTATTTCGTTTACACTTACTTAATATCATGGTGATTCATCTAAAAATGAAGAAATAGCAATTTAGCATAAATTAGCAATTTCTATCATATTTTGATTATAAAATAATTATCTATAATACACAACGTGTATATTTTGAATCTACGTGAAACAGAAAGAAGGTTTAGTGGCATCTGGTAGAAACCCTGTGTTAGGCTTTCAATGGTGTGGTTGGCAAATTTCAGAAATTAAAACCGCCCCCTTACCGAAAAAAGTCCAAGAAGTAGCCCCTGTGGAACACCACGAGAAGAAACACGAAAAAATACCGGAGAAAAGAAAGGAAGAACGTCCTGGTAGAGTTCAAAGACCAATATTTTTCTACAAATGCTTTTATTTTTGTGATTGTTTTTTTTTTATATTGTTTTAGTGGCATTTTGTCTTCATTTGTTGATTTTGAATCTGCTTTTTGTTTTTTATCCATGTGTGATGTACCTACGCATTTTGTTGTTTTTTTGACTTCTGTCGTTTTGCAAAATAATACAAATTTAGGTATCATCAATGAATGAAATTCAAAATGAATTCATCATTATTGATTCTATGAGTGTTTTCTTAGATAGCCCTCCAGTTTTGGATTTATAGGTATCATTTGTATATTATTAATTTGATGTCTGCATGTAGATGTCATGATTGTCTTACATTATACAGATCCAAAGATTTTCATACTCATTTATTTTTCAGTGCATATTTCGGTTTACAATTTTTTTTTTATCAGCTTATTTACTTTTTTGCTTATTGCCTTTAAACCTGCCTAGAATATTTCTACATGGGTGAGTTAAGAAATAAATAAAAACTTTGTCGATTCTCCTATTGCATTATTATCTTGAACATTTTCGGAAAATAGTCCATTTCAGTAAACTTATAAATAATGCCAATTTCTATGAGGGTTGTCCGTAAAATAAGTTTGCAATGGGCGCGTGGAAAGCTGTTGTTGTGAGCGATCCGGCAACTCATGGGTCGATCCCCCCCACATCCCTGCAATGCTCGGTGTCGGTTTGGCAGACGTAAGTTCGCCCGCCAATTGTGAATAACGATCTGTGATTCTGTTTTGTGCCAAATGTGATTTTAATCCTCAACTATCAGAAGAGTATAAAAAAATGAGCACTTGGCGATGCGCGCAAAATCTGATAATAGAAATCCTCATCTATCAGAAGAGTATGAAAAAAATGAGCACTAAGCGATACTCGCGCCCGTGTAAATCAAGGCAAATATTTACTTAATAATACGGGAACCCTCGTACATATTTTAGCACACAATGAATAGAAGAATTGACAAAATTTGACTTAAATTAATTTATTATATTTTTTTTTCTCTATAGGTAAACGATCAACCTCTTTTTTGTTCTTAGATTTCTTTGTTTTATGTTGATTTTATTCTTATTAATTATTATTAACATTGATTTTCTGCTAAAATATTTAAACTGCTGATTTTTTTAAATTTAATAAATTAATAACAAAGTTTTTATATATGATGTTTTGTTAAGCCTATTTTATATTATACCTAGTTTGATCTAAGATGATCGTAAGTTTATTTTGTAACTGTAGTGTGCATTTTATTAACAGTAACTTTTATGCAATGGCCTTTTAAGTTTATTTTAATAAACTGACATATATGAAATTCAACAAAGGTAAGTTAATAAGATAAGTTTCATTTGAAAGAAGGGTATACCGAGTTCATAAGTTGTTACCTATCTTAATATATAAGTTTCTTCGGTCTGTGTGTTTGAAAACAAACAACCACTAAACGGCTGGACGAATGAATAAATAAAAGTGATTCGAAAATGGTTTATACACATTACTAACTTTCCCGACAGACGTTATCCTGTAGTCCTTTATTTGAGTATTGAATTCAAATTTGTTTAAAATGTGTTAAAAATATTTCTAAGCTCGCAAAAAATCTGCCTACCAATATTTTTAATAATATTGTTGTTATAGAATTACCATAGATGGCGTTGGCATCGCAGTAAATCCGTTCCATACCAACTTTAATATTGTATTATTTCCTATGCATTTTCACCTTTTTCATGACTTTTTAATAGTTATTCTGTTATCCGGAGCGGAGAAGAATCCAATAAATCAAACATCGGAAGAATATTATGTTAAACCGATCTCGAGTTATAAGTGTTAGCACTAATCCGACTTCCATTTATTAATATCGAAAAAAAAGAATAAATAATTTATGTAGAACTATGTAAACGTTTGGTTTCGATGAAAGTTTCTAAATTCGGGCAGAAACGAAAACAGATTTACATGCTGGTTTTGGTAATGATATATAATGAAAATACATTTAATTTTACCTTGATATTATATTCATTGAAACACTTTCTAACCTAACGCCAAATATCTTCCATACAAAAGACAGTTAATTTAAGTCCAAACTGTTTTTGTCAATAATAACGAGACAAGTACGAGCAAGAAATATTGTTTAGAAGAAATATAATAATTATGCTACCTACTTGAGCAGTGTGGTTCTTACAAAGACCAACTGTTGTTTTGGGAAGAAAATGTCATATTGTTTGCACTTCTCAAAGTAGTCAAGTAAAATGAGGTGGTTGGTAGACCAGCGGTTGCGACGCCGGCTTTCGCACTGTTTGGTGCGGAGGTCGTGGGTTCAAATCCCGGCCATGCCGACCATTTTCCACTTTCACGACACAAGCATTTGCTTAGTGTGAAAGATGTCAAAAATTTATTTGTGTTCACTTCGAGTGAGCACAGATTCATATTTAAAAAAAAAAAATAATAAAAAAAAAAATAATAAATTGAACCCTTTTCGATGCTTGTCGACCACCAGGTTTTGCTGTTGGTGAATACACCAGTACCTATTTATATTTATTTATTTATTTGAATTCTACGCAACCAATGCTGCTTTTACATACAATTTACAAATCAGAAGAAAAAAAAAAACATACAATAGTTATGCATCACAGTAAAGAAAAATAATTCTCTCAAAGAACTTAATGAGCCAAGCGGTACCTATCCTTTAGCATTTTTTTGAATCTATACAAGAGTGTAGAAAATATATCAATTCCGCCAAGATCGTTGCCCCCCCTAAGTAACCTCTGGGCGTGTTGAAAGAATAGTTTGTGACACTGTTTGCTAATCTAAAGGTCCGTGTACTTCGCGTGCTCCTGGAAGGGACATAAAGCTCCACCATAGACATCTGTATTTTATTTTATTTTATAGACATCTGACATCTGTATACCATAGACATTCTGTATAGATATCTGTAATTGTATCGTACGATCCTATCTCTTTTGTTTGATTGAATCGCGATATTAATTTTCTTATTTTTCTTTCATTTCAGTTCTTTTTTTTACGTATTATCACCGTTCAGAATTCAAACTCGTTTTTTATATTCTTTTTTATTTCGCGCTGCTCATGTTTGTTTAAGCTTTAAACGGGGGTTCATCCTTTTTTTTCTCTCTTTTTGTCGAAAATTGTTGAATAATGAGCTCGTTTGATTGCTCAAGATGAAAAAAAAATTGTAAACCAAAAGTGAAAGGAGAATTTTCTCATTATTTCCTTCGGAAATCGAAGCCTCGTGAAAAAATAAGGAGGAAGTTAGTTATTCTGATTACTCCGTTCTCTTCTCTCTTTTCTTTCCTTCCCCTTCCTGTCTACCCGTTTCCACTTCATTTTATTATGTCCTTTATATATATTTTATTCAAACCATAAAACTGCATTAATTGATCAAAATAATTTTCCATTTTGTTTTAATAACATTCAGAATAAATTGTGTGGAAATAAGATCACTGCGTAGTATATGCGGAAAAAGACTGTTAGCATAGTGACTAGAATGAAAGTAAATAAATTAAGGTGGTTTGGGCATGTAGAAAGAATGAACGAAAAGACAATGACTAAAAGGATATATAAAACTGAAAGAATGGGTGCACGCAGACGAGGTTGACCTCGAATGACATGGTCCGATCATATCGGTGCCGTCTTAGAGGAGGGCTAAGCCAGGACCAAAAGGAATAGAAGAGCATGTATGCGGAATGTTAACGTTTGGAGGAAGCGAAAGAGGTTTGTTTTGATAGGAAAGAATGGAAATCCGTACCCTCTGCCTACCCCCTTCGGGAATCGGCGTGATGGGTAAAAAAAAATAACACACTCGTCAAACATCTTAAAAATGCTGTAGAAAAAATTCAAATAAACCTTAGATGTTTCTCGGGATTCCTTCATTTTTGTGTTTTTGATCATGCTTAATCCTGATTATTATCAGGATTGGTGAGTTTTGGCCAAACGATAGTTCGTTATTTTTTTGCTCTTCCTTTGTTCGTCACAATTACACATTATGCAGTGGCTACCGGCCACATGTACACGAATGAGCAATAATTGGAACCCGTTTTCAACACCCCTATAATGTGCCCCAGAATTCTTGCTCGTTGGGATATTAATATGCTTGGTGTAGGCGCAGAAAAAAAAAATCAAGAATGGAACTCTAGTTCTTTGTTAGTTCATTGGTATTACCGCATCTTAACGTAACTTGTTCTTCTACCAAAGCAAGAAACAATTCCTTTTTTTTTCTAAAACATTTTATGCGTCTTTGAAATTTTGTCACCCACTGTATCTTGATTGAAGAACATTTTGAAATCACTTCCCAGTCGTTAACTAACATTATTTTTTGGAACTGGGGTCGAGAGTTATTATGGTTTAGTCATTTGATTATTTCCTCTATAGTTGATTGAGATCTCTCTCTCTCTCACTCTTTTCTATCCTGTTAGAATAATTTCAAAACGTCTCCCGAGTGAGTAGGTAGGTACGTATTAAAGATTTTCAGACGAAATCACTTTGTCCTTTTCAACCCCCCATCCCCCCTTGTAAGATCATGTTTTGAAATCTCTCCCTCGGTCATCCCCCTCTATTCACTTCCTCCGATGTCGTCGAAGAAAAAACTTTTTGAGTTGATTCCTATCTGATGAACATCAAAAGGACTTTTTAAATATTATTTTAGATTAGTTTTTTGAAAACTTCGTGGATACGTTTTTCTCAGACAAAACGATAAAATCAGTTTACGACTATAAGTAAAGCAACAGTTTTATCACAACGTTCGCAATAGGCAATAAAGATGAGACATCAACAAAAATGGATATATTCGTATTCTGGCTCCAACTACATGACAGCAGTCGCTCTTTTTAAAGTTGGTTGCTCTAGTTTTTCTCAATAAATTTTCAACACACATTAGTTTTATAGGTTATTCCAATTTGTCTTCCATGCAATAATACGAGGTTTGCAGATGACCGCAGGTGGAGGAATATGCTGTTTTCAACATCTATAATCTTTTGTAATTTCTATGTTTATAAAAAATGGTAAAAGCGGCTAAAACAGTTCGAACAAAAATTGGCCCCGCCTTTAAATATATTTGCGACCAGAAAAGGTAAGTACCTAAATATGAAGCTCGTGCTGAAAGGGCGCTTTGGGGAAGGTAGGTAAACTGTTGAACTCGGTATGCTACTTGCTGTGTGCTGAAAAGAAGGTGGACCCTTATGGAAAGAAATGAAAATTATGCAACATTCTAAAGGATGTGATATTTGATGTTTCAGTTTCCGAAGCTGTCCTTGCCTTCCCCGTGGGTGATGCCGGCGTCAATCAGAACGCTCCGGGAGAGATGGGAAAGCCGGTCGTTCTGCCAGGAAATATGTCCGACGAGATCAAGAAAGCAGTGACGGAGGGCTGGCAGAAGAACGCTTTCAACCAGTACGTCAGCGATTTGGTCAGCGTACGAAGATCACTCCCAGACCCCAGAGATCCTTGGTAAGCAACCCCAAAATGTTTTCTTTCTACACTTTTAAGATTTTTTACCTTATCCTTCTAGCTATCTATCACTGCGTCTTTTTCTGTTCCAATAACCTCAGGATAAACGAAATCATATGAAGCTACATCTAAGAAAGTAATTCTTCCACTGTAATAGCTTGGCAAGGTCTGAGAATGTCTTAGCTTAACAGGAAAAGAACGTCAAAGTGCACCATTCTCGGGATAGCTTAAAAAACAACACAAATACACGCCTTGGTTACATATTTTCTAATACGTATCTTATCATACCGACTGAATGATTCTCGATTAACGCCGCCTACTCAAAGTGTTCCCCGCGGGCTACACCTAACCCCATAAAGGATCCGATTAAGTTCAGTTATAAATTTTAGGTATCTACCTTTGTCAATTTTACGCGTTGTAACGAAATTTTTATTGCGTCACATTGTAATGATGGGTGACTCCTAGTTAGAAAGTATAACAGAGAATCATTGACCAATAGGTAAATACGAAATTTGATTTGATACACGCTCTGTTTGATCACCGATCCATATTTCGCATTCTAAACGAAATTAATTTCTCAGATTTTTTTTTCATTTTCGTTTGAAATCATTTTTTTCCTACATAGGTACCTAATTGTTTGAAAATTTTCAAGTAGGTACTTATAAGTACATGTATTGTATTCCAATTAAATGGAATTAATTTATTTTAATGCTATTTCCGTCCAATTGACTTTTGATAATTTTTTTTTCTTAGAAAAAACTCGTGGAAAATATGAAAGTAAAATCCGAAACAAAATGGAGTCGTCCTTCGACCGTTTCTTCCCTAATATCAATTTGTGTATGGATGACCGTCGCCTAGAAACGCCAAGGTTTTTAATAATAATTAGCAGGGACCTTTCTTCCTTATTTTATTATTTTTTGTATCCTTTCTTTTTTCATTTTTTTCTATACAAGTTTTCTTTTCTTTTATTATTTATTGTTTTGCTTCTCGTCGTCTTTTTCTCGAATTTTCAAACAAAAAACAAATGAAGCAGTACATACTCAAAGTCTAATAGCAAAGAAAGCCGATAAAAGCTTTTGTCGTGAAAAAAGTAGATGGCTCGCACCTGGGATCGGACCCACAACCTCCAGTACGAAAGTTTTTTTTTTTTTTTTTTTTTTTTTTTTTGGCGGCTCATCCAACTGGATGTTATGGCCCTATTAAATCACGAAAATCATACATTCATAAGAAAAGAAAAAAAACGGACAATGAAACAAAATTAAATTTAACAAACACTAAAATATATGACTATATTAGGATCATGTTCATCTGGACACTTTGGAATATAAGTTCGTTGACCTGATGAGAGTTCAGTCCAAGGAGATAGACAATACTTATTGGGTACTCTACGTTCTCTAGCAAGAAATAAATATCAATTGCGTCTCTTATTGGGCAACCCAGGATGACATGGTCTGGAGTCTCCTCGTCCCAACCGCATTCGCAGTAGGGAGATTCAACGAGACCAATTTTAAATAGATGTGCATCCAAACGCATGTGGCCAAGACGCAGTCTAGAAATGCAGACAATATGTTGCCTCGATAATTTTTTCCCATGGAACCAAGGATGAGAAGGTATGGATAACTGTATTTTTTTATAATGTGCTCCCTTTGGGCTACTTTGCCAACATGTATACCATTCTTTTAAGTTGTTTTGTTCTAATTTTTTCAATTCATCACATTCGGGTAGAACAAAATTATCGGGTGGTCTGCCGTGGAGGGCAGCCTCCTTGGCCAATAAATCTGCTCTTTCATTTCCAAGGATTCCGCAGTGCGCTGGTATCCAAGCGATCACCACATCCTTATCCACTTCCTGTAATTCAAGGAGGAGCATTCTAATATCAGTAATAAGTTGATTGCGTGAAAATAATGAATTTGGAGATGCCAGACACCCCACCAAGGAAAGCGAATCAGAGAAAATAATTATATTATTTTCGATTAATGTAAAACATTTTCGTAATGCTTCCCTTAACGCGAAACACTCGGCCGAATACACCGAGGCCTCAGAAGGTAATCTGAAACCTTCATCTATGTTGAGCTTCGGGATAACGAACGCGGATCCACTTGATCCGTTAGGAGAAAATTTCGAACCGTCAGTGTAAATCTTCAAATGATTGGGCCATTTTTCACCCACACATGAAAGGAATTTTTGGTTGTAGTTATCAAAATATTGGTTGGATATCTTGTTTAAGCCAATGTTTTGTATGATTTTGGGCAGTGTTTGAAAGGCTTTAAGAGGTAAGTTAAAGATTGATGAAGGTTGTGAATTTTTGGGGGCTTTGTACACACTTTCTATAGTAGAGTAAGCAGTGCATAAAGGAGGGAGGGTTTTTTTGAGCCAATATCTGTTAGAATGATATGAATGATTCAGTTTAATAATATTGTTGAAAAGAGGGTGACTGGAGAAGCCGAAACGTTTGAGTATAAATCTCTCTGCAAGATATTTTCGCCTTATAACTAAAGGCATTTCTGAACACTCAACTTGAAGGGCGTTTATTGGAGTTGATTGCATAGCACCCACGATCAGTCTAAGGCATTTGGACTGAACTCTCTCAAGCTTAGTCTCCAGATGGATTGGCAGGGGATTCAAAAGAAAAGAAGCGTAATCGAGATGGGACCGAACTAAAGCATTGTACATGTTTCTCATAGTAGATGGATGAGATCCCCATGATACTCCAGCCACTGCTCTTAATATGTTCGTATTCCGTTCGCATTTAGAAGTTGTAATATCAATAAAAGAATTCCATGCCAATTTTCTGTCTAGAATGACTCCTAGAAATTTAGTTTCGTCAACCTGGGGAATCTCGTGATCATTGAGGCGAACCGAAATCTCAGGATTCCGGTGTTTTCTGGAGAAAACCATAATTTTTGATTTTGCAGGTGATATTTGAAGCGAATGAGTTAGTAACCATTTATTTAGGTTAGAAAGAGATTCAGAAAGCGTTCTTTCAGCCCTGTCTATATCTTTATGTACAGTGTAGAGTGCAATGTCATCCGCGTATTTCAAGATTTTACAATCCTCAGACAAAGCAGATTCAGCGTCACAAATGTATACATTAAAAAGAAGGGGGGATATCACAGAACCCTGTGGTAGCCCCTTCCATAATGTTCTAGAAATTTCCTCCCCATCGTTATATACGGTTATTCTTCTTTCAGCAAGAAGATTAAAAATTACTCTCGCTAGAGAACTGGGGATGCCCAGTCTGATGAGTTTGTTGTGCAGTGTGTGAAGACAAACATTGTCATAGGCTGCATCAATATCAAGGAAGGAGGCGACTAGAAACTGTTTATTTGAGAAAGCCAATTGTACATCAGTGACAAGAGTACTTAGGTTGTCCATACACCCAAGGGATCTTCTGAACCCAAACTGATTTTTGGGGAGTAAGACATTATGTTCCAAGAACCATTCCAGTCGAGTTTTGATGAGATGTTCTAGCAATTTCAATACACATGATGATAAGGCGATTGGTCGATATGACGCTCCCAGAGTCATATCCCTGCCCGGCTTTGGGATTGGAATTATCAGTTGGAACTTCCATTCCTCAGGAATGAAGCCTTCATGCAAAACTTGATTATAAATACTAAGCAAGAAAGGAAGAAACGATTCAGGAAGTTTTCTAAGAAAAGAGTATGGGATCATATCCAAGCCCGGGGAGGAATCCCTGGTTCTGGACAATGATATTTTGAGTTCCTCCAAAGAAAACGGTTGACTTAGATGTGAGTTTGTATTAGGAGCCGAAAACTGGTTATAAAAAGGTATTTGAGTTATGTTGGGGACATATGAGGGAGCCAAGGAACTAACAAAGTCAGAGAGCCATAATTGCATGTGTTGTAATCTGCGAGGAGGAACCATCGAACCTCTAAAACGTTTAATCATGTCCCAGACATACGATGGAGGAGAGTTTGGTGACAGAGAAGAACAGAACTTAGACCAGCCATTACGCTTTTTTAGTCTAAGAGCCTTCTTTGTTTTAGCTTGACAAGCCTTGGCGGCTAAAAAATTTTCATCAGACATGTCATTTTTGTATTTTTGCATGGCCTTTTTACGTTCCTCTACAAGAATGTCGCATTCTTCATCCCACCAAGGGGTGTATTTTTTTGGCCTTTTACCGCCTTTCTTCTTCTTAGGAATGGATTCATCTGCAGCGTCTTGCAATATTTGAAAAAAAGAATTGTAATTTTCCTGTACAGATGCATTGTTATTGTATAAGTTTCCTCTCACATTCACGGTATCTTCAATTATTTCCCTGAATTTGGTCCAGTCCGCTTTGCGAGTGTTATATAAGTTTCGTTGGTTGTGAGGTAAATGTAAATTGGTATTATAATTAAAGGTGAAAATAATTGGGAAGTGGTCACTGGAATGTGGATCATGGGAAACAGTCCAATTCACCGAGCCGGCCAGATCCCCAGTGCACAGAGATAAGTCTAAGGCACTGCGACCCTGACCCGCCGGCGAAAGCCTTGTTGCCGATCCATCATTCAAAATACAAATATTATGGTTATCGATAAAACTCAATAGTTGATTTCCTGCTCTATCTGTTCTTTGGCAACCCCAGGACTGACTATGAGCATTAAAATCGCCTAAGATGAAATATGAAGTAGGGAGAAGAGGTATTATTGCATTCCAAAATCCAATATCAAAGCCTGTATCCGGGGGTATATACGTTGATACGAAAGCTATATCACCAATCTTGATTGCCACTACCTCCAAAAAGGGGTTAAATGGCAAATCAATCTGTGAGAAAGGGAGAGAGGAGTTGACCAGCAAAGCTGTGCCCCCGCCCCTACCTTCCTGCCTATCACACCTTATACAAAAATAACCAGGGATGTTATATGTATAGTGAGGACGGATCCAAGTTTCGCTAATGGCGGCAAGATTAATCCTATGATGATTAAGCAGATAAATTAGATCGGATCTATTACTCACAGCACTGCGAGCATTCCATTGTAATACTGTAATATTTTTAAGAGAATCAGTACCTATTTTCCTTATTGACATTTTTATTATTATAAGCGATATTCGTGTGTAAATTCGAATACAGCTGTGAGTAGTAATTGATAGTGAGAAATAATTTGAGGTAATTTAATCTGAAGATTCTTGTAGGAGCGAAGACATTTGAGTAAGGACAGATTCGTCATTAATGTTTGACAATAAGTAGGTAAAAATCTGGAACATCAGTTTAATATTGTTTGGATTCTGTGGCGACTCAGAAATAGAATGATTTGTAGAGAGGGAAGAGGAGGGATAAGGAGAGGACGGAACGGAAGGTTTATCTTTCGGTTCAGAGGGGAGGGCACATCCGTTTCTTTGGTTTAGTGGTTGACCGTTTGAGTAAGACAGAAGAGAATTAATCGCTTTATAATCGATATTTTTTCTAACAATTTTTTTAGGAGAAGATGGATTTGCATCCACCCTACCAAACGATTTTTTAGGGGTTGATGAAGTGGCAACCACCTCACTAAATGTTTTTTTAGGGGTCATGGATTTCTTAGATGCTTCAACGAATGAAACACCCTCCGTTGCCATAATGCGTCTAATGTCGCGCTGTCTATGCAGCTCGGGACAGGAATTACTGGTAGGCATGTGTTCACCTTTACAGTTTACACAGCTGACAATAGTCTCAGTTTTAGCGCAAGAGTTTGATTCATGACTTTCCCCACATTTCGCACACCTCGGCGAATTGGTGCATTTGTTATGCGTGTGGCCGTATTTAAGACATTTGTGGCAAATGTAGGAGGGAGGTATGTATAAATCAACGTTGATTGAGTTATAGTATAGGTAAATATGCTCAGGCAGTTTTTGCCCCTCGAATGTTACCAGAATTGTCGTAGATGCTTTCCATTCGATCTTCCCGTCAACGTTCATTCGTCTATTCAGTCTCCGCAATCTTACAATTTTTCCGTATGAGTAAGGCACCTGTACATTTTCGAGAATATCCTCATCGGTCAGTTTCAAGGGTATGCGTCTGATTAGACCATACTTGTATAACCTATAGTTAGGTATATAAGCCTTAAGGCCATTTGAAGAAAGAATATTTGAGTGAATAAAATTGTTGGCATGTTTGGCCGTTGAAAAGGTAACAATGGTGCGCCGACCTCCATCGGCTCTTACACCGCCAGGGACTATTCCCTCCATTCTTGATTTGGACAGTATGCCGCCCAAAACCATGGGGAGGATGTTTTTGCCTTTTTCAAGGCTTTCCACAACCACTATGTAAGGTGGAAGTGCCGAAAGAGAGTATTCAGGTTCATTAGTTATATCATTTTGTCGTGTGGGCTCAATGGTTGACTCAAAATCTAGTTTTTGCTTTTTAGCAGCAGGTGAGATCTTATCCGGGGGATCACCCCGCTCCGGCGGATCACCCATCATGGGCTATGATGACATACAATCAACAAATAAAATATATGTAATAAATAAAAAAAAACAAGTATAATGAATATCTTACTAATATTAAACTAAAAAAAAAACACCTTTACCGTGAAATGAAAACAAAAAAAAAATAAAGTAAACAAAAAAAAAGGAAGAAAAAATAAATAAATTGGTTTCACCAAATCCTTTTTACGTGCCACCTCTGTGTAACCGATAGCCTGCCGATAGCCCGCTCCGTGAGAGCGGGCCTAACAAGAATCGTGTGACTGCAGCCTTATATTATTGTTACGCGATATTACTATTACAAAAATATTAATTGAAAAAAATGTACAAAATTATTTTTAATAATGAAATATAAAATAAAGTCTTATCTTATATACAAAGTTATATACGAAAATAAACTCAGAAAAACACAACACTTCGGATTTTGCTAACTTCGAAAAGAAATATAAACAAATGCCGAAATAAAACAAATTAATCGATTAGCGAATATTTTCAAAGCATAAGATACGTCCGCCGCTCAATAATAATCATGCAATCTCAGTACGAAAGTTACACTTCTTAATTTGTTTCAGTTCAAGTTTCAGAATTTCGCGAAGAGTCGAAAGTCTTTTAAATCACGTACATACTTCTTATTCAATGGTTGCTAAAGCCCCAATCGGCCTCTTTCATATTTTGGCTCCAACATGATGTTCCGTCATTTATCTGGCTTCCTGGAGCGGTTCCTCCGCATCTCTACCAACTTCATTCTTCCATCTAAGCCTTGGTCTTCCGACCCTTCTTCTCCCCCCTCGG
The DNA here is from genome assembly GCA_963576905.1 of Mystacides longicornis. Lineage (NCBI taxonomy): Eukaryota > Metazoa > Arthropoda > Insecta > Trichoptera > Leptoceridae > Mystacides > Mystacides longicornis. The sequence continues at coordinate 25,637,694 of OY756438.1, forward strand.
AGTATTTTTTTTAGATCCCGGGAGCTTTGTATTGTCTATACGTGTCCACTGTCCAGCCCATCTTAACCTCTGTAGTCTAATGTGAGTTGAGATCATATAGGTGCTTGTTAGATACTTTTCAGCTCTTCTTTGTAGCATATGTGCCATTCTTCGCCAACTCTCACAGGTCCGCAGATCCGATTTTTCCCCTCAAAGGTGTCCAGTATTTCGGTTGAGCACATTCCTTATAATGTTTTTTTTTTATACCTTTTGGCTTTCTATAGACGTCTCTGAACGAAAACAATGGCAACAAATAGAAAACTACTTTTTAATTTTACTAAGGTATACAATACTATGGCGTAATATAAATCTAGTGAGTCTCCATTTTGAACAAGATCTTAAACTCACAACTTTTCTATATTTTCAGGGTTTACTGATAAAAAATACTGATTCTAAACATTTTCGTGTTAGAAAAAATACACTCTTTTTACTGTTTTATTATTATTATTTTTTATTTTCAACCGGTTTCGGCTATATAACCATCACTATACGCCCGATTCTGTTTCAATTGAAGTGCGCACTAACTAAAATAAGAACGTTCCAATTTTATTAAGTGCACATCGGTATTCTATAAAAATTAAGAGCGTTCTTAATGTGACTAATATTGAAATTAGTTCATTTTGGTATTCTACAACACTATTTAAGTCAATTTTAGTGCGTTCTTATGTCAAAACGTTCTTAATTTTAGTTCACACCTAATTGTATGCGACTTAAAATATATCTGATGATATTTTTATAATAAAAGTATTAAATGTATGTTAAATATCTTTATTAAGGTAAATAAAATCATAAAATTGATTATTTGCGCGTGTTTCGTTATGCCGAAATCGAAAATTGGAGGTTAGATCAAAATCACTACTTTCATAAAATACTCTTGCGTACAACACGAGATTTGCACTAAAAATAATTATACTTATTTATTTCAAAAGGAAATCTAAGAGTTGGTCTGATAAAAAGGCAAATTTGAGATGCTCCTAACCCATTTGGTCACTACTTTGACACTCGTATTATTTTTAATAAACAAACATGACCAATTGCGCATGCGCGATATAGACCATAGACAATTATAATTCATATTTTTGTTTATGGTGAACTAATTTAAGTCATTTTAGTTTTTAGAACACATCGCTTTATAGAATACGAATTTTAATTCATATGACCTTAATTCTTAAATTTTGGAACGTTCTTATTTTAGTTCGAACAAATCCAGAATAGGGGGTTATATAGTTTAAATGTTGCTCTTACGATTGCTAGATGATCCGAAACCGGTTGACAATAATAACATTCAATAAAACAGTAAAAGAGTTTAGTTTTTCTAACAAGAAAAAAATGTATAACTTTCAGCTATGGGTTTTCCGCCAATTTAAAAAAAAAAGCCATGAATATACGTAAGAAAGCTTCAAAAAGAAGAAAGTATATTTCTTGGATATTATTTTTACAACCGTCTTCTCCTTTTAAATTCCTTCTTGTACTTGATGTTTTACCGCTAAAGTTTTGGTCTAAAAGAGGATGACGTGTATTTTAAAATGTATCGCCTTCCTCCAGCGATTAAGCAGGGGGAAAGGATTTTTAGGACGGCAAACTAAATCATTTTTAATTACCTTCGCACTGTGCTCGTTCGCTGTCTGCTTTATTTTACAACCCAAGCTGGGAGACGACGCTAAGTATGTGGCGTGTAACGTGGGGTAACGCTCCAAACTTTTTCAACCGCATCTCATAGAAAGAAAATTGAATCGATGAGATGAAGCTAGTCAAGGGTAAAAAAACTCTACTAAGTATACTAATAAAAATAATAACATACTAAAGAACTGACTTTTTTGCAAATAAAGTACGGCTGAGCTATGTTTATTTGATAGTTTTTGTCTGTATCTTTCCACTTTGTTTTTTTTTTAAGTTTCAATTTTTCATGACAAACGGGATAGCAAATACAAAATATTTATTACTTTTTCCCTTTGGATACTTTTGAAAAACGTCTAAGTAACCTTCCACAAAATAGAGCAGATAACTTATTTGAAAATGAGACACAAGAGTGATCACATTTCCGCCCTCTCATAGCCACATTTAAGAAAGAGTTACCGCGTCTAGTACATTGTACACTTAACTCAATAAAAAGATTAACTTTGTACGACGAAATGCTTAAAAAATCCATGGTAATAAGGTTGAGAACTTTATCAAAGCTAATCAGCGATGTATAGTAGCAGAATATAGAGGAGGTTTTCCGCCAATTTATGATATATGGCGGAAATATCCACTAAGTAAAATCCTTGACATAACACACGCGGCTCTAGTAAAGTTGTCCTGAGTATTTTATTGTTTCCTTAAATCCTTCTTCTTGAATTGAAGTGCCCAGGCAGATCCTCCCGATGTTGCCTATCACAAGTGGTAAATGCCTCCCTGTCTCTAACTATATGAACCAGTTCCCCAACGGCTTGGATTCCAGTCCACGCTCTTACATAATAATATGTTGCGGAGACACCTGACTTCTACCAACACCACTTATTCGCTCGATATTTCCGTCGATAATCAGCTACAGAAGCGAGTGCTTATCGCCTCTAAGAACTTAGCCAAGGTATGAGATCTTAATGTTTGTCAACAATTCTCTATCTTAGTTGCCATATTCAGGACCTCCGTATTGCTGATCATTTCCGTCCAAAGGATACGCAACATTCTACGATGAATCAATATGTATCTCAAAAGCTTCTATTTTGTTCGTGTTTATCCTGAACGTTCAAGTTTCAGCTTAACGCTTTTTATTTTGTTCGTGGGTTGAATTCCGCCCTGTATTCTTCTCGTATAGCGGAGTCGTGTAATTTTTATCCCTATTGGTGTTCTGTTCTCCTGTTACTCTCTCCTTCTTGAAGTTTCTTGTTTCTTCTCCAGTTCAAACCTATCTGTCTTCCGAATCTTATCTGAGACACTATTAATTTATCCCGTGAGCATGACGAGAGCGCACGCCTTCATCATGGCTTTCCTGCGCACTTTCTATTTTTTTTTGTCTTTTCTTAACTTTTCTCTTAATCGAGATTAATTTTCCTTACATTGTTGTTGTTTTTTTGTTCAGCTTTAAGTGTATAACTTTTTCATGTTTTTTTAAAGGATAACAAGTGACAAATGGTTTACCTTTTTTATTTCCTCTTTTGCGTAATTTTAAAAGAAGATCTTTATTGCAATCTTTGAACGAGTTTTCAAACTGCCTTTTTTTTAAATTTGTAGATCCAATTGGTAGTTTTATAATCTCTGACATAACCTTTTGTAATCCTAGAGCCTTGTTAATACAGCTATACTTACAGTTGGTAAGTAAAATTTATTAGTTTTTTAAGTCATGGTACTCCGTCATAACCTTCTTTTGATCCTAATGTTAAGATTACTTTTAAATAAAGGTGACTGGCAGGAGAACGGGTTTCGCGCGTACAGCGTTCTCAAGGTCATGGGTTTAAATCCGGGTGCCGACTATTTCCACTTTCATGACACAGGCTGAAAGAGCGCTTCAAGATTTCGAAAGCGTATTTGTGTTCACTCTAGAGTGAACACATATTATTCATTTATTGAAAAAAAATCTATGATAGGTATGTGTTTCTTTGTTGCCTTTCCAGAAAGTTCGCACTGAGCATTCGATGACAAACACTGATCTAAACGTATATATTACTGATCAGCATAATTGCCCTTCAATTTATTATAGTTACATTATAAATTTAAGGGAATACAACAGCAAACATGCGAAATATCAAGAAAATAGTTTTTCAAAGGCGCCCGAGGCTGAATTCGCATCTGAGTCTTAAAACCACACGGTTGATTGAACTCTTCATCCAAACCTTAAAAACAACCACAACTTTTATAACAAACTTAGCATTCAATGGCTTTAAGTAGGTACCTATGTCATTGTGGTTTAACTATTTGATTTATCAATCTTTTTACAGCAAATATTGCATTCGTTTGGCTTTTCTCAGCCATGCATTTGCATGTGAATCTTTAATAAAATAACCTGAGTATGTAAAATAGTTTTCTACACATCAAAACCTTTTAAAAAAAAAGCACTCAGCCACCAGTCATATGTTACTGTCAGCCACATTAGTAGAACAAAAATTCTCTTTCATTGCGAGTAGCGCCATCTTCTGATTGACGCAGGAACTAAAAGCGTTAATGAAATCAGTCAGTGATAGACCATTATATTGAAAAATGCACCGAGAGCACGATTTGAATACAGACAAGATAATAAATTTGAAATAAAAGAATGTAAGAATAAAAAAAAAGTTGAAAACGGGAAACAAAAAAACGGTGGATTGAAAAAAAAAACCGGGATTCATCCGCGAAGTTTAGCCTGCTCGTACATCCTGTGTTCACTGTTGGCGGAATAAAAAAAAACTTTTTATTTTAAAGGAACTCGATTCAAGTTCAGGATGGCCTCGGCGTTTATCCGTTGTATTATATCATAATGGGATCGTTATTATTGTCAACTTTCCTCGGAGGGACAGCACTTAGCCGGGAGAGACTCTCTGAAAAGAGGGCCATTAGCGATAAAAAGTTGACCATTCACACAACACCGTCCCCCATCTCCGAATCCGACTCGGCGGGTGTCGTATTAGCATACATTCGCCGGACCCAAAACCCGCCGATGTGCGGAACTATCGAATGGAACATTTCAATGAAAACTTTCCAACTGCTGTAACTGACCCCTCGTGTGAAGGGTTTTCGATCGATTGCCTTTTGTATTATTCATGCTCTCACACCAACGAGTCGTTTACCATAATAATATTACAGACCAACCGGTGAAAGATAGATACTTGCTGCGAGCTTTCGCACTAATGCAAGGCCTCTCTGCTGCCATAAAGACCAGCTCCTTAAACATTGTAGGACCTCGGTCCCTTAATCTTACCACACCTGCACATCTGGGCAATTAGGAGGTAGACTCAAACATTACCACCTAATGGCGAACGTTGTTAACGTAAAGTGATCACACTAAGCCATCCTTCGAAACAACAGTAGAAGACGGTCGTAAGCCCGTGGTGGTTTTTTCCATTCAAAAATCGAACATTAGTAATGAATTGTTAGAGTCATCAGTTGTTATTTTTTTTTTGTAAGTATGTCTTGAGGTTTCGCAACAGCAGCATGAGCCATCCCCCACAACCATCACCCCATCAATTTGTTCTTGCCCCTAATACAACCTATGAAATAACGTCCAATTAAGAGTTAGTGTTCTGTTCTATAGATGTCTGTCAGATATTCATGGTTTCGTTGCTGTTTTTCCCAGAGACCGGTCCTTGTCCGGTGGTGTTTTTAAAGGCGTGAAGATCTCAAGAAACTCTTTTTTTATTTTGTTGTCAATAAGGTGTATTATATGTGAGATTCAAATACTAGAGTCTTAATTATATTAAAAGCCAGTGTCATTAATTCGTTTCAATTCTTTGGCATATTATTGAAATCAAAGCTCAAATTAGGAAAAAATAGGCCCACCCTTATTGTTAATGTACATGAAAAACTTGGTTATCCCTGATTTGGATGGATTTCACTAAAACCATACAGATTTTCTTTTATAAGAACAAAATCTTTACTTTTATGAAAATCTTCAACATTGCATAGTCAAACAGCGAGATAGTTTTTCCCACAGTTAAAGACCATCATTCAACTTTACTACCATTTTCATTCAATATTTCTATTAGCAGCACTGCGTTCGCATTGAGAGAAAATGCTCACGTTCACCAGAGCGTCCTATGTTACCTATAAACGTCTGCAACACAGTTTTATCTAAATGCCTTATTGTTTACGGGAACTTTTGCCGGAGCTATTGTTGCTCTTTTCTAAACTTTCCTTATCGCCTCGTGTCAGATTGTTTCGGACTGTGCGAATGTTTAACTTCTATCTTCTTTTCAGCCAAAACTTTCGACCATTCCCTTTTTTATTTACACTTTTTGTTGTTTTTTTTTTTTTTCACCCAACTTTTCCCGCTGTTCTGTGTGTCACTTTTCTCACAATTCGTTTGAGATTTGTTTTATATGTTATTTATTTTTTCATTTTTGACGAATTCAAATAAAAATGAAAAATTCGATGCAAAGATGACCCACAGAGTTTCGCGGAAATAACTTATTCTCAAAGTCTAGTTCAAATTCACCTTAAATGCTTCATTAGACTTTGTATTAAAATTAATGTCATACTGCTTGCCTGTTTCCTTGTCCTATTTTCATACTTTCATATTATGTACCCTTTTAAGTGTCGCTCTTACGTTGGGCGCCACTAGCGTATAGTGCTCGAACGATGGGTGCCATTTACGAACAGCGCCATAAGATGATTGTTCGTAAAATCGCGGTTTTAAACTAGAATCACACCCCATGACATTCTAACGGTTTTTGTAAGAACATTCAATAACATTTTCAAAAACAAATTCGGAGATTTTATCAAAATAGGCACAAGTCAATAATTAATTTGATAACACTGATGAAAGTGGTTGAAGTGGTTGGTGACCCAGCGGTTACAACGTCGGCTTTCGTACTGCGGACGTCGTGGTTCGATCCCTGGTGCCGACCATCTTCCTCTTTCACGACACAAGCTCTTGGTAGCTTACTGTGAAAGAGTCAAGGAGTGTATTTGTGTTCACTTTGAGTGAGCACAGATTCATTTAAAAAAAAAAATGGGGTATTGAATTTAACTAGAAATAGGGGTCACCAATACCGTGTGGCAAAATAATATGTCACATGTTTTAGAAAGCTGAATCCCCTCTTTGGCATCGCAACATTTCTACCCAAGCAAAAAATAGCTCAAATAGTTACAACAGCGTTCTAGAGACATTAGGCTGCGTTTACACAAAACAAGCATAGAACTAGAGCTGAAAATAGAGCATTCTTTCTTTATCACTAGAAATCTGGCGTGTGATTTGTCATCGCCCATTAATTAGTTGTTGATGATATGTCAATGTCAGTGATAAGGATGAAATTCTCTATTGCTGGGTTTGGTTCTATGTTCCTTTAGTGTAAAAGTTTACTTTTACCTAGATAAATCGTAAAAACACATACATATACCATATTTCAAAATAGTAAACATAAGTTTTACAGGGTAAACAATGTACCTACTAGACATTATAATTATTATTCGCGTTAAGGAATAGAAAAAAATATGACAAAAAACGGTAGCAGTTAAGTCATATAATCGGTCATTCGAAATAACCACAATATTCCAGGATGAGCAAAATGAGGCTGTATTTTGCAAAAAAAAATCAACCAAACATTCTAAACTAATATATTTTTGGTTCCCTTCTTCAAACATCTCAGATTTTGGTAGATAAATTTAAATTTCAATTATTATTGCACTTTGAATATTCTTAACCCATGACCCAAGAAATCCTCAACTCTGTTTTAGCCATACAATGAGAGATAGCATTTCCGCATCTGGTATTAACCCGGCGTATTTATCATATTATTCAAATTCAACGGCACATATAAGGCAACAACGAGCATTCCTCCAAAATTAAATTATGATCAAACCACATCCCTTATTTCCCGTATTTACCAGACCACCCCCGTCGGTTGCTCTGCACCTCTCTTCGCCGTATTCCCTGTTTTGTTGTTGTTGTTATGTTCGTAAATAATAATATTATAAAATTATGCGGGATATGCGAATGTGAAAATATTAATATTTTAATAGACCTTGATGTGCTGGTGTTTCCCCTCCGTGACCTTTTTAAGATGTGCTGAATTATTCATACTAATATTTCTGGAAGTGCGCGATTACCCTTACGTTACATTGATAATACTCCTGAATTAACGCAATCGCGTGTTCTGTATTTTTATTGTACAACTCCTGGATTTATGCAATTTTGATCGCATTTTGCAAATCGTGTTCGTTTTTTGTTTTACTCTGTAAATTACATTTACTCTGTAAATTACATACAGAGCTGAGGGACATGGACATGGTGTGGGAGGAGGTCATAAACATTGCGCAAGATCGAGCGCAATGGAGAGCTCTTGTTGCCTCCCTATGCCCCTGAGTGGGGTGTAAAAGGGAGAATTGAATTGATTGAATTGAAGAAGAAGAAGAAGAAACTGAAGAATGAAAGAAGCCAGAACATGGCTGAGGGATATTAATATAATTATATAGTTTTAATTTTTATAGCGCCTGACAACCATACGAGTATCTATCTATCTATTAATGAGTATGAGTAATCTTTTTGATTGATTGATTATTTTGGATGATTTAATCCGTGATATTAAGAAACCAGAGATGAAGATGCATTATAATTGATGTCTCGCTGAAAGAAGCTAAAAAGTAACTGGATATTTATGTAGAGAAAAATAAATAAGGAAAGGTACTTATTATTCCATGGCATGGTGCGATGAGTAAAAAATACAAAATACCGTACCTTCTTTATTATTATGTTTATGCAGTTACATATATAACATTTTGAATTAACTTACTTCATTTTAAATGACGGCAAACATTATCTGCCCTATCATCTAATAGGCGCGTTTGATCTATATACATTCTAGCGACCTCCTTTCACAGTTGTCCAACTATGCATGTGCTTCCAGGCGCGTTGTTATTAGACCACATTTCTTACGGCCGCGGTGTGAGCACTCGTCCGCTTGTTTCAGCGATTGTCTAATTTGACGAGGATTACATTAGATATTTTGTATTCAGTGGAATCTTCCCCCCCTCTCGCCTCCAAGAGATAGTTTCACTTAGTAATAGTAAATTAAAATATGATTACATATATACCAAGTGAAGTCTTTCAGACGTTTCTAACCGAGTAAGGCTGTACGGGCTCAAATAGACAGTGTTGTAAATTAATCTTAAATTGAAATACGCACTAAATACTAGAAGCGGAATTAGAGTATATGTACAAAAACATTCTAGAAAAAAGTTAACTGAAATTTTAATAGAGAAACAGACGACTGAATACTTAACGTATGCCTTGCCGCATGAATTTTCGTCCATAGCGACATTTGAGGGGGAGATGTCGCTTGCAGTACTTAGTGCATATTATAATTGACGTAACGCGTGGAAAACCCTTGAATATGCAAACTAAGAGTATGTTATATTGAGCGTTTTTCCGGATATATAATATATAATGAGGATGTGCAATGTGCATTCAAGATACACCAGGACAAGAACACACATTAGGAGCAAAGTGCCGCGAACTGACAGGGAAAGGCAGGGTTTTTTGTATTCGGCGGTGGAATTATACAACGGCTTACCTGAAGAAGTAAAGGACCTTAAATGTAGTAAAACATTCACAAAAAAATTAAAGGCGTTAATATTGGAGAGACGCGATCTGCCTGTGGTATCATAGCGGCTGGTGTCATTAATTGCATGGTTTGTGAGTTCTAATATGGTCTTGTTTATTGTATTCATTTTAAGAATCAATCAATTCCCCTATACCAGCAATTTTTTGCTGCCTGGGAATGACCTATAGGTATGCTAACTGTAAGATATTATTCGCATTGTATACTTATGTATGTATGAAATTTTATATTTAATAATTATAGTCGCCGGCTAAGAATAGCACCTCTGCTCTTTTTGCTGGTTTTTCGAGCATCCTGTAAGAGGCAGGAAATCGAAAAATCAGATCGGGACCGTGAGGTTGACCATCTCACGTCCTTAAACCTCAACCAGTCACAAAAGGCACAATGAGCCTCGGACGCCTTCGAGCGCAATGGAGAGCTCTTGACGCCTCCCTATGCTCCTGAGTGGAGCTTAGGCCTCCCGCATTGTGGTTGGTTTGGGGGGGATCCGCGGCGGGCTTGATTTTTGTGGGGCCAGCTTTTCAGTTTGATTGCTTTGATCGAGCTGGGGGGGTCGGTTTCGTGTGGGTCGGGTTTGCTGTGGATTGGTCTTCTCCGGGCTGGCTTGCGTTGTGCGGGGGCCATAAAAGGAGTATGTGTGTGTGTGTGTGTGAATTTGAATATTATGTAAGGGAAGCTCAGAATACGGATTGGTGATGACAAGACTTTTAGTTACGCTGTTCTTGAGCAGTTTCTCTCCGCGTTTGCAATCACGTCGTTAACCCATGTTTTGAGGTCTCCTTATCTGCCTCTTGTTTTCATGTGGTCCTAATTTTGAAATTTTAGTACTGCGTCAGTAGCTTGTCAATTTAGTGGTTGGCAACCACCCTAACAACGAGAGAATGTCATAAAAAACATTACCTACATTTAAAAGTACACTCCAGTGGTAGAAAAGTGAACTAATGCAGCAAATTTGTATTGAAATTTAGAAAATAAATTCTCACCAAATTTTTACTTTATACCTACAGTCATCATTCACGCGTGGAAATGAAACGTTTGTTATGCGTTTTATGCTTAGGTTTCTCCTTGTTTTATTAAAAAAATAAGTTCGACACTTTGTTCTGCAGCCTCTTCCCTTTCCTCTCATCTCTTTCACATTCTCAATTGTGATGTGTTTATTTTCCTCCTTTTTATCCCACTCACTTCATTACTCTGTTCCACCAGGCGTGCCCGCTAAATAATTAGAACTCATCCATCCGTCTTGGTCCGCCTACCCCCAAACATATTGGGAGAACGGCTCAATTTCGCAACCTTTTGCAACGTCTTAATCGCAGTTTGTTGGCTGTCTGTACTTCACAATATTATCGTGGTCTATTACGGAAACTTGCAAAATTACTATATCTGACTTTTTGCTTAGCTTGAAGAAGAAGACTTCAATCTCAGAGAATCGGTTGAAATTCAAATTTAGAACAAAATGAATCTGGCCTCACCCAAAGTGGAAGCTTTTAAAATTTTTCATATAACACAAAGCTTTTGTTATTAGATATTTATTTTATTCATACTTTACTGTGCATTGGTAGAGTAACACACAAAAACTTAACATAACAAAGACATCACAGAATCAAGATACATTATTATCGTAAAAAAATACCATAAAATCCTATGTCCCTTAAATATGCCGTCAATTCTTTTCTAATGAATTTGTGATCATTCAAAGCGAACACAAATACACTTTTTTAATATTTCCCACTAAGCTACTTAAACTTATGTCGTTAAAGAGAAATATGATCGGCACTTGATAATTTTGATACCCTATCTCTGGTAAGGTCCAAAAGAGCGCTGTTTTACCCACCTGTCAAGCTTCCAAAATTGCTTATCTTATATTTTTATACTTTTCTGTGACAATCTTAAAAAAAAATACAAGAATTATAAGACTTGTACCCGGGGTCAACGCGCGTCCTTCGCACGAAACCGTACAAAAGTCAGTGACATAACCGCTTGACTACCAACCACTTCAATTAATATTACAAACAGAAATAGGTTAGTCCTACAATTGTCATTTTTTCTAAGGACCGTTCAATGAAAAGAATATTTTTTTATCTGTTTTTTTTTTTTAATTTAGAATGCTTGAATAATATGAAAAAAAAAAAAGAATAACAAAAGAGCACGAATGAAACAATTGCCTTCTTTTGTTGGTCGCAAGACACATCAGCTATGGAATGATATGAGAATAATAATGTGTTGTAACAATACTATATAGTTTCTGAATAATGGTATGCACGCGTTATCGTTAAGGACTATTTACACGGCGCGTCCAACGCTTCATGCTCCGCTGATTGTAGCATAGTATCAGACCGTGATTTTCGTAACTAGGAAGCCAGGTGGGTTCATTGGGAAAAGTTAATGAAGCAGCTCTTTTTTTGTCTAGCATTCTAGAAGACAGATATCTGACTTTTCATTCCCGCAAGTTCCTTTCTCATTTCACAGTCGTCCAAGCTTCGGCTTTCATACCCTTTGTCAAAGAATCTAAAAGATAAATTCATCATCAGTGCTCCAAACCTGTAGAAAAAATATTTTAAAATAATTGAAATCTCAAATGTAATAGACCGACTAAAAAAATCAATGCTTTTTATCAAAGTTCCTATTCCTATCTTATGGTCCAGAGTGTGAGAGGAAAAAATAATTACCTACGGCGTGTTTTGTCTTGTATCTCGACTTAGCTCGGAACACATTTTATGTTTTGCAGATGTCTGTTGATGTTGGTTTGTTAATTTTCCAATTGGAGTATATTTATGTTGGACAATTGCACAATAATAATTGTGTGTTTCTGGATATATTTTGAGTATTTTTTATTGTGATTTGTTCTATATAATTCCCAAATGATTTTTTTTATCTGTTCAATTGATTTTCTGAGCCCTATATGTGGCAAAAAAGCGTCAAAATTTGCTCAATCAACCATTCACATTCAATGCACTGCGTCATCCGAAAATAAAACGGCACAAGTCTCAGCTTTTGAAATGAAGTGCCTCAGGAGAATTCTGGGTGTAAGATGGTACCACCGCATCATGAACGACGCTACACGCCGGCGCACCCAGCGTGAGCCCATCACTTCTAGCATTATGGGGAGGAGATTGACTTGGCTGGGACATGTGTTAAGGATGCTGATGACAATTGGCAGAGGAGAGCGCTGTTCTTCCTCCAATCAGGGCCCCGAAGACGAAGAAGACCTTCTCATACTATGTTCCGCTCCTTCGTAGCAGAGCTGAGGTAGTTGGACATGGTGTGGGAGGAGATCACAAACATTGCGCAAGATCGAGCGCAATGGAGAGCTCTTGTTGGCTCCGTGTGCCCTTGAGTGGGGTGTAATGGGAGTTTGGATTGGTCATCCTAAAACCCACCAAACTATCTCTGATGTTGAGCCGTTTTTATTGAGATCTTTGATCAACTTAGTGCGTCACCGACAGTTAGCCTGGTTCCAGTAGGGACGTGTTGTTAGTTGTTCCCGTTGTATTGTTGTGTTATCTCTTTGTCCCGACTCCGTACGACGTATTTCCATTCGCTGTACAATTACTATTCGCAATAACACTCGAACTGGTGTACCCTGCTAAATGGAGATTCGTTATCCGCTCTGATTAACTCCCTCGAATTGCGTGTTGCTTAGAATCCTACAATTTGATCGTGTGCCCTTTATATTCTCACACGATGCAATTCGCAGTGTTTCTGGTCTTCGTCTTTTATGGACCCTGTGATCTGTTTGTGCCGTCGTTTTAGCCTCTTGGGATGTCGACTGCCAACTGTTTTTTACCATCGCTCTGGTAGTCTTTAAGCCGGTAGTCTCCACAATTCTACATTTTGTTCACGAGTTAATTCCAGTTTCGTCTTCTTTGCCATCCCTATTTGAAGATATTATTGCTCACCCTGCGGATGGTATCGTACCCTGTGTTTTTCGATAATGCATCTTCATTTCGAGGCTATTAAAAGTGAGAGAAGAAAATACTTCACCTGAAGCTCCTATAATTGGAGCAAAGGACTGAATGTATACTATTTTACGTTTCTTACAGCTGTTTTAAACATGTCCAAGTTTTCCACCATATAAAAATCAGGTTTGTAGTCCCAAGTCTCCTTAAACCATCCCAATAAATAAGACCGACAAAACAATTAAACGCTTTTAATGATTTCAAAACAAGTTTTTTTGTAATTTCTTACTGGTTTTCCTCCTTGAGTTCTTCCTCTTGTGGTGTCAATATCCAACTCTGTTCTCCCTTCTTCACTTAAAATAAAATTACAAAATACTTTACTTAGTCCACTATTAATTTGCATCAATAAATCATTGTCTCTAATTCATTAGTCTTGGAAATATAAATTATCCCGTGTTTCTACTTTACCTTATTGACCAGAACTGTTCCCGATCTGACGTTTTCTTTATATATTTCTTTATATTAATGAGACCTGGTCTACAATCAACATGACTAACATGGCTTTTCAACTTACCTCTGTAATTTTCAGTAGGTAATATTTCCTTTCATAGGCGCGTCTCATTTGAATTTATACTGAATTCTCGACATCCTGAATGTTGAACGAAGCAACGCTACATCATCCCTGTGCACATATTCCCATTTTAATAATCCTTCTCGACTCACGACTGACGTCTCTCGTAAGCTGCTCCATGTATCCCAACTTCATAACGACCCTTTTAGCCGCGGCGCCTCCCGAGATTAATCCTCCACGGACAGACGGACGACGGGAACGGACGGTGAGACGCGGTATGAATTTTCATCTCGCAGCGCGAACGTTAATATTTAATACAGTAGGTGATCGTATTACGTACATAATCCGTTACATTACATTGTTCATTAACCGAGCATAGATTTACTGTAGTTTTTTTTGGGACTTGCATGGTGTCGTTTCTCTTTATCTTCGATTTAGTATTCGATTTCCTTTTTAGTCGTTCTGAATACAAATCTTCACCTTTGAAGAAGCTATTGCTTGAACATAACCTTGATCTCCAATTCACAGCGCCACTAACTCCTCATTTCTTGCGTTGTAGAACTTGAATATGTCACCTGCAGAGTTGTGCTACTCTTCTACCAACACCAAACTAACATATCAGTCAAGGTTTTCTTTCTTCGTCTCACCAGGATGCAGCTCAAGGATCCTTGATAACTTGAACGGTAAAGAGTTTTTCCGACATACGCTACAGGCGTTCCGAGATACGTTTAAATGTAATGATGTTATTAATTGTGTCGACATCGATTTCTCAACATTCAGTCAGAGTTTAACCCACTAAAAGTTGATGAATTATCCCGAAATTCACCCTGGTAATCTCTTGCCATATTATTACGCAATAGAGGCCCTAAAAATTGCGTTTTTACGTTATTGCTAGAGATAATTACTATACTTTTCTGTGGGAGACCTGCTGGAAGGAGGAGCATTGGAAGACCCAGACTGAGATGGCTGGACGGAGCGGAAAGAGACCTCGGACTGCTGAGGATGGACGATTGGCGGAGCGTGGCGGAGGACAGGGTGGCATGGAAATGTCTTCTGAAGGAGGCCAAGACCCACACGGAGTTGTAGCGCCACGGATATATGTATGTATGTAATTACTATCGGCCCAACACTGTGAGATTTTGAAATTTTAAGGGTAATAAAGAACAGATTTCAACTAAGTAGCACGGTTTAAAGGCTACATTCTGATTTTCGTTAACATTGAAAGTCTCGATTAAAATCATGCAGTATATTTATGTACATAATAGAGACACCAACAGAACACTAAATGAAAACAAACACATAGAATCTCCAGTGCACCAATAATAGGTATCTCCCGCATAGCTATACTGCATAGTTAAGAGGGTATAATAATTATTAGTCCTACGTGCATTTTATACAAAAATATTCCATTTCAACCAACGTTCCAAACGCGGTTGAAATGTGTTAGCTATGAAATTCTTTAAGAATGTTTTCGTTGTTTCAACACCGAAACCTTTCGTTAAAGATCCGCGATTCGCAGTCTGAACTATTCGACAGACGATCATCTACTGTATCCGAGGATCTATTTTTATTTCACTCGTTTAATTCCTGACGGGGTCCGTACGTAGTATTGGAACGAATGAATAAGCGCGGGGTTAATTTAATTATTTTTCATTATTAAATATCGCGCTGGTGATCGGGGGTAGCTGCTGGCCTCCCCATTGGTTGGACGGAGGTGCGCGATGTTCTTTTGTTACCGCGATGATATTACAGTTGTTTCATTCTTTTGTCTCCTTTCGTTTTTATGTTCTCACGAATGTGGGCAAATAATAAAATATGGGAACGGCTTTCGTGTTTCGCTTCATTATTTTATTCCGCCGCTCTATATTCTCCGTTTATTATAACAAAGTAACATCGAAGCTATAAGAAAAAAAAAACAAAAATATTCATCTGTGTTTTCGAGCTTAGAAAAAAAAACAATCTCTTATTTTCTGACCTTTTTAAGTCTCATTAGTAAATTTTACTCAAAATAAAATAGTTCTTCTTTTTCTACTTTTCAAAGATCTTTGATTTGTTTATAAGTGCTCAAATCTGGCTCCTGTGAAGTCCAGCTTTCTTTTTGGAGGGTGTTTTGGTGGCCGATGTTCCTCTGGGATGTTCACAACATTGGCAATTCAGCTGTTATCCATTCTTTTAACATGGTCCCTCCAGAGTCTTCCTCTCCCAGAGGTTCTTCGGAACTCATTCTCGGGAAATCGGTATCTTTGGGATCCTCTTACTGTGTGTCGTGACGTTTTCATTTCGGATATACATAAATAAACACTTTTCTATACAAAGGTCTCAGTATAGCCGGCGGAACTTATTGCCTGATGCAATTTTTTCCAGTCAACCGGTCCCGTCCAATCTGAGACAGACTAACCCCGGGTAGAAATTTCAAGTAAAAAAACACTTAGAAAAACTCTGACCCGACCGAGAATTGAACCCGGAACCTCGGATCTAAAATCCACGACAGTACAACTAGGCTACCGAGGTCGAGGTCGGTTACATAATATGTAGCTCTTTGCATAATCCACCTCCACTCCCAATGCAAACTCTACCTAATTTCGCAGCTTAGGCCAGAATTTGGAATTCCGTTTTGATAGTTAATTTTCGCCTCTCTTGCCTTTTGTTCCCATCCATCCACCATCAATTGTACACATCTAAGATGGGTTTCGGAGAGCGATTACGCAAGTTTGAGGCCAATCAAGGATTCATGTTCATTTCAAGATAGGACCTAAAAAGACTTTGAATAAATATATATTATCCATCTACAATTATCAACGTCTTTAAGTCATTGACCTCCATTAAAAATGAAAATACATCAGTCGTTTATGTAAGAGTTAACAGTGAACGATTCGCGGGGGGGTAAGAACGGGTTATAATCTCATCCCGAGCAGGAAGTCTGGGGTAGTTGCGTCGTGTTTCTGCATCCACCGTGTAATCTCCTTCATCCCTTAATCCTGAACGCTTAAAGCCCCGAATTAACGTAATGCATCACCAGGTGTCTCTGCTACCCCACGCCACCCTATCTCCGCAATCACGGTTCTACGTATCTCCGTCTTACAACCCTAATACCATCCCCAATAATATAATAATTTAACGCGACTAATTCCATTATTGGTGTTTTGCTCAAATTCATAAATTTCATCCCCGAGTGAGATATAATTATTCAGGTTTTTGGAATCTTGGCCTTGAATAGATACTCTTGCCAAGTTGCGTTGCTATGGTTGTTTGCAGGCATTCTATCTTCTTCCTACTTTGTTGCTTCTTTGCTGTAAATCCGTGGTTTTTTAGGTGCGATGAATGTAAAACAGTTGATTAATCCTAGCAAGGAGGCGTTTTACAGTACAGAAAAGGTAAAAAAATTTATGTTATAAAAGGTTTTTGATTCGAGATTTTCTGCTTTCAGAACAACTAGAGATCCGACATCTGTTTTAGAATCATTTTGATTTCTTTCAATGCTATACATATTTCCAGTTAGCTACTCAACTTAATGATACGCATATAAGCTGTTGATTTCTAATATATTTTCATAGTATGCTTGTTTTCTTGCATGATTGGATTCATTTTAGTTATTTCTTGTTACTTAACCACATATGCTTCCTAGTTGGAACATATTGACTCCACAAATTCTTGCCATGCAAACCTGTTCCCCGGATTCCACATCATCTCATCCTAACAGACTCCAGCACCCGGATGATCTGTCTCTTACAATCTTCTGACTGTTTATAGGGAACATACCGCACATTTTATTGTCATCTAGATGGTATTCGAAGTCTGGCTTAACATTTCATGCAGGATTTCCTAGTGCGTGGCCCAGCCAGGTTTCTTTACGTACAACATTCTTTAAAGATTTATGCGATTTTCAGAGCTAGTTTTTTTATAATATTAGATACAAACAATAAACTCCTTGATACTAACACACACGGGAATATTACTTCCAAAATGTTCAAGATTATAACAAAATTTCAGTTTAACCAATTTATGGCAAACTTTGTAATCGACAAAGAAAATTTATGACACTAAGCCATTGGTGGAGAAACGCTATTGGTGGATTATGTCGTCATGCAAAACATAAACGCTACACAACAATTGAAGACTTGCCTTCCTATCCTCGTAACGTTTCAAATAATTAAAAAAACCCAACTCCCTCAACACCATATTAAATTTACAATTCTTCCACAACTGGCTAGTATATAATATTGTGTAGTTTTTCATGAGTTCTATTCCATAAGGATTCCGCTAAAGCTCTAAAAATTATATGAAGAAAGTTCCTCTCAAACAACAGCTAAAATGTTCATGAAATTCTATCAAAATTTTAGGGGATACCTCCTTCATAACAAAATTACGCTTGCCGAAAACAACTTTTCTAAGAAATCTTCAAAATTACTGCAGTAAGAATACATAGTTATTACTGTATTCATTTACCTTGATTTTTATCCACCATAGACTAAAAATATTGGTTTATTTCATAATTATGTTGTATTAATTTTGTTCGCGAAGGGTGAATTTGGTAGGTAATATGAAAATGTCAACATCATTTAGTAGTTTTAACGGAATATCGCTCTGGCTATTTTTTTTTTTTTTTTGAAATCACACATTCACAAAATTCCCGATTTTAGTTGAAGTTTATTTTTAGCGGAACTGTTGCAGAATCGACCTCCATATATATGTGATCTTTGACGTTATTTTGTAACAATGGTATTATAAGCACATAGTATACAACGTTGTATACACGGACATAATTCGGTGTCTCTTTGTTAACGGGATTAACTCATTAGTCTCCGTTCCGTTGTTTTCCATTTCACACTTTACAAACATTTTCGTTCGTTTGTTTATTCATAATAATTCATTTGTTTACACAAAATAATATCATTTTGCGGACGTTATTATTGTGTCATTAATAACTATTTTGTTTATTATTATTTTTGGCATTTCGATGCTACATTGGTGGTGCACTGAGTCCCGTTCGCTCTAAAAGGTTTGCGGTATTTTTACTGTAATCAGGTAGGCAGGTACATAATGTTACTGTTATTTCGAATATTTGTATTGTTATAATAATGTATTGGACCGCGAGTCGAGTGCCGATACTTCGAAATTCGTCTCGAAAAATATTGCGATAAAAATAATATGCTGCGTTTTTTCAGTTCTTTTTACTTTCAATGCGACGAAATAAAAACATTTTTTTATAAAAATATAATATACATCTGGTGCAATACTTGAAATTGAATGATGTTTGGAATACTGTCTTAGATTGGACGGGACTGGTAGTGCATGCAAGTTCCGCAGACTATTTTGCCACCTATATAAAAAAAAGTGATATTAACAAGTTCTTGAAATATTCAAAAAAACAATTTTTTGAAAACAAAAAAAAAATACTCAAAAAGTATTTTCTAAGAATATGTAACAACTAATGACTCTAACAATTCATTAGTGATGTTCGATTTTTAAATGGAACAAACCACTAGGGGCTTACGACCGTCTTCTACTGTTATTTCGAAGTCTGGCTTAGTGTGATCACTTTACGTTACGTTTCATTTTCCTTGCTGTTTGTGTTGATTATGTGTTAGATTTTTTGGAAGTTTGGTATCAAAACTACCAACTGATTATGTTAAGGTAATATTGAGAATATTAAACACTTGTGAAAGCAAACAAGAAAATGAAGATGGAGTTTATTATCTCAAAAATGTCTGCTTTAGGCGTGCAATACTTACAAAAAAATGTTAATAAAACATAATCAAAGGTCCCAAACAAAAATCATCTTTTAACTACTATTAATTAGAGTCATACCTGTGGGAGCTTTTTTATGAAATCATTCTCCGAGTATCTGTCCTTTTCCCAAAACCTTTTCGCCCTTTAATGGACCCACCGATCATGCAAAACAAAACAGTGTAATAAAACATAACGATTAATGATGCAGGCTGTATTATTTTCTCTCCTCAACCCCCTGACTTTTCCCAATCACCCCTCCACCAAACCAGGAGGATTTCACCACCAATTTATTAACGGTTTATTTATCTGCTGAACCATCGAGTTCAGGGAGTAAATTTAAATTTGCTTTCATTTTAAGTTTAATTATTTTACATTTGAAACCTTTCTTTTTTCTAGTACAGTTGGTTTTTATTAACTTTTATTTTTGTAAACAACATTATGATAAGGTCTAACAAATCAGCCCTTATAAAGGTACCTACTTCTGTTTTTCATTATCATTATAATGACAACATCATCAGAGTAAGCTAACCTTAGGTCTCCAATTCACGATCACTCCATCCGTCCAAATGGAGCGGTGTCACTCCAAAAAATGTCAATCAGTCGGTAAAACCGAATTGATGATGTGGACTGATTGGATGAGTTGGATATCCATCATGAGTGTTAGTGCATCCAAAAGTTATCAGTTAATACTTAACTAACAGAATTTTGTTTTATACGTATAATAGGCTATCTGATCGACCGATATACTCTCGCAAACCGTTTCCCCGCCAATTTTTCATCCATCCAAATTCCTATAGATAAGCAAAAAAAAAATAACGTTATGGCCATCAAAAAAGGGGCAACGCATGCTGTAAACGTTTATGGGCCTCCGTATTTTACGAGGCGCGGGTAGTAGGTACGGGCTGAACTGTATTGTATATCAATATTTTTGTAATATCACTCGAAAAAAACTATAACACCAAATGTTTATGCTTTGGTATCGGACCATGTGCCGTATCCATAAAACGTATTGGAAATATTTTTCATTATTACATAAACTTCTGCCGCGCTGAAATGTTTGTTTTGATAAAATCCATTGAGTGCAACTTGTTACGTATTTTGAAAGATTGAAAATTTCAAGTAGGTACTAATCTTAAAATGTACTTTTTCAATAGTTGTACTTTTAGGACTATATAATATAATAACCATCATTACATACATACATACATACTCCCTTTAAGGCCCCCCCGCACAACGCAAGCCAACCCGGAGGAGACCAATCCGCAGCAAACCCGATCCACACGAAACCGACCCTCCAGCCCGATCGAAGTAATCAAACCGAAAAGCCGGCCCCACACAAACCAAGTCCGCCGCGGATCCCCCCAGACCAACCCACAATGCGGGAGGCCTAAACCCCACTCAGGAGCATAGGGAGGCAACAAGAGCTCTCCATTGCGCGCGAAGGCGTCCGAAGCTCATTGTGCCTTTTCTGACCACTTGAGATTTAAGGACGCGAGGTGGTCAACCTCACGGTCCCGATCTGATTTTTCGATTTCCTGCCTCTTACAGGATGCTCGAAGAACCAGCAAAAAGAGCAGAGGTGCTATTCTTAGCCGGCAACCTCACGGCTTAACCATCATTAAGGAAGGTTTAATATTTTTATCAGCAGGAATATTCCAGCATTCAAAGCAGCTGTTATCGCTGGCTGACTAAGGGACACTGTTTGGGCAAACAAACACAATATGCTAGTGGAGAGCAAAGTCAGAGTATATACCTATAAGATATGCGTGCGACCAATCATGACATATGGGATCGAAGCTAGAGCTGACACCGTACGAACAAAACAGCTCCTTAGAACATCAGAAATGAAAACGTTGCGACCCATAGCAGGGAGATCCCTAAGAGACAGAGTCCCCAATGATGAGAGATTTTTATAAACCTACCCTGAGACACGAAAAACTTGCAATGTCGATGACATCGTAAGATGGAGTAGACAGAGAAGAAGGTTCTGGAGGGACCATGTCGAAAGGATGGAAGACAACAGAATTGCCAAGGTCGTGATGCAAGGGATCCCAGATGGATGCCACTAGGACGTCCCCCAAAGAGATGGAGAGAAAGCTGGACTTCATCGTCACAGGAGCCCGATTTGAGCGCTTCCTAAACAGATCGCAGATCTAAACAAAGAGGAAGAAGAAGAAGAGTATTCACATAAAAAGTTAAGTTCGAGCTAAGCGTAATAATTTTCTTAAGGGGAATTTTAACGCTTAAATGAAATCTCGTTAAGGTAAATTGGGCAAATTCTAATAAGCAATAAGATTAAATTTCAAATATTCTTACGCAATTTACGTAGGTATATACAAGTAGGTATTGTATTTTTTTATCGAGGAGAAATCGGAAAAACTTTTCAAAAAAAATAAAATTACCCAAAACTATATAATTCAAATTTATTCTGCAATAAAACGTAAATTTCATTTTTAAGGACTCGCAGAATCATTATGTGAAATATGCCTACCTCCAGCTCCTCTGTAACTCTCGATCAAATAATGAAATTAAACCGGAATAAGAGAAAGGTGGAAAATATATCTGACGGCTGCCAATCTAAGAATATTAATATTTTATGCATTTGCAAAAATTACGCTTTTTTAATTCGTGAAGGCTGCAAGGAGTCGAGGGCCGCTCCTGGTTTTATGCAATAGATTATTACGAAATATTGACTGTGTAACATAATAATACAACAGAACCGAAATGGAAAAGCTACCTTTGTGATTTCCCAATGGATCTTCGTCGCCACAGATGAATGTATCGCGAGTATAGGAAGCGGGAGTATACTGTATAACCATCCCTATAATAATATGTCTGTGACTTGCTTGCATTGAAAATATACGAACATTTTCTTCTGAAACGCTCGTATTTTAAAGAAGGTAATGCTTCTCTGAGAATGTCACTCGGGATATTCCTGAGTCTCTCGTCGCTATAATGGCTGTAAGAATAATGATTGTAAAAATGGATGCCTTTTTCTCAAGGTCATTGCATTACGTGTGAACGGTTAGATCAAATTTGCCAATTCGTTTTTTATCCAAAAGAAAGTTTTGATGAAAGATACGATTATGAAAATAATGCATATCATTACAAAAAAACATATTGCATAACATTACAAAAAAATATTGCATAACATTACAAAAAAAAATATTGCAAAACATTACAAAAAAAAATATTGCGTAACATTACAAAAGAAAAATATTGCATAATATTACGTAAGAAAACGTAAAGAAGTTCTTTTAATGACATAAACTTTTCTTTATTCGATTTTTAATTGGCGTTTAACATCTCTTTCAAATTTTGATAGTTGGTGTTATTGTCAGAGTGTGCCCCGTAAACATCCCTTTAAACAGATGCATCGGTCAGAATTGTATTGGATAAATTCTACAAATTAGAATTCAATCTCTGAAATAACGGCTGGTTTAGAAAGTTCATTCTACGCTAATGTCACAATTCACCATTGTGTTCCATTGAATCTTTTTTTGCACCTCTAGCATTTTTTGAGGCTGGCCTGGTGGCAACAATTATTGTTAAAATAGCATTATCTTTCTAATCAGCCGATTTTTTTACCCGTCACGCCGTTTCCCAAAGGGGGTAGGCAGAGAGTACCGACTTCCATTCTTTCCTCTCCAAACAAACCTCTTTCACTTCTTCCAAACGCATAACATTCCGCATACATGCTCTTCTATTCCTTTTGCTCCTGATTTGGTCGTCCTGTAAGACGGCAGCGATATGGTCGGACCATGTCATTAGAGGTCGGCCTCGTCTGCGGGCACCCATTTTTTTAGATATCCTTTATATAGGTATCCTTTTATTTACTCTCTCCTCGTTCATTCTCTCTATATGCCCAAACCCTCTTAATTTATTCACTTTCATTCTAATCACTACGCTAACATCCACTCCACATCGCTTTCTAATATTATCATTCCTCATCTTATCAATCGGTATCTTTCCGCATATCCTACGCATTGATCTCATTTCCACAGCATTTATTCCAACTTCCAAATTTTTCGTCCATGTTTCACTCCCATACATCATAGATGGTATCGGGACACATTGTGCATCAACTGTTTGGATTAAAGAGATACGATATAAAAGAGGGTCATTAGCTCCAATGGTTTCAGAATCTACCAAAAACTTTTATGTTGCCTTCATTAATAATTGATAAAATCATCATAAACAATCTACAGTCAAGAATGATCAAATTTTCAAAAATAGTATAATATAGTTAGGTAACTAAGTTTTGACATGATACCAAACAATATTCATGAAATAAATCATGAAACAGTGATTAGTATTTACGTTAATATACTATGAATTATTAATATAGTAGATATTGTTAACAATACGGATGATAATCAGCTATTAATTGACAGGTTTAATAGCACAAGGCCAATTCAATTAAGAGTCTTTGATGAATCCGTTTGTGTCACGATCTTCAGAAAATTATAAACTCCGCGGATGATCTGTTGAGCCTAATGAGGATCCCTCCATTCTATAAATTCCATCAAAGATAAACGGGATTAAACATACGTGATTAACAATCCCTCTAATCAACTTTGCCTCCTCCTTTACCCGTTCGTTCCCCTCGTGTTAGAAGTTATCCCTCGCCATACAATTCCTTTTTTTCCGTAAGTCACCCTCCCTTTTGTCGCTTTCTTTATTTTTCTAATTTCTTTTGTCTACATCTGAGAAATTTTAATTATATTACACCCTTACACAGGATGTTAGCTTTTAAATAAAGGTTTTTTTCTCAATGCCCGGAACAATTTTCGGTCGACAAAGAGACCCCAATATAGCTCCTTGTAGAACACCACATAATTGTTTTAATACCTATATTGCTGTACGAATTAACCTTATTTTTTTTTAAAAATCATCCTTATGTACGTATTTTTACAAAAGAGGTACTCTTACTTCTATTTTTATAAAAAAAAAATTTTTTTTGATATCTTTATTCACTAAAATAATTGTCCTGTTTCACTCCGTTTTTGCCTGATTACTATTGATGATGCATTGTTTTCTCCTACTTAAGTTACGATTGTGTCCCGTCCTTGTCTCTCAGATTTTTTTCTGGGAAGCGGATGTGCATTGTCCAGCTATCCCTCCACCTCTTGGGTTGCCTGCCTGGTGGTCGCCTGACTGTTGCTATAGAGTCGGCTGCTATTTTTATAACCCTTTTAGGATCTGCTCTCTCTACGTGATCTCTCCAGAAACGCTTTCTAGATCTACCCCATCGGACAAAATCCTGGACATGGCAGGTTCTCCTAATATCGGAGTTCTTTACCCTGTTCCTGTGTGTGTTGTTCCTGCAATGGAGTGGAGAGTCTTCATCTCTGTTGTACGTAGGAGGCTTTTCGTCCTTGTTGTAGCGGCTCTTGGCCCTTTTAACCATGTCCGGATTGGTCTAATGCAGGTTTTATATATTATAATATCTTTGCTTTCATTGTTTTTTATGCATTATCATTGTTTAAAATATATTTGATTACAGGTTGATGATTTTGTTAGAGAATTTTCCTAACGTTTCTCTTCCCTTAATTTTTTTCCTGTCCCCACGTATCTTCGAGTAATTCATCCTATTAACAAAACGACAACTGATAGAGGTGGGGGGGGGGATTCCGCCTCACGCCAGTTGGTGTCGCGTAGGATGCGACTCTACTTCTTTACCCCACCCTGTCATAGAAGGGGGAGGGGGGACTGCAAGACGCCCGACCGCAATCAGCATTGTCCCTGGGACATTAGCGAGTAATATTACAAGGGACAGATTAAAATCTAAGGTCGTTCTAATGAGATTTCTGCCATCTCTGTCTCTTACCCATCTTTCTCTCTCTTTTAACGTGCCCACAGTTGCGTTACTTTTAATGAAATCCATTAAAAACCTTGCATCTTCATTTTTTAGATTTTTTTTTACACCTGATTATTTTGTTCGTAATTTAATACTTTATTTGAACACGTGATTTTTTCACCTAGCCTTTCGCTTTTAACATCTTAAGATAAAATTCTTTCTGTTAATCAGTGAACACCGTTTTCTTTTTCTCTTTACAAAGTTTACTTTATCAAAAATATTTATAGTATAATCAACAGACGGCCAATAAAATCTAAAATTAATAAAAACCAATAGTATCTTAAAGATTATGAGGATGTTCAGGAGGAGGTCATAAGCATTGCGCAAGATATGCATAAGCTTTGCTTCTGAGTGGAGTTCAATGATTGATTGATTGACTGTCTTAAATATCAGATTCTAAACCATCCTTGAATAACCTTTAACGCGCTCATTTTCTTTGTTGAAATCCATCCAATCTTATAGGAGGAGGTCGGTAACAATCATTCGATATTCAGATCCCTTCAAGTACTATACGGGGGCGATAAATCGTACCGTTACGTGTCCGAACGCCCCACACTGTATTATTTGTAAAGTTATTTAATAGAGATGACGAATAAACCTAGTACGACTTCCTTCTCATAGTTCACCGATATGGTTTCACATTTTGTTTATTATTATTTATTTCCTATTGCTTTATTCCTAAGGAAATACTTTTCTTTTCTTTGTATTTATTCCCACCTTTATTTTCTTTTCATTTCTTTTCTTTTCTTTTGGACTACGTTCAGCCCGCGAGAAAATACCGTGGTTTTTTTCCCGTTTCAAGGTGTGTTCCAAGCGTTTGAAAATAAAATTATATTATTTCACCTGATTTTATTATGATTTTTTTTTTATTTTCTATAATGACCTTCAACCTATATCTTTATATTAATACACGAAGGAAAAACTTTTTGACTATTTTTACGGAAAATACGCGGACGGAGGAGTATGAAATTTCGTACACTTATGGTTTACATATTATATAGAGGACGCGTGGCAAATGCTAATATTTTCATAAAATTTTGCATTAAAATGGATTAAATAAATTAAAAACATTACAAACACTACTGTAATGTTATGTATTTGATACTCACACACACTTCCACAGTCTATTTATAAAGAATCAACTTCGTAAAAAAATGTAAAATATAAAGCGCCTCATAATGGGCGCAGAAAGCTTTTTGAAGGCTGTATATTTAAATGGAAGGTGGACCTGGAAACAGCAGGATACTCAAACTCATTTCGTCTTATAAAGAATAGAGTAATATTGTTTTTTTCAATAATAATAGAAAAAACTTTATACATAAAATCAACATTTAAAATTTGACGTATCCATGTCATTTGTTTGGGAAAGAAAATTCTAATAGATTATAAGTTTGAACATTAGACTCGCTCAGTCTAATGTTCAAACTTATAATCTAAATTAGTTATGGTCGAATTTCGAGCACTGATCGATCACTAAGTAGTAATTAATTTACCTAGTATTTTTGTTCATATAGGTGGTTAAATTTTTGTGTGAAATAAAAATAAATATATTATATGATTCGATACCTCAATATTTTTCAAATTTCTTCGTAAATAGACTATATACCAAAAAAACGGGTAATCTATTATTTCTGGGAAAGGTAAAAAAAGCCTCCATATTGACTAAGATTGATCGAGTTATATCTTGACAGAGAGGTGCGATTATGCATTGTGAAGGGGGAATTTTGTAGTGATAGAATCCTTAAGATTTCTACTAGAAGCTTATCGTTTTTCATCCCGTGTGAACGGTTGTCAAAGGACCAAAGATTGTAAAAGGTTGCATTTTAACCAAAGGAAAATATTACACAAGTATATTGTTACAAAGCTGCAATGAAATTTATCCCTTTTTTGTATTATATTCACGTTAAAATCGTTTCATTTTCTGTTGTGTATTTCATAATATTTGGCTGAACAATCGTTATTGATTTTTTTAATATAATTCTGATTCGCATCATGTTCATTGGTACGCAACCGTCAATTCAATCAATCTTTTCAATTTTTTCTATAAAATAAATGGATTTATTTTTTAACCGATCCAACTTTAATTTCTCTATATCTTTTAATATAAATAAAACGAATACTTTTTATGCTTTCGACTGCTCTCCGTAAAACAGCCTTCGTGATAGAGTTTGAAACACGTAGATCCGAAGGTCGAAGACGTTTTAAGGTGAGGAAGTCAGAACGACCGCATTTAAAGAATGGAAGACAAAAGAGCCGCAACTACAAAGTTAACATTTCACAAGGAAACAGACCTCCAGAACGACCACCTAAACGCTGGAGAGATAGTCGTCACCCAATGTGACAGCGTAACAGGAACAACAGGCCAGCGGGCGTAGTAAAAAAAGAAGAAGAATGCTTTTTAGTGAATAAGGAACTAATGATCTTCAAAAATAATTAGTGGTATGCTATATTCTGAATGGCGGGATCTTTAAAAATATACTTGCAATGTGTCTTATTTTTGCCATTTTCTTTTTTTTTCTGCTATGTAACACGCATTTAAATGATTCAATCAATAAATTTTGTTGAGAGACCAATGAGAATGTTCAGCGTCCTATGGACGTTCTGAATAATTCAATCCAATCCAAACTACCTTACGGCCCCACTTAGGGGCATAGGGAGGCAACAAGAGCTCTCCATTGCGTTCGATCTTGCACAACGTTTATGACCTCCTCCCACACCATGTCCAGATTCCTCAGCTCTGCTTCGAAGGAGCGGAACACAGTATGAGAGGGTCTTTCTCGTCTTCGGGACTCTGATGGGAAGAAGAACAGCGCTCTCCTCGGCCAACGGTCATTCGGCATCATTAACACATGTCCGATCCGAGGTTCGATCCCAGGTGCCGACCATCTTCCTCTTTCACGACACAAAATTTTAGTAGCTTACTATGAAAGAGTCAATTAGTGTATTTGTGTTCACTTTGAGTGAGCACAGATTCATTCATAAAAAATCCTTAATCGCACAGAAGTGAAAAGAAAATTGTTGACTGTCATTAAAATCGCATATCTTTTATTTGGGTTATATTCTGCTGGGGAGGGGGGGGGACTATCTCTTCGTGCAAATTTTAAGGGCAATATTATTAGAGGCAATGGCTGTCGAAGGTTAAACAGAAGTCAAACCTCCTGGCTGCGCAATATAAGAGAGTGGACCGTTGTCCGGAACAGAGAGATCTTTGCCAGAGTTATTGCCAACATAGGGTGGGGGGGGGGAGGGGTGAAAGCATCTGACAGCTCGTGAAGAAGAAAATAACTAAGATTATCCATGTTTGAATTAATCTAATATTTCATCATAATACGTAAATTAAAACGTATGGACGATTTGAATAAGTCCCATGATACGACACAGAACCAATACAATCATTCATAATTATCTAAAGAGAATTCAAAAATAAAAAGCCGTATTGGTTTCCTCTAACCGTAAGTAGCGTAACGTAACCCTGCTCCCACGCACCCCTCTCAGTTTATTGATTCTCGCGAAACATCGACAATAATAAATAGAATTTTATTCCCAAGACCCTAGACGACAGTATCAATTTTTTTTATTTTCAGAATTCATCGAAGGGGAATATTAGGGCGTGGAGTTTTAACCTTTTAAATTCAATAAACTTTGTGGTAAAAAAAAATCAAAAACTGTCAAAGAAACCGTGACGGATGACCAGATGTCAGAGAGAAAGATACCTATGTTTTTTTTATCATCGAACTTGTTTTTTTTTATCATCGAACTTGTTTTTTTTATCATCGAACTTGTTTTTTTTTACATTTAGGTACCCTTCTGAGAATTCAGAAAAAATATTTTTGGTTATAGTTTAGTTTTGATAGACAAAAATAGTTACTTTTCTACATTTTCCCATTATTGGGTCTGAGCCAAGTTTCATTGAAAGGTGCTATTATAATATTATCATCCACTTCATCACGTTTCGGCACAACTTGAACGTATTGAAAATTTCCATGATGAACAACAGAACTATGAATGCTGTTGGCGTTTAGAACTAACCAACTAATAATTAATTATGCCTTCAAAATCGCAATTAAAATCAACACTAAGCCCGAATCAGTTCAATCGTTTATTTATTTATTCATTATCTACTTAACAGACAACAGTTACGATACGTCACACAATATGAAAAATCGTAGGCTTTCGTATCCTAGAAGTTAATGAAGTATTAAATCATATATTATTTTAAAAAAAAATTAAGCAGTGTATTTTTAACAAAAGCTTGACAATAATCTTCTGTGCGGTTTCAATCCTGTAGATTGGTTGAGCAGCAGGCGCGAACATCGCTTCCTCCACTCCTCTCGGTTTATCGCTATTCTCTTCAGTTCGATGTACGAACTGCATTGCATGTCCTGGCATATATGTTGAAGATCATCCTGACTCGGGCATCTTCTATCGGTCGAACCTACGTCCATTCTATTCAGTATTAAATTCAGCAAAAAAAGGCTGTCTTAGATTAGACGGGACTGCTTGACTTGAAAAAATTGCCTCGGTTAATAAGTTTCGCCAGCTATATTGACAACTTTGTATAGAAAAATGTAAATTTATTTATTTGAATAGGGACAACGACATTATTAAGATTGACAACAAGTAACGGAACACAGTGTGAGAGGGTCTTCTTCATCTTTGGTACCTTGATGAGAGGAAAGATAGCCTTCTCCTCGGCCAACAGTCATTTGGCGTCCTTAAAACATATCCTGCTTCTCTCCGTAATGGTGGAAGTGCGTCTAATACCCAAAAGTCTTCTGAGGCACATTGTTACAAACGCGGAGACTTTGGTAAGGTCACATCTATAGAAAAGAACGGGAAACGCACACAAGCATCAAATAGTCTAAATTATTTCGTCTCGACACTAAACGCCGACGGTTTTGTTAAAGGCGCCACTTTCCATACCGATACGTATCAGAAGTTCAGCACCGAGGTCACTAGTGGCGGTAATGGTTGCTCTCAGGGCCATGAATTTGTCCTTTATAGAAATTATATTATGTGGTTGTTTTTAGGAATACATTCTAATTTCTCATCCCGATGGGGGTTGCGTACAAAAGGTTGCCAATACATACTTCTTAATTTCTATTATTCATACACGTATCCCCCCTTCGATGCTATATTCTCTCATAAAATCGATACCCCATGCCTCTTCAATCACCTAATCCACTTTTCACGTTAATGGCTGTGCTATTATTCCTGTAGCACCTTTGATTTCCTCCGCATCAGAAACCTTCGCCGTTACCGCCGCGACGCCGGCGTTTCTTTTGATTTGTTTTTTTTTGTCGTTTTATTCCTATTTTTTATAATATTTCTTTTATTTGCTGCCGGTCGACGGGGATATTTCCAATTTAATTCATTTTTGAGTTTTCTTCTCTCGTTCTCGAGTGCAGAATGTATAGGGGGAGCGCACTCAATTACGGACAACTTACAAAAAATAATTCTTTATTGTGTTTTATAAGCTTGACTTTTTATAATAAGATCGAATGCAATCGAGAGATTTTGTTGCCTCTATAAGATCCTAAGTGGGGTTTAAAGGGAGTATGTATGTATGTTAATAGATAAAAAAATAGTTAATTTTCTTTTTTTTGTACACTTTACCTAATGCCATAACTAAACTTACAGCACTCTATTATTTCAGCTATCAATCGATCTATTCTCGTTAGCGGTTACTTGTTTGATAGTGAGCGATTTTTCGTTAAAAAAACAGCTTAGATTGCACGACATTTTGATATTAGCTGTTGTCATCATTGGCTTTAATTATTTTCAATGAAATCTAGGTGCGCACTACGCAATAATTTTATGGTATGTATGCAAAATATTTTGTGATTGTTTCGTTGAACGAAATTTTGTTTTTAGTTCCTCTGATAACTTACTAATATTTTATCCATAAACCTACTCAGTGGTACTAATAGAACCTGCGTTATAACACCGTTATGACGGGCATAGTTATTGCGGCATAAATCACTTATACCACTCGCTACTAATAATCATCCCTATACCATCTTATAACTGTTCTGCAGAATAGTTTGGCAACCTCGCATTTATCAACGAAGCTTCCATACTACGGGGTTGATTTCTAAGAATTCCGTACGAACCCGATTGGAACATCGAAAAAGTTCGTGTGCGTAATATCCCGAGTATGTACGAATCGGTACGAATATTTCCGAAGGTCGATTCGATTCATTGACAGCTCGGACTTGTTGCAAGTTTTCGTATGTTGAGTGTCAAAATGTAAAGAGTGCAGTACTAGATCATCTCTTTTCAATGTCGTTATTCTGTCCTTATTAGCGGGGGCAGGCAATAATAACGTTGCCATTGAAACTATTACGCGTATAACTTATTCTGCACTCTATTGGTAGCATTTTAGGTTAAACTACGCGTATACGATGCATAAAGTTCTATTAGTACCGCTGACAATGCTTGTTCCATTTTTTGATAACTGGAACATGATATTTCCGGTGCAAGTGGTATTTCCCCTATTCTCCCATCTTTCCCTTCTTCTCCCGTCTCGTTCTCGTCTTTTTAATTCCAGACTGAGGAGTTCTTCCTCGCATCTTGTATACCTCCCACACGGTCCTCGTGATTATTTATTTCACACTTCTCCCAAAAAATATTAAAATATCAGTAATTATTGCGCCTTTTTGTTACTTTTTTCGACGCTTTATATGTATTATCAAAAATTAATGAAGCTTTAATTAGTAAGATATTAAGATCCTTTCAAAGCAGGTCAAGGGACCATAATATGCCCCTTGATTCAGCGCCACCAAAGTAGCTCTATTTTGACACCCTTCAATTCATTCATGGGGCTCTGTATCTAATTGGACCTTGTGTCCAGAGGCCTCTTACAG
Organism: Mystacides longicornis; assembly: GCA_963576905.1. NCBI lineage: Eukaryota > Metazoa > Arthropoda > Insecta > Trichoptera > Leptoceridae > Mystacides > Mystacides longicornis. The sequence goes on from OY756438.1 coordinate 25,669,886, forward strand.
AGTGTCAGTACCTCTTTCCGATTCCTGCTTCTTAATCGTCTTTTTGACGCCCTTATTAGAAAAAAGAAAAGATTTACATCTTCCGGCTGCAACAATTGTTTTTGTTCATGTGATCTAACGTCACATTTGACTGATGTGAAGGTAGGTATTGGGCTCTATATATCGTCTTTGTGGAGTAAATATGAATATTCTCCACTTCCATATTCTACACAGAGGTGCACCTTTCTTGAGAATAAGAGTCCACTCTATTGAAGAACCCCGCGTGTGGAGTTGCAACTTGAAGTCACCCTGAGGTTGACAGGTTTCATCAAGACTCCAATATAGTAATCACATATGATTCATATTCAATAATTACTTAGTGAGAAACTTAAAACTAATAGGATAAGATAGATACCCAAAGAATGTAGAGGTGAGAGCTCTACGAATAATATGTTGAAGACTCTGAGGGATATGAAGAGGAATGAGATTATTAGGAAGGAATATGGTATGGAAGTTAGTGTTGTGACAAAGATGGACGTCAATAACATGAAATTTATCATGCATGTTGAAAGAATGGATCCAAATTAGGTAGAAGACTGAAACAAAAAATCTAAGAAGGCCAAGTCGACAGCAAAAAAATAGCAGAGGTTGTATGAGAAATGGTTTATCGGGGGATGAAGTAAAATAAGTACTCTGATAGAAAAGAGTGGAGGTCCGTTCTCTCTCTCTGCCTACCCCAAAAGGCACACGACTGGATGGAGTAAAAAGTATCTAACCGAATAAGTAATGGTATTTCTCTGAAAAAATTAAATCAAATACACAGATAAAAATACTAAGATAGGAACATTTCTCCCCAATAATAATTAATTACTTAAACGAAAAATTATCGAACGATTAATGAAATGAAACCTTCTTTTTTTCGCTCTCTTCTTCATTGAAAGAATAAAAGAAAATTGAGCAAAAAGTCGTCTTTGGAAGTGAAAAAAAAACCCCCCACCTAATTGCACTATCGCATCTTTTCCGGATGCATAAAGTGCCAGGAGTTTGATAAATTACCGCCGACTTAAGTAGTGTGAACGCTTGAAAGTTGGTAGAGATGGGAGAGGAAAGAAGGGGAATCTAAGCGAGAATCAATTTCGCCCCCACTGGGAAGAGGCCCGGGCTGTGAGCGCAGTTTTCAATTCACCTTGTGATTTATATATCTCTTTTATTTCAAAATGTAATTCGCGCGTTGTTTTTTTCTTTGCTTCTTATCCCGTATTTCTTATCAAAAATTATCAAAGTTTCTTTTGTGCTGTACAAAGATTTCTTGGGATATGAGTTTTTTTTTTAAGTAAATTGTTCGTAAGTCGAAGCAATAGTATTTACACAGATTTTAGAAAAGCTGGTGGAATCTTTTTCTTATTTTTCTATTCGTCCATCACCTACATCATATAATGTCACTGTATTTATTTTCGATATTATGAAAAAAAAAAAATAATAATATTGTATAACAGCATTAAAAATGATTTAAAATAAATGAGCTGCTAGCATTTTAGTCACCTCTGCAGCCCGATTCACGGAAAAGTTTAAGTGTAAGTTTAGGTCGAAGTTCGAACGAAGTTCGATTCAAACCCTCCGTGAATAGGTACATAGACTGTAGATAGTCGCCGCCTACAATAATTATTATTACCAGCAGCCCTATTCACAAAAGTTTGAATCGAACTTCGTTCGAACTTAGACTTAAACTTTTCCGTGAATCGGGCTGCTGATCATGTGAGACATGCGCTTGCGAAACTAGTCAGGATTTATGAAATGTTTCGACTCTGATTTACAGATAATAGTGGTTTGTAAAATGTATACTGTAAAAACAACATCAAGTAGTAAAATCAAAAATAATATATAGGTACCTACTCTAGGTAATTTTGTGGTCTTTTTAATTAATTTTCACTAAAGTTTTAATAAATGAACAAGATCGCTCAGCCTTTAATTACCTATAAGTACATACATGCACGTATATTACATTTTTTTCATATTTCCTAATTTCTGCCATTGCTCATCTCTACAATGGTTTTTCGCATCTCAGTTTGTTTTTCAATTCGCTTTGATCAAGTTGTTTATATATTTTTACGGCAAAATGTCTTGAATAATAAATAATTGTTTGCGAAGAATCAACAACGGTCGACCATACGATAAAGTAATCTCTGATGGTCTTGATTTTTTTCATAATGACTTCCTCCCGCGCTTAATTATTGTTGGCGATCGTAGACATTCATTTAACTGCTCCTATCTGAAAACTCTCATACTTCGAAGCACTCGTATTTCGAAGTCTCATTGTACGTATATTTTTTGTTTTGTATTTTATTATTTACCGCTATTATTCTTTTCGAGTTTTTTCTTGCCGCGCACATTTCGAAGACTTTCAAGTTTGGCTGTTTTTTTTTTTTTTTTTTTTTTATATAATTTCGAAAACTCGATTATTTACGTTGGTTGGTAGGTGGTGGCTTTAAATTGGTTTCTCCTTGACTTTTTTTAACGGCTCCGAATTTCGTTTATGCAAAGTTTGGTTGTTTAATTATTTATTTATACTTAAACGACAGACACTAAAATAAAAGTTGAAATATGAAAAACTTCTGCAAATTAAAAATATGACATATTATCGTTTTGAATCAATCCATTTGACCACGCTAGAAGTTGATGCTCAAGAACCCCTCCTTCCCTCTATGTCAATGGTATTCAATCAGCTATTCTTCGAATGAACGGAATCCTTTGGATTACTAGATGGAATCATCCCGTTTTCGGGACTTTGATAAGATGAAGATGAGCGCATTTCCCTGTTACTATGCATACTTTACACGATATGTCCTAAATACCCCGCATCATGTTTCATCCAAATCATTTCTTTCTTCGCAAACTTCATGGTCACTTTTTCTATCTTCTAATGGATTATAATTTTGAACAGTGCTGTCTCTATAGCTAGATGAATCAGTTCTATGACGGTATTGACTGCATTCCACGCCCTTAAGTTGTCGAGCCATAACTCCAGGTCCCGTCTTGTACCCATACATAACCTCTTCCCTAGAGAAAAAATAACAACTAATGACTCTAACAATTCATTACTAATGTTCGATTTTTAAATGTCTTGACCGTCTTTAACTGTTATTTCGAAGGCTGGCTTAGTGTGATCAGTTTACGTAAACAACGTTCGCCGTTAGGTATTAATGTTCGTCTCCGAAACTCCCAATCATGAGAATTCTCAACATGTCGAAAAATTACATGTATACAACAAGTAGAAATTTTATAATAGATGAATATATTATACTGCGGCATATGCAACAAGCTTACTGCAACAAATCTTACAAACATATTTGGTTCTTTGTAAAATATGTACCTACTATCCTCCTTCCTCTCCCTCTAAACCTTTACCTCTCCTCTTGTTCCCTTTCCCAGTATCTGAGGCGAGTACTTGTATGTATTGTTGGTAATGTTCATATTACACCTATATGTAATAAGAAAAAGAAGATAGAAGGTGTACTTCTATTTTCATATTAAAAAAAAAATGTTTTACCTCACATTTATATATGTTTAGTTTAAATGTATATATTTTACTGGTGTATGTTTTGTAAATTTTATGTACTGTCTTATATTTGTCACTTTCACTGTCTGTATATAAATGTTAAAATAAAAAATATATACCTAGAGATAAAAGTTAGAAATTATTGAGAACAAGAGATCAACCAAATTTAAAGACTGCGACTGCTGTCATGTATTTGGCGCCAGGATATGACTATATCCATTTTTGTTACTGTCTCATCTTTATTGCCTATTAGCTTTGTTGGTGCACAACGTTCTAATTATGTCTATATTCTTGTGACCATTTTTCAGGACTAGATCTTAAAGAAAAAATAACAACTAATGAAGTCTTCCCTAGACTTGTCAAAAATTCTTAAAAAAAACAAGACGTCTCAAAACACAATACAACAATTACAATACAATTCTCCCTTTTACACCCCACTCAGGGGCATAGGGAGGCAACAAGAGCTCTCCATTGCGCTCGATCTTGCGCAATGTTTATGACCTCCTCCCACACCATGTCCATGTCCCTCAGCTCTGCTTCGAAGGAGCGGAACACAGTGTGAGAGGGTCTTCCTCGTCTTCGGGACCCTGATGGGAGGAAGAACAGCGCTCTCCTCGGCCAACTGTCATTCGGCATCCTTAACACATGTCCCAGCCAAGTCCATCTCCTCCCTGGGTGCGCCGGCGTATAGCGTCGTTCGTGATGCGGTGGTACCATCTTACACCCAGAATTCTCCTTAGGCACTTCATTTCAAAAGCTGAGACTTTTTGTGCCTGGGCTTTGGTCATGTGCCAGGACTCACGCCCATAGAGAGAATGGGCAACACTTGGTCTGCCACCTCTTCTTGTGCCACCCGGTTTGTTTTATTAGGCTTACATAATCCGTGGATCATAGCAGAATTATCGCTGTCACATGAGCTTGCAGCGTTAGTGATCAAACGGTTACATTTGACACAATCATCCCCAAGATTCATTCAAAAATGTTTTCGTTAAATGCCAAGACTTAACTCCTGTATACCAACACAGGCATAACACAACCATTGACATAAAGAAATAGACATAACCCTTTTTGAGACGATAGATAGTTGGTATAAATTTTAGAGATGTAAGTCAGGAAGTTTTCAGTAATTTTGTTTGTATTTTTAGAAACCACGTCGTCCGTATTTGCGGTACAAAGAGCTGGTGGGTCGTTAAGGAATAATGGAGTTCTTTGAAAAGCCAGACGGAGCTTTGAGCCGAAGCCTCTTAGTAATGTATGAAGCACTTAAGCGAGTTTAGCTTCGACCTTTGTCGGATAGATAAATAGATTTTTGGTCCAAAACAGACGTGTTCGTCCTCAATCTGGCCACGGTAATGGGATATTAATGAAATCTCCACTGCTGCTATAGCGTTGAAATCGTCTGTTCGCAATTTTGTGGTATTGACATCCTTCGCTTATACCAATAACTAATAATTACTACTGAGACGTTTTGACATCTCCAACAGATGCACTGAAATTTCGAACCAAAATTTTCAAACCGTCAACAATGTTGTCAATTTCTGCAGTTGATCTTCTTTTGTTTTGAATTAATTTTTCAAATATCTTTGCTTACTTTGTTTAAATATTTGTTTTCTACAATGCATTTTCTTAAGATTTAATACATTTCATTAATACAAACAATAATCTCAACATATGTTAACAATTCATAGTCTCTATTCTGTTTTTTTAGTGTCTTCGACTTATTTCATGAATGAAATATTATACTTACAAAGACGATAGTATTTTTAGTTTTTAGTGTAATAAATGGTCTTTTAAAAGTTAACTTTCATAAATCGATATTAACTATTACAAATAATTTGAGGTGGTTGATAGACCAGCGGTTACGACGCCGGCTTTCGCACTGTTTCGTGCGGAGGTCGTGGGTTCGAATCCCGGCCGTGTCGACCATTTTCCGCTTTCACGACACAAGCATTTGCTTACTGTGAAAGATGTCAAAAGTGTATTTGTGTTCACTTCGAGTGAGCACAGATTCATAATACTAAAAAAAAAAATAACATTTTAATTTTCATGAATGGTCTTCAAAGGAATAACATATTTCTAGTGTCAAGAAAGCATTAAAAAAAAGTACGAATACATTGGTATAATTAGTGTCAAAAATGGTATTGAAAACAAAAGCAACTTTTTTATGTCCAGAATATCTTAAAAATAAAATATATTATGACTAGCTTAGTAGAAGTTCTCAAAAGCATAAAAACTTTTCTGGCTTAGCGGATGGTCGAAGAAGCATGAACGAGTGCTCGCCTGCGTCTGCCCTCGCCTGAACGCGTCTCCGCGCCCCACAAATAATTTCGGCCAACACCAAATTAGGAAATTTATTACAAGGAAAAACAGTTTTATTTCCATTCTGAAAGGTTGTCATTAAAGCGCCTTTTTGATTAATACATTTCCGTTTCTTCACAAAATGAATAAAAAAATATTATTTGATGTAAAAGTTTTCCGTGCGATGCGACATGATACCCGACGTATACTGACTTTCAGACGTTCTTGAACGCCCAGGGGTACTCAACTTTTGATCCGAGAAACAAATTTGTTTTATTCAATGGCAAAAGCTCTGAAATAAAGTTTCAAATCAAGGGATGACAATTCAAACGTTTGCTCTTATAGTGACTATCAACCAATCACAATACTCACAATCCTTTTAAGTTTAGGTCATTTTACGTAATTTTATTAAATATTTTGTATTGTTTTACGAAGTTTTACAATAAGCCGTCAATATCACGACAACGTTTCGTTTGTTGTAAATATTTTTACTAAAATCACTTCACCATAATTTCTGGTTTTCCAACCAAGTTCTTTATAAATTCCCAAAACAAATTACTTCTGCTTTACAATAAATTAATAAATTACACTGTTCTATACATAGGTGTCAGTATAGCCGGCGGAACTTAATACTTAAAACGTTCTCTACCAATCAACCGGTCCCGTCCAATTTGTGACAGGATTTCAAACCCGAGTAGAAATTTCAAGTGAAAAAACACATTGAAAATTTCTGACCCGACCGGATCAAAATCAATCAATCAATCAAAACCCGGGATCTCTTGATCTAACATCGGAGCCTTTGCCACTAGGCTACCGAGGTCAGTATTAAAGATAGGTATGATATTTTGACGCTGAAAATCCCGATCGCCATGCATTCTCACCAATCAGCCCTATTCTCTATAAATATTTGAAGAAGGAAGGGATGTTTTGGTTGCTTAAATAGGTCGAATGATATCTATCCAAGTTTTCTCAAAATATAAATTATTCATCAAATATAATTTCAATAATTTACTGATATTTTTTAATAATTATTTCTTCATTTACTATGCCTTTGGATCTCAGAAATAGATTCTTATAAACGAATTTAAACATTTTTTCAAGGGCAATTTTAAAATTGCCGCTTTTATAAAAAGGCTAAGGAAAGCGACAAATCATCGCAGTTATCAAATAGTTTGTAGAAGTATAAAAAAAAAGTGCGCGTTTCGATGACCGACGGTTGTCGTCTACATTCCTCTTCATTGAGGCGGAAGTTTTTAACGGTTGTAACTAAAAAAGTTTTTTACAGTTGGTCCGTAATAAAAATAATACTATCTGGATGGTGGGTACCTTTTTATGGGTGCGCCCACCCACGTGGATACATAAAACATAAGATCCAGGTATCACACATTCACAATGATCATATAAATTTTATTTTATGGTTTATTATCCTTGAAAATTTTGATAATAAAGCCTTCGCTAATCTTGGAAGAGGGATGCTGCTAGATCCGGTGCTCCTCGGAATATAAAAAAGGATGTTTCCCGTTTCCTTTTCGAATTCTATTACTTTATTTTCAGGACGAACTAACCGAAAAATTCAAAGGATATAAAATTTATACTTCCCTTAAGTACCTAGCATAACAATTTTAATATCCTTGTAACATTTTTACCTGTTCCTTTCTGAGCCTGTTTATCAGAATTTTCAGTCATAATTTATTTCATACTAACTTTCCCGACAGACATTGTCCTGTGTTCCTAAAAAATATGAATATTGAATTCGAATTTGTATGGTGATGAATTAATTATCATCATTTGACCAATGTGATTTCGAACGATGCGTCTGTTTTAAACCATGTTAATTCCATCCGCATTCTGTCAATCGAAAATAATTTCTGTCAAACTTTCAAATTTGGAATGAAAATTATAAGGTAAAAATTACTAATAAGGTTGTCGACGTAGAGTTTTCTTTAATTGACGTATCGCCTGGAAGAACGTTGAATATTATACATTAGGTCGATTTTCGATCATTCGATAGAGTAGATTTTTCTCTATCTACTGGCATTTTCAAAAATTCTAATATCAACTTCTAACACAGCTAAAAATAGATTTTAATCAATTAACTCATCAAAAATATCATAAAAATACTTTCACTTTGCTTGGTAGATGCTCTATTGTTTAAGCCAGAGGTACCCGGCCTCAGCGTACCTGCTAATGATAAACGTTGTGTCGTGGGGTTTATTTAAGTTTTATCATATTTCTTGGAAGGATTTCAAATTTATAGTTGTGGTCAGATTAGATGTTATTTCGACTGTTTATATTAATAGACGACCAGCGTGTATTATTATCTATACTTTAAAGGTGCGGCAAATTATTATTTTGTTATCTAATGCACCCTAATGTTTGTTTTGTAAATGTCTTTTGTTCCAAAAATAGACAATGGTCGTTTTCTTTTTATTTTATGGCACTTCTTTTGCTAAATTTAATAAATTTCAGTAAAAATCAGTTTAAGATACTTTATTTTTCATGCAGTAGGGTGGATTATTCATGATGTCATATTTGAGAAACAAGAACACAGGTAAATTCATATGAAATAACCACAAAGACTGAGAACAATAATAACGGAGAATTCCCCACAGTTTGAGGGCTTGGCTATTTATATACCTGGAAGATATTTCGTAGAAATTTGATTGGACCCCAAAAAGATCTTTTAAATTTACTTTTGTATTTTTAAACCCTTTTTCTCGAAACTTTTAGTATATACTTATCTAACGTTCTTTCGTGTTCATTTTTCTTAATTTTTTTTTCTTCTAAAAAGACATTCTCCTGACAAAAAAAAAAGAATTAGCGAAATCGGTCCAGCCGTTTAGGCGTGATGCGATGACATCGGGAAATAGCTCTCCATTTTTATATATAAGACTAGCTGACTCGTCGAACTTCGTATCGAAATAAATAATATGGGTACTCTAGGTTTTATGCAACAGAGCTCAAATTCGTTTTTTAGTTATTTAACACGAATGACTATTTACTGGCATTAGCAAAACCTGCATACCATGCTGCATTCATTGGGTCTGAGTTTGTTTTTACACCAAAAACTTATAACCTAATGTAAATATGTGGGAAGAGGTCATCATTGCGCAAGATCGAGTGCAATGGAGAGCTCTTGTTGCCTCACTTTGCTCCTGATTGGAGTTCAAAGGGAGTTTTAATTTTGATTGATTTGATGTTAATACCTATGTAGGTTGAGTGTGTTGTTGGCGCTTTGCTGATTGTTTTTGTTTGTTTGTGTTCCTTTCTGTTGTGCACCGTTTGCTCGTCTTTGTGTCTCGTTAATGTTAGGTCTACTTGCACAAAACTACACCAAATACTCTAATACTCGGAATAAAAACTAATGCGCAGTATAAATACTTAGTATCACCTCAGCACGGGCTTTTGTCTAATGGGATGATAAACTCACCTCAGCACGGGCTTTTGTGCTACCCATCACGCTGATTCCCGAAGGGGGTAGGCAGAGAGTATATGGACTTCAATTATTTCCAATACAAACTCATTCGCTTCCTCCAAACGCATAACATTCCGCATACATGCTCTTATATTCCTTTTGCTCCTGACTTGTCCCTCCCATATGTCATTCCAGGTCGGCCTCGTCTGCGTGCACCTATTCTTTCAGATTTATATATCCCTTTAGTCATTCTCTCTTCGTTCATTTTCTTTACATGCCCAAACCTTCTTTCTTTATTCACTTTATTCTAGTCACTACACTAACATCCACTCCACATTCCTTTCTTATATTATCAATTCTCACGTTCTCAATAAGTCTCTTTCCGCATAACCTACGCAGTGATTTCATTTCCACAGCATTTATTCCAACTTCCAAATTTTTCGTCCATGTCCAAGTTTTACTCCCATAAATCATGGATGGTATCAAGATTCCATTGTGCATCAACTGTCGATTTCAGAGATATCTTCTTAGAGGTCTAAGTGCACCGCCAACCCTTCTCCCAGCCAATTTCATTTTTTCAATCTCTTTTTCACACCTTCCATCTCTTCTAAGTAAATTACCTAAACAGACATACTTCCAAGTTCTTGACATTCACTTTCACACAATATTGCGTATTAAATCTTCTCTTTCAAAACAGTGGAAATAATTAAAAATCTCATTTAATGCAGTATCTGTGATTTTTTTCTAACTTCTATTACAACATGGTGGAAGTGTAGCAATTTTTATTTTCAATAAAGAAACAAATGCTAGGTCATTAGCAAATAATATCCAGCTTTTTATACATATCAACGATGCAGATTGTATTTACGTTATATGTATGTACTCATCCTCTCTAAAAATCAGCCCATAAACGAAGAATTAATTATCAAACAAACAAAAAAAAATCTACTTGTTCTTCAATATATGTAATCATGAATTCCTTGTGTAAAACTTATCAAAACTCCTAAAATGAACTTCAATTAAGTACAACTCCTTAATAGCAATGTTATATCTACGATTCTATTTGCTGGCGGTTTTAAAAATCTCTGTACCTAAATAAAGAAAGTTTTCAAAATTCCTTACACTTCAATACAGTAATGTATTCCTTGTATTAAAACTTACCAAAACTCCTTATAAAAATTAACTGCAATGAATATTATATGACTTATCCAATCAATCTATTTCATACGATATATTTTACATTCGCATTCTATCAATTGCAACAACAATCAAACCACTGACAGTTCTTTCAAATGTCAATTAATTAAAATTCAAAAGTAGAACAAAATTATATTGTAAAAAGTACTATAAAGATTGCCTACTTAGAGTTTTCTTTAATTTTCTAATTATCCACGCAATTTTCATATTTTTTTTTGTTCCCATACAACCTTCTCCTGATAAATCCTACATGACCAAAAAATAATTAGCGAAATCGGTCCAGCCGTTTAGTTGCGATGCTATGACATCGGGAAATAGCTCTCCATTTTTATAGTGTTCTTAAATTTTCTAATTTTCCATGCATTTTTATTAATTTTTTTCTTCTAAATCAACCTTCTCCCGATAAAAGCCTACACGACAAAGAAATAATTAGCGAAATCGGTCCAGCCGTTTAGTTGCGATGCTATGACATCGGGAAATAGCTCTCCATTTTTATAGTGTTCTTAAATTTTCTAATTTTCCATGCATTTTTATTAATTTTTTTCTTCTAAATCAACCTTCTCCCGATAAAAGCCTACACGACAAAGAAATAATTAGCGAAATCGGTCCAGCCGTTTAGGCGTGATGCGATGATATCGGGAAATAAATCTCCATTTTTATAGTGTTCTTAAATTTTCTAATTTTCCACGCATTTTTTTAATTTTTTTCTTCTAATTCAACCTTCTCCCGATAAAAGCCTACACGACAAAAAAGTAATTAGCGAAATCGGTCCAGCCGTTTAGGCGTGATGCGATGATATCGGGAAATAAATCTCCATTTTTATAGTTTTCTTAAATTTTCTAATTTCCAATGCATTTTTCTTAATTTTTTTGTTCTAAAAGGACACTCTCCTGATAAAAGCCTACACGACAAAAAAAGAATTAGCGAAATCGGTCCAGCCGTTTATGCGCCATCCGATGACAACGCGAAATAGCTCTCCATTTTTATATATAAAATTTGATTTCTTGTACGCTCTTGCATACTTTGGCTTGGTCTTATCTAGACATAATATGACCAATGAAAAGCGAATCCCTCCCTAACACACAACACTTGTCTCTTCCAGGGAGGTTATTTGATTAACATTTTTCTTCTTCTTCTTCTTCTTCATTGCATGCGGCAATTAGGATTTTTTATCACAGTATAAAACAACATTCATTGTAACGATGAAAATGTTAAAAAGGAGAAAATAAAATGTAGATATTATTTTTACCCATCACGCCGTATCCTCTAAGGGGTATGCAGAGAGAACGGACCTCCACTCTTTTTTTTATCTAAGCACACTTCTTCCATCGACATAATATTTCTCTGAAGAACCTCTCCAATTTCCCTTACTTCTAACCTGGCCTTCCTTGTGTAAAACTTATCAAAACTCCTAAAATGAACTTCAATTAAGTACAACTCCTTAATAGCAATGTTATATCTACGATTCTATTTGCTGGCGGTTTTAAAAATCTCTGTACCTAAATAAAGAAAGTTTTCAAAATTCCTTACACTTCAATACAGTAATGTATTCCTTGTATTAAAACTTACCAAAACTCCTTATAAAAATTAACTGCAATGAATATTATATGACTTATCCAATCAATCTATTTCATACGATATATTTTACATTCGCATTCTATCAATTGCAACAACAATCAAACCACTGACAGTTCTTTCAAATGTCAATTAATTAAAATTCAAAAGTAGAACAAAATTATATTGTAAAAAGTACTATAAAGATTGCCTACTTAGAGTTTTCTTTAATTTTCTAATTATCCACGCAATTTTCATATTTTTTTTTGTTCCCATACAACCTTCTCCTGATAAATCCTACATGACCAAAAAATAATTAGCGAAATCGGTCCAGCCGTTTAGTTGCGATGCTATGACATCGGGAAATAGCTCTCCATTTTTATAGTGTTCTTAAATTTTCTAATTTTCCATGCATTTTTATTAATTTTTTTCTTCTAAATCAACCTTCTCCCGATAAAAGCCTACACGACAAAGAAATAATTAGCGAAATCGGTCCAGCCGTTTAGGCGTGATGCGATGATATCGGGAAATAAATCTCCATTTTTATAGTGTTCTTAAATTTTCTAATTTTCCACGCATTTTTTTAATTTTTTTCTTCTAATTCAACCTTCTCCCGATAAAAGCCTACACGACAAAAAAGTAATTAGCGAAATCGGTCCAGCCGTTTAGGCGTGATGCGATGATATCGGGAAATAAATCTCCATTTTTATAGTTTTCTTAAATTTTCTAATTTCCAATGCATTTTTCTTAATTTTTTTGTTCTAAAAGGACACTCTCCTGATAAAAGCCTACACGACAAAAAAAGAATTAGCGAAATCGGTCCAGCCGTTTATGCGCCATCCGATGACAACGCGAAATAGCTCTCCATTTTTATATATAAGACTAGCTTTCTCGACACGTTGCACTGTGGAATATGGTAGAACAGTCGCAAATATTTAATGGTTTTTTAGGTACACATTTTCCACTTTTTTTTAATCGCATTTGACAAAATAAATGTTAACCATAATAATGATATCAAATTTCTACATTTTTAACATTTATATGTATATAATATAACGAATCAAAGATACTTCACTTGTAGAATCACAACTAAACAAGTATATTTTGTTACATTTCAAATTCAAATATCTTATCTATTACAAACAACTAATGGTATGTGTTATATATTTTTGAAAACCTTCTTTTATATAGATAAATGCTTGCCCAAAAAAGTTTTGGTATTTTATTTATTATAAGTTTTTTCTTAAGAGTATTGTAAAATCATAAAAAATATCAATTCCATGAGTTTGTCGAAGGTTTTCACTTTTACTGACGTCTCCCGACGCGCCGAAATTTATGTTAGATTATAGCCTAGGTATATTATATCCTTAACATATCAAAAAATTGGCTGCTCGTTTTTGCTCATTTAAAAGTTGTGAATAAAAAAGTATACTTGGTACCAGTAGAGTGTCGTAGATATTCCTATTGCGAAAACCGGTGCTGGCTTTACTAAAATCCATAACTCTTTTATATTTTAAGATATCGTTTTCGAATTTTGCACAATTATAGCATAATATTCATTTATTATAATGGTATATATATTTTTAAAATTTTGTGTACAGTTATTTTTATTAAAATATATGAAAATTGTTTTTTGTAAATAATAATCATACTCACTTAATAATATATTTACTGAACTTTAATTTGATTTTAAATTAAGTAAAAATAATTTTCATATATAAAAAATAGATAAAATAAACTAAAAAAATAAAAAATAATGTTTTATTCAGGGTGTAACGTGATAAACATTTCAAACAATTAATTTTAATATTACTGAAAAACTACAATGGTAAATATGCTGAAAATAATAGGTATTAATACCCTTTAACCCTTTTAATATGCTTTTACATTACACTTCATGATCAATATATACAATTAAAATAATAATAAATTTCTAGAATTGCTTTCTTTATGCTATTAGAAGATAGGTTTATTTTATACTCTTCTTCATACTCCAGATCCTATAATATCATAGTACTTTTGGGAAACCATAGGTAGGTAACTTAAAAAATAATCGAATTTGATGAAGTAGGTACTCTGTATCTACTATAATTTGTTTTTGATCCTGAAGTTCACGAAATTAAACCTTCGACAAACTTATGAAAGAGTTTTTTTTAAATAATTTTACAGTATTATTAAGAAAAAACTTACAACAAATAGAATACCAAAAATTTATGGCTGAAATTTATCTATATAAAATAAGGTTTCCAAAAATATGTAACACATATCATTAATTGTTAGCAATAGATAAAATATTTGAATTTGAAATGGAACAAATATACTTGTTTATTTGTGATTCTACAAGTAAAGTATCTTTGATTTGTTATATTATACACCCTGTATAGATCATTTTTATTTTGATTTTTAGTTCATTTTTTCTGTCTTTTATGTAAAAAAACTACTTTTACGTACTCTATAATTGAATTAAATGTCAATAAATATACTATTAAGTGAGTATGATTTTTATTTACAAAAGTGAGTTTTCAAATGTTTTTAAAAAAATAACTGTACATTAAAACTTATTTATTTTCATAGCAGCATGATAAACAAACATTCTGCTCTGAGAGTAAAAAAATTGAAAAGAATATCTTTACAAATAAAAGAGTTATAGACTTTAGTAGAGCCAGACCCGGTTATTGTCCACAGTGCGTTGTTCTGTAGTCCTTACTACGAATATTGATTTCAAATTTGTGTATGCAAAAATACGTTTAAAATATTTTTGAATGTTAAACAATTAATTCTGAAAGATGGTTAAAAATTCCATTGAAAATCTGCATACCAATAGTTTCAATATCAATAATGGTTGTCAGGTAAACAATAATTTTCTTGTTATAAAATTTTTCATAGTTGGCGTTAGCGTCGCAGTAAATCCTATCTATACTAACTTTAATATCATTTTTTATATTATTTTTATGCAATATTCATTTTTTTAATAGTTATTCTGTTATCCGGACCGGAGACGAATGCAACAAACCAAGCATCATAAAAAACTGTTCAGCCGATCTCGAGTTATAAGTGTTCGCACTAACCCGACTTTCGTTTATAATATTAGAGATTGATGAGCAATTAATTTTGAGTCGAGGAAGAATTCTTTTAGATTCGTTGATAATTCTTAGCACTATTTATATCTAGCTGATTTTGATTACACATGGTTATAAAGGTTACCAATTCAAAAACAGAACCGCATTAGAAAAATATTGTTTAAACTTTTTTTCGTTTGTTTTTCTCTGTCAAATCAGATCAAATTTATTTCAGAGAATATTATGAAAAAAAATGATAGGTGCCTACATTTTAAAAACAATAGCCTAAATAATATGGTTTGAACTTTCTGAATCTGGAAATTTCGGTGTGAAAGACGTCGCCCTATTACGGATAAAATAGACGCCCTTTTGAAAAAGTGGATCAACATCGGTAGCAGCACAGTTCTTACTTATGACGTAGCTGAAGAGCTGGAAATTATCCAAAAAAATGTTGTGACCCAACCTATTAATTCGATCGATGATGCAGACCCAAATTTAGCCACTGGATTCTGATCACACCACTAATACTGTCTTACTAACCTGTTGGGTCAGTGTTAAAGAATCAACAATGAGATCTCAAACAGTTGGAGTGTGGACTGACGACTGTCTTTGGCTCAGATCAAACACTCAATTTACATTACAAAGGTCTTCACTGTTTCCCTATGTACTATATGATTTTCTTTTTAGATTTATTCATTTGGTTTGATTTAAACTATTTGATTGGTCTGAAGATAGTTTCTTAGTCAGCCGAAAATATACTATTATTCCACTTAAAAAAATTATCGTTATACTGCAATGTTTTGTTATTATTTATATAAAATGCAGTTTTTTTTATCAAAGAAACATAATGTGTTTGAAGATTTTTCTTCCAAGCAGATCGGAACTCGTCTGGCAATGTGACAAAAAAAAGTGCAATTTACGTCGGAAACACTTTGCAAAAAAAAAACCTTTTAGTAATATTGCTTTTTTCTGATCCATTGCATTTTCTGGCAGTCTATAGTAGGTTCTATAAAAATATATTTTGAAGAAATATTTTTATATGACCAATAAACGACATTTATTTTTGAAAAGTCATTCTGAATATAATATGATATGATTATATTTCCTACCTTTTATTTTATTTAAATAACGCCTACCCCTTTTTGGAATAATAATTAATAATCAAGTGGGTAGCTAATAAATGTCCTGCAAGAAGTCAACCATCGCCTCACCCCTACGTTAGGGGATGTTGTGTGTGGTTTTAACGGAGGAGGCTTCTAGGAATATCTGGTCGTTATTTTATTATTTTGCCTCCTAATTAAACGAGGTTTCACCTAATGTATATTTAATTAACACGAGAATTAACATTCAACTTTATGGAACAACATCCCGTTACCTGGGCCCCCAAAATACCTCATTTTTGTTTACTCCTAATGGCCGTACTGCTATAAAGATTGCTTTTGCGAAATGCAGATGTAATTATCTCGAAAATGGTTTATGCTTATTTCGGAATTTTCAAATTTATTTTCACGTTTCTAGGAACTGTTGCCTTTTCTCTTCGGTAGGGTGTTCACAATAATGTCTTTGCGAACTTTTCTTAGATATTTTCTTAAGGGGCATTTAAAGCTCAAAATTATATGAGACTTAAACCCCGTTTTGTACATATTATGTAACTCCACCCAAGCCTTATGACAAAACTTTCGTTTGAGTTTTGTAATATATTCATTTTATTTTTCTGTTAGTATTATTTTTCAATATTCCCAAACTAACATAGTTTGTGAACATTACATTCCAAAATATTAACATCTCATTAATTTTACTTAATGTCCCAATAACAGGTGTATGTTCCATTATCAGTAATATCTTATAAGATACTGATAATGGAACATTAATATATGGGTAAGTTGTATACACCTTAAAAAAAATAATCCACCTGGAAAATTATTTTGAGCAAAGGCAACGTTTTTCCCTTACAATCTTATTATACCTCAGCTCTGCTTCAAAGGAATAGATTTCTTATTTCGAGATCCAAAAATGGGGAGTGAATAGCGTTCTTCCAAGCCCATTTTCATTCGGCGCTGTTCAATGAAAGATCGAACGCAATGGAGAGCTCTCGTTGCCTCCCTCTGCCCCTAAGTGGGGTGGAAAGGGAGCTTGGATTAAATACTGATTGTTCAATGTCATGTTAGAAGAAGCGACAGATTGCTTCGAAGGAACAGATTTGATAAACTAATGCAATAACAACTACTTTATCTACCAGTGGTCTAATGTACTTAAGTATAAGGTAGGTACTATAATACATTATAGTTGGGTGTCTTAAGTACAATATCTACCGCCCCATCCCTTACGGTGTAGACAATCAACATAAATCCTGTTTAATGTCCCGAGCGGGCCGTGGGCTGGATGACGGAGCCCCATATTACGTTAGAAGCTACCGCTATTAATTGTGCGGGGGACCATTTTAAAAGAGAGTCCTTTGTTCTTTATCGGGATTTTTACTTTTTTTTGAACCACTATTCCTTCTCTCTCTCTCTCTCTCGGGTTGGCGATGTTTGATATTTGATAATTTTTTTGTCACCTGCAAAATTTCTTCCAGTTTTCTCTCTAAATCCTAGGTCTTCCTACCAAATGACCTTCCTCAACAATGTCCCTCCCTTCCTTCACTCTGTAACACAAACCTTCGTCAAATTGACGACGCCGCTTTGTAAAAACCACTGCCATTTTTTCATGCGTGCACTCACATGCTCCTGTTTCAAGCTAATCTCAGCCATCCCTTATTAGGGCTTGCGATGGCCGGTTGTGTTTTGTGTGCAAGTGCCCTCTATGTGCATTTCTGAAACGGTGACTCGTCAAAATGACAAAGGTTTGTGATAACGACAGTTTTTACCCTCAAACGTAAAGCATTTTTGAATTGTAAAATATTTTTTTTTTGTTTTTATTTTTTCTCATGATTGATACAATATGTCAACATTTAATTTAGAAAAGATGACAGAAAATTCTTCAGGAAGTGGGCTGTAAGATCATCTTGAGGTTGATCCCGCTTGCAAAAGACAGTATTGAAGAATTGTCTTCTTTGACCTCACAAACATTATCCATTATAGATGTTCGTTATGAAAAAACGTA
This sequence comes from Mystacides longicornis, assembly GCA_963576905.1. Taxonomy (NCBI): domain Eukaryota; kingdom Metazoa; phylum Arthropoda; class Insecta; order Trichoptera; family Leptoceridae; genus Mystacides; species Mystacides longicornis. The sequence goes on from OY756438.1 coordinate 25,688,046, forward strand.
TTTTCATTTTCACAATAATTTAAGGTACCTATAGTTTCTGCTGCAAAAAAAGGAAAATAATTGCCCCTCCACATAAGAATGGCTAATAGGAGGTGCTGTTTTGGTTGTGAGGCGAACACAAACTTGACGTGTTTCTCAAATGTATTAATTGAAAATTATATTCCTAAACCCTCCTGGCACCTGACTTTGGCCCAGGCACAAAAAGTATCTGCATTCGAAACGAAGTTCCCCAGGAGAATTTTGGGTATCAGATGGTACCACCGCATCACGAACGACAGCATCCACTCCAGCCGCAACAGCATTGTCATTATTCATGATAAGGTCTTGCATATCTCGGCAAGTGAGGAGGTGTTCGTCATAAAAACCCCAGCCACATAATGTTAAGTAATAATTTAAGACTTATTCAAAATTAAAATAAAATTATGTAATAAAACGTAATAAATATTATTTAAAAAAAAAAATTTAAAAAAAAAAAAAAAAAACATTGAATCTGGACTCATTCAATGTGAACACAGATAGACTTTTGACATCTTTTGTTTTTGTGAGAGAAGAAGACGTTTTCACCAAACATTTGGAAACATTTTGCTCGATAGTAATTATTATCATTGTAAGCAACAGAAATATCATTTCTCGAAATTTCGATCTAACGTAAACGAATCTTGATAAATATTAGCGAGTTTTCCCGCAGTTTCGAGAAACAGCCCTTATTATAATTATAATTATCTCGCCGTTAAGTCCCTCTTGTTATACTACACTTCTTACAACTCTAATTGCACCCCCACCCTGGTTCGCTCACTATCTGTTTCAATTATTGTCCACCACTTAACGGATATATAGGTCCCTTTAATACTTCCTGGATAATACTCTTTCAACCAGGTGGGCAAATCCATTCCCTACCCCTCCCATTACATTTTTAAATCGTTTTAAATCTCTCAATTATTATATTTTATTCCTCAAACTGGTCGGATTAGTATTAGGTATATTTTGAAATGGCTTTTGATATGAATTAAGTATGAGTAAAATTAAAATATGATTACGAAAAAAAAACAATAAATATTAACATATGTGCAATGTGTATAATACATACGAGTACACTAGACCCAATACCACGGATAAAGAATAATAATTAATTAATTAAAACATTTAAGATCGAAAATTATGAAAATTGAGATACGAATTTTTTTTACCTCAAATACCCAATAAAGAAGTGAAATATCAAAAATAAAAACTGAAACATATATTTTTTTACAAGTTTTATAATAAAGATTGATGAATAAAAAATACTATTTTTTGTACTACTTAGCTTTTAAGTTTCTGTCCATGTTATTGTTTATTTATTTATTAAGAATATGCGGCGAATGCCTTTAAAAAACAATAGTTTAGGTAGGTACGTGAAAATGCAGTTATAAATGTAGTCAAAGAAAAATTTAAGAAAATTATGCAACAAACTATTTCATTTTTTTTTTTTATTTATTGATAATTTTTTTTTTTTGAAATTTCGATGAAACCAGTTTTAAACTTATAAGGGGCCACTTAAAAATCATCCCTTTTTATATGTGCCCTTTTTCATACCTTTTAGTGAAAATTTGGAAAAAATGTCCAAGCAACCTACTACTCATTTCTATAGGAGAATTCATATGCCAAATCTCAAGTTCGTACCATGCATGTCTAGATTCCGAGATATTCGTATACATTTAAAAACATTCAACCCTATTTTTCACTCCCTTTGGGATGGAATTTCCAAAAATCCTTTCTTAGTGGAAGGTTTTGTATTGAAACCTACCTGATTTCCAAATTTCACTTCTCTTCGATTAGCCGTTTTGGATGTGCGTTGATGAGTGAGTATGTCAGTCAGTCAGGCACTTCCTTTATTATTATAGATTTTTGTCTTTTTGTTTTACATATTTTGTTTAAGCAAGTGTATAGGGCTAGAAAACTACCTAATATAGCAAGATTTGTTTTTTTGCACCTAATTTGCAAGATATTTTTGAGATGATGCAACTGTATAATAAGTAGGTATTTGAAATCAACAAAATTATCTTTCGTTAAATGATTTCATAAGCCTTGCAAAAGGTAACAAATTTCTGTTCGTAACAAGATATTTTGCCTTGTGTTATTGTATTTTATCATCCTTAGGGCCATTCGGACGCTTGGAATCGTCATTTGAACATTTTATCCAGTTTAAAAAAAAAATAGAAAATAAGACAAAAAATAAACAGCATAGGCATAGAAAAATATACCTACATGGAAAAAAATAATAGTTTATACAGAGGCAGAGAACAGTCAACAAGAGCAATGCTGGTTGCAGTGTAAAGAGCTACGACCTATAACTGATCTGTTTCAGAAAGCATCGATTACGGTTTCGCTTTGTCCAATTTGCATAAACGCTAGCAAACAATCAATTCAAGTCAATCATAATAGTCAACAATCAATACGACATGCTTAATGGTAATTGTCCTCAGGGATCGGATTACATAAATTTTGCATATTCGCATATGCATTTGGATTTTTAGCTATTTTCAGGGAAATACATATTTCGACTCAAAATCTTATGGTCTTTGATTTTATTTTATATAAGTACTTTTACTGTACTGTAACTAAACTAAATAACATCCTTTTGCATCGTCATGACGTAATTCGCAAATCAATATTGTATCTAAAGCTCCATATTCATTATCAATGAGTCCCGGGTTCGATTCTCTGTCCGGTAATACATATTTTTTCTTGATGATTCTAGACTACCTCAGTTTAGTAGATCGAACTGTGACACTTGTAATAGGACACATAATGAAATTCTAAACAATTTGTTATATTATTATCACACTTTATAATGTTGGTATTTTCACTTCTGCCTAACTTTGTGTGCACTTGAATAAATTATTAGCACATGTGTCATTTTTACGAGCAACTGCGGTATCTAGAATAGTTTAGTTGTTACGCAGCGAACATAAAGACTGTGCAATATATTTTATTCTGCGTAGAGTAGTGCAAAACATTTCGAATTTATTTAAAAAAACAGTTAACTTTATCATTATTAAAGCCTTTAATAAAAAATAAACATTAATAGTTGTCGACTGTTTTTCTTTTTTATAAAAGTTGAAGTACCAATTCTTCTTTATGAGTAATGAGAAAGTGACATTTTTCTTTTTCTGTTTATTATAGGTACATTATTACATCTGTGTACTGGTCAAGCATTCAAACATTATTACATTTATGTGAAGGACACATGGAGGGTGAAATAAAGATAAAGCTTTTGATCATAGTCTGTTGAAGTAACGGGAAGCTAGACTGGAATTGTCTGAAATCCTAACGAGCAAGTCAGACCATCAGAATCTACAACAAAGCAAGACGGATATCAGCTAGTACCTATGCGTTTACTAAAATATTTACATAAAATAAAAATAATATGATGTTTATTGTATACAAGCTTTCCCGACAGACGTTGTCCTGTAGTCCTAACCGGAGGCGGCCCGTTCATATATGTGCACTGCGCCCCCAGAAACAAAAATACATAATTAATCCGATTAAGTTACTAATAAAATAATAATGTTAGAATATTTCTAAAACATCCATATTTCATTCGTATTCAAAGCTCAGGCGGGAACAACGTGAGAATATATGCGCCCGCACACATTCTACCTCACCTACATATTGTGAAGTATGTACCTACCGATACGAATTTGCTCTATAATTTTGTTGACTTTGCGGTGGAGTATGTGGGATGGGCTGTAAGAACGGCAATCACGTTTGCGAGAATGAGAGGGAACTACCCTCGATGGCGTTGGCGCGTCGCAGGTGATCCGTCCCATACTAACTTAAATATTATATTTTACATCATTTCTTATCCATTTTTTTTTTCAACTTTTTATTAGTTATTCTATTATCCGGAGAGGAGAAGAATCCAATAAATCAAACATTGAAAGAATCTGTTCAGCTAATCTCGAGTTGAAAGTGTTCGCACTAAACCGACTTTCATTTATATTAGAGATTGACATTTCGTTGCATATTTTGAAATGCCTATTTCTATAACAAGTTGCATATAATGCATTCTCTAGTGATAACTAATTATATCATCGATCTGTACTATGACAGCACACGACAACCGTGGAGTGTCGGATGTCGGTCATTGGGGAGTTAATGACATCGCCGTGCGGACATCCCCGTACTAACTAACAACCCTCTATTGTCGACCGTTAATTGCTATCCATTTCACGGCCCTTTGATCTGGCCGAGCACTGAACACGAGACTGCATTCGTTATTATGTCCTGATGAACCGGTGTATGCACAACCCACCCACCCAGCACACTCTAGTGTCGGTGGTTGAGAGCCTAATTAAACAATATGATGAAAGCCTTTTGCCGAGAGTTCAAAACGTAGGGAGCAGTAGCAATTCTTAACCTAATTCCTCACTTTTGTTCTATCTTTTTATTCTTTGAGTGCTCTGCCAGGTCCCCACGACGTTGGCGCCACTTCTACAAAAGCCACTCGATCCTTCGCCGGTCTAAAAAGTTCATAGATCCTTTCCATTCCGGTTCTATCCCTGATTTTTCGCAGCCAAGATATTTGTTATATTATTTTGTTAAATGTCTTTTGCACCTTCTGCGCCAAGCATCCTACTATGGTGTCCTTGAGGTTTCCGTCGATGCAAGACAATTGTGTGAACCAAACTGAATGACGTGGTTTCTTAGACAGCGTTTACTTTGCGTCCCTAATATTGCGGACGTATTTCTACGAAACAGCTTTTCTAGGAAATCAGAGGTTAAGGGATGAGAAGAAAAACCTATAGCAAACTCCTACCTAGCCACTTGGACAGCATGGTATGATATCGCATTCAGTGACTGCCCAACTACCCTCCTAAGTCTAATAAATGAGAGGAGGCTCAATATACCAAAACAATGATGATTTCTTGTTGACTACTGATGTTAAAGAGACTTGGTTTAGTGTCATAAAGTTGGATAAAAATGCAATTGCGGTTTACCAACGCTATCGGTTTGATCCTCTTCGACCACTCATGTCCTGGATCCTTCACAATGTGCTCGCAATTTGAGAGGTGCGATATGTTGAAAAATTTCACTGTAACTCTTGTTCTCTGCCTTTAAGATTTGTTTCTCATCCCGACGTGATACGCACCATGGCTCATTAGGTAATTTTTTTCAGTTTTTGTTTGGTCAGTGTCACTTGAACACACATTCTATGATATACTTGTCATTGTTTATCGCTCTTGGGACTTTTGTTTGTTGGTTTTTCATATTATTTAACAGTGACTGTTCTTTCACGCACGTTTCTCCAGCAATGCAGTGGCTGTGTGTCGACGTTCACGTACGTAGTGCCCACCGTGGAGGATAGACTCTCTCTCTCTGCCTACTTCTGACAGAGTTCCCGTGTAGTTCATTAGCATAGTACAGAGGTGAAGCTTGCTGATACTTCGTGTGGAGCAACGTGTGTCTGGGCTCAGTGGTTACATTGTAAAAGGGAATTGCTAATATTTGTTCTCGTTTTGTTATTCACACCTCGCCTACACATACCCAGCAAATGTGAACATTCATACATGATGTCACTTCTTACATATGTATTAAGGGAGAATCGTAAGGGTGCATAATACATTTATGACAAAGACATTATCTGCATTTAAACTGCGGAGAGTACTCATACACGTGTAATAGTAGACGAGATCGGGAGCTGAACTTCTAAATCCTGCATTGAAAGACAAAGACAGTCCACGGCTATGAACAATTGAAAATTGTAACCAAACAACATTAAATATGGAGTACTGCAGGGATCTATTCTAGGTCCATTGCTTTTACGATTTTACATAAATGCTAATAAAACTATATGCTAGATTCTTGTGACCTTTTTTTTCAGGACTAGATCCTAAAAAAAAAAACTAATGACTCTAACAATTCATTACTAATGTTCGATTTTTGAATGGAACAAACCACTACGGGCTTACGACCGTCTTCTACTGTTATTTCGAAGGCTGGCTTAGTGTGATCACTTTACGTTAACAACGTTCGCCATTAGGTGGTAATGTTTAAGTCTCCGAAACTACTAATCATGAGAATTCTCGACATCTCAAATACGACTCACTTCTCTGCCAGAAAGACACAACAATTCTGTAATTCAGAAATTAACGTAGCTGTCTGTTGCTGAAACAAAATACCTCCGGTTTTTCAGGATAACAGTGTTGTCGTTAAGTTCCAAGCCGTGTCCCTTGAGGAGTAGGCAGAAAGAAAAGACCTTCACTCTTTACTATTCAAGATCGTTCGATCGCACCTTTTCTTCCAGACTTGTAAATTCTCTTTGCTCTTCTATGTGCTTACATTCTTTCAGGATGTCCAAACCATCTCAACTTAATAACTTTCATTTTTGTAACAATACTAACTTCCAAACCACATTCTTTCCTAATTTTCTCGTCCCTTTCCATATCCCACAGAGTTTTTCCACATATTCTTCTAGAGATCTCACCTGCAGCATATCCCTAAATATTACCAACCGCTGATAATACCTGTTCAAATAAATTTTCTTAATTATTATTAGTAATCTTTAAAACATAAACATTTTGAAGCATATTATGATACTCAATCAAACTGCGAACATTTATCCAAGAGAGTTATTTTATTTAAACTTCTAATAATAACAACACTACCAAACAGTTAACCACGACGCTCTCCTGATTTTGGCAAGAAATTTAATAACCATGAAATTTAATAATCCTTATATCCTTCTGTAAGCTGTGATTTTTAAAGGTTTAATTCGTGTTCTGGTCAGAGCGCCACTCGCAGAACCCTTTTCGGGGTTGTGAAATCCGTAAGAACAATGTAATGAACGCCAATAAAATCAACCCCTAGCCACGGAATCTTCACATCTGGTTATTGCCTGGCAAGCTTATTATTACGGGTTCAAAAACAATCGAACCCCTCTTATTCGTTTTATAATCACTCTTTGAATCTTTCACACTAAGCTACTTAAATCATGTGTCGTCTTATGCTATTGTCTTATATTATTGCTATGGTGGAAGTGATATTCCTGCGCCGGTGCTGGTCTATACCGTCATTCTTGACGCGGTAGTAACATTTTATATCCATAATTCTTTAGAGGCACTTCTTTTAGAAGTGGGGTATTTTTGCGCCTGGAATTTGTTCAGGTGCTTTAGACTCACATCCATATAGAAGAATGTTACACACGCATATCTACAAGCATCAAACACTTTAGATTTCGTATCGACACTAAACGCCGACGCTTTTCATAACTCGGATGCAACTTTCCATATCGATATGTAGTGGTTGGTAGTCCTGAGGGTCAGTCGACTGTTCTCATATGTAGCGTTGTCACAGCGTAATACACATTCCTGCCTATTTCCAAAACGCTAGTTTTTGTAACGTATCGCAAGTTTTACTAACTTACAGTCATTAAATTTAATATTACATGTTTCCTGTGGAAGATGTCGCAAGTGTATTTGCCTTCATTCTGGGTCAACCCATGCAGTTTTTTTTTTTTTTGAGAAAAAAAGTATCGGAAGCTCAGTTTCCAGGTAATTAGTGGTAGTAATGGTTGCTCCAAGAAACTTGAATTTATCCTCCATGTAGCAGATTTTCTACTTTTATCTCTGGTCGCTGTGCGATCGCTCGCTTTAAGAGGTTCCACTGTATCTTATATAGTTGGTTGTCTTTATTACTTCACTTCCCTTCCTAGAGATAATATTATTTTGTTTTCGTATTATTGGATTTTTTTTAAACCAGATTATAATTTGAGTTGCCGAGTGTATCGTTGTCTTACGGCTAAAGTTTTGCAGCTTTTTTAATTCAATTTTCACACCCGCCTTCTTATTGACTCTGTGTTTCTCTCTTGAGTGCGACTTTAACGCCTTTTTATTTCGTTTAACGCTCGCTCGCTCGCAGAGCGGTTAAACTCTCTTTAAATATCTTGATAAATACTTGAAATTTCATGATATCATTCACAATATACAATCGCAATAATTGAAAAGTCTTCACATTTTTGGGTAATTTTGGATACACAACGTTCTAAGTTTGTAGAGATTCTTGTGTCCATTTTTTCAGAACTAGATCTTAACGATATTTGAAAATGAAAATACATGAACTTAACGTTTTTCGTGATCAGTTATTTGGACATTTTTTTAACGCCACCTTATTTTTATGAAATTAAATAGGTGCATTTCAGATTTAAAAAAAAACAAAATTAGGTATGTGAATTTCAAACTTATATTAATTACTAGCTGACCCGTCGAACTTCGTATCGAAATAAATAATATAGTTACTCTATGTTTTATGCAACAGAGCTCAAATTCGTTTTTTAAGTTATTTAACACGAATGACTAAATAGTCATACTTAAATAAAAAAATACTGGCATTAGCAAAACCTGCATACCACGCTGCATTCATTATCTTTCAAAACAATTGAAATAATTAAAAAGCTCATTTAATGCAGTACCTACCTATCTGTGATTTTTTTTCATACATACCTTCTATTGGAACATGGTGGAATCCAATAGATACGATATATTTCACAGTCGTATTCTATCAATTGAAACAACAATCAATCATTGACAGTTATTTCAAATACCAATTAATTAAAATTCAAAATTAGAACAAAATTATATTGTTAAAAGTACTAAAAATATTACCTACTTGGAGTTTTCATTAATTTTCTAATTTTCCATGCATTTTTGTCTATTCTTTCCATGCAATCAAAAAGTGTGATTTTTTTTCATACATACCTTCTATTGGAACATGGTGGAATCCAATCGATACGATATATTTCACAGTCGTATTCTATCAATTGAAACAACAATCAATCATTGACAGTTATTTCAAATACCAATTAATTAAAATTCAAAATTAGAACAAAATTATATTGTTAAAAGTACTAAAAATATTACCTACTTGGAGTTTTCATTAATTTTCTAATTTTCCATGCATTTTTGTCTATTCTTTCCATGCAATCAAAAAGAACATTCTCCTGATAAAAGCCTACACGACAAAAAAAAATTTAGCAAAATCGGTCCAGCCTATAGGCGTAATGCGATGACATCGGGAAATAACTCTCCATTTTTATATAATAAGACTAAAAAAAAAACAAAGCACCCAATTCAAGTAGCTAAGGAAGAAATAAATGTCAAATATCTGCGGTTCTCAACGTGTTAGAGCAAAATTATAAGTACCGTTTAATTAAGGGATGATATTTTATAACTGAATCGTAGGACGATCACATAATTATTGATCCTTTTCTGTGCTCATTCATCCGACAGGTTTTGTTGCTAGTTATTGTAATTATATGGCAGATTTTCCTCTTCGAAAAAAAAGGACTTCATGCAACCCCTGACAGAACCGATATTTAGACTGAAGAGGGAGAAAAAAAAGGCTAACCGAAATCACGGTGCGTTCAATCCATCCCACAAGAAGGCTGCCACTTGTCCAACGCGGCAGCCTTTCGTTTATTATTGTTGACCCTTTTCAACCCTTGTGCGACCATAAAGGATCCGAATAATAATGATCCTGGGTGGCTGGTGAATTAATCTCCCCTCACACTTAATCTGTCCCGGGGTTTCCATGAAACCGAACCAATAAGTGCATAATTGAGTTTCTCACATTACACTGCGGACAGCCATTTGTAGTCTCGACCCGAGATTAATTTATTATAATAATAACATTAATGATCGAGGGCGTTTAGTGCTGTTAGCGGCCTATGCCTATTTTACCCTATACATAGAGTGCCGTTCTATTTATGAGTATCTTATTTAAAAGTCACGTGTTTTGTTGAAAGAATTCACGTCCTAAAACTCGATTGAAAATAAATAGAAAAACAATTTATTATAAAAAATATATTTTCAGTGCCGTCTACGGCCTAAGTAGTGCCGTTTTGTTTGTACCTATGTTTATCTTTAAAAAACTTGTTAAAGTTGCGATAGTTTAAGTTCTCAACTTTAAAACAGCAGATATAGGTAAAAAAAATACAATCAAAGTGTAAAGAACTCGTGGTAATTTTGTTTAAAGAGTGGTTTTCAAAAACAATCGATGGGTACCTACCTATGTACAAAGTGCTAATTTTGTATGTTGTAGAGTACAACCTCATACAAGGTACACTTTTTACACTCAAACATTGTAATTTCTTAATTTAGTACAATTATACAAATACTTTAGTAGGTACCTACCAGATGCTATAATTTACATTATAATTTTTTTTTTTTTTTTTCAAAAAAATTGCTAACCTATTCGTGCTTTTGCTAAAATTATCATTGCGTTGAAGTGACGTTTCAAGAAACAATTATAAAGAACATACTCAATTAAATATGACATCTTTCGTACACAGTAATTGAGTGCTCCTTGCGGTATCAGCACATATTGGCTCTTACTAACCGTGTTTTACGACGGTTTAATCCAGTGCCGCTTACGGCGTGAACCTTAACTTATTGATTCCTTAATAATCGTCACGTACGAGGTTCCATTGTTAGGTATAATATTAGGTACGCACGCTCATAGTCAATATTAGACTACTTTGTCATCAATTTGCCTCTAAACTGATTTGTTCCATCGATTCTAAGCCCAAACCCACGTAACTAAGCTTTAAAGCCCTTTAAACGCTACAAGTAATAATATTTTCATAACCGTTGCTTTAGGTTATTTTCGCATCTTGGTTTTTGTAATTACTATCCACGCCATCTATCGATTCCATGACAAAACAATATATATTCATTTTTTTCTCTCTCTTTGTTATAGGTGTAAAGAACCAGGAAGACTGCTCCCCAACGAGAAGCTCCCGATGACGGCTGTCGTCATTTGTTTCCATAACGAAGCTTGGTCCGTTCTTCTGAGAACTGTCCATTCCGTCTTGGATAGATCTCCCAAGGAGTTGATCAAAGAAATTATTCTTGTAGACGACTTTTCGGACATGCGTAAGTATTGTTTTAGGATTATTTTACTCCCGACTTCTTCTACATACATTCTTCATCTCGTTCTGAAAAAATATTTTGGATTTCAGCCCATCTGAAGCAGCAGCTGGAAGACTACATGGCAACCTATCCCAAAGTGAAAATCGTGAGAGCACCCAAAAGAGAAGGTCTCATCAGAGCTCGACTCTTGGGCGCACGCCATGTCACAGCGCCAGTCATCACATACTTGGATTCTCACTGTGAATGCACGGACGGTAAGTCTTCACTTCTTTCACTAATTGACTGCCATCGCCATCTTTTGAATTCCTGACGAAGCTTCTGATATTATCAAGGCCATCTATAAAATCCACGACTAAACACAAAAATTAAATAAAAATAAAAAAGAAATCATTTGGTTGCTTTCGTGCCAGTTACTTTTAATATTACAAATTAAAAAAAACGCTTAAATTTAATCTACTGATAATAATTAGAACAAACCTATTTTCGGAAGTGAGCTACTTCTACGGCAGTACGTGCTATAATGGCTGTAATATTATGGAGCCAAAGTATTACGGTGACAATTATAAAATGTTGTCTAGGAAACAACGTTTTTTATACACAGACAACTCTTGAGTAACATAATGCCCCGATTTTTTTATATCCACCATTCAGCGGTTGCCGAAGTGGTGATCGTACTTAATTAAGAAAATTTCAGAAAAATGTGGAATATACTTACACATCATGTTAAATATTTTATTATGGTTTATTTATAATAAAGCTTTCATAACTTGGTTACTATTAATAGTTTCATTTTATTAACTAGGTACATTTTATGTGTTCTTTGATCACAATTTTTTTTTATAAATATATTTAAGTGGTCCGCGGGATGAATTAACTGGTCCGTGAGGTCAAAAAGTTTGGCGACCGCTGCACTATATGATGCAGAGCTGTAAGTCTCAAATCTCCACTACTTACTACCGCCAACGATATCTTTTGAACTAATTAAGAAGCTTTATTTACTATCAGCGCCATCTTTTTAATACATGATGAAGATGTTGTTATCAACGCCATCTATGAAATTCACGACAAAGCACAAAATAAAAAAAATGTATAATGAATCGAAAAATCTAATACGGTTATTTTGTTTGTATATGTATTTTGGTACGTGTACCACTCTCCAACCGTTCGTATACCATATCAACCGCCTTAAGTAAACAGTCCACACCTTAAATTACCCCGATATGAATCTGAAGAGTTCTCGAGTGTAAAAATAATACCCTTCGCCGTTTCGAGTTGTGTGGGGCGGAAGTGCTGCTTCTACCCCTTTCATCCAACCGGAAGTCCTCCATATGGGCTTTCATTTTTATTCGCTCGGTCATCTTGATTTATTCAACGCCATAAATTTGTCAAGAGCACATTATGATTATCTCCGGTGGTGTTCCACTCTTCGTGGTCGGGGAAACGGTTTTTACTGCCCAATCCAAAAAATTATGAAATAAAAAAAAATGCGTTTATTTCAATATGTTCAACTTCATGGCTTAAAATTTTAAGTTTATTTTTTTATATATATATTATTGTTTTCATAAGTTTAGTTATTTACAAACCACATTTTACTCATAGTATATGGAATATACATGAGTTTTGTGATCGGATTTCAAAAAAAAAATAGATTTCGCTGAAATTAATTTTCTCGACGTTTACGAGGGTGTAGATTCAAAAAATGCATAAAAAAATTTCCGCGTACCCGTACCCGTAGGTACGCCAAAAATGTGTGCGCATCCATCCCATAACTCATAGTAATTCTTATCCGATTTGATTGAAATTTTGTAGAACGGTTAGCCCCTCGATGTAGATAAGTCAGTAAAATATTGAGATCTGTACCTTCAGTGGAACCCTCTTAAAGTATCCAAAGAAAATTTCACTTGTTCTAGAAAAAGGGCTAAAAAAGAAAAAAAAAATTCTTCGATTTTCATAAAATTTGGTATACCTAGTTGTTCCGGGTAGCGCAAGACAGGGAAGCTTTCGCCGAAGTGATCGCCAACGTCGGGGTGACCTGATACGGCACACGAAGAAGAAGATACCTACGGGTTGGTCTTATGCTCCTACACAAGAACGTAAAACTTGAGGTCCGTAACTTCAGTGGGTCCCCCTTAAAGTACCGATTAATATTGAATATGTAGTTCTAAAGCAGATAATAAAAAGCTCCAATAGTCGATATCATTTTAAAGTTTCTATAATAATTCCAAGGATAAATAATTCATTTTAATCGTAAAATTATGAATTTTCATGCAAAGATATGTTTTACACGAAAAGGCTGTTATAATATACTATGAGTTCTGGGCTACCCTAGGTTAGCAGCTTTTTTAGATTGTTACACCGATAATGTTTAGCCTCGATCATAGTTCGATCACTGGGCTGCCAGATCAAGGCTACTCATATCTTTATATTGAGCATGAAAACCATCAAAGTGTCAAAAATAATATATTTTGCATACAAAATAAAACGAAAGAATGTATTAAGTTTCGCCGTTCGTGTGAAATCAATAGATTGAAAACATCCCCTTTCTTCGATTCGGTCTCGCAGCTCTCGTCTCTGTCTGTCTGTCTTCACCCCCTGAAACCTTATTACCCTAATGACGAATAACAATATACACACAATGGGGTAGGGTACTAAAAAGGCCTATATTCTGTTACCTTTTATTATTTTTATGTTACGGTTCACGTTGTTGCATCTTACCTAACATATACCGGGGGAACTTTGGAATCCTTCAAAGTATTTCGATTTGTCAACATTAAGGAGTCGATTTATGTTTGGGAATATTGCGGTTTTAGGGCTGACAACCCTGATTGGCTCAGGTTAAAGGATCCACCCCAACGTGAAAAACTTAAACTCCACTCCTGGATAAGGTTAGTCTCTTCTAAGGTCATTTCCAACTTTTGTGCAACTTAAAATTAAAATTGAATCGCGCTTTTTTATCATAAATTTTAATTTTTTTATTATTGTTTTAACTATATTGTATGATTGTATTCGATTTGTGTGATATTGTTGGTATTTTTGTTTGTTCACTTTCTAAATAAATTAATGACATGTAAAAGGCGTTAACGCCGTGAATGATTTAATAAATAAATAAATAAATAAACAAACTTTTCTAAGGTCATTTCCAACTTTTGTGCAACTTTTCTAAGGTCATTTCCAACTTTTGTGTAACTTTTCTAAGGTCATTTCCAACTTTTGTGTAACTTTTCTAAGGTCATTTCCAACCTTTGTGCATCTTTTCTAAGGTCATTTCCAACTTTTGTACAACTTTTCATATTTAGTTCATTTCTATTATTTCCGGTATTTTTGTCGACTACGCCTTCATACCTTTCTAATCATTTTAATGACACCTAGAATTTTTCGTCTTCTTACTTTTACTATAATAATATAGGCCATGACCTGTTTTTTCGATATGGTTTTCCCATCTTAAAATTTCCATGAACAGCTGTCGCTCCAGTGTTTTGTTTGACTTCCTGTTTTCGCTAACCCCAAATTTCTTTAAATAATCTCTCCACACGTGATTTCTTCAAAACGGTTTAAGATTATATTCTTATAATACATATATTTTATTAAAATTAACGAATTGAACGTGCATTCTTGGTGGAATTATTTAAATAAAATAATTTAAATGAAACAATTGATTTGTTATTCCACTATATTTATTTACCTGACTAGTTTCGCAGGAACAGGTCCTGCATGGTCACAGGTGACTTAGAAAACGTTTTCTAAGTCACCTGTGACCATGCAGGACCTGTTCCTGCGAAACTAGTCAGGTAAATAAATATAGTGGAATAACAAATCAATTGTTTCATTTAAATTATTTTACATATATTTTAAATCACTCATCAACCCAAAATTTCCTAAGTATATCAACTTGTCAACTTTCATATTATGACGCCTATATTTCCATACCAGTTTTTTACTGATGCTTCGTCTTTAATTTCCATTTTTGTCCATGTACACAATGACATTTCCATATATCATTAATGTTAGCTGGATTGATTACATTTTACTTGTATTTTTTATTTAAAAATAAGAGTTACATAATATCACCATTTTATGTTCACAATTGAATGAGTCGCCGGTAATCTAGAAAAATATATATATCACCATTTGATCGAATTCGTCTCCTTTTATCACAGTTGCAAAAATCTCACTGATTCCGCTACAAAACATGTCAGAAAAGATCCCTTTTATCGCAATTTTTCTATCTGTCAAAGCCATCATAAAAATGTGTCTCTCCACCGAGATACTGGTAAAACATTCATTAGTAATTATCGCAAAACTAACCATAATTGAGGTTCCTCAAAAAAGATTCAATCAACGTGCATCCACATCACCATCTAATTAAATTTTAATATTGTGATGATTTCTTAATCGATTGGAAGAATTTAGTGTCAAAGAGCCGTGACCTGTGCTACTGTTATGTAAAATGGAAACTTCTGTGACGTGTTCTCTTCTCGTCTCCACACCTCGTCCTCTTCTCCCTCTCATACATCCCCAGTGACTTCCCTTTTGACAGAGGATTATGATGTTTTTTCTCTGTTTATTTTTTTTCTCTTTTCACCTTCGAATACAAATCCTTCAATAATGACATTTCTTCCTCCCCTCACGGTCCTTGTTTGCGACACGGCCAATGTACAACGATTGGAGACAGGTTTGAAACATTTTAATTAGGAAAATCTCAGCTCAAATCGGGACGTTTTGAGTTTTTTCTCTCTTTCTCGAATTGGACGTTTACATAATTGTCGTTTTTATTAAGCTGACAGCTTGAAAAAAAAACAGAATAGAGTAAAAGAATATTACTTTATTTCATTTGGATAAAAAGTGCTCGACCCTTTCAAATTTCTTCTTCTTCTTCCCTGATTTTTGCCATGCTGGGGTGTTTTTCAGAGGCCTGTCTCCTCTTGATCCCCAATGGTTGTTGTCAAATCTTTTAGACACTTCCGTCAGTCGGATTTCTTGTGGCTAAGAGTCCTGCGCTGTCCATCTTTTAGGTATAGCCATACCATTTCTTTCGTTGCTTTCTACTCCTGTTAAGATCTTCAGCCATTGTACTCTTCTACCAGAGCAGGCTTTATAAAAATGCGCATTCTGAAGTTAAGTGAATCTTGAGTCAAAGAAACAGTAATATCGTTAAAAATGGTTAACGGACCTTAAGCCCCTTGCGTCACCAAATTTGTTTTATTGCGACATGCATCAATTTATTCATGGAGGGCTGCCCCTTATTGGGTCTCGTCTTCAAAGGCCTCTTGCCCTGTTCCTGGCTCCTACCCTTCGCAAAAAGTCTCGTAAAGCCATGTAAGTAGTTGTCCACACATCCATAATTTCCACAAAGGTGCCAAACCTAGGGAAACAAGAATCCGCTCTTCTGACCCCCACGTATAGGAGTAAGACTTTAAGTCCCCCTGAGGTTGCCTGGTATCAGGGAACCTCCATTAGCTACTTACCTAACCATTATTTAAATTTTACTCTTCTGCCAATGGTTTGTGTAATGAGGCGATGTGACATAAGTATAAACGGAAAATACGGGCGTCAAAAATTGAAGAACGTTGAGGCATACGGAGGGAATAAAAACAAACAAAAGACAATAAGAATAACGTTATTTTGTTTCCTGTTCTGCTCAGTCGGTGAGGTTATTATACCAATACAAACATGGCCCCAGTAGCGCCGAGTATGTCAATACTGCCTGCTGATTATTTTGTCTGACGCTGTTGTGCAAGAAATGAGGGTCGGCTGAAAGATAATGAAATATTATACAAATTAACCGCAAACTATCTTATAATTACGGTCGTGCCGCGCATCCAATGCCTTGGTAATATTTAAAATTATTATTATATACTCATTACATTGAATAAGACCCTCCACCACCCGAGTATTACAGGAATTTGGATATTCCTTTTTACTCGCATTATATGAAGCCAAGACGGGACTCCGACATCGCCGTAAGGGTCCCACATCGGAGTAAAATCCCGTCCGATAATTTAGATAGCCAAAACTTATTCAATGTCCCACAACTAGGATCTTTTTTTTTGTTTTCTTTTCTCTTTCACAAGCGTGTTAGTGTATCACCTGTTGTGAGCAACTATGTTAGTATAGATAAAAAAAAAACAAAACAAGCATCATCTCAGGGTGCCACGTCATCAAGCACGTGCCGCATCAGCTCAAACCACGCAGCGCAAATGCAAACTCCGCAAGAGAACGGACCAGAACTCCCTAAACACAATACGTCCTAATCTATTAGACCCGACCTAACCGATCCTTACCTATCAAAACTAATAGTAATAGGTCTCGGAGCTCCCACGAAAATCCACACTCACGCCACGCCGGCCAAGCGACCGACACCAATGCCAGAGACGCACAAAAATATGTACAAACACACACACCTACTTACATTCATACATCAGGAACGCGTGATATTATTCAATTGGGGACATGTTATTTTATTTCCACTCTCCTTAATTGGAGTTAAATTAAGCACCTAAATATTACAAACAGCCTAATTTGGTGGTTCCCCCGGACGCCTCAGCAAATCCCATCTTTCTGTCCATGACTTTGCAAACCTTATGAAGCCTCTCATATTCGTCGGGTTTCTCAGAAGATCCACACAATTTACTGGACCTGGCACCTCCATTGATATGCTAGAGATCATCACCTCCCTGGCATCCGCCATTATTGGACAGCTCCACAATATGTGCTCAGCGTACTGCAATCCGCCTCCGCAAGCACACCATGGGTTGTCAACGAGACCCAAGTCATGAAGCTTCCCTCGAAACTCACCGTGTCCAGTTGTATACTCAGCCAAATGGCATCAAAATGGTTGGTTTTATGTATGTCATTTAACTACTGTTTTATCAAATATTTTTTTGCAATGGTTTTCAAGAAAAGCGGACCTATAATTCAACGGCTATAAACCTTTTTTTTAGTTCATACTTTTTATTTTAGTGAGTGACTTGTATACTACGGTATCCAAGCTACGCTTATTTACACTAAACGTTAAGATGAAACTGTCTCTTTCATGTTCGCATTATTTTCCTACCAGCAGTGAAAGAGATAAAAATAATCGTGATTGTCTTTAACGTTAATGGCATTCTTCATTATGTGTCCAAATTCAAATCTACGACCGATCGTTTTACCATAAATTATAGTCTTCGGTTTGATTCTTTACCAAGCAATTAGACTATTTTATTATTATTATTATTAATTAAGCTTTATGAGACATCTGTTTTATATTTTGAAAAATAAACAAGCGTTCGTTTAATGAGAATTTCGACAGATATTGCCCTTTATTTTAGTACTTGTTTTACAAGCTTTTATGCATTGACTATTCGACTTACCCTCGTAATATCACTTTTACCTTCGGGAAAAAACACGCGTTTTTTTCCACGTTTTTTCCCCAATCCACAGAGCAACCCCTTCTCCTATCCGTCCTACACCCAATTCGATTTGGCGTTCTTCCCCCTTCGATACGGAAGAAGGTTTTATTGAGTGTACACATAAGAATATCGGCGTTTTTATTTTGGGAAAAACTGTCATTTATGTTTTGATTCCGAAAGCCGACTTCAGCCATCTACTAGGCTAAATATTGCATAATTTCAGGAGTAAATATTTATTTGCCTTCAATGAGCAGGTGAAAATTTGAATTTGTTAAACATAATTTTAGATATATTTTATGGGAATCAAATTTCTTGAAAGGATCGAATTACTTTTGTTATGAAAAAGAGTCTCGCACATCAATTTTAATATTAATAATATTTCTTGCGGTATTAGTAGATACCTACTATTGTACTAACACCGGATGGCTTAAATGGAGGTCTATCTCTAGAGTGTTTTGGGTTAAGTATAGAAGACCGTAGTAAGACCCGCAATTACATAATATGGCTCTGAATGTTGGGCATTAAAACAAAAACACCAACAAAGCATGCACAGGCACACTGTAGAGATGAAGATGCTCAGATGGGCTGGAGGAGTAACCAGTCCCGATAGAGCTAGAAATGTCCATGTCTAAGGAAACTTCAAGATCCCACCCGTAACTGAAAAAATAACAGAACACAGGTTAATATATGGTATGGGCATTTTATGAGGCAATCACAGCACAACATGATTTAGAAAGCTATGGACAATGAAACTCCAGCCAGTTTACCAGACAGACCACCCGCCACATGGTTGTCGAGCATCAATAGGGGCCTTAAGGAATGCGAAGTGGAGTCAGAGATGGCGCTCGATAGAAAGTCTTGGTGAAATAGGACAAGGAAAGCCGACCCCAATATAATGGGACAAAGGCGAGGGCGAAGAAAAAGAAGATATTTGTACTATTGTACTACCACAGAGCATTTCTTACAAAATTGTGTTGATCTATAATTGATATGTTTGAATATCTATATACTAGTACGTGAAGGAAAAACTTTACCATTTTGACCATTTTTACGAAAATTGCGAAGGAGGAGTATGAAATTTAGCACACCCTTAGTTATTTATTAAGTAACTATAAAAAATACATTAAATCAATAAAAAATACTGCTGTAATGTTATGTATTTGATACTCACACATACTTGGATGTATTTGACATGGACACAGACGCAAATATTATTTAGCGTATCTTTGGTCAAATTGAGAATAGATAAAATATTGTTTGTCTGTCTTTATTTATAATATTAAATATTTTGTAGGTACATATCAGTTTGACGTATCAATATCATTGTTTTTCTCGGTCTTTGACAATGGAACCTCAATAATGTTCAAACTTATAGGTAATCTAAGTTAGTTATGGTCGAATTTCGAGCACTGGTCGACCACTATTTATAAGTATGAATTGAACGTTGCTCAAGTCAGTACGAATTCAGGATGTTTTTCATTGGTATTTCCATAAAATGACACTAAAAATTCCATAATACAAGACGAAACAGTTTAAAAACTAGAATCTTCACATGGAGATCAAAATAAGTCTTTCGCAAAGGACGTATTCTTGTCCTCTGGGCCTCGGGGTCGAATAAAAAGAAAACACGACAGAGAAGAAAATGCTTCCCTGGTTATTAAGAGCAATATTTATAATAGAGCATAATATTAAAAGTAATCGATATAGCTCCTCCTATATCGGACCTCCCAAGGGGGATCTAAACAGCTTAAAAAGTCTTACGATAACACTTGAGAGGGACCCCCGGCTGTATTCCCAAAACTCGTTAATTCCACTTTATATCCTTGACAACTGTCCACATCAAAAAGAAAACAAAACGGAAAAATCCCTTTCGCTATTCAGAAGTCCCAAAGTTGTCCTTGCTTACTTAATATAAGTAGGTACTTCTTAGTTATTTTATCAAAAATAAACAAACCCGTATTTATATATTATGTGAATACTTTGAGGGTGTGGAAGGAGGTCATACACATTGCACAAGATCGAGCGCAATGGAGAGCTCTTGTTGCCTCCCTATGCCCCTGAGTGGGGTGTAAAAGGGAGAATTGATTGATTGATTGAATACTTTGATAAACTTTTGTACTCACAAAGAAAATATCAGCTGTATATTTGAATCGAACCATTCTTTTATTAAGGGCACATAAATTTTGTGTCTTTGCTTATGAAAGTCTTTATAATTATTATTTATTTAATTAATTAATGGCAATAACATTATATTATGTTTCGACTAAAATAACACTCATATGTAATTTATCTTAAAAATACAAAATGTTTAGTTTATTCCACAATTTGTTTTTTTCTTTACATTTGGGTTAGTTGTTAGAGACCGTAACTTCGTTATGGTAAGCTCGCGTATGTTGATTCTGTGATGTATTTTTATGTTAAATTCTATGTGTTACTCATACTATCAATGTACAGTAAAGTATTAATAAATTATTTGATAAAATGAATGCGCCAAAATGCGTTCCCTGAACAATTATTATAGGTACACTTTTTGTATTGCTGTGACAGCAGCTGGGTTGAACACGGCGTTCCAAAATATACTTATACTACCTTTCCCGACAGACGTTGTCCTGTGGTTCTAGCCCGAGGCGGCCCGTTCATATATGTATAATGTGCACTGCGCCCCCAGAAAAAAATACATAATTAATTATAATAATATTTATTCAATGAAAAATAATACATTAAAAAATAATGCACAATTTGCTGACTCCCTCCACTAGCCGATGCCTGAGATTGAATCGATTGAGTTAAACTAATAAAATAATAAGATTAAAATATTTCCGAAACATCCATATTATTTCATTCGTATTCAAAACTCAGGCAGGATCAACGCGAGAAATTTTACGAATTTGCTTCAAATTGGTTTAAAAATTAACCTATTTGTAATCTGGTTGGCTCTTCATATATGGAGGTGCTATTTTCTGAGATGAAAAGAGAATTTGATCCACTTCTCCATGCATTTTTTTTCATAAATGCTATTGGACTGAAAATTATGTTTATTATGCTCAAACAACATAATTTTCCTAAATATGTCTTTAATATGCATAAAAAGCCGTTCTAGGGTTTCTTTATGTGTTGTATGGAACAATCTGTGTTCTATAAAAGGTTGTACATTTTCAAATACACTTTACCTACATTATGTAAAAACAGAATGTCGGTTCTAGTACGTAGTTCAAATAATAATTTAATGGGTCTACCAAAAAAAATCGCTTTTTTCTCCAAGAAGACATTATGGTTGTCTAAAAATACACTAGTTTTTAAATGGTGTACCTTGCTGGTGATAATACCGTTATTGGTTATTAGTTCTGTACTACTTTTATTACCAGCAATTTCCCACTTCCTTTACAACTCTTTCCCAACGCCTCTCCACCCTTCGCTAGTCTTCCGCCACCCCTTTCACGGTTAGCGCACTCCTAATCTTATCTAATCCACTTTTACAACCAATATTTCTTTCGAAGCGTGTGGTTCTTATTTATGTCCCAGATTCGCATTATATGTTTGTCTTTACGCGTTGTAAAAAAAATACGAACCTATCCAAGAAAATCACACTGCTATTTTCTGATCTAATATTTCTTGACATATGCTCTCCTGATAACAATAATAAAAAAACGGTTAAAACACACGATTTTCCCCCAAGTTCAAGCCTCTTCACAAACTCCTCCTTTTCTGGAAGGCATTGAACATTTGAGGAGATGCTCACTGTTCACTGTTCATCTCAACAGACACAAATTATGCCAGCAACCTCTGAAGATTCTTTCTTGAGCGTTCCACCCATATTCTGATCCTGCTCTTAGGTTTTCCACAGAAGCCAAGACTTTTCTTTGAGTGTTCTATGTATACCCTCAAAGATGAGGGGAAGTGGAAAGTCTATTTCAAAATTGTGGATTCCTCTATTTCAGAAGATTTCCATCTATCGACAATCCAGGAAAAATCAGATCCTTAAATTTGCGTTTAAGGATTCTTAACCCTTTTTGAATCGGGAAAGACAAAAGAGTGGGACAAATTCGATCACCGGCGAAATGTTTTCACGTGCTTTTTGCTAAAGATGTTTATTCACTAGTGGACGAGCATTGCTAATTACTACCTTCTTTCTTTCTTTGCATACTTTCAAATTACTAAGGCTTATGAGTTTTGAGTTGCTTTATTTAAAACCGGGCATATTTAAGGCTAGTTTCCATTTTGGGCAAAATATTATGTATCCGGTTATTGTCCATCATCCACACTTCGCACCCCTTCGACTTCCTCACGCCCCACTACTACAATCGTCCACCTAATCTCTTTATTTCACTTTCGGGCCGTTATTTTTAACGTCGTTGATTTTTATCGTCGCACCCCCTTTTTCATCGAGATATGAAATCACTGTATCGCGATACTCTTCACTCCGTACCTTCTTGAGACGGATCCTTTCTAATATTTTCGAAATAAGTTCATCGCTTGGGTTGTTTTTGTTAAATAAAGAGTTTTAAGTTTTGTCTAAACACACAGTTTATTATAGATCCACCATTTTAACAAATGTAATTGACCATAGATCTAAGTATATCATATATTATATATTGTAAGTACAGTGTTGCAAGTTAAAATTAAAAACATTATTCTTATATTGCTACCAACACCCCCTCTCAATATTAGAATCTTACAAATTATACAAAACAAAATATATTATTATATATTATCAAAAAATAAATGTAACTTAAAATATTATGTGATTTCACTTCAATCCTAATTTTTCACCAAGATACTTCAGTCTGTCTCCACCTAGAGGCTTCGTCAACAAGTCTGCCAGTTGCTCCTTCGTTGGACAATACTCAATGTCAATATTCTTCTTATCTACATGATCTCGTACGAAATGGTATCTAATATCTATATGCTTGAGTCTTTTATGAAATTCTGGATTTTCAGTTACTCTTATTGCTGATTGATTATCTTCCATTATTTTAATTGGAGGCCAGGATTTCCAAACCGCCAAATCAATTAAAAATTTTTTGATCCAAATTGCTTCACTTATACAGTGACTAAGAGCGACATACTCTGCCTCAGTAGAAGATAACGCTACACAATCTTGTTTCTTCGAAGACCAATTGATCAAACCATTAAATAATTTAAACACATAACCCGACATGCTTTTTCTTCCAGATATATCTCTTCCCCAATCTGCATCGCAATATCCAATTAATTTTTGTTTATTTTCATGATCTTCAAAAAATAATTTTACATCTAATGTTCCTTTTAAATATCGAAGTACTCTTTTCATTGCAATATATAATACTGAAGATGGCTTATTCTGATATCTGCTCAATATGGAAACTGTAGTGGTAATATCAGATCTTGTACCTTGGGAGATATATAGTAAATGTCCTATAAGTTGTCTACATTTTGTTTCCAAGTTTCCATCTATCTCTGCATTTTCAAATAATTGTATATCAATATTTTGATCCATTGGAGTTTTAGTTGGTCGACAATTTTCCATTCCATATTTCCTTATTATTTCCGTTATATAAGATTTTTGATCCAGTGTAATTGTTTTATTCTGTATATTCTGAGTAATGTGTATACCAAGATATGTTGAAATCCTTCCAATATCTTTCATCTTAAAAACATTATTTAAGTGTTTCTTCATTTGTGCAATTTCAGCTGTATCATTACACATAAGCAGTATATCATCCACATATATAAGAATGTAAAATTTTAAATCACCATTCGTTTTTGTGTATAAACAGTAGTCATTTTTAGATCTAATAAAACCTTGCTGTATCAATACATTGTTGAGCATTTCATTCCAGTTTTTTGCAGATGTCTTCAGTCCGTAAATAGATTTTTTTAATTTAAGAAATTTTCCATCTATGTTCATTCCTTTTGGCGTCTTCAAATATATATCCTCTTTAATATGACTGCTTAAAAATGCATTGCATACATCCATTTGATGAATTTCCATATTAAAATGGTTAGCAACAGATAACAATATTCTGAATGTAGGAAGTTTAGCGACCGGTGCATAAATATCTTTCAAATTAATGTCTGATTTTTGTTGAAATCCACGTGCAACTAATCTGGCTTTATACTGAATTGGGATTCCATTTTCATCCTTTTTAATTTTAAATATCCATTTTGTATCAATAATTTCACTATCTTTTGGTGGAATTTTTTCTTCCCATGTATCATTATCTATTAAAGCTTTTAATTCTGAGTTCATGGCATTTATCCATTTTTCTGAATCTTCTCTTTTTACGGCTTCTTCATAAGTTATTGGTTCTCTCAGAATATTTTCTATATTTAAATAAGATTCATAATCTTCGAATCTTTTAGGTTTCACAATATTATTTCTGTTTCTTAAAAAATACAAGTTATTTTCTTCAACAGTATTTTCCGAATTTTCATAATCATTTTCGATACTTTCATCAGTGTTTTCCAAATTTTCATTATTTACACTCTTTGGTCTAGTACTCTGTTCATCAAAATTAAGGCTGTCACCAAGACTGTTATCTTCATTATTTTGAATTTCATTGTGTTGATCAGATAATTGTTTTTCTTCTTCATTTGTAGGACTTCTACGATTTTCAATACATTGTTCGCTAGTAATTTCATCAATTATCACATCACGATAAAATGATTGTTTTTCTTCTTTATCATTGAATCTTATTCCAGAATCTTGATTATATTGTTCATTAATTATCACATCTCGTCCAATAATAATTTTTCTTTTGATAGGATCCCACAGACGATATCCCACTGGTGCATATCCAACTAGTATAAATTTTTTGCATCTCTCATCTAATTTTTTTAAGGGTTGTAAAGTTTTTAAGTAAGTGTCACTTCCAAACTGCTTGATATTGCTTAGGTTTGGTTTTCTCTTGTACCATAATTCGGCAGGTGTACAATCCATTTTTTCTGTAGGTGATCTATTTATAAGGTATGTTGCAGTTAATATTGCTTCGCCCCACATTTCTTTTTTCATTTTAGAATCAAATATCAATGCTCCGGCCTTCTCCATTAAAGTTCTGTTTAATCGTTCTGCTTTGCCATTTAATTGTGGAGAATGTGAAACAGTATAATCTATAATGATGCCTTTTTCTTTACACCAATTCTGAAAATTGTAACTTTTATATTCTCCTCCGTTATCATATCTTATCTTTGATATTTTTAAATTATGCATGTTTTCAACTTCATTAACAAAATATTTTATATTATTGAATGCTTCACTTTTATACTTCATTAAATATATTTTGGTAAAATGTGTGTAATCATCAAGAAGTGTCAAAACATAGCTATATCCGTCCCATGTCTTTGGAGAAATTGGTCCCATGATATCAGTATGGATAATTTGTAGTGGTCTACTTGCTCTTTCTCTTTCTGTTTTAAAGGGTAGTCTGGTTTGTTTTGCTTTCGCACATATTTCACAAAAATATTCCTTTTCATCTTTTTTAATATAAATTCCTGTAGCCATTTTCTCAAGTTTTCTTAAGTTATTAAAACCAATATGTCCCATTTTTCTATGCCAATCAACTAAATAAGCTTCATTTTTATTTTGGTTGACATTAATTGTATATAAACCTCTATCATTTCTATTTCCTTTTATTATTTCTCTATTGTCCTTTTGAATAATAACATTATGTTTATCAAATATTACTTTACCATTATTATCAGCTATGGCACGAACTGACAGTAAGTTTTTAGATAAATTTGGAACTAACAATACGTTGTTTAATGTATAATTTTCTTGAATTATCTTTCCTTCTCCGATTGCATTCATAGATTCATTTTCTTTAGCTACATAAATTGTACAATTTTTGTTCTTGATATCTGTTAATAAAATTTTGTTGTTTACCATGTGACTTGTGCACCCACTATCCACTATCATCTCAAAGTCATTCCGATTAGCATATTGATAACTCATAAATGATACATGATCTTTCTTGGTACTATTGTATTTTATATTAGAGCTATTTTTAAAAAAACATTTTTCTTCCGGATGGTTATATTTCTTACAATATCTGCATTGCTTGTGATTTTGTCTGCAATTTTTTGCTATATGTCCAGGTTTCTTACATATGTAACATTTTCTATTTTTACTGACCGTTTTGAAAGCTATTTCCTTTGATTCATTATTCATCTTCATCTCTTCTATTAGTAGCCTAGATATGAGGTTCTCGATTTTCCTTTCACTTAAGGAAGTAAGTTCCCACGCAGTAATGAATGTTCTAAATTCATTTGGTAAGCTCGTCAATATTTTTACAATGAGCATTCCTTCGTCAATTGCTGATTTTAGTGAGTTCAGTTTATTTACTATTACCTTCAACGTGCTTATATTTTCCATGATATCTTTAGATTTGTTGAACTTAAAGTTATAAAATTCTTGTAGTAACACATGCTTGTTATGATCTGTATCTCGTTCAAATATTTTAATAATCTTCTCGTACATTTCTTTTGCGGTTCCAGCATCCATCACATGTATAAGCAAGCTTTTGTCAATATTTGTTATAATTATTTTTTGTGCTTTTGCATCCATGAGCTTCCATTCATTCATTTTGTTTTCTTTTTCAGCATCTTCCGATTCAAATGTCCCATCTATTAGTTTTTGATATCCAGCAGCCTTCAAAAATACATTTAATTGAAACTTCCATATTGGAAATGTTTGACTATCACTTAATTTTATTATTGACTCATATTCATTTATGGTGGACATGTTTTTTTTTATGTTTTATTTTTAATCTCAAAATCCTATAACAATCACTTTTTCTTTTTAAGATTTTTTTATATTTTCTTGAAGAGATGCACACAGCATTTAATCTTTTAATATTATTTTTTACTTATTAATGGACACGTTTTTACTTTTAATCTTTTAATATTTTTTCAATCACTAAGTCTTTCAAATAAATTTTTACTTTTTTTATTTCACACAGCATCAACTTTTATTACTATTTTTATATTTTTTAACCACGCTCTGCTACCATGTTAAATAAAGAGTTTTAAGTTTTGTCTAAACACACAGTTTATTATAGATCCACCATTTTAACAAATGTAATTGACCATAGATCTAAGTATATCATATATTATATATTGTAAGTACAGTGTTGCAAGTTAAAATTAAAAACATTATTCTTATATTGCTACCAACAGTTTTACCATTGTCTAATTTATTAATTTATACCTCCTTTAATTTCTAATTAACTTCTTTTGATTTTGATGTGAAACTTACTGATATCATCCCTATGTGTGGGAACGAAACAAGACACTGGCGAAAATTCTGAAAGATGTAAATGCTGTAGATATGAGATCCTTAAGAATGTGCGAGAAAATACTGATTAAAAGGTGAGGATTGATAATATTAGAAAGTGATATGTAGTAAAATGTTGACGAACTGACTAGAATGAATGTTAATAAATTGAGGTGAATCGGGCATGTTGAAAGAATGAATGAAGAAAAAACGACAAAAAAAGATTTGCAAATCTGATGAGAATGGGTTATCGAGATGGACGTGGGCAGATCACATCGATGCGGTCCATTTAAGGAAGGACAATGTTAGTAGTTAAAGGAATAGAAGACAATATAATTAGGTATATTATGCAGAACGTTATGCCCTTGAATGAAGTGAAAAGATGGGGTCCCGCGGCCCGTGAAATGGCGGGCCGGACCGCGCCAGACCAGACCAACAGGCCGTGGGACCCCGAGCATCCGTCGAGGCCTGTGGAGATCCGTTGCCGCCCGTCCAATCCATCGGGAGTCGGTAAAATCAAAGGCGCGTCCTGTCAGCGTCTGCATCTGTTATTTTTAATTAATTTCACCTTTGGCATCGAATGCGCGTACACGTGATGGAGTGGACTAACGAAATGATATTCGAATTTTTAACTCTGTTGGAGAGTGAACCAGTGCTGTGGGATAGTTCGTCGCCACAGCATAAAAATAAAAACGATGTGCATGATGGATGGGTACGGATCAAAACAAATTTAAAAGGTGGGACAATTCTTATCGGAGAGTTGAAGAAGAAAAAGGATAATTTGATGTCCACCTACAGAAAAATAAAATCCAAAATTAAAGATTCCACGAAAACAGGAACTTAACATGTTGGACTTATCACTTAACATGTTGGACTGGTTGTTACGACGGGCCGTGGGAACGGTTCTACGGGCATCCACGGACGTAGCGTGGTCCGCCCTGGCCCGTGATAACACGGGCCGTGGGACCCCACCAAAAGAGGTGTGTCCGGTTAGGAATGAATGGATATCCGTTCTTCGGGATACGGCGTGATGGATAAAAAAAATTAATGTTGAATAAACAGCTTCTTGATTAGCTAGCAAAAAAAGTTACTTTTGATGACCTGGAACTCATCTTCACAGATTTCTCTGCTGGCTACGCATTCTGTGAAAATACCTTTGCAATAAATAATATAACAGTGTCTGATGTTTTTTTTTTCAACCGTCAAATTTTCATCACTTTTTTCAATTAAGGTTTCAAGATTTAATTTTACATTCCAAAAATAAGAAACCATGATATGAACAAACCTCACACTAGTAAAAAATACATTTCTGAGAAATTCGTGCCTTTAAATCTAAGAAATATGCAATTGGTACGTACAATGCAGAGATTTTATCTAAGTCATATTCTTTACATATAAAACCATGGATCTATCGAGTACTATCTACCCACTTGACAAGGAACATGCTGATAAAAATAGTCTTGATTTGATTCCATGGAGGGCTGCCGAAGAAAGACACACCTTTCCAAAAAATGACAGATTGGGCATTGGACCTAACCGAAGAGTGAACCTAAGAAATTGATAACATGCTCACAATTTTCAATTCTGCTTACAGACTAAAGGCAAACAAGACGATTTTGTGTGAATTTGAGGCGTTTTTCCCAACGGTATTCATTAAAATGTTTAGTAGGTAATTGCTAGTTGGTTAAAATTTATTGAATTGAGTTCTGCATCCGTAGGTGAGTCAACTATGTATGTGTTTTAATTTTGCCTTAATAAATGACTTTATGATTTGTGGCGTTTGATCATGATATGCTAAGATATAAGTGAGGTCTAATCAATAAATCTTTTAGTTGCATGTCAAATGATCGTGCACTTTTATGGGTTTTACTTTTTTAAACTAATAATAATTTTTCTACCCCGTCGAGGCATATTTCAAATGTTGGACTTAACGGGTATAGGACTTAATTTATTTCCCCACAAAAAGTAACGCTAAGTTCACCATTTAAGGACCTTCCACTACTCTTCCTGTGGCTATTCCTGCGTCAATTTCTCATAAAGCTTCCGATGTTTCTCAAATCATTTTTCTTAATACAAGCGATTTTCTTGTTGGGTCCAATAAGTAAATAAAGCATTTGGAGAAGGAGAACATAATAAAAACCTCAACAATCTAAGAAGGGACTTGACGAAAAAAACAGGGCATTAAAAAGGTAGCCTTCGCTTATAAAATATCCTCTTTTATAGTCCTTTATTGCTCGTGTAAACTCCTAAAAAGGACAGTAAAAGAAACCACTAAAATGAAAGACATTATTCCAGGTTTCACCGTCGACAACGATTTTTATTATTCAAAATATTTATGGGATGTCCGTAGTAAATTTGTATGAATTCATCACAATCCCAAAATATCAAATCTACGTGTGGATGCCATCAAATTTCTCCAAGATCTTTTTACTCCAATTGCATAGATCATCTCAGCAACTAGTAAATTTAATTTGTAGAAAATTCCCGATTGATTGTTGGTAGTTTTTCGTACCTTGTTATCTTGTAACCAAGAATAATTGCTTAAAATAGCCATTTTAAGCAGCCGCATATTCATGATTCTTTGGCCACATACTCTCAAGCTCTGAATGACTGAGATGATCATCTATCGTGGTCATTTCTTCTCAACATTTAATCGTTCTATTTGTTGAGCCTTCGTTCAGTGGCAGGATATTTTGAAAAAAAATAAAAACTTTGATGATGATATTGTCAAAAATTTCTTGGATTTTTTTTTTGTATTTTGTTCTTTCCGTTATAATTATCCATTCTGCGAAGATTTTCCCTTTTTGTATTTTATCGCGATCCGAATTACTCGGGAAATGTACAAAGGTTATTAATTTGTAATCCGCCCTGATGATTTCATCCAATTAGTTCGAGAGCACCGTGGATACATATGTAGGCAACGTAAAGGGATCTCGGACACGACCCTGCAGGTACCCACCCCTCTCGATATCGTTAAAAATAAATACCACCTTTACGGGGAGGCTTTTAATTTTTATGACCAAGCGATCGTGAAGTGAGGGGAAATATATGTATATAAAGAAACATCATCCGAAAAATCGATATCGAACCATAAAATTTTGAACGTTATGTCCTTCAGAACTACACTTGAAAGAACATCGCAAATGTTTTGAAAAACACTCATAACATATTTAATTTTTTAGTAATAGGTACATATTATGGGTGCTTCTTTCCTTCTTCGCCTTCTCATTTATCTCTTTTTGGGGTTGGCTCTCCTAGTTTTTCTTCGCCAAGATCTGGTTCCACTTCACTTTCTCTGAAATCATTCTTGATGCTCGACAATCGTGTGGCGGGTGGTCTGGCTGGAGTTTCAACACCCATAGCTTTCTGAATCATATTCGTTGTCCTATGGTAGCTTCATAACATGGTCATACTATCTTACCTTATTTTCTGTAATTTTTTCGGTTATTGGTGCGATCTTGAAGCTTTCACGTAGTTGGACATTTCTAACTCTATCGAGCTTAGTTACTTCTCCAGCCCGTCTGTGTTTTTTCATATGTGTAGTATGAATGTTTTGTTGATGTTTTTGCTTTAATGCCCAACAGTCAGAGCCATATACCTAAAAACATTACGGGTTATGTCATTATGATTATCGTTACTTATCAACATTTCAAGTTATTCAGAAGATATCTCAAAAACAGGTTCATGATATTGTAACAATGCCTTAAATCTCTCACAAGCCCAGCAATTGGCTCAAAGCCTTGCATTAAGGTGGCCGGGTGGACAAATCCTTTAATTCAATATACACTTATAAAATCTTCGAAGCAAAGTACCCACTTCCGAACTTCTTACATAAAAAGTAGAAAGCTTGATTTAATATCTCGAGTCATTCAATAGATATCAGTAAGGTATACGGTGATAACAGAATAGAGATACTCCGCACCGCTTGTGGTAGAATGGTAACGGCCGGCGCCATCGGTGTATCTATCCCCTTCCAGGAACTCTGGTTAAATACCTGCCTCCGACAACATTAAAAAGGTTATGAATCAACGAACTAAATGACGAATGTTGCTAAGCATGAAATTATAACTCTCAACCAGCCTCCTTTAGCGTAGAGTCAGCAGCCTCAACAGTTTCCAATAAAATCCATTAAAACTTCTTCCTTTATGAGACTTGTTGCACCCTGTTCTATTGAAGCTGCTCTTGTGAGGTGAAATCCTAGCCGTATCCCAATATTTTTGGCGGTCTTTCTCGGCCAATCTGTATAGCTTATTTCATTGGTTTTATTTTTTATTTACAGGTTGGTTGGAGCCTCTACTGGACCGTATTGCCAGAAATCGCACCACTGTAGTATGTCCAGTCATTGACGTCATCGATGACACCACCCTGCAGTTCCATTACAGAAGCGGAGGAACCATCAACGTCGGAGGCTTTGATTGGAATCTTCAATTCAACTGGCATCCAATCCCTGACAAAGAAAAGAAAAAACACAAACACAGCGCCGAGCCTGTATGGAGTCCTACAATGGCCGGAGGATTGTTCTCAATCGACAAAGTAGGAATTAGGGAACGGTTTTTTGGCAATACCTTGTAAATTTCATTATGGTTTTCTGTACCTACATGTTTTTTGTTCCGTCATTTCAGGATTTCTTCGAGAAACTCGGCACTTACGACAGCGGTTTCGACATTTGGGGCGGAGAAAATCTGGAGTTATCCTTCAAGACTTGGATGTGCGGTGGCACTTTGGAGATTGTACCGTGTTCTCACGTTGGACACATCTTCAGAAAAAGATCTCCTTACAAATGGCGCACGGGTGTTAACGTCTTGAAGAGAAACTCCATCCGACTCTCTGAGGTGACAAAGTCTTTTTCTTTTACCGTTTCATTTGTTTGAGGTTCTTTGTGTGATTCCCTGACGCATTATGGAAACATGGCTGGATTATTTGTTAAGATCCCGAATGTGAATTAATCTTATGTGAAAAATTCTTTCCAAAAAAAAAAAATGGGCAAAGAAAACAAAACTAGCAGGTGATAAACACAAAAAAATAACTCAAGCATTGGTTGTATTAGAAGATATCAATCCATTTGACCAAATGATTCATCCCACAAGTATAAACTTAATCCACACCTAATATTTTTTGCTTCTAGGTCTGGTTGGATGAGTATGCCAAGTACTACTACCAGCGCATCGGTAACGACAAAGGCGACTTTGGGGATGTTTCCGAGAGAAGGGCCCTCCGTCAGCGTCTAAACTGCAAATCCTTCGATTGGTATCTTAAGAACATTTACCCAGAATTGTTCATTCCTGGAGATGCAGTTGCGAGTGGAGAGGTAAATATTGTCATCATTTTTTATATTATTCTGTGAAATAAATTGTTGAACAATCAGCCTTCTTTAAAAATCCAATCTCAAAAGTGATAGAATAGCAAACAATGACCAGTTTGTTGAATCTTCTGGAACTATGAAAAACTTGTTGTTTGTTTTTGATTATTTCTTTTTTTAATTTAATTATAATATTATACTTTGTATTTCTGAAATGTCTAATGAATGTTTTCGACCTTAGTTCAAAAATCTAGGCATGGGTGGAAAGACTTGTCTCGATTCTCCTCTCAAAAAATCAGATCTGCACAAGCCCGTTGGTCTTTATCCTTGTCATCGTCAAGGAGGGAATCAGGTATTTTGGAGACGAAAAAACCCTCCTGTGGATGAAACTTTGTGCCTAGTCGTTTAGAAAATCACAGCATCAGCATGCAGGGGATTGCACTTTGTTCTGCACGTCTTGTATTAATTATATTATTAGTTCATAATCAGCGTATTTCTTCGCTTACACAATTTCATCCAACATCATTTTACAAGAAGTTATATTCTAACAACTTAAAGTGACACACGAGAACAGATCACTTAGCTTCTTGGTAGTTAGAAAAACATTATTCACCTTTCTTTTCAGAAACAATATGTAGCTGCATGATTTTTTATTACCTTCCAGTTTACTGTTTTTTTTTATATTTAAATCGTGTCTCCAAGAAGAATGTACCATTTTAGACAGTTTTGTGACTTCTTCTAGATTCGTAATCTTGGTGGTCGTAATTTGTGTTTGGATTGTCAAAACAAAAGAGCCTACAAAAAGCCGATTGATGCGTACCCTTGTCACAAGCTTGGAGGTAATCAGGTACAGAGCTGATGCCCTTTTTTGGGCAAGGACTTTGACAAAATAATGCAATTTTCGCTGTGAGATGTTCCGCGCGCCGCCTTCTAACACAATTTTAATTAGCAGAAATTCCAAATTTGGGCATAAATGGTCATCTTTGTTCAGAAAATCAACATATTTCAACATTAACACATCAAGTCATTAAATATAATTCGTACTCTTTTGAATAGTTTCATGTTAATGGATTGTGTCTGGATTCCATGGGGGCTCCAGATGATAGACGGGACCTCGCAATAGTGCCCTGTCATGGGGATTACGGGAACCAGGTAAATTAGTTCTCCAGGCAATAATATGACAGCTTTTCTCAAATCTGACACCCATGTTTCATTCACATTTTGGTCCCAATTCTGCTGGTTAAAATTCATGTTGGATATCTGCCGCTTTATTTGTTTGTTCTCTTTCATATCTCGCACCTCTTGGGTTTTGTTTCACAATATTGTACGCATTCCGCAGATGTTTGTTGTAGTTCACAAAAGACGCTACTGTCTAGATGCCCTCTCTCGGAGCTCCGACTCGCATTCCGTAGGTGTGGAATTTTGTCACCGTAAAGGTGGAAAGCAGGTACTGGCAAATAATTATCAGATGGATTATCGAAAACCTGTTTTGGGAGTAATATGTAGAGGTTGATTTTTTTGGACAGTTCGGATTTTTTAAGGTTTAATCCAATAAACGGAGTGATGACATAAACCTTTAACTAGGATTTGATCAGCTTTGATTGCTCTTTCTCTAACTTTTGCGTGTGTTTGTGTGTTTTTTGCCGTTTACTAACTTTCAATTTGTTTTACAGCAATTGATTTTGTTTTTTTTTTGTTTCAGTTTTTTTTTTTATTGACTAAGTTTTTTTTATGTTTATTTCATTGTGACTAACACGATCTGATGCACAACTTTGCTTTTTTTGTTTTCATTGTTTGCACACGTCGTACGAACAGATTAGAAATCTTTGGTCGAAACAGTGTCTGGATTCGGCTTGCAAGCCGGAAGATATGCACAAGCCGGCCGGATTATATCCTTGTCACAATCAAGGAGGCAATCAGGTGAGACGCGAAATGTTCAAATAACCTCAAGACTAAAAAGTTTCGGCATTAAGGATTATCCGTTATCTTCATTTCATCCTTTTACTTTGACTAAGCATCTTCAGTTAATACGCTTTAGTTTGATATTATTAACATTTTATTCAAAAGTATTCTCATGCTTTTCTTCATCTCATTTGAACCTATCCTCTTCTAGCTCGACTAAATTATCACTGGTGATGGTCATTTTTATCATTCTACACTTGCCATGAATCAAAAGTGTTAATTTATTTATATTATGAACTTTAATAATATGACTGTAATTTTTTAAACAACCACTGAAAATCTCGTATTTATCAACCTAGGTTTTTTGCTAAAACTTCATTTAAGTAATCATTCTAAAATTCTAACAAACAGTTGAAGTCGTCAAAGAATAAATCCA
This sequence comes from Mystacides longicornis, assembly GCA_963576905.1. Classification (NCBI taxonomy): domain Eukaryota; kingdom Metazoa; phylum Arthropoda; class Insecta; order Trichoptera; family Leptoceridae; genus Mystacides; species Mystacides longicornis. The sequence continues at coordinate 25,723,231 of OY756438.1, forward strand.
TAACAAGAAACGGTAAAAAACTAACTATCTCATTGACAAAAAAAATACGGTTTTTGAAATATTTCAATAAAAACATATGGTTAAAAGGTAAAATTTACAGAACGATAGAAAAATGACTAAACGGTAAAAATTCGAGACCGACCTTCTAATGCCTAAGATAATCACGTCATTTTAGCAAAATTGATGAATATTCTCTTTCATGATGCAAATTATTCAATAAGATGACGAATATTTTCATCAATGGTAACCTCTATCTATGAAGTCTTAACTTCAGCAAAGAATTGTTAGGGGCTTCTTCAATCTTCATATATGAAGTTAAACTATAGACCCATAAGGTGAACACTATGAACCGCCAAAAGCATTCGAAATCGGCGGATGCTCCGCATTCTATGAAAGGATATGTTCAGTAGTGCAAATATTCTCTATAGAGTGGCTGACCGATATCAAAGTCCAAAAAGTATCCTATCTGAGATACGTGCTCAGAAGAGAGATACTGTATCTGATTTTGATGGACAAAATATAGGATCGAAGAATCACGAAGACAGATTTTCTGGCTCCGTAAGACGAATTTGTTGGTACCCATGGTTCTTTCGAAGCCTTTCGAACAGCGTATTGACGTTCGTGGGTTGAGCTCAGTAGGCCTAGACAAATTCAAATTAGCGATCGAATACAAACGAATTCTTCGACAATGTAGAGTAGGAAAAAAATTACCCGTCCACTTTTTATATTTTTATATAAGTGTCATTGCTTGGTATAATTCTTTATATGTTCCATTGGCGAAATCTTCGTTTGTAGTCGAACGCCAATTTGAATTTGTCTACGGGGCCAGGTGTGAACCATTTCCACTTTGACAACACAAGCATTTCTTTCTGTGAAGATGTCAATTTTGGTGTGCCCAAATTCATTATTTGTAAGTAAAATTGGATTAAGCTGGAATTACGAAATGCGGGGCACTTTTTAAAGCTGCCTAAGATAGGGACAGATACAGACGTTGGCGTTGGAGGGAATCAACATTGTACATGATGAGGAAGACAATGATGAATAAGGGGCAACTAAGACTCTAACCCTAACCACTACGAGCTTACATCCGCCTTTTACTGTTATTTCGGAGGCTCGCTTAGTGTGATCACTTTAGGTTAACAACGTTCGCTATTAGGTAGTGTTTATATATCCGAAACTTCTATTCATGAGAATCATGTTAAACATGTCGGGAATTCTCATGTATAAGTAGGTACAACAAGTAGATATTCAATAATAATTAATGAAATATAGAGATGAATGTTGGAAATTATTGACAACTAGCTTTCCCGACAGACGTTGTCCTGTGTTTCTAACTATGAACATAAAATTCGAATTTGTATGGTGATGAATTAATTATCATTATTGACCAATGTGATTCCGAACGATGCGTCTGTTTTAAACCATGTTTATTGTATATTCCATCCGCATTCTGTCAATCACACCAATTGACTTTTTCTGTCAAAATTTAAAAAATGGAATAAAAATTCAAAGGTAAAAAGTACTAACACGTTTGTCTACGTAGAGTTTTCTTTAATTTTCTAATTTTCCATGCATTTTTCTTAGTTTTTTTCTTCTAAAAGGACATTATCCTGATAAAAGCCTACACTTCAAAAAAATAATAAGCGAAATCGATCCTGCCGTTTAGGCGTGATGCGATGACATCGGGAAATAGCTCTCCATTTTTATATATAAGAAGACAAGAGAGCAACCAAATTTAAAGACTGCGACTGTTGGTTATTTGGTGTCAAAATTTTCGTTAGACACTTTTGACAATACAACTTGTCAGATTTTGATTTTAGCGAGACATTTTGAGAAAACAAAACAATTATTCGTCACAAAAACAAGAATAAAACAAAAACATTCGTGAAAAATGGAGCTTCCGAACCTAATTTGTTTTGAAGAAAAGCAATAGGATGTGTTCAGCTCCTGGATATTATGTCAATAGCGTTGGTTTATTGCTCACCGGCTGAGATGCCTTTTTATCCTTATTGGAGTTCAGTTTTAAGTTCCGATAATATATTGCCAGACTTTACTGGATGTGTCTCGTTACCTGTAGCAATAGTGTGCTTCATAATACGAGCTCATCCCGTTAGTGAGGACAGCCTTACAGAAAACATCGAGAAATGCATCGAATCTACGTGATAGCCAGTTAGTTGTCTTTACATGCATCGTCTAGTCAAAAGCGACTCAGAACGTTAAAGATTATTCAACCAAAGCATTAATCAAGATATCGAATTTTAAAGGAATATACTCACTCAAAGTGAACACAAAAATACACTCTTTGACTCTTTCACAGTAAGCTACTTAAAGCTTGTGTCGTGAAAGAGGAAGATGGTCGGCAGCTGGGATCGAACCCACGACCTCCGCACGAAACAGAACGAAAGCCGGCGTCCTAACCACTAAGCTACCAACCTCTTCGAAATTCTTAAATCGTATGAAATATTAATTAAAAAATTAAAAAAAAATTTTTTTGTTAAAGTGGTTATATTAGGAATAATATTCAATTAAATGTTTTTTGATGAAAAAAAATATTCAATAAAACTGTGAATATTAAAGCAGGATATTACACAGGAGTTTTGGAGCAATTCAGACATTTTACACACAGACATAAGAAATTTATGTGTTAAGATTCGAGTAATCGTAGATGTACCTAACGATGATTTTCACTATCTCTGATTATATTATACTGAAAAAAAGAAAATATCTGTATTATTTTCTTAAAATTTTGTTTAAAAATTTGTGTCAAATAACACCAAAAAATGTCGCCTAAGTATTCTCTTTACTTAACTAAGACCGAACAGGCTTTCGGAATGGAAATTCCCGGTTCGGAACCCGTCAGAACTATAAAATACGTATGTTTATTTGCATGCACCGTGTCGTGATATCTTGACACAGATCGAACATGACTGATTGATTAGAAAAAATGGATTCATACGCGTATCTACAACAATGATAACAATGATGGAGTTTCGGATACAAACATTACCACCTAATGGCGAACGTTGTTAGCGTAAAGTGATCACACTAAGCCAGCCTTCGAAATAACAGTAGAAGACGGTCGTAAGCCCGTAGTGGTTTGTTCCATTTAAAAATCGAACATTAGTAATAAATTGTTAGAGTTATTTTTTCTTACAACAATGTTTAGGTACCTACTTCATTTTTAAGTTTCGATGCCAGGTGCATTTCATCGCAAACATATTCCACTTCAAATGATCGACATTTCATGGCCCTAATTTGGATCGCTTCTGTTCCGCCACAATCGAGAAGCCTGGCTTAGTGCGATCACTTTCTCAATATCTAAATTCACCATCGCTTCGTGTTGTTCTTTCTTCCTCTAATGTACGTATTTAATTATGAACGCGCTCCGAACGATTTTAAAATCCCGCACATTTTCCCACTTTACCGTTTCGCACGCTCTGTACCGAGTTTTGGTAAAATCGAATGGTAAAGCCTCGTTTAGACGAGTGTTAAAAAAGCGGTGCATTCAAACCCGGCGAAATGTCATGCTTTCGAAGGAAAACGGTACTGCAATTATAAACAGATTATAACAACTAAGCCAACAGGTAAAAAAAACATATCATTTGATATAATAATTTTGTCTTATTTTTATATCCTAATTAATGCGATAATCAAGTAAAAAGGTTAAAAAATAATACATTAACTTTTCCAATTTGAACTAGTACTACCCCAGAACAGACGCTGTCTAGTGGGGCAGTAAATTCCAATAAAATTATATGTATGTCATTGTATATCTGCTGATTGTTGTAGGTACTTGTATTGATGATGGAAATAATCAATCAATCAAATCAATACTGACTAATTTATAATAACTTCACCGACCTCGGTAGCCTAGTTGTACTAGCGTGGACTTTAGATCCGAGGTCCCGGGTTCGATTCCCGGTCGGGTCAGAGTTTTTCTAAGTGTTTTTTCACTTGAAATTTCTACCCGGGGTTGGCCTGTCTCAGATTGGACGGGACCGGTTGACTGGAAAAAATTGCCTCAGGCAATAAGTTCCGCCGGCTATATTGACACCTTTGTATAGAAAAGTGTTATATTATTATTATTAATACTCCCTTTTACACCCCACTCAGGAGCAAGGGAGGCAACAAGAGCTCTCCATTGCACTCGATCTTGCGCAATGTTTATGACCTCCTCCAACACCATGTCCAAATCCCTCAGCTCTGATTCGAAGGAGCGGAACACAGTGTGAGAGTGTCTTCCTCGTCTTCGGGACCCTGATGGGAGGAAGAACAGCGCTCTCCTCGGCCAACTGTCATCCGGCATCCTTAACACATGTCCCAGCCAAGTCCATCTCCTCCCCACAATGGTAGAGGTGATGGGCTCACGCTGGGTGTGCCGGCGTATAGCGTCGTTCGTGGATGGAAAAAATAAATAAAATTAATAAGTATTTTTTAAGTAATATTGAGAAATAGATTTTAATTTTTGGTCCCCCTTTATTGAAAAAAGGCGTTTAAAACGCTGTCTTGTGAACAAATACTCGAATAATCTTTTTTTACTCCTTATAACGCGCGTTGAAAAAGCGCCCGTATGAAAGAGGCCTTATTACATTGTTCCCCAAACTCGGAACGCCTAATTAATTTTTAATTAACACTAATAACAATAGGACGCCACTAAAAATAGCGCGATGTGTTGTCTGTGCGTAGGAACCTCCCTAATATCAGTCATTGTTTGTTTCCTTATATTATCTAGATACTAATATTACCTACGTCTCTCTTCTAACGTTCTTTTCCTTATATTCTAAGAAAATCTTCGATTTCATTTGGCATCTCTTTATCCTGAGCAGCTTCGCAAAAATGTCTTACCCCACTACAGTATTAAAAAACGCGTGATTTTTTTTTTTTTTACAAAAAAGTAAAACAAATAGGAGAAGCTGAATGAGATATGATGCAATAAGAGAGATAAATGTTTAAAAATCAAATGTGTCATAAGGTCTTAGATTCGATTTTTTACATAATATTTTGAAATTTTTGACCTCATTCACTTAAAATAATATTTTACCCGCAGTCGCATTCTGATTTGGTTGGAGCGCTTGACTGGTAGAAGGTAAAATTCTCTTTTTGCTTTTATTTATAAGTTACCTACATTATTTCAGAATACCTGTAATAATACTTGCTAAGAATAGCGCCATAAAAATCAGATCGGGCCGTGAGGATGACCACCTCACTTCCTTAAATACAAGAATCTTAAAAAGAACTGTACCAAAGTTCAATAAAACAGTGAACTTTCCTATGTATTTTGTTACGATTTTGATAGATTCTTCAAAAGCATTTGATACAATACATCACGTTAATGTATATCCTATTTTTATTCAGCGTTTGCAGCGCCGTATTGAAATCGGCGGTATATTCTCGTAACCATACCTACCTCCGTCCTTGTTGTTCTCGATTACATCTCCTATACACATTTGTACTTACGTATGTTTATTTATTTACGGTGAAGTTTCGTTTGTAAATTGTTTGCTTATTCCCTTTGAGAAACGGATAGATAGCGGCACCGTATTGCTCTCTGAAATCCCCTCCCCCCCCCCCTCTTCTTACTACGTAGCTGGCACCTCCCACTTATCAGTGGTCGGCAACTTACATTAAGTGCAACCTGAATGAGGCACCGACAAAAATACTCTTTAGATGAGCAATAAAATCTTCATATTTTGTATAATACTAACTGATATAAGTACATAGAAAATTTACGTTTTAATAAAAAAAAAACTACAATTAATTACCTACCTACTGGCAATGAACAGCTACTCCGATGTCCAAAATTTTATCAATTTTCTTATATTCCACAAACTTTAATAGAAATATTTTCTGTCTCCTGGGCAAAAGTTTGCCCACCACTGCTCTATACTCATTTCGGTGCATAGAGCTAGAAACCTTTATTTCGCATAGATCAGTTCCTACCTTATTGCATTCAACTCTTTAAGTCAAATAGCCCCTATATTTGCTTATGGATGTTAATGAAAAATCTTTTGTGCATTTACACACTTTCATTGGCAGGTCGAAATGGGTTTTACAAAAAACCGATATTAAAATCAGGACTTAACTCAGTGGCGTACCTAGAGGAGTGCGGTAACTGCTTCTGCACCGGGTGCCACTTTTGGAGAAAGGGCACAAAAATATTGATCAATATTTCGCTTGAAAACAAACATCAATAATTATGTCGACGTCAAGTAGGAATTTTATGCATTACTCGATCAACCCTAATATTTTATTGAATACAACATACTTTTAATAATAGTGTAACCTACATAAATCTTTTTTGACTTTCAAAAGTCGCATTCATATCAGACCCTAATATTTTATAAGGCGTGCGTACTTTCCCCACCCATAGTTTCCCAGGATCATGGTCTTAATTACAATAAATAAATAAAAAAAAATCTATACAGAGGTGTCAGTAGATATAGCCGGAGGAAATAATCAACCGAGGCAAATTTTATGTCCAAACTGATAAAGGCTAACCTTGGATAGAATATTCATTGTGTAAAACATAGACAAGTTATTATTACTCTGGCCCGACGATGAATCGAACCTGGGTCATCAAACTGGGGCTTTATTCAACTACTATAATAATAATCTGTAATATTAACAACTTGGTAAATTACGTATCGGTCACTCACAACAAGTAAAACACGATCCTTCGTTGTGACACTTCTGACCGTTGGGAACACTTTGTTGTTTTTTTATCAATTTTCCTCGCAATCCCTCCATATTTCTTACCGTTTAAAAATACCCTGAGCTTATTCGAATATTTCGAAATCAAAATTAGCCATGTTTTAGCTATTCTCGAGTTTTATCGAGACACACGCACAGGTATTATTATTACGATGGTTATCTTGCAATACGTCATAACCCACAAAATTCCAAAAATGAGTTAAGTATACAGAAATGTGCAAAAGTGTATCTGAAATTAGAGCTGGTCACTCCATTTTTTCACACAATGTTATGTAGAATGTTATAACTAAACTAATAATACAAAATTGTCATTGATAATTCATAATTATTACGAATTTAAAACGGTTTTTATTGCTCTCCTGTAAAAAAAATATTTTCATTTATTTTATCAATAATATTTGATTGACCATTAAAAGGGCAGAAAAAATCCTAGGTACAGCGCTGGCGAAAGCGAATCTAACTACCCACTGTGTTTTATGCATTATGCGATGCTGAATTTACATATTAACTGCTTTAAACTTTGTTTTGGAACCAAAATAATTACATTCTTTGTTGGTATAGGTATCCACATAGGATATTACGTTTCGATATAATTGACCTGTTCAGTGTTCATATCCAATTATAAAATAACTGCCTAAATTAAACCATAAATACAAATTAATATTATTTACCTACATACTTTAAATCACACATATATATGAATATTCGGACCAGGCAACCTAAGGGTGCCTCATTACCTTGTCTCTTTATCTTCATTAATCTCCCATAGGCACCTTGCGAGGCACTCGGGTAAAAATTATTAAAATATTCCGGTTCACAATACTTATATAAAACATGAGTTCTGATCGTTATACAAAATCAATACAGTAGGTAAATGCGAAATTTGAGAAATATAAATATGAATATTATTCAATGTCAAAGGGGTGTAAAGGGTCCCATTGGCATCTCGTCAATTTACACAGCTATAGACATTTCGTATAATATATGACAGTGCAAGATTATAGTTGCAGTAGCGACAAGAACAAAGTCGAGAAGAGCAATAATAGAGCTTACCCTTACATGTGGAGCTCTGTAGGGGTATACTCTTATTGCTCTGGCTTTGGAAGAATCACCTGGCACCTCTGTAGAGAATGCGGACCAAACTCCAAATATGCGGTAAAAGGGGACATTTAGTCATATTAACCAAAGTTGCAACTGGAAAATTGGAACAGCTAGGACCTACCTTTCGGGCAATCAAAAAGATAATCAAGCAGACTTTTTGTCGAGGGCAGGACCCGGGAAGAGACACTGTCACCCTACAAGAGGCTTCTGGAGACGAGGCACAATAAGAGGCAGCGCTCCATGAATGAATTGAAGGATTTCGCAATAGATATAATTTGGTCCCAGTGACACAAGGGGATCCCTTGATCTTATTTGTACAAAAAATAAATATACCTACATATTCAAAAATGTTAAATGCTCTGATCATACCGAACCGGAGACCTCTTGTTCAAAAGTTCAGCACGTAGTCATCTACCTAAAAGATCTAATTTTTCTTCTGACTTTTCAGCATCTTAAAACATTTCAGAAAAAATATAACGTGCAGAAGAGTCATTAAAAAATTTTTTTTAACCCATTCAGTCCCACTGTCCCAAATGGGAGCATCGGTACCGAATGGGTTAATTTCAATTTCATTAAAAATATTTTCCTGTTTAGAATAGTTTTTTAGCTTAAATCTGAGACAGCCAATGTTAATCGCTATGGCCAACATTTATCATATACTGGGTGACTGGTAATTCGATACATTCCTTGAAAGGGGTTATAGGTCAAAAGGTAGAAAACTGAAAAAAAAAACTCTAAAAACTTCAATAATTCGAAAACCACTGGCATTTTACCCCTGGTTAACGGGAACAAAATTGTTGCAAATTTGCTCTAATATAACCTTTTTCCAGGAATGTATCGAATTACCAGTCATCTTGTATAAGTAACTTTTTTTTTCTTCTTAACAATTCTGAAAAAAAAATATTTAAAATAGTATGTATTGTGTGAAAATGGTGTTGGATGTTTTTTATTATTATTAAACATAATAACCATTTTAACTGTAAGACACATTATTCAGGTTAAATGCTTTGATTTTATAATTAAAACTGGTAACCATTATCATTAGTTATCAATATTAACACAAGGTTTACATCCACAGGTGAGTTTTTATTTATTTATTATTAATTATTTCAAAAAAAAAATTAAAAAGAGCAACTTTTTTGGGATAATAAAATATTATATTAGTATTGCAAAGTTGTTTTATTACTACATATTACAATCATGTCTAAATACTATAAAGTTATTAGCAGTGTTTTTGAAGATTAAATTTTTTTGATCTTATAATTCATTAAATTTAAACAATTTTCCCCCTTTTTATTAGTAATTATGAAAAAGATCATTTGATTATTTCCCAAACTATTTTATTAATAAATTTTGTTTTTAAATTTGCCCTTGAATGAATTTAGAAAGTTTTTTTTTATAATTTTATTAATTCCTTATGTGCATATTCTAATTATATTGTTGTGCTATTGCAGTTTTGGATGTACTCCAAGACGGGTGAGATCAGACGTGACGAGACATGCTTGGACTACTCTGGCCAAGATGTAGTGCTCTATCCGTGCCATGGGTCTATGGGAAATCAGTATTGGGAATACAATCCAAAGGTAATTATAATATTACTTGGCCTTTTTACGTTAACTTTGACTAAGATCTCAATATTTTTCAGCAGCAGTGTGTGTGTGTGAGTAGAGTATGGTATTTGCTCTTTATGTCGTAATGAATTGTCAAAATATATACATAGGTACATTCTGTTTTCTCCACATACAAATTAAAATGTGTGAGTAGATAGACATATAGCTATTTTTTTGTGTTTCTATTTACATATTATTATTATTATTTTCTCTTCTAGTAAGGGTTCTTTTTCTTCAGAATAATCTCGTTTGAAACCTATGTAGAAAGTTCACCTAAGTTCATGTAAAAAAATAAATACAGGTAGTAGTAGTCAATAAAAACTTAAAATTAAATTTCAAATTATGTTGTATATCTCTACCAACAGATGGCTCTAGAATAGTTATTTGAAAATATACGTACCTATCTAATATTTTCATAATAGGTACTCATTGTATAATAAATACTTAAAATAAAATTTCAATAAAATGACAGAAATTTAATTCGAAGATTTCCTAAGAGTACAAAGCGCTTTTGTCCTGAAATTAATGGAGATCAGACTGCTGTTCTGCTTTATGAATTTTAAAGGATTAATTCTGAGTTTGTTTCTTAATAAATTTATATCGGATCACATTTCAAAATTGATCAACTAAAAATAAATACTTTAGTTCTACAAATATCAATAAAAGTTTAGAATAATACAAGAATATTGAAGTGTTTTTATTTTTTATATCACAAAAAAATGTGAAATTTGTTTGTTAAAATATTATGTTTTCAACTTTCATTTGTCGTTTTCAGACTAAACTCCTCAAGCACGGGAGCAGCGAGAAGTGCATGGCGATAAACAAATTCAAAGACAACCCCGTCATGGAGGAATGCAACCCCGAAGAGAAACGTCAACAGTGGGAGTTGGAAGGGTTCGACGCTTCCAAGTTGTAGTGGCGAACTACCCTCCAGGCAATGGAGGCGATGGAATACTTCGTTTGGTAACCGCGTTACCCCAGGAACTGATATTAAAATTACTATAACAGAACATTTTTTTCTAATTCACTAAACATTTTAAAAGACTATTATTATATTACATTATTATAGGTGTTATTGAGAAAAGTAAAAAAAAAAAAAGATATTTTTGTGAGTCATTTTAGTTTCAAAAAAAAATCCGCGTGTGTGAGTGTGAAGACATAGGAGAGATTTTCTTTGTAAATAAAAAAAATTATTTGTAATTTGATCATTTCTTTATAGGTTAATAGGTATTAAATAAATTTGAAAAAAAAAAAACTAATTGTGTGATTTTTATTGTACTTACTACGTACTAGAAACGGTGTATTCTTATAAAATTGGGGAATGAAAAAGAGTTGCCTGGCTGTCATCCTTGCAATGCTTTTTGTTCGATGTACTCTTTCTTGTGTAAGTATTAAATTCAAATACCTTTTCCAAAAGTAAGCCTCTAGATACAAACGCTAATTTAATTCTTTTATTGCTATCTCGCTTTGAAGAGTCATTCAAAATAATTAGATGGAAAGAGACAGATGAAAGTTAATGAAACCGTTCAAACAAATATACTAGAATTCGCATCGAAAGTACACTTGCCTTGCTTGGTCATTATTTCTAAGTCAGACTATCTGCAAGGAGTTTTTGACATTCTCACGACTTTTTCTTCCCCTCTACATCTCTTCACAACCGTACCTCGAAAACGAAAATGTGACATAAAATTTTGAAAATATGCAGCATCTAGTATGTGGTACCTACACATTTTAAATCAATGAATTTTGAGTGAGGAATCGAAAGATATTCAATTGTGAGAATATTTGCACACTTTCTTCAAAGCATTAAAACGAAGAGAATTTCAGAATTATTGATAGTTAAAAAATCTAGATTGTTTGATTATCTAGACTTGAAAAGCAAAGGCTAAAAAATAATACATCTCCAAATTGTGTCAAAAATCATATCGCCGTAAATTGTGTTTTTAAATAATTAAGTCTTGAGTTCGACTGAACGGACTAAAATTTTTATCAAATATAACTCATCATTATTCAAAATATTACACAAATTAAGTAATTTTATAAAATATGTAGTACATTTTGTTTCATATCAAATTTATTTAAATGTCCGACATATCATAAAATCTTTGAAAAAACATTTTAAATGTTTATTTTTATTAACCTATAGATGAATAAAATTTTGTATATTTAACCTACAAGATATAATTTCTTTTCGAAATAGAATTACCTACATATCGTCGATAATGAACACTATTTTTAAATGATTTTTTGAAAAATCTTAAATTTATAGTTACAAAATCATATGTTTTTGTACTGTCATAAAAAAAAATATTAAAAAATATAATCTACATAATACCTACACATATCTCGAATTATCGAATTGATTCCGAATAACGTACGTCGACATATCTAAAATTTTAAATTTTACAAAATGACATTTAATATCCTTAACTAACATCTATTTTTTTTTGTCTTAATATATTATTTTTATCATTTCATTGTCTGTTGTAACATTCTGAATAAGTGTAGTTCACATTGCTCAAGCCATTCTTTCAATGTAAATAATATTATATTTTTAAAATAGAAAATTCAGTAGATAATTTTGATTAAAAAAAATTATTGACAATAATAAATATCTACTATATTATTTTGAATATTTTAACTTTTTAGTTGGAATTTTTTAATTACAATTGCAATAATGTATTTTTAATTTTTCTTCAATTCTGACGATTATAAAAAAATCCTTCTTATATCTCAGAATGAGAGAAATTATTGGTAATAAAATTTAGTTATTCTTAATTACATATGTAGTTTCTAGTCTAAGAAAGTTATTGTTGTATTTTTTTTTTTCAAAATTGTAAATGTGTAAAAAAATTATAGGTATAAAAAAGTATAAAATGTTTTCAGATTGCTCAGGAAAAAAAATATTTTGATTTTCATTTGTTCACTGTTTGTGTAATTTTAGATTCTATATAAATAAATAAATAAATATCGTGTAAATAATTAATTTAAATAAATACTTATTTCAAAAAATTGCTCAATACATTACATTCCAAAAAAAAAAAAAAAAACATTAAATGTTGCTTTTTGTTTTTCATTATTTTTGTATTGTTGAAGTTATTTTGTTAGATATGTAGTAATTTCATAATTTGGACATTAAATTGTATTTTGTGATCAAAATTCATATATCTTGTTTGTGGCTTAAGTATTTTGAAAAAAAAAACACCTTTTCTATTATGGCTGGGACATGTATTAAGGTTGCCTAATGGCTATTGAACGTTCTGAAGAAGTAGTATCGTCTGATGTTTTAAATATTACGTAAGATTGAGCACAGCGGAAAGTTCTTCTAGCCTCACTTTATTTTGAAAATTGATTGATTGATTAAGAGTAAGAAATATCTAGAGAAGTGAGCTTTGTAAAGCAATACTCTGTTAATAGTTTTCAGTTGGATTCTTTGCGGCTATAATCTTTACACGTTTTGTATATCTTGACTTTTTTTGCCACAACAGAAACCATATTCTAACTCAAATTTATATGAAATTGAGTTCAAAAACTCGAAAGATTTCATAGAAAAGGTCATGGGTTCAAAATCTATTGCTGACAATCTTCCTCTATCAGGACACAAGCATTGATAAGAATTAAAGATGTCGTTAGTGTACGTACATATATTATTTGGCTTAACGCAAACATTAATAATTACAAAGAAAAAATAATTTCATTCAGTGTTGCAATTACTTACAAAAAATTTATTCATTTTTTTACACTGGGCCAGTTACTTAATATTCATAATTATTATGATATTATATTATTTTATGTATACGACAAACGTTTTAAGGTTATTTTTAAATGCTTAAATCATCTTCTAAATACAGTTATACCTACATAATTATTTGTATTGAACTGTATTACATAATATGGTGAAATTTTTTGAATGCTTGCTTTGAATTTGTTCTTGCCAGTTTAACTATTATCAATATCTAATCTTTTATAACTTGCCAATATCTTGCTTCTACATTCCTTCACCTGACTGATTTTTTAACATTCCTTTTCTCTATCTTCTGATTTCTTAGAAATATATGGAATTCTTCGCTTGCAAAGCCATCTACCAGCTATCTATTATAAGTCTCTTGTGATTCATCTTCTAAGAAAATAGCTGTAAAAAATGATTAAATTCAGTAAAAAAAAACAGAATTTTACTTTTTAACTTTCTGTATATTCTGGGATTGTAGAAGATATTGTTGAATCGCTCATAGAATATACATTCTTATTTTCACACTTCCAAATTACACATTCTTATCTCTTCATTCCATTTTTCACTTAATTTAGTGTAATTACTTGTTGCATATTTTATTTAAATATTTTTTTATGTTTTATTTTTGCACAAAGACATTTTGAATGTCACAAATTTTGAACCGAGTGCAATATTTGAAAAAATTGCCATAAAATAGGCGTGTGTCAATATTAATTATTATTGTTTGAATTTTTTTATTTTGATATTAATCTCGCAAAGGTGATTGTAAACGGGCATTGAGCATTTCATTGGTAAATATTTTGAAGACGTCAGTTTGGGTGGATTTTTCAACTCTCGTCGGCTACCTCCCTCTGACATACAAACAAAATATGAAATAACTTAACCACTGTATAGTAAAAGTGTGACCCGGTACGAATGCCCGAATATAAACATAATATTTTTTTTATATCTAGTAAAAATATTTTTGTTGTTAACTTAATTTTCATAGATTTAATTATTATTGAAATGTTATTTTTTTATTATATTATATATTTAACTATATCATCAACCCTAGTCACAAATAGGTTTGTGTTTCTTCCATATATTATAAAAATAATTTAAAAAAAAATATACTTTTTGTCAAAGAAACTTTATTCCATAGGTACATATCTACCAGTAATTGAATAAATAAATATCATAATTCTAACTTTTACCTGTAGAAAGACTTTTGTATCTATAATTTATCAAAATCTATTGTAAAGAATATAAGTATGAAATTTTCTATTGTCTCCAAAAAAACTGGTCATCAAAATGTTAAATATTTCTCAGATACCTGTAGATTTATTCGTATAAACCAACAGGTTAGCAGTAAGTAACTCAAAACGCTATTTTCACATCTGTCAAACGGTCCTGCTTTTCGTAAAAAAGTAATACTGTAGTAATGTATGCAAGGCTCTGCGACAATTTAAATAGAACGTAACACCCATACTTTTTCCTTGGTGTGACAACATATAAAAAATATGCGAAATTTTGGAGACAATAATTATTAACCCGTAGGTACTTTAAATATTTTTTTTTCTTTATAACTTCTGATTTAAGTAATATTTTTTTGAACTAGCAACACTGTCCACTTTTATTTTAGTATTGATTCCTAGAAATGAATATGTGCCTTATAATATAGTAATTAAAAATAAAAATGATATCATTTTACTTCTTAATAAGTAATAAATAGTGTTTTATTATAAAAAATATAAAATAAATAATGAATGTTATGAAAATAAAAAGCTTTTTTTTAACTAATTTGTGTAAAAAATAAAAGATTTAAGTAAATAATTATTATTATCGTTGTATTTAAGTAGATATTCTGTGTAAATAGTGTTTGGAAGAAATAAATAAATAAATGGAGATATAGTTTCTATGACTAATAATAATTATTATTATTATTATTGTAAAATAATCATCATTGATTCACACTCAAAATGGAGTCTGACATTGTTTTTATTAATGTAATGTGTATTATATAATTATAATGTATACCTACATCATTGTGTATTCCAATTCATATTATATAATAAAAATGAATAAAATTATAATATTGTCTTTTTAATATCTTACTAGCTGTACCCGTTCGCGCGCTTCTGTGTTATATATTATCTAAGTAAGGTAAGGTCAACAAATAATTATGGAATAGATGAGAAATAAGACTGTCAATAGAAAAACGTTGGTGATAGTAAAATGTAGGCTCAGCTGATGTTTAAAGAATGGACCCCATTTAAATAAAATTTTACTGCATTATTATGGTAAGATATGGAAGGCGGAAAGAGGAAGTTATTGCTCTGACGTTGACAGCTTTCCTAAGTACAGCGTTTTGAAGGCCGTGGGTTCAAATCCCAATGCCGATCATTTCACTTTCACAACACGAGCCTTACTTTATGTGAAAGATGTCGAATGTGTATTTGTGTTAACTTGGGGTGATCCCAGATTCATTTAAAAAATATAAATATTTGAAAAATTAAATTATGTTTGTTAATTATGTCAACATTACATTATTTAAAAGATAATAACCTTCAGGGAAATATGGGAAATATTTAAAATCTTTTGAAGTAGTTGGTTTGTATTGGAGAAAAAGCTTTGACTTATATTCGTTAGATGTCTCTTTCACTAAAACTTTCCTCTTAGGTAAAGAAAAATAATTACAATGATGCTTTTTCATTTTTTACAAAGGAAAACTATACATTATCAGGTATAATTAATTATCTTATATCTAAGTAGGTATGAAATTAATTGATTATATTTTTATTGTTAAAGATCTTTTGTCTAAGCAATCCTTCTCAATGCAAAGTAAAGTAAATCTTGTTAATAATTATTTAAAAATATAAAGGTACACCTTTAGTTATTTTTATGAAGAAAATATAAAAAAAAATCTTAAATAAAAAACAATGCCGACATTGAAAATGCACAGTAGAAAGCACTCGTTGCCTCCCTACGCCTCTAGATAGGGACCCAAAGGGAGTTCGTATTGGTTGGTGAGTAGGTACAATAATCCCTCGAAGATCCCACTTGGGGACACAGGGAGGCAACTTGAGAGATTTTACGCAGTTGCGAAGACCTCCTCCCTCTTTATGTCTAAATCCCTCAGCTCGGCTTTGAAGGAACGGAACACTGTATGAGAACAAGTCTTTTTCTTACCTATTTAGAACCCTGATGGAAGAAAGAACAGCGCTCTCCTCGGCCAACTGTCATTCGGGATCCTTAACACATTTATGTATAACAGTGGAATTGTCATTAATGATGAAATGTCATTGTGTGATATAGAAATCTAACGTAGGAAAGTGGCTGGTAGCAGGGTGGGTGGTGTACTAAAACCTATGATGAGAAACAACAACGTCTCACTACAGGCAAAGAAACTAGTGCATAACGCAATCCTGCTACCATCGATGATGTATGGTTGCGAAACGTGGACATGGACGAAAAAATAAGAATTTTGTATAAAAAAGATCAGAGCTTTATATGGAGAATTCGTGGAAAGACTCTGTGAGATATGGAAAGGCATGAGAATATATTAATAGATATTATAAGATCTACATACAAGTTTTGTGAAAATAAATTTAGATGGTTCGATCATGTTGAAAGAATGAATGGTAATTAAGAATGACGTGAATCGAGGACATCAATTATTCCGATATTGATGATAGCCAGTTCACTCAAATAAAAGAAATAATTTAAGAAATTTGTCGATTTTTATAAGAAACTAGCTTTTCCGACAGACGTTGTCCTGTGTTCCTAACTATGAATATTGAATTCGAATTTGTATGGTGATGAATTCATTATCTTTTGACCAATGTAATGCCGACCAATGCGTCTGTTTTAAACCATGTATATTCCATACGCATTCTGTCAATCGCACCAAATATCTAACAACTGACAGTTCCTGTCAAAATTCAAAATTGGAATTCAATTACATGTACTACTAATAAGCAGGTTGCCTAATTAGAGTTTTTTTTTAATTTTCTAAATTTCCACGCAACTTTCTTAATTGTTTCTTTCATTAGAACCATTTCCTGACAAAGCAAACAACAACAAAAAAAAGAATTAGCGAAATCGGTCCGGCCGTTCAGGCGTGATGCGCTGACCACGCAAAATGGCTCTCCATTTTTATAATATAGAGATAGGTGATTTATGATGGTAGAAAAAGCAACAGATTTGTGAATGTTTTGAGAAGAGTTCCGAGAAAAGAAGGGAAAAGTTCCGTTCTCTCGGTCTACCCCTTGAAGGACACGTCGTGATGGGTAAATAAATACATTGTTATGAAATGACATCACTTTAATGAACTAGCAGTCTGACCGCACCATTTCCGCCTGTGGTCAGTAATTCTGTATCCAATGTTTATTCGCTGAAATGGTGCGTCCGTTAGTTGTTACGCATGATACAGCTTAAACTTAATAGTACAGGGTCATTGTAACATCCAGAGCAAACGGTGGTCTTTTGTTGCCTTTCCCGTTCTTTAAATCTCATTTCCAGGTCATACTTTGGATACTGAAACTTGTGAACAAAATGTAAAATTCACATTGTTATGTAACATAATAAAATAAAAACTCTAAGAATTCATTTACTGATGTTCACTACGAACAAACCACTACGGGCTTACGACCGTCTTCTACTGTTATTTCGAAGGCTAGCTTAGTGTGATCACTTTACGCTGACAACGTTCGCCATTAGGTGGTAATGTTTAAGTCTCCGAAACTCCTAATCATGAGAATTCTCAACATGTTCAACATGTCGAAAAATCTCATGTATGCAACCATATATTAAATAATTAATGAAATAAAGAGATAAAAGATGGAAATTATTGAGAACAAGAGAGCAACCAAATTTAAAGACTGCGACTGCTGTATTGGCACCAGGATATGACTATATATTATCCATTTTTGTAAATGTCTTGTCTTTATTGCCTATTGGCTTTGTTGGTGCACAACGAAAGAGGTTTATCTGAAAAGGAATGAATAGAAATCCGTACTCTCTTTCTACCCCTTCCGGGAAACGGGTGTGATGGATAAAACAAAAAAAAACGGTAGTCTGAAAGTTTAATCGCAGATTTTTGTGCGCGTCGTGAGTTCATATCTTGTTTTCAACCATTTCTCCCTTAATCCTCACAAACACTGTTGAGATTTCAGAAACGTTTACTTTGAGTGAACCCAAATTCATTTAAATAATAATCTAGTATTGTGTAGGCAATTCTGTATTTTAAATTTTTTAGTACCTACTATTTAAATTTTATCACTTTGACAGTAGGTACCTACTATTTAAATTGTATTACTTTGACAGTGCCTACTATTTAAATTATTGTATTATTTCGACAGCAGGGAGGTATTATTTTGTCTAGTCTGGTAGATGGCAGTGTAAAACGGGTGTAATATATTCATGAGATGACTTTACATGGATCGGAGTGCTACTTGTAGAACAATCAACATGGTTACTCTCAGAACAGGCATGCGCAGTGAGGCCTCGTCTGGCTCTTATCACTTCCTTATTCATTCTGGCGCACGTTGGGACGATGCCAACTATACAATGAGCAAAATATTAAAATTAATTTTCAAGTTGGTGCAAAAATCATTTTCTTCTTGGTAGATTTTCCCCTTGACTTCGCTTGAAAACTTCATGACCAGTCTACCACTCGTTTGATGACCCTAAGAAACTTACAAATTGGCTCTGTAATATAAGTTCAGAAGTCAATATTGGAGAAGTGGTTGGAAGTCTAGAATGGTTACGACACCAGTTTTCGTATTGTTTCATACTGGAGGTCGTGGATTATATCCTAGATGACGACAATCTTCCTCTTTCACGACAGAAGCTTTAAGTGGCTCACTGTGAAATAGTCAAAGAGCATATTTGTGTTCCTTTGAGGGAGCACAGATCCATTAATAAAAAATATCGGAACAGGTTTTGAGTTTATTTGTCATGCTGTTATTTTCTTTCGTAAAAAATTGGACTAAACGGCGTGTTTAAAGCTATTTTAGATTTTGTTTTGTCTTCTAAACTTTAAGCAATTAAGTATATTCTTCACACGAAACTGGAAAACTATACTGAGAGATTTTTTGATCCTTAAGCGTTTGTCATTTACTACTATGGTTCAAGACTTTTGAGCGATATATAAACAAAAAAAATGTATAATTTCAGTTTTGATATCATTATCAATAAACTCCTTCTGAAAGAGAGAGATTGTTAGCACCGGGCTCAGGGCCAACAAATTTCAGTACGTTTTCAGCAAGCTTTATAAATTTTGATTCATATCTTGTTCCGATTTCCTACAGAAAAAGTCCAAGTAGTAGCGCAAATTGAAGACCTTTTTGAAAATGGATAACTACCAAGAAATCTAGGCTGAAACTATCAGCTATTCAGCCGAAAAAGTCACTCATTTTTTTAAAATATAGGGTATTTCAACAAGAACTTTGTTTTCTAAAACAAAACGAAAAAATTAGATGAAGATAATTAAAATTTTATTGTATTACAAAGAGAAAAGTTTGGCAATTATGAATGAAAAATGATATCTGGCAAATGTCCACCTCGCTGACAGTGATGTTGATTCTTTCATCAAAGTTTTTATAACTTTTTGGCAAAATGGCGGGACTATTTCGTTAATCACACCACACATTTTGATTTTAAGACTGCAATCGATTCGATTGCCTCCGTATAGACTCTGTCCTTAATTAGGTTAGGTTAGGTTAGTTAACATAACCCCACAAAAAATAATCCAGTGGTGTTAATCACACGATCTGGCTGGCCATGCACTTAACAGCCGAGTTTCGTGAAATTTGGTTTGCAATTGATCGTTTCATTGGCTGTACGAAATGTAACTTTAACATAACCACCATTTTCATAGTGGATTTTGATTATTTGAATGAGATTTTCAAGTGACTTTGAATTCATTTTAACAATTGCCAATGAATCTACTACGAATACGTCAAAGAACTAAATGTCAAAACTATCAAGTTGTTGGTGTTGCCACAGTTGAAAAACAGAGTTCTTCTTGAACAACCCTATACATAGGTATTGAATATTCTATCAAAATATGAAACAATTAATGCCCATAAAATCTTATTAATGTCCCCACTGTGTAGCCCGAACATCCTGCTACAGTTCAAGTGTAGTACCTATGTCTATTTGTTATCGACGTTGAACCAGACGAGAAAATTCATCAGCACGCATGTGCGGGCGGCCATCTTTGAATTAGCAGCCATTCAACTCTAAACAATTTCACCGCCGAACCTTTTTATTCAAACAATTAGACAAAAAAAAACATCGCGTCGGGATAAAAAATTGGCACAACACAATAAATAATATCGCGCACAAATATGTAAAAAAATAGTGAATATCGCTCAGTGATTAGTTCGTAATAAAAATCCACGTTCTTACTCAATTGCGTAGGTGTATTATTTTGATATCTTGTTTATGTTTTTTTTTCCTTGAAATCTGACTAAAAAAGTGACTGATTCATACGTTTCTAAGACAATAGGAGTTTTTAAACAAAAAGAGGTTCTAGTTTAGATTATTTTAAGGATTGGAAAGGTTGTTAAAGGGTGGCAAACAAAGCTGATATTGGTCGGGACATCTTCCTGGACCAGCAACAGGTAAGTCATTTTGAAAACACTACATACCTTTAATCAATTTTATAAACTGTCTGACCTTTACGATTTCTTAAATTTACCGTTATTGTTTTTTTTTTCAAATTTTCAAAAAACCAATAACCACGTAAACTTCTAGCTATATTTTCATCCCGGATTTTAATATCGTAGAAAGGTACCTACCCACCTGTACCTTATATGTTGAATTTGTTTTGGTTATATCTAGGTATTTCTATAAAATACTTATAACGAGTTTTTAGTAAAATAAGCAGATTTTTAGTATATAGAAAGTATAGGTGTATCCATTGTATAAAAGATTTGGTGCAAAAAATAATTGATTAATTTAGGTACCTACTTGACATTTTGAATGCAATATGAAGGGTTTCAGAAATATAATGTTCAAAACTCTCTTTTGGATTTTTATTAGTTTCTATCTAATTAAGAAATTTTAGCTCTAAAATAATATTTATATATATATATATATATATATAAAAACAATAGAACCATTGCAGTATTGAAAACCACTAAAAAAAATAGTTTTTTTTATATTTATTTAAGTATTAATTCTTGATTTTTTTTTCTTAATTCTCATATAAAAAAAATTTTTTGAAAAAAGTTTTTGAAAATTTCTTCCATTCTTTTATGGTGTAGGAACGTGCCTACCTACCCAAAAAACACGATTCTACAAAACAATTTTTTAAATGAATTCAATAATCAATATTGACAGTTTCGTTATAAAATTTTACAATCTTTTTATAATAATATATTGTATTGTCAGTGAATCAGATAGTATGAATGAAGAAAATTGAGCTCGAATGCATTGTATGAATGAAAGTCAAGCGTTTCTAGCTTGAATCGGGTGCTTCGTGACCCGTCGGTGAATCCTTGAAAAATTTTGTGAATCGTGATAATCTCATGTTTCGCTTGTACGCGATTCTAGCTCGTAACAATGGCAAATTTTCAGAAGGTTATAGCGAATGTTTATCGGTTGCCTTGGCTCTATTTCGCTGAATGAAACTTCAGGGCGCATTTGGGTCAGTGGGTCATATGACCCGGGAAGAACCAGATGGGCTTAATTGAAGAGAGAAGGCATGCTTTGGTCGGACAAGGAGGTCATAAATTCTTTCATTCATGGCTACAATGATAAAACGTATAATTTTTTCTTCATTGAACTTTAAAGTACAGTAAAGTAAAGTTTTATGTACTCATTTTATATAATAAAAATGGAGCCCTTTTTTCATGATTATCGAATAATTTGTTAAATTTACGCTAATTATTCTATCTTTATTGGATTTACTATTGTCAGAAAGAGGTTTTTATGAATGAAAAAACTAGCTAATTTGTGCAGAACTTTCGAAAAGTGATATTAAATTGTTGCTTGATAGTTGCTGCTATTGACAGAATGCGGATGGAAAATGTATGGCTTGAAACAGATGCATCGGTCGCAATTTAATTTATTTATTTTATTTATTGTTAAAAAATGCCACTGTTTAGCATGACGGTAAAAACCTTTGCGCCAAACGGTGTTAAGGGGGAAGCTAGTTAAATTATAATATGATTCTATGATTGTTCGTCTGCAACGGGGTATTTTTGTTGAAACACTATAACCCCCCACTATTTTTTTTTCGTTTGACAACACTAATTCAAATACCGAAAATATTGTTCATAATTAGTTACATTTTTCGTCTGTAAGTCGATTTTTGCTATGACAGAAAAAAAAAATCATTCGAATAAAAAGTGAAATACCAACTTGATCATACGTACAACAAAATAAGCTTTGCGACGGGAAGGTATGTCTTTGTAATTGTCCACAGTTTTCAGCATGGTTAATATTTTGTGAGCCTTTAAAGGACGATTTAACTCCTTTATATTACATAGGTCAATCAGAATAAATGGCCTTTTTCCAGGCCTTTCGTTTGGCAGTTTTGTCTTCTAGTCATCTGAATCATCGTCATCAAAATTGTTTCCAGGAAAAAACTTCTATGAATAATTTGTCACACATTGTATACCTACTTGTGTGGCATATTTACGATAAGTGGGTATATCCTTATTTACAATAATTATTTATTTTATCCTTTGTAATAACAATTCCAGCAGCAAATCCTACCGCACGACAGGCATAGAAAATGGTCATTAATTGTTTGTTTGTCCTATATGTCAGGCTGTTTTACTTATTTAAAGTAAAGGTTCTCAATTTTACTTTACCACGTTTAAAATTAACATCTTTTTTTCGGGGGCGTTTTGTACTCTGACCTGTATCGGTCTATTCTGCTTGCCCTGCCTGCTCATGGTGTTTCCCAATTAGAGCTTCCCCACTAATACCAGACGCTTGAAGAAGTCCAGGATTAGGAGGGGATCCAAGGCGGTGAAGTCCAGCATCTCTATCATGTGTTTACTGTTTACCAAAACTTCATGCTCTCACACAAACTAGGAACTGCATCGCAGTCTCTAAGGAGGTATTGAGATTTTTCTACCCCTTCGTCGCAGAATCTACAGGTTCCATCACCTTCAAGTCCCAGCTTCCTCAGGTGTTCCCCAAGTCTACAGTGACCCGTTAAGAAGCGTGTTAGGGTTTTAAGACCTATTTTACTTAGGATCAAAAAATACCCTTACATATTTATTTATTTATAACTTGAAATATTCTCCCCTTTAGAAATGTTAAAGCTTTGGGTGAATATAGGTATATATATTTTTATAGGTTGTGTTACCAATTCAGTTACATAAAAACAACAGTGTTTTATTACATAATATTGTACAAATAAAATATTATGCAAATCGACCCTTAAAAATGAAACTAATTATAACTCCCTTAGGGTGTATATTTTTATCACAAACTCAAATCAAATGGTAGTATTTAAGCTTTTGGCTGTTTTCGAGGTCGACTTCGTTGGTTTTAAACAATGAAGCGTTTTTTTTCTCTTTCATTTACATATCGAAGAAAAAATCAATTCACGATTCTTAAAATAACTAAGCATGTCTTTTGTTGGACTTTGATCAAAGAGTCATGGAGAAATTGAGAAATAACCATGAGAATTCTTTAACCTGTTTATAGGTAGGTATTTGTTCCCTCTATATGTCCCGAAGTGGGGTCATGTAGGGAGTAAAGATACTATTTTTGCTACGGGCTTGCAGCAACTGACTGCTGACGTTAGAAGTTAGATTTTAGAAGCCTGGCTTTTTAAATGGCAGCTCTAAAAAGTAGTACATGTTTTGAAAGAACCGAATCTAGAAACATAGCATACTTTCGTTTATGGTTGAAATAGGACACCATGGAATCAATATCAAGCAAGAACTAATAATAGTTAATAGGCAATGACGGTGATTAGTGACCATATCAACGATCAAGAAAATTTACTCTATTTCCAGCTCTGACACTACTTTGTTCGGTTTAAATGCACCCTTTTATTTTAAACTAAGTCTTAATTCCAGAAACATTTAAATGAAAGGCATTATTATTTTGTCAATAGCTTAATATTATACTTGAAATGCTCTTCAGATACTATTATAGCAACCTTCTCAGATACTTACAATATCAATATATGTTTATGTTTCAATATTCCTTCTATTTAAATAGTTACGACTTCAGTTCTTTAGTCTTCCCACACACGCCAATTTAAATTCAAAGCGCTCGGGAAACGACAAGACTTAGTTGTTGAAATGTGGAATGCATAAAGATGTTATCTTCCTTGCAAATACGGCTTGCGTCATCATTCTTGAAGAGCAGCCCCGCCAAGAGGAATGTTACTTTAATGGCGCAGCAGGAGAAGAACATCGTGACAACCTTCAACTATAAGAGACAGTGACATACTAGACGATTCTGGAATTTTTACAAGAAGATATTAAAAATATACACAAATTTCTACAGTTTCCAATGTTATGATCGCCATAGATTGGTTATTCATTATGTGTTTGAATTATCCTACATTGCTCATACGGCAGCCAAATATCTAAAAAAAAACTGGAAATTTGGAGTTAACATAGTTCTGATCCAATCGTATAGCGGTATAGTAGATAAGCCGCGTCACTTTGCAAAATTTTATTGTGCTCCTGAATTAATGCAAACTCAATAGCATATTTTATATTGCTTATAAATAGGAGTAAGTATAAGATGTGTAATTGTTATTTTTGATTCACATAGACCTTATCAATGTTTATTTATTTATCTGTCAAGACATGTCCCATGAGGTGTAGGCGAATAGAACGGACCCACACTTGAGAAAGGAAAAGTAGCGAGCTCGCATATTATATAAGTAATTGAGGTGGTTCGGGCATGTTAAGCGAATATCAAAAAGGACCTATGAAGTTAGTTTAGTAGTTAGTGGTTAGTAGACTAGCGTTTACGACCCCAATTTCGTACTGTTTCGTTTGGAGGTCGTGGGTGGGATCTCAGGTACTGACCATCTTTCCTCTTTCACAGCACAGGCTTTATGTAGCTTCCTGTGAAAGAGTGTATTTGTTTTCACTTTGAATGAGCACAAATTCATTTAAAAAAAAGATGAAAGAATGGGTGCACAAAGACGTGGCCAACCTAGATTGACGTAGACCAAACAATATACCGGTGGCATATTAAAAGAATGGCAAATTAGGAGTTCAAAGAATAGGAAGCATGGTATTCCAAACACTATACTGTTGAATGAACCTAAAGAGATTTTGATTAAAGATCATTTTTGATTAAATATGTTTCTAAGTCACCTGTGACCATGCAGGACCTGTGCCTCCGAAACTAGTCAGGTTATTAAATTTGTGGAATAACAAATAAATTGTTTCATTTAAATTACCGTATTCTGGATAGGAAAGAATGGAGGTCCCTACTAGGTACTCTACCCACCCTTTAAATAAAAATTTAAAAAAACCTTGTTGCAATCGGACGTTTTGTATATTCCCTCCCTTAATTCAATAAATATAGGTAATAGAATAGAGGTTATATAGGACGCCATGCGCTTTCCAACCCCCTATCACCCCGTGGTGGAAGCCATGATTATTTTCAGTTAGTCCTATGGGGGCGGTCGTGCATGTCGGATGACTGACGGATCTGTCGTATCACATCTCAAAGAATTCTGAACAGTGTTGAAAAGTTCATAATTAAATCTGTTGATAATTGGAAAGTTTGAAAATCACAAGTGTTGCGTTTATTTTTATCTTTACTTTTTATTATTTACATTAAATTTATATTTTCTTCGTAAAATATTTACATGAATAAAAACTTTTTTTATGAAATAATTATTAAAATAATCGCGATATAAAAAAATAGTTTTATAAAATTTACTTTTTTTAAATTAAACCGAATATACTTACATAATAATATTATTTATTTAGGTACCTTCTAACTCACCATGTAGTTGTATAAGTATACATAGGTCTTATAGCAGATGAAAGCTCGTGTTGTGAATTAGGAAAATACAAGATCACTACCAGAGATCGAACCCACGATATTTAAAACTAAAGTCGGTAACTGAAACTCTGGGCTACCAAACACCTCAAATAATAATCCTTGGCTTTAAGACCTTAGAATAATATTGTTTTTATCAATCAAGAGGAACAGGTTCGATTCACGGTCCACTCAGAGATAGCAAATTTCACGTGATTTTTCTATATGGGAACTGCAACCTGCCTCTGACCTGACATATTTGTAGTGAAAAGTGATTAACTTTATTAATTCACTATTTTTATATTTCCCTTATATTGTTTATTTTTATTTTGTTGCAATATTGGAAATTCAACCCTTCTGGGCATTATGACTAATCGTTTAAATTTTCATTAATATACAAAAATAACAATTATTTTTGTATATTAGTGAAGTTTTTGAATGCCCAAGTAATTTTTTCGAGGAAAAAAATTCGTCGAATGTTTTTTTGTACCCATCACGCCGTGTCTCTTTAAGGTGTAGGCAGAGAGAACAGACCTCCACTCTTTTCTATCCAAGCATACTTCTTTCGCTTCTTCCACCGACATAACATTTCCCATACAACATCTTACTTCCGACCTGGCTTTCCTTGAGGACGGAATCGATGTGTTCGATCCACGTCATTCTCGGTCGGCCACGCTTTCTTACACCTTTCCTTTCAGCCTTATAAATTCTCTTTGTCATTCTGTTTGCAGCTATTCTTTCCACATGCCCAAACCATCTCTACTTATTGACTTTCATTTTTGTCACAAAACCTACTTCCATACCACATTCCTTACTTATATTTATTATTAAATTTCTACTTGTTACATACATGAGATTTTTCGACATGTTGAGAATTTATATGATTAGGAGTTTCGGAGACAAACATTACCACCTAATGGCGAACGTTGTTAACGTAAAGTGATCACACTCAGCCAGCCTTCGATATAAGAGTAGAAGACGGTCCTAAGCCCGTAGTGGGCTGTTCCATTTAAAAATCGAACATTAGTAATGAATTGTTAGAGTCATTAGTTGTTACATATTCATAATGAATTTGTTTCTTGAGGGGTAATTATTTCGTCAATTGTATTTATGTATCGATAACGTAATCATTATTTTAATTTCTATTCGAGGTGGAATTATAAATAGGGGTGAGGGTTGTAGGGTGAATAAAACAGTATACACTGGATTGTTTGTGGCCTATAAATAGAACCCCAAACAACCTGTATGTCATTGTATAGGGAGAGATTTCAAATCAATATAATTTAATTAACAGTTTTGAAATAGGTATAAGTTTTCTCGTTAGTGTAATTTTGATATAAAGTAATGCGATATTGTTTTGGTTAATTAATTTATAACCAAGGATGTTTCGGGAAAATAAGTTTAGAAATAAATTGGCAATTTGCAAGTTACGTAATAACAGTTCACTGGTTTGAGTTGTGTTTTTTTTTTTTGTAAACTCAGTGTATGTCATAAATTATTATAAGAATTTTAATTTAAAAAAAAAAATCAAATATTTAATACTAGCTTATACCCGTCTTGCTTTACGTTTTTTATTCCGATTGTCAGGCTTGATCGGTAGGTAATTAAACAGGTTCTAGTCTAGCTTCCCATTGCTTTGTAGACCTCTATAACTGACATAAGCACAGAAAAAGAAGAATGACACTTTTAATGTTTATTAAAATTTTGTATGAAGATCCTAAAAAATAGGGTTTTTTAAATAGCTCTAAATATATTAAAGTTAATGCAGCAAATTGTATTAAAGAACCTTCTCCGGCATTTTGCACGGCTCTGTGCAGATTCATATCTGACGTAGCATTTGTATTTTGAGCGTCATGCTATGACATACGGTAAAAAGCAAATAAAAAACATTTCTGAATTATTAATTAGATAGAGAAGGAGGGGCTAATGCGAGTTTTATTTAATTTCCCAATTTACCACGCAACTTTCTTAATTTTTTCTTTCGTAAGAACCTTCTACTGATAAAATCCAACACGACAAAAAAAGAATTAGTGAAATCGGTTCAGCCGTTTAGGCGTGATGCGATTACATTAGGTAAAAAGCCAATAAAAAAACATTTCTGAATTATTATGTAGATTTACCACGCAACTTTCTTATTTTTTTCTTTCATAAGAACCTTCTACTGATAAAAGCCAAAACGACAAAAAAAGAATTAGTGAAATCGGTTCAGCCGTTTAGGCGTGATGCTCTAACATACGATAGAGCAACGATAAAAGGCAAATTAAAAAACATTTCTAAATTAATATATAGTTAGATTAGAATTTTTCAAACTTTATCAGTGACAAAAAGTTGATATCGTTATAATATCTGTACCTCAGAACTATCGTATCTCTAAATTTTTAGATTTTGGGTTATTAGTGATTTTTGTCAAACTGTGCCTATTTTCTTGTGGCCAAGTATTGTATCTCTAGCTATCAGTATAATATACAAAATAGGCAATGTGATACTATCGTAAAGAACAAAGCGTCATAGATGTAGACTATCGCCAATGACTTTACAATAGTTTACCAAAAAATCTAAAAATTTGAACCGAAGAAAAAATACCGAACCAGTGTTACCACTTGGTTTCCGAAAAGATGAAAGTTTACCAAAAAACATTATCATAATTTGGTATCAAGAAAGGACTGGGTTTATTTTAGGGAGGAAAATTAATCAGAAAAAAATACCGAACCAGTGTTACCACTTGGTATCCAAAAAGATGAAAGTTTACCAATAAACGTTCTCATAATTTGGTATCACGAAAGGACTGGGTTTATTTTTGGGAGGAAAATTAATCGAAAAAAAAAATACCGAACCACTTATAGTTCGGTATTTTTGTCCGCACACCGAACACTATGCTAAAATACCGAACGGTTCGGTAAAATGCTGAACTTCTGGCAACTCTGCTTCGAACTAAAGATTACATCATCTATGATAATAAAGGCAAGTGCCTACATTACTGACTGACTGCCTGACTGACATACTCACTCATCAACGCACAGCCCAAACGGCTAATCGTAGAGAAGTGAAATTTGGAAAGCAGGTAGGTTTTAATACAAAACCTTCCACTTAGAAAGGATTTTTGGAAATTCCAGCCCTAAGGGGGCGAAAAAAAGGTTGAATGTTTTTCAAAGATTTCGAATATCTGGGTAACTAGACATGGCACGAACTTGAGATTTGGCATATTATGAATTCTCCTATAGAAATTAGTAGTAGCATATTTGGCAATTTTTCTAGAATTTTACTATAAGGGATGAAAAAGGGCACATATGAAAAGGGATGATTTTTAAGTGGCTCCTAATAAGTTTAAAACTGGTTTTATCGATATTTCAAAAAAATAAAATCTTCAGAAAGAGTTTTACCTATTTCGTTTTCATTAGATAACATTAATAATCAATAAAATTAATTCAAAAACTTTTTTTTTGTAATATTTTTACTTACTGGAGAATTTCAAGTGTTCTCTTAATTCAATTTTGTTGTACTAATAATTAAAAAGATATTCTTTTTATAATAATTAAGTATAGGTAGGCGCTTATAAAAATAAAACCAAGAAAGTGATTTTTGAAAATTTGAATTTAA
This sequence comes from Mystacides longicornis, assembly GCA_963576905.1. Taxonomy (NCBI): domain Eukaryota; kingdom Metazoa; phylum Arthropoda; class Insecta; order Trichoptera; family Leptoceridae; genus Mystacides; species Mystacides longicornis. Next base: position 25,752,949 of record OY756438.1, read on the forward strand.
GAAGAGTGATTGAAAATGGATCCCACAATCTCCATTACTAGGCATTTTAGCCTTGATGATGTAAGTATTTTAGTTCTATTATTAAATTTATGTAATCTATTATAACTAAAAATCCTGTACCTACAAGTATTATTGTTGAAATGGCGGACTTGTAAAACGCAGTTAAACCTGGCATTAACGAACATTAGTTCGTCTTAATAAGGTTTTGCAATAAAAAGAAATACATTAGAAGCGGATATAAACACACAGAGGGGAGAAAGCTGCAATAAAATCTCTAATATAAAAGTAGTAAAGTGTTTTTTCTCTATTTAATTTAACAATTACTATTATTATTGGTAGGTCTTATGTAAACTCATCTCATTTTTCACAGATGGCATTGTTGTCAGGAAATCCGTTCCATTCTAATTTTAATGAAATATCTTATGTTATTTCTCATACATTTTTCAATTGATTACAAGTTTTTCGGATATTGGAGAATAATTCAATAAATTAAACATCGGAAAAATCTGTTCTGCCGATCTCTAATATTATAAGTGTTCGCATGCATTAACCCGACTTTCATTTATATTATAAATAAATAATTGATTGATTGTTTGTTTGCGTTCAGTTTTACATTGATTGATATTGTAACAAAATAAATAAATAAAAAATAAATAAAATCTGACATACCTACAATAATAAAATTAACATGACGTGTGTATTAGGGCGGGCCGATTTGCTTTTCTCCCGATATTGCTAACGTAATAGTTATATTTTAGTGCTAAATGCTGTTTAAAATACGTATGAAAAATATTTTTCAGTTTGAAAGATATCTTCTGTCTCCGAATTGAGCTCAAAGTTTCAAAAAATTGTTAAATTTATCGTATTTTGAAGTAGGTATAAATAAATTAAAAATATCTTTAACATAATATTTTTTAAGATTAATAATCAGTTCTGTATGATATAAAGCATAAAAATGCAATTTTAGACATCAACAAATTATATAGAGTGCCGCGAAAAACAATAGAAAATCTCATGAAATGAGAAAAACTTACAAATACCAGTATTGTATTTTGATGCCCGTAAAGTCAGGCTAGTGATTAGAAAAGTGGACAAAAATACAGATGAACAATAATTATTAAGAGAGTGTTAAAGGAAACTGATTCTAAATTGATGGAAAATTTGGAACACCGAAACCGATAGATCGATTACAGATTTCTTTTCAAAAAGCAATATTTCATTTGATCTTTTACTTGTCGTCTGATGTGATGAAAAAAGTATAGGTAAATACCGGAATACATGATTGAATAATTAGTTTGCAGGAGAAAAAACTAATAAACCATTAGAATGAATTATTTGCTTATTGCAAATGTAATCCCAATTGAATGAATCGCTAACAATTATTTAGGTTTTTGTATAATGTTGATAGTGCTTTCTCAAGTCATCATACGCATTCTGACCAAATTGGAAAACAACTGGAAAAATAAAAAAAAAGAAATTGATATGTTCCAAGTGATAACAACAGAAACTACTATTTTATTTCATTATTTCATTTCAAGATCTACGAAAATATCAATTAGATTTATTCCAAATTGTCACAGTCATGCCAACAGGAACATTTTTTAATGATTTAGGCAACTGAGCTCCAGGAAAAATGTTCCATTTTAGATTGCTAAACTAAGCTTATAGGATTCTGCGACTGCGTTTCTTTCAGAAAGTTTGATGACCTTAACTTATCTTTATTGTTAATGTTTGTGCGCTGACTTACCTCGCAACTGATCCCGTTACCTATGGAAGTTTAATTTCTTATCCATATTTTTATCAGATAATCAAATCTGTAATATAAACTGTAATTACGAAAAGAAATAGCTATTTCGCTGAAACTACACTATGTAGTAAGAGAAAAAGATAGTGAAAGTTCGCATCACCCGAAAACACGCACCTATGAAGTACCAAAAGTAAATTTTGAAGCATCCTTTTACGAAAACTATGTTATAGATAGACAGTATAATGTAACAGAAACACCAATCGACAAGTATCCGACGAAGATCTTACGGCATTCATTACATACAATGGCGAAGATGAATAAATACAGTTTCCTGAATTTTCCCGGTCATATCCAAGGAGTCTGACGATCTATGAAATTGTCAAAGAAGCCTCACCAACTTTATGCAGAAATTTATCAAGAGAAGATTATGTAAAAGCTTAGAAAGCAACGAGTAAAACAGATATATGAAACCCAATTTATCAAAAACAATCACTGCATAATAAGATAATTTCATATACTTAGTTTACATAAAAATGTAAAGGTATTATTTTTGTGTAATTAAATAAATAGAAGTATGTACTTGAATTATCTGAAGTACCTACCTATATTAAAAAAAATGAAAAAAACAAGGCCGTAATCATTTTACATGATTATTATAAAAATATCAGTTAGTATGGGATAGTTTCGTCCCATAAAAAACTTCAAGGTCGATTCGGAGACAGAAGATCTTGTTTTTTTGTTATGAAATTTTGTAGATAATTATAATACATGATGAGGCAACAAATTATCACTATTACGTTAAGATTAGAAGCACTTTTTTAACTTCCATAGTAAAAAGGCCCACCCTAGTGTGTATTTAAAAAAAATATTATTTTTTTTATACTTTTTTATTACGTAGCGGGTAATAAAAAAGTTAGGTACCGAAGAAGACAAATATTATTATGTTTCTTAAATGCACACATCACGTAGAGAATCGATTTTTCTTCACTCTTGCCGAATGTCAAACATCGCTTGGGTGGGTATATAATCCAAATGTCAATCGAATTCCCAATATACTTACGTAAATATCAGTCGATAAAAATCTATATTTGACTTGTTGATAGTCTCGGCTGAAGGTGCTCGGTCTCTGAAGTTTACACGACATGTAAAAATAAACTCACATGAGTCTTCGTATTTATTTTCATTATTTTTTAATTTACCAATGATTCCAATTCTCCCTTTTACTCCCCACTCAGGGGCAAAGGGAGGCAACAAGAATTCTCCATTGCAATCGATCTAGTGCAATGTTTATGACCTCCTCCAGACAGATTTTTATCACTTTTGCATTATTGGATTCTTCTCCGCTCCGGATAATAGACTAACTTATAAAACATTGAAAAATGGAAAGCAAATATGTACATAGTCTATCTATACTAATCTATACTTATATAATATAAAGAGGAAAGATTTGATTTTTGTTTGTTTGTATTTTTGTTTGATTGCACTGATTTAAAAAAAAATCTTTCACTTTTGGAAAGCTTCACTATCCCCGGTGAACATAGGCTATATTGAATTTTCAAAAATATTTGGGATCCTTACAAAAACTCCAATAATGTAACCAAAAGGTGTAAAAAAATTTCCTAAAATAAAATATTCTTTACATCGCGTACGCTATGAAAACTATTGATAATAGAATAAATAATGTACTGTGACTTTGTAGAAGACATAATTATTTACAAAAAGTGTTGCGATAGCATAATACGTCTAACTATTATAATTATGCCACAATAAGTCTTCATTTATTTTTAAAAAAATAATTGAAATGCGGCAGAGATATAGGCGTCACTGGGGTACGAGCCGGACGGGAGGGGACCATTAGAATGCTGCATTATTCCAGATTAGCATAGCCTATAGAATATTTTTATTTAGTTATGGATCTATAAAGATCATTAGAAAACTGTTTTTTTTTTAAATACTTTTCTACCCGTGCGAAGCTGGGGCAGACCCCTAGTATTATATAAAAATATTATTATCATATCGTAGTAGGGAACATCAAAGTCTGACGCCATTCCATTTGTGCTTTTTAACTCAATTTATTCTTTAATAATTGAATGAAATAGGCTGTACGCTGTGCGTTGCCTGTTGACACATGTTACGCGTGTAGAGTACCCTCTGTCTGCTCGCCCTGAGTCAATGCAGGAAATTGAATTTGTGTTTCCTGTTCCATCAATTTCAGTCTTACTTTCAAATCAAAGATCGTATAATTTCATTTAGGACTTCATCCAAAGCGAGGATAACATCATAAAGAATCTCTGCATCCCCTTGTGTAGGTAGTTTATTATGTATAACTAGCTTACCACAGACGTTGTCCCGTGTTCCTAACTATGAATATTGAATTCCAATTTGTGTAATGATAAATTAGTTTCCAATTATTAAAACGATACTAATGGTCGACCAGTGCTCGGCCATAACCATAACATAATTTAAATAATCATCATTATTAAGGTTCCATTGTCAAAGACTGAGCAGGCGCTATTTCACAATTTTCTTTCCAAAACAATCACATGCATAGGTCAAATTTGAAATGTTGATATTATGTACAAAGTTTTCTCTATTATTATCAAAGAAAACAATATTTAAAATACCTTTTATCAGTTTGACACAATGAGTTTGAATATTCCGTCATTTCCAACTCCACCTTCCATTTGAATATACCGCCTTCAAATAAAGCTTTCTGGCTGATTTGCAGCTATGTTCACACCGAACCATGTCTGCAAAATTTAAAACTTTTATGGAATTAAGCTATGTATTTTATATCAATCTTATACTTGTTTTTTGCTAGTAATAAAAAGGCATAAGGCCCCCAATTCACGATCATATCTCTCCAAAAAATGACAGTGAGTAGGGAAAACCAAATGGCTGATGTGAAGTGATGGAGTGAGGTGGATATCCATGATTCCAAAATTCAAAAGCGACAAGCCATTCGTCCATCACTCCAAACGGACCATAGGGAAACTCTAGTGGACTTAGTCCAAGTGGTCTCGTTACTTGATTGTCAGCGTAAATGTTAAGGTTTTTAGTAATTAAAAGCTTAACACTTTTATAATAATTATTATTGTTTTATTGCGAAGTATTTTCAGCAATCGAATCAAAGACATAATGAATAGTTCTTATTGGCTGAAAACCAAAAATGGCCGACCAATAGAATATCTCATAATTTAAATACAAGTTCCCTCCGATATTCATAATATTCAAATTTACTCGCAACATTAAAAACATGGTGCAACTTCGACTCATTTCGTCATCATCCGTTTACCAGCCCCCGTATAGACATTTTGAAATTTTCGTTCGACTACAAACGGAGATTTCGTCAATGGAGAGTGCGAAAAAATGAACTGTTAGCTGTAAAATAGATACAAAAAAATATTTAAACCAAACAAAGACACTATACAAAAATAAAAAAAAAAGTGGACAGTCAATTTTCTTCCTACTCTACATTGTTGAATTTGTAGTCGTTCGCCGATTTAAATTTGTCTAGGGCCCCTGATGGGCGCACGTGTTGCTTTTTTAATTATAATAATAGCAAATAACGTGTTAGGTAATACACATTGTAGAAATTTGATGTATTGATTGAAAAAAATGCTTAACATCTGTCACCAGTCACCAGTGTTGCCACCCGTCGAAATCAAAAATTTCCGGGTCATAAGTTTTTTAACGACTTTTTTCACCCTTCTTTAAGAAACGACCTTTTTTAAGGCCGTGTCCGAGTCAAACATTTTACAAACGTGGCAACACTGTCTGTCACAATCGATAACATCCGTTTGGAGTGGCCATGAATGGCGGACTTTACATATTTAAAGGTTATAATGCCAACAATTGTAATGTTTTGCTTGTTTTGTTACAGTCGTCAATGCCAGAAGCACTGGCTTGCAGTATGGCCGACACCGAGCCAGACCTATCCACCTTCGAGAACAAAACAGGTCTGGCCGAAGACATGAAGTTCCTGGCGAGCATGCCCGAGCTGTGCGACGTCACCTTCCTGGTGGGGGATACCAGGGAGCCAGTGTGCGCCGTCAAAGCTGTTCTCGCAGCAAGGAGCCGGTAAATATAATATTATACTAATCAATCAAATTTTAAACATTCCTTGGTCTTGTCAAGATTCCAAAATTACTTTTCACTCCGTGAATATCAAATCTTCTTCTTTCAATCAATAGAAGGTAATATGTCGCTGCAACCTTTGAGAATAAAATAATACTAGAGAAATAACACGTGACTGCTGTTAAGCTCATACAAACTGTGACGTTTTTCGGGAGGAGTGTGCGACATACGATTTTTTATTTTCAATATTTTTGCCCCCTCACATGACATTGCACGGCCTACCCCATGGAAAACGGCTCCAAGGCAGACCACCAAAGAGGTGGAAGAATAGCTGGAAGTCGATCTCGCAGAAGGAAAACCCCATCTCTTGAATTACAGGCCACAAGGCCTAAATTAAGAAGAATAATATTTTCGCGTTAACATAGAAGAACTTTATGTTTCAATCGTATAATTAGTTAAAGGAAGTTTGCCTATGGGGTTTGATGTGTTGTCTTGTACTTGTGAATGAAAGTAAAATGAATTGTTGTTGATAATTTATCTTCAGTCACGTGACTGTTGAATAAAGGAACCAATTTTCGGTTCTGCGCATCCAATAAAGTTATCTAATTACATTTGTACTCAGTGGGTACAGCCCATCTTCTGTTAAGCTTTCGTCAGGTACCAGGTTTCATCACATCCATAATAGCGCTGGCAGAATGCACACTCAAGAAAATATTTAAAAGGCGACACTGATTTTTGGTGAAGAAGTTAGTGGATTTCAACATTTTTTTCCTCGTGTTTTTAAAGTAAGTACGAACTCGCTATTGCATTTCGTATACGAAATATACAGACACAAAAATAGTTTCTTCACTTTAAATTTCTGCCAGTCCATTAAAAGACATTTGAACCTTAATAGTACCTATGCCAATTTCTTATATGCTTTGATTCTGTTATTTCATCAGAGGATCAAAAACAACTTAGCAAGCCTGAGTTGCTATAAATATTTTTCTAACAAATCGATATTATACGAATGTATTACTCTTATTTTAGTTATTGTATGTTGATCCTAGCATTCCTAACCACAGTATTATGTTTTATATGTTGGTCCTACCGAAGATCCTTTCTGTGCCGCAACTTCCTGAATGGCTTGGAACTTATTTGAGAAATGTATTGAATTACAAATCACCTGAGTGTCGCTGCCCTAGTGCAAAACTGTTGCATCCAATCCATTCCAAACTCTCCTTACGCCCCACTTAGGGGCATAGGAAGGCAACAAGAGCTCTCCATTGCGCTCGATCTTGCGCAATGTTTATGACCTCCTCTCACACCATGTCCAAATTCCTCGGCTCTGCATCGAAGGAGCGGAACACAGTATGGGAGGGTCTTCCTCGTCTTCGGGACCATGGGAGGAAGAACAGCGCTCTCCTCGGCCATCATACGCCCAGAATAATTTCGAATGCAGATACTTTTTGTGCCTGGGCTTTGGTCAGGTGCCAGGACTCACACCCATAGAGGAGAATGGGCAACACACACGCATCAAACTGTTTAAATGTTGTCTCGACACTAAACGCCGACGCCTTCCATAATATTTTGGTCATGTTGTTAAAGGCGCCACTTGCCATACCGATACGTATTGGGAGCTCAGCTCCGAGGTCACCAGTGTTGGTAATGGTTGCTCTTAAGTACTTAAACTCGGGAGACCTGGTGACCCTGACATGGATACGTCAAATTTGGAATGTCGATGTACAAAGTTTTTTCTAGTATGATTAAAGACAAACAATAAATATATTGTCAATATGACCACAGATAAACAAAAGAATATATGCGTCTGTGTCAATGTCAAATTCATCGAATTGTGTGCGTGTCAAAGTATCAAATACACAACATTACAGTAAGTAGTGTTTGTATTTTTTTTTAAATATTATCATTCTCCACTTCTTCTCTATATAAACTATAAGTACTTATGCGAAATTTCATACTCCTCCGTCCGCGCGATTTTCGTAAAAATGGTCACAATCTTTTTGCTTCCCGTATTCATATTATATATAAGTTAATACAAATAACGAAATTATTATGTTATTATTATTATTATTATTTTTTTTTTATTTATTTTCGCTACCTCCAAGAAACAAAGTTTCGCTGTCGGAGGCAGCACATAATAAAATTTTACATAGTTTGGTACATGGTAAAACTTAAGCCTAGTACATAGGTACCTATGAACTATTTAAACTATAAAATAACAAAGATAAAAATAATGATATTGACATCAAATTTTGATGGCGCGTTATTCTATGTAGAATGGTTTTGCATCAAGGTAACGTCTAGTAGTATACTGGAGAGAGATATTTACGTACATACATGGAAAGTTAGTGACATTGTTTGAAAGATTATGTGCCTGGAACTCCAAACAAAGGCAGCGTGCGAGCCTGGAATAAGATAATCTCGAGAGTTATTAATAACTTGATGGCTGAAGGGAAACTCAATTTTCCGAAGGAGCATCTTATTCCCTTTATCTCGGGGCCCCCGGGAGGGCAATGGTCGTGATCGGAATTAAATATGGAAAAATATATAAGGATTATTATTACCTATATATGCGCTGCCTGAAGATGATATGAAATGATATTATGTGATAACTTATTGTGCTTAACTCTTGTGATCTATTTATGACATACCCTATATAAGATACTTTCAATTCAAAGAGTCCCATTATATACAGTGTTATGGGGTAATAAGCTCAGACCCATAGAATATAATGAGTTAAAAATGACTGTTTACCGTCATCAAGTAATAAAACAATGATTGGCCGGTGTAGAATTTTATTTTTCTTTAAGATCTAGTACTGAAAAAAGGTCACAAGAATCTAGACATAATTAGAACGTTGTGTACCAACAAAGCCGATAGGCAATAAAGAGGAGACAGTAACAAAAATGGATATAATAATGCCAAATACATGACAGCAGTCGCAGTCTTTAAATTTGGTTGCTCTCTTGTTCTCAATAATTCCCAACTTTTATCTCTAAATTTCATTTATTATTAAATTTCTACTTGGATTTTTTAATGATTCTGACAATTCTCATGATTAGATGTTTCGGAGACATTACCACCTAATGGCGAACGTTGTTAACGTAAAGTGATCACACTAAGCCAGCCTTCGAAATAACAGTAGAAAACGTTCGTAAGCCCGTAGTGGTTTGTTCCATTTAAAAATCGAACATTAGTTATGAATTGGAGTCATTAGATGTTTTTTTTTTCTTGTAGAATTTTATGTTGTATATTAGAAATAATTTGTATTTTATGTAGGTTATCCGCTTAATTCATTTTATTATGAGTAATCCAAAAATGAAATAGCCTCAATTAAAAAAAATACTGACAAGCTTTCTACTTAGGTACTATTCTAAATATATATAAAAATGGAAAAAGATGTCTGATTGGTGGTTGGTGTCGTCAATCTTCCAAATGGATATAATATATTTTTTAATTTTTTAGTCGCAAATGCGACTAAAAATGATGACAACGTGGAAGCTGGCAATTTCTTGTCTTCTGTCATCGCAGATTCTTGCTGTTGTTAGAAACAGTGCTGGGTACACAGTAATACCTTTTATAACGAGTAGATCCCATTTTCAATATTGCATAGTGCATTGATATTCGCGTTCGTCTTCAAATTAGTCAAATCACTAGTTTGTGAAAGAGGAAGATGGTATCTGGGATCGAACCACAACCTCCGGTACGAAACGTCTGGCTACCAAAAACGCGTAAAAATGTCATAGCCTTTCAAACCATCATGGTTTGAAAATATTCCATTTGAAAATATTCATAACTGGACGGGGTACGTTCGAAATTGTTTACATCCAAATATCTTTCCAGCCCATAATATTAAAATGGAAGATTTTTTTCAAAAGTCAATATAGGTACCTATTATAAATTACTTTATGTACGTATTCGAGAATTTAATAACAGTGCTAAGGTTTTTTAAAGTAGGTGGGTACCTACCTAAATAAAAAGAGAACAGCATATTATTAAAATCTTCGTCCAAAAAAAGAAATCAAATAATTTTGATTAAAAACCTAACGACTTAATATTATTTTTCTCATATCTTTCAATTTCGTTATTCGCTTCTCCTTTACATCTTCTCACTGAGATTTTTCAAGCTCTTCATTCTTAAAATACAAAACTTCTCTCAAAGTCTAACTTTTTCGCTTAGTATTAAAACAATTAAGAGTTGGTTTAAAACTTTGAAAAAATACATTATATTCTGATATTTATTTTTGATATTGTTTCATTACCAGAAACATGAATATAATAAAGTTTCAGTTTTTCGTATTTATTATTATACTAGCTATCCCGACAGACGTTTTCCTGTAGTCTTTACTATACATTTTGTTTTTTAATTTGTATTATAATAATATAAAAAAAAACGTTTGAAATATGTTAGAATGTTAAAAAAATATTTCTGGAAACTTGATGAAATTCAATCAATAATCATCGTACCGGTGCCGCGGTGTTTTGAAACTCAATGGTTGTCCGGTAAATAAAAATTGCGTTGTTATGGAATTTGCACAGATGGCGGTGTTCCATCCGTTCCATACTAACTTTAATATTATATATATATATATATATATATATTTTTTTTTTTTTTTTTTTAAATGAATCTGTGCTCACTCAAAGTGAACACAAATACACTCTTTGACTCTTTCACAGTAAGCTACTTAAAGCTTTTGTCGTGAAAGAGGAAGATGGTCGGCACCTGGGATCGAACCCACGACCTCCGATACGAAACAGCACGAAAGCCGGCGTTGTAGCCGCTAATCTACCAACCAATATTATTTGTTATTAATTTTTCATTTTTTATTTGTTATTCTGTTATCCGCAGCGGAGAAGAATTCAATAAACTAATTATCATAAAAATCTGTTCAGCCGATCTCGAGTTATAAGTGTTCGCACTCAACCGACTTTAATTTATATAAGTACTTAGGTACTTACTTACTTTGCGTTTCCAGTTACACCAATAAAGCAGCGACAGTCATCGCCTTGTCGTTCGCAAGGATAAGGTCTTGCATGTTACATGTTTCGCCTATCAGCGGGCATGTCAAGAGGTGGTTGTCGTCCTGGAACTCACCACATTCACAATCAGTTTCGTCAGCAGAGAGGTAGCGCCAATTTGTGTAAGTTTTTCCTGCATCTGGTGACACCAACCCTAAGTCTATTGAGGGCAGTCCATAAAGAGTACGGTAGCTGTTCACCCGTACTGATGCCTTCACGTGGGGCCATCCACTGCGTTGTTTCCAAGTCCTCTTGCCACAATTATTCTTCTCTGCGTTGCTGTGACGACTCAACAGGAGAGGTGGTCTTAGTAAGGCTATTCCTGGACTTAAGTCGCAATAATTAATTAGACTATGCACATTGTGTGATAACAATTTATGACTGTAATACATTTTCACTTAGTCACTACTTTTCGAAAATCGCCGATATTAGGCCAAGAGCCGTTAGTAGAAACACTGATAGAAATGTCAAATTTAGGTTTGGCTATAACCACGCTAAGACAATTGTATACAAAAGCGTGTAGGAATTGTTGTAATAACTTAACGTGCAATAGTCCCTGTTCATTTTGAATATATTTATATAGGATATACTATACAACAAAACTGAGAAAATTCAGCAAGACACCAACTATACGCTTTCGAAAAGAATGAATGACATTTGACGTTAGACCCTTATTAGGTGTGCTGCCATCTGGTGGGAATTGTCGGAATATCCCTAGAAAACACCCCATTCATTTCACCTCCATGCTTCAGAAACCAAAAACATGACATAAAATTCTTCAATTTTGTTCCGATCATCGCATCTAAAACGTATTACTTCTAATTATTATTATTATTCATGGTACCTATCCTAAAAATTCTTTTTATAGTAACTTAACAACGGTATGGGAAGTTTTCTGGGGAGTTTCCGACAATACACACTAGGTGGCAGAACTTCTAATCAGGTATATTGTCAAATTATGATAGCTGTCAAACATACCATCTAGCATTGACTGATAAATATTATTTTACATATTATTACATAAGTTGTTTAATTTGAAATAAACTAGAATGATAAATTGTTTTTTTTTTTTTTTTAATTTTCACTGTAACACAAAGTATAAATAAAAAAAATTAAAGTATTTATTTACGAAAGACAAAACGGACAGTTGAGGTTATAAACGTTAATTTAACCAATGTTGCCAAGGCTGTTTTTCAAATGCCAAGAAGCCCAACTGAAAATTTGGTATGCGGTCATTCCGAAAATTTTAGTATCCGAAGAGAGGTGGGAATTCACTAAAAAAAGGTCATTTAGTATCCGGAAAGGTGAAAACTCGCAAAAAGGCCAAGTAAGTAACTAAGTAAGTAAGCAAGTAAGTTCCAAATAGCCCAAACGGCAGTAAATCGCCCGCTTTGGCAACACTGAATTTGACAATAGACCGGATTAGCTAGGGCGCCTCTAGCGGGACAGAAAGGAAGAAAAACATCCCATTGAATGGAAAATCTCTACCTTCAATAGTCTCCGTGTGTCCTTTTTTTACTTAAAAATCTTCAAATAATCTTTTGAAGAATATTATTATAAGCCTTGTTCTCTTTATAAAAGTTTGAAAAGGAGATTTGAAATTCAAATACTTATTTCCCGAAATAAATTGCGTATTTTCAAAAAAGAAATTTGACAGACGGGATCATTAAAATGTTTTTGAGGCGGATATCGTTTAAAAAGAAATGATAAGTTATCAATAAAATAAGAAATTAATGTGTCGCATAGTTAAATATTTTTTTTGATTTAATTATTTCATCTAGGTAAGTACTATATATTATTAAAATGCCAATAAATAATTACTAGTCGTAGACAAATGCTCGAAATTCGACCATAACTAATTAAGATTATACACAAGTTTGAACATTATTAAGGATCTATTGTAAAAGGCAGAGCGAGCGCTATTTCACAATTTTGTTTCCAAAACAATCACATAGATTAGTCAAATTTGAAATGTTGATATTTACAAAGTTTTTTATATTATTATTATTAAAGACAAACAGTATTTATTTTATTTATTCTCAATTTGACCATTAAAAAACGAAATAATATATGCGTCGGTATCAATGTCAACTATATCAAAGTGTGTGTGAGTATCAAATACATAACATTGAAGTATTGTTTGTAATGTTTATTTATTGATTTAACCTATTTTTTATGCTTAATATAACTACATACTCCTCCGCCCGCTCTATTTTCGTATAAATGGTCACAAAGTTTTTGCTTCTCGTATTAATATAGATTTCAACATGAAAACAATCTTTCACTTAAATAATACGAGCAATGCCATTACCGGCGAAAGCGTCGGCGTAGTGTCGAGACGAAAATGTAAACTGTTTGATGCGTGTGTGTTGCCCATGTCGAAAAATCTCACGTATGCAACAAGTATCGACATCTTTGTCTTTCTATTATTGCATCTTTGTTTTCCACATGTTCAAGCCATCTAAACTTATTGACTTTCATCTTTGTCACAGTACTAACATCCATTACACATTTCTTCCTAATATTCTAATTCAATTCCATACCATACAGAGTCCTTCCACGTATTCTTCGTAGAACTCTCATCTCTCCTGCATTTATTCCACTTCTATTGCTGTCCATTTCCACGATTCACATCCATACATTATCATTGATGTTAAGGATTGCATTTTCTCCTAGATTTAACGAAAAATCTTTAAACAAAGGAAGAATAAGGGTATTCATTTGGGTATTGACACTGACTTCAAGTCAGACCTGAGTACTGACTGGTCAAACCTAGAAAAGCTGTAATTTATTTATTTATCTATCGTCCTTGGGCCCTTACTTTGCAGGCGCTTGGACTCGTCATACAAAACATACAGTTTATATAAAACAACAGCAATAAATAGTCAAAAGAATAATTCAAAACAAAGTCATTGTGAACATTGGGTACATTATGCAGTCGCGGGTGTAAAGAGTCCGGATCTGCAACGTCAAATATAAAAATAAGTTGATACATAATTATTCAATTTGAAAGATTGAAAAATATATACTTTATTCATTTAGCATTTCGTCAATAGTGTAAAAAGATTTATCGACCAGATACGATTTCACAGTTCTCCGAAAGACCAACACATCGTCACATTTTATTGTGTCTGGGAGCTTGTTGTACAATCTTACACTAAGACATAGAAAACTACGATCCAGCTTAGAGAGCCTGTGTTCTATAGGTCTAATCTTATGTTTTATTCTAGTATTATAGCTGTGAAAATCTTTGTTAAGTGGTGTGCTATCCAAATGTTTCTGTGCATAGCATAAACATTCATAGATAAGTATAGAGCGATACCATAGTCACGATTCCATGCTCTCTGAATACAGCTCTACAATCTTGCTACTATATAATCTTGTTATGACATATTATTATACAGAATATATCGTCGGTATACAAGGGAAATCAACTAAGTCCAAAAACACCATTCCGAGATAATCGACAAACAAGTTTTGGTGTTTTTGTTTTCCTTCTAGAATCCAAACGAAAAAAAATAGATCGCTAATTTTTTTTACAAAACAAAGATCAATCCATATACTAAAGATTTAAAAGATAATAAACCTTTGAAATTCTAATCTATTAACCCAAAATAATGAAAAATTAAAAAAAGAGATGGAGTTAGTTGTTTTCTCCTGTTGAGATGTAATTGGTGCAATTCACCTGGTGAAAAATTTGTTCTTGTAAACTTGATGGATGGACTTAGTTGATAAAATAAGGAGTTGGTGTATTTCTCATGTACATAATGTTTTGTTTTTTGGAATAATAATACTTTGTGTTTGGATTTAAAGGCTCATTTTGGATACTTAAATTCAAATATTTTATTTTAAATTAATTATTTTTTTATTGTGCTATCTGGAGTACGCGGACGACCTAGCGTTGTTCAGTACGACAGTGGAGGAATTACAGCGCAGTGTTTCAAGACTCTGCAACGAAACAGCACGCCTCGGCCTTCGAGTCAATGCCAGTAAGACGGAGCTCATGGCGAATAATGCCTGCCCCGATAAACAGCAACCGATAACCATCGATGGTCACCAGGTCTCCCGGGTGGATAAATTTAAGTACCTGGGAGCAACCATTACCACCGCTGGTGACCTCGGGGCTGAGCTCCCGATTCGTATCGGTATGGCAAGTGGCGCCTTCAACAACATGACCAAGATATGGAAAGCGTCGGCGTTTAGTGTCGAGACGAAATGTAAACTGTTTGATGCGTGTGTGGTGCCCATTCTCCTTTATGGGTGTGAGTCCTGGCACCTGACTCTGGCCCAGGCACAAAAAGTCTCAGCCTTTGAGATGAAGTGCCTAAGGAGAATTCTGGGCGTAAGATGGTACCACCGCATCGCGAACGACGCTATACGCCGGCGCACCCAGCGTGAGCCCATCACCTCCACCATTGTGGGGAGGAGATGGACTTGGCTGGGACATGTGTTAAGGATGCCGAATGACAGTTGGCCGAGGAGAGCGCTGTTCTTCCTCCCATCAGGGTCCCGAAGACGAGGAAGACCCTCTCACACTGTGTTCCGCTCCTTCGAAGCAGAGCTGAGGGACATGGACATGGTGTGGGAGGAGGTCATCACCGTTGCGCAAGATCGAGCGCAATGGAGAGCTCTTGTTGCCTCCCTATGCCCCTAAGTGGGGTCTAAAGGGAGTTTGGATTTGGATTGGATTTTTTTATTTATTCACAGAAAAGTAATGATTACTGAAGGGACAACCAATGAAGACTAGATTTTTAATTATAAATGCAGGTTAATTTAATAAAAAATAATATTGAAAAATAAATTAGGTAGGTGCCACAAAAGTAAATACTTAAATAAATAAATCTTTATATTGGCTTATAAAAACTAACATAATTGTAACAAAATATTGCAAAAAGGCGGGTTTGTTGACGTGAGAGCCTAAGTACCTGCACAAAAGTGTGAACAACATATCCACAATGCCACCCCCGATGCTCTTGAATGGCTTGAAAGCCTGGATGTTGCTCTGTAGTGTGTGTGTCTCCTATATGTAGCAGATAGCTTAGTACTTCTCCATCTTCTGACGTTGCCGCCCGTTGGTGCCAAAAGCCATACGAAATAATAATAAGGACTTGTAGCTGCTCAACCTCTTCTAGCACTCCCAAGCGGTCGATCAACATCACTTTGGTCTTGTCGCGGTTGATTCTCAATCTGAGTCTAACACTTTCGGCTTCCATTCGTCTGAACATTTCCATCAGTTCTAGAATATTTGCCGCAATAAGAGCGAAAGTTGTTGATTCGTTAACCACCTATTGTGACTGCCGCTCGCCAGTTCTCAAACAGACGAAAATTCCGCCTGATCATCTGCTGTTTTCCAATTCCAAAACTTTTCGCATTTTGCTGAAAAAAACTTTTGTTGTAGAGTGGACAATTGTTTCCATCCAGTTATCTAGCCACTGCCCGGTGTGCCTTATCTTTAGGCTGTTGTTCAGCATACGGATACTCTCTCTGGAGATCTGCTGCGATTCCATTCTTTCCCACAGCATTGTTCCTCAGGGGTGCAACTCCCTCGCGAATTTCATCCATAATTTCGTCCGGTTCTTTATCAAAAAGATATTCAATCCTGTGAGATTCATGTTGGTCATTATTTTTGTAGAGGTTCTGGCAGTAAGTTCTTCGCTATATCAGGGTCCTACCACCTTTTCTAGTAGCTTGGTTGTGGCTTTACGCTTTTCTGTCAAATTTTTAACATTTTCAAATAGGTCATTAGTGTGATAGTTGTATGCATGTTATTCAATTTTGCTGCTGATTGATTCAATATGGGAATTAATGTTTATCTCTTCTACATGCTTGTTTATTCGACTTTCTTGTGTTATCTGTATCTTTCCTTGTTAATGCGGTTGTGTTATGCCTGACTCTTTTGATACGCCGTCTCTCTGAAGAGCTTATGATCAAATCGACGTGTGATATGTGTCTATGTTTGTTGGAATTGTCTCTTAGGTCATAAGTAACTTATGTACGTGACATATATCTTAAAAATAGTACTCATTAGCTGGTGGTGGCTTCCACAATTTGCTTCTGGATATCATTTTACATTAGAAATATCTCCATATTACGTATTGTGAAATGAACTAAGTCCAACGCTACACAAATGATAGACAGGAGATTTGCATTAAGTCCACTAATGCGTTTCTCCTGCAACTGATTGTCCAATTTGGGACATAGTTAAAATTAAAAACCTTAATAACTCGTTAGCATGTTGGTTTATAGGCTTGTGTGGTACATCAAACGATAGAGAATTTAAAATTCTACAAAATGGTATAAAAAACTCCAAACTGCCAAAAATGGACTTAGTTGATTTCCCTTGTATACCGACGATATAATACAAGAACAAAGTGATTAGTCTCTCACAAATGAAATAAAAGGAAGAAAAAAGAAGAAAAAATGAATGATGTTATTTGAACTATCGGTATTTCTCGCAAATCCTTGATTCATCCCCTTTTTCCTATTCATCGGAAATGAAAAATAATTGATTTTCTTTGTAGTGGCCATCAAATACGATAGAACCTTTCCTATATATTATGTAGGATTATAACCATATTATTAATATCCTGACGAATGGGGTGGATCGTATGTGGGGAACGGAAAAGGTCACACTAATGCCATTGAAAATACCAATGATCCTCAAACTGTTTTTTTTTTTTTCTAAAAAACAAAAATGAATTCATCATATCTTTGAAACTAAAGTAAAAAAGGGTCAAAAACCGTCGAATTGTATTTATTTCATTCATTATTTTTCCTTTTATTGTTCAACTGCGGGTTGATGGGTGCAAAAGTAAAATTTTCAAGTCAAATGTCATTTTTAACTATCCAAATCCAATTCAAACTCCCCTTAGGGGGATAGACTAATTTGAAGGAAATAAGCTGCTTCAAGTGAAAAGAAATTTTCAAAGAAGAAGAATTTTTATCAGTAAATTTTCATCTATTTATTCACACATTTCATTCAAATGTCAAGATAACATAATAAGCATAGATATTGATAATCAAAATAGGTACATTAACTTCTTGCAAAATTTTTCTCCATTCAAAATATTTCTGAAATAATTATTATTTCTTCAGAGACTAAACGGCCGGTTTCAATAACCTATCTATCTCCTATCTATGATTAAAAATCTATCTATCTTTACACTTTGGTGTTTCAATAAACAATGGATAGATAGAATTTCTATTTAAACTATCTATCTATCTTTCATTTTATGATTTGTATAGAAATCGGCGATAAAGCGTTTCAATAACCTATCTCTAGTAGCTTGTGACATTTGTGATTACTGTTTTTTCTATGGTTTTCCTAACCCCCGATCCCGGCGGTTTGTTTTTCCTATCCCCCGATTTCGACGGCAAGTGTTTGGTATAGCAACAAGTTTTTTTGAAAATAATGGCTTAATCAAGTGACGAGAGCGATTTGGAGTTATTTGAAGACGGAGTCTTCGACTCTGACGAGGACGAAGAACCCCGGATGTTATATTCACGGATAAATTTCATGTCAATATTGTCGATCAAAGATTTTCTTGTCAGGTTTCGGTTAACCAAAACCGTCGTAAATGATTTGTTGGCCGAAATAATGCCAATGAATTACATTGAGCGATGATTCAATTTTTTATAAATTATTTTCTTATAAACAATATACAACGACGAGACGCGAAAAATAATGGTGGGCGAAGGTAGCGTCTCTCTGACAATTTCTATGATCAAACGCGGATCCATGGTAACTGACATAAATACTATCTATCTGTTGTTTGATTATTGAAACGCGGATAAGGATAGAATATTAACTGCGGTTAATTGACGGAGAGCGTTTAACTGATTACTACGGATAGGTTATTGAAACCGGCCGTAAAATAACAGACCTTCACTCAATTCAATCAAGACACGCTTCTGCGCATATAATTTTGCTTATTTTTTTACATCTTCTTTTTGTTTTGATCCACGTAATTTTCAAACCGAAAAATGTTTGAGAAACGTTGTTAGGTAAATACCAATTGCATATATCTAGGAGGAAAGGGGTTTATTGCATAGCCCTTCTGTGCTCTAGCGGTTGCATAAACCAGGAGTAATCTAGCTATGTGGATTCGTTCGAGGACATACCCATAATATAAAAGGAGCTGGTCATTAAATTTTATAGCATTCAGTATTACTTTGTTCACAGAAACGAGAACATACTATATATAGGCAGCTCATAAAGTATATAGCTCGAGATACTTTTATGCATCTCTATGGAGTAATGCTTTTTAGTACTTGGGGAATAATCTACCTTTTTGTGGGTGCTTGGTTTTTTTTTTTAGAAAGTTATTCAAGTTAAGGTCTTCTGTCAGCCATTTCCGCCCTCCGGAGTCTGTTTGGATTAACGGCAAAAACATTACATTTTTCATACAATCAAAACTCCCTTCAAGAGCCCTCATAGGGGCATAGGGAGGCAACAAGAGCTCACTTACTACTGAACTCAATATTACGAACACACCTTTTCTATAATAATTAGAATAGTTTTTCACAATTTTTGCGATTTTTTTTTATATTAATTATTGGTTGCATTAAAACGTAAAAGAATGTAAATGTACAGAACAAATGGTGTCTTTACAACAAATTAACATGAGAAAGTTGAAATTCGAGCTACTATAATTTCTGTCAAATGAGTAGGTACTCGTTTAACTTTTTATCGAAAAATTGTGAGTCGAACAACCAGCATTCGGAAAATCAAGTATTCGAACAATTGTGTTTCGAATAATTTTCATGTACCTACCTACTTAATCAACTCTTCTAAAGCACTTCGTTTTAAATGCGGATGTATTCTATACACCTCCTTTTCTTCATCATCTATTTCCAACTATCTCAACTAGTCAGTACCTAGATAAGTAGGTACGCAAAATCAATCCAAAAATTGAGAAATAAAAATATATTATTCTGAGAAAGAAAAGTTTTTAAGATCGATTCTGTCTTCCTTCTGATATTTCTGGCTTAAGTGTTTGATAATTTGATTAGTGTATCCTGTTATGCTTCATTAGCCAGAAGACGTCTGGCGCCTCCTTCCAATCCATCAGGGTCTGATAGATCGCATCATATATCTTCTGCTATAAATGGAGAGCTAATTTACGTTGTCATCGCATCACGCCTAAACGGCTGGACCGATTTCGCTAATTCTTTTTTTTTGTCGTGTCGGCTGTTATCAGGAACAGTACCACTAGTATAAATTTTCGATGATCGTTTCGATATTCGATCATCGAAAGCGTTTCGAAAAATTTCCATACAAAAATGATTGAAGTAAATAGCAATCAGTGTTCTAAAATCGATTCGTCGTTTGATTTTAGAACACTAATTGCACCTTAATTAGCGATTATTAGAGTGCAATAAGCTTTCGATAAAACTCGCACTAGCCCTACAGCTTCTTGTGAAAGAAAAAAATAAGAAAGTCGCGTGGAGAATTATTAAGAAAAATCTAAGAAGGTAACCTCCTTAGAAGTGTTATAATATATCTCCTTTTTTTTCAATTTTGAAATTAAATTGGCATTTGACAGGAACTGTCAGTGCCACCATTATGTTAAATTATCCAATCTTTTGCGCAACTCACATTTTTTTTTTCATTCATGAGATTCTTGACCGACCTCGGTAGCCTAGTTGTACTGGCGTGGACTTCAGATCCGAGGTCCCGGGTTCGATTCCCGGTCGGGTAAGAATTTTTCTACGTGCATTTTAACTTGAAATTTCTACCCGGGGTTGGTTTGTCTCAGATTGGACGGGACAGGTTGACTGGAAAAAATTGCCTCAGGTAATAAGTTCCGCCGGATATACTGACACCTTTGTATAGAAAAGTGTTATATTATTATTATTCTTCTCCTAATAAAAGCATATCCAACAAAAAGAGAGCGAAATTTGTTCAGCTGCTCATAGCTATTTTCATCTACTTATACTTTTTCTAAGACATAGAATGCAGTCATATTAAATTGCTTTATTCGGATTTTTTTCAGGGTGTTCCATAAGATGCTTTACCAGGCGCCGAGTCCTCAGAGAAAGAAAGAGCCAGCACCAAAGGAAAATAAGCTGAGGCTATTCCTGAAGAGGTCTTCGGAACCCTTACTCAACCTACAGAATGCTGCCAACCAGGTATTCAAGAATTATTCTTAGGTGTTCTCATAACTAATATAACCCTAACAAAACCCCTGTTGAATCCTCCCTTAGTGAAACATAATTAATAAGTATTATAATGAACCTTTTTCGTTTTTGTCACGCATGATTTGTTTTTAATTAATTAATTACTTATGGAAATTTACTAAATAATCGATACAAAAAATAAATTCACTATTCATATTTTTTTTTCGATTCTGTTTGCCCCGCTGAAAGGATTGCGTTCACCGTGGGTGATAATGGGGTGATGCCTTCACAACGAAACAGATTTTGACCCCCATTTTATTTCCAATATAAAAAAAAAATAAGCTGACATCTTGGGAAAATACATCAAACAGACCTATTTTTTTTTTTTAATTTTATTACCTGAATTCGAAGAAACTATATTTTTTTTCCAAATGTTCAAATCATTTCTTGAAAAAAGTATTTATTAGGTATAAGTTTCTAGCTTTAAAAAAATACGATTTACTCTTAAAACCACAAAGTTTACCTCAAAAACTTTAAAATATGTAAATTTTTGATAAAAATATCTTTAATTTCTTCGTACTTATTTAATTTTTAAGTCAATGTAAATAATACGTATGTAGTTATTTCAATATTCTTCAAGCAACGCCTTCAAAACAAAACTCTTTGTGCTTTATGTTTTTTGTCACCAATATAATATAATGCATAAGTGTTACAGATTCCTTAGTTGAGCATTAAATGCCAAGAAGATAACAAGAAGTTTTATGAAATTGTTGGCTTTTTTTCTCTCTATTCGTCAAATTTTGCTTATATAGTTTGTTAATCAACAGGTCTGAGTGAAATCACAGCAGTTATTCGTTAATGTGTTTTTGATATTCTCAGTCATATCCTGGCGCCAAATACATGAGAGCAGTCGCAGTCTTTAAATTTGGTTGCTCTCTTGTTCTCAATAATTTCCAACTTTTATCTCTATATTTCATGCATTATTAAATATCTACTTGTTGTGTACATGGGATTTGTCGAGAATTCTCATAATTACGAGTTTCGAAAACTTAAACATTACCACCTAATGGCGAACGTTGTTAACGTTAAGTGATCACACTAAGCCAGCCTTCAAAATAACAGTAGAAGACGGTCGTAAGCCCGTAGTGGTTTGTTCCATTTAAAAATCGAACATCAGTACCCAATGAATTGTTAGAGTCATTAGTTGTTACATATTTCTTTTTGATATGGTTGGTAGTCTTGCAATTCCTTCGCTGACTTTCATTCTTCTAAAGGTCACAGGTTCGATCCTCGATACACTGACCATTTTTCTCTGTCACAACACAAGTTTTGCTTCCTGTAAATGATGTCAAGGGTGTGTTTGTGTTTACTTTAAGTGAGCCCAGTATCCTTAAAAAAACACAATTACCTATAATTTTTTTAAACAGATACATTCAGGATCATACTGATAGCTGGACATAAATGACAAAAATTGTCTTTATATCAGTTAGAATGACTTGGAAACCATCCAACCTATGTACTATGTGGTCCAATCTGGTTTCATAAGAAACGTAATAAAGGAAAGATGGTTTAAGACCATTCTCTATCTCTGTCTCTCTCCCTCTCTCTCTCTCTTGAGTGAATGACTAAAAGATCAGGAGAGAATTACTAAAAGGACCGCGGACCCCCCCCAGACCAACCCCCAATGCAAGAGGCCTAAACCCCACTCAAGAGCATAGGGAAGCAACAAGAGCTCTCCATTGCGCTCGAAGGCGTCCGAGGCTCATTGTGCCTTTTCTGACCAGTTGAGGTTTAAGGACGTGAGGTGGTCGGTCTCACGGTCCCGATCTGATTCTTCGATTTCCTGCCTAAAAGGATAATATTTAAATCTGAAAGAATGTGTGCACGCAGACAAGGCCGACCTCGAATGACATGGTCCGATCATATCGGTGCCGTCTTAGAGGAGGGCCAAGTCAGGAGCAAAAGGAATAGAAGAGCATGTATGCGGAATGTAATGCGTTTGGAAGAAGCGAAAGAGGTGTGTTTGGATAGGAAAGAAAGAAACAGCGTGATAGGTAAAAAAATAAAAAGTTTAAGACCACTATCCATATTCAAAATCCAAACTCCCCCAAGACCCCACCTAGGGGCATAGGGAGGCAACAAGAGCTCTCCATTGCGATCGATCTTGCGCAACGTTAATGACCTCTACCACACCATGTCCAGATTCCTCAGCTCTGCTTCGAAGGAGCGGAACACAGTATGAGAGGGTCTTCCTCGTTCTCGGGACCCTGATGGGAGGAAGAACAGCGCTCTCCTCGGCCAACTGTCATTCGGCATCCTTAACACATGTCCCAGCCAAGTCCATCTCCTCCACATAATAGTAGAGGTGATAGGCTCACGCTGGGTGCGCAGGCGTATAGCGTCGTTCGTGATGCGATGGTACCATCTTATACCCAAAATTCTCCTGTGGCACTTCGTTTCGAATGCAGATACTTTTTGTGCCTGAAGGGCCAAAGTCAGGTGCCAGGACTCACACCCATAGAGGAGAATGGGCAACACACACGCATCAAATTTATTTATTTATTTATTTTTATTTATTTATCATTCTCATCCCTAGGCCTTTTCAGGCACTTGGAGTTGTCAAAATTATACAAAATGTTACATAATGAATTTAAACAAAAAGCATACACACAAAAAAAAAAAACAAAAATTGCATATGAAACAATCTTCAAAAGTACACAAAAAAATAAACAAATGAAAATGAAGGCGAGGCTGAAAAGGTGTAAATGGCCCTCTCAGTCTCCTGTCAGCAAATGTAATTAAAAATAAATAGGTATATATAAACATCTTGAAAATCTCAAAAGGGTGATATTTTTTATAATACAGAAAAATGCATATAAATAGAAAAAATACATATGTGGTCGAGGCTGAGAAGGTGTAAAGAGCCTTTCAGTCTCCTGTCAGTAAATGTAGTAAAAAAAACACAATCAACAATAAAAATATACTATAATAGCGTGGAGAGTCACTGAGATTAAAAAGTTTGGTTGACTGACAACAAATGAGAGCACTCCACCAAGGGGCCGTCCCAACGAGAATTCAATGTGGACTAATGGATAAACGGAAAGTTCAAGGGCAAGCCCAGTCGCAAACAAAAGTAGTCAAACCCTGTAATAATATAAAATAGGCTAAGTTTGATTTAACATCTCGTCAATAGAATAATAGCTTTGTTCAACCAGATACTCTTTTATCTCTCTCTTAAAGGTATCGTCATCCATGGACTTAAAGGGTTGCGGTAATTTATTATAGGCACGCACACTATGGCAAATGAAGCTCTTTGAGACCTTTGCTAGTCGATGCCTGATAGGCCGTACACTATCACCCAATCTAGTATCATGATCATGGTGGTCCGAGTTTAGGGGTGTGTTCGGCAGATTCCTCCTAGCGAAAAGAAGACATTCCCTGATATATGCTCCAGCCAATGTGAGAATGCCTTGTTCTTTAAAAGCATTTCGGCATGTCTCCCGGGGTTGCATACCTAGTAGCGCCCTCAGAGCTCGCTTCTGCAAAATTGCTACTCTTGAGAAATCTGCTCCCCCCCCCCAAACCATCACACCATAAACCATGACGGAGTGAAAGTACGCAAAGTACACGTTCCTGGCAGTTTTTATACCACATAAGTCTTTAATTTTTTTAATTGCGTAAATCGCAGAGCTTAACCTACCACAGAGCTGGTCCACATGTGGTGACCACTGCAGCTTCTCATCTATCATGACACCAAGAAACTTATAACTATTTACAACATGTAATGAGTTATTTTCTAGCAGTTGATTTGCTGAAATATTTTTATTCCTTTTCAGAGAGAAACAAATCGCATTGGTTTTCGTCATATTTAAAACTAAATTATTGGCATCAAACCATTGGTTTACGTCATCTAAAATTTTAATCACATTTTCAGCAAGACGCTCGTCAAACTTATTGCCCTTTATAAGGAGTGATGTATCATCTGCGTACATTATAACATCACATTTGCCCCTAACAGATTTTGGCAGATCATTGATGTAAATGAGGAACAAAAGTGGACCCAGAATTGAACCTTGCGGCACGCCATGTTTAACCTTACACATTTTGGATCGTGCGCCATTGATCTCTGTTGTCTGTTGTCTTTGGCTTAGGTAGGAGGCAAAGAAACGAATTTCTGAGCCACGGATGCCATAGTGTTCAAGCTTGCCAATGAGAACATCATGCTCAACGCAGTCAAAAGCCTTTGAGAGGTCACAAAATATGCCACAGGCGTCACGACCTTCCTCAAAAACACGAAGTATGTTTTCAGTCAGGGACGCTATAGCATGACCAGTGGACCTATTTTTACGAAAGCCGTGCTGCTGAACATGCAACACGTCATTGTCAGTCAAGAATTTGGTGAGTTGTTCACTAACAACTTTTTCCAAAATTTTACTAAAAACTGGAAGAATCGATATTGGACGATAGTTGGTAGGGTTTGACTTATCGCCTTTTTTGTATATTGGGATTAATTTAGCCATTTTTAATAAATCTGGAAAGACACCCTTCATTAAACATTCGTTAAAGATTTGGGACAACATAGGAGCTATTTCAATAATTATATATTTTAGAACATTGCTTGAAAGGAACCATAAGTCTTGAGTATTTGTGATTTTTAGGTTTTTTGTAATTTCAAGAATGTCATGGATAGACAATAATTTAAACTTGAATGTATTCTCGAGACGGGGATGATGTTGAAGATATTCCATAGCGATCTTTTTAGATGCGCCGACGTTTTTAGTTAATTCGTCAGCAATGTTAGTGAAGAAATCATTGAATGCATCGACAATATCCTCATCCATACTTTTCTCGACAGGCGCAGTGTCATTATTCAGGGGAGCCCTACCTGTTTCTTCCTTTATAATATTCCATACCGCTTTTATTGGGTTACTGGAGTTCACAATTTTATCATTCAGATAATTACTTTTTGCAATTTTACAAACACTTTTAAAAATTTTGCTATACCTAATTATGTAATTTCTAAAAGTTGCTCCACCAGTGTGTTTGCTTTTGTACAAAGGTGCCTTGTCGGCTTAGAATAGCAATTCTGTTCTTTTTGCTGGTTTTTTGAGCATCCTGTAAGAGGCAGGTAATCGAAAAATCTGATCGGGGCCGTGGGGTTGACCACCTCACGCCCTTAAACTCAAGCGGTCAGAAAAGGCAACTATCCATTTACCCATATGAAAAATGTTCCCACATATTATCTCTCCAACTTTGAGACCATCCAACCGACGTACCCTAGACCGGTCTTATTGATTAAGCAGAAATGGTTTTAAACCACTTAAACTTATTTTGACCGCATTTTCGTTAAATATTTTAGCACAAAAATTTTGTGGTTATTGCGTCGATCATGTCCGTGTCAAACAATCTTAGTAGTACAGTCGCGCTGCTATCCGCTACTTTTATTAATAGTTACCTACCTTTAACTTTCACGACATAAGCATGTGCTTAGTGTGAAAGATGTCAAAAGTGTAATTGTGTGCACTTTGTTATTGATATTATGAATGATAAAGGTCTGGATATTGTATGTCTGAAAGATGTCAAAAGTGTAATTGTGTGCACTTTGTTATTGATATTATGAATGATAAAGGTCTGGATATTGTATGTCTGAATGAAACAAAGAAGAAAGGCTGTGGTATGATTGATAAAAATGGGTTGAATGTTATGTGGTCTGGTGTGCCTGAGTCGGAGCATGCGAAACAAGGTGTGGGGGCTATTTTATCAAAAAGAATGAGTGAATGTATGAAAGATTTTAAATTTGTTAGTCCTAGGCTTATTTGGATCCGTTTCAGAATAGGCATTACGAGGATTTTCTTAGTAATAGGATATGCTCCTTGTGATGGCGTCTCTGATGCCAAAAAGGATGAGTTTTGGGAAAACGTTAGTGATATTGCAGAAAACCGAGGGGATAACGAAAGATTAATTTTAGCGGGTGATTTAAATGGGTGGGTTGGTGTTAGAAGACAGGGTTATGAAAGGGTTCTGGGTGCATATGGGGATGAACGGGTTAACGACAATGGAAATAGGATACTGGATTTATGTTTAGAAATGGATCTCTTTGTTGCAAACACCTTTTTTGCACACAAAAAGATCCACAGATACACGTGGCAAAGAAAGGATGAAAAAAGTATGATTGATTTAGTGTGCGTGGATTCTAGACTCAGGGGTTTGACCACGGATACTCGGGTTTTTCGAGGTGCTGAACTAGGGACGGACCATTTCCTTGTAGTTGCAAGAATTGATCTGTTCCGTGGTTGGCGATCGAGACCGAGAGAAGTGGGAAGCTCCAAAAGGATACGAATCGAAAAGTTAAATGAGGATAATTGTAAGGATGAATATGTAAGATTAATTGAAAGCACGTTGAACAACTTAGAATCAATCAATTATAGCTTAGAGGAACAATGGGAAATCATAAAACAATCTTTAGTAAATAGTGCGATTAAAGTATGCGGGGAATCTAAAACGGGTAGGAAAAAAGGTGATGCATGGTGGGACAAAGAAGTGAAAGCGGCTGTGGATAAAAAACAGAATGCGTGGAAGAATGTAGTATGTGCGAAGAATGACTCCGACAAAACAGTTATGTATGATATTTATAAGAAAGAGAAGAATGCAGTTAAGAAACTTGTGTGCTTGAAAAAGAAAAAATTAGAGGATAATGAATGTAAAAAATTAAGTGCGAATGTGAATGGCAATTTAAAGCTTTTTTGGAAGGAAGTGAAAAGGAAAAGGTCTGGGAAGGATGAGAAAGTGAATTGTTTGAAAGATAAAAATGGATGTATGCTGACACAGGAAAAGGATATAGGTCTGAGATGGAAAGAGTATTTTGAAGAGTTGTTTGAAACCAAGGATGGATGCGGCAGTTTGTGCCAAGTAAGTATAAATGGACAGGGTGATGAGAGTCAGCAAATCAGTATGAATGAACTTATGAATGCGCTTAAAAAAGCAAAAAATGGGAAAGCGTCAGGTTGCGATAGGGTAGCAACGGAGCTTATCAGGTATGGCGGCCGAGTGATGCTGCAGTGGTGCCTGGAGCTTTTCAACTTGTGCTGGACGGAAGGCCGTACCCCAGGTGACTGGAGGAAAGCCATTATCTGCCCTCTGTACAAGGGGAAGGGCTCCCGGTTGGACTGTGGCAACTATCGTGCAATCAGCTTGTTGAGCAACGTGGGTAAATTATACAGTAGAATTTTAGTAGAAAGGGTTAGAACAATAACTGAAAATAAAGTTTGGGATGCACAAGGGGCTTTTATGAATGGGAGGGGGTGTGCCGATCAGATCTACGCTCTGCGGATGATTACGGAGAAGCTTTTGAGTAAACATCAGAAGCTTTTCTGTGCATTCGTAGATATGGAAAAGGCATATGATAGGGTAGACAGGGGTAAATTATGGGAAGTTCTATCAATGTATGGAGTGAATAACCGGTTGATTCGTGCCATTGCTTCGCTATATTCGGAAAGTACTGCGTGTGTGAAGGTGAACAGTCACCTTTCACCGGAGTTCTATCTTACGAAAGGTGTGAAGCAAGGGTGCGTCATGTCACCCTGGTTGTTCAATTTGTTCTTTGATTTTTGCGTCAGTGGGTTAAAAGATATAAATATAGGGGTTGAATTGAATGGTATAAAGGTATGTGCGCTTATGTATGCAGATGATTTAGTACTTATGGCTGAGTGTGAAAATGATTTGCAAAAACTTGTGTCAAGTGTGTTTGAAAATTGTGCAAAAAATGGTCTAAAAATGAATGTAAGCAAAACAAAGGTGTTGGTATTTGAAAGGGATGAAGCAAGAACGAATTGCAAAGTAACCGTAGAAAATGAATGTCTTGAGCAAGTGAATGAGTATGTGTATTTAGGAAGCATGTTTAGTCGGGATGGAAAGTGTGAAAAAGAAATCGAACGTAGGAAAGTTGCTGGTCGCAGGGTGGGCGGTGCATTAAGACCTATAATGAGAAACAACAACGTCTCACTACAAGCAAAGAAACTAGTGCATAACGCAATCCTGCTACCATCGATGATGTATGGTTGTGAAACGTGGACATGGACGAAAAAAGAAGAATGTACCTAGTATAAATGCAGTAGAGATGAAATCTCTACGAAGAATATGTGGAAAAACTTTATGGGATATGGAAAGGAATGAAAATATTAGGAAAGAATGTGGTATGGAAGTAAGTGTTGTGACAAAGATGAAAGTTAATAAGTTGAGATGGTTCGGGCATGTGGAAAGAATGGATGCAAACAGAATGACAAAGAAAATTCATAAGGCTGAAAGGAATGGTGTAAGAAAGCGTGGGCGACCGAGAATGACGTGGATCGAACACATCGATTCCGTCCTCAAGGAAGGCCAGGTAAGAAGTAAGAGAAATAGGAGAAGCTGTATGAGAAATGGTATGTCGGTGGAAGAAGCGAAAGAAGTATGCTTGGATAGAAAAGAGTGGAGGTCCGTTCTCTCTGCCTACCCCTTACGGGACACGGCGTGATGGGTAATATAAAAAAAAAAAAACTTTGAGTGAGCACAGATTCATTAAAAAAAAAAAAACTTAATTTTTTTTTTCGTACGAACACTCATATATTTAAAGCAATGTTTTTAGTTAAGTAATTAAATCATATTAAGTGTACAAAATAATCTTGAACTACTTAGCAAAGCTTGTGTTTTGAGTGAGGAGTATTTTTGACAGTTTGTACCAGTCCATCGATTCCATCTGATCTATAATAGGGTTCAGGCTTGACGGTACATCGAATCCGGGACATTAATTCCGTAGCCAGCACCTAAACAACTTTTTTTAATACAAATAAATCTGTGCTCACTCAATGTGAACACAAATACACTCTTTGACTCTTTCACAGTAAGCTGTGTCGTGAAAGAGAAAGATGGTCGGCACATGGATCGAAACTTCCGGTACGAAACAGCACGAAAGCCGCCTTTGTAAATAAGCTTTAGGGAATATTTGAACAAAGAGTTCAAATTAAACCCACACTCGTTCGAGCCCTCTCTCAATTTTTAACTTTAGTTCTGTTAGCAGACACAATCGATTGAACATTCACCTAATCTATCTATCTACTCTGCAAGGGATGATGAATTTACGTTGACATATTATCAATCCTGAAGTATAATTAATACTTAAAGTATTACAGTAAAGAATTTAAACCATTCCCACTTCCCGTACACAATTGTGTACACCACATAAATTGTTTATATTATAATATGTTAACACGTTAATAAGGCTGCCACAATTGCGGACACTAAAGGTATTACACTAAATAATACAACCCATTCCCAATTCCCGTACACAATTATTGTGTACACCACATCAATTTTTTTTTTAAATCTGTTAACACGTTAATAAGGCTGTCACAATTGCGGACATGTCCGAAGATAAACTTTTCATCCTAACTTTTTTTTATTAATAATGAATTTATTTATTTATACTTTACTGTACATTGTTTACATATACACATAAAAACTTAACACAACAAAGACATCACAGAATCAACATACAGAGGGCGAGCGACCACAACAAAGTTGTGGTTTCTAACAACTAACCCCATGAATCAGTGCTCACTCAAAGTGGATACGCATTCTTTGACACTTTCACAGTAGCTATTCAAATCTTGTGTCTTGAAAGAAGACGATGTTCGGCACCTGGGATCGAACCCACGACCTCCGCACGAAACAGTTCGAAAGCCGGCGTCGTAAACTCGTAAGCACCAGGTTACCAATCTCTGCAATGCAGACTATCCATAAAAACCATGGATCTGTCATTCTTATCATAAAGTTTTAACAATTTATGTTGTGGTTATCACGTCGTTCATGCCTTAATAGTCGAAGTAGCATACATAATATTATGTAATTGTTCCAAATATTTACTTATAGGTCCTTGCACCGTTCTTTCAGAACTAGATCTTACATGTAAAAACAACTATTAGATACAATAACAGTCTTATTTATAAAAATTTCGTTAATAGCACGATTTCGTATGGCTCACTGATCAGTTTTTACATTATTTATAAAAAAAAACATTTGATCCGCAGCTGTTATGCATGAAGATGACATTTCACACAAAATTTAGTAAACAAACAAAATAGTAGCCGGGCGACGCGAGTGTTTACAGCCAAGATGTGCTATGTCGGATTTGAATGATTTCGACCTATTGATGCAGAATAGGTAGATATTATTTTTCAAAGATTTATTTTCTATCAATTTTTATTTCAGAAAATAAAAATCATAAGAAACTTTTATGTTTCAGCCAAAATGAACTTTTTAATTTTAATTATTATCTACCTTTTGCTTAGGTAATAATAGTAACGAAGTTACAGTTAGTTTTTTTCGTAAAATTTATAATAAAGAACTCCATAATATTAAGTATCTTTCTTAAAAATTAAGATGGTGCATCATGGTTATAGGTAGAGATGGGCATTATAACGACAGCTGATAAAAATAATAGCTAAATAAAAATAACGTATCTAACGTTATTAATATTAAACGTTATTTATAAATAATAGTTGAATAAAAATAATAGTCAGGGAAATAATAGCTTACCCCCTATTATGTTTATGTCACGTAATATTATGAAACTGAGAAAAGGACCTTTTTTTCTTAGGAAAAAGTCAAGATCCCAGATACCAATTTTTTTAAAATAGCTTTCAGCTTTTGTTATTAACGTTATTTTCAATTAACGAAATGGCTATAACGTTTTTGAATTTAAGCCGTTAGTCCCATCTCTAGTTATAAGACCTCGAATGATTACGGGAATGCAACATTTGCTTTATTTGTTAAATTTTCTATTGTTAATATGATAAACCAAAACAAAATGAATCAATATTATAATTAATGATCCTCGGATCTATATCAAGATTAAGAAGAAGAAGAAGAAAACAAAATGGACTAAAATATGAACGGAACACATAATTGGACGGGAAAAAAAACTTAAAAACAGTGTTTTAATTACAGAAAGCGTTGTTGTGTATACTCGAAACTACTGTCAGTTGACATAAAATCCAACATGGTGGGTCTACATCTACAGAGATCAGCTCACAATCAATCGATATGGGTTAATCTATCTCGACGAAGGCTTGATCGCAAATTTTCTATCGCTGAGCTATTTTTTCCACTAATGAGAGTTTATAAATATGAAGTAGTTGGTGTTTAAGAGCTATTATTTACAAATTTAAGCATCTTCAACTTATTAGACGGACGTAAGCCCGTAGTAGTGGATTTTACCACACAGCGGTTATCCGTTTGTAATAATCCAATTCAAACACCCTTAAGATCCCACTTAGGGGCATAGGGAGGCAACAAGAGCTCTCCATTGCGCTCGATCTTGCGCAACGTTAATGACCTCCTCCCACACCTTGTCCAGATTCCTCAGCTCTGCTTCGAAGGAGCGGAACACAGTATGAGAGGGCCTTCCTCGTTCTCGGGACCCTGATGGGAGGAAGAACAGCGCTCTCCTCGGCCAACTGTCATTCGGCATCCTTAACACATGTCCCAGCCAAGTCCATCTCCTCCACATAATAGTAGAGGTGATGGGCCCACGCTGGGTGCGCCGGCGAATAGCGTCGTTCGTGATGCGGTGGTATCATCTTATACCCAATTCTCCTGAGGCACTTCGTTTCGAATGTAGATCAATTGTGCCTGGGCCAAAGTCAGGTGCCAGGACTCACACCCATACAGGAGAATGGGCAACACACACGCGTCACAGTTACATTTCGTCTCGATACTAAATGCCGACGCCTTCCATATCTTGGTCATGTTGTTGAAGGCGCCACTTGCCATACCGATACGTATCGGGAACTCAGCCCCGAGGTCACCAATGGTAGTAATGGTTGCTCCCAGGTCTTAGATTTATCCACCCGGGAGACCTGGTGACCATCGATGGTTATCGGTAGGTAGCTGTTTATCGGGGCAGGCATTATTCGCCATGAGCTCCGTCTTACTGGCATTGACTCGAAGGCCGAGGCGTGCTGTTTCGTCGCAGAGTCTTGAAACACTGCGCTGTAATTCCTCCACTGTCGTACTGAACAGCGCTAAGTCGTCCGCGTACTCCAGATCGCACAGTTCGCCCATTAGACCATCTCTCTGTGTTATCGGTATACCTCTTGCTCCTTGCATGGACTTTCTCAACAGGAAATCCATGACTATTATGAATATAAAAGCAGCCCTGTCTGACTCCCGTGGTGATCCTAACAGTTTGTGATAAAAATTTAAGGAATTGATTTATTGTACACAATTGTGTACGGTGGGCGCGAATGGGTAAACTGAAGACAAAATCAGTCCTTTTCATTATTCTTTTGTTCGAAAGACCTCTGATTGGTTGTGTGATAGACTTCAAAAGTCATTGATGAAGAGCGAGGGAGGGGGTGGGGCATTGTTCGTTCCCCTTTTGTATTTAATAGGGTGCTTTCATGGTCGAGTATTGTTTTTACAAAGATAAGGTCTTAGGTAAGGTTCTATTTTTCCATTCATTCCCGAGACCTTACCCCACATAAAAATTTATTCATTTAATTTCGTATAATGAAAAGGTATTATTATTTGGATTTGCTTTGTCTGCAATAAATTAATTTAAATTTAGGGTGACTTTTAATACAAACGAAAGCCTTAAGTAATGAACATTTTTTTTAAATGAAATTTTATTTAAAAAAAAACTGTAAGTAGATAAAAACAGGGGTAACCACCTGCATATTATTATTGTTAGGTGACCCCTGTTTTTTTTAATATTCGCAATATCAACGAGATTAATTAATGGAATCATTTTATCTACAAAAATAGTTACATATAAAATTTTAAGCGATCATAATTGTTAGGAATTGTTCAACTGAAAAAAATACCTGCATATAATTTTAAAATATCCCTAATAGTTTTGGAATAAACGTTCTGAATAAAATATCCATAAATTTTTTTAGCTTTTTTTTTTCACTAAAAAATGATTATTTAAATGTCCAAATTTTTACATTATCTTACCTACTTAGGTCTTAAAGTTATTTAATTAATATTATTAATACTTTATTTATTTATACTTTACTGTACATTGGTAGAGTAACACATAGAAACATAACATAACAAAGACATCACAGAATCAACATACAGAGGGCGAGCTTCTCGATCCATAATGAGGATTTAACTTTCAAAAAAGGCTTTGCTCCCTGCAATATTCAAATCAGCGTATTCAGTTTTCGAGACATCAATGGTCAATCTTTGGATGATTGGTGTAGTACAAATTCAAAAAGGTCATAGTTTTTTTTTCAAAATTACGCATCAAAATAGTTGCGAGTATACTTACACAAAATGCCATTTTATTCAGAACGTTTACTCCAAACTTTTTTTTACCATTTAATTTTCCCCGCAAACATTACAGTGATCCATAAAAATAAATGTTTCCTATTGTACATGTGTATGTATGTCTGTATGTTTCTCCAACAGCGGTCTGTGTACGCTCAGCAACTGGCGCCCATACAAGAGGTAATCCATTTTGTGTTGCTTGCTTAAAAAAAAACACTTTTGCATCTATCGGTTCTATGTATGTAGATGTAGAAGTCCTTCTTCACTCTTTACAGCATTCGGTGCATCCTGCGTGCTTTTTTTTCGTCTTATTTTGTCCAAAACTTTGTATAATAATAACAACAAGATCCTTAAATCAATATATCCAATACAAACTGAGCGAACGCAAACTATCCGGACATTGTATTGGTTGATCGTAGAAATTGAATAACTCATCTCGTGGATGTCACTGAACTCTATATTGAAAATCACGAGAAGGTTTTAAATTATCTTGATGTTGAAATAATATGGCGAACATTTACCACAGTCATTGTGATATCTACGAATGGTGTTATTCCATAGTCTTTTAATGACAATTATGAGAAATTGGACTGTAGATTAGTTGTCTCCGACACTTATGCCATTGACGGGCAGTCTTGTTGTCCTCATATAGAATGTTGATTAAGTTTCTTTATTTTTAGCTTGAAGGTCTCTCTTGATAACATTACTCTGATATGTATCATGACAAACACATTTTTAGTGTTTTTCTCATTATCTATCGTGATAGTTCAAATTTCTTTCATATGCTATTTAAATATACCTTCTATTGTTCACTGTATTTTGCAAAATAATATTTCTTTTCTGAATTGCCCTTTGAGATTTTTTCTGTAAATCTAACCGCGTAGAATATGTTATGGCGGTTAGACAAGTATGGAAATTATACCACACAAACTAATTTTCTATCTGATGACAACGAGTGTATGGAACCATCCAGGATAAAGAGCCATCTAGCGGAATACGACGAATACATCTCGTATTTTATCAACAATGTAGATTCATCACCGTCTGTACCAAGTCAACTAACTTAGGATATTTCACACCAGAGGGAGAACACATCACCTATTTGGAAAAGATTATCTTGCGTGAATAACCCAACTATAAAAGCTTTTTCAATATACAATTTTATCACTCTTTCCTTCAGAACCCACTACCAGTGCATAACATTGTAATTAGTTTTAAGTTAAAATATATTTTTTTCTGTGATACTTTATTTGAATTCACTAATATAGTGCTTGTGTTTTTTTGTAATATAAAATCGAGTTTCATTTCGGTAGTTAGTGGAATTCCTTATTAACTGTTTAATCTAGTTCATAAAGAAATAGTGAAAGTAAGTTGGTGAGTACTCCAGATATTCTTAATCTTGCCAAAACTCATAAGAGAGTTTCTCATCTTCTGATAAAGACCATTTTTCCCCAATATCATTTGACCTTGAGAAAAGAAATCAGTACTCCTTCTTCATCTCAGCCTCATCTCATCTTATGGATCAGATTCAACAAATCTGAATGCCATAAATTTGGTGACCCCGACGTGACCAATTTATGGCATGGAATACAAGTTTTTGTCCAATTTTTGCAGTCTTCTCTCATGTTTTTCCAAACACCTCTCTGGCTGAGTGTTTTAAGTGTTGCAATGTTACCTGGATGACTAAGGTTGTGTATTTGCTGGAAAAACTTCTTTTGCAACGTCTTTGGGATATAAGGTCTCCAATTTCCTGTAGATGTGTCGAATACTATCTGTAAACCTTGAAAATTAGATCTTATTAGTTTCAGAGATGTTGTGTTTTCGTTATTTAGTAAATTTTTTAATTCTAAATCATTATCTTGTTCGCTGGATATTTGCTCAAGAGAGATATTGTGTTCGATGTCTATTTGTTCTATCCTAGAAAGGGTGTCTGCGACAGTATTGGCTTGTCCTGTCACGTATTGGATGTCTGTGGTGAACTGTCCTATGTAGTCTAAACAACGCTGCTGTCGGGGTGATTCTTTGCTAGTGGATTTTTTTGTAAAGGCGAAGGTAATAGGTTTGTGGTCGGTGTAGACTTTGAAATGACGTCCTTCGATATGATGTCGGAAGTATCTGATTCCTTCGTAAACTGCTAACATCTCCCTATCGTATGTGCTGTATGAGGTTTGGGCCTTGTTTAGCTTTCTGGAGAAAAAACCTAATGGCTGGTACTGGCCTGTGTCAATTTTTTGTTGCAGGACCGCTCCGATTGCTTTATCTGAAGCGTCTGTCCATAAGGATAATTCTAGTGAAGCATCTGGGTAGTTTAGGGTTGTAGAATTAATTAAAGCTTGTTTTAACTCATTGAAGTCTTGTTCGGTAATGTCATTCCACTCTACTGGTCTTTTGTCATTCTTCTTTGCGCCCTTCAAGTAATCGTTCAGTCTTACTAGTTTGCTGGCCATGTTGGGTAAGAATCTGCGGTAGAAATTGCATGTGGCTATGAATCTGCGTAGATCCTGAATCGTCTTGGGTTTCGGCATGTGTGAGATGGACTCTACTTTTTCTGGGCACGGACCTATGCCTGCTGCTGATATGTGGTATCCTAAAAATTTTAAAGATTGTTTACCAAATTCACATTTTGATGGGTTTACTGTCATACCATGTGATTGCAGTCTTTCGAACAAAGCTCTCAGGTGTTGTTCGTGTGTTTGTTCGTCCTTTGATGCTATGAGGATGTCGTCGACGTAAGCGTGGATTCCTTCGAGTCCTGCGGTTATTTCGTTGATGTGGCGCATGAAGGTCTGGCAAGCGTTTGATAGTCCAAACGGTAGTCTCAAGAATTCGAAGTTTCCGAATGGTGTACATATTGCTGTTTTGCATATGTCTTGTGGTGCAACTGGAATTTGAAAGTATGCTTTTAGAAGATCAACTTTGGAGAATATGGTGCATCCGTGTAAGTCGTTAGTAATGTCGTGAATGTGGGGAATACTGTATCTATCAGGGATAGTTACTGCGTTTAAACGTCTATAATCTCCGCATGGGCGGTATGTGTTATCTGCCTTAATATCTACATATCCCTTGTTTGACCATCGACTCAAATTCAGATTTCGCCTGTCTCTGTAAGTCAGGGGCTAGGCGTCTGGGTTTGGAAGAAACAGGTCTGCCGCGCGTTTCGATATAGTGAACCGTATTGTGTTTGGGTTCGCCATATGTCTTATTAATGTCTATTAACTCTGGGTACTGGGCTAATAGATTGTGAAAATTGTCGCTTTTATTAATTAGTGACAATTGGTATCTACATGCACTTACATCTGTGGTTGATGTGAATGCTCTTATTTGTTCCTTCGTGTTGTTGTTAATTATTAACTTGTTCCTAATATCTATCGATAGATTGAATTTATGAAGGAAATCTGCTCCTATAATGGCTTTCGGAATTTCGGCTATAATGAAGTTAAAGTTTAATTTTTGTGAAAAACCTAAATTTAGGGTTAAGTTGGTTATACCGAAAGTTCGTATCTCGGTCTCATTCGCTGCATACAGTTTAAGATTGTTCTTACTGGCTGCGCGTTTGTGGAATGACCTGGGGATTATGCTAATCTCCGACCCTGAATCAATAAGAAATGATTTACAGTGGTCTCGGTCAGTTACAAAGAGACGTTTGTGGTTGGTCGACTCGTGTGTCTCTGTGACGAGTCGACAACCTAGTTTTTTTGGTATTGGATAGGTTTGTAGGAGCATGGTGCGATACACTTGCGTGCTTTGCCGCCGAAGCTATTGTGATAAAAACAGTAATCGGATCGTTGTAGGTTGTTCTCTTGTCTATGTGGGTTAGTGTGTCTATCTGCCTTAAAATGGTTTTGATTTTCGCGGTAATTGTTTCGATTGTAGTTTGAAAAATGATTATGGCTAGAATTCGGCTGATTGTGGGTGTTGGGAGTGTTTTTCGTATAATCATTTCGATGTTCGAATCGTTTGGTATTGGAGTAGTATTTGGGTTTGCTGTTGAATTTACTTGAGTGTTGTTTTCTGTTATCTATTGAGTTTATAATTACATGTAATTTTTCGTCTAGGATTTTCGAAATTGTTGCATCTATGGTACTGGGAGCTGACTGATTTTGTTCGATTCCGGCTACCTCGTTTCGTTGATACACCCCTATTAGGCAATCTGCTATGTTGGCTAAAGTTTCTAAGTCGCTATCATTCTTTATTATGTGTCCCTGCACTTGTGGTGGAAGTTGTTGGACCCACAAGTGTTTGATGTTGCTATCTGACAGCTCTAACCCTGCAGCTAATCTTTCAATTTCGTGTAGCAATCTACTGGGTGTCTTATCTCCTAGCTCTATACCTTTGAATAGTCTAGCTCTACGTTCCTCAGGTGGTATACCTAATCTGGCTATCATTGTTTGTTTAAGGAAATCATAGTTGTTACCTTCTATTGCGGCGTCGGGAAGTCTGTCAAATGTATCTGAGTCTATGTTTGCCACTATGTAATTGCATTTGGACTCGTCCGTTTTTATACCCGCCAGTTTGAACTGTCTTTCGACTTGTCTGAACCATGATTCGATCTTTGTATTTGAAATCGGTGGTATTTTCACTGAGACTCGTTCTGTAAAAGTAACGTTTATGTTATTAGCATCGGTGTTGTATGAGGGGGATGATTCGGAAATGTCTTGGAGTGGTATTTCCTTTGTGGAGTCTTTGGATGTAGCCATTGTGTTAAAGTATGAAAATTTATGAGATATGGGTATATTCGATGTTCCAGTGAAATGTTAAAAAATAATGAAAATCGATTGGGATCTGCAGTGTATTCACTTCGCTCTTGGTTTACATAAATATTTAAAGGGTTACCTTGTGCTTCCACGAGCTCGTTATACAATTCAAATTAAAATATATCTGCAATCAGACAATGTAAAGTTAAGTTTTGTTCAAGATTTCTCAAAAAAATTTTAAGTTCAGCTTGTTTTACTATCGGGCATAAATTATGAAAAATATTAAATTGTTCTTTGATTGCTGTTGTAATATTACAAACCAATATGAAAATAAGTTGTAATGTTTTTCAAAAAGTAAAGAAGTTTCATGAAAACATATGTGACATTACACAGTGAAAATTTTCTAACCTACAATATGTTGTCGGCAAATGTTACCAATAATTTTTTCTTAAATTAATTTCGATTACTCGAACGTCTATCCCTATTCCTTTTTAGGAATTATTAAGTTGTTTAAATTAAATCTTATTACAATTAAAAGGTAAAAATTAAAGAAAGGCTCTCAAAAAAAATAATCCGACAAGTTTCTTTGTTACTGATATAAAAATTGCACTAAATACCGTTTACAATGGTATTTGCGCAAGAATCTACTTGCCTGAAATCGTTATCGGATGCCTCTTCCCTTCAGAACCCGTTGCACATTGATTTTACACTATAAATTCATATATTTTGTCGAAAATTTGAAACTATTTAATGCGAACAAAGCGGTTTGTGATGCTATTTTGACATTTGTACTCGCAGTGTAGTGAAGTTGCGCTGAATCGAAAATTGTGAGAGACGCGCTTAATTTTGAATGTAGTATGTGATATGAAAATCTTGAATTGTGGGACAATGTTATTTAGATGGCTTTGTGAAAGAGATAATTTGGAATGAATGTATAGGGTGTTAAATATTCGAGATGGATTAGTGGACGAAAGTGTACATGTGACAATTTTGTTAAGATTGTTGAGAAAATTTTGTTTGAGAATGTTAATGGATTGTTGGAGATTATTGGAAAATGATGGATTAAGTAGA
Organism: Mystacides longicornis; assembly: GCA_963576905.1. Lineage (NCBI taxonomy): Eukaryota > Metazoa > Arthropoda > Insecta > Trichoptera > Leptoceridae > Mystacides > Mystacides longicornis. The sequence continues at coordinate 25,792,987 of OY756438.1, forward strand.
TAATTGAAGCAATTTATTATGGTAATTGATAGAAGGGTGTTCGAACGTCGTAGAGTCACCAATTTATGGCATTCAGATTTGTTGAATCTGATCCATAAGATGAGATGAGGCTGAGATGAAGAAGGAGTACTGATTTCTTTTCTCAAGGTCAAATGATATTGGGGAAAAATGGTCTTTATCAGAAGATGAGAAACTCTCTTATGAGTTTTGGCAAGATTAAGAATATCTGGAGTACTCACCAACTTACTTTCACTATTTCTTTATGAACTAGATTAAACAGTTAATAAGGAATTCCACTAACTACCGAAATGAAACTCGATTTTATATTACAAAAAAACACAAGCACTATATTAGTGAATTCAAATAAAGTATCACAGAAAAAAATATATTTTAACTTAAAACTAATTACAATGTTATGCACTGGTAGTGGGTTCTGAAGGAAAGAGTGATAAAATTGTATATTGAAAAAGCTTTTATAGTTGGGTTATTCACGCAAGATAATCTTTTCCAAATAGGTGATGTGTTCTCCCTCTGGTGTGAAATATCCTAAGTTAGTTGACTTGGTACAGACGGTGATGAATCTACATTGTTGATAAAATACGAGATGTATTCGTCGTATTCCGCTAGATGGCTCTTTATCCTGGATGGTTCCATACACTCGTTGTCATCAGATAGAAAATTAGTTTGTGTGGTATAATTTCCATACTTGTCTAACCGCCATAATGTTGTTTTACCTTTGAATTAAAAAATAAATCAATATATTATATTTTTTTAAATGAATCCGCGCTCACTCAAAGTGAACACTGATACACTCTTTGACTCTTTCACAGTAAGCTACTTAAAGCTTGTGTCGTGAAAGAGGAAGATGGTCGGCACCTGGGATCGAACCACGACGTCCGCACCAAACAGTACGAAAGCCAGCGTTGTAACTGTCAGTCTTTATTTACCGGAGTCGATATTTCGATATTGTTATTATTATACAAATTTTTGCTACCTAGTTGTAATTTCAGTGTTAACATACCTATTTTATTTAAGTATTTATTTTTTCAAAAATATAAATTAAAATATTGTATTTTGTAAATAGCAAGTACTTACCTACGACTGCTTTTATATAAATATTAATAACACACTTTACTAAAACAACTATATATGTATAATTTGAAAAGCTTTAAACACTTAGGTTAACAGCTTTTAACTTTTATACTTAAACCTATTCTTAACATCACTTCCAAATTTTCCTTCAAAATCTCCTACGAAACCGGTTAATTTAATATCTTAACATTTTTTGTTTTTACAAACGATAAAAGGGAAAATAATAAGTGTTTTGAGCAAATTCAATTTTAAATTCTATACGCTTTCGTTAATATTACATTATCAAGATAATATATGGACCTTTTAGCCTATAATAAGTATCCTAATCGGACTCGTAAAAAAATCGGGACCGTGAGGTTGACCACCTATGATGATCCAAGATCGAGCGCAATGGAGAGTTCTTGTAGCCTGCCTTTGACCCTAAGTGAGGTTGAATAGAATGGAATGGAATAGAATAGAATAGAATAGAAAAAATATATATTTCTCACATTTTTGTAAATTAACAACCGATACAATGTACCTACACATAATAAAATAAAAATGAAAATAAAAAAGAAAACAAAAATTCAGGACTTGGACACTGCTAAATGCCATACGTGATAAATACATGTTTTTCACTCTACAACAACAATGAATTAGTATCAGCCACATTTTACATACTTCAAAAATGTAAAATCCTGGCTATTAATGGGAGAATGAATGAATTCAGCTGTTATTAAACGGTGGTTTAACATTCCGAAACCGGTTTCGTAAATTGTTCCAGTCTTCTTACACATTGCCTTGTTTCATATCAAAAGTAATTACATTATACTCTAACGGTTCTGTTTACGTTTCAGCCTTCATCGCAGCAGCACCAGACTCTGATCATTGAAGAATTCGAACCTGATGTTTTTAGACAACTTATCGAATACATCCACACTGGCTGTGTCACTCTCCAACCCAGGACTTTGTTAGGTATACATTTGTGTCTTTCTCAAGTTTTTTTTTTATTTATCGTGTCGAAACTCAGAAAACCAATTAAAATGATCTTCAGTTCTGTGCACGTAGAGATGTGTCAAATATATCCTCCATAGATTTTTCACAAGCATTAGTAAAGCAAGATGATGGTGGAAAGCCCGTAGTGGTTTGTTCCATTTAAAAATCGAACATCAGTAATGAATAATTGTTAGAGGCATTAGTTGTTACACATTCGTCATCTAGTCCTGAAAAATGGTCACAACAATCTAGACATGATTAGAACGTTGTGCACCAACAAAGCCAGTAGGCAATAAGAATGAGACATTAACAAAAATGGATATATTCATTATCCTGGCGCCAAATACATGACAGAAGTCGCAATTTGGTTGCTTTCTTGTTCTCAATTATTTCCTACTTTTCTCCTTATATCTAATTATTATTAAATATCTACATATATACTTGTTGTATACATGGGATTTATTGACATGTTGAACATGTCGAGAATTCACATGATTAGGAATCTAAACGTTGTTAACGTTAATCACACGAAGTCGGCCTTAGTACATTATTAGTCAGTAATCAGTTGTTAATAGATCGTTAAGATCTAGTCTTGAAAAATGGACACATGAATCTAGACAAACTTACAACGTTGTGTGCCATAAATAGTTAGCAGAACCTAGATATTTTGATTATATTGAAGCCATAATATGTGTAAGAAATCATCAGACATAAGAGGTTGTTAAAAATAACTAGGCAATTTTTCCAAATAATCATTTTTTGCTGTGGTACAATGCATAAAAACGGGCTACGAAGTCCGTCACATAGTGTCGGGCAGCCCCTCGTATGTAATATTATTCTTCTTAAGTGAAAATATCCAGGCGGAACGCCTACAGCTCGAAATAAAAAAATAACTACTCAAATAAAGCTCACTTAACTTGTACTGAAAGCTTGTTTTTTTTATTATCGTTTCTATATTATTATTATGAAAAAAAAAATCTTACTTTTTTGCCAATTGAACAATGTGTAGTTAGATGTAAAAAAATATTTTAAAATTTTTATTCAATGTATTTTTTATATATTTTTTTCTTAAATGATAAATACTACTTAGCTCTCTTCAGTATAATAATGACCAGCAGAACTTAATGCTTGAAACATTCTAAATTAAAGACAGAATTCTAACCCCGAGTAGATATTTCAAGAGAAAAAACAGTAGAAAATCTCTGACCTGACCGAGAATCAAACCGGGACCACTCTAGAAGTCGACTATGCCACTAGGCTACCGAACGCGGTTACAAATACATAACAAATATACCTACTACTATACTTATGGATGTCGATGTCTAGTTATACACGACCAAATACCAACTATTAAAAATAAAAACTGTTTTGGAGATACCACATATTTATTATGAAGCTATGTTTTTTTTTCAATTCGTTTGGATTAAAAACCATATTTTTAAGAACTGACTTTAAAGAATTAACATTATTTTCAGATACTTTAATTAGTGCGTAATTTGAGGAGGGTTATAAAATTTTTCAAAACTTTGTAAAGCCTCATTTTCTCTAGAAAAAAAAAATATTAATAACCTTCTTTTTATTCTAGGAAAATGTTTGCATAAAATTAAGAATCACAAAATGAAAAAACTTTTCTTAAAAAAAAGAGAATAAATACAAGGTGGGGCAGAATGGACTTCCTGGTTTCAAATACCTGTAGAGCGCACAGGTGGGTTAGCGGAGTGGCAGTAGTAACGTTAGGTGGGGGAAGCGACGTCATTTTCATGTCAGTAGTCACACGCAGTGGTTCGGTGAGCATCGAAGCTTTGTCGTAGAAAGGTTCGTTAAAAACAACACTTGAGCGCACTACAGTAAGTGTTTGAAACTAGGGAATCCATTCTACCCCACCCTATATAAAAACATTTCTCGATGTGAATTGAATAAATCTAAATTAGTCAATCTAATATAATAATTAGTTAAGTTCGTCCGTTGAAACACTCTAGCGCCATGGGAAATATTTTTCATACAAATGACAAAACCAATCATTAAAAGAATTAGCGATTTGGTCTACCCGTTTAAGGCGTGATATTATGATGACCAGCGGAAATAAATCTCCATTTTTATATATTTGAGTTACTTGCTCCCACAGACACTCGGCATCTATCTTTAGCCAAAGATATAATATTATATTTAGAGCATCAAAGGAAATTATAGGTATCTACCTATATACGTATATATGCGTGTGTATTGGGGGAGTAGGGAGGGGGTGTAAACATCTTTCATGATCGAAATTCATTCGAATGTCTTTGATCCTTTGTGTGTAATCTTGCACGAAAAATATTAAATCCGTCCTTTGGAAATATGAAGAGGGTGTGTTTATTTATGTTTATTTGTCCTGATAACAGATTCTCGCGAATTTTATTACCGCTGTTATATTATAATCCTGTCGATTTATTCCATTTCTAAAATTCTAAATATTAACCAACACAATAGGGGACAACCAACAATAATTATTCCATACCTACTCATCCCGATTCCGTAAGACTTCCTTTTATGCTTAGAATCCTCTTATGGCCTGTACACGTCTGATCCCTTAAGCCGTATAGAATAAGCAAACTTTCACTCACAGTTCCCATAAAATTATCATTATTACGTATTTGGTATATTTTTTTTATTTTATAAATTTTATGCTCAGGATGTGTTGATTGTACCTGTACCTATACGGGAGATACCTGATATTGGAGCACTGACGATTCTACTTCTTATATTCTGTGTCTTGATTTGTTTTATTTAGTATTATGTTTGTGTCACTAATAATTCTCAACACCACCTATATATGTAAGAAGTCCGTAGCGCTGGCGGCCATTTTTCCTCTAACGTCACACCGCGCTGGCGCTGTGGTGTTTGACATTTATCATAGAGTACAGGTAAGTACAGATATAAGGCTAGTGTATATTGGGCCTTACAATGTGACGTCACACTTCTAACGCTAAGGCTGTTTTATAATATAACACCAAATGGTGTTGATAATTCCTCTAGGTTGACTCGCTATTCTACCAATTTAAGGGGCACTTAAGAAAGACCTACCATAAAATTGTTTTCACTCATATTAAAAACAACGAAAAATGTATTATTCTCAGAGAGAATATTATTTTGTTCAATTATTGATGAACATACTTTATAAACCCATTAAGGTATTTGACGTAGGTACACGTGTAAAGATTCCTGTGTGTTTTGCTCTTAGAATAATTCAGCTTAATCACAACATTTACGCTCAAACTTTAATTATAAACATCAAAGTGAAAAGCGAACGAAACAAGTTCGACGCGTGTATACTAATTGGTTTTGAAATTTTAGTCTGTGTTCGTCAGAAGAAGTGAGAAAATGGGGAAGAAATAATAAGAATTTTTAAAAGAAATTATTTTGAAGTCCCGACCTATAATAAACATCCGTTAGTCAAATTTTGATTACATTCTTACTGACGAAACTTACCGATCGATTACGTATTTGTTATGCTAGATCCTATCAAAAGCCTGTTCATAATCTATGAAACAGTCATATTGATTACTGATAAAGTGATAACATGTTTCCTTAATTTTTGTAGGAGTCATGAATGCTGCTGACTATTATGGACTGGACGAATTACGAAGAGCATGCGCAGGATTTGTACAGTGCTGCATCAATGTTGACACGGTTTGCGCCCTGCTGGCTTCTGCAGAAAGATACATTCAGTATAAATGCACAAAGTCTTTAGTACAAAAAGTAAGTAAAAATCATTATAAACCCATTTTAACTTAGTTCCCAGTAGGTCTAGATGCAAGTCATATAATAGCTAAATTACTAGCAACTCAACCAAAATTCGTCGACATTATATTCGTTCATTAGTGAGGAGGGTTTTAAACCGCTTTATAATTTCTAGAGGTTGGTTGTAAGACATAACTTTCTATGTACCTACAGTAAAGTAAAAAATAATATTTTAAATTGCCCTTAACACTAACTGGCTGAACGACTGATGCCGCCTACCCAACAAGTTTTAGATGCCTACAGCCATCATTTTGTACCTCGAGTGTGTAATAGTTGTACAACCGTAAAAATTGGCAATGAAGTCCGGCACGTAGTAGCGGGTGTCTCCTAGTTTAATATTAAAAACTCGTACATATTGAAAATTTACATAAAATTATATAGGCGGCATGATAAGAATACACCAAAGAACATTGAATTCACACAATTACTAACCGTACATAACCTTCGTTAAGTAGTACTGTTACTATAATACTTCATCAGAGGTCGTTAAGTTCGCTTATTCCATTTCATAAAATGTCAAATCCCTTGATGTAATCCAGCGCTTAGAACATACTTACAATAGACTACAAAATCCATGGATTTCTGAGCGTATATCATATTACCGTTATACACAAAGTCGTGCGATCATTTAAGTGCACGCTAAATAAGACGTATGTGCATTTTTTTACAAAACAAAACCTGAGGCACCAAATTGTTTAGAATTAAACGAAAGAAAGGAACGAACGTCCATCCGGAAGGAAACAATCGTCTTAAGGGCTGAAGGCTGAACCGGAAAAATTTCTGCAGAAAAGAGATAACAACAAGGATTCAGAAGAAATCTATGAACTACTGATGCAATATTTGTAGTACGATAAAACCACGGTCGTGTTTTGTAGACCTAAACAAGGCTTTTGACAGGGTACTAAGAGTTGTTTAAACCAAATAACTCACAATAGCTTACCTACTAGGTACCTACTTATGCCAATAATAATTATAGAATCTATCCACAAATTGAATTAAGAATTGACTTTGAGAAAGGCTATCCAAATAGATACGAACCGCATTTGGTATACCACAAGGAACTAATTTAAGCCCACTCTTATTCAATATAATAAAAGCCGGCTAATCATTGCAATCGGAATAGAAAGAGTAAATTTTTCTTGATTTGTAGAGTTCGTGGTTCTCCAAGGTGATTGTAAAGAGTCGTCGAAAAACTTGCATATAAATACTAATTTTTCAAATTCAATTCAATATGAACATCTTTATATATAAGACAATGAACAGTAAGTAGTAGTTAATGTGATTCAAATACCTAGAAGTCCAGCAGTCGAGATCTTTACGAAGAAGTCAGGATGGCAAACCATGGTTGCATTGAATGAATGCAAAATGATGAAAATCGAAGAATCTGCGATGTCAAGGATTTTGTGCGATGAGGTAGAAACAGAAGATGTTACTGGAGACATCATATCGAAGGAACAGAACTGGTGAGAGTAGTGAAGACCTCTCGAAAATCTGAACATCTGCCCAAAAAGATGAAGGAAAACTGAACCTATCCTCGTCCCGGAGCATAATAAGTAGATATTTAGTGTATCACTTAAATTGCACTTTTGTCTAAATTCACATACACTTAAACTTTCACGTGACTCAAATTGTGTGCACCGACGAAAGACTAAGAATAAACCTTAAATAACATCGATTGTTATGGAGTTTGACAAGTACTCACTAAGGGGGAATAGAATTATGCGCTAACAAGGTTATATTTTTTCTTTTAAGGCATATTATTCGGTTAAGAACCAAAAATCGTAATGGAAGGCTTTGTCATATTCTTAAAGCGTCTTTTCCAACACTATTTTTTGCGCGTTTTTAGCAAAATTTCTTGAGTTTTTCGCTTGATAACATTGGAGTAGGTGACAAAGAGATTTTTTGGGATGATCTCATGGATATGCTAGGCGACGATAAAAGTGTTCATAGAAGCCAATGAAGTGAACGCCGGCTTTCGTACTGTTTCGTTCGGATCGATCCCAGGTGCCGACCATCTTCCTCTTTCACGGCACAAGCTTTGAGCAGCTTAGGTACTGTGAAAGAGTCAAAGAATGTATTTGTGTTCACTTTGAGTGAGCACAGATTTATTTTATAAAAAAATACCTTCAGTTAAAGTAAGAGTACTTTTCCCAGAATTCTCCCCAAAAGATGAAAAGATAGATGGACTACATCACCAGACCTAATAAAATTTCCTAGTAAATGACGCAAATATCTTTAAATATTAGGAACTTTATAACTTCAAATTTTTTTGTTTCCAGGTTTTAGAATTTGTGGATGAACACGGGAACGAAGTGTTAAATCTTGGATCCTTCACCTTGCTTCCACAACACGTGGTCAGGTTAATATTGGCCAGAGAAGAATTGAGAGCTGACGAATTTACCAAATTCCAGGTCAAATTTCCATATTATATACTTAATATTTATTTATTAATTTACGGCCTCTAGGGTCTTTAAATGGGTGGAAGGAGATGGAGGAGGTCTTTTTCCATGAGTTGACGGGTCTTTTGTGCTGAGAAGAAGGGTCTTTTAAGCATAAAATTATAGCTAATAATATGCAGAATAAACATTATTATTACTAGCTTTCCCGACAGATGTCCTGTAGTCCTTACTATGAGTATTGAATTCAAATTTGTAATTTATCCAAAAATACGTTTAAAATATTTATGAATGATAAAAAAAAAATATTTCTAAAATCTCTAAAAAAATCCATAAAAAATCTGCGTACCAACCAGTGAGATGTACCAATATGTATTCTTAATGACAATGCTTGTCAGGTAAACAATAATTTTGTTGTTATAGAATTTTTCATAGATGGCGTTGGCTTCGCAGGAAATCCGTTCTACTAACTTTAAAATCATATTTTATATTATTTCTTATGCATTTTTCAACATTTTAATAGTTATTCTGTTATCCGGAGCGGAGATGAATCCAATAAATCAAACATCGGAAGAATCTGTTCAGCCGATCTCGAGTTATGAGTGTTCGCACTAACCCGACTTTCTTTTATATTATAGACAGAATATAAGCTAGTATTTTATCAATATCATTTTAACCGATGCATCTGTTTTAAATAATGTGTGCACATTCTGCCTATCTCACCAACGAGCAATCTACTAAAAGTCACATATTATGTCAAACGCCTATTTATAAAAATTCATAAAAATTTGGAACGTTTCCCGTAGTAACAGCTAAGTTCCCCGCATTCCAGAAAATAGTCATTTTGTTACCTATGTCCAAAGAATTTCGGTCGTAGGTCATCCCTTAATACTAAATCTAAGGCTTTTCTGGTCAACTTTAAAGAATTATTTCCATTTTCTTTGTAACAGGCTGCTCTGATGTGGGGTAAGAAGTACTGCGACACAAACCAGAACACGACGCTCAAAGAAGTGATTGGCAATTTCTTGGAGTACATCCAGTTCCACAAGATTCCCGCCAACGTACTGATGAGAGAGGTCCATCCGCTGGGCTTGGTGCCATACAGCATCATCATGAATGCCCTGGCCTATCAGGTGCGTGTGGTTAATTTGTCATCAAATATCATACAAATAGATGCTTTTGTGATTTTATTGAAACCTAATGCTAATACAAATATGCTAGTGAGAAAGAGACAAAGCATCTAGGTGAGATTTGTTAGAATTGGAGGTAAAAACAACGAAAACCCAAATATATTATGTTGCGAAAACTATAATAGACTATTAAATTATATTAATGTGATTTATTCAATCAAAGGCTTTGAGATAATCAATCACTTTCACATTTCGGACATTATTCATACAAATAGATTTATACGCTTCTTAATCGTGGTTTTATTATTTCTTTGTAAATTATGTATAATATATTTTTGGAAATCTTCATATCATGCATGGTTGCAGGCAGACCCAGCAAGTGTCGACCCCGGGAAGCTCTCCCCCCATCGTGTGAGAAGGGCGGGGAGATCAATGTCTGTGCAGTCTTCGTTGGATCCGTATGGCTCAAATACAACGCTTTCTTCCTCTGGATCTTCCGATCTGCCTTCTTCAGAGGGTCGGCCGCCGCCCAACTAACAATCGGGGCGCACTCCCCGTTCCTCTCAAAAATCCCGCCCTACCCGACCCCCAAGACCCGACATATGCCTCACCAGAGCCGACTCCGCCCGACCCAGATCAGACTCAGATAGATCGAGAAGAAGTTCAGACAATGATAGATCGAGAAGAGAATCGGACGGCGATAGACCTTCTCCGAGATCATCTGCTCTCCTCCTTTCCAAAGCAGATAGTCTCGGTAAGAAGACTCCGAGTCCGACTGATAAATCAAGAAGGGGTTCAGATAATGATAGATCTGCCTCACCTCGAGTACCAATGACTAAAACAGAAATGTTAAGTAGAGCTACTCCAAGTCCGTCAGAAAAATCAAGAAGAGGCTCAGATCTCGACAGGGTTTCACCAAGATCCGTCTCCCGAGCTGACAAACCACCGTCGCCTACAACATCTTCAACACCGTTAGACAAAACTCCGTTATCTTCAAAGCCGGACAGTGGTAGAGACTCGCCTAAAAAAGAATTCGCGCAAAAAAAGCCAGAACCGGCTGTAGCCAAACCTCAACCTGAAAAACTAGGACTGTTTTCTTCTATCAAAAGAGCCGCTAGCAAGAAATTTGCAGAAACGCGTAAATCGCCCACTTTCTTTTCAAAATCTCCATTAGAATCATTCCCATTGCGTAAACAAACAACGATACACGACGCTCCACGTTCCAAGTCTGATTCCTCACGACACGCTGTCTTCACCAGGCAAGTGTCAGAAACTGTTGCTTCGGGCGCGCCTATTTTCGACAAATGTCACCCTAAAAAACCAGAAGGCAATTTCCCAGTGAGAAAATCAACATCGGAAGTGGAGTCGTCGTTTCCGTTCGACAAGAGCTTCCCTTTCGTAAAGAAAGCTTTGTCTGAGATCGAAAATAGTTTTCCGTTTTTCCGGCGCAATATAGAGACGAGTTTTCCGTCTACTTCGGAAATAGAGACCAGCTTCCCGGCGACATCTTCAACTGAAATCGAAACGACATTTCCTTGCGTAAGAACATACCGTTCAGATTCTCAAAGACCGGCCTCAGCTTCGCCCAAACACACATTCACATTTAAGATAGTTTTGAAGAAAGTTGAGAGCACACCGAATGCTTCTATCGATTCTTTATACAAGTAAACACTTTTTTCAATTTGTTGGATACCTTTTCTCTTATTAAGGGGGCGTCCATTAATCACGTGAGCCCAAAAGGGGGAGGGGGGGTCTGGAAAAAAATCACGAAAGATCACGTAGGGGGAGGGGGGGTCTAGTGAGAAAATCACGTGCATTTATTTTTCTGATGAATTTGATAAAAAACAGTTGAATTTTCAGAAATTTTAAAAATTGTCGAAAAATAAAATCATAAGTTTCGTAATTCTTTGTACTAAAAAAGTACACGTGATTTTCGGGGGGAGGGGGGGGGGGTATCCTGAAACATCACCAAATGTCACCAGGGGGGAGGGGGGGTCTAAAAAATTGCAAAAAAACATCACGTGATTAATGGACGCCCCCTAATCAACACCCTTGAATATTACGAAACCGTCTGCTAATTGAATATGTAAATGGAATTCAACGAATCTAAGTGCTTTTTAAACGATCTTAATTGGCTACTCTGTTCATTTAATTTGATTTATTATTTTAAACGAAATTGAATATACCTACAATAATATAGACTGACACGTCTTTATTTTCGAGTCCTAAATGTTTAAAAAAATGATAATAAATTAAGACTTGCTGTAGTCAAAATTTTTGTAAGTTGTACGATTTTTGTAATAATGTACGTTTGTACGTTTTGCTGAAGTTTTAGTATTTTTTTTTTGTATTCGATCTCCAAATTGGTTTGTAAAAACGTGTTTTTAATACAATTATTTATAAAATAATAAATAAGTATACTTTGATGAGAGGTGCGATGCTGATAGACCATATTTTAGGTCATGTCTATGGATAATAAAATAAAGTATAATCTAATAATGTGTAAATAGCCAAATTGTTAAGTACCTTCCATGATATTCGTGTGTGCCCTCAATGACTTTGTATGTTATTAAATGATAACTTTTATGGAAAATATAATTGGATTGTACATAGTATAGAGGCTTGAGTTAACCAATAAACTTCGTCCAATAATTCTTGTCACAATCACCTATAATTTTCATTTCTAGATATCTTTTCTGCATAGTTGTGCACACTTGTCTAATTTTCATATCGAAATATTCACATGAACTCAAGGTATTTTTAAAGGGTGAAAAAATATGAAAAATTTGCGAGAAAATTAGAATATAAATCGAAATTTGTCTATCCATTCAAATTTTTTTTACCAGTAGAATGATAGTATTTTGATTATGAATGACTGACTGGATATGGTGTAGTTCGGCCTATGATGAATTATTATGACAGTTCCCGTAAGAGATAGGCGAGAAGAACTTCACTATTTTCTATTTTTTTTTTTTTTTTTTATTTATTTTATTTATTTAGGTAAACAGACAGTCATTAACAATAAATAAAAATTAAAACAAGTATGATAACAATAAGTGGACCAATTAAGTTTATCTATCCAAGAACACTTCCTTCGCTCCTTCTACCGACATACCATTTCTCATACAACCCCCTATTTCTCTCACTTCTGACCTGGCTTTCTTTGAGGACGGAATCGATGGGTACGACACACGTCACTCTCGATCGACCACGCTTTCTTTCACCTTTCCTTTCAGCCCTATAAATTCTCTTTGTCATTCTGTTTGCATTTATACTACATTCTTCTTTTTTTATCCATGTAGTAAAAATTAAACCTAGAAATTGTGGCATTTTCGGATAAGATTGTGCTACTAAGAATATATTATCTTCAACTTGGTAAACTAGAATCAGTCCGCTTACAACGTCTCGCTTCAATTTAGTTCATGGCTCAAGACTTCATACAATTGTATTTTCCATTAAAATTTGATATTTTGTGTAATGTGTGTACAAAACCTTAACCTTAATCGATGTATTGACAATCCTTTTACATATACATACATAATTCGATGTTTGTGAGAAATCCTAAATGTTGAATGTGCGTTTAAAAGATTAGGTAAATAAAAATGAATTAATAATAATGTGTTGCCAAATGAACTTAAATATTTATATAAACATAAAATCACCGTTGATATGTTCAAAAATGTGTACGATAACATTTTTGTTTTTCGAAACTCAGGGTTTCAACTATCTATATACTTAATGGAAAAAATCTTTTCAAAAATGGATATTTAATTGGATGTGTTAAATTGAAATTATTTTCCCAATCACTGCAAAATTCCAAACAACACATACCTAACCCTACCTCAACCTACCTAAAGTAAAAGTGTCTCTAGTCCGTAAGCCAAGTTTCTGATAGTGCATCAAAAACCTACTCGTATATCGTATTATAAAAATAAGTGTATCGAGTCCTTAAACCAGGTTTCCGATAATGCATCAATTATACTTTCTGCTAAGCAGCACAATAATTATTATTTATTAAAAAAAAAAAAAACAAAGATGGAATTGTGACACAAAATACTTACATATATTTTTTAAATGTTGATAAATATTATACTCTTGATCCATGAATGTTGTAACTACCCATATTTTTTATAAAATATATTACGATATAAATTATAGCGTCAAAATCAACACTTGAAACAACATGATAAGAAAATGGCGTATAAGATTTCAGTTGACAAAATGTCGGACCATTAAACGATTCATGCAAAACAGAATAACATTAAATGTTTTCATTAAACAAAATTTTTGTTTCATTGGTCTGTAAAAAACTCTTTTTATAAGAAGAAAACAGTTCGACAACATTCTATAAAAATAAAAATATTTGATAGAATATTTTTTACCAAGTACTTACTGTTACATATATTTTTTATAAAATAATCGAGCCACTGTGAAAAAAAATTTTTTTTTGATAATTATAGAAAAAAAAATCTAAAAAAATATCTCACTTGGAGAATTTGAAAAGATGAGGGTTTAAATTTAAAAAAGTTTTAATAAATGTGTATTTTAAAAAAAATATATAAATGTTTTAAATGTTTTAGAAATGTACAATGTACATCTCTACTAAATTTTCTGGTTATAAAAATTACTCTGATTTTTCAAATAACAGTTTCGATACTGTCAGACACATTTTTGGATGCTTGTATTTTTTGATATCTAGTTGAGAATCTAGAATATTATGTTCCTGACTATTACAGAGTGTTTCTTTTCTATAAAAGGGAAGATTTCATACTTTTTTTTAAATGACATTGTGCTCACTCAAAGTGAACACAAATACACTCTTTCACAGTAAGCTTGTGTCGTGAAAGAGGAAGATGGTCGGCACCTGGGATCGAACCCACGACCTCCGCACGAAACAGTGCGAATGCCGGCGTTGTAACCGCCAGTCTACCAACCACTTCTTAAGAGATATATATAGACATTGTAAATTTCTAGTAGACGCTCCTAATACCGTAGTTTTTTTAATGTTTAACCACTTAAAAATGTAATATGGTTGCATCGAATGGTCGATTGTATTTAAGATCTTGTCTATAAATATTTGGAACATTATGAAATTATTCCACTCTCTTTTTGGCTGCGCTGTCAAAGAGCCAAAAATAAGAAATAAGTTAAATACAGTCCATTGAGAAGTTTTTATTTGGAAACATACAACAAAATATTTATCGAAAAAATGAGCATCTAAAAATGCTACTCTGATGTTTTCGGCTGTAGGTAGTTTTGTCAAAAACAAAAATTCATATTTTTTAAATAATGTTCTTACAAACCATAATCAAACTATCTGCATTGATTTTGACTATTGTGTTTTTTTTTTTTGTTTCAATTATAGGAATCATAATATTTGTGAATGTACCTATCTTCTTTTGAATATTAAAGAAATAACTTTTATAAAAACATACCTATTATAAAACTGAAAAATGATTTTTAATAAAAAATGTTATAAGTGTTGATTATGATAAATAAAATATTTCTTACAATATGCAAAAAAACTGTAATTTTATTAACACGTTTTGCATAGGTACCTATAGAGTAATTGAGTGCTCGGATTAAAAAGGCAGAAAAATTATGATAATTTGTCGTCAAACCATCAATTATTCTATCTTTATGGCCTATCTCACCGAATCGGTTGGAGGTTGATGAGCGAGCGAAGGGATGCCCACGTTGTTTGTCTTCTCCATAAAATCCTGTTCAATCCACATTTGCCTACATATCTTAAGGAAAGATTTGTCTTTTTACAATCGCATGGTCTCCCTCTTCGATCCGGTTCTTCTAATCTTCTATCCATCCCGGTTCACAGATCTGGTTTCTATACAGACTCGTTCACTGTGCATGGTGCCAGACTGTGGAATAACCTTCCTGATAAGGTTCGCTCTTGTCCCTCCTTAGTGTCATTCCAACGTGAGCTGTGTAATCACCAGACTTCGTGAATCACATTATACGTAACCTGCATGGATTCAAGGTTCGAGCAGTCTCTCCTTTATCCTTCCTCCCTGCTCTCCGTTTTTCCTTTCCCTGTTCATGGATAGCGACTTCTTTTTTGTATTTTTTTTTATTTTTATATGTAGGTATATATTCTCTTCCTTTATGTATTTATACACGTCTATGTATTGTAGTTTTTAATCTCATGAGGTTGGCTGTAAGACATTGCTTGCAGCAATAAGTCCGCCTTTTGGAAATTTTTCAAAATTGTATTATCCAATCCAATCCAAGCTCCCTTTAGACCCCACTTAGGGGCATAGGGAGGCAACAAGAGCTCTCCATTTTGTATTATATACTGTATTTTTTATCTACTATATAAATTAAAGTCGGGTTAGTGCGAACACTTATGACTCGAGATTGGCTCAACAGATTCTTCTGATGTTTGATTTATTGGATTCTTCTCCGCTCCAGATAACAGAATAACTAATAAAAAGTAAAAAAATGGATAACAAATGATGTAAAATACAATATTTAAGTTTGTATGGAAAGGTTACTGGGACGCGCCCACGACATCGCGGGTAGTTCCCTCTCATTCTCGCATACGCTCTTACAGTAGCCCATCCCACTTACTTCACCGCACCGTTTCGATAGTTTTAGAAAATTTTCATACAAAGTCAACAACGGGCACATTCGTGTTGGTAATAGGCGAGGTAGGGTGTGTGCCCGAGCGCATTTTTCTCAAATTGTTCCCGCCAGAGCTTTGAATACGAATGAAATAGGGATGTTTCAGAAATAGTTCAATGTTATTATTTTATTAGTTTAATTCAATCGAATTAATTTTGTATTGTTTAACGGGGGCGCAGTGCACATCATGTACATATTAACGGGCCACTTCGGGCTAGAACCACAGGACAACGTCTGTCGGGAAAGCTAGTATCCAATAAAGATTTATTTATTTATTTATCTAGAAGGTTTTTTTTATGATTTCTTTAAAAGCAGTCCACTGCTATTGATCTTCATTAGGTAAGTCAATTCTTCAGCTCCGCTTCAAAATAACCTAGCTTTATGGTTAATTTACTGCTGAAGAAATCAACAAGCATTGAAAAAAAGCATATTATTTATTAAAAGATAGCCCAATATGTTTGTTTTTCAAAAGTGTCTGAGGTATCGAATTTATATGGTATCTACCTACATTAGGAACAAGGTCGGCCCCAAGATGCATCCTTGCGGTACTCCATATCTCGCTGTTCGAAATTCATATTTTTTCTATAACAATCCTGACCTCCTGCAATGAATCAAAAGCAATGGTCTGATGCCCATAATCATCAACTTCTTCTGCGAAATTGCATGTGAAACAATCTCAAAATCCTTTGCCAAAAACTATAGTTTATGGTTTATAGATAGGTATATGGCAGTCGGATCCTTCAACCCGAGCCGATTTAAGTTGCCAAGATCAACGCCTGAAAATATTTTCATCATTGTTTATAGATACACTTTCCATTTTTTAATAATAATAATATAACGCTTTTCTATACAAAGGTGTCAGTATAGCCGGCGGAACTTATTGCCTGAGGCATTTTTTTCCAGCCAACCGGTCCCGTCCAATCTGAGACAGGCCAACCCCGGGTAGAAATTTCAAGTGAAAAACACAAAAACAGAAAAACTCTGATCCGACCGGGAATCGAACCCGGTACCTCGGATCTAAAGTCTACGCTAGTACAACTAGGCTACCGAGGTCGGTATTCGTCGTCATTTTTTATAGATTAATTTCCCATTTCCACCTGACTAGATCTTAGCATTTGTAATTAACATCTATTTTTTTACCCATCACGCCAAGTCTCGTAAGGTATAGGCACAGAGAACGGACTTCCACTCTCTTCTATCCAAGCATACTTCTTTCGCTTCCTCTACCGTTATACCATTTCTCTCCTATTTCTCTTACTTCTGGCCTGGCTTTCCTTGAGAACGGAATCGATGTTTTCAATCCACGTCATTCTCGGTCTCCACGGTCAGCGGTGAGGCTCGCCACCTATCATGTCGTGTCAAAAAGAGGAGAGCGGACGAGTGTAGATTTTAATTTCTAAAATGGCAGTTTCAGGATTTAAAAATGTGACCACCTTGTTCGTTGTTAGCGTTGAACGCTGTTAGTGTTCACACTAAGCCAGGCTTCCAACAACAGTAAAAGAAGGTCGACATCTTAGAGTCATCCAAATTATTTACAAAAGAACGAAAATAGTGTAATTATTATTATTATGTACTTCAAACTGTTGTTTCGATAAAATTTATTATTATTATTATATCAAACATAATTTTTTTTCATCAAAAAGTTAGTCTTCATCATCATGAGTTCTTTGATAAAGGTTACTTTGTATAGATAAGGCACCTTCTATTTTTTAATCTTAGCAAGAAGACCAAATCTTCATCATTACATCAGCCCACCTAGGAGAGATTCCACAAGGGTTTAAGCTATTATGACCATAACAAAAACTGGAAATTTTGTTATAGATATTAATTATCAATACATTAATGCTATGAAAAACACAATATTATTGGTTATGCACGGGTTTTTTTTAAGATCACATCGTTTTTATCTGTCCTTTGACCTGACATCTGGACCTTTCAAGACATGGCAGAAAAGCGTGATCAGTGTGAGAAACATGGGGATCGATAGATCAGTAGCGTCTCTGGTGTTGGTGTCACCCAGTTTGGTAAATCATTTCATAAAGCAATTTTTCAAATTTCTTTATAGCTGCAACATATTGTGAATACAAAAAACAAACAAACAAATCTCCCTTTAAACTCTACTTAGGAGCATAGGGAGGCAACAAGAGCTCTCCATTGCGCTCGATCTTGCGCAATGCTTATGACCTCCTCCCACACCATGTTCATGTCCCTCAGCTCTGCTTCGAAGGAGCGGAACACAGTGTGAGAGGGTCTTCCTCGTCTTCGGGACCCTGATGGGAGGAAGAACAGCGCTCTCCTCGGCCAACTGTCATTCGGCATCCTTAACACATGTCCCAGCCAAGTCCATCTCCTCCCCACAATGGTAGAGGTGATGGGCTCACGCTGGGTGCGCCGGCGTATAGCGTCGTTCGTGATGCGGTGGTACCATCTTACACCCAGAATTCTCCTTAGGCACTTCATATCAAATGCTGAGACTTTTTGTGCCTGTGCCTTGGTCAGGTGCCAGGACTCACACCCATAAAGGAGAATGGGCAACACACACGCATCAAACAGTTTACATTTCGTCTCGACACTAAACGCCGACGCCTTCCATATCTTGGTCATGTTGTTGAAGGCGCCACTTGCCATACCGATACGTATCGGGAGCTCAGCCCCGAGGTTACCAGTGGTGGTAATGGTTGCTCCCAGGTACTTAAATTTATCCACCCGGGAGACCTGGTGACCATCGATGGTTATCGGTAGCTGTTTATCGGGGCAGGCATTATTCGCCATGAGCTCCGTCTTACTGGCATTGACTCGGAGGCCGAGGCGTGCTGTTTCGTTGCAGAGTCTTGAAACACTGCGCTGTAATTCCTCCACTGTCGTACTGAACAACGCTAGGTCGTCCGCGTACTCCAGATCGCACAGTTCGCCCATTAGACCATCTCTCTGTGTTATCGGTATACCTCTTGCTCCTTGCATGGACTTTCTCAACAGGAAGTCCATGACTATTATAAATATAAAAGGAGCTAGTACGCAGCCCTGTCTGACTCCTGTGGTGATCCTAAAAGCTTCAGTAGGACCACCTGGCGTTTTCACGCTACACTCGGAGTTTGTGAATAACTTCATCAAAATCAACTCCATTCGCCAAATCACTACCAATCGATAGCCTAACCGTTTCGTTACCGACTTTCATACTGAAGGTCGCAGATTCGATCCCAAGTGCCTACCATCTTTATATTTCACGACACAAGCTTATTTGATTACTGTGAAAGAGTCAAAGAGTGTATTTGTGTTCACTTTGAGTGGGCAATGAGCATAAATACATTTCATAAAAAATGATAATATTGCAAGATCTTGAAAAAACATTAAATGACCCATAATTCTGTAGAAACGTTTGCTTTTTAAATCTTCTATCACATGAAAGCCAGATCCCTCAAGCCCTTCTCTTCCAAGCTTAGAAACACAAATCACCAGAGAAACATACTTTTTATAAAAATTACGAATTTAAAAATCAATCAAAACAATTAAAAAAAAACATTTTGAAGTAATAAATAAGCAAATAAACTAAAATGGAGCAAAGGGCCCTTAATTTAGAGAAATTACCATGCTTACTTTCCTTATCCGGTTTGACGTTTCGGTGCTGAAAGGATTAGCCGGCAGTAATGTCGTTATAAGGAGATGCCCGATTGCTTTTTCGTATCGTGAAAACTCAATCTGCGTGGAGGCTCCTTTCTTGCCCCCTTATTACCATTCGAGATTGTTTCACATTTTAGTAGGACTCGTCAGGACACGACAGTTCACCATTGCAACACCGGCAATTCACTTAGAAAACAGGTAAATGAAGAAAAATGCATGCTAGATTCCAGAAAATCTCATTCACATATGAATTTCAAAACTTCAAGTACTGAACAATATTTGATTTCTTCGAGATCAATCGCTGCTGCATTGGCGTCACCTATCGACGCCACTGGATTGATAGATCATTGAATTACGAGACCAATCGACTTGGTGATCAAGTTTATCCTCTAAGATTAGCAAGGGATCAAATCACCGGCTCTTATCTAAGATAGAGGTAAATCTTCAGGAATTTTCTTCGTTATATCCAAACGTTATCTACGGTTTATTTATTGTTCATAGGGGTATAGCGTATTTTTTGTTTATCCACGGTCTTAACATATAACATATTCACGTGTTTTTTGTTATAATACCATATATCTAATAACCAAAGTCTGTTAAATGTATGTTATCTGCCTTACAGACCTTCTGATTAGCTTTTATTGCAATTTTAAGGGTTCGTCTCGCGTATAAACCCTCGCCATCTGCTAGTCTACTTCGGCATCCTGAGTTATTATTACACTCCATCCAGGAATCTTAGATTGGATCTTTTGATGCTCCTTCAAAATGTGACAAAGAAGCTTGAGAGTCTATGTGCAGTAAAAAGATAGCTTGGAGATTTGTCTGATGCATTTTTGGACGTGAAGACCAAGTCGTAGTGGCATAATTGATTTAGAGAGTGGAGCAAAGATTGTTCCTAGTGCATAGCATACTCAATTGATTTTCTTGTGTCATTCAACATTATCAGCACACGTTTGCCCACTGCAGGTCGTGAGATTCCCTTCTCCACGGGGGTCGAGCAAACCTCTCAATGTCTTCTATCCACGTGGTTGGTGCCCGCCCTTGATAGCATTTTATCGCCTTTTGGTCTGCACTCCAGTAGTATGTTGTCATCCAGTCTTGCAATGTGCCCCGTCAATCTCGTGTTGACATTATTAGGAGACTAACCTAAGAAATTCAAACTAAATAAGACCTCGACTTATATAAGTTTTGGTTGCATCTGTTATTTTTTTTATCCATCAATTCGTGTCATTTAAAGGGTAGGCAGAGAGAGCGGACCATCACATTTCCATCCAAGCACACTTCTTTCGCTTCTTCCACCGACATATCATTTCTCATACAACCTCTAATTTTTTGCTGAATCGATCCACGTCATTCTCGGTCGACCGCGCCTTCTTACAATGTTTCTTTCTTCTGTATAAATTGTTTTTTTTTTTTAATTCTATTTAAATACGTTTTTTCCACAGGCCCAAACCATCTCAAATTATTATCATTCATCATTGAACAACGCTTACTTTCAACAAAAACTCATCCTTATATTCTTCCTTCCATGTCCCACAGAATAACTCTACATGTTCTTCGTAGAGCTTTCATCTCTACTGCGTTTATACTACATTCTTCTTTATTCGTCAATGCTTTAGCTATCTTATTTTATAGATGTTTAACACATTGACCTTTTATTGCTTTTATCTGTTCCTGTTTGATCGTCTTAATAAAATTTAATCAATAATTGTTCCTATGTGTACTACCTTTTTCAAATTTCAAAAGCTGCATACCTTTATATTGCACTTGTCTATTTTACTGCTTGTATTCTGTAAAATTTTGTTAGATTCTATATTTGGCACATTGACCTTTTTTGTCTTACTTGATTTTATATATTGACGGCTATTCTGAAATGAAAAACAGACGATTGAGTTGCGTCGTATCCAATTTTTATTGAGACTTTTGACATTTCTGTATTCTGAAAATGTTTTATTCAATACATTAGTTACGTAACTACTGTCACCCGATTAAGTTCTAAGCAAGAGCTTCTTGTGTTGAGTTGGAACGTGAATTTGAGAATAACAGTCATTGTTGATGTTGCATCAACTGATTTGTTTTTTTTTAACGATGTTTGACACATGTTGCATGCCATTTCTGTATTTGTTTTTAAAGGCTATTGCCGTTTATAATTGTAATAAATAAATAAATATTCACGATTCACAGACATGCATCTTAGACGGTAGCAGGATTGCGTTATGCTCTAGTTTAGCTTGTAGCGAAACGTTGTATTTTATCATATGTCTTAGTGCACCACCCACCCTGGTACCAGCCACTTTCCTAGATTCGATTTCTTTTTCAAACATTCCATCCCTACTCAACATACGTCCTAAATACACAATACACATACTCATTAACTTCTGAAGGCATTAATTTTCTACTTTTTTTACAATTCGTTTTTGCTTTACCCCTTTTAAAAACCAATACTTTTGTTTGTTGTCAATGTCATTAATTTTAAAACCATTTTTGTACCTACAATTTTAAGTAAACTTGACAGAAGTTCTTGCAATGTCAAAATAAGTTGATTCATAATTCGAGCTTACCAAAGACCGTGATCAGCTCGGGTCAATTGTTACGCAAGAGTGTGTGGTCCTACACGCCCATGTATCGTGCAGATCTAAGCATAAAAACGCTAAAAAGACATGCGCACTGGCAACTCCTCCAAATATACCTTTACGTCATGAACTACGCCTTAAAATGCTCCTCAATTTTTGGGCAACGAAGTTTTATAACACCTTCCCACCATGTCTCTAGGCATAAATACCTGTTCATCTGGGGTTCGGTGATTCAAGGACATCATTAAAACCAGTGATACTTTCCTGGGGTTCGTAAGGTTTGAGCGAACTCCTTAATGTAAATACTATTTTCGTGCGAAGCCCTTTTTAATCAGAAAAAAAAATCTCTTTTTGCTCTCCTAGAGCTCAAACTACTTCTCGAGTAATTTTGTGGTTACTCATGAATCAAATAATAAAGGCAGTATGTAAAATTTGTTGTTAAATTAAATCTAATGAGAATCGTCCATCTATATATGATTTCTTGACACGTCCGATAATGCTGCCAGAAGCGGTGGATCATTTCCAAAATTTTGAGAACATGTGTGAAGATCATCTCCCAAAACTTTTCATGTGATCAAATATGTAAGACAACATGGAGTAGAGTGAGACTACATAATATTTTTCAATTTATCTAGACAATTTCTTCATCTTCTTTGCTCTGTCTTTTTGTTTCGGCTTAACCAGGGCGGGTCTCGTTGTACACATTCGCCAGGATTTATTGTCCTAGGTTGTCGATTGAGAGAAATTCTATGCAGCCATCTCCCTCTCGAATAGTCGACATCACGTCTCATAATATGTGATACTCATTTGTAATGTCATATTATGACATTACCATACCACCTCAGACTAGTCTCCTTCATTTTATTTGGTATTAGGTACTACCTCGATCTAGAAAATTTACAATTTACTGAATATGATTGGTTCTGTAGTCAGGAGACCGCAGATTTACCTCCAATGATTGTCTGCATCCACAGGAAGGTAATTCCTTTTTTCAATTTGCTTTCTGACTAGCAAAGCCGACCCCAAATATTAGAAAATAGGCGAAGGCTAAGGAAAACTAGTTTATTGTTATAATAATAATTAATAATTGTTAATTGGTTAATACAAATAATTAAAAACTCGTATTTTTACATCTCTAAAAATTAACTACTTCCAAGCCCTGGCCAAAACTATCAATAAGAAGATTTAGACAATTCACTTCTAGACCATCCATCTCAATAATGTTGAATTTTGAAACATTCATAGTTTTGCATCAAAAGAGTGTTATAAAAATAGAGGAAAAGTATTTGACAAGATCTGTCCATAATAGAGCACAATATATTAAATTAGTATGCTGGTCTGGAACGGTTCCGAAACAAGTCCCTGAGGAAGGCCGATACATAATACGAAATAAAAAATTGCCTTTTTGTCGGTAAATCCACGACTACTGAGAGCAAGCTTTATAAGAATTATTGTTCATCCATATCAGTTGGGTATTTTGGAATTCAAAGTGTCATTTTGAGAAGTTCACGCTGATTACCCAGTAGGTAACCAAAAAAAACCGGGACGAAATTTCAGAAAACATATAAGATAATGACCTTATTTAGGTTTAAATTCAAAAGATAAGTGCATATATTTTAAGTTTATCTTAATCTCAATAACAAGATAATATTTGGTTTAGATTATTAAATACCTACTCATTTGTTTTCAAGGGTATTTTGTATTTAAATAGTTTGTGCCCGCGGTCAAAGCATCTATTACTGATTGGTGTACCGCAGAGATCTTTTCTGAGACCTCTGGAATAAGTAAGTATCAATTTGTTTACATACAATAAATTTACGTTACCATCATTTGATTAGATATATAAGACCAGTTTTTTCAATTTAATACAACTGCTTCTTCGTGTGTCATGTTGGGTCCCCCAACCCTCGAGAGTATCTTTTACTGTCCTTTGCAGTCCACTCACTCACTCACTCTGATAGTGTTATAGTCCATATCGCGTCTTGGCCTCCGTTATCATTCGCCTTCAACAGTCCCGATTCCCGGGCGCCGTCTTCCAGTTGATCACCTTTAATAGCTGTACTGCATCCCTCGTCCTCGTCCTCCCACCTCAGCTTTGGTCTTTCAACCCTTCTTTTTCCATGATGCGTTTGGGGAACCGTGATTCGGGCATCCTTTGTACATGTCCAGCCGATCTCAATCTAAGCAGCTTGATATGCGAGTAGATATTGGGGGGCTGATATATTGTGTACAGCTCATCATTTCGTCGAATGCGCCATTGCTCTCCTTTTCTCACGGGTCCACAAATCCTTCGCGGCACTTTTCTTTCGAAGGTTTCCAGCATCTCTGCCATTTTCACCGTAAGTGTTGGAGTTTCGCAACCATACGCTAACACTGAGCACATGTCTTAGGTAGGATTACCTTCCGGAATTTGACATTAGTCAGGAATTGCCTGTCTACTCTCCCTCTCTGGAGTACATTTATATAAGGGTGAATTTATACTAAACGAACATAGCGCCAGAGCTGGAAAATAGAGTATATTTTCTTAATCGTTGACATGGTCACAATGGAAATTTACATATGTCATTGTCATCTCCCATAAATAATTAGTTCTTGCTCGTTGTTGTTTTCATGTTGTTATCATATCAAAGATAAAAGCAAGTGTCTAGCTCCAATTCTATATGCGTTTGGTGTAAATGCACACTAACTGACTAAATCCGGAGCATTCGCTGATGCATCCACATATCGAATGCTTCTAGCCGGATAAAGGGATCATCTTGAGGGTCCATGACTCCACTCTATATGGAAGCACTGACCATAAAAATACCACTTAACCACTCTTTGATGAAGTTTTAGATTAATTTAGATAAAGTACATTGCAGAAAATATTCCCCATCTGATAATAACAGAACACGTTTTTACTATACAACAAATTTTCACTTTACAGAAATCTTCAAAATGTTTCGCCTTAGTTTGGCGTTTTTGATTGTCGCCGTGTTGGGTGTTTCGTTGGCTAAAAACAAAGACCCCAACTTCAAAGATAACAGATCGACTATTGTTCATCTTTTCGAATGGAAGTGGAAAGACATCGCTGTAGAATGTGAAACCTATCTGGGACCCATGGGATTTGGTGGTGTTCAAGTAAGTTAATAACAATTATTTTGGATACCATACTTCAGGTAGTTGTTTTTTTCTATCATATTATTTATTATATATTTTAGACCTGTAACGTATTTGGGAGCATATTTGATCATGTTTCTGTCATTATAAAATATATCAGCTCTCCTTATTTCTTTGGGGTCCTTTTTAAGATTCTTTCGATCTTGGAAATTTGTTGTTATCAATCCTTTCGATATGATCCCAACAAAAACTTAATTTATGTTTGCTTCATAAGTCCATATCTCTAAAGTAGTTTCCCGATGCTACAATATCCAAGATTTTTTTCCAATATGTATGTTTTTCATTTAGACATCTCCAGTCAACGAAAACTTGAAAGTGACCAGCAGAAACAGACCATGGTGGGAAAGATATCAACCAATTTCATACAAACTGGATACAAGATCTGGTAATGAGGCTGAATTCGCAGATATGGTCAAACGTTGTAATGCTGTTGGTGTAAGGTGAGAAGCCAGATTTTGAAATCAAATTTAGGTTGATATCTAATAATATTCTGAATTTGAACTAAACTTTTTTCTTGTTTGCAGAATTTACCCTGATATTATCATCAACCACATGACTGGAACGTGGCCAGAAAATGTTGGCACAGGCGGATCCACAGTTACCTTCGCTACTTGGGATTATCCTGGAGTACCATACACCAAGGATCACTTTAATCAACCTATTTGCACCATCAATAACTATCAAGATCCAGTCCAGGTAGATTTTTGCTCAAACTAGATGAATGACTGACTTTCATGAGTAGGTATAACATTTTGATAGGACTAATTTTTGTTTTGTTTTGCTTACAGGTCAGAAATTGCGAGCTATTAGACCTTAAAGATTTGAATCAAACACACCCTCATGTAAGAGATATGACTGTTGCCTTTATGAACAAGTTGATCGATTATGGAGCAGCAGGCTTCAGGTAAAAACAACTCCTGACTCCGAACACTGTATAATCTGCTTTCCTAATCCCGTTGGATTCAACCTTCAGCCATTTTCACACAATTTTATTTCGTTTCATAGAATTGATGCTGCCAAGCATATTTGGCCCGCAGATTTGGAACACATCTTTGATCGTTTGAACGACTTGAATACAGATCAAGGATTCCCAGCAGGTTCACGACCATTCATTTTCCAAGAAGTCATCGATCTTGGAGGTGAACCAATCAAAGTAGACGAATACCTGCCATTTGGAGCTATTACTGAATTCAAGGTATCAATTTTAAGATACAAAACCTAAGATATGAACCATGAGTTCTGAATCTAAGTAATTTATTGGAAGTTTACAGGCCTGCGCTCATCTCGGAAGAGTATTCAGCGGAAAAGACCAATCTAAATGGTTGGTCAACTGGGGAATTGGATGGGGTCTGGTTGCTGATGGATCAGGTGTCATCTTTGTTGACAATCACGACAACCAAAGAGGACATGGTGCTGGAGGCGATATCCTTTCATACAAACAACCCAAGCAATACAAAGTATGCACTATTTCTATTATCATCGATTCCCTAATCATCTAAACACCGCCTTTTCAATCTGAACAACAGGCGTGAGTTCGATTTCCGGTTAGGGCTTTTTTGTGATTTTGAATTATACCTGAGGTTGATTTTCTCAGCAGCCTTTACCATACCCACTGTTTGATGATGACCTCCATTTCATGTCTATACATTTTTTAACTGAACGTAATATATGCGAGGGGTGCTTGGCATTCCAATCCAATCCACCCCAATTAGGGGCATAGGGAGGCAACAAGAGCGCTCGATCTTGCGCAACGTTAATAATTACAATGACATTATTGCCAAGCGGGTTGGCGAGGACGTCCTTCCACGATGGCTCATGGGCTCATTGGTACATATAAGATATTGCATGGTTTCCAAGGGAGACCAATGGCGAGTAGTTATGAATAGCCACTTGAGATCAAATCAATTCAGAATGATATCAAATACAACGTCTTATGCTTCACACGGAGAGTTAATACGATACCCTTTTCTCCCTCGATGGGGCTGATCGACTGATAGAAACTGCCTAAGGCAATATGTTCCTCCGGCAATAATGACGCCTTTTTATGGATTCTTATAAGACCATTGATAGATTTTATAACTTATTCCCAAACATCTATTTTCAGGCGGCCATAGCTTTTATGCTTGGCCATCCATATGGTGTGACCAGAATCATGAGTTCCTTCGCTTTCACCGATCCTGAAGTAGGACCTCCAATGGACGCTAACGAAGATATTATTTCTCCAATTATCCAACCTGTAAGGAAATATCATCTTTAAAATCTATAATATCTTTATTTTGGTCGATTTGAAATATCATTTCATAACTTTTTTCTTTTTAAAAGGATGGCTTGTGTGATAGCAACTGGGTGTGCGAACATAGATGGACAGCAATCGCCGGAATGATAGGTTTTAGAAATGAAGTCCAAGGAGAGCTCTTGGACGAATGGTGGGACAATGATGCCAGCCAAATCGCATTCTGTAGAGGACAGAAGGGATTCATTGCCATCAATACTGACGGCAGTGATTTGAACGGCAGCATGCAGGTAAATTCCCAAAATATTCTGAAAGTATTTGACTCATATTATTTCCTAACTCTCTGATTTATCTTTTAGTCATCATATTCAGTCCATTCGGGTGTTTCCTTACCCGTCTTTCGTCTCCGCAAATTTAGTTTTCTTAATGATGAAACTTTTATACCTATTTATATTAAATTGCAGTTTATCACTTCTACTTGTTTTATCATTTGTTTGTCATTTATAATTTGAATAAGTATTTTTGTGACTTTTTCTTTGTTTAATTCTTTGTGCATTATTGGTCTTAATTTCAACTTAACCACATTGTCATTCTGCTGTATGTAAGTTATGAATCAGATAAACAAAAAATTCAAACTCTTAATTTTTATTTTTCTGACAGACATATTTTTATGATATTTTGATCATTTACAGACCTGCCTCCCAGCTGGAACATATTGTGATGTAATCACTGGAAGAAAAGAAGGTGACTCGTGTACTGGTAAAAGTGTTACTGTAGATGCAACTGGAGAAGCTACCATCAGCATTCCTTTCAGCTCTGATGAAGCAGTTCTTGCCATCCACACTGGAGTAAGTCTTTAAAGTCAAAACTGAAGTCTTACCATACTGATAAAATATATGTTTACGTTATTTTTACCATTATGTCCAGGCCAAACTTGGATCTGACAATACGCCCACAACATCGACATCAACATCAGGTACAACAGGAACCACCCCAACACCGGGCCAGTGCCCAAGTGGACAAGTAGCAATTTCCATCAACATGGACTCGGGCAGTTTCGCTGGATGCTTGACCAGAGTTTAAGTCACACAACACATTAATTCAAATAAACTCATAATGTAATTTAATGATCTAATTTTGGAAAAGAATAAATTGTAACATTAATATTTTATGAAATATTTATTTACCCCAGTTTGATTGACTCAACAAAAGCCTTTGATACTGATAATCACAACAAACCTATTCCATTCTATCATTGAATGTTGTACTAGTCGGTATTTCAACTGATGATTCACAAGTCATGTTTCTTCAATATTGTGAGAAAGCATTCGCTGATGGATACCCTCTTTTTCTTCTTAATTAAGGCCTTGTGGCATGTAATTCAAGAGGGGGGATAGCCTCCTGCGAGGTCTTTTCCCATCTGTTCTTCCACGTCTTTGGTGGTCTTAAGGTGAAATTCCTAAGCGATGACTGTAGGTACTCCTATTGCTCCATTGGAAAGTATTACTGTTTATTGGCTATTTATTATTACTGGCTAAAATGAAAATTTTAAAGAAAACGTGTGAGCTAAACCGAAATGATCAAATTTTTCTATCGCGCTATTTTTTTACTTAATATGCACATATGAGTCTAATTTTGCGTACCCTAACATATACACATGGATCATATTCTGTGTATTACGACGATTCGTCATCAAAATCGTCTTTCATAATCCTTCAATCGCTATCAATTTTTTGGAATATAAAACAACCTAATCAAAGATCAAAATATAAGATTTGCTCCAAATTGCTTGGGTGTCGATAATAATTATAATAATCAATAAGATAAGCTTCTGACTAAATTATTTATCAATGCTTATCCGAAATATTGAGTAGGTATTTATTTATCGAAGAAATAAAAAAATAAAACAAATTTATTGTATTTTAACATTTATACAAAATAAGCAAAATATACACAGAATTAATGTAGGATAATTGCTGTTTATGTATATCAATTTTGGGAGTTCTATGCGATTCGAAAATGGCAGTTAAATTTGAAAGAAAAAGTCCATCAGACACTTCTTGTCAAACTCGCTCTCCTGTATGGGTACAAATTTTGTACAATGCATGCACAAGAGCTATTACAGACAGACAGCTAGAAACGGCAGAAATTCGAATGCTGAAATGATACACTGGTGTGTTCTTTAGGCCTTAGGTAAAAAGTGTTCATATTTAATTTGTGGAAGCCTAGATGCGACGGATAGATAAGGAAGAGAAGAAGATCTAGATATCTAGACGGAAGCCTAGATATTAATGCATGGTAAGTAGGAGGAAAGGCAGTTGGAAGTGGTATGGACACACAGAACGACGACCTCAGGAGCATATTATTATCTTTCGCATTCGGTAAATAGAGAGAAGCCAAAAAAACAACATAATTGTGCAAATGGGTGATCTGGTGCAAAGATGTAGGGTGAGGAAAGTGGTTCACCAGATAAGAGTGTACAACTGTACAACCTGAGGACTGGGAGAGCAGACCACAAAAGGCTACAGCTAAGCAGACATTAAGCTGGGAGAAAGACAGGTAGAGATAGAAAGATAAACCAGAAATTCAATTTTGTTAAGCGGCGCCTTTAATATCTTGACTAAAATTATTAGGAAAGCGTCTGCACTTGACGAAATGTAAACTGTTTGATGCATGTGTGCTGCCCATTATCCTGTATGGGTGTGAGTTCTGGCACCTGACCAAAGCCCAGGCACATAAAGTCTCCGATTTCGAAACGAAATTCCTCAGGAGATTTTTGGGTATAAGATGGTACCAACGTATCACGAACAACGCTATACGCTGGTGCACCCAGTGAAGATCCATCTCTTCTACCATTATGCAGAGGAGAATATGTGTATGCTAAGTATGCCGAATAACAGTTGGTCGAGGAGGGCGCTGTTCTACCTCCCATCGGGGTTCCGAAAACGAGGAAGACCCTCTCATAACAACATTTTATTTAAATTATTATTTCACTTTATTTAATTTCAATTTAATTTTTGTTTAAACTATTTTTGTGATCTTATTATTCCTATTTTATGTGTGTGTGTGTGTGTGTGTGTTTGTGTGTTAGTGGGTATTTTGCTCAAGGAAATGTTCAAATTAAAATATTTTTTCCAATTGTTATTATAATTATTATTGTTTCTCTTTTTTTGTAGTCTGTTGCATATATTATTATTTTATTCAATCATAACATAACATACAGAATTTTTAATGCTTTTATCTGCATAGGTATCATGACCATCTTTTGATTTTTTTTTTTCTGTTTTATTTTTAACTGTTTTAGGTTGATCTCTTTGAGTACCTATAATTTTCATAAATTTTTATAATCCTATTATTCCTATTTTATGTGTGTTTAAGTGTGTAATGTTGTTCAAAGAAATGTTCAAATTGAATTACTTTTCTAATTATTGTGTCTATTGGAATTTTTTTGATCATAACACATCATACAGAATTTTAATGCTTTGTCTATCATGTCTGTTTACTGTTGTATTTTTATATGTTAATTTGTAAATGGCTAATAAAGCCGTAGAAAGAGGAAATAAATAAATAAATAACGTGTCCCACTCCATCGAAGCAGAGCTGAGGAATTTGGATATGGTGTGTGAGGAGGTCATAAAGATTAAGCAAGATCGAGCGCAATGTAAATACCCCACAATAATGGCTTACTCGCTCTAAAAATGCTGATACACTGAAGAGAATTGAAGACATAAGTGGATGAAGGCGTTATGTCGCAAAAATACAAAATTCCACTTTTTTACACAAATAAAGGTGTTAAGTAACGCTCTTTCACATGAACATAATCACACCGCTCAAAAATGTGCTAAAATACGATTTTCTCAGTGGATGAAGGAGTTACGTTACATATTAATTCACCCATAACACGATTTAACGCGGATGTAAGTGTTAAGGGACTTTAATACATTCATCCATTAAAAACGCTATTTTGCAAATACAGATGAAGGCGTTATGGGAACATATATCTTTGCTATAGAAAAATATCTAGAACAATATGTGTTCAAAAATTTAACTCCTGATATCTCAGTTCCATATTGGTGTAACATAACACCTTCATCCACTTATGTCTTCAATTATTATCGAGCTAGAGTAGGCACTCTCTACCTGGACTAGGTATTCTAGAACTATGTTTACATTGTAGAGCTGTTTTTTTTCTCTAGCTATAACACACAGCACGCATACGGTGATCTCCAAAATACCACTCTAGCAATGCCAATGGTTAAATAATTAAGAAACACCGTGTACACTTACAATGTTTCTAGAGCCTTGCGCCTCTACCAAGAGCTTGAGCGGATTCTGCTAGAGTTCACTCACTGCTGTTAACATTTATATAGCTCTAGCTGGATCAAAGTTAATAACTCTGTAGGTATTATGCTAGCCTAAAAAAGACCGATAATAAACAATAAGGTATCTGCTAATCTTATTTAAATTATTCATTTCCTTAAAATTCGAGTCGTGACTTGGTTAAGTTAAATCGGTGAAATTGTCAATTTCGCAACATCTAACACTTTTCCAGTAACCAAATAACATTTCGCAATGATTTTGATCAATCTACACATCTGATTTTTGTATCTAATCTTCACAAGGAATAGGTAAAGATAAAAAAAACATGTACATAAATTTTCGTTATTGATTTTCAAGCACTTTGAACAACTCGGGTGAGTCAATTGTTATGATATTTTGTTTTTTTTTTAACTATAGCTCTGTTTAACGCATATTAATAAAGATTAATTTATTCACATCGATACAATTTTGACAGTTAACGGGTTATGTAGTTATAATATGCCTCAAAAGTTTAGCTTTAAAAATAATTACAATAATATGCTTCTTTTTCAAGCGTATATGCACCTCATTATAGCGTCTTTCTCCTCGTTGCCCAAAATTTTTGGAACTAGGAAATATCCCTCTTATTAAACCATCTTATTATTGATTGTTTTCTGACGTTCCCCAAGAATGAATGTTTTTGCATGAATACATGATGTATCTCACTATCTATGTCTCTTTCTAATCGTCCGATCATTCCAAGGTAGACGAAATCTTTTGCGTATTTTCTGTTCTCATGCTTCCTGCTCCATCACCTTGTTACGGCTTAATGTTGTCACCTTTGTTTTTGTCTTGTCCTTTTTTACTTTTATATTCATTATTCAAAACATTATCCATGTTTTCTACTACTTGTTCTAATTCATCTTCAATTTCCACAATCACTGCGATGCCATCTGCCATCTTTTGCCCATGGATTTTTACGGCTCACTCTTTCGCCAATTCCGTCAATTCCTCATTGTATGAATGTATTGCAACATATCGGTGATGAAGAACAGGTCTTTCTTACTACTTGTCTTGATTTTTTTATAACTTTCACCTCTATTTAAGGCGGCTCCGTTTTTAAAGAAGTGTTTTTATGAACATTTTATCGTAAAAGAATCTTTTAAAATTATTATCAAAGAAAGTTGTCAGTCATCTGACTTGTATGTCCAGAACACATTTCAATAAGTTACGTGTTTAGATCATTAATGTTCATAGATAAATCATATTTCATCAATAATTTGCAGCAATTGTTTTGCAAAATGCGTGCTTTCACAATACCATTAGCCTTGTTGGCTTTTGTATTATGCGGATCTGAAGGATCGGAGTACAAAAATCTATGGTACGACAATGACAGGTCAGTGATGGTTCATCTGTTCGAATGGAAATGGGCGGATATAGCTGCAGAATGTGAGAGATTCTTGGCACCCAAAGGCTATGGAGGGGTTCAGGTAAGCCTTTCATATATTAATATTTTCCAAAGATTGAAAGAAACGCTATGCGAATGGGCCTACACCACCATTCATAGCCTAAAAAGAGCCGTTCTTAATAGGTTTAAGCTATTATATTCTTTGTCTGCACTATATCTAACTTCTTCTTATTCATCTTCATCTTATATCTGACCTGTTATTAAGAGGCGGGGTTAGCCTCTTACGAGCTGCCTATCCATCTTTTTGCTGGTTTGCGTGAGAGTTGGCAGTACAATGCAATGTGAGGAAGTCTGGATGAGTCCATTATCCTCACATGTCATTGTACATCTTCTTGGCGAACCCCCTCATACTTTATCTTCAACTTCACATATTTCGCACACCCTCGTATTCCTTATTCTATCCCCAGCAATTCTTATGGTCTTGACTTTTGAGAGTCTCAGTGCATTTTTAGTTGCGGTGAAATCCGCCCTAGACTTTATGCCGTACGCATGTGATAATGGGTCGTACACAAGTTGTATGCTTATATATATTTTTTTTGCTGCTGATTTTAAACTTATTGTTACATTTTTTTCTCCCTTTTCACTTCACTACTAACTGGCTATATTATGTTTATTTTTTCTGCCACTTCGTCTCCTTGTTGTTTTGTCTCTATTAAGCTTAATTACTAGACTACCATTATCTTTTCTTCCATAATTCGGTCTCCATTAATTTTCTTTTACAATCCATCTTTTCTTTTATAATCCATCTTTTCATTTATAATTCTTCATATTTTTCTCTACTTGGATTATTTACTAGATTCATTCGCTATCAGACTTTATTATTCTTATTAGTTCTACCTTTATTGCTTGTGCAAAGAAGGGTTTATTTTGTCACTTGAGCATTGGATTTCTCTTCTTCTTGGACTTTATTTTATAATACATATTTTTCTATCCAGCTATTTCCAAGACCCTTTAAGAACAAAGAGACATTCCATTGTACATACAACAGAAAATTTCTAAAAATAATTAAGCACCAGAAAAGGAAATCATCATCTTGAACATTCAACTCTAATTTCACTTACATTTTTTCAAGGTATCTCCACCAAATGAGAATGTGGTGGTTATGCCTCAAAGACCCTGGTGGGAGAGGTTCCAGCCAGTATCCTATTTGCTGAGAACCAGATCCGGGAATGAAGTATCCTTCCGAGATATGGTGGAGAGGTGCAATAATGTTAGCGTGAGGATATATGTCACGACGGTGATCAACCATATGACCAATGGAGTGGGACTATTCGGCACAGCAGGATCACCAGCCAACCATGGGGATCGACAATATCCGGCAGTACCTTATACCAACAATAATTTCAACAAACCACGCTGCAGCCTTAGGAATTTTAGCGATCCAATTGAGGTTTGATTTTTTTTACTGACCAATTCCTTTGTTATGTTCGCGGTGTTTTGAAGTGAGCTCATAAATTTTACGGATTTTTTCTTAACGATTTTCTTTACACTGCATTTCAGATACGGAACTGCGAGGTTAATCATTTGCATGATCTAAATCACTCCTACGAACCTACCGTCCAAAGCATCCTTGCCTATATGAACGATTTGATTGATATGGGTGTTGCTGGATTCATGTGAGTAACAGAGCATATTTTTTTTACCAAAAGTAATTATACATATAGATAGAGATTTGAAGAGGCGTGGGGAGAAGATAGATTTCCTGGATTTGTAATATCCGGGATTTGGCTGGAATTAGAACAGGCGGAGCACTTTTTGCAGCTGCCCAAGACAGGGAAAGATATTCTCGAGTGATAGGTTTTTTACCCGGGAAATAGGGATTCTTGAACTTTTTCTTTCTGTTTTTATCATTATTTCTTACAAAATGTCCAAAACTAGTGTATCATCTAAGATATGTACTACGAATTTTTACGTTTTCTTTATATTATCATTTATAATTATGTCTTTCGCAGTTTCTACTTTAAATTCTTATCTTTATTTTATTTATTTATTTTATTACTATTTTATTTATTTTTTCATAATCATAATCATACAAAAAATTTAAGTATAAAGATAATAAAAAATGTTACGGATAACAAATTAAATACAAATGCAATAAGTATAGGCCATGTTGTATAGAATAAACAAAAAAAGACATGCAGAACCAAAATACATGAAGGTTAATTATACAATTCAAAGCAATATGTATAGACTAAAAAAGACATGCATAAACAAAAATCAATAGGTATTAAAGGTAATACAAAAATAAAAGGTATACATATATATGAAGGTTAATTATTCAATTCAAAGCGATAGGTATAGCCCATGTACTGCATTTAACCGTGATTTCATTTTTTTCTTCTGCATATAAACCGATTTTTTCTTTTCTAATCTTAACTAACGAGAACCATTAATTTTATCTCAAGAGTTTTTTTTTATAATCTATTGTTTTATGTTTTTAGAATCAACTCTGCCAACAATATGTGGCCACATGAGCTGAAAATCATCTACACTCGATTGAAGGACTTGAACAGAAAGTATTTCCCGGAAAATGCCAGACCTTACATCGCTCAAGAAGTGCACGACTACGGCGATGGTGCAGTTTCCAAGAATGAATACATCGGTCTTGGCGCTGTTACTGAATACAAGGTAATGCCCCCAATATTTCGCCGAATCTAACTTTCAAACACAAAAGAAACGGAGCAAGCAATGAGGAATCCCAACTAATAAAGTGCGGAAATATAAACAGTCTTATTAAAATTGAACACTTTTGCAAAACAACAGACAATGGTGTTCAAACATGGACACAATGAAGTCAACAACATAAAATAATTGGAGGTTTTTGATTTACAGAATAATGCTGCGTGTCTTCTAGACAAATCTGTGGTGGCAAGGTAAAGAGACCTTACTCACGATTTTCAGCATTTTGAGTTATATCAACTAATATACTTTCTATAATTTATTTTACATACTTTATCACAAACAGAACAAAATTCAAAAAAACAAGTTAAAAAAATCTGTTTATTAAAGCTGATTTAAAAGCATTTTTTCGTTCCGCCTTAATTCAAAATTGGTTTTGTTTGTCGAAGTAAAAGGACCGAGGTTTTTTCCTACTAAATCCAGCGTCGAATTTTGTCTACCACGAGGTAAAACGGTGTTGTCTATGATAGAGCTCTCGTGAAAAGCCGTTCTTTTAAAAGTGAACCTTTAAACACATTTTAAAAAGTTTTTATTGTTAAGCTCTAGACAATAGATAGGTAATACTATCTACACATTATTATCTCCAAATTATTATTAAATATTTTTTCACTGCTATTATAATCCTTTTTGTTGTTGGCATATGTTACTTCTATTATTAAATAATATTTGACAAAAGCGAAACCTCTTAAAATACTGACAAGTAAACCCGCCATATTAAGAAATGTCATCCCACTGTAAAAAAAAAATTGTTTTTGTTTCAGTTTACTTCCGAAATTGGCAACGTATTTGGTGGACTCAACGAACTGAAAGCTTTAAAAACTTGGGGTCCACAATGGGATTTGGTGCCAAGTGGGGACGGATTAAACTTTGTGGATAATCACGATGTTCAAAGATCATACGGAGAAAACATTTTGAGTTTTATGAGATCTAAGCAGTACAAGGTATTTATACCTTAACATACACCTCTTACCAAAATAGTGTAAGTATAAAGAATCTTAAAAATGACAACTAATCAATCGATTCTCCATTTATGACCCCTCTAAGGGATTTTGGGAAGCATCAAGAGAATACAATTGCGGTGACTTTAAAAAAATCAATCTAGGCTCACTCAAAGTGTACACAAATCACTTTTGACTTCTTGCACATTAAGCCAAGAAGTCAAAGGAGATTTGTGGGGTTCGTGAAAAATGCTTAGAAACCATCCCCGTAGTATGAAAGAACCACAAACTTCATTAATAAATGCCAGGTTGCCAAAGTATTCTGCGATATAGTTATGACACAGATAGGGTTGATTATTAGTAGCGCGTGGTATAAGCGTAATAACTATTCCCGTTATAACGCAGTTTCTATATTAAGTACCACTGTAGAAGCCTAGAAAATCCACCACCACAATTGAGAGACCGCCTTGAGATTGTAAAAACTGTAACCAGAGACCCCAAGATACAACGGCGTGGACGCTAATGGAGAGACCTTCGTCCAGAAGTGGTAAAAAGTATTGTGGATTTTAAACATACTTTATTTTTCGAATCTAATGTTCGTAAACTTATTTTATGGGTCTTAAGTAGAAGTTTCGGTGATTTTCAGGGTGCGACCGCTTTCAACCTAGCGCACCTTTATGGAGAACCCGGTGTTATGAGCAGCTTTGCTTTCGAAGATAGGGATTCAGGGCCTCCACAAGATGAATTCGGAAACATCCTAAGTCCGATAATAAACGAGGTATTTATAAAACTGTTGTTGACAAACCTCACATAAGTAGCTTTTTCTGTTTATTTTACTACAAATCTAAACTTCATTTAGACCACATTGGACATCATTAATATTTCTTGGTCAACCAGGAGGACTAACATATTTTCTATTACCATTCATTCTTGCAGTGTCTACGTCAGTGTTTCTACGCTTACTTCTGCATAATTATTGTGATCTTCATCTCCTCACAACTAAGAATCATGAACTTCAGTTTTTCCGCTTACGCTTCTTTTCCTTTCAAAATTCTGCACTAACTTATCTTACTAGAACGCTTCTCACTTCTTTCCAGCTTACCTTGTGGGGTATGGGGATCCAGTTTTTAGTCCTCTTGGTAGTTCAAGAGATCATTTTAGCTCACGAATCAATCCTTTCCTTCTACAATGTTCTTGGAACAAGTGGATGAGTGTGATATTTAAGTTGTCTATTTAGCAGAGATGGAAGGTGTGAAAAGGAGATTGAAAGAAGGAAACTGGCTGGTAGAAGGGTTGGCTAAGCATTAGACCTCAAATGAGAAATAAGAACGTATCTCTTAAATCCAAACATTTGATGCACAGTGCAATCCTAATACCATACATGATGTATGGGAGTGAAACATGGACATGGACGAAAAAAAATCTGGAAGTTGGAATAAATGCTTTGGAAATGAGATCACTGCGTAGGATATGCGGAAAGTGACTGATTGATAAGGTGAGGAATGATAGTGACATTAGAAAGGAATGTGAAGTGGATGTTAGCGTAGTGACCAGAATGAAAGTGAATAAATTATGGTGGTTTTAGCATGTAGAGAGAATGAACGAAGAGAGAATGACTAAAAGGATATATAATTTCTGAAAGAATGGGTGCACGCAGACGAGGTCGACCTCGAATGACATAGTCCGACCATATCCGGCCGTCTTAGAGGAGGGCCAAGTCAGGAGCAAAATGAATAGAAGAGCATGTATGCGGAATGTTATGCGTTTGGAAGAAGCGAAAGAGGTTTGTTTGGATAGGAAAGAATGGAAATCCGTACTCTCTGCCTACCCCCTTCGGGAAACGGCGTGATGGGTAAAAAAAAATCATTGTCATATTTCGCTTTCAGCCGCTTTACTGCATTCAAAATTCTTGTCGCATGACTTTTTAACAGAATACCTGAATACATTGAATTCTACATTCGTTAGAATTCATTAAAATTAATTTTCTTTGGATTTGTTGGCTGATTCTTCTTCTTGAACCTTGTGTCCCCTGCTACTGCCTCTTCCATTTGCTTCCTTTCCATTTTTTGCTTTCAGAGAGTTTTTAATTCCCACAGCGGCTAATTCATCGGTTCATCTTTTCGACTTTTTACAAATCTTGTCTTATTTTTCCAAAGCTTAAAGTTTTAGGGATATGGCAACATGTTCTGCCTATTGATCTTTCAGTTTTGCCATGCTATCCGTGACATCTGCTACTTTACTTTAGATGTTTGCTGATTAATTTTTATTCCATTTCAGGACGATTCCTGCGGAAACTGGTGGGTCTGCGAACACAGATGGAGACAAATCTATCAAATGATCGAATTTAGAAATATTGTTAAAGGAGCAGAACTAACGAACTGGTGGGACAATAATGAAAACCAGATTGCCTTCTGCAGGCAAGGAAAAGGCTTCATAGCTTTCAATGGAGGGGGAAATCTTTCGCAAATACTTCAGGTATAGAGTTTAAACAAATAAAGTCAAACATAAAATAAAAGCACTACGATAATATGTCGTGAATTGTTTAGAATAAAAATATTATACATACAAGATAGACTTAAAATTATGATACAACAATATTACAACAAAGAGAGGAACAAAAGAACGGGTTAATATAAGATGGGAACTAATCAATTCGAGAGATGTAAAAGAATATAGAAAATTAAAATATAAAATAGATCAATTAAAATATTATGTGAATCAAATAATATAACAGAAGGAGAAAAAAAGGAATAAAAAAACAATAAATAATGTAACATGCCGAAAGGTATGTCATAGACATTTCTGCGATAAGCCTACTTACTGCGATTGGGGGAAGAGAGATACTTCATTAGGTAGACAGAAAGGCTTCGTAGCTGCAATTTAATATAATACAGATGTTCTGCAGATAATAATAATATTATGTAATACCAAAGCGATGGATACGCGGCACGACTGACATTCTAAAATAGTTTCAGTATTTGTTGTCACAATGGAGCCTGGCAGGTCTCGCGCAAGCACGTTGTATTACGTTATCTGGCCGAGGATGTGAATTCACACAACATTAGCTACGTATTTTATATTCTTCTTCTATATATCCATCTCATCAGCTTCAAGTAACAAAACAATTGAATTGTTGAAGAATACAAAATACCTGGGTAAAAAAATTAAATTAGCCGAAAGAAAACTAAACGGAGAAATACGTAGAAGAATTGAATTGAACTGGGCAACTTTCAACAAATTAGACCATATCCTGAAAGACAAAAACATCCCAATAAACCTTTAAGAAGAGTACTCGAAGCATTCAGTCTCCTGATGATCATATACGTAATGGAAACATTCTTTATTCTCTCTTATCAACCCGTAGGTCCCTTGCGGGACTCTTGGGATCATCACATGTTACAAACCATACAAAAAACACGAACAAAAATAGTATAGCAAGGAAAAATAGATATACAAAAAACATAAGAATTTAAACTACAAGGAAATGAAACAATATACATAAATCAGCACAATTCGGAGAATACAATTTCAAGATTCAAAAGGAAAGCACAGTGAAAAATAAGTTTAATACCGTAATTATTGTTTAATGCTAAAAGGGTGTAAAAGGCCCTTTTAGCATCACGTCAGAACAAAAAAATATATATTTAAAAAGAGAAACAATATTCTGGCTATGCAGATCAGTGGACAGGAACCACGTCAAGATGATACAAAGCAGTCAACAACACTTACAGAGACGTGACAAATATTACGCCGTCACCCACACTTACAGCCATAGTACGATCAGAAAAAAATTGTATAAGAGAATCGATGCTAAACTAATTATTTAGCATTTCGTCAATTGAGTAAAAAGCCTTGTCAACAAGAAACTTTTTCACCTCTCTCTGGAAGCTCTCCAGCTCTAATGACCTTATATTTTCAGGCAGCTTATTATGTAGACGCACACTCATACATAAAAAACTTTTTGACATTTTAGTTAGCCTGTGTTTAATAGGTCTTATTATATCTTTGTTACGGGTGTCGTGATCATGTAGCTCAGAATTTAGAGGTGTGTTTTTGATATTTTTTCTGGCATAAATAAGACATTGATATATAAAGGTACTTGGTAAGGTCATTATTTCAAGCTCCTTAAATCTATCTCTGCATGATTCCACAGTTTTCATATTGAGAATTGCTCTTATGGCTCGTTTTTGTAGGAGAAATACTCTATTTGAACTTGCGCCCATACCCCAGAACATAGCTCCGTATGTCATTATTGAGTGAAAATATGCGAAATAAACAATTTTTGAAGTTACTACCCCACAAATCTACCTAACTTTTTTTTAGCATATATTGCAGAGTTGAGTTTTGAGCATACACTCTCGATCTGTGGGTCCCATTGCAGTTTGCTGTCAACTGTGACACCCAGAAACTTGCATTGCTCTACAAAATCCACCACTTTGTTCATTAAAGCTATTTCAGTTGGGTCTGGCTCTGGATTATTCGAACTTGCCAGGGAGAAGTTCAAACCATTTGTCTTTGTCATATTGAGTATCAATTCACAGAACCATTTTCCAGATTACACATAGACGACAGAACACAATCTACATTTTCTCTACTATTTTTTCCACCTCTTAAAATTAAAGAGGTGTCGTCAGCAAACATAATTATCTCGGAGTTTTCGTTTGTAATTCTTGGCAGGTCGTTGACATAAATAATAAATAATAAGGGACCAAGCAGCCAACAATAATAACAATACACAAATTAAAATGCGAACAAACAAGAGGAAGCAAATTATTCTGAACGATTAAAAAGAGAAAGTAATAAAGGGAGATAATCATGAAGTGTTCATTGTCCAATCATTCACTATACAAACATCTTTAAAAGCTGTATTTTCTTTCCTTCCAGACATGTCTCCCAACTGGGCAATATTGCGACATTATTTCTGGAAGAAAGGTGGACGGATTTTGTACTGGGAAGTTGGTCCATGTTGGAGCGGATGGGAGAGCATTTGTCAGCATCTTGGAAACCGATGAAGACATGGTCCTGGCCATCCACACAAATTCCAGACGTTAACCTTCTCCTCTTACAGGACACCTCCTGCAAACCATCTGTCAATTATTTGTCTATGTGTGTGAACAACTATTCATCTGCGCGCGAGGTCTTTTGTTTACTATTCATTCTATTTGTATGAGGGTTGTCTTTTATATTTAGGGATTTTCAATTGGATCGGATTCAATTCAATTCAATCATTGCCCATAAATTCTTAATATGTAGGAATTAGAAAAATTGGGTAACAAATCAGGACTGTACGATGGATTATTCATCAAATCGTCATATTGGCAATCAAAATGTCACTTCGTTGAACTGATTTGTAAAAGATACAAATTGTCGTGGTGATGGATTCTCGACTCAAGTCCGCGTCTAAAGTTGTAAAAAATTGAACTAAATTGCTCTTGACTTTAATCGTTGATTTTTTTAAATTTATCATGTAATAACGCAAATAGCCCAATTTCGCTAAAACTTTCTGAGTGTACTTGACCTCAAAAATATTAACAGTAGGATTAAAACGTCAGTTGCCTTATAGAAGAGAATCCCGAATGATCCTCTTCTTCTTCTTCAATGGTGCTACAGCCCAAATCGAGCCTTGGCCTCCTGCAACTTTCTCCTCCACAGCTCCCTTTCCCCAGCCGCCCCTCTCCAATTGTTCACCTGCAAGAGTTGCGCTGCGTCTCTCTTCACGTCGTCCTCCCACCTCAGTCTCGGTCTGCCCACTCTTCTTTTACCCCCTGGATGTCCTGTCAGGATTCTTTTTGGAACCCGCGATTCTGGCATTCTTTGCACGTGTCCAGCCCATCTCAATCTAAGTAGTTTTATATGCGTTGAGATGTTAGGAGCCTGAAATATAGTGTGCAATTCGTCATTGCATCGTATGCGCCAAACTTCTCCGTCTTTTACGGGTCCACAAATCCGTCTGAGCACCTTCCTTTCAAACATGTCCAACATTTCAGCTGTCCTCACTGTCATTGTCAGAGTCTCACATCCATATGCCAATACAGTCCTAATAATGGTTTTGTAAAGGGTAGTCTTGGATCCCGAATGATAAAAGGCATTAACCCTCGTAATTTTAAGAGTATCTACCTATATACCTAGCTATTTATTTAAATTTATTTTTATTCGAATAAAATATCTAACTAATACCTCTGTGTGTGTTTTCCATTAAACCCCCTACCCCCCTCCCATATAATACAGCCGCCGAAACCGCCATTTTGTTGATGAAATATTGATAGAGTACATTCCTAGTCATAGGGTGGAAACACGTAGAAATCCGATTCCGACCCGCGCCGATCGGCGCAAAGAATGTTGTCTATGCTTTCAATGCATTTGCATTGTTCACCGCAAAGGATTACTCTGTAATGGTGAGCAATGCTTAATTTTGACAGAAAATAAATAAATAAATTTAAATCAACATCACGTATATGAGAAGGCCTTAGCGCTACGTCACATCGTGAGGC
The DNA here is from genome assembly GCA_963576905.1 of Mystacides longicornis. Lineage (NCBI taxonomy): Eukaryota > Metazoa > Arthropoda > Insecta > Trichoptera > Leptoceridae > Mystacides > Mystacides longicornis. The sequence continues at coordinate 25,836,457 of OY756438.1, forward strand.
CCAGCATTCACTTGCGTATAGTATGTACTTACCTTACGCTATGATATATTCTGTCTACACGCCGGCGGCCTGGTGACGCGAGAGGAAAAATGTCCGCCAGCGCTAAGGCCTTCTTATATATAGGTGGTATTGCATTTAAATAAGCATGCTGGAAAGCGAGTTCCTGCTTTTGCTGTGCGTATCCCATTCAAGTGCATAGAAACATTCTTTGCGCCTGTTGGCGCGGGTCGGAATCGGGTTTCTACGTGTTTCCACCCAGGGCCAGCGATTCGAAGGGCGCCGCCGTGGGCAAAAAAAATCTATTTTGCTTGTAGTACAGTCCAGGGATTCACATGCGAACTCATAGCTGAGAAAAGCCAAAGGAATGCAATATTTGCTATAAAAAGTTTAATCAATTTTTAAATTTAAATCTTAAAAAAACTCTAACTAAATTTTATTTTCATTGCAACCGAGCAAGCAACAGGAAATTTTTGGCTAAGAGACGTCGCCAATCTAGGGAAAGAGCGACTTCATAGCGGAGAAAAGCCATACGAATGCAATATTTTCAATAAAAAGTTTCATAAACACCCATATGCTAAATCATCGCGGAGAGAAGCTAGACTAGAATCTGTATAAATGAGCCTGACTAACGGAAACAACGACGAAAAGCAAGACGGGTATCAGATAGTATAAAATATGTAGTATAAAAATAAATACGAGTTTTATAGGGGGGCGGGGGGGGGGGGGGGGGGAGGCGCTGATTATGATCATCCTGAACCAAAACTGGAATGAACAAAATTACGAAATTTATAGGGAGGGGGGGGGCGCTGATTATGATTATCCCGAACCAAAACTGGAGTGAACAAAATAACGAGTTTTATGAGGGGGGGGGGGCGCAGATTAAAGCCTCGCCTTGGGCGCCTGAAAACCACGCGACGGCCCTGTAATTCCACCCATAGAATGAAAAAAATCGATAAGCCTACTGGTTATCTCAATAACATAACATAACATGTATACATGCTTAACATTCAAATGTTATCACAATAAAAATAATAATACTGTACGTAATTTTAGTAGGCGAATTTTGAGCGGGTGAGGGGCAATCTGGATATTATGATTTACGAAATAAATGAGTTTTCATTTTCTTTAAAAATTCATTAATATTCTCAACGCTTCTTATATTTTTGTTGGAATTTTGTTCCATGACCTTGGTCCAGAAACAATAAAAGATCGGGTAAGGTATTAATTTCGGCTTGTTTGAGAGGTTTGGTTTCAACTAGTTTCCAATAGAATGGGCCCGCATTATTCAAATTTGTCCTTAACTTACGAATATAAATAATTAAAAAAATGACCTGACATAATATAATTATTATTATTTTAGCAACAAAATATTTTTATTTTAGCGTAACACTTTTCACTCGTATGTATTTATACATTTAAGATTAGAATGTTAAAGATTCTCTGCAGTACCCAACACAAAACGGCTGAACATTTTTTAATGAATAATGGCGGTAGACCATCGGGACCTGCAGACTTACTGGCATCAAGCGAGTCAATGCCACGCTCAACGTCTTAAGTAGAAAAAAATATACGTGGAATATGAATTCTATCCATAACATCCATTTTACAGTATTATTAAGAAAAAACTTACAACAAATAGAATACCAAAAATTTTTATGGCTGAAATGTATCTATATAAAATAAGGTTTCCAAAAATATATGACACATACCATTAATTGTTAGCTATAGATAAGATATTTGAATTTGAAATGTACCAAAATATACTTGTTTAGTTGTGATTCTACAAGTTAAGTATCTTTGATTTGTTGTATTATGCACCCAGTATAGATAATTTTTATTTCGAATTTTAGTTCATTTTTATCTGTCTGTGATGTACAAAGCTACTTTTACGTACTCTATAATCGAATTAAAGGTCAATAATATACTACTAGTTTTTTAAAGGCGCCCGTGGCGCCCACCTATGGCCTTTTTTATGCAAACTTTACTTTCTCATAGCATAGCTGTGAGCCAGGGGGGGTTAACTCTGGTATTGGTACTTGCCAACAAGAATATGCTGATGTTGGTACATCGTGATGCTAATGTTGGTATTGTATGGGATCAAAATTTGTATAACAGACGCAAAAAATAGAATTACCGATTATGAAATAATTCCGAAATATGAACTTTAGAGTGAATATTAAAAACATACATTTATTATTATGTTATCACGTGGTGTTTTGATTCGTGAATTAATATGTATTTCTTTATAAGACACCAGATTTCGAAAAATAATGTTGCAAAACTTTTTTATTTTTTGAAAGCTGGCTACACTGATCTTGTTGCCAAACAAGTAACAACATCCAAACAACTTCAGCCATTTTTATTTAGCCGTCGTAGCGCAGACTGATTATTCCGTTTTTTTCCTGTTTCCAACTCGGGAGATTGTGTTATTAATTTTGTGAAGTCGAATCGGTGTTTCGTATCGCTGTGAAAAATGGTCTCGTTGATATCAAGAAAGATACTGTTGTTTGTGAGAAATAGACTCTGTTTTGTTTTGACAAATGGACTCTTGTTTTGTTTCGACAAATGGACTCCTGTTATGTTTTGAGATTTTACCACTACGCTATTGTATGCACGTAAAAGATGTTAAAACAAAGACTCATAATAGTGTAATTAATATTTACAAGTGGTTGTGTGTCGGTTCTAGACATTGACTCTTTCGTTTACTTTATTATTTTGTTATTATGAGTTTCAAGTATCGGAAATGTTCCTTATTCTGTGGTGTCATAATAATAATCAATCACATGCCATCAAAGACACATTGTATTCCTTTTTAAAAGATTTTGTAATAAGTCCTACGTACTCGTCATTTTTAACAGTAAAAAAAGCTTCCGCTGTGGTTACTTCTGTGATTTTAATAATAAGTAGAATCATGATGTATTGTGTCGTTTGAACATATTTTTTCGTGTAACTAATTGTTATTGATAATATATTTTTGGCTTAGTATTATTTTATGTAGGTAATAGATACCAATTAATACATACTATTTATATTGTTACATGTTTTACTATTTGCATAAAAATAAATGCCACATTTAACTACTGCTGCATTTTAATTCTTTATCATAACCAATTTCAGGATAAATGATTCAACAGTTGTATTCTAGTATAAAGATGGGATATTTTCATATCCCATTTTTGTACTAGAATGCAACTGTTTTGGTCGCTAGTGCGCATTGTACCGACCCATATTTGAATTTCCCGGTTTTGTGTATGGGCATGAACGATGTGAGCGAGAGAGATAGATGCCATCTGTCAATTTCCGTGTTTGCATATTTTTTCTATGAAGTTGGCGTTCTTCTCTCGTTAGAGAGTATATATTATCATAGAAGAAGTATATATTGTGTTCTGTGCTGTGAGCATTCACATGCGAGACTTCAAAATACTTGGTTGATTCAACTCTTTATGAAAACTCAAATACCTACAACTTAAACTTTTAATTACAAACTGTATACCTATTCAAATAGCTTTTGGCATGTGGGTATTTACCGATTTGATTGATTAAACTTTTTCATGTAAACTTTGCATTCGTATTGCCGAATTCTTATATGAGACTTTAAAACACTTGATTAATTGAATTCTTCATGAAAACTCAAAAAACAACGTGAACTTTTTATAACAAACTTTACATATGTATGGCTTTTCAACGTTATGAATTCACATGAAAATCTTTAAAAAATTACTCTAGGTGTGTAAACTTTTTATTGAAAACATGGCATTCGTATGGTTTTTCTCCGCTATGATCTCGTGTGTGTGGATTAAAGATTCGTGATTTGGTAAACTTTTTCATGGAATCTTTGTTTTCTTAAGGCCGAATTCATTTGTGTGACTGTAAAGCACTCGATGATAGATTATAACTTATAATTCATAATACTATAACTATTTATAAAAATTCAAAAAAAAAACTTTTTATTACACACATTGTATTAGTAAGAGTTTTCTTGGCAATGAAATCGCGTCTGTGATTTAAAGATCTGATTTGGTAAACTTTTTCATACAAACTATGCTTTCTTTTGGCCGAATTCATATGTCAGACTTCAAACAAATTTTGAACTTTTTCTAACAAAATATGCATTTAAATGGCTTTTATCATAATTTATCATTTGATTGATTAAACTTTTTATCGCAATGGTTGCATTCGTATGGCTTTTCTCCGCTATGAGTCCACAAACTTTTTATTTTCTAACAAAATATGCATTTAAATGGCTTTTATCATGATTTATCATTTGATTGATTAAACTTTTTATCGCAATGGTTGCATTCGTATGGCTTTTCTCCGCTATGAGTTCACAAACTTGTAAAGCGAAGTCCGGCTGTGCGTAAAAGTTTCCGATTTGTCAATTTTTTGGCCGAATTCGCAAGTGATACTTTACAGCCCACGGTTGATTGAACTATTTATGCAAACTTAAAAATTAAATTAAACTTTTTATTGCAAACTTACCATTCAAATAGCTTTTAGTATGTCATTGGTTGTTTAAATTATTTGATTGATTGAACTTTTTACTGCAATTATTGCATTCGTATGGCTTTTCTCCGCTATGAGTTCGCATGTCATTCTATTACTTGAAACCGCGAACTTTTTATTGCACTCATGGCATTAGTAAGGCTTTTCTTCACTATGAAGTCCCGCTGTGCGTAAAAGTTTCCTAATTTGGTACACTTTGCTTTCTTATGGCTGACTTCGCATGTGAGTTTTTTAATAACCCAAAAAATTGTTTTTCTATACGTCAAGACCTTTAAAAAAAGTGCTCAGCCACCACTGCCACCAGGCATAATAATATCATTATGTTACTGTCAGTTGTCACTGTCGTGGGTAGCCTAGTATGTACAGGGAATCAGATTCGCGCTAAAAATTCAAATGACGTCAACAATTCAAATGCGCGTAAAATTCAAATATATTCGGTTTGCAGAGGGTAAAATGGATTCGGGGATGTGTGTGAAGGTGTATAATAATATATAATAATAATAATAATCTTTATTTCATACTTTTACATGCATTTTTTTTAACAAAAGCTGCAGCCCCACTAGACAAACTAGTCTGTGTTGAGGCTTACATGATATAACAATAAACTAAAATAAAAAAACTACAAAATAAAAATAAAACAAAAAAAAAATATAAAAAGAAAGAGACTATAAAAGTCTTATAGAAAAAAGGGAAATAGAGAGAACTGATAACAAAACTAAAAACAGTAAAACAAAAGATAATATAAAATATAAGATAAGAATATAAAAAAAGAAAATAAAACAATGTAAAAAAAAAGAAACGTATAAGTCAATGAATTAAAGCAAAAACAAATAGAGAAAAGAAAACCAAACCAAACAAAACAAAAACTCGCGCGCATTTGGACAGGACACAGGGTTTACATCACAAACAAACCCAACACTCAATCAGTCCCTGAAAAAAATAAAAATCACTACTACACACTCCGAGCCATCCTCCATACAATTTACTCACTTAATCCGTGTACATATATGCATCATGCCTAAACCATTATGTGGTTCAGGAGTCTCTCCGACTCGTCGACCCCTAACTCAAGCAGATATCGGATGACATTAGACAAGCTTCCCATGTCAACCTTCTTCCTCAAGGAATTAAACAATCTTGGTCCCAGAACCACATGAAACCTCTGTAAAAATAACGTCCTTGTCTGAGGAACACATAAATCGCCCAACTGCCGAGACAACCTGTCACTGTGTCGCGTCATTGATGCGGCCATACGCCTTCTGCCATCTTCATCAATCCGCACATGTAAATCTGACGAACACTCAAAATACTTGTAGTCTTAAATAGTTCAACAGTTGGAAACCTGTAACCCAGTCCAAACATCACCTTTAGTATCAGCTTCTGAGCCTTGTACAAGGGATCTAGAATGGTTGTGATAAATGTTATGATATAATTATGTTCTAACCTAACCTAACCAATTTTCATGACTGTTAGTTATGAAAATAGTAGAAAGCGTGCTAACGAACCTAATTTTTTTAATGAATTGCGCTAAAATGGATTCGGGGGTTCATGTGAAAAGGTATGGGGGGCTCCGCCCCCCAAACCCCCCTAATTAATTATGTTCTAACCTAACCTAACCTATTTTCATGACTGATAGTCGTGAAAATAGCAGAAAGCGTGTAAACGAACCTATTTTTTATGAATTGGGCTCAGCCAAAGTGAACACAAATACACTTTAGACATCTTTCACAGAAAAAAACGGATAAATAGAAAAAAAAACGAAAAAAAAGTCCGCCCGCACTGGGACTCGAACCAACAACCATCAATACCAACGGCGGCGACTGTAACCGTACAACCATTGTGGACTTGCAAGCGATGCCGAAAAACTATAATATCTAATGTTAGTGTCGCGCATGCGCACTTTATGCAAGGATTCTATTGGTGGGAATCTGGTTCCCCGTACATACTAGGTTACCCTCACTGTTGTCAGCCTGTATTAGAAGAACAATATTATTATTTGTCTTTAGTTGCGAGTGGCGCGCCATCTAGCGGCGTTAATGACATCAGTCAGTCAGGCAGTCAGTCAGTCAGTCAGTGTTCAAGGCAAATATTATATAGATTAAGTGAGTATGATTTTTATTAACAAAAGTCAGTTTTAAAATATAAAAAAAAAAATAACTGTACATTAAAACTTATTTATTTTCATATCAGCATAATAAATAAACATTCTGCTTTGAGAATAAAAAATTGGAAAATACTATCTTTACAAATAAAAGAGTTATAAATTTTAATAAAGCCAGACCCGGTTGTCCACAGTGCGGCGCAAAGAATGTTGTCTATAGTTTCAATGCATTATAATGGGGATGCTGGAAAGCGGGTTCCTGCTTTTGCTGTGCGGCTGTGCCCCATTCAAATACATTGAAACTGTTAGAACTGTATAATGTTATAAGAGTGGCAACACTAGTATACTCTATGGTTTCCTTTTCCTGTCTGTCTGTTTTAAAATGTTTGTTGGGTTAGAAGAAAATAAAAGCTTGTTAAAAGAAAATCAGTATTTATTAATTGCATCAAACATTAATTCTAATAGGTTATGGGCCCAGAACGTGCCTAAAGTGTTTTTATTAAGTGGGTAATATAAAATTACCAAAAATAATCAAAGTAAGTGAATTATTGTTTTAATAAAAAAAAGAGTGGTCAAAAGACAGCATGGCGAACACAAATTCAAACATCGATTTCGTGTCTCTGCCACAATTAAAAGAAGGCACAAACTTCAGCAACTGGAAATATAGATTAAAACTCATTCTTGAAACAAAGAATGTGTTAAATGTCATTGAATTAGACAAAGTAACTGAGAGTGAAAAAGCTAAAGATGCAAGTGCCAGAGCTACCATTGTACAATGTTTGTCGGATAAGTATTTAGAATATGTTAAGAAAGCTACAACTGCGAAAGAAATGCTAAATGCATTAGACAAGATATTCGAGCGAAACAGCACTGTGAATAAGTTAAATCTGAGAAGGCAACTTTTAACCTTAAAATGCAAAAACGGGGAAAAATTTACAGATCATTTTTTAAAATTTGATACTTTAATAAACAACATTGAAACTGTTGGTACAAAAATGGATGAGAGTGACAAAATATGCCACTTATTACTTACAATACCAGACAAATATCAGCATGTTGTAACATCAATAGAGACAATGAGTGTTCATAACCAACTCACCATCGAAACGGTAAAGTCGTGTCTCTTGGATGCAGAGTTAAAAGAAAGCAACGGCACAACAAGCAGCAACACCAATAATGAAACTGCATTTACAACAAAGATTGAATGTTTCAAGTGTGGAAAGAAGGGGCATAAGGCATATCAGTGCCGTAGTCAAACAACATCTAAAAGAGGAATTTTCCGGCCAAACAGTTATAGAGAAAAAGGCAGACCAACGCAACAAGCACACTCGAGCAGTAGTAATGCCAATCAAGGCGAATTTAATTTTTTAGCAACGCATGCGATGCATGCAAGTAAACAGTCTTGTAAAGACATGTGTAATATAGAATTCATCGTAGATTCAGGGGCATCGGAACATCTTATAAGAAGTGGCACAACAAATGTAAAAAATGTAACATATCTAGAGAAGGAAGTCAATATCAAAATTGCAAATGGATCTGTTATAAACACAAATATTATGGGAGAGATATCGTTCTATTGCAATAATAAGTTGATTCATATAAAAGGTTTGATAGCACCAGACTTATTTCAAAATATATTATCAGTGAAGAAGATAACAATGAAAGGGTTTGATGTAATTTTTAACAAAGATTATGCGAAGATCAAGAATGATAAAGCATCTTGGGTATGTAAAGAAATCAATGGCTTGTATATTTTAAAGGGCTTCAGAGAAAAAGAATGTGAAGAAAATAGAGAAAATATTTATGTAACAAAGAATGAAAATGATGCAATATTATGGCATCAAAGATTAGGTCATTTAAATAGGAAAGGATTGATAAAATTGAATTTACCAGTAAGTAATAAAATATGTGAAGAGTGCATGCAAAATAAAGCAACAAGGCAACCATTTAAAAATGTACAAAAGCCTAGAAGCAATCATGTTGGAGAACTGATATACACTGACTTAGCAGGACCCATTACACCAACATCAAATCAGGAATATAAATATTTCCAGACCATTACTGATGATTATAGCCACTTTGTAAAGATTTATTTGTTAAGATGTAAATCAGAGGCAGAAGAAAATTTGAGAAATTATATAAGTGAAACAAAAACACAGTTCAATGTAACAGTGAAGAGGATACGTTGTGATCAAGGAAGGGAGTTTTGTACTACAAGTTTTAAACAATATTGTGATCACCAAGGTATAAAATTAGAGTATACCCAGGCCTATACACCACAGCAAAATGGAGTCTCAGAAAGAATGAATAGAACGCTTTATAACAAAGCAAGGACTATGTTAAATGAAACGAATTTACCAAAATCATTATGGCCAGAAGCAATCTGTTGTGCAGCATATCTCTTGAACCGTAGTCCATCTTCTGCAATAAATTTTGAGATACCAGTTGAAAAGTATGGAGGAAAATTAAACTTAGAAAGCTTGCGAGTATTTGGTGCAAAAGGATGGGCTGTTATATTACCTCGTGAAAAGAAATTAGAGAGTAGAGCACAACCTGTGTACATGGTTGGATATGCTCCAAATGGATATCGTTTATGGAATGCTGACAAAGATCAAATTATTATTTCCCGTGATGTGAAATTTGATGAGACTCAAATTATATACAAAAATGTAAATAATTCTGCACTAAGTGATGACCAAAATGTGGCAATTTTTGAAGAAAATGGAAACAAAAGTATTGAAAATGAAAATGAGATTAACATACAAGAGCAACATAGTAATAGTGAGAATGCTAATAGTGAGGAAGCAGGAAATTGTGACGAATCAAGATCTAAGAGAACAACCAGTAAACCGACGTACTTGAATGACTATGAATTATATACAGCATTCTGCCTGAATACAAATGTTTGCAGCGACCCTTCAAGTTTTAAAGAAGCATATAAAATACCTGCTTGGCAAGAAGCAATATATACAGTGAACAATTTTCACCATGTTAATTTTTTTTAAAGAGTGAAAATTGAGGAAGGGTGTTAGAACTGTATAATGTTATAAGAGTGGCAACACTAGTATACTCTATGGTTTCCTTTTCCTGTCTGTCTGTTTTAAAATGTTTGTTGGGTTAGAAGAAAATAAAAGCTTGTTAAAAGAAAATCAGTATTTATTAATTGCATCAAACATTAATTCTAATAGAAACATTATTTGCGCCGGTCGGCGCGGGTCGCAATCGGCATTCTACGTGTTTTCACCACTGAATTCTATACAATAATTAATTATAATAATACCTACCTATATAAAAATTTATGGTTTTCACCCACAACTATAAGTGTCAAATTTGACAATTTGATCTGTCAAAATTTTCATTACATTCAGAAGATTCATTACCGTGAGTGGCGTGCATAGAGTATAATAATGGTATATAATAATACTACTTAAAAGAGGCGTGAGTGCAGTCTCTACTCTCTAGTCTCTGTGCTTGTGGAATCAAATGGCAGAAAAATGTCTTGTAACGTACCTCAGGCAAAAAGTCATTTTCGTTGTTAGGTAAACACATACTTATGTGATTTGTGGTGTCAGTGTCGGGCCAATTTGCCAATAATTATGAACCAAAAACCGATCAAATTTGAATTATCTGAAAATGATTTGATAATTTATGAAATAGATGATAATGAAATTGAATCATTTTTAAAGAATGTTAATATACACTATATTGTTAAGAAATCATACGATTTCATTTGTAATGAAAAATTTAGTGAACCAAGTGAATTAAGGAAACGGGACAATGGGATTCATTGCGGAGAAAAAACATACGAATGCAACGTTTGCAGTAAAAAGTTCACTCATTCGAAAAATCTTAAGGCACACGTCCGACTGCATACTGGAGAAAAGACATTCGAATGCAATATATGCAATAAATTGTTTACAAAATCAAGTTATTTTAAGAGGCACATGCGAATTCATACTGGAGAAAAGCCGTACGAATGCAATATATGTTATAACAAGTTCATTGAATCGAGTCATTTAAATGCGCACATGCATGTTCATACTGCAGACAGGCCACACGAATGCAATGTTTGCAGTAAAAAGTTCACTTTTTTGAGTCATCTAAAGGCACATGTGCAAATTCATATTGAAGAAAAGCCATACAAATGCAATATATGCAATAAACAATTTACTCTGTTACGTTATTTAAACATGCACAAACGAATACACACACGAGAAAAGCCTTTTGAATGCAATATTTGCACTAAAAAGTTCAATCGATCATATGATTTAAAGCGGCACACTTTTATTCACATTGGAGAAAAACCATACGAATGTCACATTTGCAACAAAAAGTTCACTCAGTCACACGTTCTCAAAATTCACATGCGAAATCATAGTGGAGAAAGGCCATACGAATGTAATATATGCAATAACAAGTTCAATCGTTTGTGCTATTTAAAGCAACACATTCGAATTCACACTGGAGAAAAACCACACGAATGCAATGTGTGCAATAAAAAGTTTAGATTTTCAGGAGCGTTAAAGAATCACACCCGAATTCATAGAGGAGAAAAGCCATACAAATGCAAAATTTGCAATAAACAATTCACACAAACAAGTCAATTAAAGACGCACATGAAAATTCACAGTTCAGAAAAACAATACGAATGCAATATTTGCTTCAAAAAGTTTTGTTTATCAGATGCATTAAAGAGACACAGTCGGGTTCATAGCGGAGAAAAACCACACGTATGCAATGTGTGCAATAAAAAGTTCGCTATTTCGAGTAATCTTAAGGCACACGTTCGAATACATACTGGAGAGAAGCCGTACAAATGCAATATCTGCTTTAGAAAGTTTAGTCAATCAAGTCATTTAAAAACACACTTGCGGAATCATAGCAAACAAAAAGCCGTAAGAGTGCAAGATTTGCTATAAAAGTTTAGACATGTGAATATGCTTATGCAGGAAAAAACTATTAGTATTTTGATAAAACCATTTGCAATTAAAAGTTTTTTTTATAATCAGTAACGTTAAATACACACGTGTGTGTATAGATAAGAGAAGTTACACTTGCTCCTCTAAAAATTCAATTTATCAAGTTATTTTAAGAAATATATTCAAATTCAATACTAAGAAAAGAATTATGCAATTGATCTTAACATGCCAGTGAGTGTTTCAGTTCATGGACAACAAAGATGTAAATTGGCAACCACCTAGGCCATAAAGATTATTAAGATATTTTTTTGTGTTTATTCGTGGTTCTTGAAGTCGTACCTCTTATTATTTATTTAAATTGTAATTATTTTAGTTTATGAGTAAAATGTGATTTATGTACCTACCTATTAAGAAATAAATAAAAAATAATGAATATTTTGTTTGCAATTTGAATATCCCTGACCACGAGTGGGTATTGAGGTGCAAGTCGGGGTAGCAGGTTCCAGGAGTAATCTTACAGCGCGCGAAGTATAGTTGTGCTTTTATTATAGCATAGCCCGTTCGTACTCGCCACACCACCCAGCTGTCTGGCGGCGTAATGACCATTAAGTTATTATATTATTTGCGCCGGTCGGCGCGGATCGGAATCGGCTATCTACGTGTTCTTACCCATTGACAACATTCTTTGCGCCGCGCGCCGGTCGAATTTCTACGAGTTCTAACCCATATGTAGCAGAGCAACGATGTAGATAATAATTATGATGTTTTTCCTTAATGCTAACCCTTATCAAATAAATCACATTTATTTGACCTTTTTTGTTAACTTAAAGATTTTAATCTACATATGACACAAGATTACATTGTTTAAAGTAAGTGGGAAATTTTAAGCTTCTTTATGAAACAGCCACCTCATGTATTGTTTGAAGATTTTCAGACAAACCCATGATTCACAATGTTAAATCTATATATTATACAGTATGGGCAAAAGAGGGCACTTCGACCCTCCCACTTCCTCCCCCCTCCTTCCCACCCCTGGGTTGATTGAAAATAGTCAAACAATGTTACTTTTTTTTTAAATCACTTCGTGTTAGCATTAAGAAAGTTTTTCTTGCGGGCGCTAATGAATTAATACCTATTAGAACTTATTGCCTCAGGCAATAAGTTCCGCCGGCTATACTGACACCTTTGTATAGAAAAGTGTTATATTGTGTTATTATTACTGAATAATTGCTTAACGCCGCCTACTCAGCGATTCCCCGCAGGATAGAAATCTATGCATTGTTGTGTTGGAGCTAATTTTCTTTTTCTCTCATTTTATTATTCTCAATCTTAACCTGTCCACTCCTCCACAAACTTTTCTTCCACGACGCTCCATATTGGGTTCTTTTCTTTGGACTCAGTTATCTCATCATAATATAATTTTACTATATGACGGGAATATTAGGGCATATAAGTGATATATTATATCACTTATACCACGCGCTACTAATAATCAACCGTATACCGTGTCATAACTATACCGCAGAATACTTTGGCAACCTCGCATTTATCAATGAAGTTTGTGGTTCTTCCATACTACGGTGTTGCTTTCTAAGCATTTCGTACGAACCCGACTGGACCCTCGGAAAGTTCCTGCGCGTAATATCGCGAGTGTGTACGAATATTTCCGAAGGTCGATTCTATTTATTGACAGCTCAGACTTGGTGGAACTTCGGGTTTGTTTTCGTAAAGTTATGTTTCAAAATATGAGAGTGCAGTGGTAGTCTGTCTCATTAAACGTCGCTATTACTTCTTTAAACCTGGGGAGTAGCCAGGAATAAAGTTGTCATGGAAATTATTCTTGTTATATCTTATTCCTTGTTTTATTAAAAGCACATTTGCACATTCGAAGAATACCGTTCTATTAGTACTCACGGCTGATGAAACTCACTTTCTTCTGCGATGACCATACAACTCTCGCGGAGCTTTGGCCGTACCAAAATACATGAAAACGCTTGAAATATGTAAAGGGGTGTCATTCGTGTTTCGGGTGGTCCTCTTCTGTGATCTAAAGGGGATGATTTAAAACTTGCTTAACTTGATACACATATTATTTCATTTAGAGACATCAGCTGTCGCATCGACTCAATAGGTTTGGTAATTCACTAGAAACCAACATAAATAAAGTAAACAACGTAGATAGGTGTTGTTTTGTTCCACTGATATCTAGAAGGATTACTAACACACCTAGTTTCTTAAAAGATAATAATTCAAAAGAACACCAGTTTATATAATAATAATTATTATTACTCTAATAAATAAATAATCACATTTTAATCTGAAGATAATATTGTAAAACGCAATAAAACAACAGAGTGAATTTGAGGGCGTGAATTTTTTGTTGGGTCACGTTTTAACAAAAATCGACCAATCGCGTTCCTCCAAACAATTTAACGAACGTTTTCGATTGGTGCAATTCAAAAATGTGAATTCGAATGACGTATTGATTTTTTTTTATCTATCGCGATATAATTAATTTATGGTTATCGTGTATTTTTTTTTATCTAGTGTGTGTGTGCCGCTGAAACCGTTGGTGGGTTATAGATTAAGACGTGATAATAAATAAAGATTTAATATGATTGATGACCTTTAAAGAAGACGATCGATTGGTATTAATATACTTACTGCATAGGTATAACAACGAGATTAAAAGAAAATAATTTTCACACGTGATTTGAACGTGTTCCAAATTCAAACTAAAAGAATGTTAGCGACCATCTATGTACTTACTTACATAGCTAATCCCGGTATTCGAAGCTGGTTATTCGAAGATTAATGCGAGTTATGGTAGATAAAGATAATTCATACTACACAATTATAAAAAATAATATATTTATTACATTTCTTCATTGTTACGAAAATTGTTATTAAAAATCCGAATAAATTCTTTAATGTATGATTTACATATTGTAACTAAAATATACTCAATTTAATGAATTTGATTTCTTCATCTAATGTCTCCACTTACATTAATGTAGATGATGAGTCACCTCCATATAATTGTGAACAGGAAACAAAGAGTTAATGCGCATAAAACTATTCTTAGTTTTATTCGCATTAGTCAAAGCATAATATTTGCTGTGTTGTTGTGTATGAGAAAATGTTTGAATAAAAGCGGTGCAGAATTTAATATAATTATTATAAATGCATATTATAATATATCGTATAATCAGAAGTGAATAATATCCCTATTATAATGTTTGGTAGAGAAGTGAATAAAGCTTGTAACAAAAGTGTTTGCTCGATTGGATTTTTTTCAACTGGAATCCTGTCCAGATTTAACGGTTGATTGGAGGAAACTTTAGCGTTTATATTACAAAAATTGTTTAAAGGTAGGTAGGTATATTATACAGCTCCAAATGACATTATTAATTTTTGGTGTACTTTTATTTTTGTACATTTGTTTTCTAAGTCGGGTTTTTTAAGTTAAAAAAAAACCTCAACACATGTTTATTGGGACGCTATTGTTATCAAAGCAACGAATAATATAACAATGAAAAATATATGCCGTGGTTGGATTGGTCTTATCGTATGTATGAATAAAATATTTTTTTTTTTATATAGTGAAATGAATCTGTGCTCACTCAAAGTGAACACAAATACACTCTTTGACTCTTTCACAGTAAGCTACTGAAAGCTTGTGTCGTGAAAGAGGAAGATGGTCGGCACCTGGGATCGAACCACGACGTCCGCTGTACGAAAGCCGGCGTTGTAACCGCTGGGCCACCAACCACTTCGTCTTCTTATTTCCCGTGAGGTTTTATAGTGTTTCAACAAATATTAAGCCAAAGGCGAACATAATAGCATTAGATGTATAGAATGGTAGCCGGTAAATTCATCGCGATATCGCGAACAATTCATCAAGAACAATAATTCATCGCAGGTACAATTCATCGCGATTATGTTGAAATATTTGGTCTTCAATTTAGGATGCAATTCGATTCCGAGTTCTGGGTTTTTGTATAGGTATACTTAATTCTATAATTATTTTTGGTAAAACTTCAGTTTAGTAACTCCTAACGATTTCGAGGTTATTTTATATATACGATTTGAATATATAAATAATAATAATAATAAATATTTATTTCACAGAAAAAGTTAACAAATTAAGGTAATTTACCATTTACAAATAAATAAGGCAATATAAATCATTGAATGATTTCTCTCCAATGTGAGTAAAAACTCGTGTTTTGGAGAGGTAACTTAAGAATGAGAAAATATCAATATGTGTAACACCCATACCAAAGTCAATAGAATAGGATAGGTTAAGGTTGTAAATTAGTTAAAAAAGGGGGTTTGGGGGGTGGACACCTCCCCGAGTGATAACACGGTAATACTCCAGCGTATGTCAAAATCGCCGCCATCTTTAATTTATAGGAGTGACTAAACTGAAGCTTTACCTTATTTTTAAGTCATAAACAATTTGACAGTTTACTATATATATTGATTAATTGAAATCGCGATGAATTGTACCTGAGATAAGTTGTACCCACGATGAATTGTACTGACGATGAATTGTTCACGATGAATTGTTCGCAATGAATTGTTCGCGATTCATTTTCCTAGACCCGTATAGAATTACCGACCTCGGTAGCCGAGTTGCACTAGCGTGGACTTCAGATCCGGGGTCCCGGGTTCGATTCCCGGTCGGGTCAGAGTTTTTCTACGTGTTTTTTTACTTGCAATTTCTACCAGAGGTTGGCCTGTCTCAGATTGGACGAGACCGGTGAACTGGAAAAAATTGCCTCAGGCAATAAGTTCCGCCGGCTATACTGCCACCTTTGTATAGAAAAGTGTTGTATTATTATAGAATTAGCAAGTGGTTGGTAGTCTACCGGCTACGAGGTTGATTTTCGTACTGTTTCGTATCGGAGGTCGTAGGACCATCTTCCTCTTTCACGACACAAGCTTTAAGCAGTTGTATTTGTGTTCACTTTGAGTGAGCACAGATTCATTTAAAAAAATGTTTGTGTGATTTAAATGAGAATCTCTTTTTATCTCGTAAATGTTTCGACACTGCATGTAGGTAGTTATGTTTATTACAGTTCTTCATTCAATGAACACCTGGAAACAAAGAAATCCTCTATCGGATTCGTCACTCTTTTGACATACACGGTACTGTGCAACGTGACTTTGACAAAGAGAATCTCTGCATTGTCTGTTCACCGTAACAGACAGTAATAATTGTAGCATAGAGAATTTTATAGAACTAGTGGTCGAACAGTGCTCCAAATTCGACCATAACATATTTGAATTATAAGTTTGAACATTATAAAGGTCCCATTACTTCCATTGCCAAAGACTGAGCAAGCGCTATTTTAAAATTTTCTTTCAAAAACAATGACATGGATACGTCAAATTTGAAATGTTGATATGCACAAAGTTTTTTCTATTATTATTAAAGACAAACAATATTAACGAATATGTAACAACTATAACAATTCATTACTGATGTGCGATTTTTAAATGGAACAAACCACTACGGGCTTATGACCGTCTTCTACTGTGATTTCGAAGGCTGGCTTAAAGTGATCACTTTACGTTAACAACGTTCGCCATTAGGTGGTAATGTTTAAGTCTCCGAAGCTTCTAATCCTGAGAAAAATCTCATGTATACAACAAGCAGATATTCAATAATTATTGAAATATAAAGATAAAAGTTGGAAATTATTGAGAACAAGAGAGCAACCAAATTTAAAGACTGCGACTGCTGTCATGTATTTGGCGCCAGGATATAGGCTGGTATTCTGAAATTAACGTTCCGACTCAACGCAATCAATGAATTAAACTGACTCCATGGCAATCAAAATCCAATGGTTGATAAAAAAATGTTTATTATGAACGAGCTAATGATATGTTATTGTATTTCTATGGAAAAATTACATCAGCTCTTTCAAAAAGTGTATAGCCGGCGCAATCCTTTTTGGCTCGCGGTACACTTGCTACTTGGCACTGTGTGTATGAGCCCTTAATTGAAACAACACCAAAAAAACTCTTGCGTAGAACTCGGTTGGTTGCCAGTAGTTACACAATTGTTTTGTTGGACAAAATACGCAACAACTATTGGATACGAGGAATTTTGTTATCGCAGAATAGAAGTTAGTATGGTTACGCAATTAATGTGTTGGATAAAATATTTTCAGAATAGATAAAAGTCAAAAGTATCAATAAAAATTGGATACGACGTAACTCAATCATCTGTTTTTCATTTCAGAATAATAGTCATAATCTGGCTATTCTCAATTTGACCATCGATAAACAATAGAATATAAGATGCGTCTGTGTAAGTATCAAATATATCGAAGTGTGAGTGAGTACATAAAGCATTGCAAAAATATTGGTTTTCGCCACTCCTTCTTAAATTTCATACTCCTCCGTCTGCGCTTTTTTCGTAAAAATGGTCACAAAGTTTTTCCTTCACATATTTATATAAAGATGTTAAAGACTGATATTAAAAACATGTTTGCTCACACTTAGTTTGAAAGGGGTCTTGAATCTCAGAAAAACAATCACACATAGAATCACCCCCTTGTGGGGTAAGCAAAGAAAAGACAACACGATTGATTAGAGAAAAGCGCCAGACAATAAGATCAGCAGATTGTAAATAAATTAGTTTACAGTTTTCTATATAAAGGTGAGAGTATAGCCGGCGGACTTATCGCCTGAGGCAATTTTTTCCAGTCAACCGGTCCCGTACAATCTGAGACAGGCTAATCCGAATATAAATTTCAAATGAAAAATACGGAGAATTCTGACTGAAAGCGGAATCCATACATCATGGATGGTAACAGGGAGCTAAGTCGAAATAAATAACGTTAACCGTTAAGTGTCGATAGGCATAAAGTCAGGTATCTGTCTATACAACGCTCGGCCGGCGTCCATACAATTATTAGTATGGAACTTTCGATATTGCGTATAAATTTTGGAAAAGAACAATGGATATTTTGTCTAGGGAAATGATATACACATAAAAATTTATACTTTTTAATTCGAAAATTATCGCACATTAGTTTGGAATGGTTATTACTCTTATTTTTGGTGAAAATTGAACCAGTATGAAATTTAATCACATTGCAGAATAGGTCCGTTCATAGTAAAAGTTTCGTTGTAATGTGTGAATATATCTTTTTTTTTGTTTATTTTTTTCAAAATCCACAGGTTCGTCATAGTGACAACTTTTTTGGTACATTTTATACCGATGTCATAATTTTGGTTAATCCAAAAACTGAAGATTTCTTTATCATCTTTGGAACGTTTAACTTGGAAATTCACAAGAATATTTTCTTTTAGGTTCCTGTCAAATTTAGACTAGAATATTTTAGTTTCAAAAATTATTTATATATTTTTTTTTCATTTTGCCGGTGCTCACAGCGGTGGCCCATCACTCCTACCATTATGAAGAGGAGACGTGCTTGGCTGGGAAATGTATTAGGATGCCGAATTAGAATTGGCTAAGAAAAGGGGGAAGACCCTTTCACACCGTGTCCCATACGTTCGAAGCAGAGCTGAGTGATTTGGGCATGGTGTAGGAAGAGGTAATTATTGAAGCCGCGCTCTTGTTGCCTCTCTATGCCCCGAATTGTATGTCTCCCAAGTTAATGGCACTCCCAGTTTCTAAAAATATGTCAGTAGGTTTCACCAGCAGTTTTTCTAGTCAACCGATTCCGACCAATCTGAGACAAGTCAGCCCCGGTGAAAAAATAGTTAGAAAACTCTGACTCGACCGGTAATTCAGCCTGGAACCTCTTTTTCGCAAGTTATCACTATACCACAGGATCAGTAAAGTTTATGAATATAAAAAATATTAGTTGTATCTTGATAACAAATAAAATACAAACAACATAATTTGTATTGATACCAACATTTTGCAGGTATTCTGTTATGTAGGTATAAAACACTTCACACTTCCAAAATATTATTTTTACTATAAAAACCGTAAATTACAATACAATATGACTTATTGCAATGTGTTTTTAGATTGAAAGTAAAAGCAGGTATACACGTCCAAATTCCACGAAATACAGATAATACCTGGCCATTTACATACAATTAGTATGGGAGCCCGGCCGGCACCCAATAGACAGATAACGAACTATTTTACAAAATGGGTATTATTTATGAATAGACGGCATATTGTTTAAAAATAAAAATAGAACAGCAAAAAAGACACCCCATTACAGGAATACCTGGAGTCTCAATAAAAAAATCTAAGTTTTACCTATTGAAACAATGGAGGGAATTTCCGAAATGCTCCAGCGGCGTCGTTTATACACTTAACTGTTAAACGTGAAAACTGTTAACGTTCCAAACGTTAACCAAATTGAAAATGGTTTCCAAACCAAAAAAAAAATGTGTTTCGTATTCGATATAACAGCAGCGTCGTAATGTTTCCGTAGATTTCGAGGTAACGTTTAACGAAAAAGAAAAAATAACAACTAATGACTCTAAAAATTCATTACTAATGTTCGATTTTTAAATGGAACAAACCACTACGGGCTTACGACCGTCTTCTACTGTTATTTCGAAGTTTATGGGATATGGAAAGTTAACGTTAATTAACGTTACGTTTAACGTTAATTTTGAACAACTGTCAGAATTGTTTTTTCGGCTCGGAATTTGTAACAACATTCTTTAACGCACGTTGATCAACAGTTTTTACGTTATCTCTATGGAAATAACAATAATTATAATAATAATAATATAACACTTTATTGGGTAAAAATATACATAATTAACCAAATAACAACAAATTGTTAACGTTGAAGCTGTCGTTAAGAATTTGACTTGGCCCCCAGGACTGCGTCATGCACTAGCTTCTCTTCTCTATATGCACTAGTTTATCTTCAATGTCATGATGATCAAAAAGATGAATACAGCATACAAAGGCCAATGTTTCAAGTTCAAGTCCCAGTTACGTTAAGATTGAGCGCCCCTGACACGTAGTACGGTTGGTCTACTATTATTGCAATTATTGCTGTTTATTTATTAAAACAATAAAACAAACAATTAATAAAAATAAAACACATAATAATTGTTTATAACTGCTATACTCTCAATAAAATAATATGACGACTATCTCAAGGACAAACTAAGTTAACTTTTTCTGAACTATTATTTTATTTGTTGAACAATCTTAAACTGTCATCTTAAGAAACATTCTCGCCATGGAAATTCATCGAAATTTCATAATTTAATTTACCACCCCTTTTGCATTGCATTCAAACCATCCTTATTATTATATAATATACTTTTCACTGACATAATATTAAAATTCAATTTGTATTCAATGATAAACTTCCTTCATATAACCATGAATGTGATTCCGACTTACGCAGCTGTTTTCAACCATATTATATTTTGCATCTTCATTCTGTCAACCGTACCAACTATCAAACAACTGACAGTTTTTGTCAAATGCCAATTTAATTTGAAAATCAGAACGAAATTAGTATAATAATAATAATATAACACTTTTCTATACAAAGGTGTCAGTATAGCCGGCGGAACTTATTGCCAGAGGCATTTTTTTCCAGTCAACCGGTCCCTTCCAATCTGAGACAGGCCAAACCCGGGTAGAAATTCCAAGTGAAAAAAAAACTCTGACCCGACCGGGAATCGAACCCGGGACCTCGGATCTGAAGTTTAAGCTAGTACAACTAGGCTACGAGGTCAGTACATCGTAAAAAGCGCTTAGAGGGTTACTCACTTCAAGTTTTCTTAAATTTTCCAGTGTTCCGCGTAACTTAAGAAAGTTTCATAAGAACCTTTCCATGATACACCCTCTCCTATTTATCTTACCTGGCCTTTCTTGAGGTGTTCGATCCACGTCATACTCGGCCGGCCACGCTTTCTTACACCTTCCCTTTCAGCTTTATGAATTCTCTTTGTCATTGTGTCTGCATCCATTCATTCCACATGCCCAAACCATCTCAACTTATTAACTTTTATCTTTGTCTTACTTCCATACCACATTCTTTCCAAATATTTTCATTCCTTTCCATATCCCATAAAGTTTTTCCACATATTCTAAGTAGAGATTTCATCTCTATAGCATATATAGGTACTACCGTTTTCTTTTTTCGTCCATGTCCACGTTTCACAACCATACAATATCATCGATGATAACAGGATTGCGTTATGTACTAGTTTATTTGCTTGTAGTGAGACGTTGTTGTTTCTCATTATAGGTCTTAGTGCACCGCCCACCCTGCAACCAGCAACTTTCCTACGTTCGATTTCTTTTTCAAACTTTCCATCCCGACTAAACATGCTTCCTAAATACACATACTCATTCACTTGCTCAAGACATTCATTTTCTACGGATAATTCACAATTAGTTCTTGCTTCATCCCTTTCAAATACCAAAACCTTTGTTTTGCTAGATCGTTTTTTTTTGCACAAACGCAATCGCAAAGCAATCATGACAAAAAAAGAATTAGCGAAATTATATTCCTCACGTTCACGCGTGATGCGAAGTGCAAGAAAAACCGGGCTCCGATTTATAATTTGCAAAATATATCGTGATTTTATTATAACACGAAAGTCGTCATGACATTTTGCATCGAGTATAGTGTTTTGTTCTTAACACATAATGTGTTAAGAACAAAACTACTATTCACGGGAATGCTAGAGTATAGGTTAGGCTGGTTAGGTATAGCGATGGTGGGAATAGGGTCAGTATTAGTGCGACACAGGCGTTTACAGGTGAGGTTATATTGCTATCTGAACAAACATAAGCTTGTAAGTAACACTGCATAAGTAAAGTGATCACAATAATCCAGCCTTCGAAATAACAGAAGAAGAAGGTAGTTAGCACGTAGTGGTTTGTTCCATTTAATAATAGAACGTCAGTAATGAATTCTTAGAGTCATTAGTTGTTACATACTCGTATTTGTAAACATAAGCTTTTTTCTTATTCAATTATATTTCTACTAGTTTTTTAAAGGCGTCCGTGGCGCCCATGCACCTATGGCCTTTTCCTGCAAACATTGCTTTCTCATATCTGAGTTCACATGTCGTGAGACTTTAAAATACTTGGTTGTTTAAACTCTTTAGGAAAACTCAAAAACAACTTAAACTTTTAATTACAAACTTTCCATTCAAATAGCTTTAAGCATGTGGGTATTTAACTATTTGATCGCGTGTGTGCGTTAGTTTTCTGATTTGGTAAACTTTTTCATGCAAACTTTGCATATGTATGGCTTTTCTACGCTATTAATTCACATGAGAATCTTTAAAAAAACACTTAAGTGTGTAAACTTTTTATTTCAAACATTGCATTCGTATGGCTTTTCTCAGCACTTGATAATAGAACTCTATGAAAATTAAAAAAAAACTTGAACTTTTTATAACAAACTTTGCATTCAAATGGCTTTTATCATGAGTTATTATTTGATTAATTAAACTTTTTATCGCAATTGTTGCATTCGTATGGCTTTTCTCCGCTATGAGTTCGCGTGTGATTCTTGAGTCAGCAAACTTTTTATTGCACATATTGCATTAGTAAGGCTTTTCTTCGCTATGAAGTCCCGCTGTGACTAAAATTTTCTTGATTTGATCAACTCTGCTTTCTTATGGCTGACTTCGCATGGGAGTTTTGAAATAACCCGAATAATTGTTTATCTCTACATCAAAACCTTTAAAAAAAATGCTCAGCCACCAGGCATAATAATGTCATTATGTTACTGTCAGCTGTCACTGCTGTCACTGCTGTCAGCCATATTATATTAGAAGAACAAAAATTGTCTTTAGTTGCGAGTGGCGCGCCATCTAGCGGCGTTAATGACATCAGTCAGTCAGGCAGTCAGTGTTCAAGGCAAATATTATACAGATGAGTGACCCGTGTATGTTGAAAAATCAAAATTTTAGATTCAATTTAGGTTTCCATTGTATTATAAAAAAAATTGTAGTCAAATTAGAAAGAGATAAAATATTATTATTTCTTAAGTAATTCTTTATTCTTTATTCTTCATATTCATTTCTAGGCCCAAATTTGGGCACTTAAACATGTCAAAAACAAATACAGTAAGAGCAGTACTCACAATACAATAATATGAAACGTTACAAACGGTGAAACTATTAGCATAATAACAGCCGTGTGATACCAGATGTAAAGGGTCTAATTCTAATATCACATTTTGTCATTAATAATATAATGGATATACTTCGACAAATCTATGTTCAACATGTCGAAAAATCTCATGTATGCAACAAACAGATATTTAATAATAATTAATGAAATATAGAGATAAAAGTTGGAAATTATTGAGAACAACAGATCAGCCAAATTTAAAGACTGCGACTGCTGTCATGTATTTGGCGCTAGGATATGACTATATCCATTTTTGTTAATGTCTCATATTTATTGCCTATTGGCTCTGTTGGTACACAACGTTCTAATTATGTCTAGATTCTTGTGACCCTTTTTCAGGACTAGCTCTTAAAGAATTATAAATCGAACATCAGTAATGAATGTTTAGAGTCATTAGGGGGCGTTCAAGTATTACGTAACGCAATTTGGGGGGGAGGGGGGGTCTTGCAAAACGTTACTGTGCGTTACGAGGGCGGGAGGGGGGGTTTGAACAACTCGTTACGTAACGGTATTTTTTTTCTTAAATAAAAAAAATTGGGAAATAAATCTTCCAAGTTGGGCACCCTTTTCGTTTATGTTTTACGGGAAGTCCCTCGATTGTACTGTACATCATTTTTTTTCTCCGAAGTTAGCAAAGGAACCCTTTTCGACAATGTTTTACGGGAAGTCCCTCGATTGTACCGTACGTCATTTTTATTTTGTTCTCCGATGTTAAAGCTTTTGGTGGAAACACGTAGAATGCCGAATCCGACCCGCGCCGACCGGCGCAAAGAATGTTTCTATGCAGTTGAATGGGGATACGCACAGCAAAAGCAGAAACCTGCTTTCCGGCATGCCAATTTAAATGCATTGAAACCATAGAAAACATTCTTTGCGCCGGTCGGAATCAGCTTTCTACGTGTTTTCACCCTAAGCGTAAGAATTTTTCGCTCTGCGAAAAAAGGAACCTTTTTCGTTTAAGTCTTACGGGGAGTCCCTCGACTGCATTGTATGTAATTTTTATTTCGCCCTCCCAAGTTAGCAAATCTTTTATTTTTTACGGGGAATCCCTCGACTGTATTATACTTACGTCATTTTTATTCTATTTTCGTTGTCGGCATTCGTTAGTTGTCAAAAGGGGGGATTTACATCATCAACTGGACTTGCCAACGCAGCTATGCCAAAATTTGGAAAACAGCAAAAGAAAAAATAAAGATAAATTTATGGAACATATAAATAGTATTTTTTTTTCTCCGAAGTTAGCGAAGGAACCCTTTGAAACCCTTTTATTTTTTTCGAGAGTTCAGTAAAAAAATAGTCTCTTGGGTGTTACGTAACATTTAGGGGGGGAGGGGGGGGGTACAGAAAAACGTTACGGCGCGTTACATGGGGGGGAGGGGGGGTCAAAAATCTTCAAAAATTGCGTTACGTAATACTTGAACGCCCCCTTAGTTGTTAGATAATTCTTTAAGATCTAGTCCTGAAAAAGGGTCACAAGTAAATTAAAAAAAACATTAAGCACACTACTGTAATGTTAAGTATTTTATATTCAAACACACTTCGATGTATTTGACAAGCATATTTTCTTTTGTTTATCTGTGGTCAAATTTAGAATAGATTAATATTGTTTGTCTTTAATAATAATGGGAAAAAACTGTGTACATATTATCAACATTTCAAATTTGACGTCATTGTTTTTGAAAGAAAATTTTGAAATAGCGCTCGCTCAGTCTTTGACAATGGAACCTCAATAATGTTCAAACTTATAACTTAAATAAGTGTTGTGATTTGTGCTTCCAGGTAGATGTAATGATTGTGGTATAATTAGTTGAGTCCTTGTTTGTTTAAACTTTTATTAAATTAACTGCACATGACAAAATATGTATTTAAACACAATGAATATTTATTTTATAAAGGTATCTTAATCGAATGATTCTATACAAGTGATCTATATGAGAGCTGGATGCTGGATGCTTGTTATATACTAAAATTGTCAGCTCTCCAGGGGGGTGAGTACGTAAGGGCTATAGCACGACTAACTACTTCCTAGTGTAGTTAGCGCGAGTACGTAACGTTACAAATGTAGTTAGTTGTGCGTTTCAGCGTGGTTATTATGTAGTTAAGCCGTGGTTATGAGTAGTGAGATTGATGTGTGGTTAGTCGTGCTATAGCAAAAGTTACGAACTCACTACCCAGGTCTCATTAACATTCTTTTGATCGATTACAATGGAGGATGTTTACAATCTAATGTCCAAACAACAATATTAAAACAACATGAAGTTCTAATTAGTTATCATCATAACAACAACATTAATTATTAATTTGTCAGTTGATAAAATATACTAAGTTAATTACATAAGTTAATTGAATCGATTATTTCGAAAACGACCAAAGTATGTATGGGATTCTATATATTATACTTTGGTCATTTTCGAAATAACTGATTCAATTACGGTCGAATTTCGAGCGCTGGTTGATGACCACTAGTATAATTGAACTCTCCAGAACTTTCTATACGGGATCCATTATACCTACACGTCCCCAATAGTATCCAGTACCTATCTTCTATTTTGCATTTTTTTGTACGTACATCTACGTTTCGTATTCGCCGCCTAAAGGCAAGATTGTCATAGTTAATTTTCGCGAGATAAACGGTTTATCGATTTGGAGGTTAGGTAGGTACTTGTTAGTGAGATATGATGGGTTTATATACCCACCTACAGTGAGCGCAGGTTACGCAACTACGTACTAATAAGTCATAAACAATAAACATAGTAAGCAGATAATAATAATGTATGTAATCAAGTATATACTATGTGTAATCCTAAAATATCTTAAGTCCGATGTTGTATTTTAATCTATGCGATGTCCCGGTGACTATTAGGCAACTTCTTCAGCCGTACTAATAGAACGTTATTCTTCGAATAAGCGCAGAATAAGCAAAAGTGCTAGTAATAAAACAACGAATAGGCTATAACGAGAATAATAATTTTCATGCCAACTTTATTCCTGGCCACGGGTAAGAACACGTATAAAGCGGATTCCGACCCGCGCCGATCGGCGCAAAGGATGTTTCTATGCATTTGAATGGGGATACGCACAGCAAAAGCAGGAACCCGCTTTCCGACATGCCCATTTAAATGCATTGAAACCATAGACAATAATCTTTGAGCCGGTCGGCGAGGGTCGGAATCCGCTTTCTACGTGTTCTTACCCTACCCCCAGATATAAGGAAGGAATTATCGACATTTAATGAGACAGACTACCACTGCACTCTTCATATTTTGACATTTAACTTAACCAACCACATACACACACAATGACATACATACTCCCTTTAATGCCCCCCCGCACAACGCAAGCCAGCCCGGAGGAGACCAATCCGCAGCAAGCCCGATCCACCCGAAACCGACCCCTCAGCTCGATCGAAATAATCAAACCGAAAAGCCGGCCCCACACAAACCAAGTCCGCCGCGGATCCCCCCAGACCAACCCACAATGCGGTAGGCCTAAACCCCACATAGGAGCATAGGGAGGCAACAAGAGCTCTCCATTGCGCTCGAAGGCGTCCGAGGCTCATTGTGCCTTTTCTGACCAGTTGATGTTTAAGGACGTGAGGTGGTCAATCTCACGGTGGTCAATCAACTTAACCAACCACTTTTAAATATAGAAAGCTAGCAGGTATATAATATGTATAAAAATTGACTCCTTTTTACCTTGATCTCAAATCTAGGGGCTGGATCAATTTCGCAAATTACTTACTATTTTGTTGTGTTTTCTATTGTCAGTAGAATGTTCTTGTGAAAGAAAAAATTAAGAAAGTTGCTTGCACTATTAGAAAATGTAAGAAAACTATAATCTTCTTAGTGCTTATGCCAATAATTTTGATTTGGTGTCTGTATTGATTTGTTAAATATTTTCTATCACGTTACACTTAATTTCGCCTTTTATATTTTATTAAGTTTATTTTTTTTAAATGAATCTGTGCTCACTCGAAGTGCAATCATAAATTATTGATATTTTTAAATCATATGTATGTATTTCAATCATAAATTTGAACTAATAGAGTGTTTTTTGTCGTATACTAAGCGTGAACTTTAACGTTTTTAATTTTGTCGTTAATTTTATGTACCTAATTTGTAATTTTTATATCACTTGTAATTTTCTATTTTTTAAAGGCACGCCTATCCGTTTATAAATGAATAATAAACTATTTTTTTTTAGTTTTTATTGATTTAATATTTAACAAACTGTTAATTTTTAGTTGTTGCGTTTGTCAGAATGTGGTCTGTTAAAACATCGTTTAAAACATCCATTTTTTCCACATGCCAAACCATCTTAACTTATTGGCTTTCATCTTTGTCACAACACTAGCTTCCATACCACATTCCTTCCTTATATTCTCATTCGCCTTGCCATATCCCACAGATTCTATCCGCATATTCTTCGTAGAGATCTCATATCTACTGCATATATGAGTATGTGTATTTAGGAAGTATGTTTAGTGGGGATGAAAAATGTACTGAAGGTCATGGGTTCGAATCCCGTTGACAACTATTTTAACATTCACAACACATGCTTTGCATTCTGTAAAAAATGTCGAAAGTATATTTTTGGTCCCTCAAAGATTCATTTAAACATTTCGCTCGAGTTGATTTTGTTTAAACTAAAATTGTGTGTTAAATTACTAACCTTGATTTTTATACTAAAAAATAATATAAATTTTCAGTTATATCATATTTCACCGGGACATA
The DNA here is from genome assembly GCA_963576905.1 of Mystacides longicornis. Classification (NCBI taxonomy): domain Eukaryota; kingdom Metazoa; phylum Arthropoda; class Insecta; order Trichoptera; family Leptoceridae; genus Mystacides; species Mystacides longicornis. Next base: position 25,864,843 of record OY756438.1, read on the forward strand.
CGCTGCGCCAATCGGTCCAGTTGATAATCGCTTTATCAAATTCGTGTGGGACTTTTTTGATTCCTTTGAAAAATATAAAAGGAAACAATTTCTTAGCAAACCCAGTTTTGTTTTTGTTGCGATAGAACATTACCAAAAAACAAGATCAGGTATCAAATATATAATTATTTATTTTATTCAATATATTGTTGTTATGTTCATACATCAAATTATATTTAAATAAGTTGTACTAAATCATTTTCATGTTAACATATTTTTATGCAAATACTTTCAAATATTCATTTTATATTACAATAGAGTATTACTAAAAACATCTTTATTGAACGAAGTGCATAATAAACTCCATAGTCAATCCTATACTCTCTTTTTGACCCCTCTTAGGGGCATAGAGAGGCAAAAAAATCCCTCCAGCGCGCTTAATCCAGCGCGCTTAATCCAGCGCGGCTTCAATAATACCTATTATTTATTTATTCTTTTTAAACTATGTACAAAATTTCTATTTAACACACAATATACTCCAGTTTAAAATCGTTGACTAATTGTATTTGTTTTTTTTTTATATAAAATTCTGTTAATTCAAGTTTATAACTGAAATTAACAGAGTTTTATTTTAAAACAAATAAAATTAGCCAAAGATAAGATGGGATTTCACAAAGTTACCACAGAAAAAATAAGTAAATAATTGTTCATTTTAAAACTTTATTTCAAATTTCGTAACATAAAGATTTATTTTTTTTTAATTGTAGCTATTTTCGTCAATTTATGTTTTATAATGCGGTCAGCGGTATTTAATTTTTATAAGAATTATCAAAGACGAATTTATAGTTAAATTATTTTATAGTACCTACCTATATGATTTTTGCATAAATATTAAAATGTAACCTAAGAATATTCTTTGGATACATTTTAATCTCTATGATGAAACAAAAATTTACAAATAAATTTATAAAAAAATGTTACAAATACATTAAGCAACTTTTTTAATTTTTTTTTCTTAAATATTTAAACACACACTTGCAGCTGAATCTGATTTATTAATATGTATAAAATAAACTAGCTAACAGACAAGTTATTAAACAAGCTCAATACTACACCTTAGCAAGCCATTCACTCCCAATAAGATAGTTAAGTAATTAGTATGCCAACGAACACGTAAAAATGTTTGTAAAAAAACTCTAAACTTAAGTCTTTGATGTTGATGGAATAGGAAAACTTATTGTGCCTTTATTTTGTCTCCAGATTCTCCAAGATGCGGTTCGTCTTCGCCTTCGCCCTGTTGGCTGTCACTTGCCATGTGGGAACAGCTACCAAGAACCCTTGGTACTGGGAAGACAGATCAGTGATGGTCCATCTCTTCGAATGGAAGTGGAACGACATTGCTGATGAATGTGAGAGGTTCCTTGCGCCCAAAGGATTCGCAGGAGTCCAGGTAATCAGAATAATAGAATCTCTGTTAAAACCTCTAGACCAATGGTACTCAACTTTTGTTTTTCGTCGGGCCACATAAATATATTTTTTAATTTACGCCCCCCCCCCCCCCCTCTCCCCACAAATCATATTTGAGTTTTATAAAAATATACCTACACTAGGTTAAGGATGGATAAAATATTTTTTGTGAGCATAATGAAATAGCGTTTATAACCTAGTTAATTTGCCTATTTTAAAAATGCTACTTAAAGTGAGTATTGTTAAGAGAAAAAAGTTGATTCTAGTATTAGCTAAGCATGTGAGGTATGCCCGAGATCGACTTTTTGCGTATAAACAAGGGTTTTTCAACTGGAACGTTCGTATTTTGACAGTTCACAGGGGACATTTTGTTGAAGTGAAATTCCTACATAAAATTGGCTGTCATTTATTCTATTTTCTTTGCTAAATTTAAAGAATGTAAAAAATAACAATACTTGCATATTTTATCTAAAAACGTATCCTGTTCGACCAACATTCGCTTTTTTACGGTCACCTAGAACTAGATCCATACGCTCACTACTACCTAATAAAGAGTGCAAAAAGACATATTTTAATAGGTAAGGTGATTCGTAAAGATAATCTTCTTCAGGTGTCATGGAACGGAATTGCGATTTTTTTTTTAAATCATATTTCGGATAAAAAGTGTGCCGGGCCGCAGCAGGTTGAGTACCGATGCTCTAGAAGTCTAGACCATCAAACTGTGATTCTAAATCATTCTTGAATCAACCTAATCCTATACGCATAAAAATCATGTTAACTCTTTTATAGATTTCTCCACCAAACGAAAATTTGGTAATTGGCCACAGACCCTGGTGGGAAAGATACCAGCCAGTGTCCTACAAGTTGGAGACCAGGTCCGGAAACGATGCGGCTTTCAGAAACATGGTTGACAGATGTAACAACGTCGGTGTCAGAATCTACGTCGACGCCATCATCAACCATATGACGGGAGGTGGTGGACAATGGGGAACCGGTGGATCCCAAGCCAACCAAGGAGACAGGGGCTACCCAGGGGTGCCTTATGGTTCCAACGACTTTAACAATCCAAGATGCACAATCAACAACTACAATAACCCAATTGAGGTAAAAATTATACACCTTCAACATCTCAGAATTCACAAAGCCAAATCTGTATTAAATAGTGATTTATATAAAACTTGATAGCCAAAATGTCATTGTGCCATCTATCAACAGCAGACGCTGATCGAAAATATTTTATTGCCAAAATTGATCTCAGCCCAAAACTACTAGGAATAGGGGCTCAAATCCTGGCGAACCATGAAAAGAATCAATGTGTGATTTTCATGTAATTGGTAGGTCTTTCTCATTACGTATAGTTAATGGTATGCACATCTTTTAGGTAAGAAATTGCGAGCTGGTAGGTCTTCATGATTTGAACCAAGGAACTGAATACACTAGAAGCAAGATTGTCGAATACATGAACAACTTGATCGATATTGGAGTTGCTGGATTCAGGTGACTAATTTCAATGTTTTTATCTATTGTAGAAGTTGTATAAATGCCTAACGCTTATGCAGCTAAGTTAATTTAAAAGAGAGAAAAAATATAGCTAATTTCGAGACTTTTCTTTCAATATTTACTTACATTTATTATACTATTTTAGAGTTGACGCAGCCAAGCACATGTGGCCACAAGATTTGGGAGTCATCTACGGCAGACTGAAGAACTTGAACACCAAATACTTCCCAGCAAACGCAAGGCCTTACATTGTCCAGGAAGTCATCGACTTGGGTGGTGAAGCAATCTCCAAATACGAATACACAGGTCTTGGAGCTGTTACTGAATTCAAGGTAAATAGTCTTAATCAAAGATGTTTCTGTGAAAGCTTCTTGAGTTTGAGACGTGAATATTTTTTTCTTACAGTTCAGTGCAGATATTGGTAACATGTTCAGAGGAAACAATCAACTCAAATGGTTGGTGAACTGGGGTCCAGCATGGGGAATGGTGCCACATGGAGATGGTCTGAACTTCGTTGACAACCACGACAACCAGAGAGGTCACGGAGCTGGTGGTTCCAGCATCTTGACCTACAAAATACCCAAACAATACAAGGTAACACCAAACATCGGTTTTGTTGCACGTTGATTTTAAACAAAAGAAAGTGGTTGACATTTGTACATTTCTTGGTTTTCAGGGAGCAACAGCTTTCAATCTTGCCCATCCATATGGTGAACCACGCATCATGAGCAGTTTCGCCTTCACAGACTCCGAAATTGGACCACCACAGGACGGCAGCCAGAACATCATCAGCCCTTCAATCAATCCCGTAAGTGGAAAATAGAACTTGATATCATCACTTAAAATCTCCTGAGGTCCAATCACAGACGTCAGTCATAGTTCTGACTTAAAGTTTAAAAAGACGTCCGCGATGTCATCTCAGTTCAGACATGAAACTTTTTGGTATTACTATGCCACCCTTTCCAATCGGTTAATAATATCCACCGAAGATACTTTATATGCAGAGTTTCCAGTGGAAAGCAATAATTTCGAAGAGATTTGGAGAACACAATAAAACTTTGGACGAATTATAATATAACAATCGATTTGGGTCTGCTACACAAGGAGTCAATAAGATCCCTCTTTTCTTATTTACTGTCGGTCTTTTCTTTCTGTGTTTCTACGGGTCCCAATCCGTAGATTTGACGAAGACGCATTGATGGAAAATTATAGTGGTATTTGGGTGGCCGAATACTGGGGATTACAGATTTGATAGCGTTCTGGACACGGAAAGTAAGTAAGTAATCCGTAGATTGGTCCATCTCCACGCCTCTCTGTCTTTAGCCAGCTTCTTTATATCTGTATACGAGCTACAGCTCATATAAGTAAAGGCGACCTCTACCGCCCATAATCACTCTTTCAACGAGGGTGCGAAACAGTCTTGGATGTTGTGGCCTCTGATGTGAAACTCTATTTAGGAGTTGCCTTGTTTCTCAAACCATGCTCAGCACCTCGTCATTGGTGGTGTGCTCTGTTCAGTGAACTCCAGCCATCAATCAATTCATTATTTATTTCTAGGATGGAACTTGCGGCAATGGATGGGTGTGTGAACACAGGTGGAGACAAATCTTCCAAATGGTTGAGTTTAGAAACGTTGTTAAGGGAACAGGTCTGAATGACTGGTGGGACAATGGAGATCAACAAATCGCTTTCTGTAGAGGAGGAAAGGGCTTCATCGCTTTCAACGGCGGTGGCAATCTCAACCAGAACCTTCAGGTATGATATTATATTTTAACATTATAACCTCAAAAACCTTTTAAAGGATTTTCATTCTTCACCACCCAGACACACTCCTATCGCTTCTTCCAGCAAAATCCCATTTCTAATAGAGTGTTTATTACCTACTTTTGATGCTCTTCTTCAAGGAAAGAATCAATGGACACATTTGTGGACAATTAATATATTGGAAATACTACTTATCTAACCTTTAGTATAATTTTTAAGCTGAATTATTGAAGTTGTTGGAAAATATTTTAGACATTCCTGCTTATGTTATATTCCGATTTTCAGACATGCTTACCAGCTGGACAATACTGTGATATAATTTCTGGATCAAAGTCAGGTGGATCATGTACAGGAAAGACCGTGAGCGTCGGAGGTGATGGCAGGGCTCAAATCTCCATCGGAGCTCAAGAAGACGATATGGTTCTGGCTATTCATGCTAACTCCAAATTGTAAATCTAAATGTAAGTATTTCGGTTTATAAATTAGTTTGTTACATTTCCAAGAACCAAAGTATAAACTGGCTCTACAAAGGATAAACGATGAGGTCGTCAGATCTGGAACATCTGACCGAGGAGCTGACATCCTACTTTTTGTAAAAACCGTCATCTATTGAAGAAATCACAATATATACGCCCCCTTCCCGAACGAAAGCGATTTCGCTTCATTACGGTAGGCGGCGTTAGTCGATCTCAGTCTGGGCTATTTTATTATAGATACCAAACACCAGTCTATTCTTCTTTATGACTTCATGTGGGAGTAAAGAGGGACAACAAGAGATCTTAGCTTGAATGTTATTTTAATAAATTTATTTTATATTGTTTCAGATTTTTTGGACCAATAATTTAATTTTGAAGATCTTGGATTTTTTTCTGAATTTATCAAATAAATTTTGTGTATATATTTAAAATAAATGAGAACATTTGTATAATTTGCGATATTAATGATTTGAAAAAATAATGAATATAATACTATAAATGAAGCCATATGTTTTTATTATTTTACATTACACCTACTTCCCCATAAATACTTTAGTGAATTTCTGACAGGCAATCGAATTGCAGACCTCTTTTTTGGGGTCTAAAATTTAAATTGATGTCTAACACTATGCGCATTTCCCACAGCTATATGCTTCAAAGAAACTCAAAACAGTATGGGAGCATCTGACATGTATTTGGAACCACAATACGAGTAAGAACTTACTCTTAGAAAGTATCTTAAAATGGACAATTCACAGTTTTTATGAACACAAAGCAGCCCTAATGATGACATATGGTTATCGGCCAATTTCCCTCTGCTCGTCTGCAGGATTTTTTGGCATTGTAGGTAGTTGCACCTAAGTATGGAACTTCTCAAGAAAAAAGCAAATATGATTGGAACAAAAACACATCCCTGTGGGACTCCTGACCTGGCTAAATGTTTCGGCAGGACCACCTAGTATTCAAGCGCGGATCCAGGGGGGGGGTTAGGGGGGTCATGACCCCCCCCCTAGGCTATTAATCTCAAGTAGGGCAGTGATATTATTAATAAAATCTATATTTTGCTAGCATAATTATAATTTCATGTGGGCCATGACCCCCCCCTGGAGCAAAAGTACCTACCATATAACAAATTTAGGAAAAGACCTTTTTTTTTTTTTTTTTTAGGAATAGTGTAGTTTCCAGATACCAAATTTTGAAAATGACCTTTTTTTTTTTAGGAAAAGTGTAATTTCCAGATACCAAATTTTTAAGATGACCTTTTTTTTACTTTGTGACCCCCCCCTGGTGCCAAGGCTGGATCCGCCCTTGCTAGTATTATCATCGATTATCATCAACCAACCGCGGTAGCCTGTGGTATTGCCTTTAAATCGAGAGGTCCCAGATTTGATACCCAGTCATGTCAGAATTTTGCAGTGTTTTTCACTGGAAATCGGAAGAAGCAGAGAAACTCCGATATTGGAAATCAAGGTACATAAAAGGAGTATGAATCAAAAGTTCTAAGTATACTATAAAAATATTTTATTATGATTTTATAATACATCAATTCATTACATAAACAATGAGTATCTTTTTTTAACAAATACATGATATTATTATAAACATCAATAACTCAAGCATACCTACTTATGCTGGTTATCCAAAAAAACTTGGGATGTTATGAATTCATAACATTTATTGTCTATAAAATTATTTCATTTATTGAAAGGAATGTGTTTCTAAAAATATTCTTCTTCTTCTATTAACAGTGCTTTTCAACACCTCTGCTAAAACATTTGCACAATTTAAGACTGTGTGATAAGCAAAACTGAACATAAATGACGAAATAAAGTTTTTTTTATTCATTTATTTATTTATCACATATACAGCAAAATAAAATCCTTATAAAACACTCTCTTATATTTTATACATCATTATGTTGTTTTTAGGACTAGATCTTAACGTGTTTTTTTTTAAATACAATCAACTACCATTGGATGCATAAATATATATTTTTTAAATGTATCTGGGCTCACCCAAAGTGGACGCAAATATATACACTTTCGACATCTTTCACATAAAGCAAAGCTTGTGTTGCGAGAGTGGATATGGTCGGTTCCGGTATTCGAAGCCACGAGCTTCAGAACACTGTACTTGAGAGTACGCACCAAAGCCGTCAACTGATACTACTGGACTTACCAACCGTCTCAATCAACTATTTATTGGAAATTTATTTTCTTAAAACTATGCATAGTAATATTTCCAAACGTCATGCTAGGCGAATTGTTGCAAATGAAACTGCGATAGATATTGCACGTTCTTCCATACAAGACATAGAGTTTTCAAATTCTGTTAATACCTGGATTCATAAATTAAGTACATTGTTTTTCTATTTATATGCGGTCAACTTATCTAATCTATAAAAGATAAAAAAATGTTTCTATGTCCCGTTATAGACTCCGAAATCATCCAACCGATTTGCACCAAACTGGTTCAATTTGAAAGGTTATAAAGTGAAGATGGTTTTAGACCACTAAAACAATCTATACAATACATTTATAAAGTGAAAATGTATTTCTATTTAAAGCATACGCCGCGTGTTGATTGTTCATAGCCTTCATAAGTGGCGTAAATCTGTGAAGTCCGGATCCGGCTGTGGATCACGTAAAAGTGAATACATTTATTTCAATCAACTGCAATTTCTACGAAAGGTTGTTGCTATAAGAGAACCAGATCCGGCTGCGGCCACTGCAGATCATCTCCTGACAGTGACTCGCAAATAGATAGACAAGTAAACGGTCGAAAAAGACAGAAAACAAAAGACAATACCGAAGAAGATAAATTCATCTCTATTCTCAATAAATCTATTTAGAAAAGAGAAAAAAATGACGTCATTAATCAAGATGAAGATAGGTTATTTCTGTTGTCATTAGTTGAAACATTAAAAAAGTCCCTCCACACAGAAAAATGGCAACCAAAATTAAAATTATGTCTGTTCTCGATGAAGAAACCATCATTTTTCCTATTGATCATACACGTCACAATCACCAGTCACAACCACCAAATCTGCCAACTCGAAGCTACTATGACCACGGGCCTTCGACTTCAAGTAATGAACTACCTTCTCGCAGCTACAGCCAAGGATATTCCACTCGTGGTGGAAGTGTAAATGAAATCGCACCAGACTTCCATCAAAAACCGATGACATATTAATTATTATCATTGGTATTGTTCTTTTTGTGTTTTCTGTAAAGCTTGTTATTTGTATGTTGATGTATTTGATTTATCTTGTTTAAAGGCACATTTGTGCCGTGAACTTAATAAATAAATAAAAATGTTGTTATAAATTAAGTAAAAACTGATCAGTGAGTTATACGTAACCTTACGAGTAACGAAATTTTTATAAGTAATACGGATAATGTTTAATTTCCCTGGGATGGATGATGAAAAACCATGAACCGACTATGTGACGCAAGAAAAGAAACAGGGCCCCTAGCCCAGGGTTACATTGCGGTTACGATTTTTACATGGAGTTTCTTCATGACGTCACTCGTTCACAAAAAACTTTATAAAAAACCGATCGCCTTCGCAATGGTAATCGGAATATTAAATTTGGTTACGAGCCCTAAACAGAGACAATGCAGAGTGCATAACAAGTGTCGAAAAAATTAAGAGTCTATTGGCTGGGCTTGCGACAGAAGGCCAAGACCGACCAATTAGGGTAGTTTTCGACAATAGTGAGGACCCGCGAGAGATCATATTATACTGAAAGAGAGTCTCACACCTGTTTGGTCCAAGCAAACTGCCTAAAGACACTTTGGACTGAGATAGAAAAAAGAAAAAGTAGTAAAGGTGACGAAAACCTCGGTATAAAGTTCGTTAACGAAACAGTGGTAAATATTCACCAAAAAAACTTCCAATTAAATTAAATTTCAATTCGATTCATATTTATTTAGAATTTAGAATCCTTCGAAAATAGAAGAGTTACAACAGTGTTTAACTGTGGATGAAAAAATCAACGAAAAGTACATCGCGTTGATCGGATAAAAAATGAGTTAAGAGCTGCGCGACAACTGACGAGTCAGCTGCTGGTGATTCCACGGCAAAGTAATAATTGTACAGCTAATAATAAAGAAACATTAGAGCACAAGTATAAAAATGCCGATCTTTTGACGGTAATATGCGCGATTGGAATTCGTTCTAATTGAATTCATTTCATATTGTCATAAGGGTAAAGCAATATAACTGCCCTGAAGTCAAAATGAATATTTTAAATCATTGCATGATAGACTCATTTCTAATGAACTTTCAATAAAAAGTAACTCAAAAAATCATTTTACAAATATTCGCAAATACTATAATATTCATCATTTGTTATGGTAAGCTCAGAAGCTAAAGTTTCCAAGGCGTTACAAGTAGTGGAGTGTACCATTTCAAAACAGGTATGAGGAGAGCCATGGCAACCATTATTTTGTTGATAATGTCTGATTTCTTGTGAGAAAAAATAATAAATTTTCATGATTTACAATTCATTAAATTGGTTGATTAATATAAATTTATATCATAATAATCGAATGGAACTAGGTATTATTGGCGAGTTGACAGCTACATACAGTTGTTCTACAACTTTGGAGTAGTTCCTGTTCGGTGGACACTGTGCTGGGGGGTGAGTCGAAGTATTCGCAACGTCAGTAACGTACCCATATCTCCATGGCAACCAACGTTAATAACTAACGTAGCGCATAGTTCCGAGTCCAAACACCCGCGCGCCCATGGTTACGTTTCTACTGTTACGTTAGAGTTTTTTTGTATGGCAACGTGGCGTCGTGAGGTGAAATACGAAGTGCAAGTACCACTTTGACAGCTATTTTGTAGTACGTTAGCTTGTGACGTTGATTCGCCGTCACCAAATAGCTGCTGTTACAATCCATTCAGTCTATTTTCTCTACGTATATTTCCTTTTATTTTAAGTTTTTCACGTAAAAAATAGTAAGTACCTATTTGTTTTTAATGTTTATAAGTGTTGTGTGTATGATTTAATTATTTAATTTGAAGAAAATAATAAATAACCTGTAACTCTACTATGCCGCGTACTCGTTGATTTCCAGCTATATTTTTTCGGTTAAATATGATTTTAAAAGTAAAATTCCAAGCATACATCATTAATTAGCTACTCATAATAATGTGATATTGTGATAGTGAAGTCGTAGTAGTAAAATATAAGTGTTTTGTGTATGATTTGTTTTTTGAAGAAAATAATACATAACCTCTAATTCTAATGTCGCGTACTCTGTGATATGATATCCCGCTATATTTTTCGTTTAAAAGTCTTTAACATTTGTTTTAGCATCATGAATCGCTTTTTTCATATAAGCGCAGCATTCTATGCTGACAAGGAGGAGGCGAAAAAGGCCCGATTCCGCGCTCGTCAGAGACGAGGCGATTTAACGAGAATCCTTTCTGATCCCGACTTTATAAGGCATTTCAGATTGGATAAGCATGCATTTCGCCTCGTTTGTGACGATTTGCGGAAACGCACCACTTTAAAGGGGACGAAGTTATACCCGCTGGAGTTTAAGGTTAGAGTGTTTGTTATACAGTGTAGGTATTTATTTATTAATCAACGGCAAATTACCTTTTAAAGAAACAAAATACAAGACAATTACAATCCCCACACATTTTTTTTTCATGAGCATACAGTGATATAAAGTACATGTCTGACATTTGTTCGGTATAATATAGAAGAATACAATAATATGAGAATACATTTAATTGACTAATGAATTGGATGACTGACAACGGTTGCCAGAAAGATTTACAATGACACATAAGAGGAGAGGTAGGGGTCCAAGGAAAAGTTACGCGCGCAATATAAGAGCATTTAATGCCTCTTACCCACTGCATTTCAACTCGACTCTCTACCTACAAGCGGTGGACCCTGTTACGTTGGCCCAGGCTGAAACGGCGGTTACAATCGGTCCCTGTTGACGCTAGGGTCACCAAGCCGAAGAGAGTACGGGGTGCCTTGCATGGCTGTCCAACATGCAGGGCATTTCCTACACCTGAATCCAATCCTCCTGCCTTCTATGAGCCCTCCCATCCATATTCACCTAGTCCTATCATTCCGGAAGGAGTAAGCCTTTCTGCCCAAAAATCGCTGTTTTATATTTTGTGTAATTAATTTCAGCTGCTTCTTACATTAAGTTTTCTGGCCAACGGGTCTTACCAAAAGATCGTTGGTCTCATCACACTCCTCAGAAGACTGTGAGCAGGATCGTGAAGCAAGTGGTGGAAGCGTTGGCTTGCGTAGAAATGTTAAATCGATGGATCAAGTTCCCAAGCACTCCTCACGAAAGAGCTCTAATTAAAAACGAGTAAGTATGATTGTTTATTATGAGTAACAAGCGTGATAAATGTATGGTGGATGTAGAGAAAAAGCTTTTTTTTCCATTCAAAAGGAGATAAGAAGCAGTTTGATTGTCTTTCAATGCTGTACAATGAAATACCGTTAAGTACGGTAAAGAATAGGACTCCCATCTAAAATGTCTTACATTTTATTGACACAGAGATAACAATTTTCATGTTTTTACATGCGGTTGGTCTACTGACTTCCCCACTGGTGGAATATGTTGTGATGGATGAAAAATGAAAGAGATCTTCAAAATGCAAATTATTTTGTTTAATTTTTTCAGGTTCCAAAGGAAATTTCAGCTTCCTGGGGTGATTGGGTGCATTGATTGCACCCACATCAACATCGTACGGCCCAATAAGGAGGAGCATTTGTTTTTCAATAGAAAGGGGACACATTCCATAAATGTGCAAATTGTATTGTTTACATTGATTCAGTTCTTGTTCGAATAATTAATTATTTCATTAATAATGTACGCCATTTAAATTTCAGATCTGTGATAGCGACATGAAGATCATAAATGTGAATCCCAAGTTCGGTGGAGTCACGCATGACTCCATGATATGGTCGCAGAGCAACGTTCTACCCTTCGTGAGTGGGCGCCACCAAAATGGAGAGCATTCATATTTACTGGGTAAGTAAAATTATTTTTATTCAGATTTGACTCAGCGCAGCTCAGCGGTTGACTTAAACAGTGCTGTGTTGGCCGTGCTTGTGACATTGCTAGTGGATGAGCGACTTCAATCATTTCATTTTGGACGCCTACTACGTTCTCTCCAATTCTTTTTTTTATCCTCCGGATCGGATTTCTCCAAAACGACAAAAATTAGATGAAGCGGAAGTAGAATTAAATTTACATAAAAAAGAGGTAAATATTTTACCTAAGAATGATAATATAGTTCCTCACAAATATTATATCCATTCATCTCCTCCTTTTATTATAAATGTGGAGAATAAAGAAACAGATAAAACCATCCACCTGAGTTTGCTTAAAAACCAGGAGTTGTGTCAACACCGATCATTGCAAGTATTTTTCACATAGAACAGTTTATCGAAATGAACTGCAATAAACGATCGGAAGTAGTAAGCTGTGACGACTGCATCGTCTGCTCGAGATGCCATGGCGGGTTCGATTACAAGTGTGCTGGATTTAACGAAAGCAACTTTCGAAACATGCTGAAGATGAACAAAATAAAGTGGAAGTGTGTTGCTTGCAAGGGCGGTACTACCCCACCAAAGATTCCTTCTACGCCTACTCTGGAAGAAGTATTAAGATTGTTGGGCAGTCTTATGGTGGAAATTGCTGACATGAGAAGGTCTATAATAGTATATTGCAGTTTGACAGTTCCAATTAGTTAGGTTTGTCACATGTTTGTGCCGAGTGGGTTCGTTTTTATCAGTGTATTCAGTATTGTGATATCGCAAGATGTCAATAGAATTCTCAAACGAGTCTGACAGTGCCCATTGTGGGATAACTGGAAACGAAATAGCAGATGGACTATATAAAGATATATCCGCGTTAGATGTCAGGAGCCACATTGATGAATTCCTGGGAAGCAGATTGGGCTCTCAAACAAATTTGCAACTCATTAAAATAAACAATGATTTGATAAATTTTTTTCACTTCCCCTATCAACTTTTCGGATTCACCTACCGCATAAAAAATGTCAAACTAACAACAAGTTTCGGAATACACATCACAATCAAAATAACGGATAACGGTCGGCGCGCGGCGATTCCATACAGTGTAAAAGTGTTGTGTTCATCACGTTCTTACTGGAACCAGGAATAAAGGTGAGTTCCCATTTACAGTCCACTTCTTCTTCGTTCGTCTACGTACTTCCTGCTTAAAGCTGGGAGACGTAGTGAACATATTTTGGTTCATATTTTTATTTCACGCCGACAAATCTTATAAGATTTGGCGTGACTCAATTTGTTATATTTGTAAATATTTATTTGTTTTATATCTGTGGTCTAAAGGAAAAGGGAGATGAGTCGAAAAAATCGAAAAATGAGATCATTACGCCATACACATCAGAAGCCGTATATCTATCAAGGAAAAGAGAGTTGAATCAATATAACTCTATTAAATGGCCGAAATATTGCATAAAAAAAGGGAGATGATTCGGTTTCAAGTAATTTCAATAAGTATAAGGGAGTCGAGTTAACTCATCTCAATTAAGAATTTTAGAAGATTTAAAATTCCTAAAACCAAAGAGAGTTGAGTCGATTCGTACTTTTTGTCTATGGCAATTATCTAAGCTGGCGTCGTTTTGCCAACTGTCATTGCGTACTCATCGCTGTTGGCGTTGTTTGTTTCCGAGATTCGAGTTTTATTAAAAGTGTTTATTACTGTTTTTATAGTAGAATTGTTTAATTACTACTTCGAAATATGTTTAATAAAAGGACTAAATTAATAATGAGCCGCGTAAAAGCGTCAATTCACCGTAAGTACATCTCAATACTCTATTTTGTAGTGATAACCTCAAAACGATTTGTTACGTAGATCAAACGTTTTCATCAGTAAAAAAAACTTTAATGTATTAAAATCCTTATATCATTGTGTTATTAATATTTTTTTTTTAACATTTTGTAGAAAATCATTCAGATATTGCCATGGAAGTGAACCCCTGCCCGGTTGAAGTGTGTGAGCAAGGTACACATTTACAAAACAGTATTTTTTGTTTAGTAATATCAACATGAAGCATCATTGTTTTATATTGCTGGATATGTCTTTCATAAAACTAATTTGACATTTTATTTGATTCAGATGTTGTTCCAAGCGTGTCTCCAACTGAGGTTGTCGAGCAGCTCAATATTGAAAATTATAATGAAGGTTTGTCTTTTATCATTACATGCATCTTTGTGTTATATTGCTGGATATAAATATCATATTTCTAAACGTATCGTCTCTTTTGTTTCAGATGTTGTTCCAAGCGTGTCTCCGACTGAGGTTGTTGAGCAGCTTAATGTTGAAGTTTATAATGAAGGTTTGTCTTTTATCATTACATGCATCATTGTGTTATATTGCTGGATATAAATATCATATTTCTAAACATATCGTCTCTTTTGTTTCAGATGTTGTTCCAAGCGTGTCTCCGACTGAGGTTGTTGAGCAGCTTAATGTTGAAGTTTATAATGAAGGTTTGTATTTTATCATTACATGCATCGTTGTCTTATATTGCTGGATATAAATATCATATTTCTAAAACAACGTTTCTTCTCTTTTGTTTCAGATGTTGTTCCAAGCGTGTCTCCGACTGAGGTTGTTGAGCAGCTTAATATTGAAATTTATAATGAAGGTTTGTATTTTATCATTACATGCATCGTTGTGTTATATTGCTGGATATAAATATCATATTTCTAAAACAACGTTTCTTCTCTTTTGTTTCAGATGTTGTTCCAAGCGTGTCTCCGACTGAGGTTGTTGAGCAGCTTAATATTGAAATTTATAATGAAGGTTTGTATTTTATCATTACATGCAACGTTGTGTTATATTGCTGGATATAAATATCATATTTCTAAACGTATCGTCTCTTTTGTTTCAGATGTTGTTCCAAGCGTGTCTCCGACTGAGGTTGTCGAGCAGCCTTATATTGTAATTTATAATGAAGGTTTGTCTTCAATTATTACTTGCATTATTGTGATATGTCGCGAGGTATTTCTTTCATATTTCTATAATGTTTTGTGTCTTTTGTTTCAGATGGGGTACAAACCCAGCCTATGGAAATAGCAGAAGATGGTGAGATGAATACCGAAACACGTGTTGAAAGTATGATTCATGTTTTGATGTAGAATTAATGTATTTAGATATAAGAACTTGACAAATGTATTTATTTATCGTATGGTCATGATTACAAGTAAAAAATAGAGATACAGTGTACATCATTGTGACAATTGTCATTTTATAAAATTTTAAGAGGGGTGGTTGCAGATTGTGCCGGAGCTTCTACAGAAAGAAGAAAGAGAAAAGCTGTAGTAAACATTAAAAAAGAGAGGCAGATAAAACGGAACCTCGGGTTGGAGTATGTTTCTCACAACGGGAAAGTCAAGTCTAAGAGGCAATTCTCCCGCATGGAAATGTGCAGGAAAAAATGCTCTCTTAAGTTTACATTTAGTGAACAGGAGTCAATTTTTAATGACTATTGGGGATTAGGGGACTTCAACAAAAGAGTTGTCTATATGTCATCTCTTATTACCGATGCTCCAAAAAAGACAGCTCGCATAAGGAGTGATGGCCAGACACCTAAAGCAAGAGCTATAAACCATAAATACCACCTCCGAAAAGGTGGAAGCCTTTTCGAGGTGTGTAAAATATGTTTTCAAAAAACATTAAATGAATCCAACAAATTTATCACAACCGTAATTTCAAAACAAAAAGAGGTTATTGCTGCCATCACTCCTAAGGATGCTCGTGGTTCTGGCACTCCAGCGAACAAGGTGTCTGAATCCAGGCAAAAGGTAATAAGAGATCACATAAACTCTTACCCTGTATATGAATCCCATTATTCCCGGAGGGATACAGGGAACCAAAAATTTCTACCCTCGGGACTTACCATCCAAATGATGTTCAATATGTACAAGGAGAAGACAGAAGACCCTGTTTCGATTTGTACTTTTACAAATGTATTTAAAAGTACTGGTCTAAAAATTAAGCAGCCAGCACTTGATACTTGCAATACGTGTGACACGTACCAAATGAAAATTAAAATTGCAAGAGCAAACGGGCTTGAAGGGCATGCTGAGGCTTCACTTTTGGATGAAGAATGTAAGAAGCATGTCTTAGAAGCCGACAGTGCTTATCAACAAAAGGCTGCAGACAAAGCCAAAGTAACAACTAGAAACAGGGTCTTCTGTTTTGATTTGCAGCAATGCCTGCCAACACCGAGGCTAAAAACAAATATTGTTTTTTACAAGCGTCAATTGTGGACGTATAATTTAACTGTTTACGATTGTGGCGAAAAGAGTTCCACGTGCTACATGTGGCATGAAGCTGAGGGTGGTAGAGGGGCAAATCAAATTGCTTCGTGCATTTTTGATTTTCTCCTCACATTACCACCTGAAGTCACTGAGGTCACACTCTATTCAGATTCGTGTGCTGGTCAGAACAAAAACAGCCATATGGCTGCCATGTTTCTTTGCCTTGTGCAAAAGAGGCCCGATATGGTTGTGAATCATAAGTTTCTTGTTCCTGGCCACACACATATGGAGTGTGACTCAGTTCATGCCACAATAGAGCGCAAAATAAAGTCCACAACCTCTCCCCTTCATGTGCCAAGAGATTGGTACAATTTGGTGAGGGGTTGTGGGCGAAAAGAAAATTCTATATGTGTAAGGACTATGTCACATGACAAGTTCCTTAATTTTGCTGATTTGCTTAAGGCACCTTTGCAAATCAAAAAAAGCAATGCCTTGGGTGAGAAATTCCTATGGCAGCCAATAAAGTGGCTGCAATTTAGAGGAGAAGAATCAGGCATTGCTTTTTATAAAAGGTCCCTTAAGGAAGAAGAAGCATTTGACAGCGTGTCATTTGAACGCCGAGGGCGTAGAAATGTTTCCTTGAATCCTTCGAAACTGTACGACAGTCCTGTCCCTATCAATAAAGATAAAAAAAAAGATTTATTGAGTATTTTACATCTTATTGATAGGGACTGTCACGCCTTTTATTTGGGGCTTAGAGATAGCGTTGATATACCATATACAGATCCACAAGAAATTGTGGATCTAAATGATTAGTTTGTAAGTTAATAAATTGATTAATTTGTATTGAATAAAATTGTATTATATCTAAACTTTTTTTTATTTATCAAAGCCCTCATACACATTGTTTTGAAAAATGTACCTGTCTACAAGGTGTAAGTATCTATAAATGTTGAAAATATCTTATTATTATATCAATATAAACATTGGAGTAACGTCAAAACTGGGATATTATGTTTCTTTTAACGCTGACACCATTATCATCAACCTCGATAGCCTAGTTGGTGGCTTGGATTTCGGATCAGGTTTCCTGGTCATGTAAGTTTTCCAGTGTTTTTTCACTTGAAATTTCTACCCAGGGTTGGACGGGACCGGTTGACTGGAAAAGATTGCCTCAGGCAATAAGTTCCGCTGGCTTGCTTCCTGTTCCTTTGTACAGAGAAGTGTTATTTATTGAAAAAAAAAACTATATTTATGATCTCCCCTGACACCTTGGCCAACTCCCTGGGCTCTGCCTCAAAGGAAAAGGAGATACTGATGGGAGAAAGAGCAGCGCTGTCCTTGACCAACTGTCATTTTGCATCCAATATCCTGTCCCAGCCATGTCCATCTCATCTCCAGTCCACCGTTGCAGCTAAGTGCACCGTTGACAAAACTACTTCTTAACCCAAACATCAAAATCCAGTAACATAATCTCCCTTACAATTTTAAATACTAGTTCATTGCTAAATGTGCAATGTGGAAACAAAAATATCAATAGAGATGACTCTAAAGTAATATTTTGATGGTTGGTTGTTCTAAAGGAAAAGAGATATGGGTAGATATATTTTTGATTTATGGTACTTGGTGTACCAAAAACTCAAAAGGAAAAGATAAATGACTAGATACATATCTCATTATGGTTCTTGGTTCACAAAAATCTCAAAAGGAAAACAGATATGAGTAGATACATTGCTCATTGTGTTACTTGGTATACAAAAATCTCTAAAGGAAAACAGAGATAAGTCATCAAAATCAGGTAAATATTTAAAAATGGGTTGAAATTGCTTAATCATTAGAACCATCATTAAATTTTATGCATGGTAGCCAATTTTTAAAAGAATCCAACCAGTATTAATAATTATATAAGACATTCCATGAAAGTATCATTCCATGGCTTTTTGTTTTCTCTCTCCTGAACAACTGTCATTTTTTAATCATCTCCCTTTTCCTTTAGACCACAGATATATAAATAAAATAAATATTAAAGAATAATGCTAAACTTAATTCACAATTTACATCACTCCTTAAAGATATGAAAGTAAATTTAAATAATATAGATGCATCATTAAATATTGAACTCTCAAATCAGGCACATCGCTTAATAATTCAGAAATTAATCAATCATATTTACAATATTGAAATATTTTTAGAGTCGCAATTCATTGAAGATCATATAACCTTAAGTTGTGAGGCAGGAACATTATCCCCAAAAGTTGCTGATTCAGCAAATTTTTCTATTTCATTATTAAACTTAAAAAAGTTGTCATTACCAGAATTGAATCAGTACTTTTTATTTAAATTAGTATCATGTTTTAAAACAAATGATTTCATTATGATGCATATTAAAATCCCAATCACTATAATTCCGTTTGTTGAATTGTATAAAGTTATTGCAATTCCATTTATTATAAATAACACAGCATATATTGATAATTATACTGATACTTTTTTAATTGGAAAGACTCTAGCTAATAATTATTATTATTCATCATCATCAGCTGGAAATAATTGGGAAAATGATTTTAGTTCATTAATCTGGATGACTGGCTACAAAAAATTAACTAAATGTCAATCATCAATCTTTCAAAAACTTTCTGTAAAAGATAATCAATGCATGCATGCATTAATCAAGTTAAAATTTGGGAATCAAGACATAATAGTTTAATTAGTTTAAATAATACTCATTCTTTAATTGTTAAGATTAATAATGATAATATTGATATAGATGGGGTAGAAATAAATGAGAATTTTATGACGCTTGTAATAAATATGGTTCAAGTTGATTGTACCAATTTTGGAAATACTGCATTTGTTTTTGGAAAAGGTCATACAATTAATGATCATGTACCTATTGTTTATATAACTCACCCAATTTACATTGGATCACAATATGTCCATATCCAATCTTTAAGTAATCATCACCTTTTTCAAATAAATACTGATCTTATGAGTAACTCCCAACTTGATGAAAATCCATTTCATAAGTTGTATATCAATCAATTAAGGAAAAATTTACAAGCTCCTATTATAAAACCAGTTGACTTTAATTCAACTAATTGGACTATCTACTCAAAATTCGCGATAACCTGCATTGGATTAATTATATTATTTATACTTCTTGGAAGAATGAGTGCAATTCTGGCTTGGTGTTACCTACCAAAAGTTTCTGCAACAGATGGATTGGAACATTACTCGGAGATGTCATCAATTACCGTTGTTATATAAAGAGATTATTAAACAGGAAACACAATTTATGTCATCATCTAAGGACTCTAGAATTAAAGATCAAGAAAGATGAACTTACTCATATTGATTTGGTATTGATAACAGATAATCTATCAAGATCAATTAAAATTGATTCAAAATATTACACAAAGGGGATCACTGAAAAGCAGTTCAAGCTATGTGCTTGTAGAGAGACTGTGAATTCTTCAGAGAGAAATTGCATTCTAAATAAAATCTGGAATGGAAAGCAATATGTTACTAGAAAAGATGACAAGGAATGCAGCTTTTGGCCATTGTCAAAAGCCATGACATTTGAGTGGTCAGGGTTTTTGGAGGAATTATCAAGAGAATTTATAGGGATGAAACAGACTTCAAAGATGAGAATGTTGCAAATTTGTTAACAGGAGAGTCAATCAATATCAATGGAAGTTTAAAATTAATGTTACTACTACTTGTATAAGTTATGTACGTGTTAATCATTTTTAAAATCAAAAATTGAATAAGAAACTTCACTATTCAAGATGTCCAAGTTCCTACACGTTCGTAAACACTTAACAAACCTGAGGGCCAATCGGCAACCTCCTATCAATATAACTTCCTTTATCAACCCTGCTGCTACGGCATGCAAATTCGCACAGCCTGACTCCTTCTATCAAACTAGATCTTTTCATGTGACTCAATCACCTGATTACAGGGATCATCCAGAACTCCGAGCTGTGCTTAAACTCATGATCCAATTTGTTCTGAGCAACCAAAGTTCAACAATTTTTCTGTATGAATCTCTTTCTGAACTTTTCAAATTTGAAAAGAATCCTGATTATTCATTTGATCAATTCCAAAATGAAGTCATTGCTGGCATGGATAATCTCATAAACTGTTTTGCAGGAGTCACAAATCCTCTATTGAAGAAGTTAAAGAGACATGGAAAAAACACAGATTGGGCAGAATACAGTAAATATAAAGGGAAAAATTACGCCAGAATACAGCCAAACATCCCTAGTAAACCCCGGTATGTGGAAGTTAGTCTGCTTCCTAGCAATAATGTTCCACGGCGACATTTGAAAATGTACAAAAGTCGTTAGGATCCTTTCGCTTCTTTAGAAGATGACGAATTTCGTCACAAATATCGGCTTTCCAAAACCGTTGTGAGACAAGTCATAGGCATGATTTCTGCAGACCTTGGAGCTTCTCATGAGACAAGGGGAAGAGAGATATCTGCAGAACTCCAAGTTTTAGCCTGCCTTGGGTATTGGGAATGAGGAGAGGTAAGAATGATTTTGCATAACCTATCCAATATTGGTTTATTCCACGAATGGTTGATGTGATAATACTTGTTATAGATCGAAGATGACTTCTCTGAAATCCATGGATTTAGTCAGTCCATGCTGTCAATTACACCTAAAAAAGTTGCCCGAGCAATCGCAAGCCGAGCGAGGAACTTTATAAAAATGTCCATGGGTGTTAAAGAAGAAAGAAATGTGACGGAAAGGTTTCAACATAAATTCGATATTCCTCATGTAATAAGGGTGGTATGAATGGATGGTACCCACATCAGAATTAAAAAGTGAATGGGGTCAATATTATGTAAACAGGCTTAAGGTTTTTACTCGCTGAATCTACAAGTAAGTAACATAAAAGTGAATATTATAAATTTAAAAAGGCCTCTCGCTACACCATACATGGCTGTTAAGAGCCACATTGATAGTTTTCCTCGTGTCGAATCGCACTATTGCAGAAAAGACTCAAAAAAATTATATCTTTCAGCCGATCTGAATTTGGCTACTATGTATCGTTTATATAAGGATGAACACTGTCCGAAAAATGAATTAACCCCTGTTAGTATTGCAATATACCGAAAGATCTTTAATGAGTATGACCCTCCGTTGACCTTTTACATTCCAAAAAAAACCAGTGCAGTATATGCAACGTTTATAATAGAGAATTGGACAAGACTGCACTGGTCGAGGATTACCAAAACCACAAAAGAAGGGAGGCTGAAGCCATGAAGATGAAAAATGACAATAAGATGAGATCTGTAGAAGATAAAGGCAAAACCTACAGATCTATCAGCTTTGATATGCAGACCATCTTATCTATTCCACACTCGGGTGACTCCCAGATATACTACAAAAGGAAAAAACTGTCATTATATAATTTCACAATTTTTGATACTTACAATGCGGACGGTTTGTGTTATATATGGGATGAAATCCAAGGTGGAAAAGGGTCATCGGAAGTAGGGACATGCTTATTGAAATATATTTCGAGATTGCCAAATGATGTCAAATAAGTTTCTTGTTTTTCGGATACATGTGGGGGGGGGGGGGGCAAAACCGCAACCAGCATATCGCTGCTGCTATGCTGTTTGCGGTTCAAAATTATTCATGTGAGACCATTGATCTCAAATTCATGGAGGCTGGACATTCCTATCTAGAAGCGGACTACATTCATTCAACAATTGAACGAAAAAAAAAGCATAGCAATGTTTACAGTTTGAATGAATGGAGTTTGCTGATAGGATTGTCCAGGATTAAGCCCCGTCCTTATAAAGTGACGATATTAAAACATAGGGATATATTTAATCTACAAGAACTATCCAAATTAATGCTGCATAATGTGAAAGTTGATCCATACGAGGAGAAGGTCAACTGGCTAAAGATTAAATGGCTACGATTTGAAAAGAAATCCCCCAATTTAACCCTTTACGCTGCCTTCTTGCCGATTTTCTACATACCGAATTCTCCCCGTTTATTTAAAATACGCAATAAATTCGTGCACATTGGCGCTGTGTAGTCAAAGAGCAACATTCCTTTTGTTTAAATTTTAGTTCATAAATAATTCATTGGTAGCGATAGTGGGTACTTTTTTTTATAGTTGTCACAAAATTGTGCGGTTTCGTGGTTGACGGTTGATCTATTTTCAAAGTGCTATTTTGTGAATTAAAAATTGTTGGAAGTGTCTATATTTACATAAATACGAAAGGTATTGATCTTTTGATTATTTTTTATTAGAAATGATTTTTTTTTTACAACTTTGCATGATAAATCTCAATAATTAGGTTTGTTGCAGATTGGCTACATTGCGTCATAACATAAAAAAATAATTTGCGATATCTTTTCGTCAGTAAGGAAGTTCATTTGAAATGAAACCATTGGTGATGATGAAATCGAAAAGCTAGTAAGCTGCTGGTCTTGTTGTTCTTGGAAAAAGAGTACTGTTGAGTACTATGTGTTTCGTGTTGGTGAAACAAAATTGTGTTGTTTGGTGAAAAACTATTAATAGAGATTGCAGAAGAAAAATTACAGAACCGGCCGGTCTGAAGACATCCGATTACCAGCATACCAGGTACGTCACACAATCCCTCTTCTAAATACAGTTCACACCCATCACCTTTTCTGAGGGCTACCTGCGTTTACATATATTTTAGTGATGATGGTCTAGATTATTCTGATGATGACGACGTAGGAGATCCTGATTATGTGGTTAATATTGATGATGTCGAAGGTACTTTGGAAGAAGAAGTTGCTGGAGATATTTCTCAAGAGGTGGATGTTACTCCTTCCTCTGCTGAATCGATTGAGCCGATTCCTGCCATATCAACTGAATCCTCTTCAGCAACAAATCGTGCAAATGTGAATCGCAAATTCGCAAACCATCCAAGGTAATTTTTATACATTTTTATTTTTTCGTATCGTAAAATATAAATCTGAATAAAAAAACATAAATTCGTTGTGCATTGGTTTTCAGAAAAAATGTAACATGGAAAGTGAAGAATTTGAAGCTACCTGAAGAACAGCTAAGATTTAGGGGGGAAACATCATTACCTGAAGAAATTCTACAACTAGATACTCCATATCAGATTTTTTCATACCTTTTATCTGATGAGTTGATAAATTATATTGCAGAGCAGACTAGGACTAGACTAGGTATTCAAAAGGACACTAACAAGCCAACTGGTGTATCACCTCTTGAAATACGACAGTTTATTGGAATCATTTATTATATGTCCGTGGTGCATATGCCCAATGTAAAAAAAATATTGGTAGGAGAAGATTGGTTTTACACCAGACAATGTCTCAAAAAAGGTTCGAAAGACTTCGAAATCTTTTACTTTTTAACGACAACAGCAAATTGTTACCTCCTACTGATCCGGATCATGACAGACTATTTAAAATTAGGACAATAATTGAACACCTAAACCAGAGTTTTTCCAAAGTACCTCTAGAGCAATACTTGTCATGTGATGAGCAGATGTTCTCTACCAAAGCCAGGCATATACTGAAGCAGTTCCAATGAAATCCAAAATGAAAAGAAAAAAACTACCTATGTAAGTATGACAGTTGGACGAGGAGAGTGCTGTACTTCTTCCCATCCGTCTGGACAACAGTATACAAGCAGACAAGGAAAACTTGTTCCTAAAAAACAAATAAAGACACTAAAAAATTGTTTAACCAATTGTAGGTTGAAGTGTGCAACTAAAATTAGTAACGATGAGAGGGAAGAAATATTTTCTAATTACTATAAGTTAAATCAAAATGAAAAATAACACTTCCTGCTTAATAACACCGAGCGGATTTTGACGCAGAGACCAAAATATTGATCCTTATAAATCATTCTCATTTAAGTACTTTTTCAATGTTAAAGAAAACCATTTACAAGTATGTAAAACATTTTTTACATCAACGTTAAATATATCACAAAAACCGATATATAATGTACACAAAAAGAAAACGGCAACAAATACTCCACAGCCAGATATGCGAGGAAAAACATCGAGAAATAATATCTCTGATGAAATTATTGAAATTGTTAAAGAACATATAAAATCCTTCCCTACAGTTGAATCTCATTACTGTCGTGCACAAACAGCACGACTATATTTAGATTCAAATTATAAATGTCCAAAAAATGTATCAACTATATGTAGAAAAGTGCAAATCATTAAATACCTCTCCTGTGAAAGTTTCTATGTATCGTCATATATTTAATACCATGTTCAATCTATCATTCCATGTAAAGAAATCGGACAGATGTGATTTGTGTGAGGAATACCGGATTGAGCATAAGACTGTGGATGAACAACTTAAAATCAAATTTGATCGCCACCGACAACAAAAAGATGACATGAGGGCAGACAGAAAACGTGACAGAGAACAAAACGAAATACCTGTTCTGTGCTTCGACCTGCAAAATGTTATAACATGTCCAAAAGCAGAGGTTTTTAACTATTCCACAAATTTGTGGAATAGTTAAAAAGTTTTTTATTTAAATTTGATCACTAACTTTTTGTCATTAAACAAATGAGTAAGGTTTCATCTGATTTTCAAAAAATCCCAAAAATCCCACAAGATGAAATAATTTTAACAATATCTTTTTATATAATGTAATATATATCTATCCTTATATTTGTTTCAAAAAATTGCAATAATATATGAAATCTCTGAACAAATATGATTATTAGAAATTTCGACCCCATTTTACTCAACTTTTTGTTTTTGCCAGATGGAACCATCTTATTCTCAGGTGGCGATATGTCAATGTCATAACACAAATTACTGTATTTTTTCATTTACAAAAATTAATTAGATAATTAATTATTCATGATTTATTAATATTGTCATTTATTAATTATTATTATATATTAATATATTCTCTAAATATTGTCGCATATTGGAGAGGGAGCACACATATTTAGGGAATCACGAGTCAGGGAATAGTTTGAATCTAACCCTAACCGATTTATGGGGTGTGCTACTTATTAAACCCGCTTCTGAATCCAAGAGATAGAAGAGAGGAAGCTTATAATCGGGCACACATCCGTGCTCGAATTTGTGTGGAAAGATGCTTCGGTGTCTTAAAGCAAAGATTCTGGTGCCTTTAGAAGGGGATGAATTGCCCTCTTAAAAGTGTATATGACTGGTATTGCTCCACTAACGGAGGTTTCACCATTAATATGAAATCTCGTTTTTGATGAGGTCGCCATTCGGAAACAGAAATTGTTTAATAAAACTCAAATGTTGAGGGACTGTAAATTTTGTTGCAGGCCCTTTGGAAGGAGAAAATGATGAAAATATTGCTATTCGAGCTTTGGTTTATATGGTTGTCTGTCTCACAGAACCGTGGAAGATTCCGTTCGGGTATTTTTTGATTACCAGTAACAAAGCCCGTTTGGTTGAATACGAATTAGAAAATGCCATGCAAATTGGAAATATAACTTTTGATGGCTCTGCCACACAGCACAGCTGAAATCTTGGGATGAAAGCTCACGGATGTCAAAATTTTGCAAACATTTTTTAAACACCCTATCACTAGTGAAAAAAATAACAACATTCGTTGATCCTCACCACGTTGTGAAAATGGTGAGAAATACCTTTGAGAAAAAAAAGACTGTCCTTCGATAAAGATAACAATGGTATACGGTGATAACTTCTCGTTAATCTTAATAAGATTCAACAATTCGAAGGGATCGTTTTCGCCAAAAAATTAACAGATCGGCATATAAGATTTAGAAATCAAGCTGTGAAAGTGAAGCTAGCTGCCCAATTAATGAGTAAAGACGTTGCTGAAACCAGCTAAATATAAAAGAGTTTGAAGTCTCCTCGGCTACTAATTTTTTTTTAAATTTGTTGAATAATAATATGTTTGATGTTTTGAATTCCCGAAAATATGGCACGTATAACAGGCATGCCATGGGGCTAAAAATAAACAATAAATTTTCACTTTCATTTTAAAATTCTTTGTTAAGATTAGAAGGGTGATTCAGTGAAAAAAAAGATACTATATACCTATATGAAAAAAAAGACTTGTAGATGCCGCAAAACATGTCAGGGTTTTTAGGAGCAATTATTTGCTTGGAATCATCAAAGCATTTATATGTTGAGAAGTCCTGTGAATGAAATACTGGCTGCAATATATATCAACTTACAGATTGATCCAGGATTACTTAGATTTTTTTTATGTATCCAGCAACATGAAGGCTTCAATAATAACCCAAATGTACTACAGTTTAGATCGGATTATAGAAAAAAAATCATCATATCGAATTTCGATCATCATTCTCGGGAAATTGTATCCCGTTTGTAACGAGTTAAATTTGGGGGCGATAATGGGTTGTATATTATTTGAAATAAGTACGTGATAATTTTCATTGAAAAATCACGCGATGGCTTAATATAGGATCACGAGGTAGCTTAGTATAGAGCCACGCGTTTAACACAGGTTCATCGCGTGAACAGTAGAGTATGTCCAAAAGAACATGGAAAACAACATCGAAAAGGCGTGCCGTGCCCTAAAGAATTGATAGTTGATTGGTTGTACACCAGTCTAATCCATTGGGAGAGAAAATTCAAGATGGCGTCGTGCCAATAAATCGACCAATGATGATCGATGTGGTCGATCCAATTTCGAGAGTGGGGGTAGGGGGCCACGGCCTCGGACCGTGGGCCGGTGATTCAGTTAATTCGTAATTAATAATTTATTTTAAAAGTGTAATAAGACGGACTATAATGTTGTATAAGTGATTTTATAAAGATTAATGATAATTTGAAACTTTCTAGAATACGTGCCAAAAATAGTAGATTATTAAATTGTCATACTATGATAAGGTATAAACTGTATTAGAACAATTAGTGTAAGAAAACATGTTCTGTGCTTCATATTTGTAAGACCGTATATAATATGTGATTAGTAATTAAACGGACTCTTCTTCAAATAATGGCTTTCTGATTCTTCTCACGAACTTCACCCAATCTGAGACTGAGAAGTCCTGTCTCTCCAACCGACTGAACGAGCCGTGGCAATAGAAGGGTTGAGAGAATGAGGTGCCGTCTATTCTGCAGAAAGGTAGGTGGTGGAGCTGTTGGCAGAGCCGAGAGTGAGCAGAAGAAGATTACATGAAATGACAGGTTCCATGAAATTTCATGCTACATTGGCGCTGTCCAGCTTGTGGCAAAAGTCTTTCGTTTCATTGTCAACCAAGTACCGTAAAGTATTTCGTTTCACGTTAGAGAATTCCAGTCTTTTGTCTTGAAATACACAATCCGCGGTGGATGTAATACATGGGACTTGTGTTAACTTGAAGCATGACGATGAAGAGTTTGGAGTTTTAGAAAAACATGTGCCTGCACTACTTTCAGAAGCAGAAGCACAGAGCAACTACTAAATCCAAATGGAGTCATTTTGTGCGACATACTTTGCTTCCAAGTATGGTAGATGGAAAGGTTTGCAATGCGGCAACTGGCACTACCTCTACTGTATCGAACGTCAGATTGATATAAATAGTAGTAAAGGAAAATAAAATAACCAAGTAACAACCAAGCTTTGCTTAAAGTTGTGAAAGAAATTTATAATATGTCTAGAAACTATAATCTTAGTGATTTCTTTGGTTTTGACGATGATAGCAGCAATGCTATGACGTTGATTGAGATTGACGAAGATGAACGTTTTAAAGAATATTATATGTCCGTAAATCAAAGGATGGTAAATGCGACAGCTTCAAATTATGGTATGACCAAAGAAGCGGAAGCAAGCGTCCAAGATAAGGACAAGATGACTGTATTGATATCAAAGTACGCAGATGTTGAATTTGACAGAGTTCTGGAGTCAGCTGAAACAGCTGGATATGCTAAAGTTACTATAGGTAATGAGCAATTCACTGTAGCTATTCCAAAAGATGCTTTTGTTAATAAATGGCAAAATATTGTGTCTACATGGGTGTCAGAGGATATGTTAGGCGAGCTCGCGGAGTTCAAACCTGAGATCCTGACGGATATTCAAGCTATCAATAAAAAGTTATCAACTTTTAAATCTAATTTACCAAATCGCAAAAGAGAGGTTGTTAAATCACTCGTGCGAGTACAACTCCTTGAACAAAGGAGCTCAGTATGGCTAAAAGCTTTGGCTGACCAATGCGTCGTAATGAAGGTTAAAATCGATCCTGCAACGGATGGGTTATGGCTTTCTAGAGGTACGTCTAGCTCGAGTTCGGCTGTGAGCGCCAAACGATTTGAGGCTGTTGAAAAGGTGCAAGGATTATCATATAATAACACCGAAAACATAGCTAAAATGCATTTTTCGGATAGGCCAAGCATTCGGGCGGAGGCTAAGCTTAATTTAAGCTCAGCTTTCTCGCAAACGATGTTTCAGCGCATAGCCAACAATCCAGAGAAGATGCTAGCTATTGCGTGCGTTCAAGCGCACCTAACACCAATTGAAACACTAGCAGTGGTGTTCCCAACAAAGGATAGAACTACTGAAAATGTGTGTATTGCGTGTGGTATAATAACATCTATAGCAAGTACAATGTATCACCCAAAGTGTAGGTCATTGAATGGCTCATATCACATGCCCCATTTAATTATGATGAGGCAGAGGGAGTGCTAAGGCAAGAGAAACGTAAGTACTTGACACCTCAACAAAGAGGTAAAATATCGAAATTTCTCGATATATATCACAAATTGCATGGTGATATTGTGATAGATGACAGTAGTGGAACTACTGTCTGGAGACGCGGCGATGATGGAGTATTATCGCGAAGCGAGCTCAACAGGATACCTGCCGAAGATCGGGTAGGATCATACACTGAGAGAAATTTCGTCATGGTGAAGGCACGTACAGTAAATGGTTTTATAAAAACCGCAGAATACAAGAAAAAATCATAAACTTTTATGAAAAAAAACATTATCATTGAAATAATCAATTTACCTTATCTGCTTATTTCCATTCCCAAGAATGGAATTTCCGAAATTCTCGTATCAGGGACTTATTCAAGTAATTCATAGATAGAAACAAGTTTACTTGTTTTACGTTTTTCTCAGTAAGAATAGAAATAATGTAAATGCTGTATGTCATTGATTAAACCAATGCAACTGGAATAAAACAATGATTCTATTTATAATAATTTAAAATATCATGTACGGGAATTGTTTTTTTCTATTACGGAGATGGTTTATATGAAAACCCAACATCATTGGTATTTTCAAAGACGGAGCATGGAGTTTTTCCAGGACATCCGTACAATTTCAAAAACCTATTCAAATTTCTGTTGTAAAATCCATTATTTCTTTGGTTTTGAGTAAAGCCAGTACAAATAATAGGATAATAGGTAAGAGCTGGTAGGTAATGGAAAATAGCTAGTAAACTTGAAAAATCCAATGACAATAATTAATTTCAACAGAAACAAGTAAATACGAGAATTTCGCAAGGATAACGTGAAAAAATCCAGGCCTCTTGAGTTTCTCCCGTACGGCACCTGTTAAAAGCAAGTTCGTACGGGGTTTTCGCAAGTACGTACGTAATTTCCAGATGGAGTAGGTATATTTTTTTAACAGACGCAATCGACCTACCTCTTAGATCTACCATTAGTTTGCTTGAGCTCGTAGATGCAGGACTGTTTACGCATTACTTTATAAAAGTTATAGTTTATACTAAAATCATTTTACAAATTATGTACCTAGTTATATTTCTCTATACAATGTGTTATCTGGATAATTATTGATCAAACGAATTACATGAACAAAAGACAAACATTTTACGTTGAAATAGCAATTGGTACTTTAAATTGAAAGAGATACATTAATTATTAAAACTCCGTGTTCATATTTATTTTCTCTTCAGGTTAACAACCTATTTTCTTATAAATAAGTAGGTATACTTAACAGAATTTTTTTTTCAATGAATTTGGAAATTATTATTTGGGAAATAATTATTTTTTTCTATTTTATTTTAAAGACCTTCAATTGAGATCAAGTGATCTTACTTAAAAAAAAAATATGAAAATGTTTTTTCAATACCTCTTCTCAATTTTTGCTATATTTTTTTGTTCATAAAACTCGTTTGATCAAGTGTGGACATAAAAAAATTAAGTGCCGTTTAAAGATAAAAAATAAATATAAAAGAAAAAAATGAAATATCTATGAAATTGTGATTTTTTTTGGGAAATTCTTCTTCTTTTTCTTTTATAAGTGATGTCTTAATAAAGAAGAATATTCCAAAAAAACTTCCGCAATTTCATCGATAATTTTTTATTCGTACAATTCGTTTGATCAAGTTTCGAAATAACACAATGTAGATGTTAGGTAAACATGTGTGATCCAGAGGGATGTGAGACAACTGAGGGATAGCCTGAGAAGACGGTGTATTCTCCCAGCTGTTTGGCGAGTTTATGCTGAACTATGCATCACCAACTCATCAGTTTATAATTTAGATGAACTCCACAAAACGAGCCGAATGTAATCTAGGGAGACGCAAAAATTTCATCACGTCATCAATACCTCCATAGTGTCTTGTTGGGAGAAAACGTATGAAGTACGAAGAAGACAAACTCAATCACCTGGATGTGTGGAATATTTTAGATCTAGGTAGGTATTGAGAGCTTAGCTAGCAATGACGTAATAGGTAAGAAAGGGGCTGCTACCTGGTTGAATCAATTACAGCATTGGTTTTTCCTCGTAATGTAATAGAAAATAAAAAGACTCTTCCTTAGGTATATCAATGAAGTAATGGGTTGTACCAAGCACGGCATTGGTATTTCCTCGTACTATACTAGAAAATATAAAGGACTTTACTTAGATATATCAATGAAGTAACGGGTTGTACCAAGTACGTCATTGGTTTTTCCTCGTACGCTACTAGAAAATATACAGGCCCTTACTTAGATATATCAATGATGTAACGGTTTATACCACGTACGGCATTGATTTTTTCCCGTACGATAATAGAAAATATAAAGTCTCTTACTTAGATATATCAATGACGGCATTGCTTTTTCCAATGAACTATCATTTAAAAATTCAATGACATTGCATAGATCAATTCCTCTCCAATACGTGCTAATTTCCAGTAAACCGTACGAGAAAATACCTCGTATGAAAATTCAATGACGGAGCATGGAAAAAACCAATGCTTCACTCTGAGTCAAAAAAAACAGTTCTTACGAGAAAAAACTCAAGAAATACGAGCTTTTCCCCCTTACTTTTCTCTCAGTGTATGCGTGGAAACTGAAATATGGTTTCATACGCAAATAGTAATGCACGCACATGCTAATGTTACATGTACGTATGCGTAAACCAAAACGCATGCAAATATGTGTACTAATTAAGTGTGAGCAAATGCATGAAGTGGGGAAAATTTTCATATAACTTCACAAATTATACAAGAAATTTAAATGTATAGAAACATAGCTTACAAGCTGCTATTTAAACTCTTCTTAATGAGCAAATAGTGTAAGTAAATATATAAAAACAAGGAATACCTACTTAATTGTAATGCATGGGTAGGTATGTAGGTACCTATGTGTGTGTGGCGCAGTGTCTCGCCTCGCGGCACTGCAGAGCGCCGGCCGCTCTGTGGACAGCTCACATAACATACTGTATGGAGGGCGCAAGGTCATCTTATTAAACGTTGAACGATACGCGCTAGCGCCTTACATGCTTGGTGCGTGTCTCCCATGCATCTTTAGTCCACATGCGTATGTCGAATTTAAATAAATTAGATGTAAATTTCAATGAATAAATCATCCTGTATTGGTGCATTATACCAGCGTTTTATTACTACTACCTGCCCTCCTTGGACTCAACTGGACTACTGAACTACCTAGGACCCACCGAGGCAGCGGAGCAACCAGTGAGCAGCCTATAGCCGACCAGACAACGTCGCAGCGAGTACGAAAGAACCAGCAATCCACCCTACATTCGGCTCCGACCACCAGGAGACACAGTTTAACTGTACCGCCTAGCCGAAAGGTCCGATACATCTACTATGAGATGTTATATTTGTGGAAAAACTCCAAAAAAACATCATTTGTTCAATAAAATGTTTGATGTTTTGAATTCCCGAAAATATGGCACGTATAAAAGGCATGCCATGGGGCTAAAAATAAAAATGAAATATTCTCTTTCATAGATGAGGCAATATTATTTTTAAAAAGAATTAAAATTCTTTGTTAAGAAAAAAAAAAGATCCTCGAATTATAGTATATGAGAAAAAAGACTTATAGGTTCATACTTTGCTTCCAACTATAGTAGATGGAAAGGTTCGCAATGCGGCAACTGGCACCACATCTACTATGACATGTTATATTTGTGGAAAAACTTAAAAAAAAAAACATCAATGATTTTGAAAACACAAATGTGGAGGATCCTCAGTCGCTAAGATTCGGTTTATCCATTCTGCATGCAAATATTCGTTTGTTAGAAACAATCCTAAATCTTGCGTACAAACTTCCACTTAAAAAAATGGCAAGCCCCATCTACAGAAGAAAAAGCAGTGGTTAAGGAAACCAAACCGAAAATACAAAAAGAATATAGAGAAAGGACGGGACTTTCAGAAGCAAAAGCACAGAGCAATTGCTTGGTAATGTCAGGTGGTCTGGATAGCGAGATGTTATCGGAGATATCGAGAATAATTGTTGGCTACATATCAGGTTTCGATTGGCGAACTTTGTTGAAAAAAAATTTAAATCTGAAGAGCCATCATTAACTAGTGTTCTACATAAGAACATTGTGATCGCAGGGATCTCTTCACGTGTTGGCATATCCGACAACGAACATTTCGACGGTCTTGCAAGGGATGCTATTAATGAAAGGACCACCAACTATGCCAACCTCCTCCACAAACAAATCACAGACTATCTCCCAAACATAATCGAAAACATTAAAAATTGATGCAGAAATCTTCGACAAGAGATGTTGGTTTCGAGAGTGTCAGAGCTACCCTCGAAAAGATGGAAGCTGAAACAACTTTAAGTTCGATTTCATCTATTATAACAACCCGATCTGTAGGATTCTCAAGTATTACTATCTTCTCTAGTCTTATAGTGTGAAAAATTCAATAAACCTAACGCAAAAACTAAAAGATTTTATCCCACCTAATAATGGCAGCAATGGTAACAGCAGTGAGATTTTACGCTATTGGATCTTATCAAAAAGGGATAGGCCGGGAGTATGACCTTGCTGTAAGTCAGCCGTGTCAAAGGGACATATAAGTATATTTGCAGATTACCTTAGTGAACGACAAAACACCAACATGATGAACCTCGACAAATTGATAATTGCCAAAAAGGTAAAAACCATATTATACAAGGTTAAAAATAAGTGTACGAAGTCAAATTTACGTTTGAGTATGTGAATAGTGACGTTCACTCTAGATACACCCAAACTAGAAACAATTTTAAGGTCTGAGAACCCTAGAACTAACAGAAGGATGGTTTCATTAAGGATTACGTATAATCAAATCTCACCATGTCCAAATTCCTTCACGTCCGAAAGCACCTTCAAAATCTGAGGGCCAACAAACCGCCCGTATCTAATTTGAAAAATTTCATTTCTTCTGCAACTCATGCTTGCAACTTCTCAAAACCAGAATCATTTTATGAAATCCAATCCTATCACGTAATTAAACTCTCTGAATATAAAAAGAATTTTAACTTAAGGGCGGTTTTAAAATACTTGGTCAACTATATTATTAGTAATCAAAATTCTACTTATTTCTTGTATGAATCTCTTCCTGATCTTTTCCATTTTAATGAAGATGCATCATATACTTATGATAAATTCAAATCTGATCTTGTATCCGGTATGGATAACTTAATTAACTGCTTTACGGGGATCGCCCCTCCAATGTCCTCTCAGGCTTTAGCCTTATTTGAGAAAGATTATCAAACTACTGATATTCCTACTATTATTACAGACACTGTTGCTAATTTTAAGAATAAAAAGAACTTTGAGAATGCAATGTCCTTATTAGTATTATATGCCCATCTATTATTAAGTTCATATAAAAATGAATTAACAGTTCAACTCTTTAATTTTTTACTAACGATGACAAAGACAGATAACATCACAATCGACAATCTCACGAAAAGAAGTGCAGTATTGAAAAAAGCCTTACCCAGTCAAACTATTATAACAAGTCCATTAACATTAGATGACATAAAGAACATATGGTCCACACTTCACTTAAAATTCACTAAAGGATATTTAGATCCAGAAGACCTGTTAAATAATATTTCTCAGATCATGGTAGATCTCTCGATTGACAACATTGCCTTAACTCCTTTGCTACAACAAGCAGAGTTTAGGAATATGACAGTCATTAATATCATACTCACTGCTATTAGTAGCTTTGGGGACTTCCCCTGGCAGGGTCTAATAAATAAAAATCCGGTAATTCAGCAAGAAATCCAGCTCTTCAAAACATACCTTTCAGATATTGAGAATGACAAATTTGCTGGTTACAAAACATCTGGTGTAGCATCTGCATTCATTACTTTAGGATTTGTCTGTTTAAATCTCCATATTATTGCTGGGGGGAGTGAAACTCTCAAAAATTATCGTGGGGCAATATCCGGTAGATCCGGTGTGGCAAATAAAGAGTATTTTATAAAACTCATAACTGATTACTCCAGAGACAACTCAAGAATTGGAGGGTCTTATGAGGAGTTAAAAATGTCATTGGCCAATTCTCAAGAAGGAATGGCAGAATTACAAAGCGCAATGGTTTCATTAATTTGGCCTCCACGATTTTTAACTCCCTGCCACAAGAATTGCCAAATTTCTGTTATCAGTAAAAAGATTTTCAATAAATCGTACACCAGGAGTGCGAATGTTGTTCTACATCCACGTGGAGCAATCTGGGCGGCATCCGGTGCTACATGTGGAATAACCATCCCGCATGAGTGATTGGCAAAGCCGGTGCTGGCGAAAAGAACAACACCCTCAGGGAGCCCACCATTCCAGTGGGCTACGGGCTTGGTAAACCCGAGGCCCCCGGACAATGAGATCCCGACCTGTATTCCTAAACCCTCCCGACAACTTTCCAACCCTTATCCTATGTCCCTAATGCCTAAGTCAAGGTGGAAGGAATCGTGCCGAGGACTGAATAACACCAAGGGCTTAATTTTGGTGTCACTATCCCCTTGTATTTAGCCTTCTGTGCACAAGAGGCTCTGTGCGCAGTGACCCTTATTTCCTCATTACTCGTGGGAATTGTTATGGAGTATACAGATAAAACAATAGTTGATGATATAGACGGGACCAAAGTGTCTTCAGATGACTCATTACGTCCATTTGAAGACATGGAGATGGAACAGTTGGCGGCCAGTTCACCAACTGTAAGTGAAGACGAGGCCTTAAAACCTCCTTACTCGCAGCTCCAGGATGATGGCCAACAGGCTCAACAAGGAGCTGAAGGAATCAAAAAGCCCAATATTAAGCTTTGTGGTGCAGCCAAAAAAGGCTGCGCTATATGATGCGACAAGGCATCCCTTACGAAAAGGCGTGTCAAAAGTGCCTCAACACATAATATGTTCCATACTATCGACTTGTGCCGAAAAAAGGCCAAGAATAGATGATAGTAAAAATTCCATACCGGCAAAAAAGGAAAGATTGGACAAAGAATCTTTCCGAGATGCCACAGCTGGAATCATCAAAGTAGGTGTCTGTGCAAAGGATGAAAATGTCCTTCTCACAGAGAAACAATTACTTAGAGTCGAACGCGCTCTGACTGAGACTGTAGTGGCCTCAATCGGAAAGGGGTTCCAACCCCGATTCGAGGCTTTTGCCAGGAAAGAAGGAAGTCTGGCACTAACCTGCACCAATGAAGGGACTCGTGACTGGGTGCTGACTATGGTTCCGACCTTGAGGATTTTGGAGGGAACGGAGCTGAGGGTGGTTCCCGGTCACGAGATACCCAAAAATATCGTCGCTGTGGCATGAGTCCCCAGTGAATGGAGATACCAGCCACAGGAAGTGATGCACATTCTGGGCATTTCCAATCCCAGCTCAAATGGCGGACACTAAATATCAGGCTGCCAAAACAAAGGCAAGTTTTGTGGATAAGAATGGTCACCGTAAGTATTATTTTTTATAGATTTTTTCACGAGAACTGAATTTATTATTAACAAAATATTGTAAATGTATTACAATTATTATTTTTATGTGAAAAAAAATATAATTGGAATATTTATTTTGAAGTTATTTTATTGAAAATCTTGTATGGCACGATCGTGCCATTCCGGTATTTACTACAACTAAAATGTGAAATATGGCTGCAATATTTTTTGCATTGATTATCCTTTACACCGTTCAAATTTAACATATTTTTTGTATAAAGATAATTTTGATTGAATTCATGTCGTTTGGAAGAATTTTGTTTAATAATTATTTTCTTTTTCTTTTAATAAAGGCGTGGAATTGAACCATGATTACATCATTAATTTAATTGGAGACGGCAATGATTCGGACATAGATTTAGAAGATGACACTGAAGAGTGAGAAGAGACCAACAACCCGTACCTGTTTTACTCATTCCTGAATCTCCCACACTTCCAACACCTACTGCATCTATTCCAAGAGAACAGCAACAGCGGAAGCCAGTTTGGAAAAATGAAAAATTTCCAGGCTTACCTCATGACTAGAATCCTTTTTCACAACATGCGGTAAGAGAACCTATAGACTACTTTCATGATGATTTTTTTGAAGAAGTTGGTCGGTGTACTAACTTGTACAATCTAGGCCAAACTGGGAAAAAGTTAAAAACTGACCGGGTGGAGATAACAAAATTAATTGGTATCCATATTATAATTGGATGCATTCATACCCCAGACTGCCCATGTATTGGCGGAATAATATGAACCTGAAACTTGTATCGGATGTCATAAGTCGTGACCGTTTTTTGACTCTTAGGAATGCGTTGCATGTTATTGATTCAGATACTCCGCCAGAAAGCCAGTCGAATAATCCATTGTGGAAAATTCAACCCATTATAGATAGGGTACCTTCGGCATGCCAAAAACTTGAAGAGTACCAGGTTATTATTGCATCGATGAGCAGATGATACCGTTTACAGGGAGATGTGCTCTTCGACAGGTAGTGAAAAACTAAGCCTCGACCTGTTGGCCTGAAAATTTTTGTTTTAGTTACAAGCGAAGGTTTGATGCTAGATTTCGACATTTATCGTGGAGCCAAAACTATGTTTGTGGAAACTTCGTTAGGCCTTGGCCCATCTGTAGTTTTACATTTGGCGAAGAGCGGTACCACGACAGGTACTTCACTACTATACCACTAATAGAAACTCTTCATAAAATGAACATACACAGTACTGGGACAATAATGCTAAATAGAATCCCAGACAGAGCAAACATCAAGTTTAAAGTTGACAAAAACATGGTCCGTGGTGAGGCACAAGAGTTTGTGTGTGACTCATCAGTCATAGTCAAATGGAAGGATAACAAGTCCGTTTTAATGGCGTCGAACTGCACAGGCTCAGGAAACATTAATAATGTTAAACGATGGGATAAGGTCAAAAAAAGATACGTCGACGTCACTTGCCCCATGGTTGTACAGCAGTACAACAAACACATGGGAGGGGTGGACGTCCTGGACCAACTGGTGGAATACTACAGAACATTTATTAAAACAAAAAAATGGACGTTAAAAGTTATTATCCATTTCATTGATCTGTCTATTGTAAATGCCTGGAGGCTTTATAAAAATGACCGAGTGTCAAACGGTTATGAGCGAAAAAATATCAAAACCCTTTTGGATTTCCACCTTGATATCACAGATGTGTTAACACATACACCTGAAAAACGAAGAAGGGATAAAATTATTGAGGAAATTTCAGCCTCAGTTTCCTCAGGAAAATATAGACCGGTTAATCCGCCATCTTTGGGCAAAAGATACGATGGGTATGACCATTTGCCACTCTTTGACGACGAGATAAACACTCCAAGGTGTTGTAGATATGAAAGTTGCTCGAGTAGGAGTAAAATTTATTGCGAAAAGTGTAAAGTGTATTTGGGCCTATCAAGAGGTAAACAGTTTTTATGTTTTGGAAAAATTAACTATTTTTTAACTGTTTTTTATTTATATATTTATTTCTTTGGTTACCGGTTTCGGCTCCCAGCCATCATCAGACCAAACTTAAAACTGTTTTAGAAGGAATAAAACAACTATTTTTATGAAATAATGACGTGTTTAATTATTTTTACACCGCACCGAGGACGTTGGAAAATATACCATTTATAGATGAGATGTCTGTGATAAGTCAATCTGGTACGTAGTTTTGTTATTATAACTGATTTATGAATCAGTTGGTTTCAACATAAATTGTGGTCTATCTAATTTTTACATCCATGCTTTATTTCAGAACCGAGGACATCCCGTAATATGCCATCTGGTTCACCACCAAAAAAGCGCCATATTTCTGACCCTTCACTTTGGAAAAGAAACATTAAAAAAATTAAGAGAATTAAAGGAGAGCAATACAATGTTGTACAAGTCTGTCAATGGAAAATTCAAAGAAGCCAGACCCGAGATGTATTTCAAAAATTAATCATAAATGTGCTGCCCATTTCCCGAAAGAAAACAGAGAGGAGATAAACAAAACGTTTCGTAGTTTCTCCACTCTTGCTGAGCAGCGCCAGTTTATCGTGTATCATGTTTCATCAAAACCTAAAAACAAGAAAAACAACGGAGAACTCAAGAAGCCAGGAATCTATTGACATGGCTGAACACTGCAGGTTTCTAGGTGTAACGATTGATGGGAGACTGCAGTGGTCACCACATATAGATC
This sequence comes from Mystacides longicornis, assembly GCA_963576905.1. NCBI lineage: Eukaryota > Metazoa > Arthropoda > Insecta > Trichoptera > Leptoceridae > Mystacides > Mystacides longicornis. The sequence continues at coordinate 25,904,176 of OY756438.1, forward strand.
ATCTGTGTAATAGGCTTAGTACAGCCATATATGCAATAAAAAAAATTAAGGCCATCTGTGGACAGGTGGCGGCAAGGTCCGTATACTTTGCTTACTTCCATAGTATAATGACTTATGGGATATTATTTTGGGGACAAGCGGCGGATTCCTCTCGGGTATTTATATTACAAAAACGGGCAATCAGAGCAATCCTTGGTATAAATTCCAGAGATTCTTGCCGTGAAGCATTCAAAGAATTGAATATTCTTACGATGCCTGGCGTATGCATTTGGGAATGTTTATTATACGCGAGAAGGAACCTGCCAAATACCCCCAGGAATGCCGACATGCATGAGCATTATACTAGAAATAGGGGTGACATTAGAGCTGTGAGGCACAGACTGACTAAGTCATCAAAGAGCTATACATGTCTTAGTGTCCGTCTCTATAATAAGCTCCCCCTGGAGATGAGACTCATGACGGAAAATATGTTTGGGAGAAGGCTGAGGGCGTACCTTGTCCAAAAAACTTTTTACTCGGTAGACGACATGCTAGATGAACCATCCTGCCTGATTGAAAGCGGGATGCAATCGTTTGGTATTGATGGATCATCATATGGGTAACTACTGAACACGTTCCAACTGTCTAATAACTTGCTTGTCTTTTGTATGTTTTATGTAATTTGACAAAACTCTGATTTGAACCCTTTACATTCAAATCAGAGCCGCTACTGGATAATGCATTATTGTTGTTCACTCAATTGAGTGATCATATTATGATTTTATTCAGATTGTAATTTTACTCAGATGTTTTTGTAATTATGACAAACCCAAGTGCCCGTAATGGGTCTATGGAGGGATGTAAAAAAAAAAAAAAAAAAAAAAACTCAACAAAAAAGTATTCATTTACAAAAAAAAATGTTAAAGTTAATGTGTGCAGAGAATTTTTTTTGGATACATTAAGGGCCGGTCTTATAAACATCCGTTAGTTAAAAGTCAAACCAAATAAACCGAAATATGATCCATTTGCTTGTTTTTCCGACTAAAAAAATTCGTTATTCAAATTTCAGTACGGCAATTTGTTAATAAACCATCGATAAACTTACGAATATTTGGTCTCTCGTTTATGAGATCGGCCCTAAATGTATCTGAATCTGCAATCAGAGGGGCTTTAAACAAATTGAACAGCAGTGGGATATTGGAGAAGGAAATGAGGGGCAGACACAAACCAAAAAACAAAATCAGTGAAGAGAATATGACATTTTTGAATGATCACATATTATCATTTCCCAGTGTGGCATCCCATTATTGCCGTAAAACGACTGAATTCAAATTTTTGGATGCCACACTCAATATAACTAAGATGTATTCATTATACAAACAAAAATGTCTTGAAAGCAATATGCAAACAGTAAGTGCGGAGAAATATCGAAGAATTTTTAGGAAATATAAGCTAACTTTCCACATCCCAATAAGGAAAGATCAGTGCAAGGTGTGTATGAAGTTTAGTGAAAAGAAAAAATCTGGGGAAGCCACTGATATTGAGAATAGTAACTATGAAAGTCACATGAAAAGAAAAGACGAAGCACGTGCTGTAAAAAATCAGGCTAAAGCGAGGGCGAAAATTGATCCTTCATTCTTGGCATTTGAATTTGATCTGCAGGCCGTGCTAAGTACGCCAAAAGGAGCACAGGGGCCATTCTTTTATGTGCGCAAATTGGCAGTTTATAACTTAACGTTTTATAACTTGGGAGATTCATCTGTACACTGTTTCGTTTGGGATTAGACGGAAGGAAAACGAGGCAGCGTATAAATCTCCACGGCTGTCTACAAATTTATTTCGAGCTATCCTCATGTAGAGGAAGCTTTGATGATGTCAGACAGCTGTGGAGGACAGCAGAAAAATTCCACATTCATATCGATGTGTATAAATATTGTGAAAACTAATCCAACCTTAAAAAAATTGGACCATGTCTTTTTTGAAACTGGACACACTTTGATGGAGTGCGACTCCATTCATCAAAAAATATACACATCATCTAAATCGATTCCAGTGTATACACCTGATGAATGGGTTCATCAAATAAGAAATGCCCGACGTAATCCTTCGCCCTACGTTGTGACGACTCTTCTAGATGAAGATTTTCTCAACTTCAACTCTTAAAAACAATTCAAATTTTGCGGAACCCATACAGAGCTACAATAAAAAATTCCCAATATCTAACGCAAAATATAAAGATTTAAAAAAATTATGTACAGACTTGCGAATCCCAAAATCTTACCACTCGTTCTATAATAATCTGCCAACATCAGACAAGGCAAGAGATGCTTTGGCAGAACCACACGTGACTGATGACTCCGATTATGATTGAAATTGTGAATAATATTAACAATCTTGATTTTTTTTTCAATTCAAACTAGTAAAATTGTTATGTAAAATCTCTTGATGATTTTAAAATCCTGTAAATTAAACCTCTCATTTATCTACTTTGAATAATAGGATGCCTAGTACGTTCAACCTCTCTTTTACTACTTGTTTTCTCATTTGTTGCAATAAACTGTATTATGTACACGGTTTTTGCAATTTTTTAATAAAAGAATGTGAAGTATGTACGACTTCAGGAAGGAATGGGAAGAGTCGTGGAGTGCAAAGGCACGTTACTATGGATCGATACAGCAAACTTTGCCCAGAAAACCGCGGTTCTTGGGAATTCCATTATCAACATTTTGTATATCCACAGTCTGCCGATTACGGATTGGTCACTGCTGTGTGGCCTCACACCTTAACAGAATAGGTGTCTTTGACTCGCCCTTGTGTGCTTGTGGATTGCAGGATGAAACTGTTGATCATATTTTGTTTAACTGCCCATTATTTGATAACACATACCTGATTGATTATCTTAAAAAAATTAAAATTTCTTTCCCAATTAATACTATGTTCCTCCTCTCACAAAACTCTATTGAGATTAGCACATGTATCGCAAAAACATTCCAACTTAATTTAATGTAGAGTGAATTTATTTTTATAGTTATATTTTTTTTCTCTCGTAGTTGTGTTCTATTTTTTGTTTTGTTAATTGCATAAATCACTCATTTGTGAGTGGAAATGCATAAAAAAAAAAAAGTATGTACGAATGTCGTTTAGATAATCTTATAAACTGTATTTTTCATTTGTTTTAATATTTTTATAATGTTAAGAGTGTACGATCTCTCTGTAAAAATAAACCAATACTTACTGTATTGTTCATTTTTGTTAAAAAATAATAATTAGGTATAGACTGTCAAGTATGTAAAATTTCATGTATATAGAAACAAATAAAATGTTTTTTTTTTAAATTTTGAGTACCTATCATTTAATTCTCCCTTTGTGACCCAATTTACGAGGGCATAGGTAGGTAACAAATGCTCCCCATAGTATCATTGACCTCTCCTACAAGGGTTGTGAAGAGGAGGAAGACCCTCATTTGTCCCTTTGAAGCCGAGCTGAGGGACTGTAATATTTTTATAATTATTTTTTATTAGGTACCTATTTACAATCTCACAGATAAATAAACAAATAGTACAATCATCATCTATGGGTGCATTCTTTGATTTATTCAAAGGGGACTAAAAAAGAAAATTTTGTGCTAGTAAAAGGAAGGCGTTTGCCCATAGCCAATGAAACCCCATCTTCTAGATCTGCCAATATTAGTCATTTTGATCTGAATATTATGTTTTACGAAGACACATTTAGATAAGTACAAAAGTATAATTTTGCATGTGCTATAAGTAAAATTGTTGTAGATATTCTTAAATTTTCCATGTTGCATCATTTGATAATTAAATTAAAGGTTTATTATATAATATTTTATAGGTTATTTTCAGCAAATATTGTAGATTCAGTAGTTTGCATAAACACTTAATTAACATTAGGTAATTTTTTTTCTCTGGCAGATTAGCGAATCGGGTAGATTCGGCAGTTTGCTTTAGAACTAAAACGCGTGGCGGCTGCGTATTTTCACTATAGCAAAGTAGCGAATCGGGTAGATTCGGCAGTTTGCTTTAGTACTAATACGCGTGGCGGCTTCGTATTTTCAAATGCGAATCTGTTTGAATGAATCTTATAATGAATATAAGTATTATGGGACATGCTCAATTCATAAAGATCGTAGCAATTTAACATATAAGCAGAAAAAAAGTTACTTAGGTCCTTAAATGTGATTTAGACAAAGCGTCAAAGTTTGTTTTTGCTCTCCTGAAAAATTTGTTTTTTGCAGATTCGCTAGTTTGCCATAGGAGGGACGATACATTCTCCGGTTGCAAAGGGTTAACAAATTGCCAGATAATTTAAGGGACTTAAATTCAGTGGATTTTCAGAGAGAGGTGAAATTTTATTTGCTGGATAAGGCATTCTATACAATTGACAGAATGATGACTGAGATATAACATCCCAATCGTCATGGATTAACTCTTCCATTGACTTGTACCGTTTGCTCGACTTGATAAAGTTGGGCCCCGTAGCTGTTGTCACTAATATGACGAAGTGTTAGTGACCACTCGCGGGGATTAACATGGATAGATATATTATAAGAAGGCATATGTGCCATTGAACTCAGAGATGCCCTATTTTGTTATGCTTGCCCAATTTATTTATTTTTTTTTAATGTCAAAAATGTGCTTTTTTAATTATGCTTCTGACGAGTCTAAGTACCTAGTGAAGGTCAATGGACGATAATTCAAATAAATAAATAAATATCACTGATATAGAAACATTTTTTGTCTTTCATAGATATTGATAGATTGAAGACACCAATTTAAAAATGTAATAACCTGATATTTATAATTTTTAACAGCCGCTGTCAATGCGACAATTTACCTTCTATTCTTTCCGCAAATGTTTTTAGCATAAATTAATAAAATTCTGCGAGTGCAGACGAGTATATGTAAGGCGTTATTAAGGTGGTATAGGAGAAAAGGATGTTGCGAGTGCGGCAGACCTCCTATCAGAGGTTGTAGAGCAGATAAAACTCTTAAAACGTGAAATAGCAGGGGAAATTTCTCGTAATGGAGGTTAAAATGGTAACACTGGATGACAGGGTGGATGGCAAACACCAAAAAGTGTCTAAAAATATCATTAAACTCATTTAAGAGGAATTCCTATGAAATTTGATACTACAACTGCATAATAATACCTAATTGTCATGTAATATATGAAATAAATTTAAAAAAATATTTTTATCCAGTCTTTTACAAGCAGATGGCAACACTGCACAATCAATCAATCACATTGAATTTTTTTTTTACTTCAATCTCATAAATAAATTTGAATACCTACATACAAGAAATGTCAAAAGAATAAATTAATATAAATAAAACGAGATTTTACTATGAAAATATACGCAACATAAATCTCAATGATATTGTAAATGAAAAAAATAACCTCCTTTCTGACCAAATTTTCAGCAGAGTTAATTACGAAAAAGGTTAGATTTATAACTAGTCAAATATTTAAGACTTAGCGGTGCTTTACACCTGAAAACCCGTTTTTACGCCTACGAAACTGAAATTTACGATTTATTGTAGAATGTACTTCACAATTTATTATTATTATTTTTTTTTTGAAACCCTCTAGTGCTTTCTTCACGTCAACTGTATTAGTTTATTGTGAATAAAAATAAATTATAGAATGTACTTCAATTAAATAGTTTAGCTATGCAAATTTGATCAATATGAAAAAAGCACAACACAAAAATACGGGATGTGACGCACAAATATGGGAAAGACATATAATATTTGGAACATAACCTGCAAACATGCATATTATACAATCTACAAATTGAACCATCAAACAAATAATAATAACGTAATATTATTCACTATTAGTGAATTGATGAGGTAACGCTATTGAAAACATAATATGCAGCGATGATGCATATCTTATATTACAACATAATATTGATAGCAGCTCTATGTTACTGAAACATAATATTATGCATTCTTTATACAGCGTGTTTGGTAGCATGTTAGACAAAATGATATGGTATATTTTTTGTACATTTGAAACATCTTGTATAGGATTCCAAATTTATACACGATGCTCCCTTTTTTAAGGTTTTCCAAAGAAATTTATTCATAGAAAACCCAAAATTGTATCTGATAGCCTTTAAACTCTATTTACCGATCAATCAGACCCAACTAGGTGCTTGATTATTTTTTTATTTCAATTATGATATAAGTAAGTACCTACACATTCAGTAAAATTTAATGTCTATTCCAGAAATTGGCGTAAAAATATAAATCATCGCCCAACAAAGTCCAAAAAAGTTATGTTCATTTTTATGACACTTCTAAAATTGTTATTATGTTATGGATGGAGTAGAGATGGTTTGGGCATGTGGAAAGAATGCATGCAAACAGAATGACAAAAAGAATATATAAGGCTGAAAGGAAAGGAGTAAAAAGGCGTAGCTGACCTAGAATGACATGTATCGAACACATCGATTCCGTTCCTAAGGAAGACAAGGTTGGAAGTACGAGGAATAGGAGAGGTTGTATAAGAAATGGTACGTCGATGGATGAAGCGAAAGAAGCGTGCATGGATAGAAATGAGTGGAGGTCCATTCTCTCTGCCTACCCCTTACGGGACACTGCATGATGGGTAAAAGATATCATGTTTCCAACATTGTATTATACAAAACCTAATGACAGTCACTACATACCAAATCAATTTGTCCACTATTTTACAAACACCCTGCATAACATCATAGCGAAAATAGCTGTGCCTTATTGGGAACATAATATGCACTGGATGATGCATTTTTATAATAAAAAAATATAATCATTAAATAATAAAAAGGATAGCTGTATGTTTTAGTATAAAAAAAGAAGTTATAAAGGGCTTCTCAGTGAGAGTGCACTTTTTAAATTTAGTGTAATTTTTTTTTTCCTGCAAGTGTCAACAGTGAAATTTCGGACCAATTTCGCTAATCATTTTTTTGTTATTTTTACTAATGTCAGGAGAAGATTCTTATGAAACAAAAAATTGAGAAAATAGCGCAGAACAAAAGTAGGTACAAAAGTTTTCTCCAAGATTTTTAAAGACAAACAATATTAATCTATTCTCGATTGGACCACAGATAAAAGAATATATACTTCTACGTCAATGTCAAATACATCCAAGTGAGTGTATCAAATACATAACATTACAGTAGTGTTTGTAATATTTTTTTATTAACTTAATCTATTTTTTATGCATAATTTAAAAAAAATTGGAATTCGCCACTCCTTCTCTATATAAAATATAAGTGTGCGAAATTTCATACTCCTCCTACAAAAAGGTGTATAAAGTTTTTACTTCATGTATTAATACATAAAGTGTACTCTTACGGAGAGGTCCTTTATATTTCGATAAGTCCTTTATAGTTAAGTCTTAATTCAAAGAATACAAATAGCTTTGTACCCAATATCACCTAAAGGAGAACAGATTCACAGTGCTAGACCCATCACCGTTGAACGATCTCTTAATAGAAACATTCGGAAACATCTCTCTCCACGTTTCCACCTGAACATCGGAAATTTGATCACAGAAACTAATGTCTAACAATCTCAACCTCTTACAACTGTTCAGGAGCAGTTCGCAGATGTCCGACGTGATGGCTCGAACCCCGAATAAATCTATCTGCTCCAAGTCCGGACAGTAGGTCGCCAGAGGTCTCAGATCTCTATCACAGATAGCTCGCAAGGCGCCCAGGTAAAGTTTTCGTAGTGATGGACAGTTGGCTCCCAGTTCAGACACCCATTCGCCAGAGCTGCCGACTTGCAAGCTGGAAATTGAAATTGAAAAAAGGGTTAGTCAAATTGTTTAAAAAAAAGAGAGATAGCACATTGTATAAATGTTAATAAAAATTTTAAACTGACCACCACCCAAAGTCGACTTCTTGCAGTTTGTCGCAGGTGATGAGTGCCTTAACACCAATGGCAGTGAGAGAGTAGGTCTTCCAGAGGTCTATAGACAGCAGATTCCTGCAGTTCCTTCCTATTTCTACAGCAACTTCATCCATGGACGATACAGATCCACACGACCCTGAAATTAATTACAATGTAAATCTATACTAATATATACAGAGGAAAGATTTGATTGTTTGATTGTTTGTTTGCATTGAATAGGCTACGAAACTAACTGAACCGATTTGAAAAATTCTTTCATAGCCACATGACTAAAAACAATTGTAGCAACTGGGAGATGGGAGTCTTGTTAGGACCGAAGGAGATTTGGAAAGGGCAGGAGCCAGGAAGGAGGTAATGTCACTCTGCACGAGGCCTCTGGAAACGAGACACAATACGAGCCAGCGCTCCGTGAATGCATTGAAGAAAGTCACAATAGATCTAATTTGGTCGCGGAGACACAAGGAGCATATTATGGTCCCTTAACATGCTTTGTAAAAATTTAAAACATGAAACAATATGGGAGGCATGCCAGAACTTCAGAGGAAGATCAGTTATTCACAAATATAATGGCAGAATTCCAATTTTCCAATAATTCCACAAGTTGACTCACCCAAATTCAAATGCTGCAGACCTCTGTTGGACTTGATGATGGCGACCAAGGCTGCTTTGTCTATTGCTGTTCTATACAGATCCAGCCTAGTCAGCTGCTGAAGCTGCGACAGTTGCATGAAGCCAGATTTAATGTTGCCGCAGCTCCGTAGAGATAATTCTAAAACCAAAATACTTAATTATTTTACATGGAGAAAATGAATCAGTTTCAATCTTATCATTGTTTTTCTCTCTTTTTTTGACCCCACTTAGGGGCACAGGGAGGCAACAAGAGCTCTCCACTGAGGCGCAGTTTTAATCACATCCTCCCACATCACATCCAACAATCGGAACACGGTATGAGATAGTCTTCATGACTCTGATGAGAGGAAGAAGAGCGTTCTCCTTGACCAACTGTTATTCTGCATCCTTAACACATGTGTCAGCCATGTCCACCTTCTCTCTACAATAGTGGAAGTGATGAGCCTGCGTTTCTTCTATGGTGAAGACTTTTTGTGCCTGGGTTTTGGTCAGGTGCCAGGACTCACACCCATACAAAAGAATGGGCAATGAATTCTTCAGGAGAAAGCCTATGAGTATAATAAATATGAACGGAGGCAATATGCACCTCTACCTGACTGCCGTGGTGATACAAAAAGCTTCAGTAGGACCATCCGGAGTTTTCATACAGGGACTGCACCACTTTATTATTGAGCAAATCTTGAATATTATTATATTTACTTTTATGGTAAACATTTTATGGTATCCAACTAACCTTTTAATTGACTACAATTTTCAGCTATGCTAGTGATGGCCAGGGAGTTGAGGAAGGAGCAACTATTCAGTCTTAAATGTGTTAGCGTAGAGCCACGGATATGCATGAATCTGTAAAGAAAACGGGTTGTTACAAACCGTAGGTGAAAATCCTGTTAGGTCCTATCTTTCGAGAGCATAAAAAACACGATTAAGGAGAATTCTTGCGGAACACAGGAGCCTGGAAGAGGCACTGCCACTCTGCAAGAGGCCTCTGGAGACGAGGCACAATAAGAGACAGCGCTCCATAAACGAATTGAAGGATGTCGCACTGGATCTAAATTTGGTCGCAGCGACAGAAGGAGCATACGGTCCTTTGACCTTCTATATAAAAAAATACCTAGTTTTAAACAGTTTCCAAAAAAGTGACGGTACAGTTTCCGCACCCTATATATAGTCGATTCCGCTTAATTGGGACACATCGGGACTTGTGCATTTTGTTCCAATTAAGCGAATTTCACATTTTTTTTTGGTTGCACTAACGATGTGGTATTACTTAGGAGGAAGAAATTCCAGCTGTATATTTTGTAGATTGTCTAAATGAGGGTGTGCCGCATAATAATTGTCAACAAGCAGCATACTTTTCTTAGTTTAAGTTATAAATTTTTGTCCTAAATAGTAAGCCAATTTCGAAAAATCCCATAAGTCATCCATGCATTTTTGTTTGCATGGTACTCCACTGGTAAACCCCCCCCCCCCCTATTAACCCCTTAAAGCATCGAGGTTTCTAGCACTTTTCCTATGATCAGTTGTCAGTACCTGACATATTTGTACAGCATATTTTTTTTGTATTTGTATATTTTCGTCCTTAGGCCTCAGGGCAGGCACTTGGACACGTCAAGATTTACAATAATTTATAACAAATTCAATAAGACACAACACTGCACAACCAGAAACAATAGAATACATCAACAATACAATAATATAGTGCAGAAAAAGAATATTCAAAGTTTAATGCAAACAGAGTGTAAAGGGCTCTGTTTGCATTTCGTCTTGCTCATGATTACGATGTGCCACTTAACATTTCGTCAACTGTATAAAATTCTTTAGCCACAAGATACTGTTTCAGCCCTCTCCGAAACTCACAAAGTTCCACCTGCCTCAGATAGTCATGCAACACATTGAATAATCGTACACTTAAACATATGAAACTCTTTGAGACCTTACTGAGTCTATGAGCCACGGGTCGAATGTCGCTCCTGGACCGAGTGTTGTAATCATGATATTCCGCGTTTTGAGGGGTATTTGCCATGTTGGAGCTTGCATAGAGTAAGCATTCACGAATCACGGTGCTAGGCATAGGAAGGATTCCTAGCTCCCTGAATACATTACGACAGGTATCTCTTGGCCTCATGCCAAGTAGAGATCTGATAGCCCTAAAAAACGATGGACTGCAAAACACAGTAATGCAGTCCATCGCCTTTTTAAAACCGGATCGTGCAATGTGTTTATAGCATAAGGAACTATGTGGTGTAGCACGATAATAGAGGCCAGTTTCATCAGCATTGTAAATGTCATCAGCTCAAAAATTCTCTAAAAAAGTAGGACTCTTAAATTTACTGTCCCAATTTAACATGTAAATTTACTATCGGTTTCTTGCTTTGGTTTCTGTTCTTTGAGATTTTTTTTAATAATTTAATTTTTTACTCATAGTATATGTAATATACATGAGTCTTGTGATCGGATTTAAAAAAAAATAGATTTCGCTGAAATTAATTTTCTCGACGTTTTCGAGGGTGTAGATTACAAAAATGCAAAAAATTTTTTTTTAAATTTCCACGTACCCTTACACCAAAAATGTGTGCGCACCCATAACTCTTTGTAATTCTTATCCGATTTGATTGAAATTTGTTAGAACGGTTTGCCCTTCGATGTAGATGAGTCAGTAAAATGTTGAGATGTGTACCTTCAGGGGAACCCTCTTAAAGTATCCAAAGAAAATTTCACTTGTTCTAGAAAAAGGGCAAAAAAAGAAAAAAAAATTTCTTCGATTTTCATAAAATTTAGTATACGGGTTGGTCTTATGCTCCTACACAAGCACGTAAAATTTGAGGTCCGTAACTTCAGTGGGTCCCCCTTAAAGTACCGATTAATATTGAATATGTAGTTCTAAAGCAGATAATAAATAGCCCCAATAGTCGATATCATTTTAAAGTTTCTATAATAATTCCAAGGATAAATTCATTTTAATCGTAAAATTATGAATTTTTATGCAAAGATATGTTTTACACGAAAAGGCTGTTATAATATACTATGAGTTCTGGGCTACCCTAGGTTAGCAGCTTTTTATAATAATTTAATAATAATAATTTTTTTAATCACTCAAAGTGAACACAAATACACTCATTGACTCTTTAACAGTAAACTACTTGAAGCTTGTGTCGTGAAAGAGGAAGATGGTCGGTCGATTTGTCCCAAATAAGCGGAATCAAGTGTATTTTACAGATGGTTCTGAAGTAATAAATGACAGATGACAATACTCACTCCATAAAGTCGTAAGGATTCAAGGTTTCATAGCTGCCACACCACGAGAGATCCAACTTTTGCACCAGACTAGATTTCGTTGCCAATGCCAACAACGCCTAGAAAACAAACGGACAAGAGGTTAAATATGTTCTTACTGCTGGCGGTTCCCAGCATCTGCTACTACAATAATTTAACATAACCACCGACTTCCAAACTGAAGGTCGTAGGTTTGACCCCTGGTGTCGATCATCTTCCACACAAGCCTTCGCTTAGCGTGAAAGATGTTAAAAGCATATTTGTTTAAATTTATTACAAATCTAACGGCCAGTTTCAAAAAAAGCAACTAATCAATTGTATACTGGAAATAAAATACGCTCTAAGCGCCAAAAATGAGTTGAGTATGAGGAAATGTTCTATAAACCATTGCCAATAGCCTAAATATTGCCCTTAATCCATATCCATGATCTAAAGGCGTGAAAAAACAGATCCAAAAATCATCATAGTACTATGTCTATATTGTGAAATGTTCGAAATACCCACATGTTCGTCCATGCAGTACCAGTAGGGCTTTAGGTTCAGAGACTTGTAGAGGATAGGATCCCTAGAGAGTCTATTGAAGTTCCTGTTCACCTGGGCACACCTGCAGAGTGACTGAAGGTCCAGGAAGCCAAAGATCTTCAGAATGGTTTCATCCTGAAAATGAAAAACAACTAAAATGTGTCCACCATGTCAGGTTATAGAGTCTAGCTAGGTTATGTCAACATAACCTCACCCAATTACAACTTAATGAGACTCAAAGGCTTTCCGGGGGTTCTTCCCTCTGTGCTGTCCTGGGTGCAGTGTGCCGAGCAAGGTGGGGTGATAGTTAAACAACAACAATAATTGATATGGTCTCTGTAAGTACACATAGAAAATCATCCATATTATTACGCAAGATACGAGGAGAGTCAGTTAACGGACGTTCGGGGTAGGTTCTGCGCGATTGACTTCTTTCCCAAGGATAATGTACTGTAATAAAACAGGTGTTTGTATTTTTAATGTTTTTGGGAATAACTAGTTGTTGTATGTTTTTTTTTTCTCTTGCATTGTCATAGGTATAATTGAAGCCTTCTCCTACACACAAGCTTATAGCTTTAGTGGGAGAATAATAACGTATGTAGATATTAAAGTGAATGTAAATTATTTTAAGAGATTTTTGTATATGCATAAAATAATTGTTTAAATAAATAAAATAAATAAAAATAAATAGGATTCTCGGTCGGCAGGAGAATCCACCAGTAGTCTTCGGCGATAGATGAGCAGTAGATCGACTGTATGACCCAACTCAGGGGAGCCGTCTCCAGACTGGGTATTATCCAACACGTGTGAAAATGGCGGGACCACAAAATGAACCTGTACAGTACCTGTTCAGCGGCTACACTTCACCCAAAACCTCACGAAAGGTCCTCACAAACAACAGGCGGCGTGTCTTTTACAACGAAAACCACTTCCCCACGAGTCAGAGTAGGCATTCACAAACAGCAGATGGCGTAACTCTCGAAATCTATTAGTACACGCACGTCTCTTTTAACGGAAACTACTGTTAAATAATAAATGAGAACAAATAATCTTGTCGGGTTATAAAATGTTTTAATTTTTAAATAATGCAACAACACTACTTCATCACCATGAAGAGTGTATATTATTATAATGATACTTCTAGAATAATCAAAGAGTACATATACATAAATAAAACAAATAAAACTTACAATGGAAAATAAATTCAAATTTAGAACACTAACTAATAATAATTAAATGCATGACATTTATCCAATTGAGTAGGCACCCACCTACCTATGAATTAAACAACTACAGCTCCACTTGGTTAGTGTCAAGCAAGCAATTACCACACTCTGGTGGCGAAAACGGAGTTTAATAGATTATTCAAAATTAGACACCACACGAAGTCAACCACCAACCTTCCAGGTCCCCACAAGTCTGCCTGGCTGGAAACGCAAACCCGAAAACAAAGAGAAATCAAAAACTGTCTTTTTCTCAAGACGAAATGTAAAACAACCACAGATATCGATCTGTCAGTTAACAAAATGACAAGTGTCAGAGAGTTTTTGAGGTTAACTTATGTCATCATTATGACAACCATCAAATCAATAAATCAAAACTCCCTTAATACTCAATTTAGGGGCATAGGGAGGCAACAAGAGTTCTCTACTGCACTCGATCTTGCACAATGCCCATGACCTCCTCCCACATCATATGCCCAACTCCCTCAGCTCTGCCTCGAAGGAACAGAACACTGCATGAGAAGGTCTTCCCATCGACATTGATGGAAGGAAAAATAGCATTCCCCTCAGCAAATTGAGAGGACATTTGGTATCTACCATACACAAGCACAACTTTGTTTCACCTGATGGCAAACGCTGATAAGGTAAAGTGATTGGAAAAAGTGGTTGGTAGCATTGAAGTTCAGTTGCCATCTTCAACCAATCGTCATCCATTGGATGTTGTCCAATATAGGTTTTTGTCCTATTCACAATATCACTCCGTTTGAAAGATGTGAAGCTGTTTAAATGATAAACCAAAAAATAATGGACCAAAATATGATAGAAGCACATAATTCGACGGGGGAAAAACTTAAAAACAGTGTTTTTATTACAGAAAGCATTGTCGTACACTCGAAACCACTGTCAGTTGACCTAAAATCCAACATGGCGGGCTAAAATCTACAGAGATCAGCTCACAATCAATCGATATGGGTTAATCTACCTCAACAACGGCTTGATTGCATAATTTTCTATCGCTGAGTTTATAAATCTAATCAGAGTTTATATAAAAAGTAGTTTGTTTTGAAAAGGAGAAAACTTACAGGGAGCAATTGGAAGTCACCCATTAGAGTTTCGGTGCAGAAGAGTTTTCTGAATTCCTCCGTGAAAATATTCTGGATAACTTCGTAATCAGTGATGAGATCATTGTGAAGACCCAACTCCATGACTCTCGACTTTAAATCGGCTGGAAAAATAAAAAAACAGGAAATGACATTATTTGCTCCGCGCAATCTCTAGCTATCTCTAAAACAACAAGAGTAGTAAACAATTTATTGTGAAATATATAATGATTAATTAAAAGGCATTGAAATAATGATAAAGTTATCTATGTAGGAAAATAAATATTCAAGTAATGCTAATGATATTGATAAACTAAATAAAATTCACTGGAATTATTCTAAGCTATAATTTTATACAGCTGTAGATGGTATGAACAAGGCATCTGGTGAGAATTGTATAAAATTTGAATTTGCAAACAAACCATTGGTTAATTATTATTTCTACCACCGGTGGCGCTAGTATTACATTACTTCTTTTAGTTGCTAACTTCACACTGTAAATCTCATCTCTCTCTCTCTCTCTCTCTGTCAAGCCACCGCAAGGACAACATGTATTGTGTATATTCAAATAAACAAACCGCTCCAAATAAAATCTTTCTTTTTCACTCAAGACTACAGTATATCAACCAGCATCCGACATATTGGTTCCATTTCTCTACAACCCATCGAGTCTTGGCATCCAGTAAACCTCACTTCCTACATCTTCTGCCATCTAGTTGGCAATATTCAGAAGCTGTGCAGCATCTCTCCGAACCTCATCCTCTCACCGCAGTCTAGGCAGGCTTACATTTCTTCTTCCACCTGACTGTCCTTCGAGTGTTCTTTTTAGTGTGTGCGTCAATTGCATTCTCCGCACATTTTTTTTTTCCCATCACGCCACGTCACATACGGGATAGGCAGAGAGAACGGACCTGCACTCTTTTCTATCCAAGCTCACTTCTTTCGCTTCTTCCACTGACATAACATTTCTCATACAACTTCTCCTATTTCTCTTACTTCTGACCTGGCCTTCATGAGGACGGAGTGAATGTGTTAGATTCACATCATTTTGGATCGACGACGCATTCTCACACCTTTTTTTTCAGCCTCATGAATTC
Organism: Mystacides longicornis; assembly: GCA_963576905.1. Taxonomy (NCBI): domain Eukaryota; kingdom Metazoa; phylum Arthropoda; class Insecta; order Trichoptera; family Leptoceridae; genus Mystacides; species Mystacides longicornis. Next base: position 25,919,925 of record OY756438.1, read on the forward strand.
TCTTTGTCATTCTATTTGTATCCATTCTTTCCACATGGCCAAACCATCTCAACTAATTGACTTTCATCTTTGTCACAACACTTCCATACCACATTCCTTCTTAATATTATCATTCCTTTCCATATCCCACAGAGTCTTTCCACATAGTATTCATCTCTACTCCATTTACACTACATTCTTCTTTTTTCGTCCATGTCCACGTTTCACAACCATACATCATTGATGGTAGCATACTTGCATTATGCACTAGTTTCTTTTCTTGTAGTGAGACATTTTTGTTTCTCGTAATGGGTCTAAGTGCACCGCCTACCCTGCTGTCACCACTTTCCTAACATTCTCTGCACAATATATTCTGCCCATTTAGGCCTGTTTAATCTTACATATGCAGTGAATGTGGGGGGGGGGGGGCTTGTAAATATTTTATTATAGCTCTTCATTAAACCTTATTCTCCTCCATGTTTCTCCCATCAGTATGACAAGACTGGTTAGCAAGGCATTAAATTCTGTGTAAAGAAAAATGTTTATTTTTTTAATTTGAATAATTCCCCATTACCTTTTTCAACACCACAACTAGAAGTGAGATCCTCTTCGGAAGACAGACGACTCAAGTCTTCACGCTTTGAGTAGACATTGTTCTGTTTCCTCAGCTTCTCCGTACCCTCCAGCATGACGGCATCCAGCTCTGTGTAGTAAGGTAGGTGTGTTTGGTTTAATTCTATCCGTAGCATACTGCAATGCAATGTTAAAGAATTTTTATCTCGTACAAAACATTATTTTTTTGAGTTTTGTTTTGTCAAATATCACTTCAGTTTTGCAATTAATCCCTTTTTTCAGATTTTTACCCCATTACAACACTGTTTAATTTTAACAGGATTTTTTTTAGAGAATCACTTAACATGATGAGTCCTATCTTCCGCTATGGATCCGTGAAAATTTGATAAATTGCCACAATATTCCTAGTATAATAACCAATTATTGAAACTTGCATTTTACTCTTTCCTCAGATGCGACAATGGTGCAATCTTTTTGTAATTAGTTTTTAAGTTCAATAATTTGTTACAAAAAGTGAAATTTTTATAATAAATATGAGACATTAACAAAAATGGATATAGTCATATCCTGGCGCCAAATACATGACAGCGGTCGCAGTCTTTAAATTTGGTTGCTTTCTTGTTCTCAATAATTTCCAACTTTTATCTCTATATTTCATTAATTATTATTAAATATCTATTTGTTGCATACATGAGATTTTTCGACGTGTTGAACACGTCGAGAATTCTCATGATTAGGGAGTTTCGGAGACTCAAACATTATTACCACCTAATGGCGAATGTTGTTAACGTAAAGTGATCACACTAAGCCAGCCTTCGAAACAACAGTAGAAGACGGTCGTAAGCCCGTGGTGATTTGTTCCATTCAAAAATGTAACATCAGTAATGAATTTTTGGAGTCATTAGTTGTTAGATAATTCTTTGAAAATTTTATTATAATTGTTTAATTGAAAAGAACAGAGTTATATTTTTGTAGTGTGTAAAGTTTTCTTGCAGCTAAACAGTATATTTCAACTTAACTATACCAGTGAGACAATCATTACCTCTGATATAAAGCTCATAAGAGAGTTTTCTTTTTTCAAAACTCAGACACTAGTCTTGTAACCTTTTTGCTTAACAAATCTGATTCTTCTTGTTGGAGTATCAAGACCTCACAGAGTACTTCAAAAGTATGACCACAACTAGTGGCCATGACTCAAATTACATAATTAGTTATAGACTCAGTTTTCAGAATAAAAAAAAAGAATTTACCTAGTTTTAAAATTGATTTTCCTAATCTTTGGTTTGAATATTCTCGATACATGTCCAACATCTTCCGGGCTCCCCTCCCACAGCTTTGTCCAGCCATCGCGTCTCTTCGCCCAGATCCTGACCACAGCCCCAGGGTTATAAGTTTCATAGATTCTAACGTCAGTAGGGAATACTTCATTTTGAAACAGCAAATCTAAAATTAAAAAATATTCATTACCTACCTATATTCATACATTCCTATACAAAGATGGTTAATATCCAACTGTCAGCGGCAAGTTTTAGTTGATAAATCTGTACTCACTCAAAGTGAACACAAATACACTCTTAAGACTCTTTTGACACTGTTACTTTTATTTATTGCCTTAGATAAGTATGTAGATTTTCTAGCTATCAAATAAGATTAACTTGTAGAAAATAGACCATAAAAAGAAAATAAGGGTTAAGAATGAATGTTTTAATTAAAAAATTTTAAAGCATCCATAAAGTGTGTAAACAAGAGTTGGTATAATTAAGCGATGCCAGTGAATCCTCCCTAATTGTGTATAATTTTAAAGTACAAGTAGAATAAAAATGAAGAAACAAATAACATGGCCTGGAGGCCATATGTGTTCTATAATAAATAAATAAACATCATTATTATTGTGACTGAAAATTACGCGATAATTTACTCACCCACAAAGTCGTAACTCGCAACAGCGCCATTGTTCTGGGGCTGGTAGTCTTCTGTTGCAGACGGGGCCTCCTGCCACCACTTTCCATAGGTCCTCTGCAATCAACAAACACAATTATGATACATACAATGGGATCGCAGGTGCGAGTCCTGCAGAAGGCATGGGATTTCGACCATCTAGTTATCATCAATAGTCAATAGGCAAGTACTCTGATTGGCGTAAAGGTAATTGTATACTGTAATGCCAAGTAGAGATATATTAGTTAGTAAAAAACAAAATAAAAAAAAGTAGAACGTAAAGGGTATTTAATATCAAAGTAAAAATTATATTAGTTGGTAATTATTTACTTCGCGGGCTTCTTCGATTTTTCACTATTTTTTTTAAAAAATGAATCTGCGCTCACTCAAAGTGAACACAAATACACTCCTTGACTCTTTCGCAGTAAGCTACTTAAAGCTTGTGTCGTGAAAGAGGAAGATGATCGGCACCCGGGATCGAACCACGACATCTGCACCAAACAGTACGAAAGCCGGCGTTGTAACCGTCAGTCTACCAACCACTTCATGAAACACATCAAATTTATATGCAGATTGGTAAATAAGCATGTTATGGATTGATTTGATACCATTTGAAGTATTTTATCTACCAATTTTAAGTAAAAAATCAATTTTAAAAGTTGCCTATTTTCTCATACAAACTTTTCTTTTATGGATGACATTTTATTTTTTGATTCTAAAATTGGTGTTTTTGTCTGAAAAATGAAAATATTGTTGGTCATTGTCATTTAGTTAGTCAATTTGGATAGATTAGGGGATTTGATAACATCCTCGAATGATAACACTACCATTTAAATAGGTTAGGTTAAGGTTGGAACTTGGTTTTTAAGGGGGGTTTGGGTGGTGGACCCCCCATACCTCTTTGGACACCTCCCCGAATGATAACACTACACTCTGTTAGGTTGAAACATATTCATTTAGAAGGATTTTTTCAAAAATCGAAGAAGCCCGCGAAGTAAATAATTACCTATTAGTTTTAATCTTGTCCTGAAAAATGGTCACAAGAATCTAGACATAATTAGAATGTTCAACAAAGCCAATAGGCACTCACAAAAATGGATATATTCATATCCTGGTGCCAAATACATGACAGCAGTCGCAGTCTTTAAATTTGGTTGCTCTCTTGTTCTCAATAATTTCCAACTTTTATCTCTATATCTCATAAATTATTATTAAATATCTACTTGTTGTATACATGAGATTTTTTGATATGTTGAACATGTCGAGAATTCTCATGGTTCGGAGACTTAAACATTACCACCTAATGGCAAATGTTGTTAACGTTAAGTGATCACACGAAGCCAGCCTTCGAAATAACAGTAGAAGATGGTCGTTAGCCCGTAGTGGTTTGTTCCATTTATAAATCAAACATCAGTAATGAATTGTTAGCCATTAGTTGTTACATATTCGTCAAAAGTAAAAAGTGTTCATAATAAATATGAAGGAAACAGTAAAAGCAGAACAGAAGAAGTCTTAAAAACATGACTAAGCAGAAAGTTGACATATTATTTTGCGATAATTTAAAAAGTTAATAAACTTCACTTTGCTTGACAGGAAGGTTAGGAGAAAGTTCGAAGGGTAGGTTTCATTATACAATAGGGTGTTAGGCACAGTCCAAAAAAAACTTACCGTTACGCATGCTTGAGGCAGATCTCCGTAATCCGGATAAATTGAAGGTTTTCCACAAAGATTAAGCGCACTGTACGAAACACTTATATCGCTGCCGTATTGAGAACTGAAATCAGTAACATCCTGGACGTACTGTTCAATAACTTTGTATTTACTTTCGTCGTCTCTTGAAATAACTAAGTCGAACCACGTTAAAGCCGTTTTTAAATTCTCCATTGCGAGTCTAATGGCTACTGTCAGTTGTACATCTTTTCTTTTTCTATAACTCACAATTAATATTTATATTATTTCATCAGCACGAGTCAATGTTTGATAACAAAATATTAATCATAATCAACAAAGAATATACACGGACAGAGGTTACCGAACTTTTTCATAGAATCTGAAATCGGTGAAATCTGTCATTTTAACCATAGACACGTATTATTGCCATATTTCAAAATAAACATAGTACATTTAGGTAAATTTTATTTGGCTTGCATAACTTACATTATTTTTGAAACTATGTAAAGTATTTTAATTCCCACAATTAAATAATTTATATATGTTTTAATGACATGTACCTACGAGCTATCTTTACTAAATTTTGAATAATTAACTGGCTGTTGGTACTAAAGAAATAAAAGTTTTGGCTTGGTAGTTATGTTTGCTCGAAAAATAATGGTTCAAGTAGAAAAGCTTTTTCTATAATATTTTTGATTTTACACCTACAAAATGTGTAGGTAGATACTTTTTTGTTATCATCCAAGTTGCAATAAAAATAACAATATGGTTTTACCGTTTTCAATGTTTATATTGCATCCAAATTCGATTCAAACTCTTTTTACATCACATCCTAGGAGTATATGGTAGAAACGAGAATAATAATTATTCTCCATTGCGCTTGATCTTACGCAATGTTTATTACCTCCTACACCGCGTCCCAATCCCTCGGCTCTGCTTCGAATGGGCGGAACACGATATGAGAGGGTTTTCATCCCCTCGTCTTCGGGACCCTGATGGGAGAAAGAACAGCGCTTTCCTTGGCCAACTGTCAATCGACATCCTTAACAAATGTTCCCAGCCAGTGGCGTACCGATGAGGGGGGGGGGGGGGCGTAGGGGCGGACCGCCCCGGGCGCCTCTATTAGTAGTGCGGCAAAATTAGCTCGCGCTATACTATACACGACCAGATTGATAAAATCAAAAAAAATATTTTCATATCGGGTTGAGGTCCATAACAAAAATAACATTTTCATGCGGTAAGTCTGCAGGTAGAGAAATCTGTGGGTCAGAAGTTGGCTCTGTCCCACTCTGCCCGAAAATTGAATTTTTAAACAGTTGAAACCTTAACTAGGTATAGCTATTGTTGTGCTGTATCTGAGTGTGAAAATGAAATAAAATAGGTATTATACTTAATATGGTCTTAATTTTTACTATTTTATTGTAAAAATTATCGGGCTGTTTTTTTTACAATTTATATAGGAGAGAGAGAGAGGGGGGGGGGGGGCGCCAAAGGGTTAGGTTCCCGCCCCGGGCGGCGAAAACCCACGGTACGCCACTGGTTCCAACCATGTCTATCTTCTCCCCATAATGCGGTTTTTTTATCTTATACCTACCCAAAGTTTTTCTGAGGCACTTCTTTCCAAACCCGGAGATTTTTTATGCTGGTCAGGACTCACACCCATACGATACACTCTAAATAGGTATGTCTAGATTCTTGTGTCCATTTTTAAGGACTAGATCTTAGTGAATATGAACCAACCTGATACTAATTGTTTACCATATTTTATAACCATTTCTGTAAAAGGCTTTAGCTGTTGATCTAATAAATTAATAGGTAAATAAAAATCGAACAGTATTAGGGATTGTCATTTTGCCAGAGTCCTAGTGGTTGTTCATAGTTCAAATCATTTAAAAATCGAACAGTATTAGGGATTGTCATTTTGTCAGAGTCCTAGTGGTTTTTCATAGTTCATACCATATAAAAATCGAACAGTATTAGGGATTGTCAGAGTCCTAGTCCTAAAGGTTGTTCATAGATGATACCATTTAAAAATCGAACAGTATTAGGGATTGTCATTTTGTCAGAGTCCTAGTGGTTGTTCACAGTTCATACCATTTAAAAATCGAACAGTATTAGGGATTGTCATTTTGTCAGAGTCCTAGTGATTGTTCACAGTTCATACCATTTAAAAATCGAACAGTATTAGGGATTGTCAGAGTCCTAGTCCTAAAGGTTGTTCATAGATCATACCATTTAAAAATCGAATAGTATTAGGGATTGTCATTTTGTCAGAGTCCTAGTGGTTGTTCACAGTTCATACCATTTAAAAATCGAACAGTATTAGGGATTGTCAGAGTCCTAGTCCTAAAGGTTGTTCATAGTTCATACCATTTAAAAATCGAACAGTATTAGGGATTGTCATTTTGTCAGAGTCCTAGTGGATTTTCATAGTTCATACCATATAAAATCGAACAGTATTAGGGATTGTCATTTGTCAGAGTCCTATAGTCCTAGTGGTTGTTCATAGTTCATACCATTTAAAAATCGAACAGTATTAGGGATTGTCATTTGTCAGAGTCCTATAGTCCTAAAGGTTGTTCATAGTTCATATACTATTTAAAAATCGAACAGTATTAGGGATTGTCATTTGTCAGAGTCCTATAGTCCTAAAGGTTGTTCATAGTTCATATACTATTTAAAAATCGAACAGTATTAGGGATTGTCATTTGTCAGAGTCCTATAGTCCTAGTGGTTGTTCATAGTTCATATACTATTTAAAAATCGAACAGTATTAGGGATTGTCATTTGTCAGAGTCCTATAGTCCTAGTGGTTGTTCATAGTTCATACCATTTAAAAATCGAACAGTATTAGGGATTGTCATTTGTCAGAGTCCTATAGTCCTAAAGGTTGTTCATAGTTCATATACTATTTAAAAATCGAACAGTATTAGGGATTGTCATTTGTCAGAGTCCTATAGTCCTAAAGGTTGTTCATAGTTCATATACTATTTAAAAATCGAACAGTATTAGGGATTGTCATTTGTCAGAGTCCTATAGTCCTAGTAGTTGTTCATAGTTCATACCATTTAAAATCGAACAGTATTAGGGATTGTCTTTGTCAGAGTCCTATAGTCCTAGTGGTTGTTCATATACCATTTAAAAATCGAACAGTATTCGTATTAGTACTATTCACCTACTACATTAACGGTCATAGGTATACCTAATGTTATACAGGTTTGTATGTATTGAACGTGGGCAAATATTTTGAACAAAGTAAGTAGTGGAAGATGTGTTTTTTATTTCGTTTTCAGTGGGGGCCGTATCTTGGGCGACTTCTTGGCGTGTGACATTTGTACCGCGTGAGTGTGGATGTCTATTTCGGGCTCACGGTGACGCTGCGTGGCCGGCTGTGGGGACCCGGGGAGCGGGAATGACACTTCTACATCTGACCTCGCGACCCCTCGGCCAAAACAGAAATAACCCACAACATAACCACATATATACAAAGCATCAAACTTCGATTTACCTAGGTAGGTATAGTACATTTATTTGTGTTTGCCCGCTTACCTAAGAACAGCGCTCTCCTCGGCCAACTGTCATTCGGCATCCTTAATACATGTCCCAGCCAAGTCCATCTCCTCCCCACAATGGTAGAGGTGATGGGCTCGCAAAGGGTGCGCCGGCGCGGCGTATAGTGTCGTTCGTGATGCGGTGGTACCGTCTAATACCCAAAATTCTCCTGAGGCACTTTATTTCAAATGCAGAGATTTTTGGTGGCTGGGCTTTGGTCAGGTGCCAGGACTCACACCCATACAGGAGAATGGGCAACACACACGCATCAAACAGCTTACATTTCGTCTCGACACTAAACGCCGATGCTTTCCATATTAATATAAACTTCTTATACTTAAAAAAAAAGGGTAACAACTTGGAATACGATTTAGATTTGATAAAAAGGGGAATAAAAGAAGGTAGGTACATGAATTAATGACAAAAATAAGTTTCATGTGTAAAGTGGTTGGTATAGAGAACAAACTATGCTTCATTAAAAGGACGACCATTGACTAGTCCATCAGAGTCTTCAAAATTTTGAGACAATGTGTCGCAACATATCATTTAATAAATTTATTGCAGCATATTTATCATGGTGAAGCTATTCAATTATATGACTGTCTTATCGTTAATCTCGTTGCTATGACAATAATAAAAACCATTTTACGTTTCTGCATCAGTGTTTTCACATCATGATAATTTTGTACCTACCCTATAAAAGGTTAAAGTTCCCTAAAAAAAAATCCATTACGCAAATTATATCCAAAAAGGTCAGAGTTCCCTTAAAGGTCATAATATATTTTTGTACCTATAATTCCACTACTAAATTGAGAGTCAAGACTAAAAAAAGGTTTTGACAGAAATAATTGCGTGTGACGATTTTCAAAAATAACATCGTTTTTCGCACGCTTTTGTATTTTTAAAAATGATTTAGGTATAATATTGAAATTTGCAGCAGATCTGCAGGAAATATTATAAAGACAGTGCGTTTTTAATGTATCAAAGAATAATTTAAAAATGATTTATAATATTGAAATTTGCAGCAGATCTGCAGGAAATATTATAAAGACAGTGCGTTTTTAATGTATCAAAGAATAATTTAAAAATGATTTATAATATTGAAATTTGCAGCAGATCTGCAGGAAATATTATAAAGACAGTGCGTTTTTAATGTATCAAAGAATAATTTAAAAATGATTTATAATATTGAAATTTGCAGCAGATCTGCAGGAAATATTATAAAGACAGTGCGTTTTTAATGTATCAAAGAATAATTTAAAAATGATTTATAATATTGAAATTTGCAGCAGATCTGCAGGAAATATTATAAAGACAGTGCGTTTTTAATGTATCAAAGAATAATTTAAAAATGATTTATACCTAATATTGAAATTTGCAGCAGATCTGCAGGAAATATTATAAAGACAGTGCGTTTTTAATGTATCAAAGAATAATTTAAAAATGATTTCCCATAACTAGTTAAATAGGTATTGAATTATTAAATCCTCAACATTTAAAATTTAATTGGTTGGTAGTCAAAGCGGATACAACGCCGGCTTTCGTACTGGATTGTACTGGAGGTCGTGGGTTCGATCCCAGTTGCCGACCATCTTCCTCTTCACGAGACAAGTTTTAAGTAGCTTACTGTGAAAAAGTCAAAGTGTGTATTTGTGTTCACTATGAGTGTGCACAGATATCACTGATTGACTGGATAAAAATACCTAGCTATACTTACTAACACACTAATAATATGTAACAACTAATGATTCTAACAATTCATTACTTTTGTTAGATTTTTAAATAGAACAAACTACTACGGGCTTACGACCGTCTTCTACTGTTATTTCGAAGGCTGGCTTAGTGTGATCACTTTATGTTAACAACGTTCGCCATTAGGTAGTAATGTTTAAGTCTCCGAAACTCCTAATCATGAGAATTCTCAACATTTTCAACATGTCTAAAAATCTCATGTATGCAACAAGTAGATAAATAATTAATGAAATATAGAGTTAAAGTTGGAAATTATTGAGAGCAAGAGATTAACCAAATTTAAAGACTGGGACTGCTGTCATGTATTTGGCGCCAGGATATGACTATATCCATTTTTGTTAATGTCTCATCTTTATTGCCTATTGGCTTTGTTGCTGCACAACGTTCTAATTATGTCTAGATTCTTGTGACCTTTTTTTTTCAGGACTAGATCTTAACGAATATTACATTAATAATTTTTGTGAAGAGCTATTCTAGATTAACCTAAAATTTTCATTCACCCAGAATGACTCGCCTCTGGATGAACAGTGTTAGGTTGGCGGTCGGGGCCAAGAATGTGGAGATGGAGAAGGAAGTGAGTCACCAGCAGACCAGCAGGCGGGCCATGGACACCAAGAATAGTCTCCGCACGTTCCAACTGCGTCTTATGAAAATATTTGAACTTTCAACTCTAAAAATAAATGTCTCTATACGCCACGTTTGAGCAGTTGACCTCACGTCTAGGAAAGACGCTACTCGTCGCGACGCGCTCATCTCAATAACGACGCCGATATTATTTACTTTACTTTTACTTTTTATTTAGTGTCAGTGTTTGTTCATTTAATTAGTTTAATTATCATTCAGCTTTGTGTTAGGTTGAATAAAAAGTGTTTTTTTTGTTGTAACAGTGACGTTTTGTAGATCCTCGTTTAGTTTGTGGTTTGTTTATCTATGGTAAAATAACAAAGTTGCTCAGTTTTTTTCTTAATAATAATAATAATTATTATTATATTTTCGATATGTTTCATAATAAACAAAGCTAGAATAAAAAATATGATCTATTTATCAGGGATTTGAATCAGCGTTTTTTGGTATGTTGGTTGAGTTTCAAAAAAATCTTTCACCAACAAACTTGGGCGAATAAAAGAGGAGGGGGGATAATGGGGGGGGGGTCCGGAGCCCCCCTTATCATCCGTCATAATTAAAAATCGCAAATCATCCGAGGCAAATAATTTTTCATGTGAGTAAGAAATATGGCAGAATAATTGGGAAAAATTATTATTATATGTGAGGGGGAAGGGGGAGGGGGGGGGGGGTAATTGAACCCTCTCTATATAAAAATAAAATTTATTACTACGGCCGTGCCAATCAATAGGTTCCTGTTAGCTGAGAAATAATTTTATGGATGTCATTCAATGCATGAATCAAATTGTCGAATTATTAACTATTGATGAAATCTAAACAATTAAGAAATAAATAGCACTGGAAGGAATGGGGGTCTCCTTTACGCTTCCAAAAGTGTATAAAGAGTATGTTAGTATAATAATCTAACAAGTGATAAGTCTGAAAATAATATTATAATATGCATATACGCACACACACACCCTCGCACATACTTATAATGTAAACCTACCTTATGTTTTTTTAAAGAATTATAATATCTACTTGCGTTATTTATCAATTAGATACCTACCAATAATTATTTTTGTACCAATGAAAAACTCTTTGTTTTAAATATTTTTTTTATCGCCCTATTCTCTCCTTGGAGGGTAAACAAAGATGAAACGGCATTTCATGACTTAGGTTCAAAATAGACATTTCCCGACTTTCCCGATTTAAAAAAAAAAACAATGTTGTTAAAATAAAATTTATAAAATCCTGATATTATGTTCAATGTTATACATATATACATTAAATGTTGCATACAATCAGGAATAATAATCAATCCCAGTTTTACCTAAACTATATTATTTTCCCTTATGTCCCTTGCAGGACACGGCGTGATTGTGTAGCTAATAGTATTTCTAACAAACTAATACAATTGATTTATAGAAGAAGAAAAAAAAAATACAGCAATATATGGATTGTTTATGGTAACCAAGAAATAAGATAATATGAAATATTTTAATAATTTGACACTAATTACTTACTTTCCGAGTCTATGTAGATAAATAAAAGCTAATCCTTTCCCATCCAATATAGGTACAGCAGCAGCAATCGCCTTGTCATTCGCCTCATATATTATATCGTTCAGGTCGCACCTCTGTTCCAAATTCTGGCACACCAGCAGATGCTCATCATCCTGGACCTCTCCACAGTCACAGCTTACATCATCCTTCAGACTAATACCCCACCTGTGCAGGTTCTTCTTGCACCTTGTGACACCAACACGTAACCTATTCAGTGTCTTCCATATGCCGTAGGGTAAAAGATGTCCCGGTCCCATAGCCTCGGACAACATGACCTGCCTCCCGCTATACTGATTAATCCAGCATTCTTGGCGAGCCTTTTCTGGTGGTATTTGCAGGAAACTTTTGCGAGATTTCAGTCTTGTCGTCGGGGGCTCGTGACCAAACAGAGGGTGTCTTGGGTCTTCCTGCTGTTTTGTCCTTTCCGAATCCGCCAAGAACACTAATGTTGTTCTAATAGCGGTTAATGTGTAGAAATAACCTCGGCATATTTATAAAGTGCAAAACATTTAAAAAAATTAGGGATAGGTACCTCAAAATACCTGCAGTTTATATCGTGGCTAACTTCACGTCATCACTAAACAGCAAATTAGCTCTCCGGTAAGACCTGGCATCTCTCGTGTGACCTCTGTTACCTTATCTCTCCAGCTCTTGTGTTAGGTATGGATGGAGTATACCACAGAGATAACGCACATTTCTTATCTGCATACCACACGATATCACACATTTTAGGACGTGGGCTGAGCTTTGCAATAGGTACATCAACTGTAATGACCTCTTACACCTAATATCACAATTCACAATGCAGGTAAGTTTGATGGAAGATTTTTATTAAATTGGATATTTTTTCGTGCCTAAAGAACAGAATGAGGGTCCATGAAATGTAGAAATTACTTTTATTCAAGTGCCTTGTCGGATCTACCCAACGTTAGCGATCACATCGCCGAATTCCTCTCTATCCTGGGCCATTCGGAACAGCTCCTTCATACTTCGGATGCCAGTCCAGACTTTGAAGTTACGTAGCCATTAAGTTTGTCTCCAACCAGGTCTTCGACTTCCCTCGAATTTGCCCTTTAATATTAGTTGCAAGAGAAGATTTTCCCCCCACAGTACACTGTCCAAGTATACACTCTTGATAGTTGCTCTCTGACTACTCCAGCTCGTCTCAGGACCTCGACATTTGTCATCGTGTCGTCTGCTCACGGTATTCTTAGCATCCTCTGCGATGGAGCCACATTTCAAATGCTTCGATCTAGTCTGTTGATGGTGTTGGCTTTATGAAGTCCTCGTTTCGCATCTACAGTCTACACGCCAGAACAAACCACACATAGCATTCGATCATTCTTTATCGGAGTTTCAGGTTCTTGTAGAATTGCAGAATAGACAGAAATGCGGCTCTCACTGCCTCTATATTACAATAACTTCTACTTCATTAGCATCATCACCAGGGCGTATCCAGGAGAGGGTAGGCAGGGAGTACGGACTTCCATTCATTCCTATCCAGACAAACATCTTTCGCTTCATTCAAGAGCATAACGTTCCACATAGGACATTGTCTCCAATTCCTTTTATCTACTCCTGCCTTGGCCCTCCTTTAAGACAGCACCGATATGATCGGCCCACGTCAATCTAGGTCGACCACAATATCTCCGTGCACCCATTCCTTCAGAATTATAGATCATATCTTTATGGCATTCAGATATGTTGAATCTGATCCATAAGATAAGATGAGGCTGAGATGAAGAAGGAGTACTGATTTCTTTTCTCAAGGTCAAATGATATTGGGGAAAATGGTCTTTATCAGAAGATGAGAAACTCTCTTATGAGTTTTGGCAAGATTAAGAATATCTGGAGTACTCACCAACTTACTTTCACTATTTCTTTATGAACTAGATCAAACAGTTAATAAGGAATTCCACTAACTACCGAAATGAAACTCGATTTTATATTACAAAAAACACAAGCACTATATTAGTGAATTCAAATAAAGTATCACAGAAAAAAATATATTTTAACTTAAAACTAATTACAATGTTATGCACTGGTAGTGGGTTCTGAAGGAAAGAGTGATAAAATTGTATATTGAAAAAGCTTTTATAGTTGGGTTATTCACGCAAGATAATCTTTTCCAAATAGGTGATGTGTTCTCCCTCTGGTGTGAAATATCCTAAGTTAGTTGACTTGGTACAGACGGTGATGAATCTACATTGTTGATAAAATACGAGATGTATTCGTCGTATTCCGCTAGATGGCTCTTTATCCTGGATGGTTCCATACACTCGTTGTCATCAGATAGAAAATTAGTTTGTGTGGTATAATTTCCATACTTGTCTAACCGCCATATAGCCTCCCGCAAGAATTTATGGCGTGCTATAAATTCTGATGTGGAGAAAATATCTTCCTCCCTGACCTGGTGGTGGAGTGTGGAACTCTGCAGTCCTCTGGTTGAGCGGTTTGTAGGAAAGCTGGCTTGCAACGGTCCAGTGAGACTGTCCTCTTCTCGTTGTTAATCTGTAAGGTAGCACATTTCTCTGTCCTAGAACATACTAAATAAGGGCCGTTATAATTATGTTGTAAAGGTTTGTATTGTAGATCATTTCTGAGGAACATGTGAGTACATTTGTGTATTTCGGGATGTATGAAAATGTCTTGTTTGTTGTGGTGTGTAACTGGGCGTGGTTTTATGCTGTTGAAAAATGATTTTAATTGAAAAGTGTAAGTAGTTGGATCCATATCGACTTGAGTTTCTTGTAACAGCTCTGCGGGTAATCGTAGGGTTTGTCCATATAACATTTCTGCTACTGAGTACTTGAAATCCTCCCTGATGGTGTTTCGTAAACCTAGTAGTATGGTGGATAATGATTTTGTCCAAGGGGTTGGATAGTGACATTTGAATCCGTTCTTTAGTGTGCGGTGGAATCGTTCAATGAGACCATTACTTTGGGGGTGAAAAGATGTTGTCTTGTTATGCTTAATTCCCATATAATTGCAAAAAGTTTTGAACTCATGTGAAGTAAACTGTCTGCCTTGGTCTGTGACCGCCGAAATGGGTATTCCATATCGGGCTATCCAATTATCAAAAAATGCTCTAATAATGGTTTTTGCTTCTATGTTTTCTAATGAAATTACCTCGCTCCATCTGGTAAATCTGTCGATTATTGTCAAGCAATAACGCATTCCCTCAGATGGTGGTAATGGGCCGACTAGGTCCATGTGAATGTTGCAAAATTTTTGTCTGGGCATGGTTAACGTTGAGATAGGAGTTTTAATATGCTTGTTTACCTTTGTTTTTTGGCATGGAATACAAGTTTTTGTCCAATTTTTGCAGTCTTCTCTCATGTTTTTCCAAACACCTCTCTGGCTGAGTGTTTTAAGTGTTGCAATGTTACCTGGATGACTAAGGTTGTGGATTTGCTGGAAAAACTTCTTTTGCAACGTCTTTGGGATATAAGGTCTCCAATTTCCTGTAGATGTGTCGAATACTATCTGTAAACCTTGAAAATTAGATCTTATTAGTTTCAGAGATGTTGTGTTTTCGTTATTTAGTAAATTTTTTAATTCTAAATCATTATCTTGTTCGCTGGATATTTGCTCAAGAGAGATATTGTGTTCGATGTCTATTTGTTCTATCCTAGAAAGGGTGTCTGCGACAGTATTGGCTTGTCCTGTCACGTATTGGATGTCTGTGGTGAACTGTCCTATGTAGTCTAAACAACGCTGCTGTCGGGGTGATTCTTTGCTAGTGGATTTTTTTGTAAAGGCGAAGGTAATAGGTTTGTGGTCGGTGTAGACTTTGAAATGACGTCCTTCGATATGATGTCGGAAGTATCTGATTCCTTCGTAAACTGCTAACATCTCCCTATCGTATGTGCTGTATGAGGTTTGGGCCTTGTTTAGCTTTCTGGAGAAAAAACCTAATGGCTGGTACTGGCCTGTGTCAATTTTTTGTTGCAGGACCGCTCCGATTGCTTTATCTGAAGCGTCTGTCCATAAGGATAATTCTAGTGAAGCATCTGGGTAGTTTAGGGTTGTAGAATTAATTAAAGCTTGTTTTACCTCATTGAAGTCTTGTTCGGTAATGTCATTCCACTCTACTGGTCTTTTGTCATTCTTCTTTGCGCCCTTCAAGTAATCGTTCAGTCTTACTAGTTTGCTGGCCATGTTGGGTAAGAATCTGCGGTAGAAATTGCATGTGGCTATGAATCTGCGTAGATCCTGAATCGTCTTGGGTTTCGGCATGTGTGAGATGGACTCTACTTTTTCTGGGCACGGACCTATGCCTGCTGCTGATATGTGGTATCCTAAAAATTTTAAAGATTGTTTACCAAATTCACATTTTGATGGGTTTACTGTCATACCATGTGATTGCAGTCTTTCGAACAAAGCTCTCAGGTGTTGTTCGTGTGTTTGTTCGTCCTTTGATGCTATGAGGATGTCGTCGACGTAAGCGTGGATTCCTTCGAGTCCTGCGGTTATTTCGTTGATGTGGCGCATGAAGGTCTGGCAAGCGTTTGATAGTCCAAACGGTAGTCTCAAGAATTCGAAGTTTCCGAATGGTGTACATATTGCTGTTTTGCATATGTCTTGTGGTGCAACTGGAATTTGAAAGTATGCTTTTAGAAGATCAACTTTGGAGAATATGGTGCATCCGTGTAAGTCGTTAGTAATGTCGTGAATGTGGGGAATACTGTATCTATCAGGGATAGTTACTGCGTTTAAACGTCTATAATCTCCGCATGGGCGGTATGTGTTATCTGCCTTACGAACCAAGTGCAAAGGACTTGACCAAGCGCTAAGTGAATATCTACATATCCCTTGTTTGACCATCGACTCAAATTCAGATTTCGCCTGTCTCTGTAAGTCAGGGGCTAGGCGTCTGGGTTTGGAAGAAACAGGTCTGCCGCGCGTTTCGATATAGTGAACCGTATTGTGTTTGGGTTCGCCATATGTCTTATTAATGTCTATTAACTCTGGGTACTGGGCTAATAGATTGTGAAAATTGTCGCTTTTATTAATTAGTGACAATTGGTATCTACATGCACTTACATCTGTGGTGGATGTGAATGCTCTTATTTGTTCCTTCGTGTTGTTGTTAATTATTAACTTGTTCCTAATATCTATCGATAGATTGTTGTTCTCTCTTGTTGATTGTCATTCTCTCAACATGCCCGAACCACCTTAATTTATTCACTTTCATTCTAGTCACAACGCCAACATTTACTCCACATTCCTTTCTAACATCATCATCATCACCTTATCAATCAGCCTCTTTCCGCATATCTTGCGTAAAGATGTCACTTCGACAGAATTTATATAGATTAATAAAATCATTATTAAAAACATGTTATTAATGGTCAAAAACAAAATAAATATTTTTAACTAGAAAAAAAAAACGGCTACAGGCAGTAATTTCCGCCGGCTATACTGACACCTTTATTTAGAAAACTGTTAATTTATAAGATAGATAGTAGGTAGGTACCTACTCGAATCGTATAGGCTTAGCTGGCTCGGTCATGTCCTACGTATGGGTAAGAACAAGAACACGTATAGGAAGCCGATTCCGACTGCTTTTGTTGTGCGCATCCCCATTCAAATGCATAGAAACATTCTTTGCGCCGGTCGTCGCGGGTCGGAGTCGGCTTTCTACGTGTTTCCACCTTATGTCCCCCTAATCCATAGACTACGGAAGCTTATTTTAAGCACACCGGGTGGTACAAGAAGACGTGGCAGACCAAGACTCACCATCAAGAGAGCTTACGATGAAGACCTTCGGGGTACCGGCTTAGATTGGAATGACGCCCTGGATCTAGCCCAGGATAAAGATTCTTGGTGAGGCTTTATAGCGACCACGTGCTCTAACTACGCGGAGCCTACGTGGATTGAGTAAAGTAAGTTGGCGCTTACGCAGGACAAAATATGTGTTCAAAAAAACCCAAATCGTGAATTATATATAATAATGTGTAATGCATGTCGAAATGTGTAATCTGGATATTTGTCTGAGTTTTATCATTTACAGACAGTGTTACAGATAAAAGTACACTCATGTTGTGTACGAGTACTAGATCGTGGCTCTGATGGAGAAAACAGTCAAACCACACATCATATTTTTTTAATAAAATAACGATCATTATTGTAAAAAAAAATAATGATGTGATCTATTCATATCCTGGCGCCAAATACATGACAGCAGTCGTAGTCTTTAAATTTGGTTGCTCTCTTGTTCTCAATAATTTCTAACTTTTATCTCTATATTTCATTAATTATTATTAAATATCTACTTGTTATATACATGGGATTTTTCGACATGTTGAACAAGTCGAGAATTCTCATGTTTAGGAGTTTCGGAGACTTAAGTTGTAAGCCCGTAGTGGTTTGTTCCATTTAAAAATCGAACATCAGTAATGAATTGTTAGAGTCTTAGTTGTTACATATTCGTAAAACGTGAATTATTTTTATTTCTATGTAGGTACCTAACAACGAGAGAAGTGAAATATTGTGTACATCAGCAACTACCCTGGTTCCAACCGAGATTTGAGCCGGCAACCCCCGGCACAAGATACTAAAGCCAGCGACCAAACATCTAGGCTGCTAAGGAATGATTACTTCTTTTCAATTTTTTAAATTTTAACATGATTATGTGTATTTAGGAAGCATGTTTAATCGGGATGGAAAGTGTGAAAAAGAAATCGAACGTAGGAAAGTTACTGGTTGCAGGGTGGGCGGTGCACTAAAACCTATAATGAGAAACAACAACGTCTCACTACAAGAAAAGAATCTAGTGCATAACGCAATCCTGTTACCATCGATGATGTACATATGGTTGTGAAACGTGGATATGGAAGAAAAAAGAAGAATGTAGTATAAATGCAGCAGAGATGAAATATACGAAGAATACGTGGAAAAACTTTATGGGATATGGAAAGGAATGAAAATATTAGGAAGTAGTGTGGTATGGAAGTAAGTGTTGCGACAAAGATGAAAATTAATAAGTTGCGATGGTTTGGGCATGTGGAAAGATTTTTTTTTATTTATTAAAGAAAATATCATAAATAATATACAATTGCACTATTGTGTCACGCCAAGTCTCGACAGAAGACTTGTCGGCGTGTTCACTTATATATACACACTTTTTTTTTTTTTTCTAGATTACCGGTATATACACACTTGTAAATTCGAAATAACAATAATGAATCACTTACATCGTTACAAAAATATACTTAACATATTATGACTATTTACACATTATATACAGGCATTATATACATATATCAGTTATAGATAAATCCACACTTCTGAAACCACTCCTTGATAAGTTTCTTTAGTCCATCTTTGCTCGAGCACCTCTTAATAGTCGCGGGAATCATATTAAGCAGCTTCGGCACACTATACGCTAACCTTCTTTTACCGTATTTATTATTAAATTGAGGAACACTGTATCCGTCATTCAGTTTAAATCTCGTACTATGAAAATGTCGCGGTTTGTTTTTAAAATCATCCTTTAGAAACTGATCAAGGACTAACCTCTGCCAGTACAGACCCTTAGCTGTTACTACCTTCACTTTTTTTTAAATATACCGAGTAATCCTTTCTTCGCATTCTATTCACGTACAATATAGTGTCCCTCTTAACAATTAACCTTAAAATTGATTTTTGTGCTAACATAATTCTTTTCAAATTCGTATTTGTGCAACAACCCCAACTCGCGATCCCATATCTAATTATCGACTCAGCCAAGGATCTGTATATCACCAGAAGTGTGGATTTGGGCACATAATCTCTTATTCTAAAAATCCTACCAGCTATAGTTCTTAACCTACGACAAACATTATCGACATGCATATCCCATTTGAATCTATCATCTACAACAACTCCCAAATATGTGTATTTTTGTACAGTTGCAATATGCGGACATTCGCATTCACTGGAGAGCTCAACGTTGGAGTGAATACACTCGTGCGTATGAGACACAACACCGGGACACAACTGGACCCTCGCATGAGGCGTTCTAACTTGGTCTTTTTGGCATTTATCAATAGTCCACAGTCATGAGACCATCTCAACAGCCTGTCATAGTCCAGTTGTAGCTTTCTACTTGCTTCACTCACATCAGGACCAGAGGCCACCAATGCAGTGTCATCAGCATATACAAAATGTTTCACATGTTTAAATAACACTCTCATGACAGTCATGACAGACACAAATATTATATACAGCGTTGGGCCCAGTATGGAGCCCTGAGCCACACCCGAGAAAATGCCTCTAACATCACTATATGATTCAGAAATTTTCACACTTATACTTCTATTTTTAAAATAATTTTCAAAAATCTTTAACACATTTCCCCTAATACCTATGGATGCAGACAGAATGACAAAGAGAATTCATAAGGTGTAAGAAAGCGTGGCCGGCCGGGAATGACGTGAATCGAACACATCGATTCCGTCCCCAAGGAAGGGCTCGTAAGAAGTAAGGGAAATAGGAGAGGGTGTATGAGAAATGTTATGTCGATGGAAGAAGCGAAAGAAGTATGCTTGGATAGACATGCTTCTTTCCGGGACACGGCGTGATGTGTAAAATAAAAAAAAAATAATATAAATTGTGGTTTAACTCATTTCATTAGTATGTCCGCGAAGAACGTACACACCACGTGTCTTATCAAACCGACCTGATCGCTATCTTAATACCCACAATACTAATTATTGTTGTACTGAATGATATCGCTGTGACCCCGAGCCAACTTCACACTCCGACTAGTTCGTTACCTTTCCTCCGGTCGTGATAAGCGCGTCGAACTGTCGGTCGGCCCAACCGAAAAACTGTAGCGTTTGAAAAAACTCCGAACACACGTGACAAACAAACGTGAAGTGGTTGCTAGTCCAGTGATATCAAGCGCCGGCATTCGTACGTACTACGTATTGGAGGTCGTAGGTTCGAATCCCGGCCGTGCCGACCATTTCCTCTTTCACGACACAATCCTTAGCTTACTGTGAAATATCTCAAAAGTGTATTGTGTTCACTTCGAGTGAGCACAAATAATACACTTTTATATAAAAAAAAAAAAACATACTAGCTGACCCGCCCGGCGTAATTTTTTAGTGGTGCGTAAGTACCTACTGATAACTTAAAACGGGCGGATACATACATACTCACACATTCCATCAGTTCTATTGTAAATTTTATCTAAACAAGTACTTTTATAAAAACGCAAATACTCTTTTCACAAAAATCAAGGCATGTGTTGAGAAAAAGAAATTTGGTCGGCATCGGGGCTCGAACTTACGACCTTCACAATGAAAGTCAGCAATTGAACTAAAAACTATAGACCAAAATAACAGCCAAATCTCTATTCTTTACATACTGTCTAACCAGTAGAGAACCTACACGAAGTTTATGGATAGAACTAGTAAAATTTTTGAAATACATATAAGGGTTACCCCCTAATCTGGTTTTGTTCGAACTACAATAAGAACGTTCCAAAACTTAAAAATTGAGTTCACGTGAATGGGAGGTTTTCTGGGGAGCTTCCGACAATACACACTAGGTGGCAGCGCTTCTAATCAGGTCTATTGTCAAATTATGACAGCTGTCAAACATATCATCTAGCATTGACTGATTAATATTATGCTAATATATTATCTCCTCTCTTTTTGTTTTCTCAATTAAACAATTTAACGTTTTAATTATTGATGATTGCAAAAGTGGCTTTTCCTACGTCTTTTTACACTATACACAAACAAAAGCACTAGGTATGAATTTGTCTTCAAGGGTGGATTTGCAGTAGTTCTTTGAGAATACGTTTCAGTTCTGTATCTTCTTGTTTTATTGTTTTCTGTTACGGTATTTTTTAATTTGTATTTAGGTAGGTATATAATAAATAAAATAAGATAAACAATTATTTTATTTGTAATAGTATGTAAAAATAAATGTACAATGATTATTCTAAACATATGGTTGAGGTTATAAACGTCAAAGTTGACCAGTGTTGCCAACGCCGTTTTTCAAACGCTAAGTAGCCCAACTGAAAATTTGGTATGCGGTCATTCCGAAAATTTTAGTATCCGAAGAGAGGTGGGAGTTCACTAAAAAAGGTCATTTAGTATCCGGAAAGGTGAAAACTCGCTAAAAGCGTAAGTAAGTAACTAAGTAAGTTCCAAATAGTCCAATCGGCAGTAAATCGCCCCCTTTGGCAACACTGAATTTGACAATAGACCGGATTAGCTACGGCGCCTCTAGCGGCACAAAATGGAAAAAAACATCCCATTGAAATCAACTAATTTGAATATTATTCTAATTAGGAACGTTCTTAATTTTATAGAATACCAATGTGCACTTACTATTTAAAATTGGAACTTATTTTAGTAACTGCACGCTAAATTTGAAATAGAATCGAGCGTATTGCACCTAAATGAATGTACATAGAATTAATTTTAATTAAATTAAAAATATAGCTGGCCTAGGATGATTTTTGAGTATTTTTTTTTCTAGAATGTTTCCAAAATTTTTCTCGATCCATAACTCAAAACATAATAATATTTATAAAAACTTAATATGCGGAAAAAAATAAAAATTAATCTTAATAGTAGGTACATACTTAACTGGAATTTCTCTCATTTAACTTAAAATAAATTGTTTCTTTTCAGCGTTATAATGCCCCTTAAGTAAAAGAACAAGTTTAGTTCAAGCTAAACTTTTTCGGGAATATCCCTGCTGCGATTGAAATAGTAGCAGAAGACAATGTTATAAGCCTAGAGTTCAAAGAATCAAGTTTACCTAATTCTAAAGCCATTATATGTATATGTAGCTAAAATATATCGTGACTTAGTGAGAACAAAAAATCTAAATAAATTTTTGTGCAAATTATGGTGTGTGAATTAAACAATGGTAGATAAAAGCATGGAAAATAGTGGTGTTAAAATCGAGAAGGTGTCTTCGAGCGAAGGCGAGGACGATGCAGAACTCTTGTGTGTTAAAAAGTGTTTGGAGCAGTATGTGAAGACTATCAAGGAAGAGTTGACCAAGAACTTGGTGAGTGCTGCCAAACCCGAGGGTTCACAGGCTGTAAAGGAAGAAGAAAACTTGGAAGAAGTACTTCCAGCAGTCGGCACATCCAGGGAAAACAGGCTGACCAGCATTATTGAACAGCTGAGGATCAATACCAGACACAAAGGTAGGCTGTTTTATGATTTTTTTACACTAGATCTAGTCGAAACCATACTCGGACTTACTTCAGATTTTTAAACATAAATAATTCTTTCAGATCATGCGATATGTTTTCTGCATATTATATAATTCCTCTGAGGATACCAAATCCAAGATGTGAAAGTTCTTCTACGTTGGCCCATGCATGAGTCAAAATTATCCATCATGGTTGTAACTCTATTTTATTTCGTAATGCTTCCAGGGGAACCAATTGAGAAGAGACGTTCATAGGTTTTTGAGATCAAAATCAATGTCCTATGCCCGTCATCATCAGTGCAGGATACAGGTTTCTCCTCTCCTCCCTTTCCTTTACGTTTCCCATTCACTTGGATCAGGCGAATCTATTTTTTTGTCCATCTATCTGGTAGGTGGTCGCTCTTGTGGTCTTTTATCGCTTCTTGATCTACCTACATTGCAGCAGTCTCCTATAGTCTATCTGATACTGTCATAAACCTTTGCATTGTGCCCTGCTCATCTTTACTTCTACACAACTATAGACTTATCAACCTCATCACTTTAGTGTGGCTGCTTATCGCGTCATTTCTCTTTATGTCTCGTAGTTTAATCCCCATCACTAGGGACATTCTATCCATTTTTTGAGCTACCCGCAGAATATAAGCTTACAGTTTAGTTAAGGTTTCAGTTTCCTTTCCATGTGTAGGGATTGGTAAATCGACACTAGCAAAGCACACTGAAAACTAAAGTCTTCAGTGTGCTTTGAAAATTTTGGTTACGAAAGGTAGTGCTAAGTTTCCCGAAGGCTGATCATGCTAGACTTGGTCTTCAGTTTGCCGTCGTCCCATGATCCACTACATAATTCAAAATCAAGGCTGAAAAACCGAAGATTATCCAATCCAAAAATTTCATGCTTTCATCCAAATACTGTCCGTTTATAAAAATATTGACATCTTGTATATTTTATGGGGTCAGTGGTAATGTTACCAATATTATATAATAGGTAGAGCAGTGATTGTGATCTCGAGTCCTCTGTATAAAGTGTTGCCCGCGTGCAAAGAAATCCCAACCAGCACAGCAGCCGCGGCTTCCTTTTAACATTTAAAATAATATCATTTTCATACTTTATGCTGTTTAACCACTGGCAACCCCTGTGAACGCAATAAATCCTTTGGCGGGAAACCATTGTATACCTCCGCAATATCATCTTCCTAATATTTTTTTAAAACCCAGTATGTGAGTTTTTATGTCCATGGTAAGTTAAAAGATAATAGTGAGCTAACCCTTTGCTTAATGCCAGTTCTCGACTCTTCCTTCCGACTCGTATAGATATATGATTGAATAGGTGTAGGAGAAGATGACGTAACAAGAAAACAATGCATGCAGTCTCTATTGACGTAATTAAGGTGATTAGGAGTTTCGGAGACAAACATTACCACCTAATGGCGAACGTAAAGTGATCACACTAAGCCAGCTTTCGAAATAACAATAGAAGACGGTCGTAAGCCCGTAGTGGTTTGTTCCATTTAAAAATCGAACATTAGTAATGAATTGTTAGAGTCATTAGTTGTTATTTTTTCTTTAATGAAGGTGACACTGTTATGAAAAATTATGGGCAAGTTTTATAGCGGTGTCCTATCCTGGTGACTATTATCAATCCGTTGACTTCAATCCGACAATATTGGTGTTCGACAGGGGTGTGTTTTGAGTCCAATTGTATTTAATGTTTATTATTATCGATGCGTAGCTTAGAAATCCGTAATTGTTATGTACCGATTGCCTTATTTTATTCGTATTCAATGTGGCACATCATGTTAATAATTACGAGTAGAGAGAGGATGAACGACGAGTAACTCCTGCAGAAGAACTCACCAAAACATCACTCTGGTTAACCTTCTCCCAGAGCATCAACATGGCAATATGTTTTTGTTCTGATGATCACTGACTATCAGAGGACCCAATATAGAAGCATCACATTTGTTATCGTTTGAACTACTTATTGTATTTTTCTTGTTCCAAATATGTCGAAAAAAAAAGAAAATGAATTATCTTTTATTTTGGGAATTTACGTATAAAATGTTTTACAGCAAATAGCTAGTATCAAGTGGGTAGGGTAGGTACTTTATTTCACAACAAAAATAACAAGAGTCGCGCCTCTCGTTGTCTCTGGTTTTTTGACGTTTCGCCGGTATTGCCATTGTCACTGCACTGCTGTTAGCGATGTTCGCATTTTGAACTTCCATAGAAGGAGGTTATAATAAGCGAGGGAGTGCAGAGCTGGCCTACACTGGCCATTGTTTGCGTTCGGATTGTAAAGCGGCCACCAGACATTTTTATACATCTGTCACAAGGCGACCTAACCTGACCTTTTGAGAAGTTCGCGATATGCAATACAGCGAGACCTCGAGATACGTGCCGTAAATTTGCTCGTATCTTAAATCATATTTCCATATTGTACCTAATGAATAATTAGGTACCAATTACTTATCCATTCCTTATAATTACTCTTGATAATGAAATTGTCTTGAAATTGTTATCAATAGGTATTTATGTAAAAGGCTTTAGCCGTTAATGTGATAAATAAATAATACAAACTATTTTTTTGCATGAATGCAAATATGAAAAAAACCGAATAAAAGATATGTACCTAATGTAAGGTTGATAAAATTACACTCTTGAAACCTAAAAGGTCAGAAAAGGCGTAAGAAATAAGCCTTGGACGCCTGGACCTCGTCAGGGACGGTTCAGGAAGTTGGTGTTCCCCCTGTGATAGCGCGATATCAGGCGCAATTGGGCTCTTGTTGCCTCCCTATGCTCTTAAATGTGGTTTTAATGGAGAATGACTGAATGTAAAGAGAGTAAAGGTGTCTTTATAAGGTGTATTTGTATTGTAAATCAGTCTATTTAAGCTTACCATTATCCCTAAACTTCATGGAACTTAGGTAGATGCACGATTCAACTTAATAAAATGCTTTTTTTGCAAAGAACTTTCGCCTAGTTATCAATAATGCTTGTCTTTTCGCTGATATCGTTTCTTGATTTCCACACGTAGGCGGCTTAAAAATCAGTTAAAATATCAATAAATATCTCTGATGTTTGACCAATTCCAATTACATTCCCTTTGCTCAAACTGTAATGTCATTCATAATGACTGTATATAAAATTACATAAATTATTGACTCATCATAAGGAATAGTAGAGGGGTGGATCAACCAATCTAATGATTCGGTAGCTCGTATCTCAAATCATAAAATGGTCGTCTCTTAATCCAGCAATTCTCGTACGTCAAGGTACTCGCATTTCGATGTAACACTGTACTTACAATCCCCATATTCATGCACATAAGGTTTTTATGAGAATTGTGTTATTTTATGTCTGTGGGACATAGAAAGGCGTGAGTTTATAAGGAGATAATGTTGTATGGAAGCTCGCGTTGTAACAAAGATAAAAGTCAGCCCGCTTAGATTTTTCAGCATGTTAAAAGAATGAGGGTTAACAGAATAAGCAAGAACAATCAATCAAATCAAAACTGCCTTTGAACTCCACTCAGGAGCATAGGGAGGCAAGGCAACAGGAGCTCTCCACTGCGCTCGATCTTGCGAAATGCTTATTACCTCCTCTCACACCAAGTCCAACTCCCTCAGCTCTGCCTCGAAGGAACGGAACACGGTATGAGCAGGTCTTCCAGTAAGAACATAAAGTGATTAATTAGGCAGAAATCATGGTCGACCGAAAATTATGACAATGCATTATTTGAGTTGTTATCAGGGCAATCATCAGGTGTTCGGTATTTTAGCACCGTGTTAAGCCACGGCTACAATATGGGACATGCTGGCCAAATAGAGGCTCTGGCCCAGCATGAGCAAGTAGTGTTGCCGCTTCACCAATCACCAATATCACCCAATATTTCACATTGGCCGTTACTTGTATATATATATATTCGTATGGTATTTGGCGCATAAGAAAAATAAATAAAATAAAATCTATAAAACTATAAAAAATATCAAAGATTATAACATTGCGCAAGATCGAGCGCAATGGAGAGCTCTTGTTGCCTCCCTATGTCCCTGAGTGGGGTGGAAAAGGGAGAATTGATTGATTGATTGATAATATATCACGTCAAAAAATAAAACTTTTATCCCTTAGCCAGTTTTTGGCTTCGGTCGTCACGGGATTAAAAAGCTCCTCCATTGTACCATCGAACTTGTGGAGTGGGCACTCATTAATGACATGATGAATGGTTTGAGTGGGCGCTCCGCAGTCGCATCGGGGGTCGGCGACGTAACCCCATCTGTGGCGTTCAGCCGCACTCCTGCTGCATCCCGTTCTCAGACGGTTTAGGGTTGACCATTGTTTTCTGTCAAGCTCAAAGCCGGCGACTCGCTCAGATGGATCCACAACAAGGTGCATGTTTCTAACGTCTGCGCTCCTCCACTCCTCCGTCCATGCCTGAGCAGTCTTTCTAGAAGTTTATAAGGGATGCACAACAGAGATATGGGTCTGTAGTGACTGGGATCCGATCCATCCTTGCCCGGCTTGATGATAGCCACGATTTTGGAGTGCTTCCATATTCTCGGCAAGCGTCCTGTCCTCAAATTTTCATTTATGAATTCTAACAACCAAATTCTAACAACCAAATTGACAATGATAATATTATGTTTTTATTTTTCTACATGAAATTTTCAAATTTATGTATATCTATGTGCAATATAAATATGGATCCCTATTCCCTTTGATTACGGCATCATTTGTGAAACGACTGCATTAATTCCACTTTTTCATTTTTTGTTGTGTTTTCTATTATCTGGAGAAGGTTCTTTTGAATAAAAAATAATAATAAAAGCGCGTTAAACATATTAAGGAAATTTATGTAGGAACCTTTTTAGAGCTTTTGGCTATAAAAACTTTCCGATATTTAATTTTAATTGGCGTTCTACTTGTCAATTATTTCATAGATCTTTTCTACCTTGGTCCACTAATGAAGGCAGGAAGTGGGAGAATAATTGGAGAGGTTCTCGGTCACTGGATCTGGTGACCCCCGTGTGTTGGAGCGTGCCCACCAAGGAGACACAAGAAAGTCCCACATCCGGTGATGATGCCTGGCTAATTATCTTCATATTGAAATGTTATATTGTGCAATCAGCGAACCGTAACATAAAACATAGGTACCTACCTACCAACCTCATGATATGCGTGTAGTTCAAAGATTTCTGTCATGTGTATAAAAATTATTTGGTGATATGTGATCATCTATAAGTGCTAAAGTTTTTTGGATTGCTGAAGTCTGGTGATTCGTACAAAATAAATAACACCAATTTAAAGACGGGGTATTTTAAATCTACAAGAAATCGGTAAATGTTATATTTTTTCAAGAACTTTTCAAGGGACCCCAGTGGATGGCGATCGCACAGGAGCGGGAGGAGTGGAAAAGGAGAGGGGAGGCCTATGTCCTGCAGTGGGCAAACGTGGGCTGATGGCTGGCTGGCAAGAACGACAGAATCAAAATGCTTTTCTGTAATCCATATACTTACCACAGAGATATATTTCTGTTTGTTTCTCCTACTCAAGTCTCGATGTTCTTATCAATCGAAAAGCGGATTTATTGGAAATCTTCAAGTGAGGAATTGACTTTACATATTTCAAGAACTATAATAAGTCGTGTGGGATAGAATCAAAATTACAGAGTGATATTTTCTGTTACCTATTTTATTTATTAGGTATTTATTTCAAAATATTCTTATCAACGGAAAGACGGCTATTGAAAATACAGCAAATACCTAATTTTTAATTTTATATAGGTATTTTTATCTATATTGTTTTTGCTTTGCCTTTATCGAATATTCAGAATTTTATAAAATTTATAAACCTATTTCAAAAACTTGTATGTACCATGTATGTGGATAGTATCAAATGCTTTTTTGTAATCCATAAAAAAACGGATATTTTTACTTTTGTTTCACCTCTCAATTTTGAAATATCTCGGCATAGAAATAGTAGCGTTGGTAGATCATAGTAAAAGTGGACCATCTTATGCTAATCGCGTGAAGAAATAAATTTAAATCAGTCTCATGTTTAAAGAAAAACGATGTTGATATAAGCTCATGCATCCAAATGACGACTTTGACAATACGGCATTGATATCTATACTACCCGTAAGTACAAAAAACATGTCTTCTATATTAAAAGTTGTTGTTCTCTGAAAATATTGCTTATAATTAAGCTGTGAATGAAATAATTAAGCTCGATTCCCGATCGGTTTACATACATAACTATAATATTAATGCATGTTTTCGAATACTTCAATTTGTCACGAAACCCGAGCATGCACGTCTTCAAACAATCATTCAAATTCAAATTCTTTATTGTCCATAGGCCCCATAGGGCACTCGTAATTGTCAACAAAATAATACACAATACAACATTTTATAGTTTCACACTAAGTACAAAATAAGAGCTTAAATAAGAGAATATCATAAATCCTGCGTGGTGTAAAGGGCCACTAATGCATTCGTCAGTACAAAAATAATAAAACAATAATAGTAATAATAATAAAATAATAATAATAAATGTTTTTTGCTTTTAAAATGTTTAATGTTTTAGAGGGGAGGAGGTGTTACTATAGACTGGGTGGTCCAGTGGGGCTAGTACGAGTTTAATCGAAAGCTTTTTGCACGCTAATAAGCACTTATTAACGTGCAAATAGTGGTCGAAAATCAAACGATCGAATCATTCGATCATTTTTGTATGGAAATTTTTCGAAACTCTTTCGATGATCGTTTCAATATTCGATCATCGAAAACTTATACTACCTAGTGGTACAGGACTACACAATACAAACAAATTCAGTCCACTCGTTACATATCAATTTAACATTTCGTCGACTGAGTAAAAGGATTTTTCAACAATAAGATGCGATTTTATTTCTCTCGATCGTCTTCGAGAGATTTGATGTTTTGAGGCAGCTTGTTATATAGTCTTACGCTATTGCACACAAAACTCCGGGACAATTTGGTAAGTCGGTGTTGGAAGGACGGACATTTGTCTGGTTACCCCTTATATGGAAATCAATAAAAAATAGGATGAATAAGTGTCCATCCATATTCTTCCAACCAATCTGGATTTTTTTTTCAAGTTATTAAAAGATTAACACGTGTAGACTGAGTTCCTAATAAAAATAACATCCAGTTATGTACAATGCCTGTGATTAATTACTAGATAAGACTCTATACTAGAATCACTACCCGCTGTTCTAAAGGTCATTTTTATGATAACACAAACAAAATTCCATTTAAAAATCGAATATCAGTAATGAATTAATTATTGTTAAAGTCATTAGTTGTTACATACAAACAAAATTATTAAAGTTGAGTTTAGAATAGAATAGATGCTTCTTTATTTTTATTATCTATGCTTCAAACACCATATTTTTGGACTTTGTAAGTAATGAAGCAGCATTTTAATTATGAATGAGAAAATCTACAATCAAGATACCTATTTGGAAAACATCCCTCTTCTCTCTCTCTCTCTCGCATGTTACTAAATTAACTAGGGGTCACGCATCAACGTGTGACGCACTTCATCGCCCGTTCTTCATTTGACGACTAAATGATTGCTGTTGGTAGGTACCAAAGTTCTTGTCTGAACAAAATTGACTCACAATTATGTGTATCCACCTGTTTCAAACAACAAAACTTACGTCCCACTAGATTGCGGGATTCCAATAGGCGGCGTTAGTTGATCATTCATAGTTCTGGGCTATTCTTAAATATGTTATTTGTTTAATTTTAATCACCATAATCTATAAATGATTTTTTGGAGCTTGGCCGTTATGTAATGGTGATAAATTTCTAATACGAATCGTATAACAAGTGCGAGCACCTGATTGGTTGGTCACCCAGTGGTATCACTCGATGGCTTTCGTGCACATTGAAGGTCGTGGGTTCGAATCCCAGTGCCGAGCTCTTAGAAACGTAGATAAATAAATAAATTAATGAATCTCCTTAAAAAATAATAAAAGGAATAAGTCTTATTTCCTGGTTCTTAAAGAGAATTAAGAAATTGTATTGTCTATAGTATGTAAGTAACATTCATAATAATGCATGATGTTCTACTGACAGACATACAAGAAAACTAGTGTAGAATTAATATAAAGTAAGATAATTATTTAGCATAATTAGAGTAAATGAAGGCAATGTGAAGGCATACGGCATACGCCACCCGGCACACGCCAGACGCGCGCCTACAGCCTAGCTAGCAATCACTGCCTTTTGCTTCTTGCTATCACTGCTAATTCATTTACCAAGAGAAAAGCCTTTGATACAGTCCATCTGAACGATAAACATGCTCTACTACTTTTTCAATTCAATTTTATATCTAAGAATTTATTGCAGTGGCCGATTATCACACGCGTGAACGGCTGAACCAATTTCGCTAAATATTTTTTGTTGCGTTTGCTATTGTCAGGTGAAATTTCTTATGAAAGAGAAAATTGCGAGAGTTTGAAAATATAATCATTTATATTCCTCAATTTTGATTAGAGTTTGAGATACTTTGTCTGTATTGAATTTCCTTGACTATATTGAAAATTAATATTTTATTACATTGACCATTATTCTGAAATGAAAAACAGACATTGAGACTTTTGACATTTCTGTATTTTGAAAATGTTTTATCCAATACATTTGTTGCGTAACTACTGGCAACCGATTAAGTTCTAAGCAAGAGGTTCTTGCATTGAGTTGGAACGTGAATTTGAGAATACCAGTCAGACTGGTATTCACGTTCCAACTCAACGCAAGAAGCTCTTGCTTAGAACTTAATCGGTTGCCAGTAGTTACGCATCTAATGTATTGGATAAAACATTTTCAGAATATAGAAATGTCAAAAGTCTCAATGAAAATTGGATACGACGCAACTCAATCATCTGTTTTTCATTTCAGAATAACAGTCATTATAAATACGAGTATGTGATATTGACGCCACCAAGTTCCTGCAAGGGCCTATGTATGAAGAAATAAATAAATAAAATTAATACGCTGCATTCATCAAATTTAGTCGATCGACTAGTATACAATACTTCAGGCACTATTTTTCACAAGCTATGGTCATCTTAATTTATGAAAATTTAGCATAGTGAGCATTATTTAATTACATTATGTCAGACATATTTCGTTTTACATAATATATAAGGGTAGCAAAAGGAACACAGTAGAAGAGGGTCTTACTCGTCGTCGGGACACTGATGGGAGGAAAAACAGCGCTCTCCTCGACCAACTCTCATTCGGCATCCTTAGCACATGTTCCAGCCAAGTCCATCTTCTCCCCATAATGATAGAAGTTATGGACTCACACTGGCTGCGCCGGCGTATAGGGTCGTTCGTGATGCGGTGGTACCACCTTACCACAGAATTCTCCCAAGGACTTCATTTCGAAAGCTGAGACTTTATGTGGCTGGGCATTGGTCAGGTGCCAAAACTCATACTCATACATTAGAATGGGCAACACACACGCATAAAACAGGAGCCCTAGTATAAGTTTTCGATGATCGAATAACGAAACGATCATCGAAAGAGTTTCGAAAATTTCCCATACAAAAATGATCGAACGATTCGATCGTTTGATTTTAGAACACTATTTGCACGTTTATAGGCGCTTATTAGCGTTCAATAAGCTTTCGATGAAACTCGTACTAGCCCCACAGTTTACATTTCTTCTCGACACAAAACGCCGACGCTTTCCAAATCTTGGTCATATAGTTAAAGTATGTTATTGTCATATCTGCATACTCGGGTTTTTCTCCTACCAGGAATACCTATGAGAGAAAATAATTACGCACGCAACAGCTGGCATTTGACTTTTATCCTGCTGTTAGTCAATTTGCGGCATTCACAATTTCAGATCTAATTATGGACATATACATATTATCTTTATCAATTTCAGATTACTTTGATAATTTAGAAAAATATTATCTCGATGTCATAAATTCATCAATAGATAAAAATGAAATTTTCACATGATGAAATATCTCCAAGACATTACATGAATATAGCGATCAAATAATAATTAGAATAAGCCACGATGATCCTTATTAAGTGAGATCAATTATTGGTTTTGGTTTTTTGGAAGAAATTGCCTAAGGCCGAAGCCCGCCAAATGGGTAATATTTTTGTATTTATCCAATAAAGTGCTATTTATTTATTAATTATTATTATTATTATTTTTTAAAAATGAATCTGTGCTCACTCAAAGTGAACACAAATACACTCCTTGACTCTTTCACAGTAAGCTACTGAAAGCTTGTGTCGTGAAAGAGGAAGATGGTCGGCACCTGGGATCGAACGTACGAAACAGTACGAAAGCCGGCGCTGTAACCGCCAGGCTACCAACCGTTTAAAATCCTTTTTTGAAGCCAGTACCTATAACCATTGTGTAATGCGCTGGGTTCCTAGGGAGCGGTCCGGCAGTCTTTCAAAATGTATGACAATGACTACTGACGTTAACAATGAAACAGAAAAGTATAAAAATACATTATACCTATGATGAAAGAAACCATCACCACCTCTGGTGGCCTCGGGCCTGAGCTCCTGATACGTATCGTTATGGCAAGTGGCGCCTTTAACAACATGACCAAGATTTGGAAAGCGTGGGCGTTTAGTATCGAGAAGAAATGTAACCTGTTTGATGCGTGTGTGTTTTGGTGTGAGTCCTGGCATCTGACCAAAGCCCAGGCACAAAAAAACTCTGCATTTGAAATGAAATGCCTCAGGAAAATTTTGGGTATAATATGGTACCACCGCATCACGAAAGACACTATACGCTGGCGCTTCTAGCGAGGGCCCGTCACCTCTACCATTGAGGAGAGGAGATGGACTTGGCTGGGGCACGTTTTAGGGATGCCGAATGACAGTTGGCAGAGGATAGCATTGTTTTTCCTACCATCGGGGTCTCGAAGACGAGGAAGACCCTCTCACAGTGTGTTCCTCTTCTTACAAGCAGAACTGAGGGATTTGGGAGGAGGTTATAAACATTGCGCAAGATCGAGCGCAATACAGAGCTCTTGATGACTCCCTATGCCCCTGAGTGGGGTGTAAAAGGGAGAATTGGATTGAATTGGATGATGAATGTAGCATAGTACGTATTCTGCTTTGGCGGGATTACCGTAAAAACCGATATTTAGCATTCAACCATTGTGTTGTGTATCTGAAAGACTTTGCCCTTATCGACAGACAGAGGCTAGACTCTGAAGACGTCTGATCCATCCAAAATCTTAACGTTTTATTGCTAGATAAAGCTTGGAATTAATTATAATTGAAATATTGAGATAAAAAATAATGAATCAGCCTAATTTCGTTATCGGTGTTGGAATATACCAGTTTATGATCTTGAAATAATTTAAACCAAATAAATAATAATTTAACTTTCTTGCCTTCTTCTGTTGCTTTATTTTGGCACCCATGAATGCCCTTCAAGTAGATGTATCTTTTCGGTAGCCCTTTAATGCTTTGAAATTTGTTATAATAAAAATCATCTGAGAGGAAACCCATCGAAAATCCAAATAAAACCTTTCCACTTGAAGAACAGGAATACCTCGAGATAGCATGGGGGAATGAGCGACTCCTGCATTACTTTATATTTACTTCCAAATATCTGAAAGTGACATTGAACCGTACAAAATCATTTAGAGTCCACTGCCTGAAATAGAAAGTATGCAGAAGAAAAAGGATCTTTTGAAAATTGACTGGGTCGACTCGTGGCTTCTGCCATCCTCATCTCTAGGATCTTTACGGTTCCAATGTGGTTCACTTGAAGGCACGTTAACCAGGTGAATAAAGCCATCAAAGAAACGGGTGGAATATTATCTGGATGCTTGTAGCCCACTCGATTGACCGTAATTTAACAATCATTGGCGTTGCCCCTCCGAACATCTGAAGGATGGTTTCTGTGGATTATGAGAGAAAATAACAAGAGACCTGAGAGACCACGTTTGACCACGTACTATCCTGAAAAATTATCTTTAGTACAGCATTTTCCCCAAAAAAATCGGATTGGGCTAAGAAAGATCTTTGGCACACACAATATAGTGTCTCCCTATTAGATCTTCCTCATCAATTTCAGTGATCTCGCCGCGTCTCTCATGATCGTAATTTTGAATAATTGTAGTTTGTTGGTAGAGCATCTTTACGCGACGGTTCGACCAAATGGCGTAGAGTGGTTACGGTCCGCGTGGTGTGTGTGAGCGGTACGGGTCGTTGGTTACACCAATTATATTTTATTATGAAGATTAAACTCTATTATTGTGGTACCGGTTGCTCTTTTTTACCAGACACAAAGGTAACGCGATTATTCCAGTAATTAACAATGCTTACATTGTAATTTGTACCGAGTTACGTAAGGTGTTTAGATTATTTTGGAAGGAGATCTTCAATGACATATTTTGATTGCATGAAACTTGGCTGAATTCATTTGGTCATTTTCGATTATAATGTCTTTTTTGATAAAATCGGTTGGTAGAACGTAAGTTCTGAATTGGAGTCGATCCCCTGTGCCGACTATCTTCCTGTTTTACAACACAATCGTTTTCTTAGTTTTGTTTTTTTTTCTTTTTGTGTCTTTATGTCTTCCACAGTACAGTGCCGCAATAAGTACAAATTAAATAGTATCACCTCAACACAGGCTGTCGTCTAGTGAGGTGATAAATTCCAAATATGTTACTACTTACCAAAAATATCTATGTACCTATGTAAAAGTTGGAATATATGTATATATAAAATGTATGTGTACACTACGTAAAGTGATCACACTATGCCAGCCTTCTAAATAACAGTAAAAGACGGACGTAAGCCCGTAGTGGTTTGTTAATACCATTTAAAAATCGAACTGTAGCCCTAGTATAAGTTTTCGATTATCGAATATCGAAACGATCATCGAAAGAGTTTCGAAAAATTTCAAATGATTCGATCGTTTAATTTATGAACACTATTTGCACGCTTATAAGTGCTTATTTGAGTACAATTAGCTTTCGATAAAACTCGTACTAGCCCCACTTTAAGTCAGTCATTAGTTGTCGATATATCGTTAAGATCTAGGTCTGAAAAATTTAGAACGTTGATTAACAAATTGATTTTGAATGTATTGAAATGATACCTAATGGAAAATTAAGAGAGCCAAATATTTGTGTAAATCAAAATGTATTAGAAAATGTATTTTGAAAGATTTCAAAGAAAGATAAGTAAGTACATATTTCAAGAAATGTCAGATCTAAAGTACATAAACTAAACAGCTGTGTCATTGAAATATTGTGTAAAAAAATGGAAAAAGTTGTAATCAATACCTACTCTTATGTGAATGCTTTTGGCCATTATTTTTTATGTCCCATAAATAAATAATGGAAACGTTGAAATCAATGATTTAAATTTCGCATGGATAAAAAATACGGTTGATCGGAAATCAAAGGATTTTTCCAATTTCCGCCCTTCATGAAGATGTCACTTCACACGTGCGTAAAGTGATTGAACCGATTGCCCCTCACGCGCACCCTGTTTACACGGAATTAATGAGCCCATGCGCACGGGCTGATTGTAAATATCTCGGCATTGGCCAATTAAATGCAATTATATTTTTATTATTAAACTAATTAATGTATTACACTCAACAGATTTTGTAATAATGTTTCTTCAATATAACGGCAAAGCGAATACATTGTAGACAGGTAATCGATTCGTTTTACATTTTTAGTGCTTAACGGTTCTTCTTGAAATTGATCAACTCTCTTTCACCAATCACCTTCGTAAGAGTTGGACGCACTTTAGGTCTGAATCTTTGCCTGTAACATTCTTCTCAATATACACGCTTTTTTGGTCGACCTCTTCAATGGAATTCCTTTCAGGCCCATGTGTACCTATGTAAGAAAGTACCATGTAGGTACGTTCCTTAGTTCTGTTTTGCTTCACTTAAATTTCCATAGATGGCATTTTGGATATTGACAGCTAATGCATGGCGACGGTATAAAACACGTTGTGTTGTAGTAAATAATAAATTAGATAAAATCAATTCAGTTAGTGATAAAAGTATAAACATCAATTGTCGTTTCTTTGTTTTTCAGGTAAGATAAGTGTATACTATATTACAATTGTTGTGAGCCTCATTTTGTTATTTAATTCAAGTTTAATAAAAAATATAATTACTTTATTTTTCAGAAGAAACTCAATTGTGTTTTAAATAATATACTATCATAATCAAATCACATTATACCTATATTTCTCGTTGTTCGGAAAAAATTGATGCCTTTTGCATCGACCACATCTTTTGAAATGCTAATTTTCGTAGTTTCTTCCCTTCGGATGATATTTCACATTTTTTGCTCATTGTGTCTCACAAAGTTTGTATCCCTTTTACGTTCTCATCGGCATCAATTAATTATGAATTAATATACATAATGGTTCTTATTTGTTCCACTATTCCATCTGAGGATCCACTAAGTGTCAAGTTTTTCTCTCGTGAAGTGCTCGGTATGTCTGATTTTTCTGTAACTTTCCATTCAAACTTTAACATAGCGAAACTGCAGTGGTGTTCAGTTCAAGTAAAGACAGGAAGCTACTCTCTTTTGGTGAATAAATAACGACTGCTATACGAAAAGTAATTTAAGAATAGCAGTAAAAGAATCTTTAGAATCAAGTTAATAAGATAATAAATCAACTTCGATAGCAAATTATGAAGAAATAAACTAGAATCATTGAAATTCTCAACAGCTATAATTAGAGGTGAGATCGTAGCGGTTCATGGAACGTTGAAAATTTACAATTCACACAAGCAAGCAAGACCAACCATGGATAACTGCATAAATGTATGCGAGCAGAGCATATGGGTACGGTTTACAAATCAATGTTACATTACGGAAAAAGTAATTAAATTAAATTTATTCTTGGCAATCTCGAGTGAGAGGCGAGCGGACTCGACGGAATGAAGATCCCTACCACCGGTGATAACTCGACCGTGCACTCTTATGCCAGTAAATCACGTAGATATTTCATCTAATCATCTCTTGTGCACGGGTCATGTGTTTCCTGGCATACATAATTAAAAACCAAAGCTCACACACCCGTGATTCTTTCAAGATTTAATGGCCCCGATGTAAATGCAGATACGAGTCATATCACGAAGCACCGTGCTGAAGACAAGGTGGTTGCGCACCGAACATTTATACATTATTAATATCTTTATACAGAAGGGTTTGAAATTGATCCCTGTGGAACTCCCGATATTTTTGCACTTTTAACTCTGTTTACTAGTTTCAGTTTCTGTTATCAGTTGGTAAGAGCATTGTATCATATGCAGGTTTGGCTCTGATTACCGTGGTCTTTTATTTTTATTTCTTGGCAATGACAACATATTTCAACGATTTCATCGATACTTTTTTTTCAGCTTCTTAATTTCCGTCCTTTCTCTCGAAATTTGAACAATCATTGTTTTATATTGAATTATCTGCTATTTTCATACTATTTGTCAAAGATTATTAATTATTTTTAAATTTGTTTTTTTAATTACTGTTTTAATTACTAAATTATATAAATTTAATATCTCTGACTTCATTATGATAATATTTGTCTCCATATTGTAATTGTCATCAGTTATTCATTTTGGAAAACCCTAGGAAGGAAACAGTGAATTGCGACCAGAAAATAATATAGTAAAACAAAACAAAACAAGTTATAAATGAAAAATCAACCTGTATAGTCGTACATTGTGCTAACGGAACAATTTAATTAATTTATTCATGAATTAGTTGGAAGATGAGAAATTTGATTCGAACAGATAGAATTTTTATCAATGTTAATTGTCTACAAATTGGTTGATGAGTTTCAGATCACACATTAAAAAACATCCTTTTTCCTAAAAAAATCAAAATAGTACGTCGATTTCTTTGAAATTTCCTAGAATGTTAACAACAGGTAAGGTAAAAAAATGCCGAAGTCAACGGTATTTGTATGTACAACATGACTTGCTGAATTTAGAGGACGATAACAGAAGAAGAGATCCATAAGTAGATAAAGATAACTACGAGTATATTCTTTAGGAGTTTAGGAGAATATTCTTAGAGATGCTAATGTGCTAACCTTTTCTGGAGTTCTGCAGGGCACCTGTTTTGGACTGCATTTTCCTGATATGTATTAGATACAGAATTTTGGTGGCTGATATTTTTTTTTTATCAAAAATGCTATTTCAAAAAATAACTACATCCTTCTCAGTCTGGAGTCAGTTACTACTTCATGTCCATCCACTCTAGTTTATTGTATCCATCTTCGCACGCAAACCTAACTAGATCTCATCTCCAGCGAATTTGGGATCGTCCAGGGTTTCTCAGGGATTTCTCAGATGCCATCACAAGAGATTGTCATGTGGACTGGGTTTGGAGTGGCAACTCTTCCAGATACGTACAGTACTCTTGTTCTGATCCTGAAAATATTTCACATCTTCTTCCTGGTGAATGAATCTTCCTGATGTCCTGTTTTTGCTGAACGTCTCCTTTAGGTCTTAAGCTTTCTGCTATTTTGGCTATCTACGTGATCTATCAGTGCATCATGTTTTTAATTCAGATTCATTTATGCAAAATGGTTCCTTTAAAAAAATCTGATAAAATACAATAAACCGGCCAGTTTCACTATTACCCAACTTTTACTTGCTTTGTTTGTAACGCCCCGAAATGATTGATATAAAAAACTCCAATAATGCATACTCTTTCTTTTTAAGATTTGTAGAGAGACTTAGAATCA
The DNA here is from genome assembly GCA_963576905.1 of Mystacides longicornis. Taxonomy (NCBI): domain Eukaryota; kingdom Metazoa; phylum Arthropoda; class Insecta; order Trichoptera; family Leptoceridae; genus Mystacides; species Mystacides longicornis. The sequence continues at coordinate 25,959,481 of OY756438.1, forward strand.
GAGGTGAGATAAAGCACTGTTCCATTTCTAATGGGATACTAGAAAACGATCTTGATAAAGATATTGCTCAGTTAAAGAAAGCTCTCTCATGTACCTGAATCATGATATTTTATAACAATAAAATCATGACTTTTTATATTAGTATGAATATGCATGAGATAGCTTAATGGGCGCGTGCCTTGCGCACGGTCAGCGAGAGCCAATTTACATTTTCCTTCGGTCACTGGGCACGGACGAACAATATTCTGTTCATTGAACACAGATGCGATTTCCGAATAGATGGAGCATTATAATTTTTTTACAACTTACACTCCATGACATTCTCTTTAATTTTAATGTGATAAGTATATATATTTTTAGCAAACAGACATTTAATAGATATGTATCTATTACAAAATTTTTGCATAACATTGATGTTTGACCAATTTAATTTGGGAATATTACATTTTAGTTATTCGTGAAATACTCTGCAGACTATAATAGTTTTTCATAATTTATTACATAAAATTGCAGGAAACTTGGCCCTGCGCTTTACTTTTGCTACCCATTTGGTGTAAAACGAAATGTGACTGGCATAATACGCTAAATCGGTTAAATAATAATATCTACATAAAATGTGCCTTCTAGCGGCTTTTATTTTAATAAGAAACAATTTGTTGCCGTATACTTAAGTATCATTTCACATCCTGAAAAAGCATATAGGTATATTCCCTTGATAAATCATTTTATACGATTTAGGCACTAATCAACTAAACTCAGGGTATTTTATGGTTGGTTGAAGTAGAAATGATAAGGGTGTAGGTGATACGACCTTTTCCGAGTCATCTAGTCAATCTAGTCTATAATAAATAAATTCAATCACTAATGTAAAAGGCCTTTTCTACTAAAATTCTAATCCTAATACCTTGGACTCCATCTTTTGAATATGGCGTCTATGATGGGAATGGATGTGTAACAAACAATATGAGGGTTTTTAATAATAATTATTGTAATAGTGGCGGAGCTGGTTGGCAGGTAGAGATAGGTGCTCTGCTCCCTCGCACGGAACGCCCTCTTACATTCACTACTAACCCGTGCTACCTCCGTCTTAGCGGTGTCCCTATACAGGGAGTACGGTTGAACTTTGCCTATCCTAAAAGGAGAAATCAGATCTATTCAGGTCTCAATTTCTTTTCATTGGTCTGTATCAAGCATCCTTTTTCTTATGTCATGTAAGAGAAAATAAAATTAATCTATATATTAATACTTGAAGGAAAAACTTTGTAACCATTTTGATTATGAAATTTCGCGAACTTATCGTTTATGTGGAGAGGAGTGGCAAATTTTTTTTTTCTTTTATTTCCAAATAATACATAATAATACATTAATGTGTACATATATAAATACAGATGCTAATATTATATATAATGCTAATATTTATTTTTAATTATGCGTAAAAAACATTACAAACACTACTGTAATGTTATGTATTTAATATTCACACACACTGCGATGTATTTGACATTATTTGACACAGATCTTTTGTTTATCTGTGGTCAAATTGAAAATAGATTAATTCCGTTTGTAATAATAATAGAAAAAGCTTTGTGCATATCATGATTTCAAATTTGACGTGTCCAATCAATGTCATTGTTTTTGAAAGAAAATCGGGAAATAGCGCTCGCTCAGTCTATTGACAATGGAACTTAAATAATGTTCAAATTTATAATTTAAATTAGTTAAGGTTGAATTTCGAGCACTGGTAGACCACTAGTAAAACTTAACGAGCTTTTATTTCACCCCCTTCATATAAACATGTTAAATATTCTATGACTTACATTTTTTATATCAAAAGGTACCTATATTAAAACAACTGTCAAAAAATAAAATACTCTTCTATACACAGGCAGAACAGCCGACTGGCGGAACTTTTTACCAGTAGCCAGAAGCATCCTCTGCCAGTCAATCAGTCCCGTCCAATCTCAGACACCATTCCAACCCCAAGTAGAAATTTCAAGTGAAATCAATAACATTAAAAAGTCTGACCCGACCGGGAATCTAACTCGGGACCTCATGATATGAATTTGGCGCCCTCGTCACTACTAAGCTACCGAAGTGGACAGTTTTTTGTAATTTCACGATTGGGTTCGGGCGCTTTCGTCAAACTCGGCTTGAAATGTTCAAATTTTGTAGAAATAAGTAAGTACCTACCGAACCATCATTACATAATTTGTAACGTGTGATTTTCTGAGTAGTTAATTTAATATGGGGTAGTTGATTTTTTGTTACCTTTCACTACTGAAATTTTAAGACGTGTATAAATATAATAATGTAATCAGATGTGTGTTGACACTCCCTGTATGGAAATGGTAAAAATTAGCCGATTACTGTAAACAAACTAAGTTAACAAAGTCAGTTAGTGAGTAATATAACTAACTTGCTCAATGTGAAGTGAATGTTATACGTATCGTTACTTAACCATGCTCAATCTTTCATACACTGGCATACAAGTAAAGTTACATACTTGGGCAATTACTATTATTCTATGAATTAACACTACTTTATGAACGACTTTATATAATTTTGGAAGTTATCTGTATTATCTCCTATATACAATCGGTAAGTTCGTCCGTAACTTCGATTAAACACTTTTAAACCTCACGCGATTCATTACGAGGAATAGTTTTCATAAGTAGGTACCTAGGTAGGTACTTATAATTTTTGTCGGTAATTTGATGGTTTATATGACAATATAGGAAAATAATAAATAAATTTTCCCGAGAAATGTTGAAATACAACTGTTGCTACGGGAAGAATAATCGTCAAATTGTTCTCGGTTCTCAACGTGATAAAGTGAAATTATTGGGATATTTAAAAGGACGATGTATCTGTACCTACCCCTATTCAAAGTTTTATCGGAAAGTAAGTAGTCATGGATGTAATCTGAGTAGGTATTATATAATACATTTTGTATGGAAAACGTGTATAACGCCGCAATAAAGATATTTATAGAAACAAAAGCGATTCTCGTATGCGATATGTACGTATACACGTTTTCCATACAAAATGTATCGTGTAATACTCACTTTACTTCCGTGACTACCTTCCGATAAAACTTAGAATAGGTACGGGTACTGCTTTATATTATAACAATCAAATAATTATTGATCCTGTTTTATGCTGTCATCCGACAGTTTGAGCTGCTAGTATGATAGGTAATACAAAGATGACCCGACCTAATAATATTAGAATTAGGTACCTACCTACCTACACTACAAATTGTATATTTTTTGTATAGGTATATTTTTTTATGAAAAAAATGACTGTGCTCACTCAAAGTGAACTTACACTCGATAACTCTTTCACAGTAAACTATTCAAAGCTTGTGTCGTAAAAGAAGAAGAGCACCTGGGATCGAACCCACGACCTTCGCAAGAAAGCCGGGGTTGTAATATTTTACAGTATTGTGTTATGAATGAAGAAGATGGTCTGCACTCGGGATCGAACCCACGACCACGTATGCAAATCAAGACCACTAACGCCATCTGGTGTTAAAATTACCGTTCAACTTTACTGAATTACTTAATTAATATTCTTCTATCTGTTCGACGATAGGTACGTAGTTGCATATTGCACATAATAATCATTATAGGTAAGTACGTACCTACCTACATAAATAAGAATTTATTTTAATTTAATATTACACTATTACAAAAATTTAATAATCTGAAATACAGATCTAATACATACGAAATACATAAAAAATATTCAACCAACTATATTTCAACAAAACTATTATAGTGTTACAACCTATATGAACGGCATTATTTTTTATTTTATTTTATTTTAATAGGCATATAGGTACTTATCTATTTTATATCCATCACGCCGTGTATGTAAGGGGTAGGCAGAGAGAACGGACCTCCACTCTTTTCTATCCATGCACACTTCTTTCGCTTCTACCGTTACCATTTCTCATAAAACCTCTCCTATTTCTCTTACTTCTAACCTGGCCTTCCTTGAAGACTGTATCGATGTGTTCCATCCACGCCATTCTCAGTCGGTCACGCTTTTTAATATCTTTCCTTACAGTCTTCTATCACTCGAAAACGAGTGCAGAGATAAAAAAAAATCTCTTTGTCATAATGTTTGCATCCATTCTTTCCACATGCCCAAACCATCCCAACTTAACATCTTTGTCACAGCACTTACTTCCATACCACATTCCTTTCCATATTCCATGTTTTTATCTATAATATAAAAGAAAGTCGGGTTAGTGAGAACACTTATAACTCGAGATCAGCCGAACAGATTCTTCCGATATTGATTTATTGGAGTCTTCTCAGATCCGGATAACAGAGTTATTCTTAAAAAATCTAAAAATGAATAGTAAATGATATGTAAAATATAATATTAAAGTGAGTATAGAACGACTTTACTGACAACAACGCCATCTGTGAAAAATTCCATAACAATACAATTTTTATTTTACTTGACAACCATCGAGTTTCAAAACATGGTAGGTACACCGATATTTGATAGAATTTCTTTCAAGTTTTCAGAAATAATTTTTTACATTCAAACATTATATATTATTTTAAACGTTTTTTTGTATAAATTACAAATTCGAAATCAAAATTCATAATAAGGACTACAGTAGGTAGGCCTAAACAAATAGCATTTGGCGATCGACTACAAACGAATTCTACGACAATGTAGAGTTGGAAGAAAATTAACCGTCCACTTTTTATATTTGTTTATAAGTTAATTTTTTCGCACTATGTATTGGCGAAATCTTCATATGAAGTCGAATGCCAAATTGAATTTGTCTACGGGGGCAGGACAACGTCTGTGGGGAAAGCTAGTTAAAAAAGGTGATCTTTTTACAGAATGATATTCCCATGACAAGATTACCATAAGACAACCAATGGTTAGAACTAAATCACATAGAATGGGAGCAGGCCATAATTATCCAAGATAATCAGAACTTCCAAGATAGTTTCCCATATCCCACCCGGCTGCTGTCCATCTTCAACTCCTTCACGCTCCAAGTCCTTCCAGTGACCGTTGACATTCTCCATCCGTCTTGGCCGAGTGCCTCCGCGGAGACAACGTGTCATTACATCTCCAATCACTGCACAAAGAACATCGGCATGGTTAGTTGGAAGGGTTCCTCGTGTATTGTTATACAAACAAAAACCCATAAGACACTCGTCAAAAAACGTTATGATTTTAAAATCATATTATTGCTTAGGGATGTTTATACTTTCATAGATATCATCGAAATATTAAAAAAAATCTCAATCAAACGTAGACAAAATATCGATTAAAATCAGTTAAATTTATACCCTCATCCCTCGCATTATTTTTCCCACCCCTTCTTTCTATATGTAGATCCTGGGGATCTGTTTTTTGCCGCCGCCTGTTCCTCCTGTAACATTGACTGCAGCTGTTTCTCAACCTCTTTGGGGGTATGCCTGGGAGTCTACGTCCTTGGGGATGTCCTTGAAGGGCGACACGTAGAATCTGTCCTCTGACATTCTGTTTACACGTTTATTCCAGTATCGCCTTCGTTGTCGTCCCACATCACTATGTCTTCAGTCTGACCTTTGAAAAAGAATAATACTAGAGAAATTAAGCATATGCTTCTGTGCATGGTCCCAACAAGTGCCACGTGACTGGTGTTAAACTCATACAAACTGTGACGTTTGTCGGGAGGAGTGTGTGACATGCGATTTTTTATTTTAAATTTTTTAGCATTAACACAGAGGAGTTTTATGTTTTAATCATATAATTAGTTGAAGGAAGTGCCTATAGGTTTTATTGTGGTGTTTTGTACTTCTGCGCGTCCAAAAAAATCTCTAATTATATTTTTACTCAGTGAGTCTGACAAGTGCTCAAGACATCAAAATTTCTAACACGGTAACGCAAGTATTTCCTGTTATACGAAATCGAAGAGTTTTCATTTCTGAAGTTCGTGGCAAAGATTCTGTTCTGGAAGTATCAGCCCATGCCTCAATTCCATTGGTCAAAAACATCCATCCGATGAATCATTTTGAATGTAATTTCTCGTTGTTTCGATGTAATCATAAGCATCCCTACAACTGTACAGAAAGACAGCGACAATATTCCCATGAACGCAGGGAGTGTGTCCGCGACCATTTCCTCTGTCGTTAGCAATTATAACCCCATATCGTACAGACCTTGGCATAGCTGTTGGGACGGTTGACTACCTTCCTGCTGACCTGACAATTTGAGGCAATCATTGTTTTAAGTACATTATTTGACAGACAGTAATATATAATTTTGGACCACAACAACTCATAGTTCAACTGTTAATATGTATCATTGAACCAACAATCTTTTATTTGTCCTTATTTATTTGTACTTTTCCTTCATTGGAACCATGGGTTTGCCGGCTAAGCATAGCACCTCTTCTCTTTTTGCTGTTTTTTTCGAGCATCCTGTAAGAGGCAGGAAATCGAAAAATGAGATTAACCACCTCACGTCCTTAAACCTCAGCCTGACAGAAAAAGCACAATGAGCCTCGGACGCCTTCGAGCGCAATGGATAGCTCTTTATGCCTCCCTATGCTCCTGAGTGGGTCTTAGGCCTCCCGCATTGTTGATTGGTTTGGGGGGGATACGCGGCGGGCTTGATTTGTGTGTGGCCGGCTTTTTGGTCCGATTGCTTCAATCAGCCTAGGGCCTAGGGGTTGGCTTTGCTGTGGATTGGTCTCCTCCGGGCTGGCTTAAAAGGGAGAATGTTATCCTTCATTTATTTATTTCTTTTTTCTTTACTTTGATCCTTTTAAAGCCTAAACCATTATTTTAGAGTAGATGAACTGGTTCACCTACATCCCATTTCTCGTAACTCACAACCAACAAAATAACGATCCTTTGAATACAAAACATACGAATGGCAGGAACACTTTCTATAGGAAAACAAAGCTGTGATTTTTCCCGATTATTTTTCTACTCTGCTAGGAGTTTTTCGCCATCTGAATTCATTTTCTTTTCTTCTTAATCATCAAGTGCTTCTCGAACTGCTTACAGTCTTGAGCCAGCCTTATTCGGTACTTCAAACCACTTTCCCATTCCTTTTATTCAAGCTATAAATTATACACAAAAAATCTGATAAAAGAGGTTCAACAACAATTGATAGGATTTCCTTATGCTGTCATATGTAATATAATAGATGGTAAAAGAGTTGCATAGAGAAGAAATCTGCTTTAATAAAAAGTGCAATTAAGTTTATAATATTATAACTAAACAAAGACATATTGTGTACGTCAATTAATAAAATGTAAAAAGTAATTAGAACCGCAATTAACGGCAAACACAGTAATGATTTATTACTTCTTACTAAATCTCCTTATCTGAGTGATCATCGATATTGTTTTGATTTTGAGCAGCGATCTATGAAATGTTTTGAGTTGCACACACGCCACACACGCTCCGCACTCATTGCTTCCGTCACGGTCAATATATTATTCCGCTCGTTGTGTCTACACAGCAGACCTGAGTTGCCCAGCAAATTCCACAAATTGGGGTGGCCGAGTCTTTGAATTGATAAGCCGTCGTCTTTTATCACTAAATCTGGGAGATAGTGTTCCACAAGGCAACAACTAGCAATATATATTTCTGTTATCTTATCATCTTTGATCAACCTTATCAGGAAGTATCAGAACGTCTCCTCCTCTTCAATTGTTCTTTCAGATAAAACAATACTTTATTCACTGCAAACTCCATATCTGGAGAAAGTTGTCTGTCGTAGGTGGACAGCATGTCACTAATAATATGGTGTTCCACAAGGCTTAGTATTAGGTCCGTTCATTTTATTACTCGGATAATTGTCACTGATGTATTTTCATCTTCAAGCACTCTTTCAATCTTTTGAATCGAGAATCATTACCATGAAAGTTCCTATTTGTACATACATAACATATCGGTCTGATAAGATTAATTTATTCTTATCTATCAGAAGGTTATTAAATAATAATTAATTTGTAGAGTTCTACAAGGCTGAATATTGTAACCGTTCTTTTAACAACTTGCAATATACCGATTAGTTTAGGAATAACCATTACTTTTTTATTCGTATTTTACGCAACATCCCTTTTTACCAGAGACTCTTCAGAAGTCATCAGGTTTTATTTGAAATGTAATTTAATCTGGGAAGGTGTGTTTTTGAGGGGGAAAAACCGATAAAGATTTTTGGTGAAGTGAACAACAACAGTATAATGATTTGGATACGTTATCCGAAATTGTTTATCGTATTTGCACGACACAATATAAATCTATTGGAATTTTGGAGTTCTTCATGGTCATTTACCAGAGCCTCTCAATTATTACTTTGTCTTCTTGATAAGGAATAATTATTTTAATGAATTCAAATGATCATCTTCTCTAACGCAAACTCTCGTTACCTCCCTATGCTCCTAAGTAGAATAAAAAAGGAAAATCGATTTGAAATAAAACATCTGTAGCAGTTAATACGGATGACATGTTTATAAACACAGTTTTAGAAATCAATTTTAAACACAATTTAAGACAATGTACATAAATATGAAATCGACTAACATTTTGAATTTCACTGTTATGAAACGGTTCACTATATTGTTACATTTACACATTCCAAAAATATAGGAAAATTAGTTAAAAATTGGTTTTTTATCTACGTTTCACTTAAGTCACTTTCCCTCACGATATTTCTCAGAACTTTTAAATTTCTTACGAAAAAAAACCCAAATTTACTTGCAGTTTTCTAAGAATACCACTTCAAATCAATTTGACATTACTTGTGGATTTTAACTTTCAAAATAAAATGATAATTGATTGACAAATTTAATAATAGTGATTAAGTAACACAATAAATCAATTTCTATATGAAACTGAATATTTTAACTCTTTCTTGCAGACAATTATTTATGATTATGTCAATAAGAAATTTCGATTCTCTAATAACCGCTTTCGGCTAATTGCACTTCGCTACCCACAACTTGGTCTATCGGGGCTGCAAAATTTATAAACAATACTGTTCCATTTCGTTCACAATGTTCTTGGTGGTGTCTTTAATGACCTTCCATATTGCTAGCAATTTCAACATAAAGGCGGTTGACTTCATTGAAATCACCATCTATGCACGTAGAGAATTCTCCACATTCTACTCTCAATCTATCGCATTCAAAAAGGGTACATATTACCTATGTACCATTTCTTGGATATGCCTTTGGGCAAGAAATAGAAACGTAGGACAGTGTTAAGAGATTTAGAATAAATGTAAGCATATAAATATATTCCATCCGCATTATGCCAATTGACAATTTCTGTCAAAATTTCAAAATTGGAATAAAAATTAAAAAGTATAATGTACTAATAAGGTTATCTATCTACGTAGAGTTTTTTTAATTTTCAAATTTTCCATGCATTTTTCTTATTTTTTTTCTTCTAAAAAGACATTCTCCTGATAAAAGCCTACACGACAAAAAAAGAATTAGCGAAATCGGTCCAGCCGTTTAGGCGTGATGCGATGACATCGGGAAATAGCTCTCCATTTTTATATATAAAAGATGTAACAACATTTTATCAAGTTCGATAATGGATAAGTTTTGAATTTGTATACCACGTTGGGACCAAAAAATACACATTTTCTTTAATGATTTCTTCTCTTCTTCCCAGACAATTAGCTTGAACTGAAATACAAATCACAGAATTCACTTAAGAGCTTCTCTACTCTTATAGAGAAGTTTTTGTGAGAGAGATATTAACATACTTTGTATGGAGTTCCAAGAAAGATGGCATTAGGATTTCTAATTTACATGGGTGGTCAAAAGATCTATAAATGTTCACGCATTTAGTTGCATTAGTGATAGATGTCAAATTGTAGTTAATTGCTCCTATATTCATAAGCAAAAGATCTATGTTGGATTACCGATTCTGACAGCACCCCAACTGAGGTTCACCTTGACCGATGTATGGTCACTGCGGTGCTACTACCTAATCCATACATTGCCTTTTTACATCGTGAGAAAAGTCATTAAGTCTGATGATTCGACACTTTGTCAACGGAGTGTTATGTGTCTCAGTCGGGAGCAGGCGTGTCTGAGACACCCAATAAAGACCCCCAATACATTTACATCATCAAGGCGAGTATGTAACTTATATTAAAGGCATGTTACTTTGGGAAGCGGAGTACCACAAGGTATTGATATTGGACCACTAGCTTTCAATCGCAGTTAATATTTATTTATTTATTATCTTTTTTATTTAACGTTTTTTTACACGTTGTCAGAAGTCCAAATATTTTTGAATAAGTAAAAGCAAACCTCGTTAAGAACAATCCTCAAAATATTTCAGTGTTGAAAATAACGTGGGTTCTTGATTGATTGTTGCCTTTTGGCATTTAAATGCGGGATTTTCTGGTGGTTTGGCAAGAATATCCTTGTTGTAATATATTTATTCACATCCAAAGACTTTCTTTGCTATACCAAGATTCTATACTATATCTCTCCAGAAGATTGCTTATACGCAAAAACAGATTGCATAATAAGTGAGTATACTTGCTTTATCGGAGTTCATTAGTGTCCCTCCAAGAGGGACTGTCCCACGAAATTTATCACAATCTGTTAAGAATTAATAAAAAGATACAGGTGTAAGAACATTACTATACGATTATTTAGACAAAAAAAACTGAGACAAACGTACACAGGAACTTATCATACATTTTATTATGATTGTTAAGATACAGATTAGGCTGGTAACATTTAAGATTAGATCCAGATTGGTACCAACATATTTGACGGTAGCAACGAAATGTCTTTCAAATGGCTTCTTCCAGAGAAACGATTTATTGTAGTTACCATTGTGGGTTTAAAGAGATATGCGGATGTTGAAATAACATATGTTCCAATACATGTTATCCCATAAATTGAGTAACCATACATACTTCCACCATACGATTGAACTGATTTCTGTCTTCTCTCAGATCTTCCTTTTGCTGGGTTGCAGATGTCCAGCTTTCCCTCCATCAGTTGGGGGATCCGCCCGCAGGTCGTTTTCCGCTGGTATAAAATCAGATGCTTCATAAGCCTTTCAGGAACAGCCTCGGTTTTTCGTTGTTGTTTCCAAAACGACGCTAACGCACGACATTCTAGACATCGCAGGTTCTCCTGATATCAGAGTTCCTAACCCGGTCTCGGAATGTGTTTTCTGTAATGGGGCAGAAGTCTTCATCAAGTTGTGTGTCAGAGCGAGACCTTCGTGATTGCTGTCTCTCTCGCATATCATGCTGAAAAAGCATGAAGGTCTTGTTAGGAGAATTCATGGTCCTTTCTCACTTTCTGTATCGGTCGCTGGTTCATTGACATACGTCAGGATTGATTAGATCTTTGCTCTCCTTTAAAGTTTTTTTGATTTATTTTTGTCAATAAATGACAAGGTTTAAAAAGTAGGCACTTAACTTAAAGAAAAGGTTCAGTAAACTAGTAGGGTTATTGTCGTAGCAATATCTTTAACCAAACCAACATAAAAAATCTCTAATATAAATTAAAGTCGGGTTAGTGCGAACACATAACTCCGGTTCGGCTGGACAGATTCTTCCAATGTTTGATTTATTGGATTCTTCTCCGCTCCGGATAACAGAATAATTAATAAAAAGTTGAATAAATGACTAAAAATGATATAAAATAAAATATTAAAGTAAGTATGGAACGGCTGTTCAGTTGGGGACATTACCGCCATCTGTTGGGGAAATAGGGAGATGTCTGGTAAGAAAAAATAACAACTAATGACTCTAACAATTCATTACTAATGTTCGATTTTTAAATGGAACAAACTACTACGGGCTTACGACCGTCTTCTACTGTTATTTCGAAGGCTGGCTTAGTGTGATCACTTTACGTTAACAACGTTCGCCATTAGGTGGTAATGTTTGTCTCCGAAACTCCTAATCATGAGAATTCTCAACATGTTCAACATGTCGAAAAATCTCATGTATGCAACAAGTAGAAATTTAATAATAAAATGAAAAATAGAGATAAAAGTTGGAAATTGTTGAGAACAAGAGAGCTTTGGTAGAAAGATTCTATAGATCAATGTTTTCCCTATGTTTCCTTATCACTCGAGATGGGTTGAACAGATATTTATCGTGTTGTTTGTAGTAGTCATGTAGTCCCTCTATGCTCCGTTCAGCCTGGGCCCACCAAGGATGTGTCTTCCAGCGGGTCACCCACCAAAAATCTGGGGCATTACGATTTCGATTCATTCCCAGTCTTAATAACGATATCAAAATGATAATATGTAGGTTTTGGTTGATAGTCATAAAGAGAGTTTGACGTCGCTTCGGGTTAGTTTGAATCCGGCATTGATTTGCGAAAAATGATGCTATAAACGAGTACTTTTGGTTTTAAAACTACAAAAGGTCGACATTGAGGGATTTATTTTCGAGATTACGCCCCCAGTTCATTCAATCTTAGAAAAAGGTACAGCCAGCGAGACAGCTATATAGGCTTTATGAATTTTAAGGCATTGAATCCGACAGTTTTCTCCATCTCTTTCTAGTCTATAGATTCTGCGTAGTATTTTCCGTTCAATGTTATCAAGTCGTTTCTCGTAACGTTTACTCAGTGGCCAAGTTTCTAAATAGTACCTTCGATATGTATGAAATGCAACGCCAAGAAAAAGAGTGTTTTGGAAGTATCAGATTTTTCTTGTCGGGTCTGAGGTACGTTGGTGCTCATTAGAGATTCCAGGGGCCACGGCAGAGACCTGAGAGGTGAGACCCTGACTGGAGCAGCAGAGGTCGCCAGGGTCGCTAGCACAATCCATCCATATATTATAATATATATACCTCTACCACTGCAAACACTACAATCTTCACAAACATACACACTTCTACTGCGTACATATTTATATTCCGAAAGCACGATAATGAAGTCAAGCATATTTGTTTTTTTTTTGCGGGTTTAATCCTTACATAATATTATTGGTTTGTCCTAAGAAATTTCCGTCTCCACGCCTCTCCCTATATATCATCAACCAGCTTCTTCATACAAACTACAGCGCTCAGCACCAATCAGCTATTCTATGAAGCTGATTCTGGGACGACCTCTGCAAACATCACCCTCAATTATTCCTTTAAGGATTGTTCAGTGCAAGCCTGGGTGCCCTGTAATAGGACATATATTATCTTAGTTGCCCTCTATTGTGCGATTTTTTTAGGCGTTTCTCCAACCTTATTCAGCATCTTGTCATTTTTTATGCTCTCAGTTCAGTAAATTTCATACATACGTCTTTAACAACACATTTCAAACACACACAGACGTTCCGCTTTCTTTTGGTTGACGGTCCACGTTTCGCAGCCACAAGTACCACACTAGAGACAACAATCTTGATCTATATAATGCGATTCGATTTTTTATGTTTTGTTGAGTGCGGTTCTAGTCTGATAAAATTCTGCTTTTGATGTCTTCTGTTGAATGTCTGTCATAATAAAATATTCCACCTTCATTACATACAAATTCCTTCACTTGTATACCTAATTAAGATAGCCCAAATAAGATAATAATATGATCAATGTTTGATCATGTGTGTTTGGGAAATGCTCTGTGGTTGATGAGTGTGATGTGTGGGGTGATGTGTGGGGTGATATATTGTGTGATTGTAAAGTGTTTGTTGAAGTTGATGCTCAGGCAAATTGGAGAAATGTGCAGTGAGATACAGTTTCTTCTCACTAGTTCACTGCACGAAGGATTTATCAATAAAAAAAGGTTGAAGATACATATAACTATTGTTTTTTGAAAAGCCATACCTGAGTATATGATTATATTTTTAATGTATCTGTATATTAATTTAAGTTTCTGCAATACTCTAATGTACTTTTTGTTAAAAAATAAAATTATTATTATTTCAAATCATTTATTCATAAAATCACAATATATCGTATTATGAAGCATACATCATTGTATAAAAAATAATAAAAATAAAATAAAATAAAAATTAAACACAATGCTATAATATACTAAATATAAAAATATCGGTATTATCTCTCATGATACATCACGATGTAATGTAATCATGAGAGATCTTCGAACTACAGAGAAAGGAACTTTTTTAACATCCTACATGAGGACAACAGAATAATTTTTAATAATTCCTCTGCACCCGTATTCTAAGTTTTTTCGGAAGGTAGCCACGGAAGTGATATCGCTATACACGTTTTTCCATACAAAATGTATTGTGTTACTCACTTAACTTCCGTGACTACCTTCCGATAAAACTTAGAACAGGGGAACTGATCTAACCTCCACAATTTAATCAACTTGGAACATACTAAGCGAAGCACAAAAACACTCCGCGCGCAGGTATACATATTCCACCCGCCTATACATTAACATTATTAGGATGTGCTTGGAATGTGAACTAAAAATAATTTTAACTGTGTTAAGAAAATATTTTTTTCTTCTTTCTCTTCTTATTAACTTTAACGCTTCTTTATGACGGGCATCGGTTTGTTTCTATCGCCATTTTGAAGTCTGATAGTCATTTTCAATTCTATGGCCCATAAGTGACATTTTTTGTGTTTTTTTTTATCTACTCATTTTTTAGAATTGAAAAAAAGGACTAATGCGCCTGTTACAATTACATCATTTTATTTTGATGTTATTATCTATTCAGATAAATGCAAATCGTTGTCATTTCAGTATTATATTTTAGAATGTCAATTTATAAACGTCATTTTAAGCATCTGAATATTAAACATAGGTAGGTACATTGACATTTTACTTAATAAATTGTTGGATTTTGCATAGCTTATCAGACTAATTTGCACCACTGAAGTCATAAGAAACAAAAGTCAACTGGGTTGGCGAATGTTTGTAAGTAAAGTGGGTTGTGATGAAAATTTTGATATACCTATGACAACAAAAAACAAATATGAACCACAATGGGCTTACGACCGTCTGTTTTAAAGGCTTGCTAAAACAACGGGTTCCAAGTAAGTGGTCCGTCGTCTGACAAAACGGACGTCTTTGAAAACTGCGAGTGTTTTTTGTTGCTATGGTAGCCCTATAGACAACGTGTTTTACAGATTTATTCACCGTTGTTTTGGCCGCTAAATGCCAGTACCGCATTCCTAAGAAAACCAACCGTTAGTGTGATCACTTTACGTTAATAACGGTCGCCATTAAGGAAATCAGATTCGTTGAAATCTCCGAATTTCGATGGAAATTTTCTTTATTGGATTTTTTCTTTATTATTTGGTCTTACCGTATTTGTAAACTAATACATTTTCGAAAAAAAAAGTATCTAGGAAAGTAATAAAGTAGAAAATTGTTAAAATAAAAACAGCGATTTTCGAATCTACAAGACGACTGAAAATGCCAAATTCAGAAAAAATGTTTCAATGTGGAAAATACGAATTTTCGAAGGCGTGAGTCTCTGGCTGTTGGCCCATGTCCACCTAAGCTTTCCTTACGTAAAATTATCACCAAAAAAAGTATTAAAATATTAATTTAACTTGGTCCATTTCAATTCTAAGTGTCTACGTTTTAGCTGACCAATTTTATAATACGGCTTTGTAAATAAGTCGATAGTTAGATTTGTTTCTCTTTCACACTTGCGAATAAAGTCATTTGAATTTTGTGAAACGTGAAAGAGACGAACATAGTGTGGGATTGTTTGAATGTAATCGGACGAAACGTTGTCGGAGGTCAGGTGTCAAAAGTCGTGGCCGACGGCCCTGACCTCTGCGGATCAACCAGGGACGCATTGGATTATATAAAAATATTCTTTTTTAGAATTATAAAATAAAATTATGTTGTAGCTTCGTTACTTATCATAATTACATAATGCTTAGTCTATTTAATTATGTTTCAATTTATGCAAGTAAGTACTAACAATCGTCATTTCCAATTTCAAAACATATACCCACAACAACAACAAAAAATACCTACTGTGTTAGAATACTCAGAAAAATTGGTATTAATTCCTGGTTAATTGATTGATGGTTCCTATATACGTAGTGATTTTTTTTTTATTTTATTAAATCAAAAACAACAACAATACAATGTAAACCCCGTTTCTAAAGCGAAATGACGCTTGTGTGAAACGGGAATATATTTTATGAATATTTCCTTAGAAATGATATAAGTACCTACCGAAATAATTAAGATGATTGAAAATCTCAGAAGATTCTTAAAGAAGTTAACCTGCCACACTGAATGTTCTTCTACTGATAGGAGGCTTTAAGGGCCCTTTAAACCCTTCCAGCCTCGCCTTTTTATTTATTCATTGCTTATTATGAAGCATAACAATAATTATTGTATTTACATGATGTACTGTTTTTACTTTTAAATAATTTGTGTTAACTTTGATGACTTCAAGTGCCTAAAGAGGCCTAGGGACGATAATGAATATAAATATCTAAATAAAATAAATATGATACAGTATAGATATGTTTGCACCAAAGTATTCTATGGACTTGTATGACTTTTTCGCCTTTTGCAGGCTACACTGCAAAAAGAACTGTCAATATTGTATTCTTGCTAGATTGAGGTTATAAAAAGTATAATATAACCCATTAAGATAAACATTGTATGAACCATGTAATCTATTCCATTTCATAGATAAAATACAGTAATTAAAATCTCCCTGGTGAGAACAAACAGCCCTAAGTTACATAGAACGTTATCTACATGTCACACCGGTTTTGATTGTCAGATAAAACGCCGTGATTTTTCGCAGCTACCGTTCAAGAAAACATCTCCAATGATTACAAATTTAAATACCATGGAGTTGTGTACAAAAGAACCTCTAATAATGAACAAAATCTAATCCGAATTTTTGGCGTTTTGTGAAAAAACTCTCATAATAAACAATGCACCTAAAATAATATAAGTTTATTCCTTACCCTATGTGGCCTTAATTATAAGACATTTAAAACCTTCTTCCTTGAGGATACGGAAATAGTTTATGTAGACTATATAGCGATTTCTAAAAAGGGTCTATATATACGCCTGGAGCCTTCAAGGGGTCTATGAAAATACAAAAAAAGGTTCTTGAAATTTAGTGGGAATAAGTTGTATAAAACATAACCATGTATTATGTAGTAGAGGGTCTACCCAAAACCGAAAAACATGACAAGAGATCTACGAGTTAAAGAAGTCTGGAAACATTTAAAGTCAGCCATAGCCATATTCGTCTGTGTTCTCGTTTTCAACATTTAATTAGATTCACTTACGGCTTCTTTCTGTAGTTATTTCTTCAATGACATTCATCGTCATGAAATAAGCTTCAAATTCCAAAATTACAGACCAAGTGCTAGTGTAGTGGTAGTCGTTATAAAAGGTTCTACTGTATTAAATTATCGTGATTCTATGAAAATATTAATAAATGATTCCTGCGGTTTGATGACGTTTTATAAACAGTCCTGTCGGCTGTCCATACAAAGGTTAAAACTCCTGCGGATGGTCAAAAGAGATCTTGTCGGCAATGATTCGCCCATCCCCGAACCAGTATGCAAATGATAGAAGAATTAGCCGCGCAGTTCAACTACAATACCAGAACCATTACAATTATTATTTATTTTATATTGACCGGCACAATATTACAAGCTAGATTGTTTCCATTATAATAATAATTACTAAAGTAAATAAATTATTCGGCTTTCTCTGATTGTTTATTTATTAGATAAATGTTGTGGCGGATAGTTTGATACAATGTTGACAAATTATCTTGAAATTTTAATCATAAATACGCTCAAAAGGCTACAGAGTTATTCTAAAGTTGAGTTTTTGTCATTGAAATCATAGTTAAGTTTATCGCGTGGATAAACATTGCAGTTTATGATCAGACTTGATTAATTCAATATCATTCTAATGACGGACATAAGATTGTTTTATAAGTCGGAGAAAGCCCTTCAGAAGAGTTCTTTCTAAAGATTCATTGAAATGCTTAGGGTCTTTATAATAGAATATGTAACAACTAATGACTCTAACAATTCATTACTAATGTTCGATTTTTAAATGGAACAAACCACTACGGGCTTACGACCGTCTTCTACTGTTACTTTATAATAGGGTTTGGTAAAAATTATCTATATGAAAACGTTCCTGAAATTAATAAGCCTGCAAAAATTAGTGAAAATATTTGGATTTACTGACACCAGTATCTATCTTTAAAAGAAATGTATGCATAAAAATGACACAAGGTTATCAGTAATTATATTCAATGGATTATGTAAAAATCTGACGTAGCTTCAACCGGAGAACCAGTCTAGTCAAATTTGAGCCCAGCCTGTTTAGTTATTTCTAGTGCGAAACCCTAAGAAAAAAATCTCAGCAAATCTTAATATCCAAGAAATTCACTCCAAAATAAGAACCGCAGAAGTCAAGTACGACAGATTGAAATACTTGTGAAAAATAGGCACAAGATTGAGTAGTAGAATTTATTGAAATCATTCATGACTCGTGATATCGAAACAAATCCAAGCTTTCGAGTTTTTATAATAATAAATGTGCTTATATCAAAATTTGACAAAATTTATAGTAGGTATAATATTGATATAATGTAATGCCCGGCTGATATTATAGGAAGAGATTCATTAAAATGGGAAAATATTATAAAATTACATACAAATACCATTTTAACATTGTTTGCTAGGCCTGACAACTTTTTTTCTAAACACATGATAATGTTGTTATACATTAATTGAATTTATATATATACTAGCTTATACCCGTCTTGCTTTACGTTTTTGATTCCGATTGTCAGGCTTGATCGGTAGGTAATTAAACAGGTTCTAGTCTAGCTTCCCATTGCTTAACAGACCTCTATAACTGACATAAGCACAGAAAAAGAAGAATGACACTTACAATTTTTGTTTTACCGACCTCATAATATTATACGAACCTACCGACATAATTTGCAAGTTTTACTCTCTCTGTGGTTTGAATCTTAGCTACATTCCCTACACCCTCTAATGTGTGATAACTAATTAGGCATTCCACCCATAGAGGGTGATTTGTGCTATGTGTGATAAAGGCAGCTGTCAAACTTCAAAATGGAGGAATTATTTTGCAAATTTTTTCATTAAATCTTTATTTATTGAGAATAATAAGATTTGAATAACAGTAAAAAGAATACTATTTTATTACATTTTCATACCGTAATACCAAGATTCCATTCAACGTTTACATGAGTAATTTTGTTTCCAAAAGATGGCTTACTGTCTTTTTGAGAAATTTGTATGAAGATCCTAAAAAATAGAGTTTTTTCAATAGCTATAAATATATTAAAGTTAATGCAGCAAATTGTATTTAAGAACCTTCTCCAGCATTTTGTACGGCTCTGGGCATACTGACCTAACGTCTGTTTTCTACGATTGATGCGCCTTCAAAAATATAAACGGACTAAAATATTATGTAGATTACAACGTTCTTGTATTCGTTTGCAATAAAATATTTTATTTTAATTATAGACGTCAATATGAATATTAAAATGGAAATTTTATTTGATACTAGACCGGTTTAATGCTAAAATGCACAGTGGCTTTTCACCGAGAGTTTATTCATAACTTTACGCTTGTTGATAATGACGGAAGAGTATTTAAGTAATGTATACATAGGTACATATATTGGTAGAACTTTCAATGTCTTATTTAGAATCTGGTTCTTATTATATTACTGTTTTTCTCTACTGTTAGAAATACCGAAAGATAAAAGTTGTCATTAGCGATAGTGAGAGAAATATACAAATTTAATGATAACCTAAAAAAAAATATTGAACTAAATTTTCTATTAATAAAAACTTTTTGACCACCATATTATCAAATATTTTACTGAATCAATAATATGGACCCCTATTCTGCAGCAAGTGTAGGGTAGTCACTATAAAAAAGTGACTATTTGGCGATACATTTTGTATGAAAAACGTCTATATGCGATTCTCGCATTCGATACGTATAGACGTTTTTCATACAAAATGTATCGCCTAATAGTCACTTCTTTCAAGTGACTACCCTACACTTTCTACAGAATAGGGGTACTGGACGTTAAATGCCGTAATACAAACGTCGAAGTATTGAATTCGATTCCGTTAAACAAATCCTTAGTTCGGCCCTGTTCCTACGCTTTGTTTACACCCCTCTGACCTCTTGCCGCCCTCCTTCCCACAGTCGTTCACATTCAAAATAATATGTCAGTCAACGTTCGATTTTCAAAATGATTGCCATTCTGGAAAACATTCATAAAACCATAGACTAACAAAAATATACATTTTAAAGATCTTAACGTTCTATTTTGTGTGTTCCAATCGCCATCTTTAAAAATATTTGAAAATGACGTTTAAGTGTTGCAATGTTGGAAAAATGTTCTTTGTTTAAGCGTTGCAGTTTTAATAAAATATAAGTGCTTGAAATAATAGAATGGATACTTGGTTCTTTCGTTACTGATTTACAAATTATTGGTGAATTAAAAGTTGTGAATATAGACAGGTACTTAACTATCTTATAAAAAGTTGAAAGTTTAAAATCATAATACCTACTTAAAAATATCAATTATTTATGGTGCATTATGTGAAATCGGCATTTTTTATGTATCTGCAATAATAAATTGTACTTGGCTACTTTTTGTGAACTGATGAGTCTGCAGTGAAACTAGTGAAAAATTATCATCATTGTTCGTAAATACATTAATATGATTTGGTCATTTTTGGATATTAATCAACTGAAAAATTTATATTTTATGGTATGTATATAAAACAATTCAAATTAAGTAGGATCTTACATAAAATGACAACTTTTATAATACCTAGATATAAAAAAAAAACTATTTGATTTGTAGCAAATTATAATAAAGCCAATGATTTGATGATATTATCATTAAATCAATGAATTATATTAGTGTTCGGTTTAAAGAGGAACTTGAACTTGGATATGTACGAAAAATCTGTAAGTTAGAATAAATAATGTTGTGGAAATGAGATCACTGCGTAGGATATGCGGAAAGAGACTGATTGATAATGTGAGGAATGATAGTGATATTAGAAAGGAATGTGGAGTGGATGTTAGTGTAGTGACTAGAATGAAAGTGAATAAATTAAGGTGGTTTGGGCATGTAGGTAGAGAGAACGAAGAGAGAATGACTAAAAGGATATATAAATCTGAAAGAATGGAAGTCCGCACTCTCTGCCTACCCCCTTCGGGAAACTGCGTGATGGGTAAGAAAAAAGAATTAAAAAGTCAATTTTGTTTACAAATTTAAGCCACCATGTTTACCTACAACTTATACTCCTTTTCACAATATTTTGTTTTCTTTGTTCATAACATGACATTATTTAATGTCCTACTATATTAAGATAGGTATTTATACAAAATTCATATCGGTTTTGCAAAATTAGCTTTTTACTTTAATATCCCAATTTTTGTTGAAACTTTTATAGGCTATTAAACATCACACGCACGCCCCGTCTTTTATTATCTGACATTTCGCTCATTCATCTACATAATAATTCAGAAATGTTTGTTTGACTTTTACCGTATATGTGAACATCACGCTCAAAATACAAATGCTACGTCAGATATGAATCTGCGCAGAACCGTGCAACCTGCTTGAGAAGGTTCTTAAATACAATTTGCTGCATTAACTTTAATATATTTAGAGCTATTTAAAAAACTCTGTTTTTTTAAGATCTTCATACAAATTTCTCAAAAAGACAGTAAGCCATCTTTTGGAAACAAAATTACTCATGTAAACGTTGAATGGAATCTTGGTATTACGGTATGAAAATGTAATAAAATAATTCTAGATTGATTTGTTATACATATTACTGTTATTCAAATCTTATTATTCTCAATAAATAAATATTTAATGAAAAAATTTCCAAAATGATTCCTCCATTTTGAAGTTTGACAGATAGCACAAATCACCCTCTATGGGTGGAATGCCCAATTAATTATCACACATTAGAGGGTGTAGGGAATCTAGCTAAGATTCAAACCATAGAGAGAGTAAAACTTGCAAATTATGTCGGTATAGGTTCGTATAATATTATGAGGTCGGTAAAACAAAAATTGTAAAAGTGTCATTATTATTTTCCTGTGCTTATGTCAGTTATAGAGGTCTGTTAAGCAATGGGAAGCTAGACTAGAAGCTGTTTAATTACCTACCGATCAAGCCTGACAATCGGAATCAAAAACGTAAAGCAAGACGGGTAAAAGCTAGTAACGAAATAAGTTGGTAGACTAGCGGTTACGACGCCGGCTTTCGTACTGTTTCGTTCGGAGGTCGTGGGTTCGATCCCAGGTGCCGACCATCTTCGTCTTTCACGAAACAAGCTTTAAGTAGCTTACTGTGAAAGCACAATACTTTATTGAGCACATATTCATATAGACTTTAGAGAAAACAAAAGTTAAAGTTATTTTAAGGGTTCACACTTAAATGTGCAACAAACAAATGAATTAGGTAGGTACCCACTTAAAATAACGCCCTAGGTAACTACAAATGTGATTTGAAAAATTCTTTTCGCCCATAGGTATACCTATCTGCCTAATTCGATTTTTAAGAGACATTATAAGGAAAAAAATCCTCTCATCTGTAATATTTTCGCTAAACAGTTCATAGTTTTAGGTATAGTTAATTCAGTGAGAATTTTCCAAATAAGTCACCCAAGTGTTACTTTTGCATTAAAAAAAAATCACAGACTCAGGTGGTCTGAAGGGGCAATAATAGCTGAATCAAACTCAAAAATTTCAAGTTGGTTTATCAAAAAAAATTTAAAAAAAGTGGTTAGTATATGTACAATGTACATAAAAAGTTATTTTTTATCTTAGATGACCCTTAAACCCTTAACCACCTACATTCTAAGCCAATTTCATTTCCTATCAATCACAACCACAAAACAAATATTTTCTCACCGTTCAAAACACCCTAAGCTTTACCGATTTTGAATACAAAATCGGTAGAGCCGTTCTCGATGTTTAGTACCTATACACGAACAGCTAAAATAACTAGCGTTCCCGACAGACCTTGTCCTGTAGTCCTTACAATGAATATTGATTTAGAATTTGTAATTTATTCAAATTAAAATATGTTTAAACAAATGCATCAAAAATCTGCGTAGGTACCAATATTTTTAATGTCAATGTTTGTCAGTTAAACAATAATTTTGTTGTTATAGAACTTTTCATAGACGGCGTTGGCGTCGCAAGGAAATCCGTTCCATACTACCTTTAATATTATATTTTATACTATTTCTTATGCATTTTTTTTTTACTTTTTAATAGTTATTATGTTTTCCGGAGCGGAGAGGAATCCTATAAGTCAAACATCGGAAGAATCTGTAGAGCCAGAAATCGGCTGAACAGATATCTTTGTAGTAGTCCTCTTTATAAATTTTGTTGCTGCAATATATAAATACTTTATAAGCTTTTTCGTAAAAGAAATTATGTAACGTGTCCTAAAAATGTTATTTTTCTCAAGAAATTCACTTCTTTAACCTGTGGACTGAAAACTGGATGTTTTGACGATACCCTCTGGACAGGCAACGCTGATAAACCGAGTATAGATATACAACGAGTGAGGTCATCGGCGAGGTCACAGCCGGAGAAGTCATCTCCCAGGTCAGGGGGCAGGTCAAACCAGACACACACTGATATCCGACTCTCCGGAGCTCGGTCCCGAAGTATCAAAAACCCGTTCATACACACTTTAATGACGTATTTTAGTGCCATGTAAAAATTTGAATTTTATTCATCAAATCGTTTCACGTATGATTACGATAACATTTGCCCATAACGCCTTGTCTCGTAAGGGGTAGGCAGAGAGAACGGACCTTCACTCTTTTCCATCCAAGTACACTTCTCTCGCTTCTTCCACCGACAAAACATTTCTCATACAACCTCTCCTATTTCTCTCACTTGTAATCTGGCCTTCTTCGAGGATACGATAATTTGATCGAGCTTTTTCTATGTAGACATGATAGTATTATTTTTAACCAACAGCAAAACCTGTCGGATTACAGGCATAGAAAAAAATCATTGTTTGTTTGATAAGTCAGTTATATCGTACCTTTAAAAAAGTCCCAATTTTACTTTATCAAGTTGAAAACAATAGACGATTTGAGCAACAGCTGTTGTACATAATATGTATGAACCTCTGATCAAGTCTCTTTTTAGCAATTTTCTCCACGCCTCCCTGTGCCCCTGAGTGGGGTGTGATTATTAATTTGATTGATGTTGTAGCATATTCTTAATATTGTTTCAGATCGCGAAGAAGATTCTAAAGTGGGAAAGAAAGTGATGATATCGAAAGTCAAAGGTAGGTGCTAGCTAAAATATATATATATACATTAATAAAAAGGTGTGAATCCTGTAGTCTTATCCTAAGTACTATACTATAATAATATTATGAACTACAACAGAACTTACCACTGGTAATGTCTAATGGTGAATTGTCTACCTAAATGGCGAACATCTTTAACGTAAAGCGATCACACTAAGTCAGCATTTTTTTCCCATTATTGTTGGTTTAATCATAAAAATAATCATCAATATTATTACGTGAAGCAAAAACTCTGTGACCATTTTTTGCGAAAATTACGCGGACGGAGGAGTAGGTACGAAATTTCCCACACTTATAGTTTAGGTAGGTACTAGCTGACCCGCTCGTCAAACTTCGACTTAACCGAGAATAAAAAAAATAATTTTGACTAGGTACTTACTTACTTACACGAATTAAACACAATAATTTACGACATAAAAACTTAATTAAATTTAGCTAATAATTTATTGCATTATGAAAATAATTATTGTTGATTCGGAAGCAGTTAAAACAAATTATTCGCAGCTTCTACTAAGAAAGTATGTATAAATTATTACAATATAAAAATCCATATAATATACAATATGAAGCTAGTAGGTAGTAGATATTGATCATACGGATCTATGATCTACTCACAAAAGATCGTGATCTATCAATCATTTAACTATAGAAAGTAGTATTATTATAGTATTCGCCACCTGTTGCTCTTTTTACGAATCAAGTCACACTAGCCTTCACACCAAATGAATTTCAAAGTGAGAATGAAAAGCACTTGTTTTCTACTATCAAATAATTATGTAGTATAAAAAAACGGTTTTTCATTCACGTTATGAATTACTACACGGTAAACACCAATATTAATGATTAAAAATTTCAAATTATTTTCGTTTGAAGAAAACATTTTTATGGAATTTCTTTCTAAAGTAATGTGAAAGGTTGACTGATAGTTTTGTGTGTGAGGGTGTGTGTGTGTGTGTGTAGGTATACAGGAACGAAAATAACAAAATACATAATATGTATAGAAACATCGGATATCATCACGCCGTGTCCTTTAAGGGAAAGGCGGGGAAAACGGACATTCACTTTTTTCCCTGATGCAGGAAAATTGTTCGAAAATCGTTTTATCGAATGGCAATTGTTCGACTCATAAATTGTTCGAAACACAGTTTTAGGAACACACATACAGCAGAAATTACTTAAGGAGTCGAAATCAAACAAATCGACTGAATTCAGTTTTCTTTTTTAATAATATAATATAATACGTAGAATATTTAGACAATAGTAGGTAATGATCAAATGTATATCAGATCACGTAATAACAAGCTAAAATGATCTTACGATCTATAGATCATTTATTTTATATGTTCATATGTGTATACTAATTATTATTAATTAGGCTTTTTTATAAAAAGAATTCTTATCGCTTAGATACCTATACGATTTCTTTCATTAAAAGCTTTTCGCGAAGTAGTGTTAAAATAGGTAAATAACATACATATTTTAGAAATAGATGTAAAATTTAAGTCTGTGAGAAAGCGATCACAAAAACTACTTCTTATACTTTAACTAGATGATTACATAGTTTCAAGAATCACGTAAAAGTCGGGTAACTAACATATTATTTTCTATGTCTGGATTGTCATATAATATCATGAACCGAAAAAGTAAACAATTAACTGTAAAATCACCTTTAAAAAGTTCATGATTTCGTGATTGGGTATTCCTACAGCACGACGATTTCAAACAGGATCGATTGCTATTGAAATCGGAATTGAATTTCAAAAGTAGTCCTTCCGATTGGCGTCAGGGTACGATCTTTGTTTTGAAATGTAGCTGTCATGTTTCGCATGGTGACATCGTCCACCAATAGCGTTTCTACCCATATCCACTGAAACATGAAATTTACGCTGAAAAAATTAATAAGCTTCCAGTTTTTTTATGATTCAAAGACAATTTAAAAATCTTGTTTACAATAATTTTTACCTTGAAAATAAAATAAAGAATTAATAATTTTGTAATGAGTAAAGCTGATATAAGAGATAAAGGCGAACCCAGATCTGAACTGAGCCGGGGTTTCCGCGTGAACCATCCTGTAGCCGCATTCTTACATTAGAGTAGACTCTACGAGACACTACAAAAACAAACCAGAGCAAACCTGAGCCACATCATAACCGCCAGGGAGAGTCGACAAGTCTTGCACCTAACCTCCACAACTTTCTCTTCATTTTTTTTTGTTATTTTCATTTAAGCAAGTCAAAAAAGATTGTGCACAATTTTTTTACAGAAAATATTACAAATATTTCCCTTTTATAACCAAACTAGCTCAACGTTCCCAATAGTTATATTGGTTTTTGCGCCATTTTCCAGAACTAGCCCGATGGTGCTCAAAATTGCTAGAGTTATCAGAACACTAATAATTTATTTAATGATTGCATCAAATAATTCGTCCTAAATTATATGACATTGCAAGCTTGTAGTATTAAAAATATAGATCCATAGCGTAGTGATCAGTCTATCTGGTTCCTCTTTCACAGTTGTTGTCATTGGCACACCTAAGTTAAACATTACGCTTAAAAAGTCTTTAAATGTGTCTGATCTATCTATATAGTCTATCATTAAGATGAAAACATGTAGAACGCCGATTCCGACCAGCGCCGATCGGCCCTGTAAGTTACAGAGTTTTTGGGTTCCAGCGGAGTGCTACTGAAATACACGAGGTCACAGATGATGCTATTAATAATTCGCTGAGATAAATAAATTGCTTTTGAATCTGTAACCGCCATGTCTGATACACAATTATATTATCTTCGATGATTTGGGCAGGAGGTGCCCGGTGATAGTCCACTCTTCAAAATAACAATGAAGGAGTCCTGTATAGTGTATAATATGTATTATGTAGGTCCATCATTTTTTTTAAATATAATATAGGTATGCAAAAAGTCTCAAGTCTATGCAACACAAGTCTGCCATCTAATATCGTTTCGTGTAAATTTTGCCATTAATTAGGTATATTTTTGCTTTTTTTTATGAATTTGCTTCTTAAAAATGTTTCTTTTTTTTAAATAAATATTTCATACGATGACTATTAATTTGAATAAAAAAAATCAGATCTACGATTTAGGTTCAATAATTTCAACGTATTACTAGTCTTAGTGCAGGAGTATTTCGTTTTCTCGCAATGGTCTTATAGATAGGACATTTTTTTTGGGTTGACACATGGTTGTTGGTATCAACTGTGTGTATATGAGCCTAATAGTGGTTGTTTGTCTTGCTCTTTTTGTTTGTTTTTTAAATTATTACTATATTATTTAATTGTGCATTGCTCACCGTAATGGAAATTATTCTGTAATGGTGAGTAATGCTTTTTATTGACAGGAATAAAATATCTTCTTCTATCGCTTGCGCAATGCTGAGTCTATAATTGACTGGATCAAACATGGCGATGAGACCCCAGATGGCATTTAAGATCAATCTTTTATTAGAGTACGGGTACCACCTATAAATTAATTTGAAATTGATCAACTGGGTACGAACTATTCGCGCGGCACTGACTTCTTCCGCGACGACTTTTTTCTTTAGACCGGTCAGCAGAGGTTAGCCGACACATACATACAGAGAGAGGTCCGCATTAGAACAATACATAAATAAATACTCTGTGATTACTTGTACCTCATATATCTACCTAGACTATAATACTAATATTAGCTCTCCCGATCAAATGTCAGATATCGGACCTCGGTAGCCTAGTTGTAGAGGCATCGACTTCATCACGAGGTGTTTTTTCACTTGAAATTTTACCCGTCTCAGATTGGACGAGACCGGTTGACTGGAAAAGAATGCCTCCGGCAATAAGTTTCGCCGGCTATACTGACGCTTTTGTATAGAAAAGTGTTTATTTATTTACTATCCGCTGAAAAACGTAGAGAGGATTTAAAAGACCTTACAAAACCTTTCAATATTATTGCCGACTTCGGATCAAGAGGTCCCGGTTTCGATTTCTGGTCGGGTGAGAAATTTTAAGTAATTTTTTTTAATAATCAAATTTAAATACTTGAAAATTCCACTCGGTGTCAAATTCGACAGGAACGGTGGATTCGAAAAGAATGCTTCAAGCAATAAGTTCCGCCTGCTGTAGAAAAACCTATCTACATAATAGAAGAGTGGTTTTTATTTATTTTCATTGACACTTCAAAAATGCGTAGGCAGCAATTAGATGGGGCACAGTGGAGGAAATCAAAACGTTTTTAACCCATCACGCCGTGCCCCTAGAGGTGCAGGCAAAGAAAGCGAACCTCTAGTTACTCTATCCATACACAGATCCTTTGCTTTCTAGTAACTCAAAGTGCATACATTCATACTCCCTTTGTGACCACACTAAGGTCAGAATGTGGCTTGTAAACATCGTTTAAAACAGATGCATCGGACGGAATTATAATATTGAAAGTAAAAACATGACAAAAGTCTGTCGGGGAAGCTAGTTTAATTACTAGGTAATGAACAAGGATCAGCGATGATCAAAAGTAAAGTCTGCTCACAATTTCATCTATATGTTTTAACCTCACCTATCTATCCACGTTCGCTCCCAAGGTGGAGCTGGAGTATGTGGATTTTTTCTATTTATTTTTATTTTACAATATCTCCCGTAGGTCCTTTACAGGACGCTTGGGTTCATCATTCTGAATAACAATCATATAAGAAGGAAGTTATGAACACACAGTAAGTATACAATAATAACAAAAACAAAAAATCCATATCAAATTAATCAAAATTCTGGAAATTATGATACAGTGGAGAATACAGTCATATTAATTAATTGCAGTACTAAAAGGATGTAAAGGGTCCCTTTAGTACCGTGTCAGAGTGTGAAGAAGTACATAAATAATAAATAGTATTGCAACGAGAGCATTAGAACAGGGCCATTTCACAAGAACAAAGTCAGGGTTAGACATGTCAAATTTATGTGAGTATTCTATTGAAATATTAGGGAGTTATTGGGTAAACGTTTCGTCGATAGAATAGAAGTCATTGCAAACAAGATACTTTTTTACCTCTCTCTTGAAGCATATAAATTCAAGCGATTTCAGGTAGAGTGGAGGGTTGTTAAAAAGTCTCACATCAAGCAGATAAAGCTTTTAGATATTTTTGTCAATCTTTGGCCAGGAGGACGAATCAGTTCTTTTGCTCTCGTATTGTAGTTTGTTGTGATACTTGAATTTCGTGGTGAATTTTGAAGATTTTTGTGCGCGTACAACAGACACTCAAAAGCAAAAGCACAGGGTACGGTTAGTTTTTCCTGCTCCTTGAACACCGTTCTACAAGAGTATCATGTTGAGGAGTGCTCTAAGTGCCTGTTTCTGTATATTACATAAATGCTCTATGTGATTGTCCCATTGCAATTTCCTGTCGAGTATCACTCCCAGAAATGTGCTTTTGTTGACTAGCCCACTAGGTCCCTCCATGCGCTTATTATATCTTGTCCCAGCCGCTCCGCTTCTTCCCAGGTAAGTTCGATGCTCTGCAGGTAGGTGTACAATAATAAGGCACGGTCTTCCTCATATTTTTGTCCCCCCCCCCCCCCCCCCCCCCCGAGTTGTAAAATAAGCTACTCGGCTTACGCTTTCGGGGGACATTCTGAAGACGTGCCCGAGCCAACTCAATCTGGATGATTGAAGAAACGAAGTGCTGTAGTATTATTTCGTGTACACACTCATTCGTTGCAATAACATATCACCTGATTCCCAAAATTTGTCACAGGAATCTGTTTTTAACGCTGAGATGTTTCCTTTGCAGATGAGCCTTTGTCAAATGCCAGGACTCGCAGCCGTATAACAGAATTGGCATAATACACGCGTTCAAAAGGCGACATTTTACATGGTGTTGCAACCATGTAAAATGTAATTTTGTTTTGGCGAAATTGTTTTTATTTTATGATGCCTCAATGCATTTTTATATTTATTTGTTATTTTATGTGTGTATATTTGTATTATTAATTATATAAATTTATGACTATTAATAGGTAATTATTTATTGTTTTCTAGTTTTTATTTATTTATAGTAAGATTTTTGTTTTATTTTATCGTTTGTTTTGTCATCACTCATCGCAAAGGCGAAAGCTGTTATGATGAGTGGTGTTTTTTTTTACGGAAATAAATAAATAAATTTGGTTTTGGTGGATAAATTGTTGGACCTCCGAATCTTTTTCATGCCACTGAAGAGCTGGCTTGGGCTATCCTTATCGAGGGCTCTTTTTCGCTACTTTTATTTTTTTTATTAGCCTTCAAATTTATTAGAAGAGTTCATTAAATTTTTACGTGCATTTAAAGATTCCCCATAATATGACTAATGTAAAACTTTATGAAGTCTTCCGCTATTAGTTGAGTTCGAGAGGCTTTCGGAATGAGGAGTAAGGGAGTAAGTAGGTGCAGCGCACGAGCCGGGCGCTCCTGCCTGAGCGGTGCCCCGGGTTACGGCACCAGGAGAACAGACGACGCAGAAGGAGGTGTATTTACAAATCTATTATGCCACTTAATTTGTACAGGGAGTCTCGTGCCGGTCATGACACACACTAAAACAATCAACATTCTATCGCTTATTTTTTTGTTTATTTTTTTTTTTACTTTATTTTAAGGTATATAGTTATTATAACCAAATAATATAATTAAAATATACAACAGATTATAAACCAGAAAAGTTTTTGCAAATTTTCACACAAATGAAAGTCGAGTTAGTGCAAACACTTGTAAATCGAGATCGGCTGAATAACAGAATCTTCTTCGCCCTCGTCTTTGTCCCATTATTTGGGTTCGATTCTCCTTGTCCTGTTGCACCAAGATGACAATCTGGAATCATAGACATATAGAATGCCATCTCTGGCTCCACTTCGCATTCTTTTAGGTCCCTATTGATGCTCTACAACCATCTGGCGGGTGGTCTGTCTGTTCTCCTGGATGGAGTTTCAATGTCCATGGCTCTCTGGATCATGAATAACAATAGAATTAATTACAATTTCAATTCATTCATTTCATTTTTATTACATTCAACATCCGGATAACAGAATAGTTATGAAAAATTCGAAAACATGTATAGCAAATAACATAAAATATAATAATAAAATTGTCACCTGTGATAATTCCATAACAACACAATTTTTATTTACCATTGAGTTTCAAAACATTGATACGCAGATTTTTGATAGAATTTCTTTCAAACTTTCAGAAATATTTTTTTAACATTCATACATATTTTATTCATATGTAAGTATTTTTGTATAACTTACAAATTTGAATTTAATATTCATAGTAAGGACTACAGAACAACGTCTGTCGGTATACAATAAATTTCAACTCCAAATATACACCAAAAAATAAAACTGCTCTATTTCTCAGTTGTATTGATCCACGTAGAGCCGAACCCTCTGTATAGTCTATCATGAAAGCTGTTCCGTGCAAACGTAAAGGTAAAGCAAGTGTGTATTAATAATAATATGGAATGCTTTTATTATTATTATTGAGTGTGCCTTTAATAATAGATCACTATCGCTTGCCAGGTTGCTGGTAGCTGCGGTAGTGTGGAAGGCTGTAGGAGTCGCGGGACTACTCGCGAAATTAACTCTTATAAACATCCTAGAGTGCAGTATGTATACAATTATTATTGTATCCAGTGAGTTGGTCTAGTAGCTAGGTAGCTAGTTGTAGATACGCCATTTTTCTCCTATCCGTTCATGCTCGCCTGATACTTTCTAAATAGAACTGCGGCTAGCTTAGGACTATAATTAGAAATTCTTGACTAGGTAGGATTCCTAGTTTCGCGAATCTAACTAGCTTATCTAATAGTGAAACGATTCTATAGTTGACTAGTTTTAATGTATACCTAGGTCGTTGGTTCGATCCCCGGTGTTGATAATGTTTTTCTTTCAGGACGCGCATATTGTAAAAAATGTAATTTTGATCTAATTAACCAAAATTCGTTTTTATGGAAAAATTTTCTTGAATCCAGTAAAATTAGCTCTTTTACTGAAATTTTAGTACAAAGATCCTATTATTTTAGAAATTAATTGAATTTACCTATTAGAGAAAATGTGTTATTTTGTATCTAATACTAGCTTTCCCAACAGACATTGGGGGTTATTCTGAACGTCCGACCCTATCGAGTTGTGTGCGTCCCGATAGTGTCGCGTAGGATCCAACTTTTTGTACAGGTTCTTACTATTTACAAGTCAGATTCGAATGAAACATCGGATAACCGGTTGCATTCGTCGCAACACTATCGGATGTCTACTCAACGCCCATTTCGCTGTCGCTTGCGATCCAACCAACTCTTTACTAGTGTTTAATCATCTTTTTTAAATTTAAGTGTAAAAAATGGCACAAAAATTAATTTTTTGGTAAAAATTTGGAAGAATTTTAATGATTTTTTTTTAGAAAAGTTCTATCTAAGAGTATAGATATCATGTAAAAGATTGCTTACATTTTGCAGTAAAAAAAAAAAATAACTTAAGTATAAGAAAAAATAATCATTGATAGAAATAACAAATTATTAGTATTGCTAATTAAAATAGGCGCGTTTTTTATGTAAAAAATATAGTGGAATATTTAAAATTAGTATTACAAAATTATTATTTTTGTCCGTCAAGCTATTGTATCGTATCCGATGCAACTCGATCGGGTCGGATGTTCAGAATAACCCCCATTGTCCTGTCCTAGCAATGAAAATATTGAATTCGAATTTGTATGTATTATGTAAATTAATTAATTACTCATTTAACCAATATTAATGAAACGATGTAGGATTATAGGGCAAATTCTGTCAATTGCATTGTTAAACAACTGACAGTTATGTCAAACGCTTATTAAAATTTATAAAGAATAGAAAAGGTATATAAAAATATTTTAAAAAAGTTCTAAGAAGTTTGAGTTTCGTTGAGTTTTCTTAAATTTTCTAATGTTCCGCTCTACTTTCTTATTTTTTTTCTTTCAAAAGAACCTTCTCCTGACAAGACGACTAAAAAAAGAATTAGCAATATTTGTCCCAGCGTTCACGCGTTTCTAAAGTAAATATGAAGATGAATCCATTTTTATACGAGGGCGTACCCAAAAAAAACGATAAAAATTATTTTTAACTGTCATTTTTAAACCTTTTTTTTTTGTTTTTTTTTTTGTACACTTATGCAACGTCTGACAGGCCACAAAATAAAAAAAAAATTGGTTCAAAAGCATCAAAGTTTGAAGTTTTTTTAACGTTTTTGTCTCCCGTTTTTTTTGTGCTTGGCGATTTTTAAAAAAAAAAAAGGTTTAAAAATGACAGAGAAAATTAATTTTAATCGTGTTTTTGGGGTGCGTCCTCGTACCTACGAATTCTTGTGAATCTTCGGAATAAATTTTTTTGCCCAACAAAGCTAGCCAAAAATCGGGCAATAAGGACCAAAAAATGTTGTTTATTTTGGCCACTTTTCTCAACTTCAAGACTTGCGAAACATCAACAATGGACGGACACGGAAAAAGGGTAAAAATTATGTTGTAATATAGGATTTATATGGTTTTGTCATGGGCCGCTGCATCGACCCTTTTGCTTGTAGTTTTGGACTAGATCGCGTTGATTTCAAATCATGAAGGGTTGCGTTTTCCCATAATATCATAGATGTTTAAGAAATTAAGACACTCATTTTAAGACCCCTTCCAGAACAACACAACCATGCTGAGAGCATAGTAATATGAAGTTGCATAGAATAGGAGGTTCTTACTTATGTAGAAGCGGGAGCCAAGTCCCACATCTAGATGTTGAAGATATTATTATCGGTATAAAAAACCCGTCTGAATTATTTATTTATTTATTTGAAGAGTTATAAAATAAATAAACAAATGGACGTACCTACGACCTACCCAAGAGATCGCGTCTCGGTAGAAAAACCAATTCCTCAGCGTGCATGTCCGATGCTCTATTGCTCACGTCATTTTGTGGTCGTATTCATCAACCGTCATCAAAGGTCATGCTTAGCTTTTTTTTTTAACGAAACTGGGCTTACCCAAAGTGAACAACACAAAAACACTTTCGACACCTTTGTTACAAAGCAAAGCTTGTACGCTGTTCGCCCCACGATCTCCAGTAAGCTGTACGTTTGTACGAAAGTCGTCGACCATATCACTGGTCTACCAACCGCCCCAAATTATAGCGATTGTATTGGTCCTAATATAGGGACATATTTTACCACGTCATTATTTTGCCTTATGTTTTCTTTTTTGTTTGTTTTTTCTGATTTTTAACCAACACTCTGAGTGGCTAGGAACTTGAAACTATCAGAATAAAATTAAAATGCGGTATTTTAAAACTATAAATCATGTAACCCGATTAAAATGTATTTTCAGTAAATTTATATAGTATGGAACATTACAGTAATCTTGATGACAATAGCTCAATTTATCTACTTTATCTTTATTTCATCCCCCATAGACGCCTTACGAGGCACTCGGGTTCATTAATATAATTTACAATTTATACATACAATGCATTACAAGCAATAAAACAATGACAAAGCAAACACGACAAAGGCAGTAAAGAATATGGAAATTGATGTCAATGGGGTGTAAATGGTCCCATTGGCATCTCGTC
This sequence comes from Mystacides longicornis, assembly GCA_963576905.1. Taxonomy (NCBI): domain Eukaryota; kingdom Metazoa; phylum Arthropoda; class Insecta; order Trichoptera; family Leptoceridae; genus Mystacides; species Mystacides longicornis. The sequence continues at coordinate 25,994,381 of OY756438.1, forward strand.
AATGGCCAAAACTAAGATCATTTCGTTTATTATAATGGGAAATAGTATAGTTGCAGTAGTGACAAGAGCAAAGTCAATAGGAATAATGAAATTGTTAATATAATGTCACAGACAACACATGAATAAGAGGTTATGTGGCTAACATGTCATTAATGGAATAAAAAGCTTTCTCAACGAGATATTTTTGAACCTCTCTCTGAAAACATACAGTCAGCCAATTTAAGGTTTGACGGGAGGTGGTTATATTGTAACTTCACGCTCATACATACGAAGCTCTTTGATAATTTTGTCAGTCTATGTCTTATAGGCCTCATCATCATTGGCTTTACAGCCCATCGTGAGCCTCGGCCTCTTCCAGAATTCCCTGCCATTCTCCCTGTCCATCGCCCGCCTCCTCCAGTTAGTCACCCCCATTGCTCTGAGATCCTCCTCCACGCCATCCATCCATCTCATCCTTGGTCTTTCCACACTACGTCTCTCCTCTCGTTTTGTACTAAGAATATATCCTATAGATAGCTTCAGTAGGGTTTGATTACGGGTAACGTGATCGTGAAAGTTTGAGCTTTGGGGAGTATTTGACAAGTTTTTTTTGCGTACTTTAAACATTCAAGAACTTATGAATAAACCTGGTAAAGTTAAAATACGTTGTTCCTTAAACACGTCCCTACACTACTACATTTTTTACCCAATATCTCTGGAAAATCTATCGAGTTTAAATAATTAATGTTGCATAATGATACACAATTCTTGAGTAAGGCTATTTTCACATCACGTCTAAAATATCTTACATTTGCTCATTACCTAATAATGAAAAATAAACCCTAATAAATGTAGAAATGTATTTAATTTGCAAGAAAAAAAAAACTTACTTTATGTGTAAAAATAATTTTTATTATGTTATTTACCTACATAAATAAGCTTTTAGGTATATTTCGAATGGGAGAATTTGCATAAGGAGAAAAACCCCCAAGTTTGCTACAAAAAATCGCTGAATTAGATGGTCTTAAATCATTTGCATTTAAAAATTTAGGAACTTCTAAATAACAATAAATTTTATGAACGTTTGTTAATGAGCTTGGTGAATACGTGCGTTTGTGAATTATTACAAGTCCCCGCTGTCGTCCTGTTCCTCGTCCACGTGCAAAAAATCAGAGTGTCTTTGCGGAGGAACTGTTCTGTAGCTGCTGCTGATGATAATTACCTTTGAGTCGCACTGCACAGCCAGGAGCAGGGACCGGTGATGGCTCCTGACTACCGGATAAGGTCAAAGAATGCGGTCGGTGTCAATGGTAGATGGTCAGATAGGACGGAGTGTCATCTCTTATACCTACACCTACTGCATTGTAGTTCTTCAAGGTGCACACTTCAATCTTTTCCCATCAGACATCGGATCAAAACGGGTGTCAAGAGACCTTTAAAGCCTCTGTAAACGATCAATTTTCATAAAACAACAGATTAACATTAATGATCAAACAAAATATTGAACAAACTTCCAGCACTAGCTGTTTTCTTGACCCGAAATCGTGCAAACTATGAGTAAAGCATTTTTTGCTTTGACTCTACCACTGTGTATTGTTTGGCAAACGTCACCGTATGTACTATCAAACTTGTTTGTCAAATAATAATATGGCCAAAAACGCCGTCAATAGAATTTTTCATAAAACGTGTAGATTTTTTGACAAACACGTCAAATAAATCCGTATTATAGCAAATAATTAAAAAAAAAAAAACGTAAAATTTTAGTTAATGCAGGGCCCTTTTAAAGCGCTGTATTCTCAAAAAACTATCTGACATTTCACTATCTTGTTTATTTTTTAACCGCATACAACGTTTCTGAGATGTGTATGGCTTCTATTTTATTCAATTGCAATATTAAGCATATTTGCTATGATATGCAACATTCGGAATTAAGCAGAGAATAGATATTGCAAAAGTATTGCTGCAAATCTTGGGTCTTTTCTGAGTGACATGGCTTTTGCCATCAGTTGCTGGTCCACAAGGACGCGGAGACGGAAGGAGGTGTGCGCGAGAGAGAGAGAGACGGCACTCAGCACCGTCTCCGCGGCACAATCTGTCATTCGGGCGGGCAGATAGCGATGCTCCGCAGGTTAGCGAACTGGTGCCCTTTCAAGACCCGATGGCGGCCGATTTAACGACATATCTGGATCTTGTATCTGCGGTGCGTAGGTCTACCGAGGCTAGGTGGTACCACGAGAGACACTGCAGAGGCCGGACATCTATATACCTACCTACTAGGCTGATATTTCTGTTCGTATATGTTGGTACACAGGTCAAACCTTAGTATTAACGAATTGCCTTTCTCTATTTCTGGAAAGAATCACCAAAAAAATTACGCGCAAGCAAAGGCAGGCCTTTACACCTTTGTGATAAGCACAAAACATTTAGAATGGGTGTACTTTTTAAGACTTTTTTTTAATCATCACACCGTGTTCTTTAAGGATGGGGTAAGTAGAACGGATCTCCACTCCTTTCTATCCAAGAAATCTTCTTTCGCTTCTTACAGGGATATTCGGTTCTCATTCATCCTCTCCCATTACCGAATATTTAACAACTAATGAATCTTAGTCTTAACAAATAAATGGAACAAATGAGACATTAACAAAAATGTATATATTTATATCTTGGCGCCAAATACATGACAGCAGTCGCAGTCTTTAAATTTGGTTGCTCTCTTGGTTTCAATAATTTCCAACTTTTACCTGTATATCTCAATAATTATTAAATATCTACTTGTTGTTCACGTGAGACTTAAACATTACCACCTAATGGTTAAAAGAATAACAGTAGAAGACGGTCGTAAGCGTATAGTGGTTTGTTCCATTTAAAAATCGAACATCAGTAATGAATTGTTAGTTGTTACACATTCGTTAAGATCTAGTCCTGAAAAATGGTCACTCTCATATTACGTTTGCTTCTGACTTGGCCTTCTTTGGGACGAAATCGAAGTGTTAGATCTTGATATACCATACTCAAAAATAAACAATTAAAATTGATGAGCAGAAAGTGAATGCCATGAAAAAAAAAGAAAAGTATTCGCACTAGCCCGACTTTCTTTTTATATTAAAGATTATTATCATTTCGTTCATATTAACATTCCTCATCCACATGCACCCATCCATAGATCATCCAGTTGGATGGTTCAGCTAGTTTCAGTATTAAAAGTTCAACGTTATACTTTTACAGGTAGTAAAACGTTGTTTCCACAGGTCGTTCGCGGAGTTGTTGTTAAAACTACCGCTTGGATCTCTTATTGTAATGGATTTGGGTTCGAGTCGTGCGCGTGTCTTCTACTGTTAGCCACTCGACTGCATGCCTACATACAAAGTCTGTTTTGAACTAGACAGACAGACAATGCAAGAACGACCGCTGTAACCAGGAATATTCGAACAACACTTATTTCTCGAAGAGTAATATCTTTGTTATGGGTACCCATGGTTTCCAAGAATATTTTAGGGCTATGCATGAACATAATTATTTACAGATTTCTCTGTAAGCCGAATTATGTAAAAGTTACTCTCTTTTTGAGTTATTGGTCTTGATTTCGGTTCATAGAAATAGCGGGTTTCTTTAAGAATAGAATTTACGAGTATTTCAATTCCTACATCTCCATATCTGCGTACTATTTACAGTTAGTATCTTATGTTTGTTTTCAATGCTTTTTTTTTCTTCTTAATTTTGCAAAGTTGGCTCGTTTTCGCTTTGTGATTAATTTATCGATAAAATTTTGATTTCCCGAAAGACATTGTCTTAACTACGAGAACAAAATGTATGTTTTTTTTTTACCCATCACGCCGTTTCCCGAAGGGAGTAGGCAGAGAGTACGGATTTCCATTCTTTCCTATGCAAACAAACCTCTATCGCTTTTTCCAAACGCATAACATTCCGCATACATGCTCTCATATTTCTTTTGCTCCTGACTTGGCCCTCCTCTAAGACTGAACCGATATGATCGGACCTTGTCATTCGAGGTCGGCCTCCTCCGCGTGCACCCATTCTTTCAGATTTATATATCCTTTTTGTCATTCTCTCCTCATTCATTGTCTCTACATGCCCAAACCACCTTAATTTATTCACTTTCATTCTAGTCAGTATGCTAACATCCACTCCACATTCCTTTCTAATTGTATCATTCCTCACCTTATCAATCAGTCTCTTTCCTCATATTCTACGCAGTGATCTCATTTCCACAGCATTCAGTCCAACTTTCAGATTTTTCGTTCATGCCAATGTTTCACTCCCATACATCATGGATGGTATCAGGATTGCATTGTGCATCAGCTGTTTGGTGTAAGTTTGCAAAATGTAAGTTTGTATAATGATACATTAATTACCTACTTATTTTTAACCAATACAATTCCGACCGATGCATCTGTTTTAAACTATGGTTACAGGGCACAGTCTGACATTCGACAATCATTAGTCAAACGCCAAAAATATAAAAATTACAAAAGTTTATATTTTTTCAAAAGTATCCTTCCTACCCACGCTCCGTCCTACTTGACGTCTTGCAATTAAACTAATTCAATAAATTTTGTTATTCCACAAATTATTATTTAATACCCTGTCTAGTTTTGCAGTTACATGTCCTGCACAACTTTCTTCGCTTACTTTCACAAGAATCTAACTCAATATATTTTTTTTAAACCTGTCAATAGCAAACGAAACAACAAAAATTATAACAATACGTTAACTAAGTACGCCATTAAGTGTTCCGATGAGGTATATTAAAATGTAATGTTTGCAAAATAAAATTAATTGCGTTGTTGATTGGTCGATAATTTTCTTAGGAGTAAGCATTCTATACTTAGTTTTATCATTCTTTAAACATGTAGGAGTACGGCTAAGCTATATCTATAAGATAGGTAATACAGTGTGATGTTTAGTTGTTCGTGTAGGTCCGCATTATATTCTCTGTGACCTCAAACATGGCGGACATCTCAAGGAATCTGGATCATTTATGCACGTACCCCGGTGGTACAGAGTGTCCCATCACATAGCCAGGTCATGCTATTGTATTTTTTTTTTAATTTCAATGGGGAAGACAGAGAGAAGAGGCCACCATTTCTCTTGAATATCAGAAATATTTTATTAGGGAGTTCTTTAATCGTATAAGGGTGCGTTTACACCAATAGAACATAGAGCCGAATCTAGAAACAATGGGGTTATTCTCGTAGCGCTTGAATTGCAATCTTATCTTAATTGATATCTTAAAGGGCGGCTCGGAAAGGATCGGACCAATCAGAGAGAAAGAGGGAGTGTCTACAATACGATGTAGCCAATCGTGGAACGATCATGACACTCCCCCTTTCTCTCTGATTTGTCCGATCCTTATCCGAGCCGCCCTTTAAGATAAGATTGCAATTCAAGCGCTACGAGAATAGCCCTGAGCATACTTTCTTTTACGGTTTATATTGGACACCATGGAAACAATAACAGGCAAGAACTAATTAATCTATATCAAAAATCAAGAAAATATACTCTACTTCGAGTTATGTACGCATGTCGCCTGCAATACCGGAGCGTGTGTGGCCGGCATTCAAAATCATCTACATTCTATACAGAATGGCCGACACTTACAACAAAAAAATCTTCTCTGACAGTATAGATAATTATGTTCGCGGCGTCTTCACTGCAGCTTAAAAAGGAAGTTCTACAATGTTTACAATCCATGTGAATCCTTCCTTACTCCTTCCATTTATCCTTTCCTTCCCCTTCTTTGAAATCTTCTTCTATGATTTAATATTTGTAATTTATTGTTTTTTTATTAAGGTTTATAACTGATTTAAGCTATGATTAGCTATATGTTTCAAAAGTATCCAATTTTTATGGACATGTAACTATTGAGCAGATTACCTCAGCTTGTATCAACTTCATGTTTTTGCTTGAGAAGGTTCTTAAATACAATTTGCTGCATTAACTTTAATATATTTAGAGCTATTTAAAAAACTATTTTTTTAGGATCTTCATACAAATTTCTCAAAAAGACAGTTAGCCATCTTTTGGAAACAAAATTACTCATGTAAGCGTTGAATGGAATCTTGGTATTACGGTATGAAAATGTAATAAAATAATTGTAGATTGATTTGTTATACATATAAATGTTATTCAAATCTTATTATTCTCAATAAATAAAGATTTAATGAAAAAATTTGCAAAATGGTTCCAACATTTTGAAGTTTGACAGGCACAAATCACCCTCTATGGGTGGAATGCCTAATTAATTATCACACATTAGATTAGAGAGTGTAGGGAATGTAGCTAAGATTCAAACCACAGAGCTCTTTATGAAAACTTGCAAATTATGTCGGTAGGTTCGTATAATATTATGAGGTCGGTAAAACAAAGATTGTAAAAGTGTCATTCTTCTTTTTCTGTGCTTATGTCAGTTATAAGAGGTCTGTTAAGCAATGGGAAGCTAGACTAGAACCTGTTTAATTACCTACCGATCAAGCCTGACAATCGGAATCAAAAACGTAAAGCAAGACGGGTATAAGCTAGTCATAAATAAATAAATAAATCTGCCTTTCGAAGCATTTCTCAGTGTCTTTTCTCATAATCAGATCGCTAAATCAACTCTACCTTTAAAAATATCTTATCTTTAATATTATTAGTGTCAATACTTAAGATTAACATTGGTGATCAAAAAATTAAATTAATATGGGTTAAATTAATGTTTGGGATTTTTTGGGCCACCGGATGGTCCGCAGCGTCCAACAGAGGCGGGTCGGCCGGTTGCCCGCGGCTACCGGGTCCATCCACTGCCTTCATATCAATAATAATAAATTATTACACACACACACACACAGTCACTAACTACTATACCTATAATTCAAATAATAATAATAATAATAAATAAGTAAAACCAATAAATAAATAAATAATAATAATAACATACCTCTAGCTTTAATCAAACTCTTGGGTGAACTTAGAAATGAGACCATTCGCTACAATGTTATTTTATAATGACTCAAGTTCAGATCCTTTTTCATCCATTACTATGACCGATAAGCTCTATTGCATATTTTCAAAAGAAAAAGAAAGTTCAACGTAGTCGAATTTCATATTTTATCATGCATGCTCTTTTGAAAGAAAATATTTTTAGATAGAAAGGTAAGTTTTTTACGAGATTCGAAGCACTGAGTGCGAATATTATTCGTATTATTTCTTCTCAAAGATTTGAAGAGCTCCATATTTTTTTCAAAGGTGCTAATAAATGACATCATCTTTTCTTGAACGATTCTTCGGACTTCATAGGGTCATAACTTTTTTACGCCGATTTATATAACATATTTTTTTTTATGAAAAGAAAAAGAAGAGAAGATTTAAAGTACACCTGGATGGCAACGTCAGCAAAACAATAGTATTGCAAAATGGTCTCCCACAGGGGTCTGTGCTGTCCCCACTACTGTTCAACCTCTATACAGCATATGTGCCAGATACAGTTTCAAGATAGTTCACATATGCCGACGATGTAGCGCTTGTAGCTCAGGCTAAAACCTTTGAGGATCTGTAGTCCACTCTGATTAAGGATTTGGAAGACTTCCGGAAATATCTGGAACAGTGGCATCTTCAAGGAAATCCAAAGAAAACTGTCGCAATAGCATTACATTTGAACAATAGAGAATCTGAGAGAGATTTGAACTTACATCTGTGTGATGAAAGAATTCCGAATGAGAAAAACCCGAAGTACCTCGGAGTAAAAATAGATAGAACTCTAACTTACAAAGCCTTACAAAGACAATGAGGACCATAACTGGTACAACGAGGTCAACTCCAACCCAATGGATTCCAGTACCATCTAACATAGCCCCACCAGACCTGCGGAGGGACCGTGCTACAGTCAGGGAAATAGAAAAATTTAAGAAAAACTCCCAATTACCAGCTTTTAACGATGTGTTTAGTACAGGAAAAGTACTTGTTTAAATCCAAATCCAATCGCAAACCGGATTCAAAAATGACCAATCGTGGAACTCTTTACATGCTTAGCAACCAAAATCTAAATATGATAATGACATCGCTGCTGAGTACGGACTTCCATTATTACTATCCATACGAACCTCTTTCGCTTCATTTAAGAGCATAACGTTCCGTATGGGACATTGTCTCCTGTTCCTTTTTCTCCTGACTTGGCCGTCCTTTAAGACGGCATCGACGTCATGATCGGCACACGTCAATCTAGGTCTTTCAGATTTATATATCATTTTTGTCATTCTTTCTTCATTCATTCTCTCTTCTTCTTCTTCTTCAGCTTATCGCCGTCCACTCCTGGACGAAAGCCTCCTCCATGTTCCTCCATGTCGATCTCTCCTGCGCAGTCTGCATCCATAGCACCCCAGCGTGTCGCTCCAGGTCATCCCTCCATCTCATCTGTGGTCTTCCTACACTTCTTCTCGTGTCTCTCGGTCTCCAATTCAGCAGTATTTTGGTCCATCTTTCGTCAGTAGCTCTAGCGACATGTCCTGCCCATTTCCATTTTAGAGTCATCACCCGGTGGATCACGTCTGTGACTCTAGTTTTATCTAAGCCATTTTTTTACACTAAGCCAGCCTTCGAAATAACAGTAGAAGACGGTCGTAAGCCCATAGTGGTTTGTTCCATTTAAAAATGGAACATCAGTAATGAATTGTTAGAGTCATTAGTTGTTATTTTTTCTTCTAGTTTTATCCCTCACCGTTTCGTTCCTGACTCTATCTCTAAGGGACAGTCCTAGCATGGCTCTTTCCATCGCTCGTTGCGTGACTCTTAGTCTCTCTGCGCTATGCTTTTTCAGAGTGACAGTTTCAAAACCATATTATGTACTTACTGGCAGAACACAAGCTTCATATACCTTCCTCTTCAAGTTGATGGGTGTTTTTTTTATTTTTTAATATATACCTACCCTAGTTTCCCAAATTCATTCTTTCAACATGCTCGAACTACCTCAATTTATTCACTTTCACTAGAGTCACTACGCTAACATTTACTCCATATTCGCTTCTAATATCATAATTCCTCGCCTTTTCAATCAGTCTCTTACCTAACACATATCCTGCGTAGTAGAGGCTCATTTCTACTGCAATTTTACCAACTTAAACGTTAATTTTTTTTAATGAATCTGTGCTCACTCAAAGTGAACACAAAATACACTCAGTAAGCTACTTAAAGCTTGTGTCGTGAAAGGGAAATATGGTCGGCACCTGGGATCGAACCCACGACAATACGAAAGCCGGCGTTGTAACCGCCAGTCTACCAACCACTTCAATTATTGGTGTAATCGTTGCATCAAAAAGTTGATTGTATCTTAGTATATTACAATAAATGTTATTAACAATTTCCAAGCTGGACTTTATTGTACTACTAGCTTTCCCGACAGACGTTGTCCCGTGTTCCTAACTATCAATATTGAATTCGAATTTGTATAAGGATTAACTTTTTACCTTTTAATCAATGTAATTTAGATCGATGCATCTGTTTCAAACCGTACATTTTCCATCGAAATTCTGTCAATCGCACCAACTATCGAACAACTGACAGTTCATGTCATACTTTAATATCATTTTTTCAAATTTGAAATAAAATCTATATTGTTAAAAGTACTAAAAAGGTTACCTACTTAGAGATTTATTTAATTTTCTAATTTTCCACGACTTTCTTATTTTTTTCTTTCATAAGAACCTTCTCCTGATAAAAGCCGACACGACAAAAAAATAATTAGCGAAATCGGTTCAGCCGTTTAGGCGTGATGCTATAACAACGGGAAATAGCTCTCCATTTTTATAATATAGATTCGAGCTTTGCAGACAATGGTTTGGTCAAAGTATAAAATAGGCCTATGTGAAAATCTAGATAATTGAGTGAGAGAGCCTTTTACGGCCTATCAAGATGAATGGCTTTTCTAACGAGAGAAAATAATAATGAAGCTAATCATACAAGAGGCCATGAATTAGAATTTATTATAAACTTTACTGTTTTGGGACAGTATTAACTGGACTATCGCGAAATCTTAGCGGTAGAATGGGTACACATGTAATTATTACTCACGATGTTATAATACCCCAGGTCACTGCTCTATAACGCTGTCTGAAATGTCTTAAATTCAGTTTATAAATTTCAAGTTCTTAAGTTATGTATGTGGTATACAAAAATCGTTTAACATCAATTGACAAGAAACACCAAGTTACTATTATATAAAACACTGTTGCGGCCAGTACTTGTGTACGGTGCTTAGCAGGAGAGACGAAAATGCTCTACTGGTCTTCGAAAGAAAAGTACTGAGAAAAATATTCGGTCCTTTGTGTGATAATGGAACTTGGAGGATCAGATACAACCATGAACTGGAAAACCTTTTCGGCGAACCCAACATTATAAAATTCATAAAAATACATCGGCTTCGATGGTTGGGGCATGTCCAGCGAATGGAGGATGACAGACCTCCAAGGAAGATCCTTAGTACAAAACCAGAGGGGAGACGTAGTGTGGGAAGACCAAGGCTGAGGTGGATGGATGGCGTGGAGGAGGATCTCAGGGCAATGGGGGTGACTAACTGGAGGATGCGGGCGATGGACAGGGGAGAATGGCAGAGAATTCTGGAGGAGGCCGAGGCTCACAATGGGCTGTAGTGCCAATGATGATGATGATACAAAAATCGTATTTTATTATACGGGTCTTTAAACAGTCAATTAACATTTTTAGTTTTGTGATAATTGAAGAGACCGCAAGGGGAAGGTTTGTAATGCGCTAGACTCACCAATTAATAGAGATGGGACTAACGGCTTAAATTCAAAAATGTTATAGCCATTTCGTTAATTGAAAATAACGTTAATATTAAAAGCTGAAAGCTATTTTAAAATATTTGGTATCTGGAAGCTTAACTTTTTCCTAAAAAAAGATCGTTTCCAAAATTTGGTATCTGGAAACTTAACTTTTTCCTAAAAAAAAAAGGTCCTTTTCTCAGTTTCATAATATTACCTGACATATACATAATAGGGGTAGGCTATTATTTCCCTGACTATTATTTTTATTCAACTATTATTTATAAATATCGTTAAATATTAATAACGTTGGATACGTTATTATTATTTAGCTATTATTTTTATCGGCTGTCGTTATAATGCCCATCTCTACTCACCAATATAATGCTTGTGTCCTACCAGTATAATGCTTGTGTTTTACCAGTATTAATGCTTGTGTCTTGACAGTAGGTATAATGTTTGTGTCTTATCAGTATAATGCTTGTGTCTTACCAGTATAATGATTGTGTCTTACCAGTATGATGCTTGTGTCTCACCAGTACTTAGTTATGGTTTTGGAACCATCACATTTACCCAAAGAAGTACTGAGAAACTAAAGGTGGTCCAAAAAGCAATGGAACGAGCGATACTGGGTCTTAGGGAAAGAATTAGAAACATCATAATAAATGCTAGAATTGGATTGTTGGACATTGTCTAACGAGTGACAGCGTTAAAATGGGGATGGGCCGGTCATGTCGCTCGATTAGAGGATAAATGGACAAAACTCCCCCTATACTGGCGCCCTAGGACTACTATTAGAAACCCTGGCCGTCCACAGCTTCGATGGAGGGACAACATTGTAAGAACCGTTGGCTCGCAGTGGATGCAGGTTGCGCATGTTCGGGGACATGGAAGAGTCTGGAGGAGGTCTATGTCATGTCCAGGAGTGGAGTGATACAGGCTGAGAAGGAATTATTGATTTACCTAGAAAATAACTTTAATGAATCGAAATTTAATAGCGTCACATTGTGACGGGGGATCCCTGGTTATAATATAATTTTATTACTATAGGGCTCAGGGATATTATTCTCTAAGGTTAGGTTAGTACACAGGTAGAGGTTAAAGATATGAATGTGCATCTTAATGCTTTAAAACAGTTCGTAATATTTCCATACTTTCTTGGTTCTCAATTTATTTCTTTTTATTTATTTTGGCCCATTTTGGGCACTTAGGGGCATCAGATAGGTTTTACAATATATATTTTTAACATGCATCAAGATTTTATAGATCACATATAAAATTAATAAGAGAAAACAAAATTTATAACAATAAGTAAGTATAAATTATAAACACAGGAATCATAAAAAAAATCATAATAAGTTTAATGATTTAAGTTATGGTGGGTGTAAAGGGCCCAACCATGCTCTTGTCAGTCACATCAGATACATGATTTGGTGTTAAAAGTACATTCTTAGTCATTGCTAAGTTAGTATAAATATATTATTATCATTATCAATGCAATCATGTTCTTTTATCGAACTTCGGTAGCCTGCTAAATAGGCTATCCCGGGACAAATGCCCTGATTGGTAAGGTGAGGAATGATAAAATTAGAAAGGAATGTGGTGTGGATGTTAGCGTAGTGCCGTAGTGACTAGAATGAAAGTTAATAAATTAAGGAGGTTTGGGCATGTAGAGAGAATGACTAAAAAGATATACAAATCTGAAAGAATGGGTGCACGCAGACGAGGCCGACCTCGAATGACATGATCCGACCATATCGGTGCCGTCTTAGAGGAGGGCCAAGTCAGGGGCAAAAGGAATAGAAGAGCATGTATGCGGAATATTATGCGTTTGAAGGAAGCGATAAAGGTTTGTTTGGATAGGAAAGAATGGAAATCCTTACTCTCTGCCTACCTCCTACGGGAAACGGCATGATAGGTAAAAAAAAAAACTTCAAGAGCATAACGGCCCGCATATTTCTCCTATTCCTCAAACTGCTGACTTGGTCCTCCTTAAAGACGACCACCGATATGGTCGGTCCACGTCATTCTAGCATACTCAATAATTATTACTTATGAACAGGATTTTGAAGTTGGCAATTATTTAAATTTACAGAACCGCATTATTGTATAATGTAACTGCTTGACGGTTGTCTAATGTGCGGTGTGGCCTCGCACTGGATTCGAACCGAGTTCCCTCACGTCCGACGACCGCAAAGCTATCCACTCGACCACTAGGTACCTTAATGTGAATGCAATGATTTCGGAAGCACGTCGCCCGATGTGATTGCATGATGGCTAGATCTGGCGGTCGCTCCAGTTACACGGCGGTTCAACAAAAAATAAGAATAATGAATCTGACCTCTGTGGTCTGATTGGGCCTCGAACCCCAGGTAGATTTCATCGTGTCATGATAGCTACAAAGATAGTAATATCTGATGTTAATTTACCTGCCGTGAAAGTAAATACAACATTTTTTGATTCAACTTATTTATGAAAGTCATTCCCAATATAATATTTTGATTCAAAATACAATTAAATTTACAATGCAGACATAAATATAATTTTAATTTCTATTGATTATTCATAGCATCGATTTTTGATTGTTTATTGCATGAACTATAGGTATATATTAATTGTTTAACACATAGAGTATATTATATTGAATTATTTGTCACTTAGACATTGTACTTTAATTATGTATAAATTGACTATGTTTTTTATTTTATTACTATTATTATTTTAATTGTTTGTCTCAATTTGGATTGAATGTTGTATTTGTGACTCTGCTTATTGCTGTGAATTTATGTGTGTTTTATTGACTGTATTTATTTTTTCTATATTTTATTGTTGTGAAAAACAATTTTTGTTTTTGTTAAAATATTAATGGCATTTTTGCCGTGTATGCTGTATAAATAAATAAATACATAAATGCTACCTTTTCAGTTAATATAATGTCAATCAATCAATTCTTCCTTTTACACTCCACTCAGGAGCATAGGAAGGCAATAAGAGATCTTGCGCAATGTTTATGACCTCCTCCCACACCATGTCCAAATCCCTCAGCTCTGCTTTCGGTGGAGCGGAACACACTGTGAGAGGGTCTTCCTCGTCTTCGGGACCCTGATTGGAGGAAGAACAGCGTTCTCCTCGGCTAACTGTCATTCGGCATCCTTAAAACATGTCCTAGCCAAGTCTATCTCCTTCCCACAATGGAAAAAGATTAGAAAATTAAAGAAAAATCCTATGCTCACTACTGGGTACTATAGCGAGACGCTATCCTCCAGCAGGCTTACTCTCGACACTCGATTCGAACCCAATTCCAATTTCAATCACAATCTCGATTCCAATTTCAAAACGGTACTCTTGAACCAAATTCCGTGCGATTGGAATCGGATTTGAGATTGGCGTTCCAAGCCGTGAAAACGTTTTCGTTTCAAGTTTGTTATTGCAATATTAAAATATTTTCGCTGTAAATTGGGAATTGATAATTGTTGTTATGTCGCGTTATTCTCAAAGAAACTGTAAGGAAGTAAATCTGACATCCGCGAGTGGTATACTTTTTTTTAAACATAAAATAAGTCGAATTTGATTTAATAATAACTGTCCTACTTAACAAATATAATAATTTGACGTTGCTATAATATTTAAGGATTTTTTTTCTTTAAATGGAAACACTCGTTTATATTTCAAATAAACATTTTGACGTTTCTGTAAGAGTATTGCGTTGTTTGTTTACTTATATTTTATTATAATTATTAAAGTGCTAGTATTATTTTATTTGCTGATTTATCAAAATAAATCGTGAATATTTTTTGAATTTGTTGAAAGAACGAGAGTGTCTCACATGAATGGAAGAAAAACGGGTGGAAGCAGAACGCTTAAAAGCAATAATTAGCGTTTAAAGAAGCTGCAGAAAAATTGGGGCAGCGTGCCGAATTTTAATCGAAACTATTGCTGCCATTCGTTCAGGATCTGCTGAAGCGGCAGCAGCCTCGAGAGAGATTGCAAAGGCAATATAGACACAGAAAATAGTTTTTTTATTTTGTATATTGTATTTTTTATAATTTAATTATCTAGTATAAAATAATAGTTAATAAAATTATTATGTATCACATTATATAACAATTTTGTTATTTTTACAAACCTTGACAATTTACATACATATACCTACTATTATATACATGAAACGTGTAATAGAATTTACAATACAGAAGCTTTTTATAATAAAATGGTTATTTCTTAAGCTCTCTTAAATTATTCATATTCGCCTATGATGTGAATTCCACAGCTGATGAACTAACTCATGTCTGGCTTCAGTCATGAGCTGCAGAAAGAATTGTTGGTGCTGTGGGTATGGTTATACGAGATTATCATTTTCATGTCTTCCAATGGTAATGATGTCGAGTTGCATGTTTTGCACTGAGATATCACTTCGTCTTCAAGGTTTTGTCATATGAGGTTCCAAAATCCCGCACAACTCTTCAAACATCTCTTTTGATATTCGCTATAATTTGCTATACATAAATTCCCCACTACTCATGCTAAACGCATTTTGTGAATATCTTGCTATTCTACGCAAGTTATTTCGTTGACGCATATCAACTTGATGCGCGTTTTCCAAAATGTTTAAAAATAATGCAAGACGAGCCCTTTTTTAAGTAATATAATCAAAATACGTCTTCTCGATTTCAAAAAAGTTACTTCCTTGCGATCTTGTAAATAATGACAGTTAGACGATTCCAACACAATTCCGTGGAATCGAGTAGTTGTCAAAACGACGTCAAGAGTACCAATTTTCAAATTTTACACGATTTCACATGTTCTTCAAATCACCACTCGATTTGAATCCAATCGTGCGCTAGCGTCGCATTTCAAGAGTACCATTTTGGGATTTTACGATTTTAGGATTGGAATCGAGTTTCAAGAGTAACCATGCTGGACGAATCGGTCAAGTAATTTGTCGTTACCTTACCAAAAGGCAAAGCAATATCTAAAAATACTCAATATGTTCATACCTAAAAAAAAACATCTTAATAGAGAGTCGTAAAAATGGGTGATTTTTTCCACAAATTAATGTAATTAATCAACCCTATTGTCAAAATCCTGACCATATTTTGTCCATGTTTACTGAAATATTTATATCAGACACAATATTGACATTAGGTAATTTGGATAATCTGGAATCTGATTCATGATTTTATATTCCAATTTAGAAGATCAAAGTTTCTTGGACGTTCATCTGTGCAGAACAATCAAGCATTTAACAAAATTATTGGTGATGCGCCGAACGCCAACTTTTCGATTGATCTATTGATCTACGGATCTATGATAATAGCGGTTTTAAACAAATCTTTGTACATTGAGCTCAGCCATCGGCTCTGTGGAGGGCCGTTCTCTTCTGCATTGTCGATCAATTCTTCCAGAGCGACAGGGATAATGATAGAGAAGACTAAACGTGTCATTTCGTTAGACATGCGCAGAAGTGTTGATAAAATCGGTCCCGTTGATCGCAGATCTGTTATTATTGTTTAAACAATTCTATTGTTTGATTGTTATAATGATTTCCTGAAGAATAATGATAGATATCTATGAATAAAGAAAGTTAGCTGTACTCCAAATATTTTTTTTTAAAGTTGCAACACGACCAAGCTATGGAAGACGTCGGCATTTGGTGATGAGACGAGGCTGTCAGATTCGTGTGTGTTACCCATTCTCCTGTATGGGTGTGAATCCTGGCACTAATTTTGACAATACAAACTTGTCTATTTTTCAATTTTAATTGACGTTTGATCAAATGTTGATAGTTGATGCGATTGTCAGTAGGCACCTATATGCCCTGTTAGCACCGTTTAAAACAAAATCCACGATCGCAATAATTATACCTATTGGTTAAACATTTAGGCACTTAGTTAATTTTATCATTAGGTACACAAATTCTAAACTAACATTCATAGTGATATATTAAGACGCGAAGGAAAAACTTTGTGACAATTTTTTACGAAAAATGCACGGATGGGAGTATGAAATTTCGCCCACTTATAGTTTCTATAGAGAAGGAGTGGCGAATGCTAATAATTTATTTTAATTTATGCATAAAAATAGATCAAATCAATATAAAAAAAACACTACGCACACTACTGTAATGTTGTATATTTGATACTCACACACACTTCGATGTAATTCACATTGACACAGACGCATATATTTGTTTCCATCTGCAGTCAAATTGAGAAAAGTATATCGTTTCGTCTTTAATAATAATAGAAAAAAACTTATCAATATTTCAAATATGACGTACCCGCTATCCATGTCATTATTTTTTAAAGAAAATTGTGTAATTGCGCGCTCGCTCAAAGACTGATCTTTGACAAAGTAAACTCAATAATGTTCAAACTTATAATTTAAATAAGTTATAGTCGAATTTCGAGCAGTGGCCGACCACTTATAAAAAGCTTAAAAATATTTTTGGTACTGAAACGACTTACAAAAAATTTAACGATAGGAACCTAATGTGTTTCTTACGGGAGTTGTTAGTAAGCCTGCAAACTCTTAGAGGGCAACAATTGTTTCGCGAGAATAACAATCATCGAAATCCGCATTAATTTAAATTTATGACGGGGACATAAAAACATTACAACTGAAGACGGATGAGAAAAAAATGGAGAGAGGAGAAAGAATATTCCTCTGGCTTCAGTTCTTGTGGTGGGTAATTACATTCTGTGGTGGTTCCTTAATTAAAAGCGGGACGGTTGGGCACTGATGGGCGTGGACACTATGGGCAGGTCGACCATAAAAAGAGCTGGTCACAATGAGGGATGCGACCACTTCAGTAACCGCACGCACTTATTGTTGTTCTCTGCTGTTAATTGCTAAATGAATCATTAACTACATCCACCTGACCTGTATAAATGGTAGCATTCGTTGATTTCAATATGAGAAAATAATAATTATCATATTATTAAGCAATATAAGGGTCAGAGTTTTTCTAAGTGTTTTTTCACTTGAAATTTCTACCCGGGGTTGGCCTGTCTCAGATTGGACGGGACCGGTTGACTGGAAAAAATTGCCTCAGGCAATAAATTCCGCCGGCTATACTGACACCTTTGTATAGAAAAGTGTTATATTATTATTTCAAATCATTTATTCATTAAATCACAATATATCAACAAACCATTTTCAATTTGGTTAACGTTAACGTTTGGAACGTTAACAGTTTTCACGTTTAACGTTATTTATTTCGACTTAGCTCCCAGTAATGTTTGTAATGTTTTTTTTTATTGATTTAATCTATTTTTATGAATAATTTTAAAGAAATATTATCATTCGCCACTCCTCTATATAAGTGTGTGAATTTTCATAGTCTTCCGTCCGCGCAATATTCGTAAAAAAGTGACAATAGGCTAGAAAAATAGTGTAAATAGGTTAACAAAAGAGTTTTGAAGGCTGTAAAGAAAGATGTAAGAAATCGTGGTCGAACGGAAATGACCTGGATCAAACACATCGATTCTATTCTCGAAAAAGGTCAGGTCAGGTAGAAGCAAGAGAAATAGGAGAATTTGTATGAGAAGTGCATGGCATGTCGATGGAGGAAGCAAAAGAAGTGTGCCTGGATATAAAAGTTGGAGGTCCGTTCTCTCTGCCTAACCCTTAAGAGACACGGCGAGATGGGTAGGAAACACATGCCATAAATATCAGTCACATCCACGGCATTTATTCCAACTTCCAGATTTTTCGTTCATGTCCAAGATTCACTCCCATACATCATGCATGGTATCAGGATTGCATTGTGCATCAACTGTTTGGATTTAATAAATACGTTCTTATTTCTCATTAGAGGTCTTAGTGCACCGCCAACCCTTCTACCAGCCAGTTTCCTTCTTTCAATTTCCTTTTCACACCTTCCATCTCTGCTAAATAGACAACTAAATAAATTTTAATGCTTTTAATGTCTGTGTTTGTAATAGGTAATTGATTTTAAATCGATATTCATTTCACAATATAATTGAATTTTGAGAGTTGATTAGTTGGAATAAACACGTTCACACATTCGTAGGTGCCTAATGACAAATAATGCAATCCGATCCGATCTTATCAATACAAATGTGTGAATCAGATTGGGAATTAAAATGTTAACACTTTGGACCATTGTGAGAGGCAGGGGCGTCTCCAAATTCTTAGTTATCGATGTTTTCGTAATCTTATAATATAAAAGAAACTGTTTGGTGGTCTTCTGCAAAGGGCACTAGAAGACAAGAAGATATTATAGTAGAAGTGGTTGGTAGACTAGCGGTTACGACGCCGGCTTTCGTACTGTTTCGTGCGGAGGTCGTGTCGTGGGTTCGATCCCAGGTGCCGACCATCTTCCTCTTTCACAACACAAGCTTACTGTGAAAGCGTCAAAGAGTGTACTTTGAGTGAGCACAGATTGGCAGCCGCGATTCCTGGCCGTCCTGAAGTTCGTTTCAGAATCCTATTCTCAAATGTCAGCAAATGCTTTTGAAGTTTTTTTGACCACTTTTTTAAAGAAGTGTAGTGATTCATCCAGCTGCACGCCGACGAAATACTTTATAAATACCAGAGGGGATGAGGAAAAATTGACTGAAAAATAATTTATAATAGACCCTTATTTAACCTAGAAAATTTATCAACTAATTCTGAAACTTTTTACAAAACAAAGCTTAGGATTAATTTCGGCTTTTTTTATGTCTTGAAACTGGGGCCGCCCCTGCAAGATTCAATATCAAAACTTATTGATTATTATTTACAGCGATCATTATAGATCTTCCTTGGATCATTTGACCATTTCCGTTCTCACGTCTTTGTTAAACCAATGTTGATATTCTCATTACCGCTGTAGTCATTTTGTACGTACTGAGTAACCTCAAATCACTTCGATTGTTCAGTATTATTGCTGTTAGTCCCTTACGGTATTTTGCAGGTCAGCTTGAACAACGCTAACATGGATTAATCCAAAATAAGAGTAAATAAAGACAAAAATCTTCATCTTTTCGAACTGCTCTTCTCTGAGTTTGGAGTTTTGGATGTTTTGGCAGCTGTACCTACATAAAATCATCAATGTTGTATGTGCATAAAAATATCCCAGATTATACTTCACACACAGATATGCTGACCGCTGACACATGAAACAAACGTCTTCTCCAGCCGCGAGCCGTAAAGACGACATTTGCGCAGAGACACCTCACATTTCTTGGACCTAGAATATACAACAAAATAATGGCAGATATATCAGACTCTCTGAGCCCTGGAGGTCTAAACCTCAAAAAGCTAACCAACACCTGGTTATTGGAAAAGGGAGTAAAGGAGTCAGAGAGAATACTAGTGTATGTGTTGAGGTAGACGAGTGATTCACTGATGTATGTGATTATGTAGTTTTTCTTGTCTGTAATGATCGATTGCCTTTTCCATTGTTGTGGATTCTTGTGGACCTTTTCCCTGCATTTCCGATGCTGAGTTGCACTTGTGAGTTTTTATATTTTTTTAATGAAAGGTGATCGGAGTGAATGGCACTGTTATCCTGCATATACGAGTATGCAACTAGTCTCAAAAATATAGTTTATTTATGTTTTTTTTTGTTATTTTCAATATTATCTATATTTTATTAGATTTCTATATAAAATTCTAGTAGGTAATATTCCAGTATTTCTAAAAAAAAGTATAATCTCGGCACAGGCGTCTGCTTAGTGAGATAATAAATCCCAAAATAAATAAATATATATAGATTGTAAGTACTTGTACTTATTATTGTACCTACTCATGTTATTGGTATGGGAAATAAAATAAATAAATAAATAAATTTTATACAATTTGGATCACTTTACCTGCATGACTTTAACAAAGTGTCGACAGTTCTTATTTACGATGTTTTTTTTATCTAAATTTGAAGCCACCACTAAAGCTCTTTTAATGGAATTACAGCTTAGGCACCTATTGTTTACTTCTGTCCCTCATTAATAATGGCTAGTTTTTTCACCATAAGGTCCCATCGATTCACATTTTCACCTCATCAGCGTTATAGAAGTCAGGATTTGAAAAGAAGTTTTTACGATCAAAACTCCCTTTGAACTCCACTCAGGAGCAAAGGGAATAAGCAACAAGAGCTCTCCAGTGCGCTCGATCTTGCGTAATGCTTATAACCTCCTCCAACACCATGTCCAACTCCCTCAGCTCTACCTCGAAGGAACGGAAAACGTTATGAGAGCGTCTTCCACGTCTTCGAAAAAAAAAACAGAGCTGCGACGACAGTAGGCCTAGACAAATTCAAATTATTGGCGATCGACTACGAATGAATTCATCGACAATGTAGAGTACCTACTTAGGAATAAAATTAACCGTCCATTTATATTTTTTATATAAATATGTCTTTGTTTGGTTTAAATAATTGTTTATATGTTTTAGTGGAGAGATAATTTTTTCGCACTATACATTGGCGAAATCTTCGTTTGTAATCGAACGCCAATTTGAATCTGTCTACGGGGGCAGTACCTACCCTATTCCCAGAGATTGCAGATCTCTACTCACGCAATCGAACCATCTCAATATCTGTCTGCAATCCTTCCTCCAGTCGGGCTGTCAGTAAGGAGTGTCTTTAGTGTGGAGTGTTCGTTCATTTTTTCTATGTACCCCAGTCAGAGGATACAGCATATGTTTCAGTCACTTTCCTTTTTTTTGACACATCTAACAGACATGAAGACTTTTGTATGAGAAATCAAAATTGTTATTTTTCTATTTTCCTCGCAATTTTTATACGTAAAATTGAATATTATCTTTAACAGGCGAGAACGTCGTGTTAAACTCTCATTATCATATAATAAAAATCATCATGTTTAATAATAAAAAAAAAACTTCAAAATATAAACATCCATAAATTTTTATCACGAATTTAATTAGCGGCCGAGCACACAGGGGCAAAACAGCGAGTTAAAAGTCAAAACTCGGCTGCGTGCGCCCCAGTCCACCTTTGATCTCGCAACCTGGAAAGAAATTGGCTCGCAAACCGTCTCGCTCGCACTATGCCACTCGTACGAGCGAGACGGCGAGAACACGTCCTTGTCGAAAGCATTCGCTAGATTTATTATATTTCATTCATTATGCAGTACATATTATTTTTAATCTGTATATATAAATTACTGCGATCCGTATGTATATTTGTATGTACCTGAACTCTTCGTAAACGGTTGGAAATATTTTCATGAAATGTTGTGTGTACGCTAAGGTTGATTTGAGAATGGTTTTGGATTCATAAAATCTTATATATAAAAATGGAGAGCTATTTCCCGATGTCATCGCATCACGCCTAAACGGCTGGACCGATTTCGCTAATTCTTTATTTTTGTCGTGTAGGCTTTTATCAGGAGAATGTCCTTTTAGAAGAAAAAAAAAAAAGAAAAATGCATGGAAAATTAGGAAATTAAAGAAAACTCTACGTAGACAACCTTATTAGTACTTTTTACCTTATAATTTTTATTCCAATTTTGAAATTTTGACAGAAATTGTCAATTGGTGCGATTGACAGAATGCGAATGGAATATACATGGTTTTAAACAGACGCATCGTTCGGAATCACATTGGTCAAATGATAATTAATTCATCACTATACAAATTCGAATACAATATTCATAGTTAGGAACACAGGACAACGTCTGTCGGGAAAGCTAGTTATAATATAAAGACGAAGTTTTTTTGTAAATTTTGTTTATTATTAAAGAAAATTAAGCGTGAGAGCCGTTAACATTAACATCTGTTGAATATTGATCAAAATATGGCTGTTTATTTCGATTTAGTCAATTTCAAAATGTGTAGATTACCTAATAATAGCTACCTATCTATAATATAAAACAAATGAATATCTAAAGATATAAATGAATGTCGGGTTAGTGCGAAGACTTATAACTCGAGATCAGCTGAACAGATTTTTATCATTTTTGGTTTATTGGATCTTTCTCCGCCCCGGAAAACAGAATAACTACCTATTAACAATCTGTATAAGAAATTATATAAACTATAATTATTAAAGTTTGTATTTCACGGATTTACTGCGACACCAACGCCATCTATGAAAATATCAATAACAACAAAATTATTGTTTACCTGACAACCATTGGCATTGAAAAAATTAGTAGGTACGCAGATTTTATATGGAATTTTTTTTGAGCTTTCAGAAATAACGTGTTATCATTCAAACATAGGTATATTAAACGTATTTTTTTTTGTATAAAAATTACAAATTTGAAATCAATATTCATGGTAAGGACTACTTACAGGACAACGTCTATCGGTAAAGCTAGTTTATGATACAACTAGCTGACTCCCCCGTCGATCTTCGACCTAATCCAGAATAATAAAATAATTTGACTTATTACACGAATTAAATACATACAAACTGAATTAAATTTAGCTAATAATTAATTTCAGTATGTATGTAATAATTATTGTTGATTCGGATGCGGGATGAAGTTCGGCGAGTCATAAGTTTGTAATAAAAACGATAAATTCCTTTATAAATGTCCAAGAGATGTCGTTGTAGTAGTTAATAAATCACATGTGATAAACGTTAGGATATTCTATATGTTGTTGAAAGAATATAGGTACGTCCATCAAAACCAAATTTTACCGAATTATTATGGTAATTATATAACACTGGATGGCTATCTAAAAAATTGTAATATTTTGTTTGAGGAAGTTATATTAATTTTTGGAGCGTCGCGCGTCGTGTCAGCTAGTACAAGAAAAAATATCTGTTTTCGTACAAGACTCACGTTTATATATAAAAAATATCCCTCCGTCTCTTTCTCTCTAGTGTAATTTGATTATAGCGTGTCTCTCTTATTCACTCACCGACCCGACAACTACTACTATTCTGCCCTAAAGTCATCACCTTCGTGATCGAACGGGTCAACGTAAAAACAATATAAAAAAATCGATCGATCGATCTTTTATCTCTTTCCCGCATGTCAAACTTGCCTTAAGAGCGAGCGAAATAAAACATATGAAATAATGTTATTCGAAAATCGTCGGAAGTTCAAATTCAAAATAAGAATAATGTTATCCCCGTCTCTTTCCCTCGCGCACGATGGGATCTATTTTGATTGAAGGCTCGCTGTAATAATAATTGGCAACAATTAAAACGACTCGATTATAAAAAGGGGTGATCAATTGATACGTTCGAATAATTGTTGATTGTAGATTTGTTTTGACCACTTCGGCGAGGGTTGCAATTAATTATTATTGATGAACGTCCTGATGGCGGGGTCGCCGCTTCTATTTCACCCTTTGACGTGGAGACATCTGCTATCTCGCTCACTCTCACTAATAATTCATATTATTATTATTCTGGTCATCTACTAGTAGGTAGGTTCTACTTGTCCGAACTTCTTTTTGCAAAGATCCAGATTCTCCACAATATACAGCATGTTTTATTTTTTAAATGGCAAATGTGAAGCTTTTTATGAATTTTCCAGATTGACACAAAAATCCCATGATTATACCAAAAATCTCAAGTAGGTACTATGATGAAAGAATGGATGCAAAGAGAATGACGAAGAGAATTTATAAGGCCGAAAGGAAAAGGGGTAAGAAAGCGTGACCGATCGAGAATGAAGTGGATCGATCACATCGATTTCACCCTCAAGGAAGGTGAGACTATAGAAGCAATAGACATAGGAGAAATTGTTTGGATTTTTTTTGTCAGTAGAAGAAGCGAAAGAAGCGTGCTTGGATAGAAAGAAGTGGAGGTCCGTTTTCTCTACCTATCCCTTACGGGATACGGCGAGGTGGGTAAAAAAAGCAAGATGTGTATTATGTAAGTACCTAAAATTTTTAAAGCAACTCAAATCACAATATTTTGATTAACACCAATAATTCAACTTCGACAGGCTTCGTACGCATTTATCGTGAATTACATTGGTATTTTGCTATATAAGCTAACCTCTCACTGGTTACCTCATGGTGATGGTTTGGTAATATTGGATGGACAAAATCAAACCCTTCATATTCATAAAAAATATGAGGTAGACAGCGAGAAGTCAGCTTTTATTGATACCAATGCGATACAAGATATACGAAGCCTGTCCAAGATAAATAATTGGTGCATGGTGACCAAAATATTGTCAAAATAAATAAGGGATGGAATTCCTGACAATCAATATAGGTGACTCATTATTTTGTATTGAATTTAAGGGTTTTATTTTGTTCGTTCAGCAGCGCGTTGATGTTTCTTGGAATATCCTGCGTGTCCTTACGAACGTGAACTATAATTGAAATCTAGGTTCATTTGTATATTTGAATTATTAAACCATTCCTTACCAATTCGTATTATCAAAATAATTTTGTAAAATATACTTAATTGATAAATTAACTTAACTAGACAATATGTCATCCACCTGCTAACTGCTTCGTCCCAGATTGATTCCGTGGTTCTTAAATCCGTACTGGTTTTCTGATGCTGTCACAAGTGCATATTGCTCGATGGAAGACAAATGTTGACAAAAATATAGACCGCATCGTCAGCTAAGAACCAGAACTTTGCAACTGATCCGGCAAAGACAACCTAGAAATATACATATTGTGTATTATAGTCAACCGAATAAGGTGTGATGTAGGCTGTACAATGCACATCTTCAAACCTTCACAAATGGGGATGGATGCACTCACCAGCATGGGCATGTGGGATGATATAAACAATCAATCATCTGATAAACGAGTGCCCCGTGTATGCATTCAAAAAGGGACTGCAGGACTTGCACACACTGACGGATTTTGTGATCCAATGGTTTCGGTCTCTGGAGGTCAAATTGTGAGCGGTCACATGCAGGCAGCTGATTTCCTCTCTGTCGTAACCATAAACATTTCGCAAGATTGAGCGCAATGAAGAGCTCTTGTTGTCTTCCTATGCCCCTGAGTGGGGCGAATAGTCTTCATCTGATTTAGTTAGGACGTTTCCTTCTCTCGGATCTTCATTTTCCTGGAAAGCTATCCCTCTACTTTGTAAGTGGTCCGCCTGGTGGTCTGCTTGGTGGTCGCTTGGCCCTTGGTATTTTTTTTTTTTAAGAGGGTGTTTGCGCTCCGACCTGTAGTGGTATATTGTGCTTTTGGCCCTTGGTATGGAAACAGCTTCTATTTTCATTATCCTTTCAGGATCTACTCTCTCTACGTGACTTCTCCATAAACGCCATATAGATAGATCTACTACATCGCACAAAATCCTGGACATCGCAGGCTCTCCTTATATCGGAGTTCCTTACTCTGTCCCTGAGGGTTGTTCCTGCAATGGGGCGGAGAGTCTTCATCTCTACTGCACGTAGGAGGCTCTTCGTCCTTGGTGTATCGGCTCTTGACTGGATTTAAATCTGCATTTTTTATATATAGTTATCGTTTGAAGGGCATTCTGTAGTTTTATTATTCGCATACAATTAAAAAAAAAGTAAATTCATATACAATACTTGAATATGTACCTAGGTAGGTACTTATTTTAATTTGGCAAAATTTCGCAATGTTATTTTTTTTTATAATCAACCTGTAAATTCCACAATCGCTCCGAAGAGACAGGTGATATACTTACAGAAAGAAAAAAATACCTGTCCGACTGCATTCCGTCTCTTTCCCACTTATTGAAAATCAACTGGTGAAAAAATGAAACGGAAGGCTGTTGCGCGCTTAGCATCAGAACAGGAGCAACTCAATAATAAACAAAATCAACTCTTTTTCATCTCTTTCACGCTTTGACAACACGTAAAGATGGAAAAGAGACGGAGAGTTATAAACAAAAAACACCTGTGAAAGATAGTGATGAATTGTATTGTTATGTATTATTTATCTCAAGCATCGACTTCGATCTCAGTGTGTAAGAAAGGGACGGAAGATTCTGATCTGATTGTGACTATAAACGGGAGCATTTCTTCTGTCTCTCTCTAACAGATTGATTAATTTATCGATCCGTGAGACAAAATCATTATGATCACCTGTGTTCACCTTTACATCTCTGTCTCTTTTGTCTTTCGGTGATCTTGTATGTGTGTGACAAGGATGGAAAATTCAATTCATATTTTATTCAAAACGGGGGCACTTAAGAGTCTGCAGGTTTCTTCTCCTTGGCCGTGTCACGACTCTAAGATGTGGCTTTGCGAGTGCGTCAATACGACGTAAAGTTTCACGTTTGATTTCCGAAAAAGTTATTTTTTTACAAAGTAATTTTAAATCTGTTTCTGTATTAAAATCATTAATTTACATAGCACGAAGTCTTTCCAAATCATCTAGGGCAGGACACAAGGTACCAAATCACAGCGTAATAATAATAACAAATTTTTTAATACTTTAAGAAGGTAGATGTTATTGTATAGATGTCTGGGGGTAAAGAAATAGAAAGTAACTATCAACCAATGAAGTGACAGATAGAAACGAGTACAAGATAGCAAGAATTGCATAGAATTGTGATGATAAAAAGGACAAATTACTCGAGAAATTTTATTTTTATTTTATTTTATCTAAAAACAAGAATGACAATGTAATAAGGCTGCCCTAACAGGCCAATCCTGTGCTTGGACAAATATCTTATTAATTACAAAAGTGTAAATTTTCATAGCGAATAATCCAACCGTATCATTTAAGTCATTATACCATATCATATTATTACATCTCCAACGTTATCAACTATCCATTATCAACGAAACCATTAATCGAAAATGAACAGTAAATATATTGCTGAAAAAATACGAGATATCTAGTACTTCATGGGTTGGCTGGAAGCGATCTTTCGGAATAAGTCCGCCCTTTGACTCTTTTCCTCAATGGTTATTTTTGAAATTGTAATTTTATACGTTGTAGCTTTATTTGTTTATATATTATTATTCATTTTTTCCTTCGTAATCCTACTTGGTTACATAGTGAAACAACAATAATCCTTCATGCACTCGATTTGACCAATGACCTCCTCTCAACCCATGATCTCTCAGCTCGACTTCGAAGCAAAAGGTCATACCACATTTACATATGCGAGCGTCTTTCACATCTAAATGTGAAGTTATCCAAAAAGGCCGTATAGAGACGTCGAAAAAATGTATTTTATTATTCTGTTACCACCTTTTGTCAGCGCTGACTGTTCTAAAGTTTTGGTACTTTTTAAATTTATTTAACATACACTTTCATATAACAGAAAATAATAGTCTCGGTTACCCAGTAACGCTTTCTAAAAAATATTATATACCTAGCTGTTGTATCTTTAAATAAAACAAACAAAAAAACGCTATATGGAGTGAGCGATAGGTATAGTTACACTCATTCAAAGCAGAAAAGAAAAGGAACACGTGATTACAAGGTCAATACAATAAGCTAGCCTTCAAAACTACAGTTGAAGTTGGTTGTAAGCCAGTAGTTGAAATTTATAATTAACTCTTGAAAATCGAATGTGATTTAGGTAGTGTTAGCATCAAACATAATTTATTTTATTATCATATTATTTCCTATATAAAGTTCAAAAATTATATTAGCTGGTCAAATTATTCAAGACTGTGTATAATTTATCAAAACCGAACCAAAATGTGTTTTTGCAGGGAGGCGTTATGAAAAACAAAATTGAAAATAATATCATACGAATTCCGCTGTCAGTAACTGGACATAAAATTTAAAAAAAAAATGTTATGTGCCTCCCCCTGGGCCGTAAGAAATATAAAGCGAATGAATAAAATAGCGGTGACGCACGTGCAATGTTGTTAGTTGACCGCGGGTGCAAATGGCAGGTCGTAGGTGCCACCGTGCGTCCTTTCAAGGAATTTCATTCTAAACACAACACACTCCATCCGAAACTCAACAATTCTTGCTCAACATTTTTTTTTTAATTATCATTCTCATTTTATTACAAATAGTATCTAGCATTGGTTTGTTTTATTTTTTTGTTAGATTCGAATAAATTTAATGTTACTTTGCGTAATATATGTTTGTTTTTATAATATGGAATTAAATTAATATACACCTCGGTTTTCTGTGTTGATGAAGGTGTTAAGATTTTTTTTATCAAGACTTCCCTAGTGAGATTTCTCTATCCCTATTCTCAGTTTTATCGAAAGGTAGTCACGGTAGTAAAGTGAGTATTACACGATACATTTTGTATGAAAAACGTGTATACGTATCGAATGCGAGAATCGCTTTTGTTTATAGAAATATTTCTGTGGCGGCGCTATTATACACGTTTCCCATACAAAATGTATCGTCTAATACTCACATTACTACAGGTGCCAGCCCCCGTAGACAAATTCAAACTGGCGTTCGACTACAAACGAAGATTTCGCCAATGTATAGTGCGAAAAAATTATCTGTCCACTGAAACACTTAAACAATTATTTAAACCAAGCAATGACACTGATACAAAATTATAAAAAGTGGACAGCTAATTTTCTTCCTACTCTACATTGTCGAAGAGTTCGTTTGTAGTCGATCGCCAACTGTATTTTGTCTAGGCCCACTGGACTCACACCCATATAAGAGAATATGCAACACACACGCATCAAACAGTTTACATTTCGTCTCGATACTAGACGCCGACGCTTTCCAAATCGATGGGCCACCAATCATTTAAAAATACTAGTTTTTTTATCATTTCCTGTTACATCTTCACCAAAAACCCATTGACATCTCCTCCATTCTCTGATCATATTCTAGACTTCAGATCACGAGGTCCTGGGATCGATTTCCGATCGAGTCATAGTGTGAAATTTCTACCCGGGGTTGGCCTGTGTCTGTGATTGGACGGGACCGTTTGCATGAAAAAAAATTCTTCAGGCAATACTTATGTTTCTCCTGGTAGGTATAATGAAACTTTTGTATAGAAATGTGTAAATTTGTTTATTATACTACTTTTTCAGAACATTCAATACAGAACAAATTTGTATTTTTAGAACTCAGAGAATCCCTAGAATTACCGGTATGCCTATTATCTATAGACTAGATGCCAATCAACCGCGATAAAAATTATTATGAATCAAGCGATCAAACAATGTTTATCACGCAATCACTCGCTTTGTTTGACTTATCAACGTTTGTACTATGGAAGGTCACCAGACATCACCCACACTAAGGATGTGTGTGTTGCGCGTTGTCTGTTTTGTGTCTGTGTGCGCAGAGGTGAGCCCACCCCCCTCTCTCACCTGTTCGCCCGCCGCCTTACCCCTCCCCCTCAGCGATCTATTTGACATCGCTCGTTCAGTAGCCACATTGCGCGCATTATACTCGTACGCATGCGCGCCTTCTGTCAAAAAACCTTTCTTTTTACCCACTGATTTTATTATTGTCAACTGCACGCGGAGTTTTTTTTGTTATTTTTGTGCGCATGGTTATTTTTCGTGTTTTCTAAAAAAAAACATACATATTTCAGTGATTTTCGAAATAAACTCGTTCCAATGAAAATTATGAAACATCGAAATTCATTTGTTTTATTTTGTGTTTCGTTTTTTTTGAAAACTGTCAATTATTATTATTGTGTTAATTTTTAAATTGTACAAACATCAGTTGGATATTTTGCATTTTTTGGAAACTGTGTCATTTTTGGGCGGATGCTTTTAGTGTTGGAAACTGATTTCGAAAAATTGGACAAGACCTAAAATGTGATTTTGGACAATTCTTTTCAAAAGGTAACAAACAACCCTATTTCAAGAACAGCCCCTGTTTTTTTTATATTTACTCGCTTGTAGAGATCATAGATAATTAATCAATTTTCACCATAAAGTACCTAATTATTGTGTTATTTAGAACGTTCTGTGAAAGACGTGTAATTAACTTTTATTTATGTAGATACAAAAGTTATTTACCTACTGTCAATTGTTTGACAAAATTCAATTTTAAACCGTGAAAATTGGATTGTATTGAATATCATTTCAACTAGCGAAATGACAAAATATGTAGCAAATGACTTTTATAATACATAGGTATTGAAAAGATACATCGAAATGATAAAAGCCACAATTTGGAAACTAATTTTAAAGGACATTAAATAAATATGTAACTAGCTGATACCAGTCATCCTTTATCATCTCTCTGATGGACATGTTTTCCTAAAAATTTGACATCGTGCATAATCGTATTTTAGAAAAGTATTGAATAAGTTAGAGAAAATGGAATAATTAGTATTTAACGTTACTACAATTACAATTAATTGCAAGGACCAGCGATGATTAAAATCGAACGTAAATTCTGCAATTTATACGTACCTAGTGAATTCGAATGAATATGAAAATAAAAACATAATTATAATGTTTTAAAATTTACAATTAATATTTAAAAAAAGGCTTCGTTTAGTTTACCTAATAGCTGTTACTGAATTTCTTTCAGGACAAATTCAGTAACAGCTATTGAACTAAACGAACATAGAGGCAGAACTGAAACAGAATAATATAATATTATTTATTTATTTATAAATAAATAAATAATATTTTCTTGATCGTTGATAATGGACATTGATCTGTCATCTCCCCATTAATTAGTTCTTGCTTGTAATGATACTATGCTCACCCAAAGTGAACACATACATTCGTTGGCTCTTTCACAGTAAGCTGCTTAAAACTTGTGTCATGAAAGAGGAAGATGGTCGGCACCTGGGATCGAACCCACGACCTCCGATACGAATCAGCACGAAAGCCGGCGTCGTAACCGCTGGACTACTAACCACTTGATATTGTTTCCATGGTATCCAATATCCACCATATAAGAAAGTATGCTCTTGATCTAAACGTTATCTATAGTTAGGTATATCCTGGTAGTGTATAAGAATAAATTCATGTACTTAAGTGTCATTTGAAAAAAAGCTGTTAATACAAAAAAGTTAAACTTTAGACCGCTCAGCCTAAACCTTAAATTAAGGTTCAAAGTTGATGGGCCAGGTATATCAAAAATACCTGACATATTCGGTTTATCAACATTCTTCTGATGGCTACCAACGTTTTTGACCTTTTGCTTGTTTGAAAAAAAAAACAGGTACCTACCTAGGTGCTATGGGTAAAATCGTTTGTACAGTTTTGGGGTAGGAACCTAGGACCCGTAGATTTATGAGACAAAAATCACAACCGCTTGTATCAGACCACTTGTCAATGGTGTTGTCAATTATTACCTATATGATGGTCTGACCATTGGTCACTATCGAGCTACGTTTTTATTAAAGCAACTAGCTCTCCCGACAGATTGTATGTTCTATCTTGTAACAATGTCAAAATTCTTGACATGGTTTTCGAGCAAATCACAGTTTTTGACACCGAGGGTGTTTTAATTATTACCACCATAGCGTAAGCAAATTTGAACTAACGATTTACAATCGAAATGAGCAGATTATGATAAAGATTCTGCATACAGGTAGGTACCTATATATTAATACGCGAAGAAAAAACTTTGTAACTATTTTTATTCTTTACGAAAATTGCGCGGACGGGGGAGTATGAAATTTCGCAAACTTATTATAGTTTATATAGGAGTAGCGAAAGCTAATATTTTTTTTATTTATGCATAAAAATAGACTAAATCAATAAAAAATAACATTACAAACAGTACTGTAATGTTATGTAGTTGTAGTTGATACTCACGCACACTTCATAGAAACAAATAAAAAGTAAAATGAAAAGTGCCTCATAATGGGCGCAGAAAGCTTTTTGAAGGCGGTAGGTATATTCAAATGGAAGGTGGAACTGGAAATGACGGGATATAAATTGAGAATAGATTATTGTTTGTCTTTAATAATAATAGAAAAACTTTGTAAATATCAACATTTCAAATTTGACGTATCCATGTCATTGTTTTTTAAAGAAAATTTTGAAATAGCGCTCGCTCACTCTTTAACAATGGAACCTTAATAATATTCAAACTAATAATTTAAATAAGTTTATATGGTCGAATTTCGAGCACTGTTCGACCCCTAGTTATTACTATAATAATATGTTAGTAACACATGTCAATATCAACGTCACTTGACCTTGCGGTCGCCCAAACTCATCATTTCTGAGAAAGGTTTTGTGAATACCTTGGTGAAATAGGTTCTGGTATTTGGGTATTGTCACCAGGTAAAGAATTATTCGTTTCTATTGGTTTCTATGCACATACCGCAATATATTAATCTCCTCCTACCTTCGAGCGCAACGCAGAGATCTTGTTGCCTCCCTATGCCCCTAAGAGGGGCGTAAAGGGACTTTGGATTGGATTGGATGCCCTTTCAAAAAATATATCGTATCTAGTGGTTGTATTGTAAGCCTAGCGTTTCATTCGCCGATTTTCGATATGAAAGGCGTGGGTGCGATCCCCGTTTTCAACCATCTTCATCGTTTACAACACAAAGTTTGTTTCATGTGATTATTCCCAAAAAATGTAAAACATATGAAAGTCGGTAGCTCAGAAATCACTTTGATACAATTTTGTGCATGCTTGTTGAAGTTTTTCTGAGAATGATTTAAAATTTGATTCAATAAGACAAAAAAATGTTTGATATTATAATAGGATAAGTTGTTTATATTTACCTCTACATAATATTTTAGTCCGTTTATATTTTTGAAGGAGCATCACTCGTAGAAAACAGACGTTAAGGTCAGATATTAATATACCCAGAGCCGTGCAAAATGCCGGAGAGCGTTCTTAAATACACTTTGATGTATTTAAGTTGATATATTTAGAGCTATTTAAAAAAACTCTGTTTTTTAGGATCTTCATACAAATTTTACAAAAAAGACAGTAAGCAATCTATCGGAAACAAAATTATTCATGTAAACGTTGAATGGAATCTTGGTATTACGGTATGAAAATGTAATAAAATAATTGTAGAATGATTTTTTATACATATAAATGTTATTCAAATCTTATTATTCTCAATAAATAAAGATTTAATGAAAAAAATCGCAAAATAATTCCTCCATTTTGAAGTTTGACATATTATTTTAGTGACATATAAAGGTCGGTAAAACAGCTGCCTTTATCACACATAGCACAAATCACCCTCTATGGGTGGAATGCCTAATTAATTATCACACATAGAGGGTGTAGGGAATGTACCTAAGATTCAAACCATATAGAGTGTAAAACTTGCAAATTATGTATGTAGGTTCGTATAATATTATTATTAAAGTATTTTTTTACCCTTCGATTAAACAGTGAAATTGAATCAAGTGTGAGATGTAACATAACATGGAGTTTTTTTTCCATGTGGGTAGCAGACTATAATTTTTCTTCTTTCTATTTTATAAACATTAAAAGTATCATTCATCTCTCTTTTTATGAATTGTTAAAGTGTCATTCTTCTTTTTCTGTGCTTATGTCAGTTATAGAGGTCTGTTAAGCAATGGGAAGCTAGACTAGAACCTGTTTAATTATACCTACCGATCAAGCCTGACAATCGGAATCAAAAACGTAAAGCAAGACGGGTATAAGCTAGTTATTTTATAAATCTCATTCGTCCAATAAGAATTATAAAATAATATTTCGTCCTCATATGCCTTTAATATATTCAGACCCTACCGGAAATAAGAACCCAACACAGGCCAATCACATGTGTAGTCTCAGCGGCTGTTAGACCTGAAACTGTGCCATTTAAAAGAAGATTTAACTTCAAAAAGGCTAACTGGAAGGAATTCTCTGAAGAGCTGGATCGGAAGGTTGCACTTCTGGAACCGGACCCGAACTCTTACGATAATTTTGTCAATATTGTCAAAAAGATATCAAGAAAGCATATACCCCGCGGATGTAGAACCGAGTACATTGCTGGTCTGAATGAGGACTCTAAAGCACTGCTGGACGAGTATCAGAAATTGTATGATGAAGACCCATTTTCTGAGGAAACCATACAAGCGGGTGAAATCGTCATGCAAGCTGTCTCTGAATCAAGAACACAAAAGTGGTGCAAACTTGTATCTGATCTAGACATGAAACAGAACAGCAGGCGAGCATGGAAAATGATAAAAAACCTTAATAACGATCCTCACACATCAGCCCCAGCTTTGTATAAGGTAACCCCAGACGAAGTTGCGCACCAACTGCTTCTAAATGGGAAAACAACAAAACAAAAAAGAGTTGAGATTCACCGAGACTTACATAATGAAAACAGTGTTCTGGGAACCCCATTTTGCATTGAG
The DNA here is from genome assembly GCA_963576905.1 of Mystacides longicornis. NCBI lineage: Eukaryota > Metazoa > Arthropoda > Insecta > Trichoptera > Leptoceridae > Mystacides > Mystacides longicornis. The sequence goes on from OY756438.1 coordinate 26,029,218, forward strand.
GAGCTAACCAGAGCAATAAATCACATGAAGGACAATAAAGCAGCTGGCATGGATGATATCCGGACGGAACAAATAAAGCACTTTGGACCAAACACCCAAAAATGGATAGTGGCAATGTTGAACAAATGTGTGGCGACTTTGCATATTCCAAGGCTGTGGCGAAAGTCTAGAGTTGTTGCTCTATTAAAGCCGGGTAAAGAACCAACTAACCCAAAAAATTTTCGCCCTGTTTCACTGCTGTGTCACCTCTTTAAAGTCTTTGAGAGAATTATTTTAATGCGCGCTTTTGGGTCCATAGAGGGTAAAATTATAGAGCAGCAGGCGGGATTTATGCCGGGTAAATCATGTTGCAGTCAAGTGCTAAACCTCACTCAACATATTGAGGATGGATACGATAGAGGCATTATTACCGGAGTAGCTTTTATAGATTTGTCAGCAGCATATGACACTGTGAACCACCGTAAACTCCTTTTGAAATTGTACAATATGACTAGAGATTTCCAGCTAACGAAACTGATTGAATGTTTTCTTCAGAATAGAAGATTTTTTGTATCCCTCCAATCCAAAGATAGCCGTTGGAGAAATCAAAAGAATGGTTTGCCACAGGGTAGTGTACTGGCACCAATATTGTACAATATATACACTAACGATCAGCCCATTAACCCCCAAACGCGACAATTCATCTACGCAGATGATACTGCTGTGGCAGCCCAGGCGAAAACCTTTGACGAAGTGGAAGGAATATTATCGACAGCTCTCCGGGACTTAACCGGGTATTATACTGTTAATCACTTAAGACCGAATCCTTTGAAGACTCAGGTATGTGCATTTCACCTTAGAAACAGGGAGGCGGGAAGAAGGCTGCGAGTGGAATGGCAGGGACAGATGTTGGAGCACTGTGATGCGCCCAAATACCTGGGTGTGCGGCTTGACCGCTCTTTAACTTTTCGGAGGCATTGTGAGGAGACCGTTGGGAAGGTATGTGCCCGCAATAATATTATTAGGAAGCTAACCGGAACTAAATGGGGAGCCCAACCGCACGTACTGCGAACCTCGGCCTTGGCACTTTGCTTCTCAGCTGCCGAATACGCTGCACCAGTATGGTACAATTCAGCACACGCGGGAAAGGTGGATGTGGCAATTAATGAAACAGCAAGAATAATATCTGGCTGCTTAAAACCGACACCCACTCGAGAACTCTACCCTATAGTGGGAATTGCCCCTCCTGCAATCCGACGCCGTGTTGCAGCGGAGGCCGAGAGAGAAAAGCAAAAAAATGATCCCAGACACCCGATGCATGACCGTCAACCCCGCCAGTGCCGACTGAAGTCGAGAAGGAGCTTTTTGGAGACAACTGCCCCCATGGTCGGCTCACCTGGGGCCCGACGGCTGTCTCTGTGGTGCGAATCTACCGAATCCTCACACTTACCCCCTGCCGAAGAGATGCCGATGAGTAGCTTGCCCTACCCAACATGGAGAGCATTGAATCGATTAAGAACGGGCGTCTCATGTTGCTACAGCAACCTCAAGAGGTGGGGTTACAGGGAGGATGACATGTGCGAGTGTGGCGAGGTGCAAAACAACCAGCATCTCTTCGCATGTCCCCTCATGGGAACAACATGCACGCACCAAGACACGGTGACAGCGAGTAACAGTGGTATACAGGTGGCCGAGTATTGGGGTTCACGCATATGATGAATGATGATGTCCGGATCCGGAAAGTAAGTAAGTACCGGAAATAGAATCCGGAACCTCTCGATAGTGATTTTAATAAAATGTAGGTGTACTTAAGGAACCAATAACCTTTGCTTGTATAAGAAACAAAATGTACCTACTACAAACATGTGTGATATCGACCAAGTAGATATTCATGTTTTAAAAATTCAATTAAAATTCTAAAAATCAGTAAAATTTGTATGTACCCATGACATGTAGTGCATAATTTTTTTTTTCAATAAATATATTCTACTCCCACAATTTCAATACATTATTATAACATCACTGTTTGTCATGACCATCGTGGACATCAAGATGGTCTACCTGCCCTCAAATAGGTCCCTTTGTTGTCTCCGCACCCCCAAATTTTTATAAGTTTGTCAGGGGTGATCACCCCTGATTTAATTCCAGATAAGTGCAATAACAAAAAATACAGCCTTAAAATTCAATAGAAAAAAATTACAATAATAATTTACCCAATATTTTCGTTCTATGAAATCTTCATCTTCCCAATATACCTACTCGGTAAAATGGACAAATAATATAATGAGTCTATTGAACAGGACATAAAGTTATAATTATTGGAATAACCTTTTCTAATTAGAAAGTTCTGTTGAAAATTAATATTATACATATTTTAACCCATCACGCTGTTTCCCGAAGGGGATAGGCAGAGAGTACGGACTTCCATTCTTTCCTATCCAAACAAACCTCTTTCGCTTCCTCCAAACATTCCGCATTTATTCACATTCATTCTAGTGAGTCACTACACTCCACATTCCTATCTAATATCACTATCAACCCTCACCTTATCAATCAGTATCTCTCCGCATATCCTACGCAGTGATCTCATTTCCATAGCATTTATTCCAACTTCCAGATTTTTCGTCCGTGTCCATGTTTCACTCCCATACATCATGGAGCATATATTATCAGGATTGCATTGTGCATCAGCTGTTTGGATTTAAGAGATACATTCTTACATTTGGATTTAAGAGATAGATACATATTACACAAATGTTGTACATAATTCAAATTCTGCTTAGAATTGCTTAATCACGCCGTGTCCTTTAAGGGTTAGGCAGAGAGAACAAACCTCCACTCTTTTCTATCCAAGCACACTTCTTTCGCTTCTTCCATCGACATAACAATTCTCATACGATCTCTACTGGTTTTCTATTGCTTCTGACCTGGCCTTCCTTGAGGACAGAATCGTTGTGTTCAATCCACGTCAGTGTCTTTCGACTACGCTTTTTATACATTTTCTTTCAGCCTTATGAAATAAACTATCTTTGTTATTCTATTTGCATCTATTCTTTCAGTATGCCCGAACCATATATAGTAGATATTATTTATAGAAAATAAAGTAACATTTCTTATTAGAAAGTAAAGGGTTGTACAACTTAAACGACTATTAATGAATTATTGTTGATGTTAATAGTAATGACCCTTTTGTTTTTAACTGAAAGAATAACTAATTTTAGTATTTTAAAGGGTATCTTATGAATTAAATCTTATATATAAAAATGGAGAGCCATTTCCCGATGTCATCGCATCACGCCTAAACAAGTGAAGAAAAATGCATGGAAAATTAGAAAATTAAAGAAAACTACTTATACAACCTTATTAGTATTTTTTACCTTATAATTTTTATTCCAATTTTGAAATTTTGACAGAAATTGTCAATTAGTGCGATTGACAGAACGCGGATGGAAAATACATGGTTTAAAACAGACGTACCTATCGGTCGGAATCACATTGGTCAAATGATAATTAATTCATCACCATTCAAATTCGAATTCAATATTCATATTTAGGAACACAGGACAACGTCTGTCGGGAAAGCTAGTAAATAAATAAAATATAAAGTGTAAAATATACTTATTATTTTGCAATGATTATTTATTTTATTTTATGATACAGAAACCTAATACATAAGTTAATTCCGTATTTATGTATATAGGAACTATTTATGCGTGACCTTCAAATGAAGAATTTTAACTTATTTTTTTTGTAACTAACCGCATCCGTTTTTAACTACCTAATTATACAGGTAGGTACCTATATTGGTGATTGATATCCTTGTTGGCAGGACGTTTAACTTTCATATCCGCCGAATGCAAGAGTCGAACCTCAGTGCCAGCAACAATAATTTGCATTATGTGAACTCCGCCACCATAAACGATTTTTGAAAAATTCGGTTATAAAAAAAATAGATCTTTGAAACAATTTTATTTAATTTGAATTTTAATTTTTGTCACGGAAACATTTCTGTTCAATTAGTATACCGACCTCGCTAGCCTAGTTGTACCTACTGGCGTGAACTCCGAGGTCCCGGGTTCGATTCCCGGTCGGGTCAGTGTTTTTACAAGTGTTTTTACACTTGAAATTTCTACCCGGGTTGGCCTGTCTCAGATTGGACGGGACCGGTTGACTACAAAAATTTGCCTCAGGTAAAAAGTTCCGCCGGCTATACTGACACCTTTGTATAGAAAAGTCCACTGTAAATTATTATTATATCAATTTTTTAATTTTGCTTTCCTTGGACGTCCCTTTACCTTTTTACCTACGTCATCAACAAATAAAATGTTGGATAAAGTTTTGAAATTTTGTTCAAGTGTAGCATTCAGTGTGCGTAGTTCATAATATAAATCAATGACAAAATAATTAAGGGAGTGGGTCTGTTTAGATCTAAATAAGGATTCTACCGACTGATTTAAGGAATCGCTTATCAACTTCTTGATCACGATTTTTTTTTACCCATGACCAGTGATATGTTATGGTACCATAACATATCTATAATGTATTTGGTGCCAGGATATGAATATATCAATGTTTCTTAATGTCTCATCTTTATTGCCTATTGGCTTTGTTGGTGCATGACGTTCTAATTAGAATCCACTTCCCTACCACATTCCTTCGTAATATTCTCATTCCTTGTCATCTCCCACAGAGTCTTTCCACATATTCTTCTTCGTGAATGAACCTCGAAGACAGTTTTCGACGATTGGCGTTGTTCAGGTTGTATGATAATAGGCTGTCCGTCTAGCCATAAAGGTGTGTGCGCGTATAATGTGAGTACACGAAGAGTGCGTGTTGCGCGCTGATAAGAAACTAGGTCGGGCCTGTTTATCAGTCAAATAACGCGCAGCCAGCGAACCCATTCTATACGCGGCCACTAATCATCTACCTGTGTATCCCTCAAGGGATAGGCAGAAAGAACGGACCTCCACTCTTTTCTATCCAAACACACCTCTTTCGCTTCGTCCACCGACAAACCATCATACAACCTCTCCCATTTCTCTTGCTTCTGACCTATGGGATTTGTCATCTACTGCTTTTATACTAAACTAGCTTTCCCGACAGACTTCGTCCTGTATAAATAGCCCTCACTATGAATATTGATGAAGAATTATTGGTAATTTCTATCTACAAAAAAACGTTTAAAAATTTTCTGAATACCTACTCGAAACTGAAATTCTATCAACTATCTGCGTACCATCGTTTTGAAACACAATGGTTGTCAAATAGGTAAATAAAAACTGTGTTTTTTTTTTGTTTGTTGAGGCCTTCCTCCCGAACTGTGTTGTTATGGAATTTTTCACAGATGGCGTCGTTGTCAGTTAATCGGATCCATACTATACCATAGGTCTACCTTGGTACGGGCTTTGCTCAGTTAGGTGGATTCAAATACTTATCTATGAATAAAGAAAGTTATTATTATTATTATACTAACTTTAATATTATATTAATCTTAAACTAACTTTAATGTCATATTACATGAATCTATGATTCTTAGTACCCTAAACTCTAGGTGTCCTCTTTGTAACTTGTATAGAAAAATTATTATGGCATTGCTTAAAATGGATCTAGTTAGGGCAGATTGTCAAATGCTATTTAAGGAGCCCTATAAAGAGGTGGTGGTGGTAAAGAGGGTCGGTTTCGTGTGGATCGGGTTTGGTGCGGATTGGTCTCCCCCGGGCTGGCTTTCGTTGTGCGGAGGGCCTTAAAGGGAGTATGTATGTATGTATAAAGAGGTGACTTATTGTCGCAAGTAATGGGCCATGGCGTGTTTACACGTGCAAGTGTAAACGTGCACTGCTGTCAGTGCACTCTCCTCTAATCAGATTACACACACTGATATTACTGAACTAAACTGTGTAATTATTACTGTAATCATCTCTTTACACTGCAATAATTAACAACTAATACATTTGTATGTATGATGCAGGAATTAATTAGGAAGCGATCTATCTAATGTGTTCTGTTTATTTATGTCTAGATTCTTGTGACCATTTTTCAGGACTAGATCTTAACGCATATGTAACAACTAATGACTCTAACAATTTTCAGCTTTGAACAAGTTTTACCGGTAATCGAACAGGGCACCTCTGTTATTCAGTTATTTTTTTGCCTAGATAATCAGACTAACGATTTCCCAACTTGAGAATTCGGATTCGACATGGGACTATCATCATGCCGAATTTGACGAAGAATCTTATAAGAGTCTCCGTCAAATCGAGCCCCAATTCTCTGTTTTATCGGAAGGTAGTCACGGTAGTAAAGGGAGTATTACACGATACATTATTTTGTATGGGAAACGTGTATAGCGCCCCCACAGAAATATTTCCAGAAACAAATGCGATTCTCGCATTCGATACGTATAGACGTTTTTCATACAAAATGTATCGTGTAATACTCACTTTACACCGTGACTATCTTCCGATAAAACAGAGAATAGGGGTACTGGTCAATCCAAACCCAAATCAAATGCTTGGTCAAGCCTATATATAGGCTGCTCACCGTTCTACGAAAGTATGGGTGTCCCATTAAAACTAACAAGTGCCTACCTACATGTTTATTACATACAATTTAAAGAAGTTCTTTATGTATTTCGATGGTTGCTATTTCTCCACGTTTCGTCCACATCTTCGGTGGTCTTTGACAAAGGTTTGCGAAATTACCACCCAAACCTTAGAGCGCTTGCTGCGAGATATTATTCCATCATGCAGACAACAATAGCGCCGTTTCTTGGCCGTCATTATTAACTCTTGTTATTCATGCGATGTGTTAAAATGTCCAAAACAAGAATGATAACATACTTTGTCATAGCGTGGTTAATATTAGGTATTTAACTATCCAATTAACTATGCTCGGTTAGTTTAACCGTGCTAAAAGTATCAGTAAACAAATTAAAAGTATTTTTTACGTATATGCGGTGTAGGGAATATTTTTGCTGTAATCGTTATTAAATGTCCATCTTTAAGAACAACTAGCTTTCCCAACAGAAGTAAAAAACAAAAATTTTAACTACTTATTGTGATTGTAATTATTGTCATAGCAACTATATAATAGGTAACTACATATGTACTCACAAACGAATTATGTAGGTATAAGAATGAAAAATATTTCTACCATTGATTGGTTGGCTAGTGGTTCAGTCGTCGAAATTCGTTCTGGCGGTTTTCTTTCTCATTCACAATACAAGCTTTCAGCCGGTTTCATAAACAATAAACGAGACTTTAAGTTTACTTTAAAAAATAACGCGTTTCATAACAACAAAATTACATTTAAAGCCGACTTTGTGGTAAAGTCTCGTTATTGGCTGAGAACACGTAGAAAGCAGGTGGCGGGTTTCCGGTTGCAAGAAACCGTTGCCCGCTTAAATTTGCGCTGGGTACATGGACACAGAGAACGCCGGCAAAGTTTGTTTGTGGTCTAGCAATCTGTTTTAAATACTCCATACTCTATGCTTGTGATCTTGTCAAAGTTAATAACTGTCAATAACATAATTAATTGGCTGTCGTCCGCAGTAATGAATGAAAAACTTTTCAAATTATGATTTTTTTCTCATCTAGTGCCCATCAATAAAATTAAAAGTTACGAGCGTTCATCCCATTAATTGTGATCGGTTTGTACATGGCGCCCATGGCGGATACCACAATATGCAAAGTTAAAGAACGACAAGGAAAGATTCCTACCAGTACTCCAGGATGTGTTACGGTGCAATCTTCGACGTGTTTGCGTTAAAGATGCTAAATTTGGATTTATTTTATCACTGGCTATCCATGAACATGAAGTGGTTCCTAGATTACTCACCTAGTACAATTTCGAAATATGAATTCTTTCCTGTTTCTCTAAATAAAGTTAACTGCTTCGATGAGATCAACTGAATGCATTAGTGCTTCATTATGTTGATAAGGATACATTTTTGTCCTTTTAATGTTTTTTTTAACTTTCTCACTCTATAATATGGTAAAAATGTACTTTAGAGATCTACTCAAGCCAAAAATTCAAATATGTTCGGTTTGCAGAGGGTAAAATGGATTCGGGGGTGCTTGTGAAGAAGTATGGTAACCTATTTTCATGACTGTCAGTCATGAAAATAGGTTAGTTAGAAAACATGCTAACGAACCTAATTTTTTTAATGAATTGGTAGTAATGTCAAAGTACGAGTAGATCTCTAAAGTGCATTTCAACCTAAAATAATAATGGTTAATTAATGAAAGTACGTATACAAAAATAAACTTGTACAGTCATTACTAGCAGTACACAAAAACGATTTCTCCATCAGGTTAGCAAGTGGCAATTACATTGATATTTCCTGTTATAGAAAAAAGTATAAATATAGGGTAAAGTTATGAATTTATCTCCAAAGCAGAAAAAATAAACAAATACATAATAAGTAGGTGATACCCCCAGCACCACTCTAAAGTTCATAAAAAGTCGTAGGTTTCTTTATTGTACTCAACAAAAAATCCAGATTGGAAACAGATTTATCCTCCAATTATATTCAATGGCTCCATACAGTGGTAATAAGACCCTTGATAACATAATATGTCCCTGTTGTTTGGTACAAAAAGACTGAGCAAACAACCGTAAGGAACCTAATAATAATATAATATAGAAAATACCTAATATTATAGATAAATGTCGTGCATGTGGTCAGACAGGAGAGACTCTCACATCTAGTAAGTAAATAATAAAATATATTCAATGAGAAGTAATTCAAGATTCAAAAATAAGTCAAGTTACACAAATCAAGCAGACAAGTTAAGTTACGTTCCATTTAAATTTCCTCGTTTCATAGTTGGAAGCGATATCTCTATCTATACACACAGTGGGACTTCTTTGTCGACTGCTCTACAGTAAAAAAAAGAAACTACACATTTTTTTATTTCAATGAATATATTTTGTCTATACATTGTCATTCATAGAACACATTTATAGTTCAATATATTACCCTCCTTATAAAAAAAAACTTGTGTTACAGAATATTAAACATTTGATTGAATGGAGACGGTAGTCTCTGAAAAGCGCTTCATGTTTGAATCGTTTTATGATAGAACTATATATAAAGGTCTCCTCAAGAATGTCACTAGGTCCTTGAGCTCTTATGGTCTTGAATAATAAGGAGGGTAGACTTTTAGAGAAAGTTAGATAGTTTGGTTTTCTTATATGGAAAAGGGCTCGGCTTGAGTACAGAAATTAAATACGAGTTTTAGAATAGAGGTAAGAATTTATTCAGTCTTGTACTTACCGATATTAATTTGACATCACATGAAATTGAGAAAAGAAGGTTTAATTCACTATTAAATAAAAAGGCTTGCTTTTTTCCATAAAATTATAATGATAAATAAAACTTGTAACAAGGATATTTGAAAAGTTACCGAGGTGCAAAAAATAATTAGATTGCCGTGTCTGCAAATGGAGTGTGTTAGATATTCTGTGCAATCTTCTATGAAATAAGGTTTTGTGTGAAATAATAAATTGATATTCATCCCGGTGTTGAATCAAAAGGTAAACTGTTTATTTTGCATGTATGCTAAATTGGTGCTATTAATGTTGTGAGAAATTTTCGGTAGGTGGCGGAATTTCATCTGTAGATGGTGTGATTTCTCCTATAAATGCGATCATCACCAAGCACTTTCTGCAAAACACAGTAAGACATCTTGTTTATGAATATGGCATAAAAAAAAGAAAGACAATACAAATGTAGAAATAAAAGCAACAATCATGAATAAAAATTATATGCACCTATTTAAAAATATGAGTATGGGCTCACTCAAATACACTTTTGACATCTTTCACACTAACCAAAGGGTTGTGTTGTGAAAGTGGAAATGGTCGGCACCGGGATTCGAACCCACGACCTTCAGTATGCTGTGTGTATGCAAGCCATCGACTGATACCATTGGACTACCAATCACCTCCATACAAATTAAATTTCTTCTAAATAATGTTCTTCCAAATAAACATCTTCGCTAATATGTATCTCTATTATTTATACTGTCATCTTTATTTCGTCAATCCTTAACAGAGTACCCAGCTGTTATATCGTATTGATACCTGAAAGGCTATTTGACGTAAGCGACACTTACCGATATTGTCATTTTTATCGCAAGCGATGCTAAATTGATAACACATGTACTGGGTGATTGTTATAAATCCCTTGTGAAGTATAGAGTAGGAAATGTTGCCTGGTATACACAATCTTTTACTAATTTTTGCAACCTGCTTCTAAATGATAATAGATGATTCTTAATATTTATTTGCTTGGAGACACTCTAACTTCTGCTTCAGGAGTTAATGTGTTCAAGTGTGGACTTGACAGACTGAACAAGTGAATACTGTTGTGAGATCAAACATATCAGCATAGCTGCCTGTCTGATAACATTAATAGTAAAAATAATAATATCTAATGACTTATCGTACTTACATATTTGATGACAAGCATCTTTTCCTGCAACTGCGGAATGCTTGCAGATATATGTGGCATGTCTTCCTGCTCCGACCATAAAGAAGACTGTAATTTGGAAATTTACTGATAACTCTTGGGAGTTGAGAAGACAGGAAGCTATCATTTGGGGATTCTAAAACAATATTTGCATGTGTATTTGGACCTCTTAGATTTCCACTTGACTGCCTAGGTTTTACTATATCCCTAAGAGATAAGAGCGATTGATAGTACGGCCATTTATGTACATTGTCGTTGATGGATCTTCTGAGCTAATGGTAGAATTTTATCATATTCAACTGCGAACTGGCTCCATTTCTTTCTCAGTTTAATTTCTGTAAATGAAAATACCATTACATGTAATAAGTTGTTATTGAAATAAGAATGATTTATTATAAATTTCTACAAAACAATAAAATTCTATACAATTAAATATACAGAGGGTGAGTTTATCATTGGACAGAGATATCTTCCAATTAATTTTCATTAACATTTCAAAAACATTCAGAATAAAACGTTTTAAAATTACAAACAGTTTTATTCCATAGTTCTAAAGGCGCTTCTTACAAATTCATTACAACTGACTTTGGAGGTTAGAGAAACTGTATTTCAAATAAGCTATAGGCGAGCAGTTTATAGCTGTTGTGCCCATATCTAGCTCAATCAAAATCAATAATTATTCTTCAAATACTCGTCTTATAAAGGCGTCAAAAGTGTATTTGTGTTCACTTCGAGTAAGCTCGTGTTTCCTCAGGTGCGTGACCTGATTCAATGTTAACATTTCACTGAAGCTGGGAATGTGGTGATGCCCATGCAAGATCTTTAAGGTCTCTAATAATATCCACACATTCTTATTTAAAAACCATGTGTTACTGCAATATGTAGATACATAAACACACTGAATATCAATTGTTATTAAAACTTACCAATCGAGATTTCTCTCCAACATTTTTGTCTACGGCATTTTTATTGCTGTGCAATTTGTTTCCTTTATCTTAAATAGGAGTTTTAGCAAAACCCGCGGCAATAAAATTCCCGGTATCCATCGAGTTATAATAATATGACGACTCGACATGACAGTAATGACACATAACAAGAGAAAAAATGACAGAACCAGCGTCTGCCTTGGTCTGCCTGCCCAAAAAAGAATGTCCAATTCATTCCGGTAAATATGCCCGCGTCGCGTGCTAGTCCCTGAAAGCGGGCCCCTGTTTTTATTGTGCGCACTTCCATTCAAATGCATAGAAACATTCTTTGCGCCGGTCGGCAGGTGTCGGAATCGGCTTTCTACGTGTTCGCGCCCATTGGCACTAAAGTCGACTTTAGTGTAGTTCAATCTTTTAACACCGGAGTTCATAGAACATTTTGTGGCGCTTTAATTGTCACAAATAATGAACATTTGTATAGGGTGACACTGTGGACAAAAATGACCGAAATCGGGTGGAAAACATGGCAAAACGGGAAGAATATTATAGTTTACTGATTTCATTTACCAATTTATAAACCATATTAATAAATTAACAACAATAACTACACCATACCCCCTATTCTGGATTTGTTCGACCTAAAATAAGAACGTTCCAAAATTTAAGAATTAAGGTCATATGGATTAAAATTCGTATTCTATAAAGCGATGTGTTCTAAAAACTAAAATGGCTTAAATTAGTTCACCATAAACAAAAATATGAATTATAATTGTCTATGGTCTATATCGCGCATGCGCAATTGGTCATGTTTGTTTATTAAAAATAATACGAGTGTCAAAGCAGTGACCAAATGGGTTAGAGGCATATCAAATTAGCCTTTTTATCAGACCAACTCTTAGATTTCCTTTTGAAATAAATAAGTATAATTATTTTTAGTGCAAATCTCGTGTTGTAATATACGCAAGAGTATTTTATGAAAGTAGTGATTTTGATCTAACCTCCAATTTTCGATTTCGGCATAATGAAACACGCGCAAATAATCAATTTTATGATTTTATTTACCTTAATAAAGATATTTAACACTTTTTTTAAACTTATTAGGTTAAAATAATACTTTTATTATAAAAATATCATCAGATATATTTTAAGTCGCATACAATTAGGTGTGCACTAAAATTAAGAACGTTTTGACATAAGAACGCACTAAAATCGACTTAAATAGTGTTGTAGAATACCAAAATGAACTAATTTCAATATTAGTCACATTAAGAACGCTCTTAATTTTTATAGAATACCGATGTGCACTGACTAAAATTGGAACGTTCTTATATTAGTTAGTGCGCACTTAAATTCAAACAGAATCGGGCGTATTGATGCTATATTGAGAAACGAAATTGACCGATTAACAGAAATTCCGCGAAAATATTTTAAAAGTTCCTTTAGCTAAAGTATTCTTTAGCCACTATTTTTGAAACCGGCCGTCATTGTGAAAGATTGTGTTCACTTTTAAAAAGCATATATTATATTCATTTAAAAAAATTATTACAATAGCTCAGATTATAGACAATCATTTATCGAATAGTGTATAGTTTGTGTCATCTCACACGCGCACGCTGTCTTGTACATCCATCCCACATGACTAATGCACTAGGTTCCTAGGGAGCGTTCCATCGTCTGACAAGACTTTGAAAATGTTTTTTGTCACTACTGCAACGACATAGATAATGTTCTAAACTGACACATTTACTGCTTTTTATATCAGTACCGTATTCATAGGAAAACAGACCATAAGATTCTAGGGCAAAGTTGTTATGTCAGTAACAGTCTGAACTATGCATGTCGTATCAACTGTGGACTCTATGTATGTGACAATGCATATTTACAAAATATGCATGCATATATTATCTTACACACAATAATAGCAATACGTTATCATATTGGTTTAGTTGTTAATTGTCTTGTAGTCGATGGACGTACATACAACGCACGCACGGTTGCCAACTTACGGCGTGTCAACGTTGACAGCATCAGGGACAATGGAGATACTGTCAAAGTACCAACCTGACCAAATAGTAATAATACAGCTCAGGTATTTTAGTAAGATTCAGGTACTTACATATTTAGTTTCCGAGGTCACACTGTGGCTATATTCATACTGCGAACTTTAGTCATTGTCACACATGTTATGTTTCTGTTCTCTATTTTGTTAAATGTAACTTTTGTTCAAAGTAGAAAAACAAATCTAAATAATAATTACAGAAAATAAAGTCATGTTTAGAGAAATTCAGGTATGTTACTTACAATATTTCATGTATTTTAAGGCGGGACTAAGTATATTTTTTGAGTCGTCTCAAAATTGTAGGTATATTTTTTTCTGAATGCCTAATTTTTCACTACAAAAGTTTTTTTTTGTATGAAAATTGTGTAGGTATTTGTGTTCACTTCCCTTTTCATACCCGATCACACCGTGTCCCTTAAGGGGTAGGCAGAAAGATTCATAGAACTCGACTGTTTTCCTACACTTTTCCTTTCAGCCATACAAATAAATAAATAAAATAAAATCTTCCTCTGTTATTTCAAAGATCCAGCTTGATTGAAAGGGAAGATGAACCGATGACATCAGCTGGACACTTACTCAAACACCTTGTTCTCGTATTTAGTGCCTATTTAGGGGGTAAAAATATTACTCCACTGTTCTATTTTGAGTAAAGTCAACGAAATCCGCTAACGCCGTAACCAAATCCCTTACCTCCTATTCGAAGGAACGTTATGCAAATGTGAGGCCCTTGACATGTGATCAGTATAATGTCATCCAGTAAACTCAATGAATCAAAACGCATATAAACAAAACTCTGAAACTTGAACGGAGCAACTATTGTGCGGGACATATTAATTATTATCATAAGTGAACCAATTGCAGGCAAACATACAACACTCGATGTGACAAAGTATTCGTGGGTTTCCGACAACGCTCGGCCCTTTCCGTCACCTGTGCACGCCACGTGACCTTTGGCTGACAGGTGAGGTCACGTCTCAGGCCCCTGAGGTCACATGATCGCTTCGATTGTTTTTTTTTTCCGTTCGAAACATTCGACATCTTGACTCGCGAGCGGTGAACTAATGAAAAGTGACAAAACTATAAAATGTCCGACCGCGTGTCTCGTATGGGAATGTCGATGATTTTTTTACCGAATTGTCGGCAATTGTTTCACAATTACAATTCGTTCGACGCAGGAAATTCATAATAGATATTGTTGTGGTATTGTCGCTGTGTTCGGATTTTTTTTTTCGTTAATTGTTTATTGTATTGTTGAATTGTATGTTTATTGACAACAATTATCTTGATGACTATCGACGATCACGCAAGTATGACATACCTATACTAGGAACTTAGGGATCCCTATGAAACACGACAGAGAGACCAATAATACTTGATCTATCACAGAAATCAGGAAATCTTTTCTTTAAAGGTTTTTTAATCGGTGCCTGATTTTTTAATCGTTTTTTTAGTCGAGTAATCACAACGCTATCGAATTCATGATATTAATATATCGGCAATATTGGCATGCTATTGCTTAATTTTATTCTTTTTTTACTTTGAAACAACCAACTTTTATTAACCTTTTGAGTTCGTCAGGGTTCGAAGTTCTTGGCAGCTCAGTTACATACCTATTTGGTTCTATCTAAATAACTACTTTTTATTTTGATGTAAACATTACCTACTGTAATTTTGTTTAATTTTTAACCTTTCGATTTGAATAACTTTGGGCTTTTGAATGTCTTATTTCTACTATTGTCGTTTTGAAGGATGATTTTAGTGGTATCAATCGGTGGATTTCATGTACACAGCATATTGGAGGTCGTAGGTTCGAGTCCTGGCCCTGACGACCATTTCCGCTTTCGCTACACAAGCCTTTGCTTAGTGTGAAAGATATCAAGAGTGTATTTGTGTTCACTTCGAGTAAAAAAACAAAATAGCGATACCGATTCAGACAGGCCCTATCGATATTTTGACATTGTCTATGCGAAGTGCTGTCAGGGGTCTGTCAATTCTATTATAGAAAGCAATGATTCCACATCGATCAACCATCATTACATGATGACTAATAATGTTTTTGTCAGATTAGCGACTCACGTCACTAAATATTTGAAATCGGGCCTGTTTTTGGCCCACCACTAACTTATAATGCATTCAATCATACTCGGCCACTAATTATATCATCAAAATTTTGATATTTTAATCATATATGAGATTTTTTTACCATACATGTTTTAGTCAGAATTAAACTGTTTACAAAGATTGTGCGTAGAAGTAATAGATTAAACAAAATGTGAAGATGTAGAATCATTGTTTTTTTATACGCGTAAAAAACATTTTTCAGATCCTATATTAAGTATAAAATGTAAATGGTAAGTTCGTCCGTTACTCGATATTTCCGCAGAAACACAAATCTCACGCGAAATATTCTTCATACATACATAATATGGCAAAACTCTTCTTCTTCGTCGTTCCCTCAGTGCTGAGGATCATGATATTCAACATCATAAGCCAGTTCCCTCCACTCACTCCGGTTCTCCGCCAACCCCAGTACTCCACAAAAGGTCTCCCCAGTCGCCTCTCTCACTTGGTCACTCCATCTCATAAGTGAGCGTCCTCTACCTCGGCTGCCCTCCACAATCCAACTCATAATCACTCTCTTCAAGTTGTCCGCTTATCCGCGCAACGTGTCCAAAAAAAATATATCTAAGACTCGACGCATGCAGACAATGGAGAGTCGATATGTATCATTCAGCTCCGTCAGGATCGATATATTTGTTATGTGAGCTGTCCATGGAATTCGCGGCAGGCGCCTCCAACACCACATTTCAAAGGCTTCTATTCTAGCTCTCATCCGAGACTTTATGGTCCAAGTTTCGGCTCCGTACAGAAATATGGAGAAGACCAGAGACTTAACCAGTCTTTTTTTGTGGGCTGTCTAATGTTCTCACTCTTCCAAATATTATTCAAGGATGTCATGGCACCCTTTGCCATTTGGATTCTCCGGCATATTTCCTTATCGTATGTGCCGTCGTCGCTGATGAGGGATTCCAGGTACACGAACTCCTTCACTACCTCAAGGTCCACCAACCGCTCCGCACCGGACAATTCACTCCGCCGGTCCATATATTACCTATATTGTTTTGAATGCTCAAGCATAGCTATTCAACTCTATGGAATAGCTCTACGGGAGATACTTGTGTTATTGGAGCACGGCAGATTCTATAATTTTGTGTCATCATGATTTATTTTGATTCGTTCACATTTTTTTTATTGAATCATAAAGTAAACTACACTTAACTAAAACTGGATATTAGTTGTTTGTCCGGACCATTATAGCGTAGTGCAGTGTAGGGACACAGATAATAATGAGGCTGTACCGAGCCATTACCCGGGTCACCTCTGTGACCTCTGTGTCGCCTTCTTGTGTCACTACACTGCACAACACTACAATGTTGGCATGTCTGTGTGCCGAATCAATTTGTGACTCTCAGTGTCGACTCACCGTGACAGGCTTCGATCTCAATATTGACGACAGCCTTGCTGTTTGTGGAAGGTCTTTAAACCCCGTCAAATGTAACATCATCTCTATTTGTATTTCGTGAGTCTGATTGTACAGAGTCTTTTTTACACCTGTCACACCATGTCCCGTAAGGGGTAGGCAGAGAGAACGGAGCTCCACTCTTTTTTATACAAGCACACTTCTCTCGCTTCTTCCACCGATATACTACCTATTTCTCAAACAACCTCTCCTATAATACTCTGTCTTCTGACCTGGCCTTCCTTGATGATGACGGAATCGAGGTGTTCGATCCAAAGATTCTGGGTTGATCACATACCACTCGGCGTTGTCGCATACTGTCGGGCTCTGAAGCGAATTAACTGGAAAATGGCGGCCAATGATTCATAAGGATGGTAAAGCTTTTAAAAGGTATCCAAGACCCACCATAAGTTGTAACAATAAAGGTGACGAATTCTTTTTTCTTACTTTGGCACAACTACGAAATCGCGGATTCGACATGCTTCTGATTGTCATTCTAGATTTTTCCTGAAATCTGTTATTTATTTATTTATTTATTTTATTTATTTCAACAATACACGGCTACAAGCCTTTTACATGATCATATCAATTCAAAACTCACAAAAACAAACAATAAAATACAGAACATAGCACTAAATCAATAAATATTCTCATCAGTCCCACATAAAAAAAAATCAAATATAAAACAAAGCATTAAATTATAAATATCCTCATCAGCAACACAAAAAAAAAACGAAGCAGGTATTAACTCAACAAATATCCCCATTACCTATACAAAAAATAAAATATGAAACATATTATTAAGTCAATAAATAATCTCATCAGTCACATATAAAATTCTCTAATACAAAGCAAAGCATTAAATCAACAAATCAAAAAAAAAGCATTAAATCAAAAAATCAAATCAATAAATATCCTCACCATTCATATAAAAAATCAAATATAAAACAAAGCACCAAATTATAAATATCCTCATCAGCAACACAAAAAAAAACGAAGCAGGTATTAACTCAACAAATATCCCCATTACTTATACAAAAAATAAAATATGAAACATATTATTAAGTCAATAAATAATCTCATCAGTCACATATAAAATTCTCTAATACAAAGCAAAAGTTATGGGACATAGGATCGAAGGCCTTTTTTTAATCTAGGAATATAAATTATAATGCTCTCCGCTAAGATTTGAATCAGGAAACTTTTATATGAAAAGCGGTGTGCCTACTACTGCTTATGATATTAATATAGCCTGATGAATGTATAATGATTGTCTGAATAAGGAGTCGTGGTGAGGTTATAAGGTCCTTGCAGGTTTCCTTTGTGGAAGACAATGGACAGACATTCATATTGGACGGAGCGCTAGGCACCGAAGGTTGCTGGAGGTTGTCGCGTGGTAAAAATCGTATCAGTTTTGAACTAATCACATTCTTAAAGTTAAATACCATCTATTCAAGGCAACACAAAATATAATAAGGGATCAAATCGTAATGTTTTGTGGCAAATTCGTCCAAGATAGAGGGACAGTAATAAGGGACATGGAAAAGAAAGAAAGGAGAAAGAAAAAAGAGGAAGGTACTTTGTTTGATGTCAGGTGTATCCTTAAATTTTGCCTGAACACATTAAAGGATGAGTTGTTCAGGTCAATGACATTAACAAAGAATCGAAAAAAATCCGTTGATCGGTGCAAAAATGAGGTTTGTCCATAATAATTCGTTCCAGGTCTGGGCATCCTAATGGTTTGGTCAAAATAAGTAATGGCAGGCAATTGATGCAGTGGAATGGCGAGATCGAGTTTGTGGTGTTTTTGGTTGAATGAGAAAGTCTGAAATTAGGAGTTTAATGGCAACTGGGTGAGATCTTGTTCAGAAATTTGTTGACACATGGGATGTCCCATGTGCATATTTCAAAAGGGGCTGCTGGACTTCGACCCGCTGACAGAGAAGACTATCTAATAGCATATAATCTGATGTCTGGAAATCCAATTGTGGACGCCATATTCACAAGTGCTTTGATGGATTATTTTTTATCCAAACTCCTTCGTGCGACAACAGCCAAATTGATTTGGTTTCCCCGGTGACATATGCGCGTTATCATGCGCAGCACGTCCCAGATTGTGTGACACCAGCTATACTCCAACCAATCTATGCTAATGTGCCCCAAGTGTCCTGTCTAGTGGAGGTGCGTGTGAGGTGACACATCCAACTCCTTTGACAATAGGAACATATCAGCACGTACGACGGATTTTTGGATGCATTATTTGACCCTTGTTGGTTGTATGTCTAAGATATGGTAGGGTATTAGTCAAATTTGGATTGTTTTGAATAACTTTCAAAAGATAGCACACGTGTCATTTTTATATTAGGTCTACGAAATATCCCATTTTTATATTGTTATTTTGTTTTAATTTATTTATATCGTTTATTTAATTTGATTAAGTATTTTATTTTGAATAACCATTTCCAACTTACTACTGCCTTTGTCTGCTATTGCTTAGACTGGTTTCATGTCATTGTGATCAATATGGTTTTTTAATGAATTATTAAAATTATTATGTAAAATAACTATAGGGATATTTTAATTTGAGCTACTACAGGCTTTCCGATGTCTTTTACCCATCTCCAGAGTTACAAACTGTCGTGGGTCATAGCTGCCTCTATCAAGCTTTTCTATCCTGATCTAACACTTTGCAGATATGATGATGCTGTTTTTTTTCACATTAACAACGTTCCCTGTAAGGTAGTCAAATTTCTAAATTTATCGTTTAAGCATCTTTCAAAAGGGCAGTAGAAGATGGACAAATGACCAATAGTAGCTAAAAAGCAAGTTGAACATAGGTATATTGTTGTAAAAGACACAGATGAAGGATCAAGAATTTGACCGCTGCTCGTTGGGATGTTAGACGCTATATGGAAATTCACTCTGGCATGTGCAGAAATGCCAAACAATTCGCAATCAATATAGATTTAGTCAGTGATTCTTTAACAGATTTAACGGAACGGGCTTAGATTAGACTAGATAGTTTTATGAATACTCCTCCTGATTCGTTCGTTGTTGTCATCATATTGTAATTATCTATGACAATCTACGTCTGGCGGATGGATCTAGATTCGAGTTGTGATCAACCTTCCTTGTGCTCTGTTATCAGTTGCGCACGGGTTACATGCGTGCATGTACACAATATGTCACATTATGGCTATGCAAATACCTATGAACCTTCGTGAAATCATTCCAGTTTACAATTGTCTGACTCTTTGTAATCAACTGATAAGCATATCTGCCCACTCCTACCCACGCACAGTGTGCCCCTCTATCGACTAGATCAATAAACTTTGTACATAATATAAATCCTTCAAACATTATAGTTGATCACTCTATCAATGTTGAGGAATTACAGCGCAGTGTTTCAAGACTCTGCGACGAAACATCATGCCTTGGCCTTGGAGTCAATTCTAGTAAGACGGAGCTCATGCCAAGTAACGCCTGCCCCGATAAAACAGCTACCGATAACCATCGATGGTCACCAGGTCTCCCCTCCCGGGTGGATAAATTTAAGTACTTGTGTTCAACCATTACCACATCTGGTGAGCTCGGGGCCGAGCTTCCTATACGTATCGGTATGGCAATAAGCGTCTTAAACAATATTACCAAAATATGTAAATCGTCGGCGTTTAGTTTCGCGTGTATGTTGCCCATTAATGCCCATTCTCCTGTATGGGTGCCCTAGCACCTGACTAAAGCCAGGGCACAAAAAGTCTCCGCGTTCGAAATGATCTAAACTAAATTTACCGCTAAAAATGGAACATCATTAGAATAGAGCTAACATCAATAAGTTGGTAATTTGTCAACCCAAAATTTCTAAGGCTTTCATATAGAATTAACAATTGGATGCAATCATTCGCTATTATCAAAAGTTGATTCCAGGTATTTTATCTTTAATCGAATCCCGGAAACGGCGCAAGAATCCATAAATATTTAACGGTAATCGGTCGAACATTTTTACGATAATTAGTAATTACCTTCGTTATTTTGTGGTCATATTTCAAATTCCTGACCCATCGAGAAAATCTTCAACCTATGCCCCTGCAGGATTGGAATCCATGTTCCTAGTTGTGGCAATAACCTGATGCATGTAGCCTTGTTTTTTGGCAGGAGTATATCCACAATAGATTATATGAGACATCTGTCCTAAATTGTAAAAACTGATGGTGGCAGATAATACATAATTTGTTTGTCGTGGTCATCCTGTATTTGACACGATTGTCGCCAGCTTTGTCGTAACCGTAACCTGGCTACGTTCAAAGGCTGTAAGTCGCTGCCTGCTAATTATTCTAGTTATCATCAATGTAACAATGTTGTTTGCGATACGACCGTTTGTGTTATTGCTGTTTGTTTGATTTTAATCACAGATTGCATGTCATGAATGATTCATAAAATTCTGAACCAATTGTCACAGGTTCAAGTCTCAACCTCTTCTTCAATCCTGAAGGTCGTGACCTAATGCCAGTCTGGTCTGCGCATCCCTGACTATGCTTCTCCAATCCTCCCTGCACTGAACCAATTGTATCTCCTCGGCTATCGTTGACCCCAATGCAGCCCTGATGTGGTCCAGCCATCGCATTGGATCGACCTCTCCTCCCTTCGGCTTTGCCTCCCATTATCAGTTTTCAAGACTGTTGATGTCCCGCCTAGCGATGTGCCCGAAGAATCGGAGAACCCTTCCGACACAGAGAGCGAGAGTCTTTCAACTAGGTGCACCAATCTCGTTCAATATTGATGAATTAGTCCTCCTCGCAGTCCAAGATATTCGGAGCATACGCCTCCAACACAGCATCTCGAACGCGTCTATGCGCTGCTTGTCTCTGGTCTTCATTGTCCAAGTCTCAACCTAGACCATAAAAAATAATATATATCTATATGAAATCAAATGGTTCCATCGCTGTGTGAAGTTGTGGGTAGCCTAGCGACTTTCCAACAGCTGACTGGTCGTGGGTTTGACTCCTGTGCCGATCTTCTTCCCCTTTAACGACACGAGCTTCGCATTCTTTAAAAGCTGTCAAATGTTTTTTATTGTATTCACTGTTGGAAAACCCATATTCATTAAAAAAATGAACATTAATGTATCCAAAAGAAGCATGGCTGTCTCAAGGCTTCGAAACCTCGACTCGGTGTCCATCATGGGAATATTCAATTCAAACTCAAGGATTCACTCGAGTGCTTGTAATACGTAGCATCTTCAGAAATTCATGGCAGTTTAAGATTTTTTACAACTCCTCGTAATATCACGTTTTTTGGAGGTTTATCCTCATTTACTGGTCCCATAATCTTACAAAATAGTCTTCGCCTTGCGGATTTCGCAGTCATTATCCATGATTCCTTTCAATGGTATTTTATAGGGTAATGTTCGTCGTGTTATTTTAGCCATGACGACCGGTTATTTAAAAGTTTGGGTAAGCCTTTTGGAATATCATCTCCCACTGTATCCACTATACTCTTTGGTTGAAAAGCTAGGAGTGGTCTTCCATGGGATTTGTAGTGCAATGCAATGTGGGGAAATATGGAGTCAATTCTAATCACATGTGCAATGTGCATGCAGAATTCTTTACCTCTTCCATCTTGCTATATCTTCAATTTAAAAGATGTTCTTTTTTTATATAGACATTTCTCAGAAGCTTTATTTGACGTTACAATCCTTCGTTTTAAAATTGATTTCACGCAATTTGATTCCGATATCAATACTTTTGTTCTGTTTCGTCGTAGTTGAACCTCGAAAAATTGATGACTTTGACGTGTTTTGACCTGATTTTTTAGGTCATGCTGCACAGGTCAGATAATGATTTGTCAATGCAAGTAGAAATCTACAGTTTTGTTGTCCAATCAACAATACCTGGAAGCATTACACGCCCTTGAACTACATAGACTCGTGCAAGATTATATTGTACAGTGCCCTATTGGATTGTGCAACACTGCTGACTGAAGCATCCATTGTTGTCGTTGGACAGTTTTGCAGATCGAACTGTATCAGTTTTTCATTTAAACTAACACTTTATTGAAGTTCACTTATGGACATAATTTCTGCCATAAGCTCTTCCATGTCTCCCGAATCCCGATCCTCTGTCCTGTGCACCCTCTTTGGTTTTAGGTTAACACCCCTTCAACGTACATAATTAATTGTAGATGGGAATGACCGAGATTACTAAATTTATACCTATGGCTTTTTACAGAAGGCGTTTTGATCATTCTTCATCTAAAAGAATAGAATTTTAAGATGATTATTTTTTTAATAATTCCAAATTTGGGCTTTAATATAAAAAAACAATTAAGACAGTCGTATGACCGAAGTTTTACAAATTCGAAAATCATTATCGCTCTCGTTCTACCAATTACAAATGTGAAAAATGTTTAAAATGATCACTCGAAGTGAACTGAAATACACTTTTAGACTATTTCACAGTAAGCTACTCAAAGCTTGTGTCGTGAAAGAGGAAGATGTTCGGCACATGGGATCGAAAGCATAACTTCCAGTACGAAACTTCCGCCTGGCTATAAATCACTTCCTGTATCCCTGCCTATCTCTTTTGAGATGCTGCTCGAAGGGTAAAAAATCTAGTAAGTATATAATATATTGGAGATTGGTCGAAATTAATTTACGAATTTACTATCCACAAACAAAAGAGAAATAAATTGAAAAAAAAAATACACAATGAGAATACAGCTAGCTAAATTATTAACTTATCTTTGCGCTATGTTATAGATTGAGTCGTTTTGACATTTGAATCGCTGGTTATCTCTTTCACTTATCACTTATCTATTTGGATCATCGGTTCTATGATTTATTTACTTATCTAACTATCTATCTTTTTTATCATTATATTCGTCACATAGATTTTTATTAACAATTCGACAACAATCATAGCGCTTCGTTAGTTATTGATTGGTCTAGAATTAAGAGTCTCTCTGCCATTCTATATTATAAACTAGTAGTGGTCGACCAGCGCTCGAAATTCAACCATATTATATCTAATTGAAATTATAAGTTTGAACATTATTAAGGTTCCATTGTCAAAGACTGAGCGAGCGCTATTTCACAATTCTTTTTCAAAAACAATGACTTAGATACGTTAAAATTGAAATGTCGATATGTACAAAGGATACTATTCAACTATTTCAGAAAAAAAAGTTATGCAAGTACTTTAAAAATTGATGTCTCTGTAACCATTAATATCCTGTAGGCAAGTCAAAGTTTGACAAAAAATACTATGATAAAATACATCTCTAAAACTATAAAAAATCACTTAATTTAGGTATTTGGATAGCCCTTAAGTTGTTCTATCTCTGGACATTCGCTTAGTCGTACTTTCTGGGACTCCTGTATATAGGATTTTGGATTTATGTATTATTTTTGACAGTTTGTTATTTCTTATCTTTGTCAATACCTATACCCTAATGTAATAATTACAGATACATAATATTTTGGTTTACGATCTATAATGATAATTATTATAGTCGTAGATCTGCTCATGTGGTGATACGACGCGGATATTTGTTTCAAGTAATGCGGTGTTCAGACGGGGCGATATAAGGCCAGACGATTTCGCTTGCATAAAAAAAATATCGTTCGGTCGCACATTGATCGTCTGATGTGTTCACACGAGTCCACCGACATACATTCAATCTGTCAGGTGCGCTGATTGTTTTAAAAATGGCGGACGTCGAGGTAGAACTCGCGGAGTAATTGGACTTAGTTGAAAATATTGTTTTAGACGATATAAAAAGACTCCTAATTGAGGAAAAATAAAAAAAAACGCAGATATTGGGTGCGGTATTGGATTCTAAGGAGAAATAAATTTAGAGCAGAGCTGTCAACTGTCAAGAAACAGAACATACGGACGCCGCGCATATCTGCGCATGCGTGAATCGTTCCACCAGATACAAAAGTTGAAAGGCGTTCAACTTGAGACGATATCGCTTTCAACCATTTTTATCGCTTCAGATTTATCGACAATCTGTTCACACGGTTCAATTGGCTGGCGATATTTTAGTGTCGTGGCGATATTCGCCTCGTCTGAACACCGCATATAATAATTCACTACACACCCAAATCTAATTTGTTTGTAAACTTGATCAAGAATTAGATTCTTTATTGTTGTCTGTTGTTGATGTATGTTATGGTAGTTTATTTCGTGTGATGTATTTCCTATTTTATACTTTACCAACAGTACCTATACGGCGCATTTTTTTTTATCAATTCATTTATATTCGAATGCACTCGAGCCGAATGCATTAAATCGTTAAAAGTACATTGTCAGTTTTTTTTTCCACATCAATCGAGCAATCTCCTTTTGAATTCCCCTTAGGGGAACACGAGCTCTCCATTGCGCAATTCTTATGACCTCCTCCCACACCATGTCAGCTCAACATCGAAGGAACAGAACACGGTATGAGAGGGTCTTCCACGTATTCGAGACCCTGAAAGGAGGGAGAACAGCACCCTCCTCAGCCAACTCTCATTCGGCATCTTTAACACATGTCCCAATCATTTCCGTCTCCTCTCCAAGGATGGGCCTGTGCAAGGTGCGACTGCGTTTTTTTTTTAAATTACTTTTAGGAATTCTCACACAACTCTGAGGGGAATATGAATAGGTAGTGGTGATAAATAAACAATAAATAATGAATTAATTTTAACTACTTAGTTGTTTTCTAAAGTCATGCGGGAAATACTTACCTACCTGTTATTGGAGTTACTGGAGATTCTATGTTATTGTTTTTCATGATTTATTTTGTATGTGCTGTTCAACGGTCTTTTAAATCATCTATATTAAATAAATAAATCTGTGGTGGCATGGTAAAAGGCATTAAGTCAGTGGGATGACATTTCTCAGTATGGCGGATTTACTTGTCAGTATTTTAAGAGGTTTCATTTTTGTCAAATATTATTTAATACAAATAAAATAGATCAACTTTGATGCATTTACTTCGTTAAAAAGGGTTCACTATACGATAACTCATATTTATTTTTTCAATATTTCTTTGTTTATATGCTTTATTTATAATGCGTGTCTTTTTACCTTGACAATTTTGGCTCATAGGTTGAAAAATTTTGTACTTAGGTCAAATTTTACAAGGAAATATACCCAGTTACTCTCTATCACATGCTAATTTATTATTTTTCAACACTTACCTTTTATTCTTCATAAATATTAGTTATTTTTTAGCTTACCTATTATTATTTTCTAGCATAGCATTCCCAGAACATCAGTAGGTATATTTTTTTGCTCAGAATGTAATATTGTTAAGTAATAAATGAAGAATATTCTTTAAATAATAAAATGAAATAAGTTAACTATAGCTATTATTACATTTGTTAAGATAACCCTCTCTCACAATGTACCGATCCTTCAAAGCAGAGCTGAGGAATTTATACACGGTTTAAGAGGTCATACAAGCTGCACAAAATCATGCGCAGTGGAGGTTCCAACATCAAACCATTACAAACCAGATGAATATTCGGAAATTTGAACATCACGACCTAATGGCGAACGTTGATAACATAAAGTGATTACACTAATCCAACCTTCGAAATAACATTAGAAGATGGTCGTAAGCCCGTAGTGGTTTGTTAGTACTATTTTAAAATCGAACTGTATAATCAGTCATCAGTTGTTGATATAATAGTTCGCACTAGCACGACTTTCTTTAAATTATATTAATAGTAGTATTAAAATAGCAATGAAAAAATATTTAAAAAAATAATAATATGCATATTATAGTATTACCGATCTATTGTCTATAGCTTAACAATAAAAACAACGAAAGTTGTAAACAGATTGGTCGACAGATAAGGAAGATACCTGACCCAAAGTTCACAAAATACATTATTTAAACACATTTTAAAAAGGTTCACTTTTAAAAGAACGGCTTCTCACGGCAGCTCTATCATAGACGACACCGTTTTACTTCGTGGTAGACAAAATTCGACGCGCGTCGTTTTACCTTGCAAAATAAAATTAATATTGAGTTATGCCGGAATGAAAAAATGCTTTTAAATCCTTTATAAGTGGATTTTTTTAAACTTATGTTTTTGAACTTTGTTCTGTTTGTGATAATGTATGATGTAGCACATATAACTCAAAATGCTGAAAAACACGACTTAATGCCTTTTACCATGCCACCACAGAAATATCTATTGCAATAGCAATTGTTTACATTTTGTTAAAATGTATATCTTAATCCACTTTAAAACTAGAGGAAAAATTACCTTAAAATAATCTTAAAGTAGGCAAGTACCTACCTACACAATATACATACATAATATAAGTAAATTATTTATGTGAGAGTTTACGAAAATTATTCATAATATTGCTTCAAGTTGCATAATTTGAGGCGGTTGGTAGTCCAGTTGTGTCAGTGGACTGAAGGTCGTGGTCCTATTTCCACTTTCACAACGCAAACTTTGCTTATGTTTGATTCATTGAAAAATATAGGTACCTATGTAGTTGTGTTTCTAGAAATATCTTATTAATCGAATTTTTTAGATTCAAGTCGGGATTTGAACTCAGAAAAGTTTGATTATAAGCAGACTTAATAATATTATTGAATTGTTCTTGGTTACTCTCGTGAAATGAGGTATCACCTTTCAAAACCATTCACGCTACAATTGTTCGAGTTGACGAAGGCGCCGAATGACGGTCATATTATCTAGGTATATACTCGACTGTCATCGAATTGTCGCATGTTCGGCAGTAAAAATGAAAGTGACATGAAATAATCGATGTCTGCACAATGTTATAAAAGCAATACAAAGTAATTACTATGTACAATCGGTACAATTCGATGGTGACGTAGCTACCTATGCATTAATTGCCTTGTTTTCAAAGAGATCAATAACAGAATTAAAGTACTTACCTGTCGTATTTTCTAACTGCTTTATTTAAAAACTTCGATCAGTGGAAAAAATAGCTCAGCGATAGAAAATATTACGATCAAGCTGTCATCGAGATAGTTTTACTCATATCCCCTGATTACGAGCTGATCTCTGTAGATTTTGACCCGCCATGTTAACTGACAGTTGTTTCAAGTATATAAGAACGCTTTTTGTAATAAATACACTGTATTTAAGGTTTTTCCCTGTCGAAATGTGTGCTCCTTTCATATTCTGGTCCATTGAATTTGGTTTATCATATTAATAATAGGAAATTTAAAGAAATATTCATTCTCGTTATCATTCGAGGGCTTACAACCATGATCTACCAACTAAATTTATCTAGCATTAGCTTTCCCGACAGACGTTGTCCTGTGTTCCTAAATAATATGAATATTGAAATCGAATTTGTAGGGTGATGAATTAATTATCATTTGACCAATGTGATTCCGAACGATGCGTCTGTTTTAAACCATGCATATTCCATCCTCATTCTGTCAATCGCACTAATTGACAAATTCTGTCAAAATTTCAAAATTGGAATAAAAATTATAAGGTAAAAAGTACTAATAAGGCTGTCTACGTAGAGTTTTCTTTAATTTTCTAATTTTCCATGCATTTTTCTTAATATTTTTCCTCTAAAAGGACATTCTCCTGATAAAAGCCTACCTACACGACAAAAAAAGAATTAGCGAAATCGGACCATCCGTTTAGGCGTGATGCGATGAAATCGGGAAATAGCTCTCCATTTTTATTTATATCTTATAATATAAGGTTTTGAAGAAAATATTCAAAAATACTTTTTAAGTAGGTACCTACAAATATTAAAATTGAAGTGATCAAACATGAGTTAGTTCATTTTGATTTAAACATAAAGGTTTCGTATGATTTAATAAGGATTTAACTATATTTTGATAAAAAAATAATTTTATTAGGGTGTCAACTTCATACATAAC
This sequence comes from Mystacides longicornis, assembly GCA_963576905.1. Classification (NCBI taxonomy): domain Eukaryota; kingdom Metazoa; phylum Arthropoda; class Insecta; order Trichoptera; family Leptoceridae; genus Mystacides; species Mystacides longicornis. The sequence goes on from OY756438.1 coordinate 26,058,053, forward strand.
AAACGCGGATTAAATATTTGTCTATAAATGAAGTAAAAACTGATCAGTGAGTTATACGTAATCTTATGATTAACGAATTTTTTTATAAGTAAGACGGTTGAGATTTTAAGATATCCAGTACCTACTTCATATTACCTATTCCAAATTGTGGCTTATGTGTATCAAGATATACCTAATATATTATAAACTTTATTTTTGTTTTTTTTTTTTTGGTGAAGGGTCTTTACTGATTTTCAAAATCATTTTGTCTAATTTAAAATATGTATCTCTTTCTAGGGTCATCGGCGTTCAACAAGTGTTCTATTTTTTACAATTTTGAAGTGAAATATTTAATTTTTTTTTTCTAAAAAACAAAATGAAAAAAAAGTGAACGAAAGTGATTTTGACGCAATGTGAGCACATTTTAGGAATGAAAAATAATTTAAGCGCGGTTAAATTTCGCGATATATTCGGTGCTTGCATATATGAAAGTGTTACTAAGGTGTAGTGCACAGTTTTTTGTTAGTGATTTCAGTGCAGTTTCAAGATACTTTCAGAACTGGCCGCTAAACTGTTAGGTCCTCAACAGGGCCATACCATGAGAGAGGTTGACGCGGAGACTCCAGTAGTTTGGCCATCCTGGTGTTACGCAGGTTCGTTGAGTAATTTCTAAAATTTTTGAAACCATTCATCATTTATGTTCCCCTGATACAAAATTTATCCATTTGGATGTAATAACGGATCGACTGTTTTATCATCCGCGCATTTTGTTTTATCCGCAACTTTCATATCGCCCTGATACAATTATGTACTCAACCAGGTGAATTTTCGAAAATCTACGTGATGCGCGTCGAATTTTCAGCAAATTCACGTGAGAACTGAAACTTCAGTTGCATCTCTTTCGTCTCTTTCGCACGTATGATGAAAATGCAGTACGCATGATCTCCCCATCCCACACATCCGATGTGCTCTACGTTCACGTTGCATTCTACGAGGTGAATTCAACGACTGCTTTTCATGTTTTCCTGGTAACATTATGTACTATCCGACATGTGGAAAATGTGAAACTACGTTAATTTATTTAATTTACATTAAGAGAAGAAGATCCCAAAATCACTCGAGTCCGGGTGGAGGTCTATAATAAAAAAAAAAAAATTTATCGATATTTAATCGAAATTAACTTACTTTTTTGTGGAAATAAATTTTGTGGAACTGAATATGACTGAGATTAACTTCAAATTTAAATATAGTCTTTTTCTGTTTCTTAAGCGATTACTTTTCCAGCTTATGAAAAAAACAGTGTTCTTAGACAATTTTTTTTTATGCGTTACTTGAGAAGATTTACGATAGCTTTTTTTTTTTCATTATGAGTAGATAATATCGTTTTCAAGAAGAATCATTGTATCTGAACTGCAGTTGGAAGAACATAATCCATTTATATTTCTGCTTTCCTGATAAACTCGTGTGCTCTATTACCACGTACTAAAGTTTAAATATTGAGATGATTTCATTTTTTATAATATGTACCGGAAAATTAAATTAACTGAAAAACAAAAACAATGATTAATATTAAAATCTCTATTCGCGGCAGAATTTGCTAAGCAGAAATTGAAATGCACCAAATTATTATTATTTTTTTTTTAATTAATCTTTTTCGAATTTGGAATGAACAACTTGTTACCCTGCATGTTTTATGGTTTCCCATTCCACCTATGTATCGATGTACTACGGATCAAACGTTTCTCTAGCACGTTGCATTTATTGCAACCCTCTGAATTCTCATTCAAATGTTGGAGGGAATTTTGAAAAAAAACTGCTTGCCTACCGAACTTCTGAATTTTCTAGACAATTTACATGTTTTCCTGATGAATCGTTCCAAAAATGAAAATTTGAATCCATTCGTAATGCGCGAATTTCAAACAACTGCAAACCAGTTGCATTCTTAGTGGAACCTTCGCTGCAGGTTTCACTCCTACGCTTCGTGTTCTCCTGATCAACATGCTTTATTATTTTGCAAGCAAGCTGAAATTCTGCAGACAATTTTCTGCTTGCAAGCAAAATTGCATCTTCGGAAAATCTAGTCTTTCAGTTTCGTCTATGGACTCCGGATACACGTATTTTAAAGTGAGTGTAGTTTCGTGTCACATGCGACTATTGCACATTGCACTGTAACAACAATCGAACCTAACATCCTACATGCAGTTAATCAATAACTGCGAGTCCTTAAACTTTGACCCTTTGATTTTTCTGTTTTCCTGATAAAAATCCCGGGTGGTTGTGTCACTGCGCTCTTTTATCTCGCACTATTTGTAAAACTTATCTCAAACTATGGTGGAAATCTAAAATTTATACGCTCCTGATGAGTTTTGTTTGAATCTGGGTGTTTTCCGCGCATCCTTTTTGGATTTTCATTCATTGCATCTTTAGAAACACCCTTTCTTTCTTCTGATCTCCTAATAATATGGAACGCTGAATTATTACTAAAGTGAGGCGTTGCGTTGGGCCAACAATATGCGAAGTGCAATGAAAAACATACTAAAAAGAAAGAGAAAAAAATTGGATGTCTTTCTCGCTCAGATGGCGTTACTGTTTTCAATATTCGTCTTAAATTCCTGTGTTTTCTTATTCTGGAATTTCAGCCAGTTATAACTTTTACTGCGCCATTCTAATTGATTGCAAATAAATCTGTGACATTGTTGTTTTTACTATTGACTATTTCGCAGGTGTTGAAATCGATAACAAAATGAAATAAATCGAACATAATAGGGACTTGATAAAAAGGATATAAGTTTAATTATCGTAATAGTATCGAATGCTATCCACATTTCGACATAATTTCCGCTATTGCAACTGGCAAATATTCAACTGTGTGGCTTTGTCCGACCCGAGCAACGAACCTTAAGGCCGTGCCAATGATTTATGTAGGCAAGCTGGATAAGACCACGTAATTATTATTTTAATACTTGTTTAAGATTGTCAGATAAAATTTTAATGCGACTACTTATTATTATAATAATAATATTAAATAGATCGATATCTGGATTTATTGTTAACTAGCTTTCCCGACAGACTTTGTCCCGTCCCAACTATGAATAGTAAAATCGAATTTGTGTAATGATAAATTATTTTTTTATTCATTAACATATGATTTCAAGCTTTTTACAAAAGTATATAATTTAGTTAGGGCAACATTTACATTGAATTCATCTCATATCATATAAAAAACATAAAAATGTACTTGCCACTAAAAATAATTATTAATAAGCAGCTATATGATTCTTTATCAAAACAATAAATAGAATATGTACCTAACAACTAATGACTCTAACAATTGATTACTGATGTTCGATTTTTAAATATAACAAACCACTACGGGCTTACGACCGTCTTCTACTGTTATTTCAAAGGCTGGCTTAGTGTGATCACTTTACGTTAACAACAATGTTTAAGTCTCCGAAACTCCTAATCATGAGAATTCTCAACATGTTCAACATGTCGAAAAATCCCATGTATACAAGTAGATATGTAATAATTAATGAGACATAGAGATTAAACTTGGAAATATATAGGTACGAATTCATTTTTAAAACCACAGTATATCACTCGTCATCTATGCATATTATAATAATTTAAAGTATAGATCTATGTATATACATGCTGCACCCAATTCTGTATTGTGAACCAACAGTACCAACACAGTACAGGAACTCTATTTTCGAATTTCGATCGATAGATTTTCAATAGAATTTTTATAACTTTCGTATGAGTTCTTAAAGACGCATCTGCTTTAAACGATCTTAACAGGGTTTGTCTTTTGATAATTGACTCGAACAACTTATAATTATGTGAGACGCAGATTTAAATTAAAAAAATAGGTATCGATATTTATATTGTCAAAGCATAAAGAAAGTTACCTACCTACTTAAAGTTTTCTTAAAAATCTTCTTTATATTACGTGTGATGCAGTCACCAAAGGACACAGGCATCCATTTTTATATATATATAGATTTACTTATTACGTATCGTGAATAAGGAAATAGGTTCGCCCAATGTCCTATCGGGTTTTATAACGTAGTTTAACGAGAAATACAATTTGTCAGTTGAACAATATTTTGAACTAATTGTGTTAGTACTTATATTTGTCATGTTTAAGGTACTATAAAAGCAGGTTCTCTTAAATATTTATTTTATTGTTTATAAGAACAAGTTGTAAGTATTTCATATTCTTTAAAAGGAGGACATTGTATTTTTTTTCAATATATCTTAACCAATTTTTTTTTACCCATCACGCCGTTTCCCGAAGGGGGTAGGCAGAGAGTACGGTCTTCCATTCTTTCCTATCCAAACAAACCTCTTTCGCTTCCTCCAAACTCATAACATTCCGCATAAACGCTCTTCTATTCCTTTTGCTCCTGACTTGGAAGCCGGCATCGATCCATATTATTCGAGGTCGGCCTCGTTCGCGTGCACTCATTCTTACAGATTAACATATCCTTTTAGTCATTATCTCCTCGTTCATTCTCTCTACATGCCCAAACCACCTTAATTTATTCACTTTCATTCTAGTCACTACGCTAACATCCACTCCACATTCGTTTCTAATACTATTATGCCTCACCTTAACAATCAGTCTCTTTCCGCATATCCTACGCAGTGATACCATTTCTACATCATCTATTCCAACTTACAAATTTTCAGTCCATGTCCATATTTCACTCCCATACTTCATGGATCGTATCAGGATTGCATTATGCATCAACTGTTTGGATTTAACTGTTTTTTCGATCGAGCTAGGAGGTCGGTTTCGTGCGGGTCGGGTTTGCTGCGGATTGGTCTCCGCCGGGCTGGCTTGCGGTGTGCGGGGTGCCTTAAAGGGAGAATGTATGTATGTACTAACTCACTCCTGATATTCTTCAAAGGTCTAATTTTGTCTAGTTCATCACAGTAATCTGTTGCTCTTTTAAAATCTAGCTTATTTTTTTTTTTTAATTTTGTATAAAATTTCAAATCTCCTAACCCATTTTTGGAATATTCCTCGCGGTCAACATTTCAAAATATCGTATGCCACAAGCAAAATGCGAACCCGTTTGAGACACTAGATTCCAGGCTGAAACGAATGTCAGCAATAAAAAAATGTTGAAATTCGTTGTCAAAATTAGATTTTGGTCCTTGAAGGGGGTGAAGCAAGATCGAATGTTAAAAAAAAACGCAGAAAATTGATGTCTTGAGAATGTGAACGGATATTTTTATTAAGGAAAATATGTTTAGTAGGGATGGAAAGTGTGGGGAAAAAATCTATCATAGAAAAGTGGCTGGTAGCAGGGTGGGCGGTGCACTAAGACCAATAATTATTTTGAGAAACGTGAACGTCTCACTACAAGCTAAAAAACTAGTGCATAATGCAATTCTGTTACCATCAATGATGTATGGGTGTGAAACGTTGACATGGATAAAAAAGAAGAATTTTGTAGTAGAGTTGAGAGCTATTCGAAGAATATGTGAAAAGACTATGCGGGATATGGAAACGAATGAAAATATTAGGATGAAAATGTGGTTACATGTAAGTGTTGTTACAAAGATGAATTTCGATTGGTATGGTTTAGGGCAAATTTGAAAGAATCAATGCAAAAATGATTTCTAAAAGTTTTAAAAGTCTGAAAGGAAAGGTGTAAGAATGCGTGGTCGACTTAGAATGACGTGGATCGAAAACATTTGGCCAGGTCATAAACAAAAGAAATAAGAGAAATTGTAATATGGCGGTGGAAGAAGCGAATGAAGTGTGCTCGTAAAGAAAAAAAAAAGACTCCTTAACTTCATGTTTCGTTTCATTAAATTTTAATTTCATGTAAAAATATAGGTTAAGTAATTTAAAACCATGGTCTCCTTTTTGAGTTCGCCTTCTTCGCTCCAATCACATAGACCGATTTGCTACGCACGTTCGCCAATTCCTTGTACTCGATACGTTTCCGTTCGCTTAAAATGCGCCTTTAATAAATTATATTATGAACACTATTTATGTACCTATATTCTATTTTCACGGTTCGTAATCACAGGGTGATACATTAATTAATGAGAGACTATACAACAAAAAGCGTACGAATATTGGTTTTTATTCATTTTTTAACACTCAGGAAGGTCGTTCGGGTGATATTTATTCATAAGGCGTTCGAACAACCATAATATTTTTTTTTCTTGATTACCGGCTTTGACCATAATATTTTGATAAAGGTATATTTTAAAACAACCTTCAAATGTTTGTAGGAATTAATTTTCATAGTTATTTGAAAATCCTGATGTTTTTCCAGTTGTTAACTTGATTTTGGATAATTGAAATGTACCTACCCTTTGGTTTTTTTGTTTTCTTAGCTAAAGGCCTGATTATGATATAGGTACTTACTTATATTACTTGCTTTATAGTGATATTGTTCCAATGTTAAAACAGTTTTATAGTTTTTTTTTTTACTTTTATTGTTACATTATTTGTTTTAATTAAAACAAATAATGACGACCACAGGAGCATATTGTACAACAAGCAATAAACTTGAATGTTCCACGTTCTGTGACTAGAGGGAGGCCAAAAAATTCCTGGGTGACGCAAAGGCGCGAGCAGATGCAAAGATGTGGGGTGGGGGAAGTAGTGCAGCAGAGGAGAGTCTACAGCCTGAGGACGAGGAGAGCTGACCCTAGCAGTCTTCATAGACGATAAGCTGGGAGCAAGCCAGGGAGAGAGAGAGAGAAAAAGACATTGATTTTACTCATTGTTGAACCTAAATGGTATTCCCAGCACTTAAAGGCATTTTCGATTATAATTCTGTTTATTTGTGATAGTGTCGAGGCGAAATGTAAACTGTTTGATGCGTGTGTGTTGCCCATTCTCCTCTATGGGTGTGAGTCCTGGCACCTGACCAAAGCCCAGGCACAAAAAGTACCTGCATTCGAAATGAAGTGCCTCAGGAGAATTTTGGGTATAAGATGGTACCACCGCATCACGAACGACGCTATAAGTCTGCGCACCCAGCGTGAGCCCATCACTTTTACCTACCTTCCCGAGGAGAGCGCTGTTCTTCCTCCCATCAAGGTCCCGAAGACGAGGAAGACCCTCTCATACTGTGTTCAGCTCCTTCGAATCAGAGCTGAGGAATCTGGACATGGTGTGGGAGGAGGTCATAAACATTGCGCAAGATCGAGCGCAATGGAGAGCTCTTGTTGCCTCCCTATGCCCATAAGTGGGGCCGTAAGGGACTATGGATTGTAAAGAAAAACTAACAACTAATGACTCTAACAATTCATTACTATAATGTTCGATTTTTAAATGGAAAAAACCACTACGGGCTTACGACCGTCTTCTACTGTTATTTCGAAGGCTGGCTTAGTGTGATCACTTTACGTTAACAACGTTCGCCATTAGGTGGTAATGTTTGTCTCCGAAACTCCTAATCATGAGAATTCTCGAGTTTGGATTGGATTGGATTATTTGAAAATAGTTCAGTAATTAACTGCTGTCTATTTTAAAATGTCCTTCAATTCAAATCTCCATTTTTAACCCCTTAGGAGAATAGGGAGGCAACAAGAGCTCTCCATTGCACTCGATCTTGCGGTGTTTCTATGATCTCCTCAATCCAAATCCCTCAGATCTGCCTCAAAGGAACGGAACACGGTATGACAGACTTCCTTAGTACAGTATTTATTAATTATCTCTGAATCTTTTTTACGGTTGTGAATAGGCACTAAAAAGTACTTTATCTTAGGGTGTTATTGTGTTTGTTTTTAACACAATAGGGTTTTGCCTATTCTTTCTTTAACAAGGGTGGATTTAAACCAAACGAATACGGTGCCAGAGCTGGAAGTAGAGTAGGTACCTATACTTTATTTTATCGTTATTAAACTGGACACTATGTAGATTGTAGACACAGCATCTAATAAATAAATGAGCGATGACAGTTCTTTTTTGACCATAATATTATCAACGGTCAAGAAAATATAGTCTATTTTCCAGCTCTGGCTTTATTATGTTCGTTTGGTAAAAACACCTTAAGATATTTTTTTTTTTTTTTAATTTATTTATTATTCATTATAAATTATTTTACACAATTATTTGTTACACATAAATCTCTTACGGCTATTTTACAATATTGTGTAGTCCATCTCGTCTAAAGCAACTTAATGCTTGAGCGACGAGATGGACTTTCTAAAACTAAATATTCACACAATTAATTATATAGGTATTGTCAGCATTAAGTATACCCAATTTTTTTTTTTTTTTTTTTTTTTTTTAATAAATGAATCTGTGCTCACTCAAAGTGAACACAAATACACTCCTTGACTCTTTCACAGTAAGCTACCGAAAGCTTGTGTCGTGAAAGAGGAAGAAGGTCGGCACCTGGGATCGAACCACGACGTCCGCAGTACGAAAGCCGACGTTGTAACCGCTGGGTCACCAACCACTTCATGCCAATGATAGGCAAACATTTTTCCTTCTGCAATCAAATACACATATGACACCAAAAGAAATGTTTCAAAAAAAGCTCCCACTAAACACCAGACACACACAAAACAACCATCAACACAAATACATCCACCCACAAATGGACAAGAGGACATGAAACAAGGATTTCTACGCAGAAATTGTGTTGTCGCAGGGGCTTCCACCCATCTTGTAATATTTTTTAATCTCAGCCACCATGGTCCTGCAATTGGACATCTCTCTTATTTTCTGGGGAAGTTGATTAAAATATACCTCACCCAGATAAGAGTAGTGGTGTTGGGCGAAAGTACTCTTCCTCCTCTTTTGTAAAAACTTATGTGTATTTCGAGTTCTGCTCTCTACAATAAAACAATGTTCCCTAGGCTCTTTTAAGATCTGAAGAGTTGCATATTTTCTGTATATATCTTGAAACTTTTGGACCTTAAATTCCTCAAAGACGCGCTCTGTGGGGTAATCCCTAGGTCTGTTTAGGATAATTTTTATAATAAGTCGCTGTGCCACTATTATTGGTTTCAGGGAGGTCTCATATGCTCCACCCCAGCCAACAACCGCATATTGCAATGTCGATTGGACCAGTCCATAATAAATACTGTAGAGCTGTCTCAGTGTAAAAAAGTTTCTAATCTCCCTAAAAATATAAAAAAGTTTTCTAACTCGCTTTACCACTGTCTCAATTTGCCCCTTCCATTTCATATTACGATCGATAGTGACCCCCAAATATTTTACTTCCTTTACATTGTTAAGCGCCTGGCAAGACGAGCAGTTCTCATCCAAACATTGTTCGGCATGCATTTTAATTATGAACTCCAAGGGGCAACCGCCAGCTACGATGGAGAAAGGCAGGACGTATGTTTTATCGCTATTCATGGTGAGGGAATTTACGTCCAGCCACCTTTTCATTTTCTTCACATCTTCACAAACTTTGTGCTGTAGGTCCTCCCAACTCCTTCCCGATACTACAAGTGCCATGTCGTCTGCATATGCTATCACTTTCCCATGAAGATTCAGCTTCATAATGCCGTTGATATATTAAACAGCAAAGGTCCTAAAACTGTGCCTTGAGGGACTCCGTATGTCGACTCTCTTTCCTCACTAAGAACATCTCCCAGTCGCACGACTTGTGGTCTCTTATGCAAGTAGCTTCGAAAGAATCTTAAAACCTTGCCACCAATTCCAGCAGCACGCAGCTTGAGCATAAGTGTTTCATGGCTAATGCTATCAAAAGCCTTCCTCAGGTCAACAAAAACACCGGCACATTTGTGGCCATCATCAAGAGCCTCATACACCATTGATGTCAATCTGGCAACAGCATCCTGTGTACACAGTGATCTTGTAAAGCCAAACTGGTTCTCGCTTATTATTTTGTGGTTTTCAATAAAGTCACTAAGCTGTGCCTTGATTACCTTTTCAAACACTTTACCAATGTTTGATATTAGGGAGATAGGCCTGTAATTGGTTACAAGTTGTCTGTCGCCGTTCTTATACACTGGAACTATGATGGACTTTTTATAATTGCTGGGGTACACTCCCGCCTCAAGACACGTGTTGATAACATGTGTCAACGGCTTCAGGATAAATGGTTTTATCTTTTTTAATGCCTCCACTGATATTCCATCAAATCCTGGCGAAGATGCCCCTCTTAAGCTATCCAATATTTTTCCAGTATCATTTTCGTCGATCCTTTTGAACACCGTCCACAATTCCAGTGAAGCATGAGCATTATCTCGCCCCCGATTGTCATTATCACGCATCTCTCCGATTTTCTCAGCATATTGCATCCTTAGAATGCGCAAAGTCTGCCAATGAAAACTGTGGTAATATATTATACTACTATAGTAGGAAGCGAGATATTCACTGTCATTATGTACATAGATCTACAATGTTGACCAGCGTATTATAGATATCCGCGGTACCTACTCACAATCTGATTGGTGGTGGGCTGACGCGACGTTGTCCTACGAGGCTAAGACCAACTGCAAGAAATCTGCAAAATGTCATGCGACACTCTGCGACGCATAAAGGCCACGCGAGCGGTTACTTGGGGACCACTGATCGATCACTCAACCAATCAAGGATGGCACACTTAGGAAACTGAGCTTTTTCAATCTCTTTCGGGTTTTTATTTTTTTTTTTTTTGGGAAAATTTCATCTTCTTTTATAGGGGCATTTTTTTCTTACAATTTTCATTTTCTTCCAAAAATTTCATGTGAAAGTCTTATCTCTTGCTAGATAAATAATAAAAGATCAATAGCGAGAAGTGGTTGGTAGGGCATTGGTATCAGTCGAGGAGTTCGAATCCCGGTGCAGACCATCTCCTTTTGCCTTTGCTTAGTATGAACGATGTCAAAAGTGTATGTATTCACTTTGAAAAAGCAAAATTTAATTTTTATATTAAAAAAAATGAAGTTTTTTAATTGAATAATTTTTAGAGCAACAATTTTCAATCGCCTATAAAAAACATACTTGATACTCCCAGTGTCGAACATGTGGACAACACAAAAGTTCTCCAGAACTCTATTTTCATCGAAGAATGCCTGATTGATAGTTACTATTGGGGTGCCTGGCCTCGTAAAAAAAACCTGGTATATTCTATACACTCAGGGGATATACATACGATACGGTAATCCAGCTAAATCTGTTTGAAGACTTATATTAGTAGGTATGTGAAATTTACGTTTATTCGTATCGCAACCTTGTCCGCCATTTGCACTCCAGTGACAACTAGATAACAAGATGGATGATGGCGGATGTAGAGTATCTGTCATGGCGTCCGATTGCTTCGTTCCTCTGTTTTTTTGTCAAGTATCCAGTTTAAAAATAACAATCTATCTTGCATTTTATCGTTGTTTATTAAATTGCACTATGCAACTACATAGTATACGCACCACTTCTTTTTTTATATAATTGATGCATTTTCTATTTTTGGCGCCTTGTCCCATAAGAGTAGAACAGAGAGAATTAACCTTCACTATTTATAACCAAGCCCACTTCTTTACTCTTCGCTTCTTCCACCGACATACCATTTCTCATACACCATCTCCTATTTCTTAGTACTTCTGACCTGATGGCCCTCCTTTAAGACGGCGCCGAAATAATCGATCCACATCATTTTCAGTTCCATTATTTCAGATTTTTAGATCCTTTTAATCATTCTCTCAACTTGCCCAAACCCCTAAATTCATTCACATTGTTTCTAGTCACAAAGCTAACATTTACTCCACAATTATTTATTTATCGTATGGTATACAGTACATCACATCATAAGTTATTCAAAATAATAGTCATTTAGTAAAATAATAAAAGTGTTTGGATGAACGCAAGCAACAGGCTTGCTTGTCAAATGTTTAAAAGGTTTACTCCACACTCCTTTCTAATATCATCATTCCTCACCTTATCGACCAGTCTTTTCCGCATATCCTACGCAAAGAACTCGCATTTCTACAGAATTTTCGTCCATGTTTCACTCCCACACGTAATGTAGGTATGGTATCAGTATTCTATTGTGCATCAACTCTTGCACAAGTATTATCATTTTTTTACATTTATAAATAAATGTAAAATGATCTTAAAGGCGTGGTTACATTATAGATTATTATTTATTTATTGATTATCAATAGGTCAGCATTTTAACGACGCGATCTAGAGTCGCCGTGTGCTCGACATTTTTATTATACAACTCACTAATCAATATCTCGATAAAAAAAAATTGAATAAAAAAAAATCGAAAAACCAGAACTGGTTCTCGTTCGATGTCAAAACACAAAAAAAAAACATCGAAACCGGTTGAAATGTCAAAGCGAGATGCTATGTGGTGTGTAGTGCCCTTCTTTTGGATCACACTGTGGGACCGGTCCGTTGTAAATGTCAAAATTTGTTACACATTTTAAAGATTAAAAGTAATACCTATGGGTGTAGTTGCTATAATTATTATTATCACAGTCGAAATTCCACGACCATTTTACATATATGTATGTCTTGAATGAGATTCAGCATTTTAAAGATTTCAATCTTTTAAAATATAAAAGAAAGTCGGGTTAGTGCAAAACAAGCACTAATAACTCGAGATTGGCTGAACAGATCATTTTTAGTTTATTGGATTCTTCTCCGCTCCGAATAACAGAATAGTTAAAAATTCTAAAAATGTACCTACAGCAAATAATATAAAATATAATATTAAAGTTAGTATGGAACGGATTTAGTGACAACAACGCCGTTGTGAAAAATTCCATAACAACACAATTTTTATGTACCTGCTTGAGTTTTGAAAACATTTGTACGCAGATTTTTGATAGAATTTAAAAGAAAGATAGAAATACCCTTTTACAATTCAAAAATATTATTTTATACCTACGTATTTTTTTTTAATTTTCATTGTAAACTACTTGACCCGACCCGACCTGACCCATTCTTTTTAAAAAATATATGAAACAAATAATTATTACTTATATAAATTATGAAATTGATTTGATTGTTACATCAAAGAATAGATCTACAAGAACTTGTGCAGTGTGCAATCTATAGGTCCAATCGAGTGATATTCTTAAGAGTGTATATTATAATGTGATTGGAAAGTGTCCGTTGACAGCGATTCGGAAGCAAGTACAAAAAATGCTCGTCGCCGTATTTCGTCATTTTTCCCCAGTCAGTCGCTTAATGTTTTCTCCTTTTTTTGGGCGATTCGTTCGTACCTGCGTTGGTAGGAGAGTACATACCTACCTAACAAATACGTGACTCGATGTCGCACTTCCATACCGTAGCGGATATAAAGGTAAAGAGTGACCGAATATTTTGTACATCGGAACCGTTTCTTATCAACCAAGACAAACAGGGGGAAGGTGGCTTTATAGCATCCTTCGAATCCTCGAAAAAAATACCAATCCAAATCCAAACTCCCTTTACGACCCACTTAGGGGCATAGGGAGGCAACAAGAGCTCTCCATTGCGCTCGATCTTGCGTAATGTTTATGACCTCATCCCACACCATGTTCAAATCCCTCAGCTCTGCTTCGAAGTAACGAAACACAGTGTGTGAGGGTCTTTCACGTCTTCGGGACCCTGAAGAACAGCGCTCTCCACGGCCAACTGTCATTCGGCATCCTTAACACATGTCCCAACCAAGTCCATCTCCTCCCCATAATGGTAGAAGTGATGGGTTCACGGTGGGTGCGCCGGCGTATAGCGTCGTTCGTGGTGCGGTGATACCATCAAATATATATCTACATATTTCGAAAATTATTGTTTTCAAAGTTTTATTGAGATATTCATATTGTTTTTTTTTTTTACAAAATGGGTCGTTGCCTCCTATTATATTAGGTACCTTCCTGCTAGCAGCAAAACCTGTCGGACGATAGGTATAGATAGTTAATTAATTGTTTGATTATTTAACAAATCAGTTATATCTTCTCTTTTAAAGGGTCTGGCTTTTTCTCTATCACGTTGAGAACTGCGACCAATTTGATAATTCTTCCCGTTGCATCAGTTGTTTACAGGAACATCTGATAATACGATATAATATTTGACGAATACATCTGTTATTATTGTCATAGCAACCTTCGACTTACAGCCCAATAATGTTATAAGAATGGTAAATAGTTCCTATAGTTGATTGGAACCTGTAAGTAGGTACAATAACATAATATACTTATGAAACAGTGTGTTAATCACTAGTTAATTAGTCAAAATAAATTCGTTACTTCTCAATTCGCCAAGTCAAAATCAAATCAACATTTAACGTGTGTACGCAAATCTACACCTACATTCATGATAGTGTTGGTATGTAGTTGATTGCCTGTGTCCACGTATGTATAGAGTAGATAGGTACCTATCTATCTCTAATGGGTGATTTATCGGTTGAAAAGTGCCGAACGACGTAAATTATATCGTGGTGAGTTCTTTAGCCGCTAGATGTCACTACAGGTGCCGTGGGAAAGGCGACATCGGATTGACAGCTAATTAATTTATTCATTTTATTACAAGTACCTTCATACTAAATAAGTATCGACTTTCATTATTTAGGTAATTTAGTTTTGTAATCAAAGTGAAAAGGTTATTTCTTTAACTTTGTAATATATATCTACTTTATATTTATTTTTACGTGATTGAGCCAATACGTGCGTATGAATGTCATTTGACTTTGCTACTGCTCTTTGGCTAATATTGTGTTAATACTTTGTGTTGACAACGTTCGCTATTTAGTTGCCCGTGTACAAGAGAGCATTAATGCAGCAATCAATTTTGATCACCAACTGTTTATTGGATATTTTACTCATAGTATATGGAATATACACGAGTCTTGTGATCGGATTTCAAAAAAAAAACAAAGATTTCGCTGAAATTAATTTTCTCAACGTTTTCGAGGGTGTATATTCCAAAAATGCAAAAAAAATTTTTTTTTAATTTCCACGTACCCTTACACCAAAAATGTGTGCGCACCCATAACTCTTAGTAATTCTTATCCGATTTGATTGAAATTTGGTAGAACGGTTAGCCCCTCGATGTAGATGAGTCAGTAAAATGTTGAGATCTGTACCTTCAGGGGAACCCTCTTAAAGTATCTAAAGAAAATTTCACTTGTTCTAGAAAAAGGGCTAAAATGGAAAAAAAATTCTTCGATTTTCATAAAATTTGGTATACGGGTTGCTCTTATGCTCCTACACAAGCACGTAAAATTTGAGGTCCGTAACTTCAGTGGGTCCCCCTTAAAGTACCGATTAATATTGTATGTAGTTCTAAAGCAGATAATAAAAAGCTCCAATAGTCGATATCATTTTAAAGTTTCTATAATAATTCCAAGGATAAATTCATTTTAATGGTAAAATTATGAATTTTTATGCAAAGATATGTTTTACACGAAAAGGCTGTTATGTAATATACTATGAGTTCTGGGCTACCCCAGGTTAGCAGCTTCTTTTATTTTGGCCTTGAACCCGGGAAGCTTGATTGGTAGATATATGATAAAAAATGGCACTATATTTCGAACGAAACTCCACTATTTCGTCTATCTAAACAACATGTTATTTCTTTCGCTTCCTCCACCTACATAACATTTCTCATACAACCTCTCGTTCCTTAAAGGACGGAACCTAAGTATTATGTTCTATCCATTTAGTTCTTGTTCAATCAAGACTAAATACACCTTCAGTTTGTTGTACAAAAGTGTCAGTATAGCTGCCAATTTTTTCAAGCCAACAATTCTCGTCTAATCTGAGACAGATCAACTCAGTTTTCTGGCGCTATCTTGCAAGTATATTTATTTATTTATTTATTTATTTATTTATTCAAACATAATAATACAATAATAATGGATAACAAATTTAACTGCTGCCCAAATAGGCCAAGCCTGTACTAGGGCAAACATTATATACAGTTCACAAAAAAAGAATATTAAAAGGAACATACAAACACGAACAACAGCACAACCACCAACTCAAATACGTACAGTCCACAAACAAAGCCTAACCCAACAGTCACAACACTCTTTGGTCCAACAAACATCAATCAAATCAACAGTACAAAGAAGAAAGAAGAGAGAAAAAAAAAGACAAAAACTAAACAAAATACTTTATGGGACAAAACCCAAGATGCCCTGCAAAACCTATATAAACAAAACATATCGTTTGTGATAATTATTTTTTACCATGAGGCTATATATTATTTCTATTAACATCAATTCTTTCAGCATTCCAAAACCATCTCAGTAATTTGTGACCTTTAATGTTGCAAAAACTTCCACACGACATTCATTCATGTCCATGTGCCACATATTCTTCTTAAATAACAAATATGTGACAAGTAATGACTTAAACAAATTATTACTGATGTTCGATTTTTAAACGGAACATACCACTACGGGCTTACGATCGTCTTCTACTGTTATTTCGAAGGCTAGCTTAGTGTGATCACTTTACGTTAACAACGTTCGCTATTAGGTGGTAATGTTCAAGTCTCCGAAACTCCTAATCATGAGAATTCTCGACATGTTCAACATGTCGAAAAATCTACAAGTAGATATTTAATAATAATTAATGAAATATAGAGATATAAGTTGGAAATTATTGAGAACAAGAGAGCAACCAAATTTAAAGACTGCGACTACTGTCATGTATTTGGCGCCAGGATATGTCTATATCCATTTTTGTTAATGTCTTATCTCTATTGCCTATCGGCTTTGTTGGAGCACAACGTTCTAATTATGTCTAGATTCTTGTGAGACATATGTGAGAAGTCGCAAGAATCTATACATAATTCCTTCCTAAATACATATGTTACGAAATGATACTATCCATTGAAAGTTTGTTTAATCTATTTTTTCATAGTATATTCCACGGTAACAATAGATATAGTATATCGGATCCACTAAGTACTGTTCGAGGTTTCGTCGTGTTAATAGAAATGTATCATCAGGTGTAAGTATAGTTTGTTGTACGTCATGATTGGCCAGCGCGGTGTAATAATGATTGGATTCCATTATTGATCTCGGCGTGTTTGGGTGATTGCCGCCTGTTCTCGGAAGCTGCGCCGCGCGGCCCATGGACCACCGTTACCATCACCGTTTCGACGCTCCACATTATTTATTATTTTTGATTGTTATAGGTTGGACCTATGTAGGTACCTGCCTACCGACCATCTTGATTCTAATAGGCTTCGACGCATTAAAGCTCTAGCTGGGGGGTTACTAAAGCTCTAGTTAGGGGGTTAATAAAGCTCTGTTCTGACGATATGCGGGGTGGCCCTTTACACCATCCCGCATTGAGAAATCACTTTGTTATAATGAATTGTTTTAATAATTATTGACGACTGCAAAATTGGCCTATCAATAATACTTGACGTACTTGACAGTTGGCCGAGGAGAGCACTGTTCTTCCTCCCATCAGGGTCCCGAAGACGAGGAAAACCTTCTCACACTGTGTTCCGCTCCTTCGAAGCAGATCTGAAGGATATGGACATTGTTTGGGAGGAGGTCATAAACATTGCGCAAGATCGAGCGCAATGGAGGGCTCATGTTGCATCCCTATGAGTGGGGTGTAAAAGGAAGTGTTGTTGTTGTACTTGACCACATTTTTATCACACCCCGTTTGTTGCTGGGTGCATATTTTTTTTTATTTTCTTTCATTGCATGTATCATTTTTGTTGTCTGTATTGGAATGTATTTTGTACATGCCTACTTGTGTCATGTACCTATCGCTGTATTGACACTAGAGATGAAACGGATAGCATTTTCGCCGGATACCGGATATTCGGCCAACCAATTAGCCGAATATCGGATAACCGGCCACCGGATATCTGGCGTATGTTTCTGGTTGGTTGGTGCATCCATATGGGATCATTGTCGAAAAAACCATATTATGTAGCATTAGTTAGTCTGGATTCAAATCAAATCAAAGTCTGGATTAGTGTGGTGTAATAATATTTTTTTCCTATGATTAGAGCGTTTAGATTTTTAACATTTACCCTCGGAACCAAGGTCGTAACATTTACCCTCTTGGTATGAGAGGGTCTTTCTCGTCTTCGGGACCCTGATGAGAAGAAGAACAGCGCTCCCCTTTAAATATCAGTGTTTTTATTTTCAAAATTAATAAAATTCGCTGAATGATGAAGAAGTCTTTAGTAGAGCCCGGGCAGTACGTGAATTACCGTGGTTAGAATGCATGAATTACGCTTACGTAGGCGGCGTATACCATTTGGACTGACTTCGTTGCCGGAACTGTTCCAAAAATCGGGGAATATATCTGCATCTTTCAGCAGGATGATATATGAAGAAACGTTATTTCATTAAAGTTTCCTTATTTACGGAGACAAGGGAAGCCGCTTGCTACCTCTATAAGAAAAATAAGTATTTATTATCTATAATTTCCCTTATTGCAGTATGTTTGCTAATCATGTTTCTAAGTTGTAGACATTTTTCTTGTGATTTCAAGGTGTTTTTGTTATACCTACAAAAATATATTTTTTACTATCCGGTATCCGACCGTATAGGTGCTAGTTATCCGGTATTCGGCCGGATAGCATTTAAGCCGCCGGATAGGGCGGATACCGGATAGTTGCCGGATATCCGTTTCATCTTTAATTATTGACACTCTCAACTTCCTGAATGGGTCTATGGGGGTAAAAATAAATAAAATGAAAAATAATAATTTACGATGCAATTCCGATTCATGTCGGCCAATCCTTCCACCACCGGAGAGACCAAGAAGCGGACTCGGAAAGTAAGTAAGTAATTCCGATTCAATTTTAATCTCAATAGCAATACGTCATTATGCCATTTAGATTTTGGTTGCTATAATAAGCATGAAAATTTTCCACGATTGGTCTTAATAATTTGTAAAGTACATAATATAAACAAGTAAATATTTTCCCAATATTACCTAGTAGATGTGTATTTTATTTAATTTATTTTAAAAATAACACTCAAAATGGAAAAATATACTTAATTAATTTTCAAAATATGTGATAATAGTTTCGTTTTGTAACGTCACCGACAGCAATTTTTGAGATTATTCAGATAGGTATCTTTGGATGTTTTTTTGTCTATAATCGGTGATAGGATCGGAGACCCATATACCTCGAGTATTATCACCCGACAGTAGAATGATGATTTGTTACAAATATGAGTTGTAATCTACCTTTATTTTTTTTTTATAATTAATTAGGCATTCCACCCATAGAGGGTGATTTGTGATATCTACCTTTATAATACGTGAAAGAAAAATGAATATTTTTTACGAAAATTGCGCGATCGGAGGGGTATGAAATATCGCACACACATAGTTTATAATATAGGGAAGGAGTGGCGAATGGATTTTTGTTTTAATTATGCATAAAAAATAGATTAAATCAATAAAAAAATAAAAAAAAAAAAAAAAAAAAAAAAACATTACAAACACTACTAAAATGTTATGTATTTGATACTCACGCACACTTTCACAGACTACTTATAAAGATCATCAACTTCATAGAAACAAATAATAATAGAAAAAACTTTGTACGTATCAACATTTCAAATTTGACGTATCTATCCATGTCATTGTTTTCGAAAGAAAATTTTAAAATAGCGCTCGCTAATTCCTTGACAATGGCACCTTAATAATGTTCAAACTTATAATTTAAATAAGTTATAGTCGAATTTCGAGCACTGGTCGACCACTAGTTTAAATTTAATAATAGCATAAAATTATTAATTTAATACCAAAGTCATAAGCTTCTTACTTGAAAATTTTCGCTTCTTACCGTGCGTTGAAATATTTTCCTGACAAAGAAAATTTCACCGGGTCATAAAGTGTCAGAACTTCTGGATTTTAGGGGGTTCCTAGATCTTCTTACCTTTTTTTTAAATACATTGTATGCATCTGTTCTTGGGTAACATTCTTGGGACTAGCCGCAGAACAAGTTACGTAAGTTAACGGCCGCATGTGTTGAACAACAAATAATAAAAAATACACTCAGCAGCTTGACCTTTCTCACGCTTCTGGTCTCCTAATACTCTCCTGCCTACACAACCTCTCCCACTACCCAAAAGTCATTTATTTATTTCACTGATTTTATCTCAACACGTTTAAAAGCGCTTGACGACCTATCACCAATATCGATTGACTGATGGTTTTTTTACTCTCTTGGTATAGAATGTGTTATTTCGACACTTAATCAAACGAATTCATCGATGAAAATGCGATTATTTTTTGAAAACATTCGTCTTTTTCTTATATAGGAATACTTAAACTTTTTTAAGATGAAAAATTCTCATACATAGTGTTTTTATTAATTTTCTCTCTTGATAAGCAGCATATATTCTTAAAATACTTTCATTTGAAAGCCAAAAAGTTTACCTATCTATAAAAATAAATAAAAGTTACAATAGCGTACGGTAAACAAAATAATATTAAATCAGAAATTTGTCGAAAAAAATCTTTTAGTTTGTTTACGGTCTGTAACTTTTTAATTCTTAGGTCATTTAAGTAGATCTTTTTGTATTAATTCTGCAAATTAACTCAATATTTTGTTCTCCGTGTATCGACATAATTAAACAACTTGAAAATGTCTTTTTGATTCCCTATCAGACTGTTATTCTGAAATGAAAAACAAATGATTGAGTTGCGTCGTATCCAATTTTTATTGAGACTTTTGACATTTCTGTATTCTGAAAATGTTTTATCCAATACATTAGTTGCGTAAGTACTGGCACCGATTAAGTTCTAAGCAAGAGCTTCTTGCGTTGAGTTGGAACGTGAATTTGAGAATACCAGTCATGAATTATCTGCAATTCCACTCACAATTGAGTAATTTATGTCTCCTATATTACAATCTTCACATTCACCTTCATAATCACCTTCCAAGAAATGAAAAGGTTGGCCAGTGACAGGGAGGAGTGGAGCAGAAGAGTCAGCATGCTTGGTGCAGACCAATCCTAGGATTGTGACTCAAAGAGAGAGAGAGATATTACAATCGGCGGAAATTGCGTACCAAAAGATTAATACACGTGGATTACAGGAAGGGGGAAGGGGGGGGGTAAAACGTTGCTTAATTTACTTTTTTTTTCTTGTTGCTTAATAAAATCGTGTTAAAAATATCAAAGAATAATGGGAATAAAAAACTAAAAAAATTCGTCGCGATATTGTTTACATTAAAAAAAATCTTACCATTCTATTCAGAATGCAATAAAAAAGAACAACATTTTCTTTGACATTTTTTTTTTCATTTTTTTTTTCTTACGGAAACTTTTTGGTTGTGCATTGAACTACTACTAGAGGTTGTCTTAAAGTTTAACAGCTTCGAACATACGCTTGTAATGTAAGAGGTACATCATAACTCATATTATGTATAAGCCCCATAGACTTCCTATCATAGTCTTGTTAAGTACATATTAATGTATTTAGGAGATCTATCAGGCTTTTTATCTCGAACAAAAGTGATCACTTTTAACCTGTGGAGACCGAGTAGGGTGACCATCTAACATTGCTTCTAAAATGTAAAAGCACAAGGCGGGTCTCCGCAAGTTTATGTAACATCTTTTTTATTGTAATAATACCCTTTTTAGTTTAGTCTAGTCCTGAAAAATGGTCACAAGAATCTAGACATAATTAGAACGTTGTGCACCAACAAAGCCAATAAGGATGAGACATTAACAAAAAATGGATATAGTCATATCCTGGCGCCAAATACATGACAGCAGTCGCAGTCTTTAAATTTGGTTGCTCAATAGTTTTCAACTTTTATATCTATATCTCATTAATTATTATCAATTATCTACTTGTTGTATACATGGGATTTTTCGACATATTGAACATGTTGAGAATTCTCATGATTAGGAGTTTCGGAGACTTAAACATTACCACCTAATGGCGAACGTTGTTAACGTAAAGTGATCACAGTTAGCCAGCCTTCGAAATAACAGTAGAAGACGGTCGTAAGCCCGAAGTGGTTGTTCCATTTAAAAATCGAACATCAGTAATGAATTGTTAGAGGCATTAGTTGTTACATACCAATTCGTTTTTCTAGTGTTTATTCTCTTGAAATTTCTACCCGGGGTTGGCCTGTCTCAGATTGGACGGGACCGGTTGACTGGAAAAAAAATTCCGCCGCCGGCAATAAGTTCCGCCGGCTATACTGACACCTTTGTATAGAAAATTTTGTATTTGTTAATTTATTTATTATCTTCACAACAAGGTATAATCTTTGTTTCCTGAGCCTAACAAGGTGACCGGTGACCTCGCATAAATCAAGCATTCTCAACACATAGCCAATTTCCTTTGTGTCAATAATAATAATATAATGTAGGTATGTACATATAATGGCGTTTGATTCAGTTCTTATAATATATTGTAGGTTTTGTTAGAACTAGAACGGATGTGTATAGGTACCTACCTACTTATAGATAGAAAATACACACTATGTTATATTCATGATCATTTTTTGTATGTGCTGTTTTGATTTATTTGTTTTATGAAGGTATGCATATTGTTAAAAATTTTCGTTCCCATGCTCTGAGAAAGTACCGCGTGACCATCACCAACCAGTTTAGCTCTTTGTAAAGTAAAAATGTTTGCTCTTAAGATCCCTTTTCTATCTATAGGTCAAGCTGGAGATATTCTTTGTTCGTTCTATTCAATGATCGTTTTTGTTCTGTATAAAGGTGTTAGAATAGTCGGCGAACTTATTGCCTGAGGCAATTTTATCAAGTCAACCCTACGCGTCCAGTCTGAGGGTAAGAACACGTAGAAAGCCGATTCCGACCCGCGCCGACCGGCTCATAGATTATTGTCTATGGTTTCAATGCATTTAAATGGGCATGCCGGAAAGCGGGTTCCTGTTTCTCTGTGGGTTTCCCCATTCAAATGCATAGTAACATTCTTTGCGCCGGTCGGCGCGAGTCGGAATCGGCTTTTACGTGTTCTTACCTTGAGACAGGCCAACCACCCCGGGTAGTAATTTCAATAGAAAAACACTTGAATTTTTTTACTCGATCAAGAATCGAACCCGGGAGCTCTCGACAAGAAGTAAGCACTTATGCCGATATATTACCGAAGTCGCTAAATACCCACTGTTTAAAGAATTGAAGTTAAAATCCATAGAAAATGGTGAAATGTTGGGCTTAATTTTAAAATATGTATTTGCTTGCAGAACGCATTTCTACCTTCTTTAAAACACAAAATCAGGGTTACAAAAATGATGTGAAACAATTATTCTACAAAACTCCGACTCGTCCAATAATCGAACCTGGGATCTCGCGTTTATAAGATGGACCTAGAAAACTAGTCGTTCACGGTCTGTTATTGTATACCATTAAGATTTTTTTTTCATTTCATCTTTTTCCTTATGTAAATATTGTAAAAAAAAACTATATATAGGTATAAAAATAAACATTCAAACAAACAAAAAATGTCTAATTTCTAACTTGTCTACATTTTCAGTGTATCTACCTGCTACAAAATTTTCACATTAGTCAAATTTTTCATGTAGAGACGAAATATTGTAAAAAATACAATATGTTTAGTGAAGAAGTAGATTCAATTTTATTTTATTAAATACTTATTCTAATTTGTTGAGTCGGTATATATGCGCGCATAATTTGGTAATAATCCCATAAGTTAAATAAATAAAATTAAAATAAACTTTAATTTTATAAATAGAGGTACTTAAGTTATCAACGTTACAAGAGGTAAGCGTCCATTTAAAGCTAGTTAAATGTTTAATCTAATTGTTAAACTTATATTTATCATCACAGTATCAAATATACCGCCACTTAGAACAGTAGCACACTGCTTTATCGGTCATACTTTCTTCACTTCATTTAAAATAAGTTAGTAAATACTAATTGCCTACATTTTATAGGAGGAGATAGCCGAAAGCCCGTCGTGGGTTCAAATAGTTTTGTGTTTTTGTCATAACGATAAATGCGTAAGTTTGTGATTTTTACAGTTTGAAAATATGTATGTATAACAATTCATTGGGCGTGTGGAAAGAATGGATACAAATGACAAAGAAACATCATGAGACTGAAAGGAAAGATGTAAGAAAGCGGATAAGCCGACCGAGAATGACGTGGATCGAACACATCGATTAAAGGCCAGTGGGGCTAGTACGAGTTTTATCGAAAGCTAATTGCACGCTAATAAGCGCTTATAAACGTGCAAATAGTGTTTTGAAATCAAACGATCGAATCGTTCGATCATTTTTGTATGGAAAATTTTCGAAACTCTTTCGATGATCGTTTCGATATTCGATCATCGAAAACTTATACTAGGGGTACATACAGGTCAAAAGTTGGAGAAAGAGGACAGGTTGTATGAGAATCTAGCTTTTCCGACAGACGTTGTCCTGTAGTCCTATTATGAATATTGATTTGTAATTTATACAAAAATATGTTTAAAATAATATGTTTGAATGTTAAAAAAAATATTTCTAAAAGCTTGAAAAAATTTTCATCAAAAATCTGCGTACCAATATTTCTAATGTCAATGGTTGTCAGGTAAACAATAATTTTGTTGTTATAGAATTGTTCATAGATGGAGTTGGCGTCGCAGGAAATCCGTTCAATACTAACATTAATATTATATTTTATAATATTTCTTTCGCATTTTTCAATTTTTTAATACTGCTGACAGCATATGTCTAACGCCGTAATATTAGACAAGTTTTACATACCTATATTAGACAAGTTTTCATTCTCAAAAGAACAAAAATATCTTCGTTTAACTAAGCCCGTTTCTGGAGGAACAAAGTATGTTTTGCCCGGTTTTAATTTAAAAAAATCATAAATCGAACATCGAACACAATTTAAATGAAATAATCATTCGGATAATCGACTCTCCACTGTTCACGACTGAGTAGGCTATAAAAGTAGTTAAAATAATATTTAGAATTATGTATGTGAATGTCTCTGTGATTCTGATGATTGTTTATTATGTAGAGAGAAACCGTTTTTATTTTAGTTTTATGTTAGTTTATGTTTATTATTTTATTTATGTGAATGTTGCACTAGTGTATGCATATTTATATTATTTAAAGTACTCTATGTTCAGATGTAACTGATTTTGGCAGTTTTATTTCTATATGCATTTGTATGCATTGTTAATATTTCTCGCCTTCTTTTTATATTTGTGTGCCCTCGCCTTCTTTTGCCAGCAAATATCAAGCAAACTGATGAATATTAAATTTACTGCCGTTCTCTGTGCCCATATGTTAATCTGAAAGGTAGTAGCGGTTTAGTATTTTCGACAACGGTTGTTTCTACATAATATATCTAGGGTTCGATGGAGTCTATTATTGGAATAATCGCGTAAAATAGAAGGTATATTAATTAAAATCAACATCGTAAGTATGATTATGTTATTAATACTGTACAAAAAGAATGAGCTTCTATCGTCTAACATCTTTAAAAAAAGTATTAAATGCACGTTTAAATTCCTTAAAATACAAAAGAAGGAAATGTCTAAAAAGAAGAAAATAAAAGAACCGTAAGAGACTTTTACACATTTTTGACACTCTTAGAGGTCTGGTAACGAGATCAGAAAAAGCAATAAGAAAACTGGACTTCCGAAGTTATTAATCGGAGACCCTTTGAATATATTAAAAAAGATCGTGTAGGACTTCGGCAAATTATTGTGCCTGAAATTGAAACTCCCTTTGGTAGAGAAAGAGGGAATAAAGCAATAGAAAAAAATAAAATGCAAGGTTAATATTAATAATTAATGAAATCACATCTCCATGATTATTTATAAAATTGTGTCCATGGCAATAATAGCAATATAGTTTTATTGATCGTGAGAATGCCGCGTCTCAGATCGTTGACACCACGATATAATCGAGAAATATAAAAATCGATATGCAAATAAGTTGACTTTATCGAAACATGTTGTTTGTTGTCTATACATTGTTTATAATATTATTATAGTCTATCGGTGAATCATTTTTAATTAAAATTTTAGGCGCAACCGTTTCAAGTTTATTTTAACTATTGTACCCAAATGTGATCCCTGGGGTATCCCATATGTTGCAATTTAAACTTTGCACAAAAACTGGATTTTGATTCCTATGATGTTTTGTAAGTTCCAGCTTTCCATTGTGGGAGTATTCTGCGGTTATGTGCACTGTATCGTTGAAGGTCAGAATCTTTTTTTCTGTCCAAACTTCTGTTTTTAAGGACAATTTTTCTAGCAGCAAATTGAATTAATAAAATAAAAAATAAAAAAATATCCTTAATCTAGTTCATGTAATACTATTAAGACCTACCCTAGAATTAATAATCTACGATTTCTATAAGATTAAATATGTGGAGCTAAGCCATCTACGCGATTGACATCTTCTTTTGAATAGTCTATGTGTTTAAAAAATGATATATTATTATCTTAACCTCACTATATATTATTTAATATAATATGTCTCGTATCATATTTGTCAGACGTCCAAAAAAAACAAATTTTGTATGATTAACCTTCAATAATGGTCGAGTTTTTCGCACAATTTTGGCGTCTGGTCAGTCCACATTTTACCCAACCTTAATACAATAATAGCACCTACCAATTCTCAACAACTGTAAAACAAAGTTCACATAGGAAACAGTCATTTGCCTAGTAGGTGTGATTAGATTTTAAACAAATTATAAAACGATTTTAATGGCCCCTGTCAAAACAAGTGACATTTCAACCAAAATGACATTAATCCGTTATGTGATTGGTCCGTTCGAAAAGTATTCTATAGATAGAACATTGTTTTGTTCTAAAGGCATCACATGCAAATCGCTCCCACGATATCGTTCAAAACTGTGAAGATGTCAGGCGTTTCGGTCTCTAATCAAAGTATTTAGGAATCACCTCTTTTAATCCTTTTACTTTATCAATTTTTGTATTTGACGATTAAGATATCTTCCAAATCTTCCTTTTCTATCTTCAAAAACTTCTTCGTCTATTCTCCTTCGTGTTTTTGGAAGAGTCCTAGATGTTCTAGAACAGTATAATGGACGACGTGTGTGTCCAGGATGCTGTTTTTTTAACTATAAGCTAATAAAAATACATGGGTGACAATGAAGGGCCAAAATATGATGACTGCATGATATTAAAATTAGAGGCAAGACTCTTTCTTAACTTACGAATGACGTACGTTGTGCTCTGCCTATCCAGCAAGGGATAAGGTATGATGGCATGTTTATACATCTAACACTACCCATTATGATACGACTTCTCCATGCCTCTGTATGTATTATTACATTGGTTTGGTACCCACCTAGAATAGCTGGCTCCATTGTTTCTATGTTCAAATAAGCATTATAATGTTTATATTATAGAGAATAGCTCTAGTATTGTGTCTCCCGTAAAATCAAAACAATTAGGCATAACCCTACCTAATGGCGCTCCGCCGCTTCCCTGAATGATTAATTATGCGGATGCTTCTCCAAAACTCTGCATTTTACTGGATTCTTGTGCCGATCAAGAAGAATAAATACAAAAGGTCTTAGTTCCGATCCTTGTGGAACGCTAGATCAAGTTTCATAATTAGTAAAATTGGCCTTATCAGATTTGACGTGTTATCTATCCTTTATAATAACCACGATGATGAAAAATAATGATAATAACAACGATGGGACACACCCAGCAAATGCGTTAAGAGCAAGATCATCATGTTCAATTCTATCACACGCCTTTTCGAAATCAGTGGAGATTTCAATATAATCATTCATATATTTTTAAAGCGACGTAACTTTTTGAAAACCATGCATACCTAGTTCGAAGTGGATGATTTATTTATTTATTTTAACAATTTAAGGCATTATGCCTTTTACAGATCCACGGATACTGAACTTTTCACGGCCATTTTCTATAGATTAAAATGAAAAACTTCCTCCAAATAACGTCAGTTTTTTGTGTCCTCCTGATGTTTAGCTCAAAGATAATAAATATTATCAGGTGTGTTTCTACTCACCATCACGTGTCTATGGTTAACAACAATTGTTATGACATTATTCAAAAAATTCAAAATGGCGACCATATTATATACTTACCTATCTACTATTACATATGAACTATTATTATCATTGCTGTGAATAACAATTAGCCTGTCAAATGTCATTGATTTGAAATTAGCATCGTTTAAGAGTAACTCGTACATCATCACATCTTAATAATATTGTGGAGTCATGGTTGGTTGAGATAAAGCAGAAATGTCAAATCTCTCAGCCCTTTTTTGTGTCTTCTAGAAGCATGGGGAAAGAAGTTGAGGATTATTACATTATTTGTTTAAATATTTTGAAACCATACACAGAGACGACTTTAATCAACGAACAGGACAGAATCTCAATGTCAATCGGAGTGGATTCCAATCCAATTCCAATTATTATAACTTCTCTGGTTTCAATCCTAAGATTGGTTTGCAGCAATTCCCTCAATTCTTCTCCTCCATTCTTCCCTGCATTGTGCGGCTCTTTTAAAATCTACATATGACTGGCATCGCACGTCCACCAACAGGTACTCCAGGTACTCTTGGCGTTGGCGTCCTTTGGAGTTTGTCCCCTCGGTATACCCTCCATTATGGCATGCAAGAGGCCTTCTTGTCTTATTATATGGCCGATCCATCTTGCAAGCCTTTCGGACAAGGTCCTGAGCAGGTGCCTTCCTCCTTCGATTCTTTGGAGAACCTCCTCGTTTGTAATGCGGTCTCTCCAGGAAATTCCCAATAGTCTTCTGTAGGACCACATCCCAAAAGCCTCTAGTCTCCATTTATCTCTTTCAGATAGGCACCATGTCTCGCAGCCGTACATCGAGATACTCCATACATAAGTCTTGATGAGGATTATTCTCAGTTTCAGGTCAATATTATTCGATTCTATTATTTTCTACCTTTTATTAAAGGCAAGCCTAGCCTGATGTATATGGCTGTCGACCTCGCTCTTAGACCGACCGTCCCATGTTATCTTGCTTCCGAGGTAGATAAACTCCTTGGTGTTCTTTAGTGGAACTTCTGATATCATTATTATCATCTGGTGGTGCGTTCGGCCTACAGTCATCAGCTTGGTTTTGTATAATAACTATGTCATTTAAATTTTAAATGCCCAGCATGAAAAGTTTTACACAATTCTATTTTTAAAAGGTTTATTCTGAATCCGGTAATTTTTTGAGAAAAAAATGGTAAAAATAAGAATTAATACAAGTAAGTACCTGCTTTCAAACTGTTTTTTTTCCTATTTTTGTCATTTCATCCACAAGGGTGATGGTTTGACCCATATTGTGTTAGGTATTCAAGTCACCTGAAGAAGACAGAGTCTGATGGACGGGGTGGGACGTAACAATTGTAAAAAACAATGCGTTGATTTTTATAAAATTTTCTAATGTTCTGCACAACTTTCATACTTTTTTTTTCAAAAAAAAAAAAAAAAAAAAAAAAAAAAAAAAAAAAAAAAAAAAAAAAAAAAAAAAAAAAATAATTTGAAAATAGTGAACACTACAAAAAATAAGAATTACGTGAAATTGGTCCTAGTGTTCACGCGTGATGCTATGACCAAGGACAATAGGGTCTAATTTTTATATATAGAGATTCTCAATGATTTTAAAATAATAATATAGAGATTCTCAACAGTTTTGTTTTCCCAAGTTTCGAAAACTTTTGACAGAATTACGCCTATACATAGAGTCTGCTCGTGTGTGTGTAGGCATGTAATCTTCTACACTTGAGTGTGACAGGACACCATTGTCAACAATCACAGCCGTATGTACCCGGCACATTCCTCCAGCGTGGATTAGATGGGCGATAATCTCCTTGCGGGATAGGCCGCCTGCCATCAGCGCTCTTTGCTAAAGGTCACGGCGGGATATGTGCAGGGGCGCTGCACGCGTGGGCTAGGACGCACCCACATATAACGAGATTACAGTGAACTCTGATCTTAATGTTATTATAATTTATTCCAGGCATCCTCAACCTGGGGACGCTAGCACATATAAATAAATAAATTAACTCTTTTCCATACAAAGGTGTCAGTAGCCGGCGGTTTAATCGTTGTTATGTAAAAAATCATTCAAATAAAGAACAACAAATTACGTAAGGTAATATTCCTCGTTTTTTTTAGAGAAAAATGACTAAAAAAATTATGGATTAAAAATATATAATACTAGCTTTCCCGACAGACGTTGTCCTGTAGTCCTAACCAGAGGCGGCCCGTTCATATGTGCACTGCGCCCCCAGAAACGAAAATACATAATTAGTCCGATTAAGTTACTAATAAAATAATAAGGTATTTCATTCGTATTCAAAGCTCAGGCGGGAAGAACGTGAGAATATATGCGCGCGCACACATTCTACCTCACCCTTGAAGTACCGAGACGAATGTGCCCGATAATATTGTTGACTTTGTATGAAAATTTTCTAAAACGCTCGAAACGGTGTGGTGGAGTAAGTGGGAAAGTGGGATGGGCTACTGTAAGAGCGGTAATCACGTATGCGAGAATGAGAGGGAACTACCCGCGATGGCGTTGGCGCGTCGCAGGTGATCTGTTCCATACTAACTTATATAGATATTATATGTTATATCATTTCTTACCCATTTTTTTTTCAACTTTTTATTAGTTATTCTGTTATCCGGAGCGGAGAAATATCCAATTAATCAAATATTGAAAGAATCTGTTCAGCCGATCTCGAGTTATAAGTGTTCGCACTAACCCGACTTTCATCTATATTAGAGATATGGACTTATTAAAAAAATATGGATCTTTGAATGCAGGTAATCGATTTTTTTTCGAACGCGTACGAAGTTTCAAATTTGAAAGGCTGCCCGACAGTTTGGAATGCGCTGCGCATTGTACCAGCGCGCACCACCCACGCGCGCCAACGTTACAAATATGAAAACACAACACATAATTCTTAATAAATCTGGCTCAGAGGTCACACCGGAATAATTTAATGTTGTATCAATAGAGTCCTAGTCGTGCGATCAATCTTGTCAACTAAAATGTACCCTTGATGTTGTAGATATGTGTGTGTGTCTTACTAAAGACTGTGCTACAAATTAATTTATGAAAACATTACTGTAATTATTATGTTCCAGTTTTTTGTTTATTTGAAATTCGAAACTCTCGAATATGTAACAACTAATAACTCTAACAATAATTCCTTTCTGATGTTCAATTTTTAAATGGAACAAACCACTACGGGCTTACGACTATCTTCAACTGCTGTTTCGAAGGCTGGGTTAGTGTGATTACTTTACGTTAACAACATTCGCCAACGTTAGGTGGTAATGTTTAAGTCTATGAATCCTAATCATGAGAATTCTCACCATCTTCAACATATCAAAAAAAATGTATACAATAATTAGATATTTAATTATTAATGAGATATCGATATAAAAGATGGAAATTATTATTTAGAACACGAGAGCAACCAAATTTAAAGACTGCGACTGTTGTCATATATTTGACGCTAGAATAATGTCTCATCTTTTCGTTCACCGTTACGTTACGAACTGGATCTTAGCTTGGCGTTCAGTATTTTTCTAAGATTTTTTTTAAATGCGTTGCTTTTCCTAAATATAACCCAACGAAGGAGTTTTTTTTGCTTCCCTGTGTTCTTTGGGCAAGCTGTTGAATTGTTGTGGAACAGCAGAAATTTAATAAGCGTTTATCAATAGAAACTGCCACCTATTGAATGTCCTGAAATTTTCTTAAACGGACCTGTTATATTGTTTGTCTGTCATCGAAAATGGTGTTGGTTGTTTAGCAATTTGATTGTCGACTTTCCTAGAAATACCTACTGAAGGGTATGGGATCAAACCCCGAAACCAACCATTTCGTCTTTCACGACTCCAGTTTTTGGTCTGCGTGAAAGAAGTCAAAATAGGTAAGTGTGTACACTTTGGGTAAGCCTTAGTGTATAAAGACAAAAAGTTTTCTCTACTTTTTTACCATCTTCCTCTTTAACGACACAAGATTTAAAAGAAGCCTACTGTGAAATAGTTGAGGAGTGTAGTTTGTGTTGACTTTGAGTGAGCTGAGATTCATTCTATTTTAAAAAATAATCGGTTGTTTCTAAAAAGAGCTCCCTGTGTGGTAATGCTAGTACAGTAGGTGTTTCGATTATAAAAGAATGTGATCTGACATTTGCACCAAATTTAAATTTGCTTTGACAATCTTGATTCAATCAAAATCTATGTTTTATCAACACGGATTTAAAAATCTAGAGAGACGACGTAACTTAAAATCTATTGAAATTGCTGTGGTTACTAGTGATAAATTTGGTTCAAACATTTCTTATAGGACCAAAACATTTTTTTTATATATTTATAGCATGCATACATCACAATTGAGAGCTTTTGTTTCCTTTAACTGCCAATAAGACCTCAAATCTTAAAGGAAGTTGTTTATCTATCAAAAAATGTTTTGAATTAATATCGTTATTAGGTCATTTTATATAGGGTGAATTAAGCACAGCCGTTGAAAAAGTCCTTTTCTTTTCAAATTGAGTAATACTTCATCCGTTAATATTTATTTTGATTCCGACAAATGTTAAGTGAAAACGAACCAAGATCGGAAGCCCCAGTACTAAAAGAATGAATACTTTGTCGTTTTACATAATATATGAGGTAAAATGTTTGAGATTGAATATTTAGAACTGAAAGGAATCTTAATGGACTTATTCGTGCTTTTTTGTAGAAAAAATACCCTTGTATCCTCGTCTACTTTGTTTTCGATAGGCTGTGTATTGTCAGCTTCAAGTACCAAACACCTTCAGTCTTCTCTGTATTTTGGCGAAAGCACCGCATCAGAGTATACCTGTGTTTATTTCTTTATCAGGTCACACTACCAAGTCGGTGCTCTCCCGCTGAACCTCTGACTCTAAACCCTTCTATCTAATCTAATCTAAACTCCCTTTACACCCCACTTAGGGACACAAGGAGGCAACAAGAGCTCTCCATTGCGTTTGATCTTGCGCAAGTTATATGACTTCCTCCCACTTCCTTTTATAGAAGGTTTTTTCGCAAGTGAAATATTATATTTAAAAAAAATAAAACCACTACGGACCGTCTTCTTTACTGCTGTTTAGAATATTGGTTTAATGTAACCACTTTGCGTTTACAACGTTCGTAATTTTTTTAATAATCTGTGCTAGCTCAAAGTTAATACATTTGCACTCTTCACAGTTAAAGCTTGTGTCGTGAAAGAGGTAGATGGTCGGCACCTGGGATCGAACCCACGATCTCCACAAGAAACAGTACGAAAGCCGGCGTCGTAATCCCCAGGTTCCCAACCACTTCGGATATTAATTTTAATAAAAAGTAAGTTCGTCGTCTAGTTTGAACAAAAAAAAATTCATGATTTTACTATGCTCCATCTATTAATAGTTCGTCCAATCAATGGAAATGTCAATATCACAAATGTCACCCAGGAAGGTGAACTCCATAGATTATAATTTTTTTCTCTAGCTTGGAATCCAAATGACATAATAATAATGTATCCTAGTCCATAGATAAAAAGAAATACTCGTTTTTGTTTATCGTACAGAATATTTATGTGCTCGAAATGTCACTCAGCTTATGCTCAAAATCATGTTTGTTTAAAACATTATCTATGGAAATGGTATCAACTACGTACGATGAAATGAGATTTTTGTGTATAAATTTCTTTAATGGCTCTGGTATTGCCAGCTAATAGAATTTTTAAACATTTTTGTCATTCCGATTTTTTTTTCTCTTTTTCCTTTGAGTTGACAACTTTTTGATGATTACCAATCACGTTCGATTTTTTTTTCAATTTTAATAAGGCACTACGGGCTTACGTTGATTTTGACAAATTAAGTGTTTCAAAGAATTATGTTTTATACCTACTTTATTAAAAATAGAGTACTGAGAGATTTTTAATGTTTTGTTTCATTATTTTTCATACATAAGAAAGAGAAACAACATAAGATTTATAAAATTGTTGAGGGGCATCAATCACTGAGTACAAATATTATTTTATTAGAGAACTTTTTTGGATGCGCAGAACCGAAAATTTGTTCCTTTATTCAACAGTCACGTGACTGATGATACATTATCAATAATAATTCCTTTTTCTTTCATCCACAAGCACAAGAAAACACAAAAAACCATTTACTTTAACTAATTATATGATTAAAACATAAAATTCCTCTGTGTTGACGCTAAAATATTAAAAATAAAAAATCCAAAGGCACACACCGCTACCGACAAACGTCGCAGTTTGTATGAGTTTAACAGCAGTCACATGGTATTTGTTGGGACCATGTGCAGTTGCATAAATTATTTCTTCTCAAAGGCATCAATAGAAGGATTAACCAGGTACCACACTCATTACTATTTTGGGAGTCTTGTCTTGTGAATAATCCTTTCTGCCTGCTATTCGCTTTCTGTCTTATCAGGTCTCTTCAAACTTTACTGACTATCAAGATGTCGTTCTCAATCCTTTATTCACTATCTAAATACTCGATCATTCACAATATTCTGGAATACCTATATACGCTTGTCCCACTCTGAATCTACATATATATAAATATGGAGATTGGACTTGGGAATGTATCGAGTATTTTACAAAGTTCACCCGAGAATGTCGCCGTGTTCCGACCCGAATGACCCGCTCTCACACCGCGACCTTATTACTCCCACAAGTTATGTTCAGTAGTCAGGCGAATTTACCGCTTATTATCTATAAAAATAGATGTCATTATTGCCTCAGCGTGCGGCCTGACATGTGTCATTGTAATTATCAAAGGCCGTATTATTGTCAAACGAGTAGGGAGGCCGAAGATTTTTGCTTTTACAGAATTTACGTCGATCGATGTTTTTATTTTCACATGATCCTTGTCGATGATGTAGGTATTTATTTAGTTTTTTTTATGTTACATATCGTATCATGTAAGATTATATTCTAACCAATGAAGGCCTTATACCGGTTCTGTTCCTTAGAAGCAGAGCCGAGGGATTTGGAAATGGTGTGGGGAGGAGGACCACTGTTTGATGCGTACACGTACATGTTGCCCATTCTTTTGTATGGGTGTTAGCTCTGGCACAAGCCTAGGCAAAAAAATCTCCGCGTTCGAAACAAAATGCCTTTGTAGAATTTTGGATATGAGATGGTATCACCGCGTCCCAAACCGCGCTATACGCGGGAACACCCAGATTAGGGGACGTCCACTAATCATGTGATGTTGCAGAATACCCCCTCACCCCGAAAATCACGTGTACTTTTTTTAGTACAAAGAATTTAGAAACTTAAGATTTTAATTTTCGTCCATTTTTCAAATTTGTAAAGTGCAACTGTGTTTTTTTTAAACTCATCAGGAAAAATAAATGCACATGATTTTCTTACTAGCCCCCCCCCCCCTCCCCCTACGTGATCTTTCGCAATTTTTTTTTCAGACCCCCCTCCCCCTTTTGGACTCGCGTGATTTATGGACACCCCCTTATGCACTAGGTTCCTAGGGAGCAGTCCGTCGTCTGACAAGACGGCATTCTTTCAAAATATATGACAATGTTTTTATGTTACTACGGTAACAATATTGACAATGTTCTCAACTGACATATTATTCACCGCTGTGCCGTATTTGAAGGAAAACAGACCTTCCACCATGATCATATGTGTTAAGTATAGCGCTGTTCTTCCTTCCATAAGAGTCCCGTAGATGAGAAAATTCCTCTAAGCACAGCTGAGGGCTTTGGACATGGTGTGGGAGGAGGTCATAAACATTACGCAAGATCGAGCGCAATGGAGAGCTCTTGTTGCCTCTCTACGCCCCGTAAAGGAAGTTTAGGTTGATAACAATAAAATTAATAGAAATCTACAAAATAAAAAGCATCGATATTTTGGCACATGTCATAGATTTGACGCGTCATTGCCACCCCTAAAAGTGATTGTGTTGTTTTTAATGATAATGCGGCGTAGTGCCTTGAAACTTTGACCCAAGAACAGCGGGTCATAGGCCTCGAGCTCTTCCACATCGACTGCATGTGGGTGTGTGCGTGTGTCGCGGAGACTCACCACAATATTTAAACAAACAACATTTTTCAACGCTGCGATTGTGTTTGTTCTCCAGTGGTAATGTGGCTTATTTCGGGAGGCCATCGGACAAAATGCCTAATTGACCAAATTCATGATGAAATTCCTTCTACCTCCTCTGTGATTTGACCAGCTGGCCTGTTGTTCTTCTTGCTGCTGTATTTTCTTATGAGGCCGACTGCCAACTGAATTAGGTTCTTGTCCTGGAGGTCTGTTTCCCCGTGGAATATTGTCCCTGACAATTTTTGCGGCTCTTGTATCATCAATAATTCTTGAGACATGACCGTTCCAAACCCGTCATCCCTATCTTCCCATCTTGTTTTGTCATGGTGTCTCCCAATTATAGCTTCTCCACTAATCCTAGACGCTTCAGGAAGTCCATCAGCTTTAGGAGAGGATCCAGACATTCTCCACCTTACAATATCTTCGACATAGCAGATTGTTCGGATCTCTGTGTTTCGAAATCTTTCACGAAGGAGATTTTTCTAAGAAGCTTCTTTTCGTTGGTATGAACGAGGTTGTACATTATAATTTATATTTTGTACTATGTATTTGTATTGATTTCAAAACGATTACCTATAAATCTCATCGCTCAATGCAATCCAGACTCTTTTATTTTTATTCAACAATAATATAAAAGAATGTCGGGTTACTGCGAACACTCATAACTCGAGATCGGCTGAACAGATTCTTCCGATGTTTGATTTATTGGATTCTTCTCCGCTTCGGATAACATAAAAACTGATATTAAAAAGTTGAAAAATGCATAAGAAAAAATATTAAAGTTTGTATGGAATGGATTTCCTGCGACGCCAAGGCCATATTTGAAAAATTTTATTATAACAAAATTATTGTTTACCTGACAACCATTGACATTAAAAATATTGTTACGTAGATTTTTTATGGATTTTTTTTCGAGCTTTCAGAAACACTTTTTTAACATTCAAAACATATTATTTTATGCGAATTTATATATCAATGTTCATAGTAAGGACTACATGACAAAGTCTGTCGGGAAAGCTAGTATAAAAACTGTTAGTACAAAACAAATACCTATTAATTATACCTATAAAACAAATCTGCCCATTCTCCTATATGGGTGTGAGTCCTGGCACCTGACCAAAGCCCAGGCACAAATTGTCTTAGGAGAATTCTGGTCGTAAGATGGTACCACCGCATCACGAACGACGCTATACGCCGGCGCACCCAGCGTGAGCCCGTCACCTCTACCATTGTGGGAAGGAGTTGGACTAGACTGGGACATGTGTTAAGGATGCCGAATGACAGTTGGCCGAGGAGAGCACTGTTCTTCCTCCCATCAGGGTCCCGAAAACTAGGAAGACCTTCTCACACTGTGTTCCGCTCCTTCGAAGCAGAGCAGAGGGATTTGGACATGGTGTGGGAGGAGGTCATAAATCGAGCGCAATGGAGAGCTCTTGTTGTGGGGTGTAAAAGGGAGAATTGAATTGGATTGGATAAAACATGTGAACAGGTGGTTAAACGGGTGGTTTGGGCATGAAGCGAGGATGAAAGTGGAGAGAATGAAAAAAGGATATATAAATCTGAAATAATGAGTGCACGCAGACGAGGCCGAACTCGAATGACATGGTCCGATCATATCGGTCTTAGAGGAGGGCCAAGTCAGGAGCAAAAGGAATAGAAGAGCATGTATGCGGAATGTTATGCGTTTGGAAGAAGCGAAAGAGGTGTGTTTGGATAGGACAGAATGGAAATCCGTACTCTCTGCCTAACCCCTTCGGGAAACGGCGTGATGGGTTAAAAAAAATATTATAAAAAATGTCACTCATGTGTTTCTTCCCTTTCGCCACCGAACACTCGTTTACTTGAAGACGTGTTGTAGTAGTAAGTAGAGACACACAATACTAATCTATTGTCATCACATTTTCACATGATTTGACGTGTATTTATGTGACAAGGACAGCCGTACAATTACCATTCCTCCGGCGTGTATCAGTGTCAGGCCTCAGCCTCTGGTGTCGCTCAGGTGACTCTTGTACCCAGGTATGTGGCTGCGATCAAATTTCCAGTCAGGTCAGAGGTTCGTAATGGCGGTCAGGTCATGGAGTGCCGCTGTGAATAAATAATATTTACACACCAACTCTCTCATTTAAACGTGACGTCTTCGAGGAGTAAACAGATAGAATTTTCGATTACCTTCTTTCGAAGTCCGTACTCTCTGCCTACCCACTTCGAAAAACGACGTGATGGGTAAAAGAATAAGTTTATTCTGAATTTCACCGAAGTGTTTTGCCTACGAAGGTTTTGGAGACGTTTTAAATAACAAATAAAGTCTGTATAATATTAATTAAAAGAACAGAAAACGTTATTTCGCTCTATCGGTAACATACGAGTGCTACAAAATTCAACACAATATGGCAAACGTCCGAATGCTAACGTGATTCGACTTATAAATACCATAGATAATGAATTTTCACAGAATATTATGAGGTTGTAGAAATACCGCAATCAGCGGTATGATTTTTATTGATCCATCCATAGATCAATGATCTAAAAATTGGAATGATGATGATAATATGCACACAGCGGCCATAAACCTTTTAGAGTACAGTTTATGGATTTATTATTTTGACGTCTATATTCTAATTAAGTTCTTCGCGTATAAAAAATGTGGAACTGTACAAGTGTACAACCTACTAAAAAATATAAGTTCACCTTCTGTGGGGCTACTCTTGTAGTTCAATTCCGATTTTAACGTCGATCGATCAAGTTTGAAATCGTCGAGCTGTCAGAATACTCAATCGCGAACAACAGAACTAATTGTAAACTTTATCGTATTGTAAATGTTGCCGTTTTTATAGAAAAACTAGCTTTCCCGACAGACGTTGTCCTG
Source organism: Mystacides longicornis (assembly GCA_963576905.1). Lineage (NCBI taxonomy): Eukaryota > Metazoa > Arthropoda > Insecta > Trichoptera > Leptoceridae > Mystacides > Mystacides longicornis. Next base: position 26,096,871 of record OY756438.1, read on the forward strand.
TGGTCCTCATTATAAATATTTATATGCTGATGAATTAACCAATCTTTTGACCAATATAATTCCGATCGAAGCATGTATTTTAAACCATGTATATTCCATCCGCATTCTGTCAACCGCACCAACTATCTAACAAATGACAGTTTCTGTCAAAATTGGAATAAAAATTATATGGTAAAAAGTACTTATTAGGTTGCTTACTTAGAGTTTTCTAATTATCCACGCAACTTTTTTTAATTTTTTCTTTCATAAGAATCTTCTCCTGAGCCAACACGCCAAAAAAAGAATTTGCGAAATCGTTCCAGCCGTTTAGGCGTGATGCGATGACCGCAGAAAATAGCTCTCCATTTTTATAATATTTATTTATTTAATCAATAAACGGCATGACATGCCTGTTAATAAAATATATCAAAATAAAAAGCAATTACAGCGGTAGTACAACACTTCAAAACTAATATAACAATTCATTCTAAATGACAAACATAAGAGCAAAAAAAAACACTAACAAATTGTAGGTATACTGATATTTTAATATTAATAATATAAGAAGATAATCTAAATATTCTAAAACTAGTTTTTTTAAGGCGCCCGTGGCGCCCACCTATGGCCTTTTCCTGCAAACATTGCTTTCTCATAGCTGAATTCACATGTGAGACTTCAAAATACTTGGTTGTTTTAACTCTTTAAAAAAACAACAAACTTTTAATTACAAACTTTCCATTCAAATAGCTTTTAACATGTGGGTATTTAACTGTTTGATCGCGTGTGTGCGTTAGTTTTCTGATTTAGTAAACTTTTTCATGCAAACTTTGCATTTGTATGGCTTCTGTACGCTATTAATTCACATGAGAATCTTTAAAAAAATACTTTAGTATGCAAACTTTTTATAGCAAACATTGCATTCGTATGGCTTTTCTCCGCTATTAGCACTTGTTAATAGAACTCTATGAAAATTAAAAAAAAAAAAAACTTGAACTTTTTATAACAAACTTTGCATTCAAATGGCTTTTATCATGAGTTATTATTTGATTGATTAAACTTTTTATCGCAATTGTTGCATTCGTATGGCTTTTCTCCGCTATGGGTTCGCGTGTGATTCTTGGGTCTGCGAACTTTTAATTGCACACATTGCATTAGTAAGGCTTTTCTTCGCTATGAAGTCCCGTTGTAAGTACCTAAGTTATGATTTGGTAAACTTTTTCATGCAAAATTTGCTTTCTTATAGCCGAATTCATATGTGCGACTTTAAAGCACTTGCTTAATTGAACTTTTCATGAAAACTCACAAAAGAACGTTATCTTTTTACAACAAACTTTGCATTAAAATGGCTTTAGAATGTGAGTGTTTTAGTATATGATTGATTAAACTTTTTATTTTAAACATTACATGCGTAAGGCTTTTTCCGCTATTAAGTCGCGTGTGTACGTTAGTTTTCTGATTTGGTAAACTTTTTCGTGCAAACATTGCATTCGTATGGCTTTTCTTCGCTATTAGCACTTGTTAATAGAACTCTATGAAAATTAAAAAAAAAAACTTGAACTTTTTATAACAAACTTTGCATTCAAATGGCTTTTATCATGAGTTATTATTTGATTGATTAAACTTTTTATCGCAATTGTTGCATTCGTATGGCTTTTCTCCGCACAGAAAACTCGCGAACATTTTTTATTGCACACATCAGTGATATGTTATGGTACCATAAAATGGTTATGGTACCATACCTTTAAAGCACTTGATGAATTGAACTCTTAATGAAAACTCATAGAAGAACGTTATCTTTTTATAACAAACGTTGCATTCAAATGGCTTTTATTATGAGTTATTATTTGATTGATTAAACTTTTTATCGCAATTGTTGCATTCGTATGGTTTTTCTCCGCTATGGGTTCGCGTGTGATTCTTGGGTCTGCGAACTTTTAATTGCACACATTGCAGTAAGGCTTTTTTTTGCTATGAAGTCCCGCTGTGCCTAAGTTATGATTTGGTAAACTTTTTCATGCAAAATTTGCCTCTTATGGCCGAATTCATATGTAACTTTAAAGGACTTGATAATAGAACTCCACGAAAATTAAAACTTTTAACATTTTATAACAAACTTTGCATTCAAATTGCTTTAATCGTGAGTTATTATTTGATTGATTAAACTTTTTATCGCAATTGTTGCATTCGTAGGTCTTTTCTACGCTATAAGTTCTCGTGTGACTCTTGAGTCTGCAAACTTTTTATGTCACACATTGCATTAATAAGGCTTTTGTTCGTTATGAAGTCCCGCTCTGCGTATAAGTTTCCTGATTTGGTACACATTGATTTCTTATGGCTGACTTCGCATGTTAGTTTTAAATAACCCGAAAAATTGTTTTTCTCTACATCAAAAACTTTAAAAAAAGTGCTCAGCCACCAGGCATAATAATATTATTATGCTTCTGTCAGCTGTAACTGCTGTCAGCCATATTATTTTAGAAGTACAATATTATTTGTCTTTAGTTGCGAGTGGCGCGCCATCTAGCGGCGTTAATGACATCAGTCAGTCAGTCAGTCAGGCAGTCAGTCAGTCAGTCAGTCAGTCAGTGAGTCAGTGTTCAAGACAAATATTATATAGATTTTAGCAGATATCTTAAGCAGAGCTGTCATCTCTTCTGCATTTACAGCCAACCCCTGGCTTTCTGATTTAAATATACGGATATTTACTTACTTTGTCGTGTGGTTTGGTGATTTTTCATACCTTTTTCATGTCTTTCACCAGTATAAGGTCTTGCAGGTTGCAACGCACATAAGTTGGTTGTCATCCTGGAAGTCACATCTAGTTTCGTCTGCAGAGAGGTAGCCCCATCTTTGTAGGTTTTTTTCCATACCTGGTGACACAAACCCTGAGTGTATTGAGGGTAGTCCATAGAGCGTATGTCAAGATTTGGTGATAATAATTTCTCAAAATATCTGCCACGTCCTTTTTTAACATATTATCTCCAGACATGATCTGTAGAGATAAAAGGTATTGTAAAAACTAAAGACGTTACACAGTGAAGAATAATAATTGGAATCACTTAAATGCCACTTCCGCCTTCTCGGAACCCGGACAATACTTCAACCCCGCAATCTCCCTCATCGGGGTTGCTGTTACCATCCCTTACAAACAAACCACGTGTATTTTTATTGTTACTGGTCATTCCAGGGTAAGTTATGTACAGGTACTTTTTTTTAAATAACGCGATGGTTTTCGCACAGATATGTCTGCATTATTATGATTGCTTATATTATTATCGTCTACAATATTTTTTTTAAATGTCTTCGCCAGGTTTGGGCATTTTAGGGGTATTTAAAAAAGATTAATAAGAAAATTATTTAGTGATTAAATTATAATTCATTTTGCGGAATAAAAATATTTGAAAGTTCTCTGACATGTCTCTGACAATATATCCATTTTTTTAATATAAAATGAATCTGTGCTCACTCAAAGCGAACACACTCGTTGCCTTTTTTACAGTAAGCTACTTAAAGCTTGTGTCGTGAAAGAGGAAGATGGTCGTCACCTGGGATCGAACCCCCGAACGAAACAGTACGAAAGTCGGTGTCGTAACCGATAGACTACCGCAATCACTTCGTGTGTGTAATAACGTGTCCTTTTTAAAATAATATGAAAAACCGAGTTTTTTTGTTGTCATCAATGTGCTATATTTTATTGTTTTTTTTTTAAAGAATACCCAATACGCAGCAAGTAAATAAGTAAAACCTTGAAAAATAATACCTAGTTTTGCGAAAATCGAACTCGCAATATGCCTTACCAATCGAAATCAGATGCCTTATCAACTTCACTACCAAAAATTTCAACGATATCATTTATGTAGATTTTACAACTGGTTTGGCTGGAAGTCCGCCCTTCGATTTTTTTTTGACTTGTGTATTATATTTTTTTTTGCAAAACAGTTTTATTTATACCTACCTATACTTTGTTACATAAAAAATATATTCGTTTAAAATTTTCAAACAATAAAAAAAGTTTTTAGTTATTAAACCATAAAATAAAATAAATAACTTGCCTTCTTAGGAGTTTCAATAGAATATAGTAATACCTTCATCTCCAAGAAATGGCCGTGTTGTACCTTCTAAAAATGACAATAAAATGGCCGCCACATGGACACACGCAGCGTCTTCACCTTCCGAGACCCCATTAGACCCTTGGTGCCAGCGTTATTGCAGGATTAGGAACCCCTGACCGCCACGAGGACACGCCGTCGCATTCTGATGACTTCTACCTGCCTGAAATCTATTGTTCTCGTACAATGGGGTAGTTTATAGGTCTCTATTTGCTCCATGTCCTTGGGACATTCTAATATTTAACAAAAAAAAATTTGCTTACCAAATTTTTATTCTGTCTTCGGGAAAACCAATTTCTTGGACATTCTCAAAGTTCTCAAACAGATTCCTATCTACAATGTCATCTTACACGCGTTGGCAAAACGTATTATTTTTTACACTTGGAGGGACAAACTATTATATAGGGACAATGTAAAAAATGTAGTAACAATGCTCTATTTCTGGAAAGAATGACAAAAAGTATACGAATTTGAAACTTCACACAATTTTATTAAAGGAAAATCACATCTGCTTATATAGTGCTTATCATACATGCTCTTCTATTCCTTTTGCTCCTGACTTGGCCCTCCAGACAGACGGCACCGATATGATCCGACCATGTTATTCGAGGTCGGCCTCGTCTGCGTGCACCCTTTCTTTTAGTCATTCTCTTTTCGTTCATTCTCTCTACATGCCCAAGCCACCGTAATTTATTAACTTTCATTCTAGTCACTATGCTAACATCCACTAATCCACATTCCTTTCTAATTTTATCATTCCTAACTTTATCAATAAGTCGTGATTAAAATAATTACAAGTCCACCACCTCTAGCCGAATTCATAATTTGTAACCGACAAAATATTTGAAATTATTTCTTTGAAACGATGGGGCCAAAATGACCGCAGTTCAACCACCGGGCGGCGTGGGCACGCCAACTGAAAAATATTTTGAAAGGTTTTTTGTTGTTGTTCCTAATTCATGGTACTTACCTGCTGGGGCACAAAGGGCTCGACTATTGTCCGGTATTATGGTCCAGACGGTGACATCAGACATTTTGCGCACTTCTAAGACCGCATACATTTACGCACATGCACAATCTTATCACATCCTTTAGTAATTGGTTGGTTGGATGTTAGAAATTGCTTCGGCTATAATCCCGCCATTGCTTCTTGTTTATACACTATTTTTTTAATATGCATAAAGAATAAAATTAATAAATAAATAATTAATTCAATACTTTTTTGTTATTTCTTTGCTATTTTTACTAGTGACCCACAAGAGATAGACAGAGAGAACGGTCCTACATTCTTTTATATCCAAGCGTACTTCTCTCGTTTCTTCCACTGACATACCATTTCTCATACAATCTCTCCTATTTCTCTTACATAAATCAGACCTGATCTTCCTTGAGTAAGGAATCAATATGTGCTCATAGCATTATAAAGGTCATTCTGTTTGCATCCATACTTTCCACATGGCTAAGCCATCTCAACTTATCAGTTTTCATATTTTCAACAACACTAACTTCCACAAAAAACAGTACAGTGGGTGTAGATCTGAATGGATTGAATGTGTGCGCTCTTATGTATGCAGATGATCTAATATTGATGGCTGAAAGCGAGCGTGATTTGCAAGAACTTGTGATGCATGTTTATCAAAATTGTGAAATGAATGTCAATAAGACAAAGGTGCTTGTTTTTGAAAGAAAAGATTTAAGAACGCAATGTTGTGTGAAAGTGAATGATGTGAACTTGGAACAAGAGGATGAGTATATCTATTTAGGTAGTCTGTTTAATAGAGATGGAAGGTGTGAAAAGGAGATTGAAAGAAGGAAACTGGCTGGTAGAAGGGTTGGCGGTGCACTTAGACCTCTAATGAGAAATAATAACGTATCTCTTAAATCCAAACAGTTGATGCACAATGCAATCCTGATTCCATCCATGATGTATGGTAGTGAAACTTGGACATGGACTGAAAATTTGTAAGTTGTAATAGATCAGAAATGGTATCACTGCGTAGGATATGCGATAAGAGACTGATTGATAAGGCGAAGAATGATAATATTAGAAAGGAGTGGATGTTAGCGTAGTGAACAGAATGAAAGTGTATACATTAAGGTGGTTTGGGCATGTAGAGAGAATGAACGAGGAAAGAATGACTAAAAGGATATATAAATCTGAAAGAATGGGTAGGGCAGACGAGGCCGACCTCGAATGACATGGTCCGACCATATCGGTTCAGTCTTAGAGGAGGGCCAATTCAGGAGCAAAAGAAATAGGAGAGCATGCATGCGGAATGTTATGCGTTTGGAAGAAGCGAAAGAGGTTTGTTTGTATAGGAAAGAATGGAAATCCGTACTCTCTGCCTAACCCCTTCGGGAAACGGCGTGATGGGTACAAAAAAAAAACTTCCATAACGCATTCCTTCCTTATATTGTCATTGCTTTCATATGTCCCAAAAATTCCTTCCGCATATTATTTGTCGTAGCGCTCTCACCTCTTCTACATTAACTATACTAAATTCTTCTTTTTACATCCACATTTAACACCTGTACATCATTGATGGTAAAAGGATTGGGTTTAAACTTGTATTTGACGACGTATTAGGTACTAAAAAAAGTATGAAAAGTGGTGAGAACTTTCAACTAACAGATTTTTTGTGGTTGCTACAGTTTTGGCAAACAGCTCGCGCTGGATACCTCAAATCTTATATTTATGGCTTTATTTTTATTTTGAAATGGAATATCACCATGCACCTTCTGCCCAAAACATGAAAAATCTTGTTTATTTAGTTTTAACTACGATCTTTAAAGTGATTGGTAGTTTCCTTTATTAGTTTTGTATTCATTCCTATGGGATGTTTTACCATTAGGTAGGCTTGCAAAAACACATAAGGTTGTGTTATAATCTGAAAATCGGGTGATGTTGTTACAATCCAGAATGACCTGCGCACATTACGCGAATATCTGAGGGTGTGCGCATTCTCCGAACTGCCCACTGTCCATCTTCTTCAGTTGATTGTTTGGAAGGGTCTCTTTACATAACGGTAAAACTATTGTTATCATCAGACTCGGGGTACGTGACTCTGCCCTTAGGAGAAAGCGACAGGTACCTGAGCTCCATACATTATTGTTTTTATAAAAAAAAATCTTCCATTTTTGGAACATCCATAATATTTTTTGAATTTTTAACGTTCAGTTTTTCTGTCGAGCTCGGAGCGTACGGTCATCTCTACCAGAAGTTTCGGTTGCGACTTTTTTGTTTTTAATATTTTTCAAACAAGTAAATTTGTGCCAATTATAGAACTCTTTGGTGCCAATTGATTAGTTTCAATAATTGTGAAGTGCGAATTATTACACCATATTTTGTGTGTTGTGCGTCCAAAGTGTAACATAGATGCGTTGTGAATGTTTAATCGTTTTATTAATAGTTTTGTATTTCATTGATATTATTTCGTTGATTATAAGTTTAATAATCGCAAAAGGACTAAGTTTGATACGGTTCTTAGTGTAGGTTAGTTAGCGCCAGCATGGATATCCAGAGGACAAACCTGCAACGAGCAATCCTCCCTTACATCACTTCAATAACGCAGAAGAGACAACTCTTGAACAACTACAACAATTCGGTTTACTCGAAGGGTGCGACTGCAAATGTTGGAGAAACTGACTCCAACCCTACGGAATATATAAAGAAGGAACCTGAAGAACACGAGGATGAGAAAGAAAACCATGTTGAGGATACAGAAGATGGTTTCAGAACACCAAGCACAGACGAGCAGACAAGTGACACAGACAGCGCAAGAGGGATTATTGTTTCGAGAAAGTTTTGGTTGGACAGATGGAAGGAGCGCAACGCCGGTCTGTATTCGATAGCATCAGAACACTCGAAAAGATTAGCAGAAATTAAAGAACAAAATAGGGAGGCGTTGTGGAGATTGTATGTTGAAGAGAGTCATGGTAATTCAATAGTTGCACTCAAAATGTGGTCTTATATGAAAGTTATTTGAATCAGTATGTCGTGTCGTTCAAATTTAAGACAATGAGAAAGTTTGTTGATCTCATTACTGAATTTAAACACAATATGCCATTTTTCTCTTCACAATTCCGTTCTGTCATTGCGAGACTCGTGAAATCATAATAATTTGTTTATTCAAATCATTCAAAATATTACAAATGGTCGAACCACCCCTTTTGTCGATGAAATGCCAAAAAGAAAAAAAAATATTAAGAATTGATAAATGAAACCAATGTTTCCAGGAACGGAGTTTGAAAAAGCAAAGCAAATAATTTGTTTATTCAAATCATTGATGGATTTACTTTGTTTGTTCACAGGTGGAGGAAATTCAGACCAAGGTGGTGGAGGAGGCGGGACAGCCAAAGTCCGCAATCATAGACGCCGTGGTCCAGCTGCAAACAATAACAACAACAGCAGCATCAATGGACCATCCCTGGACGTCATCTCGCCAGCCCACAACAATAATAATATAGGCAGCCCCCTCCACGCAGCTGGAATCAAGAGTGAATCGAGTCTTAGTCCTAACTATCACACTCCGGAATGGTCATCCAGCAGGTAATCTTCCTAGAATTGTTCTATCCTAACTATTTCCCTATCTCTTAAAATCGCTGTATATTCATCATAGTGGGGAAGAAATAAATTTCCCAGGTGACCAGACATAGAGACAGATCAAGAAATATCAAGAAAAAAATCTATTTCTAGCTCTAAGTCCGTTTGGTGTAAACCACGATATGATACATCCTCTTACCATAGGTACATAAAAAATACCCTTTGCAAAATACAAAGCAGGTAACTAAATGTAGTGAAATTCGGACCGTTTCAACAAGTTATAAACCTCTATTTTCCAGATCTAGGAGTGTCACCCCCTCGTCCTGCTCGTTTCCTGGAACGCCTCCGCAGAGTGCGGCTGACAGGGGACCCAGTCCTTCTCATCCGGCGCAACCGGGACACATGAGCCAAACGGGTACCTTGGGCGCTCAACCTCCCGTGGGATCCTTGGGGCACACCGCTAGTCTTTCTGGACAACCTCCTCACGCGCTTAGGAACTATTCGGATTTTATGAGAAGCTTGGCTGCGAAATACAATAATCCTAGTAATAATGAGTGAGTATACTTCTTTGCGTTTGACCAGAAAACATCCTGGTATTTTTTTCAATAACTTTTTATTTTTAGCGTGGACTTTGATTTCATTTTAGGTATTTTTTTGTCCGCAGTTTCTTCCGAACTTCTCTGACGAATGGTTTAGACCCCTTAGCGACGTTGAAGCCCCCGCCTCTGAATCTTCTGCCGCCTCACTCTCACCCCGCCTCTCAATCAGTACCTGCCCCACCGCCTCAAACTCCAGTGGGCGGCTTATTCGCCAACTATTCGTTTTCTCAAGGAGGACCTAAGACTGTTTCTGCATTTCCTTCCATGTTAGATATGAGCTCAACAAAGGTAAGAACTATTATTATTTTATTTTATCCGTTATTATGCTCTTCAGGATCAATGTGAACTGTGAAGCAACTCGTGATCTCCACTTCGACTTTAAATTTGGTGTTGACTGTAGATCTTTTTTTTTGAAAAACATTCTGGATTCGGAAAATTTAATTCTTTATATTTCTCGGCTGCCATTACTCATGGCTCTTTAGCAATTTTTCACATATTTTTAAAGAATGTGTCATTGAATCCGCATAAATGATTTGATAATCTTGAAGTTTGCCTTCAGGATTTCGTAGCACACTCATTTTAGATTCGATCTAAGAGGGTGATTTGAGTGGATTGAACTGATCCACTTTCCACAGTACATCGAGCCGTGGATGCGAAGTTTCCCTCCTGTTGACTGCGCCTCGCATTGCCCTGGTCTGTCTTGCTCTGATTACTTTATGTGTGATGCCTTTTACGTAGAGAGTTTCTCCATATTGACACGATCACCTCTATCACGTATCCATCGAGATTAGATCACTGCGCTACCTACTATTACTTTGTTACGATCTTCTCTTTTAACAACACTATCAATGGTTAAACACCATCTACCTACTTGATCTATAATCATCATTACAATAATGATCAATTTAATGATGTATGGTTTATCATCATGCTCTGATATAGGTTTTAATAGTGATTATCTCTTGAGTTTTTATTACTTATGGCAGAGTTGAGTATATTCTTTGACCATATCACTAACAAGTCTCGTTTCTTTATTAGTTACTACATGCGTGGCTTGCTTTCCATTTCATTCCGAATGAGCGTTTATAAGCAGACAACCTCCAACCTACTGTTTGATAGAAAAATCTCAATTTTGCAACGTTCCCATTTTTTAATTTGTTCAAAAATCAATATGAGCGCCCGAATATCCTATATTTCGATGATTGGATTGAATCCCATGTATTTGATCGTTTGCGCTAATACTTTCTATTGGGTGATCCCAGATTCGCTCGTAGGGAAAACTCCGTCCAGAATGATATTTTTTAGCGTCATGTCCATGAATAGCCAATTATTTGAGAACTTAAAGTTCCGTGTATTTCTTTTTTTACCTATCATAAATGTTTTTACACAGATAATCAACCTCCACTCTTCTATCCAAGAACATTTTAATCGCTTCTTCCATCGACGCACCTTTTCTCATACAACCTCTGCTATTTGTTTTGATTTTATTTTGACATTTCTTAAAAACGAAATCAATGTGTTCGATTCACGTCAATTAGTCGACCACGCCTGCTCGCACCTTTTCCCTCAAGCCTTAAAATTTTTCTTTGTTATTCTGTTTGAAACAATTCTTTCAACATGTCCAAACCTTTTCATATTTGTAACAATACTTACCTCCATAGCAACAACATTACCTTTCTCCGAACTATTTCATGTTAATTAACGAATATTTGGCAATCCTGTTGCATTTCTTGTTTCGATTTTTGCTTTGATTTTCTGTCTCTCAGTTTTATCCTGAACATCCCTCCTTTTTTAGACCACCCTTATTTTTATCGAGTTCTCGACTGGGTTGTCCAAAAAAATCTCAAAGTTTCGACTAAAGATTCTTAAAAATATGCAGAAGGTTTTATGGAGTCTGAACTTTCATCAAAGTTATTTGTTGTTATCTTTAATTTAATTGCCATAATCAATTTCCTTATTATGTTCTTTATGAACCAGTCGTAAATCAGAATATTTAATGCTTTTGACGTTGCCTTCCTTTGGAAGTGGTTATAAAACGGTGCTTATCAGAGGAGAACTCATTGGCGCGCTTCTTGCCCGACTCCGCCTTTTAACCGGCAATAATTTAAAGAATTTATTTAAATATGCTTAGATAACTGAATATGAAACAACCGTGAACAGCTTCCGCGTTTACGAATCTCGGTCAGAATCATCCAAAAGAATACGGTATTGTGGAAAAAGTTGCGGGCTAGAAACAGAGACCCTCACAGGCTAGACGGTTTGGGCATTTTGAAGGCATAAGAATACGAAAGACATTTTTTTACTAATCCTCCCTTGTTCCTTAAGTCCTGTAAGAACGGATCTCCGCTATTTTTTAACCAACCTGCATACATGGCGTTTCTTCTATTTCTTTTCCTTCTGACCTGGCCTTCCTAGGGGAACGGTTCGATGTGTTCGCTCAAAGTCATTCTCGGTCAACCACGCCTTCTTAGGCCTTTCAACTTCTTTAAAATTCTCTTTGTTATTCTATCTGCATCCATTCTTTCCTGACCAAAACATCTCAACTTTAGTACGTATTACTAACTCTTATGGCGCATTCCTTTTTTATTACTCTCATTCCATGTCTTACATGGTCTTTGCACTTTATATTTTTTCTCAATTTTCCTGGAATATAATATTATTGTGTCTTCTGTTTAGTAAGGCACATTTCTCCACATTCCTTCTGAGGTATTTGTTCCAAACTTTATTGCTTTATGTATGGTGTCTAAGCTCTGATCAAATGCCAGGACTAGAAGTATTCAGGATGGTCAATAAATGTGAATCATTAGGTCCAGTAAACACATCTTAAGAAGCATTCGAGATCGGAAAACGGTGTATCGGTGTATTGTCAATACGTACTTACGATTAATTAGAATAACGGATGGTCATTTTGGAAACGTTTCTTAGAACTTTATAATTGAATTCTCTCTCAATTTGGATTGGATCTTAACTGCATTTCATTAACGGGTTTATTGTAGTGGTTAGCTGCAAACCTAAATACTGTACATACTTTTTCCATCATCATATCAGATGGATCATTAGTAACCTTGATGCATGGGATCTATAAATTTTATGTCATTGCTTATAATAGACGTATGATGAATTCCGCTTAGTTGGATATCATAGTTTGCCAGATACCTACACGCGATCTTTAATCTCATGGTAAAGCAGCAAAAATGGCAGTTCACTTAGGAAAATATGTGTATAATCTGCAGAGGATGAAACACAGTTAGGATGTCATGAATCATAGTGTCAAAATTATATTATGTATTTGTGTATCGAGTCTGAGCTTTTCCCATCGGTTGGTTGGAGCCAAATTCACTTAGGACATCTTTCACATTAAGCAAGTTTAATGCTTATGTCTTGAAAGTAAAAATTCTAACCCACCACCCTAATTACGCTGTATGTCGGCTGAACCACCGGGCTACCGACCATTTTACACATGTGCACATTCACATTTCACATTTTCACACAAGGGTAAAAAGACCATTAGCGATTACATCAAGGAATCTAAATGATAGAGATGTTTTAATACATATTTTAAATTGTGGTAAATGCAGAGGCTAATTTTTGCTATTTAAGATTGAATTTTGTTAAGCAAAACGTACCTAATGTTTTTTTTTTACTTTATTTCAGGCGTTATTAGCGATCGCAAGAGTGGCAAACGCAACCAAAGACACTGAGTTCCAAATCCACGGGAAGGGCATCAAAAGATCACCAAACAAAGATTCCACCTCGTCGACGTTTCCGCTAGACCTAAGTTCTGCGGCGTCGGTATTCTCACCCGCGTCGAAGAAGTTGAGGATGAGTCCGAAAGACGAATCTGACCTGAACGATTCCGGGTCGTTAACGGGAGATAGGGAACGCTCTCCCGGACTTGATGTCAGGAATCTGTCGATCAAAAACGGTTCTTTAGATAGTATCAAAATAAATTGCAGTAGATCCGATGCCGGAAGTCCTGCATCGTCGGGTCGGAAATCGCCCAGTTCCACCGGGAGAAAGAGTCCCGGATCTTCTAGTAGTAAGGACTGCGGTAGCGTCAATTGCTGCCGTATAGACAAAAAAGACTGTGCAGTTGGTAGTCAAGAAGTTTCCGCATGGAGCATCGACGAAGTCTGCAAATTCGTGGAGAGTATAGACATCTGCGCCGAATACTCACCGGTAAGTCCCATTAATACAATTACAATATTATCAACTAATCAAAACTAATTCTCAAATGTCAGTATGCCTAGCTGGTCTCCTAGATGCATGGTTACCTCCATTTACAGAAAGCATATTGTCACAGTGTAAATAATTGGATATTATTTATCTTCCGCTAGTCTGGTCGGTAATGCAGTTTCTTACATTATCGCGATGATTAGTCGATCATCATTATTACGTGTTATCAACGCGTCCATTAATATAGTCGGATTAAAATGTACTTAAATCATTATTATTAGCGGATTATTATAAGCACTAGCAGCAAAAGCCTGTCGGATCACTTGCATTAAAACAAACAAATGCTATTTTACCATTTTTTTACATTGTAAAAACAGCATCAGATCCTTATTTCAATATAAAGATTTGACAATTTGAGGTTGTTCTCCAAGCAACATATGGGAACGATATTTTCGAGCTTATATCGATTTACAGACAAAATAAGCAACTTATATACAAGATAGTTTCAATTCAGAATGTTGGGTGCTTATTTCGACTGGTATCAGTACGACGACAAGTTTCCATTATTAGATTTTTTTTTTTTTTTTTTTTTTTTTTTTTTTTTTTTATTTATTTAAACTTTAATTTGATTAATCCCAACCATCACTTTTGTCTAATTTATTCAACGAGTTATTCTTTTCTGTCTTGGTCCTTGCGCAGGTCAAACACTTCAGTTCCTATCAGTATGCATTCCATGCGTCTTCTCTACGGCTCAATGCCCGATAAGGACAACTCCATGGTCAGCGGACAGTTCAGGCTTAAGCTACCTTGACTCTTAAAAACACGCCTTTAAAATGTTATCGTCATGCGCATTACGTTACTCCACCTTTGAAGTTCGCCACAGCGGTATCAGGGAATCATGAATGGAAATGAGTCGTTTCCATACTGAATGATGTGTGCAGTTTCTACTCAGAGCAGGCGTTACGTCAAGTTGTACATGAGTGTATCAGGGATGCATGAAGTAAGGAGTATAATGTATGTTCACTGCACCCGTAGTGCAACAGGAAATAATAAAATGCGCGCGCAAATCTTACAAGTAGTTTATTGTTGACCAATGACGGCAGTCCACCACTACTTGGGACAACCCTTTTTATTAGAGAATTTCTGAATTTCGTATCAGGAAATCATAAAATTCAACAGGTTTGCTTATAGACTGAATTTCACATTTCATGGAATGCTTGAAGAAGTATTTTTCATCGGGAGACCATAGATAATCACCGTATGCAGAACGATATTGAGAATGAATGCGTTTATCATGACAAGTGGCAGAAAAATGCACATTTGTGTATCAGGAAAACATGAAATGATGTCAATGAAGAGTTTTGAAACGTACCAAAGTATACCTACATTTAAATCTGTACTTGTTCTTATAAAGCAATTCATCACACCTGATTGATAAAGGCACCTTAGCAAGCTTCCACAACCGATCCCCAGAATTATCATGATATCATCTGATCATCTTATGGAAGATCTTCCTCTATTTTTTGTCTTCGCGCGAGATCTTCACTCAATTACCCAGTTTGTCAAATTTCGGTATCTCAAATTATCCTGCTTCTGCAACTAGTTTATCAACCCTTTCATACATACCTTTTGTTTTTTGTTTATTTGTGCCATTGCAAACATTACATTTTTTTATATTCGTGTTAACAGTTTAATTCATACATCTACGGGCTTACGGTCATTTTCCTGTGCTATTTTGAGGACGTTTATTTACTTATTACCTCAGATGTTAATTTCTTGTATATTTAGCCATAAATTAGATTTGCGTCTTAAAATTGTCGATCGGTTGATTGATTGAAAGGAATCATTATTATTGCCTTCCGCTATTATGTACAACTTTTGTAAAATTGGGTTTATTTGATTTTTGTTACCCAATAAAGCGTTCAGACTCGCGGTAACTCTTCGTGTTATTATGAAAGTTCATTTTGCTTATTTTGCCTACTAAGATGTAGTTTATATTGTAGGATTTTATGTCCGTTCGCTGATGGTTGTTGAAAGTCTGCCGTCGAAATGTCGCAAAACGGTAAATTCTGTAAGGTCTACAATATGTAGAGTGCTCTTAGAGACCTTGTCATTATTGCAACTAATAAAATTAACGATATATAAATTACTTACAACAGCGAACTTTCGAATTTAAGTTTAAGTTCAAAAAATACTTTACGACTGGCGTTTAATATCTTTGTAACGTGTAAAAACGGCTTCACTTCTAGTCGTTGTTCATTTTATTGAGACTGCAAAAACGCAAATGCGCTTTGTTTGGGCAGTCACTTTTGAACTATCTTTCCATATTTTGAGTCTTTAAATGTATTTAATATAAATCTTGGTTTTAGGCTTCTTATTGTGATCAGCTACTCTCCTCTATCTCCATGCCAGGTTTTTTGACCTAAAAAGTAGACAAAATCTGAATCCACAATGTTTCTTTTAATCCTTGTGCCATTTTCCCCTATGATATATACTCCAGTTGATATGACGTTTTGACTGCGTATCTTCCACTCCAAGACACAATGCGAGTTTTGAATACTTCCAGAAAAAGCATTTAAATACGTGCCTCAAGTTTCAATGAGGATTTTGTTGGCGTTTAGCTCTGTGTTTTTTTTTCTATTTGTATATTTTACAAGGAGTTCATGAGGGTCTCTATTTTGACTCCCCACACATCCAGCAGACTTCCGATCACAGTATTCCGGTGGTGTATATGTGTTTTTCAGCTCAAGTACATTTTTTCTGCTAAGGTACATAGGTTCCATTTCGGATTATACGTATTTGTATTAGCAGCTTTGGAAGGTTTTTAAGACCCTGCGTTTTATCCCAGAGTCTTTTTGAGCATTCATTGTACACCGTGTATTTTGCATATTTGGTGGTTTGTAGAATCATCTCAAGGCTCAGGGACCCAATTCTCGAATGTCGATCGATGAATTTTCTAATAGAAGTTTTATGACTTTCTTATGAGTTCTCATTATTAAAATTATATTAGAATACCCATCGATCGACATTTGATAATTGGGTCCCAGATCCATATAAATTTCTCTCAGCACCTGTGTCCAGAAACGGCTCAATGTAGACACCATGTTAGATCAATATAAAAAAATGTATATAATTTTAATTTAATGATTTGTTTTATAAATCATGGGTGACAGGTATTGTAGATCATTCAACGAGTAAATAGATCCCATAGTAATCATAATATAATATCGCACGCCAACGCGCAGTTCGAAGATCTAAGACTACAGGTGAAACGAATTATCTCGACTGATGATCAAATTCTTTTTTACATAGTAATTCACTAACTGCTTTACGATAAACTCTCGACTTAGTTTGGATAAACTTTACTATAAAATAACTATTCCTAGAAATACAAACACATGGATATCTCTAACCAATCAAAGTTTATTGTATAGGTAACTAGCTGTTATATAGATCATAATATAAATCATTCGATCGATTTAGTGCCATCAATAAATCATCGAAAATAGAGACATCGACCTAATAATACCTGTAATCTCTTCATTGTAGAGTACTTGACTGTATTTTTATTTGATAGCATAATAATAATCACTTATGTGATTTTGTTTGTTTTCATAGACAGAAGAAACGCAGTTTATTTTTTATTTTTTCGGAATCTGCACTTTTTTAGCAATGTTATGTTTACTATTTGTTTTACATCTTCTTTTACATGTTCTTCAATTTCAACCAAGTAATCAATATTGTTCATTACTTAACTATCGTCATACTGACTATTTATTTTCAACTTACTTGTTAATTTCATAGTGTATGTTTGTTTGTCTATATGTGTATCTGTTCTATCATTCTATGTTTTATTCTTAATCAAATTATTGTTTTTGACTTTCATTATAAGTGCTGTGTTTTCTGCTGTTTTTTTTTTGAAAGAGGGTTGAGGGACCAAGGTACTCTTTGTCTCACTGCGACCAGAATAGGAATATTGTGGCTTCCCTCAATGGTACAGCTCGTTAACCAGGCCTATGTGAGTCATGTAGCTCACAATTTGCCTAGGTGCGAGCAGCCTTACCTTCTCAGCGTTCAGTAGTGGCCCACCGAGTGTACGACTTCTTTTGTGAGCGAGTGCTTCCCAACTGCAGAGGTTGTGAATTGGTGTTTCGTAGTCCTCTGAGCAGAATCTGCAGATTGGAGTGTCTGAGAGTCAAATTATGGACATATTCTCGCGCAGTGTGCAGTGTCCTGTTAAGGTCCTTGTCAGTATCCTTACTTGTTTTTTTTGGAAAGCTTGAGTGCTTCAAAGGTGAACTTATGGGAGTACCCTATGATTAGTTCCTTCGCGTGTTTCATCCCTGGGTTGTTTGCCCAACTTTTGTCTTTGACCCAGTTCTTTAGGCAGGTTTTGAGAGCGTTACGTGGTAGTCCGCAGATGAGCTATTTGCGGGTTTTTCTGCGCCAGCTCTGGCAAGTTCATCGGCCTTTTTTACTGCTGTTACTTCTATTACTGTTAAATTTATAAAAGGACGTATTATGTAGTGCAATTTAAATTTGCCGTCCCTTCTGCAAATCCAGATGTTGGAATCATTGCACAAGCATTATAATAGCTGTTAAATGATTTACAATGCGCGCCAAGATCTATAGGCGGATCGATGTGTAATGAGTCTCTTTAAGTAGGTGGCTGTTATGTATGTAAGGTGAAGCACGATCGACACGATCCACTCACGCGTCGTGATCCATGTTATTGCTATCCAGCTGATAGAGATCTACATAGATCCAGATCACTGTTCTCCGCGTGCCGCCGCGGCTCTTGGTGCGGAAATGAAGTAATTCATGAACAGCAAACACTTCTTCTCGTAGTCGACTCGGGGTTTGTCTTTGAAATAAAACAATCGGAACATTTCAAGAATTTTTGGGGCATTCCGGCAAATTTGCATTTCGATGTCTTTTAGTTTTCCGGGCTATTCCGGGAAATGTCTTCTGGTTCATAATAGATTAATACTATTACTAACTACCAAGTGTATTATATGTATTTTTTCTTATTGTTTTTTTTTCTCGATTACGGGTCCTAGCGACAACACTTATCGACTTTATAACAGCATGATTCACGGAATGCTGCTTTATAATTCTTCAAATAAGAACAACTGATTCGAAACCGTCAAAAATATCCCCATACAGTATAACCGATAAAGTATCACGAAATGCTCCAATATAGTCTTGTGACTTGGTTTACAAGCAGGTATCAATGTAGGTGACTGTCGATAAAATAGACATTCATATTATGCTCATTATCGACACACGTATGCTGCAATATAGCGGCGAATAAAAATAATTATCTCCGGCTGTCAAATCTGAGAAATGCGACATTCAAAGTGCTCTTGTGATATTTTAAAGGCATAGGTCAGATCGGGTGACGAAATCTCTACGATACTGGCACCTTACCTACATACTTGCCGTACCGTAGGCCCGCAACGTTCCCTGCTATGATGGTGCGTGATTTTGAATGTGTGTATGTGTACTATCCAGGAAGCATGACACTAATTATTATTATTGCATCAGAAATCGTGACATTTGGAGTAAGAGGTGAATATTTAACAGCTGCCACAGATATTTACGACACTATCCTATCCAACAGCCTTTTTCACCCACGCAACATGTGCCTGGCTGACACAAGGCCTCGAAGCACAAACCGCTCCAATTATTCGACTCTGGCGACCAACAATAATCCAATTTTCAGATTTTAAGGGTTGCAAATTTTAAAGACAGTCGTTTTTACGGTTGCGCATCCCATCGGGCTCCCGAAGATGGGTGAAACCCTCTCACGCCGGAGTCCCTTCTTTAGAAACAGTATTCAAGGACCCTATTCTCGAATATATAATGCCGATAGATGGGTTTTCTAATATAATTTTATGAATTTCGTATGATTTCTCAATCAAACTAATAGATAACTAATTCATAAAAATTCTATTACGGTGCATTTATACCAAACGAACAAAGACTTAGGTCTTAGAGCTTGAAAATAGAGTATATTATTTTCCTAATCGCTGATACTGGACACCATGGAAATAACAAATTATTAGTAGGCGATGACAGTTCTTTCTGGATATTATTTCCTTGGTGACCATATCAACGATTACGAAAATATACCTACTCTGTTTTCAAGCTCTGGGTCTTTGTTCGTTTAGTATAAATGTACCTCTAGAAAACCCATCAATCGACATCCGAGAATAGGGTACCAGGTATTTGGACATAGTGTGAGAGTAGGTAATTGAAGCTGCGCATAATATGCAAGCGCGTTTGAGGGTTCTCGTTGCCTCCCGATGCCCCTAATTGGCGTCACAAAAGTAACATGTTAAATAATTTAAATATCTTAACAAACATAATTATTATGTTTGTTAAGATATTCTAACCGTTCTGTATATTGTGGAAAAAGATTAAAATGCGCCTATTGTTGTTCTTCAGAAGACGCGAAACCCGAATTGACCCTCCACCATTTCAATTTCGACTACCTTTTCCATACATCATTTCTGTATCCTTCAATCCCAACTCACAGCTTAGAAAAGTCTAATGAATCCATGATTGTTATTATGTGAAGCTAGGCAACTTCTTTCAATGGTTAGGTACTCCATTCAGGGCTGGATACCGTTTCTATGAGGATGTGTGAAACCAGACCCGTTTATACATATCTTAGCCCGAATAATGAGGCGTGGACTTGGTCTATCATTTATGTTCTTCCTCATTGACATCTTAATCTCCAACTTGTTTTTGTGTTTGTGTCTTCATAATAATTTTATTTACAACTAGCTTATACCCGTCTTGCTTTACGTTTTTGATTCCGATTGTCAGGCTTGATCGGTAGGTAATTAAACAGGTTCTAGTCTAGCTTCCCATTGCTTAACAGACCTCTATAACTGACATAAGCACAGAAAAAGAAGAATGACACTTTTAAAATTTTTGTTTTACCGACCTCATAATATTATACGAACCTACCGACATAATTTGCAAGTTTTCATAGAGAGCTCTGTGGTTTGAATATTTGCTACATTCCCTCTAATCTAATGTGTGATAATTAATTAGGCATTCACCCATAAAGGGTGATTTGTGCCTGTCAAACTTCAAAATGTTGGAACCATTTTGCAAATTTTTTCATTAAATCTTTATTTATTGAGAATAATAAGATTTGAATAACATTTATATGTATAACAAATCAATCTAGAATTATTTTATTACATTTTCATACCGTAATACCAAGATTCCATTCAACGTTTACATGAGTAATTTTGTTTCCAAAAGATGGCTTACTGTCTTTTTGAGAAATTTGTATGAAGATCCTAAAAAAATTGAGTTTTTTAAATAGCTCTAAATACATTAAAGTTAATGCAGCAAATTGTATTTAAGAACCTTCTCAAGCAGTTTGCACGGCTCTGCGCAGATTCATATCTGACGTAGCATTTGTATTTTGAGCGTGATGCTCACATATACGGTAAAAGTCAAACAAACATTTCTGAATTATTATGTAGATCTTTTGTTAAAATACTTTATCCTTCCAATTTGGTGTGTCAATAAACAAAAAATATAGAATTTCTATTCGAAACATACGCCATCTTGCCGAATGACAGTTGGCTATGGAGAGCGCTGTTCTTCCTTCCATCACGGTCTCGGAGACAAGGAAAACCCTCTCATACCATGTTCTTTTCTTTCTAGCTATGAGTTCTACAGAAAATTGCGGTTAAGCGATTCAACAACCTATTTCTAGAAGCTTACTAGTAATTACTTTTTTTCCGTGTAGTTTTGCTATACAGGGTGACTGGTAATTCGATACATTCCTTGAAAGGGGTGAGTAAATTTGCAACAATTTTGTTCTAATGAACCAGGGGTCAAATGCCATTGGTTCTCGAGTTATTTAACTTTTTAAAGTTTTTTTTAGTTTTCCACCTTTTGATCTAAAATTGAAAATTGTGAAAAAAGAACTCCATTTAGGAAAGTAAACATACACTTTTCCAATAGCTGCAGAATAAAAGAATAGATGAAGTAAAAAATCAAGAAGTTAATTTCAATAATCTCAGGAATACAATGTTTTAAAATCACAAGTCAGTTTTTTCAATTCAATTTTTTCAATCTTATGTTAGGTAGTAGTAAAATACATCCAGTTTTTTAAGCAAGTTCGTGTATCCTATAATAATAATAATAGTAGTTCGTTCGTTCATTCCGCAAAGGAATACATAAATTGTCTCAGTGTGACTCGTCACGAATCAACCCACATGAATATTATTGTTGCCGTATAATGTGGTTTTATTTCACAAAACTTAACTGGATCACGATTGCCACGACCCGCCAATGGATAATGTGTTTCCAGTTTGTTTTTTTTCTATAACTGGAAATATTATCTCAACTCCATTGATAACAGAGTCGCTTATAAGATAGACGAAGAGGACATGCATGCTGTATGAAATTTGTAATTATTGTGTATTACAAATTTCACAGCGTCCTTGTACCAGGACAACATAATAAGGTAGAAGATAATTCAAATATTGGTTTTTCAAACAACTGTACCGGCGAATCGCGTTACAGTATAGGTAAAGTGATTGACGAGAAAAAGTTTTTTTTTTTTAAACTCAAACAATCAAACTCAATATTTGAACGACTATACTTACAAATTCAAATTAAGAAAAAGTGTAAAAAAACATTCATACATTTTCCGTAGATCGAAACCTTCTGAGTACGCTTGCGTCGCGGACTGAAAAGAAAACTCCCTCCCCGTATAATATTTACCTTCATATTGATGAGTACCACCCTGTAGTTGAGCTGTGCTCCTAGTATTTCGTATTCGTTTTGCGACACGGACTACGCTCTCGCTCCTTCATCCACCACGATCTGTGTCTAGGCAGCTAATACCTACAATAATATTATTGTGAAGACTACACACATTCACACCCGCGTGCACACGTGAATATGATTAGAAAGTTGCAACTAGTGCTTGTCTCGCTTCATGTTCTCCTGATAGTACTCTGCACAAACTTGCCAAGTCTGCTTCCATTTTGGACGATTTTTTGCTATTTTACCGTCAGTTTAGGGCACTTGCGAGCTTCCGTAGCACCGATGAGCATGCTTTTCAAAAGCACCCAGTATTTTCATGCAATATGTCCCAAGAAACTACTTTCTTCTCCATGTAGACTTTCATCATTTAATTTTCATAAGTATTTCAAGTTTCAAAAAATACCCTTATTTAAATTAAAGTTGTATTTTTAATAGATAGCCATACTCTACTGCAACCTTTCCTCTATTGTTGAATGTTCAACTGTTCTGTTAGACGCAGGCAGGCAACTACTTCTGATAATCTTCGTCATACTCATAACATATGCATTAATTAGAAAAACGGCAATGATGAATGGAGTTCAGAGTTTTGGAAAATCTGCAACTCATGTCTTCTTATACCTATTTGTCCGCTGGTTATTCCAGAATCTGGGTAATACCGGGTAACAATTTCAATGCCGCGACTAATTTAATATAAATATCCTCACTCGACATAAATATTCTGTTCTTGACTAGTAGCACATAATTGGACAATGATTAATGGCTATAATCTGGTATTATTATTAACTGGCTTCTTCCTCTAGCGAACGTTTATCCAAGCTGTCTGTGTTTGCCTTGGGGCGATGCAGCGGGAGGAGTTAGCAGAAGCAGCAGGACACGAATCTGTTCAGGGTCTCCAATTATGACCGTCAATCATGCATGACGAGTCAAACCTCGAGAGCTATTCGTACATAGCATTGGAGACTGGATTTTTGCTAACTACTATAGAGTAAATCAGACCTTAATATAAGAAACAATCTCAACAGACTCAGAATCTCTCAGATTTAGGATAGTAGCACTGAGAGCTGACAAACTCCATTGATTTTGGTTATATAGAAATGAACAGCCAAGGAGGAAGTCAATTCGCAGCCCTAATAATCCAAATCTGAAATATTCATGGTTTGTTGAGATTACTAGCGATACTTTGGATAGGTAGTTTGCAAACACCCGTCTTTCACTGCAGTGGGCTCCTAGGAAACGGTCCGTCGTCTGAAAAGACGGTTTTAAAATTATATGACAATGTTTTTTGTTACTATACGGAAACAATATTGTAATTTTTTTCAACTGACATATCCACCGCTGTTTATAGTAGCGCCGTATCCATAGAACCCAGACCATTACTGACTTAGAGTAATGCCAACCTCCGTAGTAACTCTCTGTTATCAAATGGTCAAATTTCATACTCTGTTTCTCTGACCACCGTTTTTCTAATCGTATCCCTAACGATTTTCTTGGCAATACTTCCGAGGAATTCAAACTCTCTGATCAAAGTTGAATTTCTTATTATATTTGAATACGTACCTAAAATTTTAAGAAATTCGTAAAATTTTGCTAAAACCCAAAGTATGGCTTACTGAGTGTCACATGAGTCACGTCATCATTTCTATCTACTTCTGTATGCGCCATGAACTGTCTTAGCTTGAATCTTCCCATTCGTGAGATGCGATTTCCAATTTGAATCTGCCTGCTGTTATCGTATTTACTGCTAATTCTATCAGTCTTTCGAGATCTTCCCTCTCCAGGTGCGTCTTCTTGTTCAACCTCTTCGTTGTCAGTTTATTGTTTATCTAAAAGGTTGATTTTGTTTTTTCGAAAAAGTACGTATACTCTCTTTCTCTCTCCTTTAGTTGTTTGATCCTCACTTTCTCTTTCCATTCCTAGTCCATTCTTGGAAAGCGCAAGTCTTACTACAAAGATGAAGTTGATAATTTGCGATCATTATGCAAACGATTCGTGGTTCCTTACCTCGCGAATGATCCATCGCCGTTTAGAACAGAGTTGCGCAAGTGACTGCGCATCAGAATCATTATATGTGTAACTACTACCACCGATCTGCTTGCCACGATTCATGACAGTCCTGCAGTATTTATGTACGTGACTGTTTTACGGAACACAAACTCCAGCACAAATACATAATTTAGAATCGCTAATGAAAGACACATCTTTCATTTCGTTTCCAAACCAAATCGTGAATGCACTCGATCTTCTTTTGTTGAAACAATTGAATCACTCTTGATTTCAGCACGGGTTTGTTATGTAACCCACTTCATATTATTGTCTAGTTTTGTCTTTAGTTCAGCAAATAGTTTACTTTAGGTTTGGCAAAGGTTACATCGTCCATCGATATTTTCAAACTAATATTTCTTGATTATTTATTCTTTCTGTTCATTGCATTTGAATGTTAGCGTAACGAATTTATAATGCCGGCGCTGTATGTTTACCGACAAATACAGATGATCTTTCAATGTAGGAATAATAAACATGTGACTATATCCCACACTCGCTGGAAAAAAAAGATTTTTAGATGAATAACGCCAAAATCAACTTATAAAAAATGTTCAATAGACGTGGACAATGAATAATATGGATGTGGTTAGGAAAAGTAGATTCATTAACTAAATAAATTCGTGTATAAATAATTTGACTGGATGAAAATAAACCAGAAATATTGTTAAGCATTAAATTTCTTTCAATAGGCAAGAAATGTGCAAAAAATATAATTTTCCATCCATTCACATCAACAGTTGTATGCGTGTTCACAACTGTGGCAAACCAATATTCAACAACATAGAAATTCCCTAAATGGAACACGTTTCTATTTAAAAATATCTCTTGATATAGCAAAAAATCGATGCTGATATTCATCGATAGATTTGAAATCTCTACGTTACATTTAGAATATAATATGAATGAGTGATGTAACCATTTCACGGTAATTATAATAATTATCATTTATTTCACGATCTGAGCGTATAACACTACAGTGCATGACGTATCACACAATCGGTAGGTGAGTTGGTGAGCATATTATCTATAACGCAGATGACATATTATTTTACATAGATTGTTTTAACGTTGGAGTTACGTCGGTATACCACGCATGGGCTGACGGAATTGGCATGTTGTTTATATAACAACAGAATAGGAAAGACTCATTTATTGCTTGATTTTCCTACAAATAGTGTGCGATTTTATAATGCTAAATTTTGAAAACTGTGGCCCTACGAACGACCGATAATGTTTTTTTGAAGGCAACTTACGCCATTATGTAGGTAGTAAAATTTCTAAACCCACATCCCCATTTGGATTCGAACCTGCGATTCTAGCCGTGCTGTGCTGAGATGCTAACCTCCGGGTCGTTCTCCTTTTATTTAAGCAACCAAAGTTTTGATCACTCACCACTGACACTTGATGACGCAATGGATACCTTTTTATCTCTAATCTTGCCATAATAATTCCGTAAAATTTGGTTTTAATGGGGTCTATTCTTTCAATGATATATTATACAATCCGGTAACAGGTTTCACATGTGATTTATTTTCTACTACACCGCCATCTCTCGGATTTTTTTAAATTAAAGTAATTATACAGAAATTGTTTTGATTTAAAACTTATCACCCATCGAACGTCACCCCGCATCCGAATCAACGATAACTATAACATAATGCAATAAATTAGTTAAGTTTTTATGTCGTAAATTGCATTTTATTCGTGTAATAAGTCGAAATAATTTTTTATTCTGGATTAGGTCGAAGGTCGATGGGCGACAAAACTAGTTAAATACATAATTTGATACAATAACTACTGTACAGTTTCGTAAACCTAGCTGAATAAGGGACGCAAGATGGAAAAAAAATGATCTTGATCATCCACAACCCTATTGAAGATTTTTACTAAGCTGATTTAAATCAGATGATAGGATTAAGATGAACTATAAAATTTATATAACTTAATAATGATTTAAATTTAATACCATCAAAACTGGTCTCTTGCCCCTTCTCCGTGGTCGAGATGTGTCTCTTTTGAAGCGGCTACAGCAACAGCGCGATGCCAATTATTATTATTATGCTTTTATTATCATCACTTCATCAGGAATTCGGTTTATGTTGCCTTTTATGTTAATACTGTGGTAGTTGTTGCCCTTTTGAACTCCATGGCAGTAATTACTGATACTCTCAATAATAACCACTAAGCGACCGGCCACTGGACGGTTGCTTTTTGGATGCTCCGTATCTCGCAAAAGATGTGAAGAGGGAGAAATATGGAGAACAAGCTGACCCGACCGTCGAACTTTGATCTAAAACCCAGAATGTTGAAGATGAAGTTCGACAGATCATAAGTTTGCAATAAAAACAATATTCCTCTATAAAAATTGCGTACCTAACTGTAAAAAAAAAATCCAAGAGATGGCGGTGTAGTAGGAAATAAACATGTTCCATTATTGTATATTATGTTGTTGCAAGAACAGGCTTTACCAAATTGTACCAAATTATTATGGTAAGATGGCTCTAAATCGATCATGTTTCCTTAAAGTTCTTTGAAAAGTTATACATATCATTTTTTAATAATTTATTTTCTGTTATACTGAACTATTTGGTATAACAGTCTTGAAAAAAAAATTTTTTATTTTTTTTTTATTTTACGAAAAATTAATTTAGTAAGTTTGTTTTCTTATTAACGGTTTGTTAAAAAAATCAATGGTTCGATAGATGAAAAATTAGAGCACTATTTTTTTTTCGTCAAAAGAAGTAAGAATTTTCAAATGTTTATTAGAAAAAACAAGAAAAATATACAGTTTTTTTTGTAGCTACAAGAAAAACAGCTTTTTATCACGCTCTATTTGATTTTTGATGTATTTCCTTCCTCGTGTAAAGTAGGAAAATAATTCATTTCTATGTATTTAAATAGTCTGGAAGTTGTCTGAAATCTGATTGCAATGTACTCTACAAACAAAAAAGCAGTGTACCTACATATGAGTGATAAAATATGCAGCAATGAATTTCATTGCGTTGCCTCCCAAATACCCCCTAAGTGCGGTGACAAAGAGAGAAAGAATGAATAAATTTCATTACGTTACATACAGAAAGCACGATGGTTGCAGACTTTTTGCGCTCTCGTTTCCGCTGTAATCAGTGTAAGCTGGAGGTATATTATAGAGTTGAGCCAGATACATACATATTGTGGATAGGTTTGCCTCAGCCGCAGCCGCAAGAGTATCCGCAGAGTCCAATGGCTGCCACCAGGGCCGGACGGACTTGTCTCTGCTACTTAGCTGCTGGGACCTACCCACTGCATACACATGTCCGGCTGTCTTTGGCAAGGCCGATACAAGAATGACATAGGGATCGCCAACCTGCGATCAGAGATCATCAAATATTTATTATTATTCTTTTTACAAGCTGTTTCGACACACATTGTTTCTTCATCAAAATTATTGCCTACTTATTTCATACTTTGAATTTTATTCGCATCAGATTGAATTATATAGCAATAAATGGCAATATTCAAGACGCGCATGTCTCGACACTCTATGATCATAAAATTTTATTTTACTCATCACGCCATGTCCTGATTTTATACTCATTCAGATATTCCACCGAAATACCATTAATCGTACAACCTCTCCAATTTCTCTTACTTCTGACCTGGCCTTCCTTACCATTTATTTAATAGCTGACTACTTTTGCCAGCAATGTTCGTATGTTTGGAGAAGAAAGGCGATGTTTCTTGGTCTTGTGGGACTATGAATGACGCGGCCTTCGAAACTAGGTTCTATTATGTATTAAACTTGTAGAGAAAAAAAAAAATTTAATAAAATTAAAGGTTCGAAACCGATGTCTCTTTTTGTATGTATTGAAAAGGTTGTATCGGTACTTCTACTTAAGCTATGCGTTCTATACAGGGTACAACGTCATGAAGCAACTGTCTAAAAAAAGTAGTCGCAAACTTCTCAACTGATTTATGAAGAGGCTACTGGTAAACACATACATATTATTTAATTAATAATATAGAATGGATGTTGTTAAGGTGTTTTTATTCTATTAGGAACACCCAACGAAGATTAGGATTAAGGCCCAACGCATCAATCAGTCGATAGGTAAATATATCTTACAGAAAAGGCTTTGCAACATCAATGTGTAGATATCGCTTATGTTCAGGATATCTGACGCCATTTTTAACCTGCGGTACCTTCTGTTGGATAACGATTTATCTCTAGCATGGCTGTCAAAATAGCCTTCACTGACATTTATAAACTCCCGTAACGCCTTGAATGTGATGAACTTTATGACTTTTGATAATTATATACATAATCGTTAAACATAACGAGAATATACATATTATAAAGAATTATCATTTTGAAGCATCGAACAAATAATATTTTTCTTCAATTTTGATCGACAAAAGACACCAAATTGCCGGTTTTCAAACAAACGATTTGGAAGAAAAAATCTAAATTGTGATCGAAATGTTGTTATATTCTTAAACTTTCTGTAAAATCATTGTACAGTTCCAAGTTTTAGAAATAATGTTACAAAATTATATTATGCGAAACAAAAAACAACATTAGAACCTAACCTAAATATTTGATTCATACGCACTAATTGTCAAAACAAGACTTCATCTGGCATCAAATCTGGCGCAAAGAAGCAAATCCATAGAAATGTTATAGAAATCAATAGATTTCAACATAGAAACACTGTTATCTTCTAGATATCCATCTACTGGATAGTTTTTCAATTGATGCGCCGGTCAGATTCTTTCCACTACATAACTTTATATTATAGATGGGCAGATGGCTAGCAAGAACATTTATCTACATATTCTTAGGGCCTTAGATTACCCACCTAATAAAAATAAAAATTGAAAACTGGAAAAGTGTTCTAGGGGTCTCATAACACTCTGTATGCCAATAGACATTGGTCAGAATAAAATAAACATACTTTAGTTATACATCGATATCTCGTCCATAGCTGTATCGGTTTTATGCCTTGTAAATAACTTGATATATATACATACATACCTAGACGATTTACCAGGTACTTCCTGTTCGCTCTCTTTACGACTAGTTCATACGTATGTATGTATTATAGGAACTAATCCACTAGTCGATTTATCTTGTGGTCATATTTTAGAATTTGTATCAACTTTCTTTGTCTCATAATGTATAATCGTTTAATCCTCCGACTGCGGACGCCAACATTTGCGCATTTACTGGATAGTGCAATCTGTATAATAATCGGCTAGTTCGTTCGCAACCCGGTATTTTCGTTGAAACACTTACCCTACGCGAAATATTTTTCGCGACAAATCCCTTTTTTATTCATAACTCGTTTGTTAGTCGATGTTGGTTACTATGACGACGCAACATGTGATACTTGTTGCTACGGGATTAAATGTCATATTTTGTCCGCTGTCCCTAACTTGGTAAATCAAAATTAGGACTTTTACTGATAAAAATAATTAATTACCTTTTTCTATGCCTGTTGTCTAACAGGTTTTGCTGCTGGTTGTTATTGAAACATAATAAAAACTTTGTATATAGACTCTTATATACAACTTTGTTTTAAAACGTATATTGATTCATAGCTGATATAAACCTGTCAATTTGATAAGGGTAAATTGAAACCGCTTAAATGAGACACCACCGACATCTGTAGAAATTCGCCGGAAACTATTTGAAAATAATTCTATGTACAGAATCTTTTCTTAATATTTGTATGAGGTATCATCGAAGTTTTTTTTAATGGTTTTAAGGGTCTCTTAATGCGATTATGCATAATTAATTGTAGAATAATATTTTATCAAAAGCTTATTATAAAATAAAGAATGGATATTATATATAAAGAAGTCAATCTCGTGAAAAAATGCGATACTCTGAACTCTGATAATTCAAACACCTAATTACTTTTTTTAAATTGTTGTTTGTGGATGATATAACAAAATACACCAGCATTGTGTTGCTTTAACAATGCGTAATTTTGAACAGAAATGTTAGCAGCAAGACAAGAAGATTTTCTTGATGAATCTGAAAGCTCAAACAATGAAATTTTAAATAAAATAAATGATCGAGTAGAATCTTTCATATTATCTATCGCTGTGTTTCAACATCCGTAAATTAATAAATTTGAACTTGCTAGGATCGAAAATAAGAAAATAAGCGCCATCTCTTGAATAGATCATTAATTATATGAAGTGAAAATCACAGTAGGTACATTATGATCCAAGTGGATAATCTATTCGTGTAAATATCAATATTATTATAGTTTATAGTATCATGTATGTAGTCGTATTTTTGTATCGATCGGTCACATGAAACAGAGTGTGGCTTAGGTTCGCGTCCGTGTTGTGGCTATGTTCCCACTGTGAGACTGTCGACTAGACCATTATTTATTTATTTTAACTGTTTATTTATTGTGGATGTTATTTTTAAATAAACATAATTTTATTTTAATACATTTATTATTATGTGCCTTACTAATCTTTTTTCTTTTCTTTTCCGTTGCAGGTAAGTCTAATGGGAATGAACCATGTGAATAGTATTTTTTGGTCTTTAATGTTGGTAAGAAATTGCATACTTTAATATTTTGTAATGTGCTGTGAACGAAACCCTCATATGTTTTTTTTTATAAGGTTCTTACACCGACACACCATTTCTCATACAACCTGTCCTATTTCTCTTACTGCTGATCTGACCTTCTTGAGGACGAAATATATGTATTCGATCCACTTCATTCGTGATCGACCACGCCTCTTACACCTTTTTTTCAGCCCTTTGTCGTTCTGTTTGCATCCATTCTTTCCATTGCCCAAGCCATCTCAACTTATTAACTTTTATCTTTGTCACAACACTAACTTCCATACCACATTCCTTTCCATATTCCACAGAGTCTTTCCACATATTCTTCGTAGAGCTCTGATACAATATAGTTCTTATAGATTAAAAGTATGGATAGCAAAATCACCAATTGAATATATACGCAAACATTAATTCCGTGTACTTAAGTAAGAAGTAAGTGACAAACAACAGAATAACGTAGATTTTAGTAGGAATATTATGTAGGCTCATTTGGGTTGAAGGGATGAAGGCCAAGGGTTAGGGATAGGTATAAGGGCCATGCCTGTACCTATATCCTACCATTTTGCTTAAAAGCTATTAACGATGAGTTGTTTAGGACAATTCTATTTCAAAATACCCGTACAACGATACAGAAATGATTTCTATGCACCTCTAGGCTTTTTAAAAGTGGTAAGGGATCATAGATATTATGTCACAGGACAATTAAAACCTGTAAGCAACCCAATCCCTAGTCTCAGAAATCTTGAAATTGAGTCTCGTGGTACTCTCTACCCAGGCGTGATCATGTGAGGATCGTACTCACTAATGCCCTAAACGTTGTAATGATTTTCTACAATAATAATAATTGCAATCAATACTGTCATGATTGGTTGGGTACCTACTGTTCTATGAACCACAGATAAAACTTGTATAGATGCGAATGAATTTTGTTTTACGAAGTGAGTTCACTTATAGTAAGGGCACACTACTTCTTATTCGTATATTCACAACCTTAGTAACTTTAAATTTGTGTATTTTACTAGTTGGAATCTCGTGTGAATCCAGTAATTACTAACTAGTAGAATATGTTTAATAAGCATATAAGCTTCCCGGTTACACTTAAAATTGTGTAGTTGGCATATTCATAATACTTAAATAACGTCGGTTTAGTTTTTAAACGTATCTATGCTTAAAAAAATTATAATTTTCACAAAAACCTACAACGTGCATTCTCCTTTTTCTCATGATCACATATTGACAACAGATGTGTAACGTTAAAATGTTAGATCCGACAATACTTTATTATACATATAATAGGCTCGTAGTTTCGAAACCTACCAAGGTCATGGGAGTTTTTACCATTTTAAAAATGCCCTAAGTATAAAAATTAATCTGTGCTCACTGAAAGAGAACACAAATACACTCGTTCACAGTTGTGTCGTGAAAGAGGAAAATGGTCGGCCCTTGGGATCGAACCCACGACCTCGAGTACGAAATAATACGAAAGTCGGCGCCGTAACCAATTGATGAGGTATTTGAAATTTCACCGAACGCTGTTGGCATTAATATAGATTACACTAATCCAACCTTCGAAGCAAGAGTAAAAGACGGTCTTAAGGCCGTAATTGTCTAAATTCACCATAAAAACTTCGAACACGATAAGTGTTATGTTAGCATTAAAACGTTGGTTATGCATTTCTGAAAAGCACACTGTTTGACTAAGGTTGGATCCTCTCCGACCACTACTGACATCCGCGGCCTCCGAAGCTAGGGACGCTGGCAGCCATCTGTCCCAATGGCTGGCCGTCACGTTCTGCAGAGCCATGAATCTAATTAGCCGCAGTCAGACCTCTTGATTCAATCAACATATTATCAAGGTGTTGGGTCACACTCGGAACGTGCCTCGCAGAAATTACCACGGGTAATTGTCTCCGCATCTTCGGCCTCGGGTCTGCCATTCACGTATGCCTTTAAACCGTTCCGATCGAGGTGCCGTAAGTTGGCTGAATTGCTGACTAAATATCGGCCGGTGGGGATGAGAGCTTCCTTTGATCCTGATGATCCTTTTCCTTTGCAACAATATTCTAAATTCTGTGACCTCGAACGTCACTTCGTTGAAAGTTCTGACATGCCTAGTGAGTTTTCTAAAATTAAAAAATTTGGCATTTTTGATGAGATACCACATCACGAGAGCCTTTCCATGTCATGCCTTTAAAGTTTGCAGTGCTCAGCGAATAATGGTGAATACTACGTATAATCTAAATTTATTACACATTAAAACTTATAAATCTAACAGTTCCGTACTACTAATTATCTATGTGTAGTATCACCCCAGAGAGCAGACTGCAAGTAGTAGGAACAGTTACTGCCTTACTGTGATTTTTAATAAACTTTGATGGCATTCGGTTTATTATAACTTCATTTTACCTTCAATAATCCTTCTTTTGGTACTGTGTTTGGTTTGCCCTTACTTACTTTTCGTATGGCTTGGGTGTTTCTGTTCGTCCAAGATGTGTCAATTTCATCTTAAGCACCTTAGAGCCTTGGGTTCAGCGTCGCTTGGTTGTTTGGTTTACCCAACAGTTAAAAACTTTTCCTTTCAGAATTGGATCCAACAGTGTTGTTCTCTACCATCTATGGCTCTTTGAAGCAGCCTGGTGTTACTGTTTATTTCAATTTATCAACTTTCAATATCTTTTCAAACACTCTGCATTGGTGCATGTTGTTTCAATAAAATAGCTGATTAAATGCTTCTGTTCTTTCGTTCATCTCTGCCCTGAAGAAAAGAAGCGAAGCGCGTGCTATGTTCAAACCTCTGGTGCAATAAATATAACTGATCTCCAACTACTACTCTCCGTATTCCATCGGCTAATTTATGTGGAAGTCCGTTCTGAACACACTGACGGGTACAATTAGCCGATATGCGCTGACAAACATTAGATTCAATTTTACTCTTGGTCCGCGCAGTATCATCAGCACTCTTCTCGCTTAGTCTCCCTTGCCTAACGGTGTTCGAGTGAAAAGAATCTCTCGCCAAGAATATTTATGGCCTGCGAGGAGCGTGCTTGAAGAAAGGGGATCAAATCATTCTTGAGGCGGTCATTTATAATGAATGCATGTCTCGCAGTGCAATGTCGAGTTTTATTTTTCTGCGCTAGTGGAAGCGGTTAGCACCCTAGTTCGTACAACAAATGCCTCTTCTTTATAACACGTCTTATAAAACACCATGATGTAGATAGGTTAAAATCACAGAAATGTACACTTTCAATTTTAGAAACTGATGCAAAATTTAGATCGTTTTATAAAAACCGGTCGTCCCTAACGAAAGATCACCCCAATTAAATAAAATCAGTAAATCTTAATAAATACGATACTTAAAAAGTGGAACCATCAATCATTTCTCAAATAACCACAGTTATAGACCATAATAATACAGTACGTAACAAAGTTATGACCCAGCTACTACTGTCGATGATGTCAACACCTACATGAAATGAAGCTGTTTCGGCGGCCGATAGAATACGACCGATTGACATTTCCAAAATATCAAAGATCTCCTCATAACCTTGCCGCCGCGCCGGCCAAGTAGATCAATTGATCTATTGATACGATTTATACTCATTCGATGATCTAAATATCTCGTTTGTTTTAAGATGCTTTTATACGGTATCTGCTGCAAATACATTGTAAAATTAATTTTATTTAGGTCTAAAATAAGGACCCTGTGGAACTCCATTTAAAAAAAACACCTTTCCCAAATTTTGTTCTTTCGTTTTCTCAAGTGTGTTATTCTCTCGATCTACGTGATCTTTGGTTGCTCACGTTTCAACTGTTCTTTTCAAACCGATTTTGTTTTTGTAGTTCTCTATCAGCGTTCATTCGCTCAATTGCCGCCATTGATTTACTGAAATACTTCAACGCCTAAAAATTAGCACCTGACATAACAATATGTGTTTGAATACTACCAACTGCTTACGTGCACAAAGGTCAAAATGCACACGACTATTCAACATACTTAGCTGATAGATCTCTCTTATCCATTTGCTCGATTTGGTAGACAGGCGATCAATCAAAAAGATAATAATCTCTGAATGTAACTAGTCTGCGCGCTGTGCACGTTACGAGGGACACTTTGATGTATTCACGTCACTTGTTATCTCGGATCTGCGCACAATTCAGGTCAATCCTTAATTAACTAACTAATTATTGTTAAACACTTTTTTTTTAATTGTTATGTCAACGGTATTAACATATACCTACGTAAAAGTCGTGATCGCCATCTTTGAAACAAGGCTTGTGGCTCTAGAATCTGCCATTTGAACCAAGTCTCTGACTCTGGAACGCAGTCATTGTTCATTCATCGGATATGGAATATTCTTCAAAATACTACATTTACATTTGAATACATTTCAAATGTCGAAGCGAATTTTCAAATTTCAATTGTTTTTAAACTAGCTGTCAGAATAACATGTATCAGGAATGCGATCTACTAAATCAAAACCAACACCTTTTATAGATCATTACTTTATTAAAAGCATCGATCCATTGAGAAATTCGCCAAGTATAAAATGTTCACGGATCATTAGACGCCAAATTGTATCAATGCCGGTTGAACAAGATTTAATTCGAACTGTTTACAACGTAATTCTGTAGCCCTTTCCCATGTCCAAATGCGTCCGTGAAAATGAATAGTAATGCAATAACACTGATCTATAAAAAGATCATTATCATTGATCCAGAATGGATCATTCTATAAAACTGATTTACTTTATGAAAATATTTTAATTTAGAATATTGATCCTATGAATTATTTTCAACGTCGGTCATTGCTTTAAATTAAATAAATAGATTGTCTATCATTTTTGAACCAAATTATTAACCCTTTTGTTCACTTTAAACTACAGTTATGGGTACCAGGAAAACATAAATTCGATAGACAAAATTAATTGCTGATTTATGTTAGATGAGTGCAAATTCAAAATGCATACAAGGGTGCGCAAAACAATTGCTCTATCAACATTCTCAGCAAAGATTTCTATCAGGGGTACAGAGATGAAAAGCAGTTCTTATTTCACAAAATGAATGAACATTTCAAGGAAATTTTCAGCATAAGCATTTCGTCACTTTCAGTAGAGAATATATCAGGATCGCATAAACGAGAAGTACCTACTTTCACTTAACTTAATACTAGTTTTCTTTGCATAAACTTTACAAGACAAGAAACTCTCGTATCTTATTTCGTCAATTAGGGCTATCCAATTTGGTTGTTTATTGGCTTTTCGTAATATCATCTGACATTACGAAAATAAAAATGTAAGATACATCCTAGGGACTAAAACTATCCTTGTTTTGGAGACACTTACCAATCTAGGCATTCTAATTGATGAATCTTGTCACCTTGTTTCTAAAGACGGACTTCCCTATTTGTGACGTAAGTGCCGAGCTCGAATATTAGGAGTACATGAGCTAGCACGGGTGTGTGTACTTTGACTGGAGTAAGTAAGTGGTGTAATGTGTATTATTAGCGGATATAGTGTAGAAATCGTTGAACAAGCTCGAGCTGGCCATACTAATACCGGCCGTGTATAGAGCCTCGTGTCCAACACGCGCTGCAGTCACGACCGGCCCCGCCTCCTAGTCCTAACCCTTCCAACCTCAGGGTGGAGCGAACTTCCTAACAAAATTTAAATTCAAATTTAATAAAAGTACCTATTTATATAAAAATGATTTCTCGTTTTTCTTGGTCACGGCATCATGTTGTGTTAACTGCTTGACCGATTTCAATAATTCTTTTTTTTTTGCTGTTAATGACTGGTATTCTCAAAAATTCACGTTCCAACTCATACAAGAAGCTCTTGCTTAGAACTTAATCGGTCGCCAGTAGTTACGCAACTAATGTATTGGATAAAACATTTTCAGAATAGAGAAATGTCAAAAGTCTCAATAAAAATTGGATACGACGCAACTCAATCGTCTGTTTTTCATTTCAGAATAATAGTCATTGTCAGTAGAACACGTGACTGACTCAAATATATACGGAACCTCGCGGCAATGAACCAGGGTCTGTTCTATAAAACTTAATTCTAGAAATAACTAACAGCGAGTCATAAAAAATAGGAAAGCCGTAACATTGACACCCAGAACCCCATCTTAATAAGAATAATAGGCAATAAGATATGTATTATAGAGACCACCCAGATTAAACTTCAATGAAAACAATATTTCCATAACGATATGTCGAGAGTAGGTATATTAACGGGTAATGAGAGACAGAATGTTAAGAAACTTATAGTGAAACAATGTCAGTAAACATCCGAGCAAAAGTTTTAGCCGAATTCTCGATTTTTTTTTATTAAATATTTGACCCACCCTAGAAAATGCATTCGGTCGATAAAGGCATCCGGGATGAAAGCAGACTTTCATAATGATGTACACAACGAATACGTAAAAGTCGCCGAAGCTATAATAACGTGCTAAATATTTGGAGCGACCTTTGTTCGCTACTTTCTTACAAAGGTTGACGTTTGACTTTGCCTCAAATAGCTAAATGTGTTTGATCTTATAACTATTAATATATTGTATTAACATCTTGTTGGAAACATAGTAGGTATAGTTCAGGGGTGGCAAACCTTTTAGCCCAAGTTCCTGAACACTCTTTTTTCACAATTATAAGTCTTCTACTAGCCTTCCCGACAGACGTTGACCTGTAAGTAGTCCTTACTATGAATGTTCATTTCAAATTTGTAATTTATACAAAAATACGTTTAAAATATGTTTGAATGCTAAAATTTTTTACTGAAAGCTTGAGAAAAATTCCATAAAAAATCTGCGTATCTACCAATATTTTTAATGTCAATGGGAGTCAGGTAAACAATAATTTTGTTGCTATAGACTTTTTCATAGATGGTGTTGATATTGAAGGTAATCCGTTCGATACTAACTTTAATATTATATTTTACAAAAAAATATTGCGATAGCTCCATAATAAGAAAAAATATTTATAGTTTTATGTTAGGATATGTATATTTTTTACTTGGGTACATTAATTTGGCTACCCTCTCTATATTATTTATTATGTATTTTCAACTTTTTAATAGTTATTCTATCATCCGGAGCGGAAAAGAATCCAATAAATCAAACATCGGAAAAATCTGTTCAGCCGATCACGAGTTATAACTTATAAGTGTTCGCACTAACCCGACTTTCTTTTATATTAGAGATATGTTGTGTTCCTTGCTACGAAAATAAGTTTTATGGTTGCTAGTAATGGATTGGTTGGCTTGAAAATCCAAGCGGCAGGCAACCCACCCTTTCAACCTTATGTACAAGGAAATCGTAAATAAAAATTATTTTAATTACTAAAATATTTTATCATGTAATATTTCCGACCTCGGTAGCCTAGTTATACTAGCGTGGACTTCAGATCCGAGGTCCCGGGTTCGATTCCCGGTCGGGTTAGGGTTTTAAGGGGTTGGCCTGTCTCAGATTGGACGGGACCGGTTGACTGGAATAATTGCCTCAGGCAATAAGTTCCGCCGGCTATACTGACACCTTTGTATAGAAAAGTGTTCTATTATTAGTATTATTTCTTCGAAATTGAATAATTCTAAATTCGAATAATGCTTCTCTCACACATCATCTTAAAAATTCCCTGAATAATGTTACTTACTTACTCGTCACTCGACAACGATTCGATTGGTTCAATCCATGTTCAAGTTATATTTTTATGGTGTGTACGCGGAGTCTAAAACGAGAAAAGGTAGAATGATTACAATAAATTCACCTACATTAAACAAACCTCGTTTATTTATATGCGTCAGATTGGCTTTCATATAAACTGATAATAATGGTTTGTGGTGTCGCCTATTTTTTTATTATTACATTGGTAGACGTGCCATAGGTTCGCGACCCCTGGTATAGATGGTTGTATCTAGTAAACACCTGTGCACCTCATAGTCTCCTGATACTTCCTGGTAATTATTTGCACAGCCAACTGTTAGATTCCCGATTGGTCACTCCTATTGGTAATTAATGGTCAACAACCGGGTTACACCGCCCGCTAATCTATTTATTGTTACCGTTGTAAAGTGCACACTCGGACGAGATCCTATCTGGAAGTTGCATAAACGCCCCATTACATTGATGTGTGTGGCCCGCGGGGGACACTTCGGGTAGGCGGCTTTAAGCGATCAGTCAGTGTTCTTGGCTCTTGAGTATTCCTAAACCTCAATGTAGTTGTAAGCAAAGAGTTCAAAAACTATTTCAGTATGATGATAATTTTATGAGGATCCAATCGAGATAGAAAAGGACCCTTTTCAATCCTGGATATTGTTGAAGTATGAATGTGTGGATGTAGGTGGTGGAAATTTCTTCCTGTCAAATGATTCCGTCAGATCTGAGTACCTAATCATATAAAAAATACTGGAAATTTTTAAGCCGACTTGGAACCATGTCCAGGACTAGGACAGGATCTAGGACTCCAAGGCTACCGATTTCTATAGGTTCATAAAAAATAACTAAAAAAAATTGAAAATATTTAGTAAATTATCTAATTGTAATCCGGTGGTATGAATGTGTCTAAGAAATGTCAATAAGACTTTGAAAAACAAAGGGATTCAAAATCGAAATCGTTCAAATTGTACCAGAAAAGATACATTTTGTTGAAAACTGCATTGGAAAAAGGTCTACTCCTATTGTATTCATCAAGTACTTACTACATTTCAAAAACTTAATAGTTTCTTCTCATAAATAATGTTTCCCGGCAAAGCGATGGGTATGCTGTACTGTACTTATCTAGTTTGAAAAAGTCAAGCCTAGCTCGGAGCTAGGGCAGGACTCCCCCATACAATGCCGGTCTGTCGATTGTTTCAATTACTCTGCACTGAATACCTGGGCGTAACAGGTGACTAGTTAAACGTGTGGGATGATAAATAATAACGAGGAGAGTCAGGTTCGAAGCCCGGCTAGAACAACCAGAATAACAAATACGGACCAAAGGAAACAAGAGGCTAAAGGATGCTCGATTTTGAAGACAAATTAATTTTACGAAAGCATTCTGCAATATGTCTTAAATTGTTGTTGGTAGATTTTCAGAGAGTATTCTGAAGCTCGTTATAGATAAGAATTTTGGTACCTCTTTCACGTCTTAAAGCTTTTTTTGTTTACTTTGGATTCATTTTTAAGTTGATTGTTCAATACTGTATTTTTCAGTCTATCCCGTAATAGGTGGCTTTTGTGATACCAAGAGTTCCAAATATGGCACTTCTTTTATTATGGATATTGTATAATTGTTTATTGAAACATTTTTCATATCTGTTGTTAATATACTAAGATCTATTGCTCTGAAAAATCAAGAAGCCTATATAAATCTTCTAAGATAAACAGCTTTTCCTTGTTTACATCCCTAAATGTTTCAGTTTTTACCTTTTCTTATATAGGTACTTCGAGTTCTTCGCCTTAGATTTCTCTAATTTCCTTTTAAAACTCTATCTGTAAGTTATAAAATAACTTATTCCAAAAGATCTTCACGAATTGTGCAATCAATCACCGTACTCCGTTCTTATAAGGTCATTCACTCTACTTCACCAATTTTTGGTAAGCGTATAAACAGTAGGGCTATTCTCGTAATCAATCGCTTTTAAAAATCACTTAACGATAAGATTAAGACACGATCGCAAGCAGCCGTATTCACAAAACTATCGGAATCTAATGTTAATCCTATCTTGAACTGGATCATTTTCATACTGATATTTCAAACATAACGAATTTTTAAGATATCTACTAGATATCTTGTTTTGTGAATACCAATCCGCCATTTTATGATTGTCAATCAAGATAAGAGCGTATTAAGACCGCTACGAGAATAAGGGCACAGCTAAATAAAGTCTGGAGAGATATCATGTTTGCATAAAACAGTATGGACTCTTTCACATATTATCATTGTACATTAGGGCTTGTGTTGGATGATTATTGATATCTTGTCATTTTGCCTCCATAATTGGAAATTTTAAATCACCATGTATTACCCTTCGGTGTGGTGATATTACCAACTGACCTCTTGTTGTACCAACCCATACAATGGTCACTGCTTCTTATCAATGTTTTGCCATCAAAATAATAATTCAGACGGTCCATACGTCTCTAGAGTATGCCTCCACAATAGCATATTGGTGGCAATCCCACACGCGTCAAATCTGCAAGTTTTTGAAATTTTTCGAACAGGGCATTTTTACCATTTGGGTATTTTTCAATTATATAAATAAAAGCTTAAAAATGTTGGGCGGTGCTGGTGTCTCGTAACGAATTCGCCGTTTTTAAATGTATGAATCAGTTTTGTAACCTTTAATTATTAAAAAAAAAAGATTAAAAAAGAAACGATAAAGAATAATATTTTGGGTAAAAGCTGATACACTTTGTGTACTGCCTTGCACAACATTAACCTGTCCGTCGAATATTTAAATAATTACATTTTAATTTTGACCCGCAGTGGAAGAAAGAGAGTGCTCCGTTTTGTTTTTTTTTTTTTATAAACTGCGCTAATTTAGGGGGCCCGGTCGCGTGCCCTGAGGGCTACCGGACCACGGTGCAGTTGCGTGATCTCGGAACTCGAAAGTTCAACAATTTTATAATAACAGACGATTTTTTTTGGTAAACGTTCTGTTTCCATGGGTTATTATCTCCTCTACCAGTTATTTTAGTATGTCCTTTAAAGAACAAGTTAGTATGAACCGTGTATGTACATATACGTACACTGATCTCTCATAATCTCTTCTCTTCTTTCATACTTTTCCCCCATTTATTATTATTATCATCATCATCATCAAAAGCCTGTTCTTGGGTCATCATCTCTTTCAATACATGTACTATTGAAAACGAGTTGAAGCATTTTGCGGTGCTTTCGCGTAAATCTGTACTTTTATTGAATACAAAAGAATACTCAAACAAGCCAGGATGTGGTTTTAACCATCTTTTGTTGCAGTTAAGGACTGTATTTTGGCAATGTTCTTCTTTTGATTCGGCTTGATGAATAAATCCGGTAATTATTAGAATCCTAGTAATTCAACCCAAAACTCATCATCAGACTTTTTTCTTTCAGCCAATTTTCCATTTTTTCTGATGAACATAAAAACAATTTTATTTGGCAGAAATCAAATCTGAACTTCCATTTTGCCAGCATA
This sequence comes from Mystacides longicornis, assembly GCA_963576905.1. Classification (NCBI taxonomy): domain Eukaryota; kingdom Metazoa; phylum Arthropoda; class Insecta; order Trichoptera; family Leptoceridae; genus Mystacides; species Mystacides longicornis. The sequence continues at coordinate 26,138,852 of OY756438.1, forward strand.
TTGTTTTTTTTTGTCAGGTCATGAATAACAGTTCAAAAATATCATGGATTTCTTTTTTAATTTAACCATCTTCTACTTTTTTATCTGGTTCTCGTTTCAAACTTTCCAAATCTCCAGACAATTTTATTAATCGATCGATATTCCCTACACCCTATTTATTGTCATAGGAAGTCAAATAGTTCTCAAATAGTCTCCCACTCTATGGCCAAATTACTTAGCTCCTCTTCGAAGAGAGGGAACTAACAACGACCGTCCTTCTCAACTACAGAGTATGATGAGAGGAGAAAAGAGGCTTTTTGGACCATTTCTTGTTCATCATCCTCATTCCAGCCATTTCCACATTCTTTCGTAGATGCTCAGTCATGACTAGCTTCTAGAGTTTCTTTATTTCATCTTTGTGGTATACAAAGTTGAAGTGGAGTTCATATAACGAAAATATTCGTGTTTGGGTGCACAGTGACTTTTAATGGTGGAATGCATCGGGGCTGAGCGGGGCACTTTGAATATTTGGAATAACTCCATGTAATTTGCGGATAATCAGCGGGTTGGCCAGATACGCCAGCTAAACACAGTGCAAGGATTTGAAACGTTTATGATAATTACATTTTTATGTTTCTTGGAGGATAAATCAAGGCTTTATGCATACCACATCTCTACAATGTACCTACACACTATAATGCCCAGATTTGTTTTCAATTTGCAAGTTTTTTTAAATGTCTTTTTGACTTAAATGTTTATGCAAAGAGAAAATTAATGAATTACTTAGAAATTTGTATGTTCTTACTTTTGACTCAATCAATAACAGTTCATTTTAGATTTTTAAAAACACACCCATGAAGATGCTAAAAGCATTCTTTGCATTTATTGTGTCTCCTTTCTTCATTTGATCTCATTGTGGATTATGCTCTCCAGCTCTTCATTTTTCTTTCTCGCTTTCTTTGACTTCTAAGTCCTGTGCTATTTTAGGGAAATTATGAACATTTATTTATTTATTTATCGTATGGTATACAGTACATCACATCATAAGTTATTCAAAATAATGGAATTGAACATTTATGATCATTGTTAAATGAGATCTTGCGATTATTGTTAACGGTTCCGAGAAAGGCTACTTTTTTAACAAATTCTACGGACTTGGCCATTTTTAAGGATTTCTAAGGACAATCTTCCCTTTTGAGTTCCAGGTTTTCTACTACTATCTGCTAAACCTAAGATTTCTTCATTCTTCTTAATCCCAAATCGGGCTCCTATAAATTTTGCGTTTATCCGCTTCTGTTTGTTTCTTCCAGTCATCCATTTGGCGTGATGGCGTCAACGTCGACTGTCGAATGACGGCTGATGAGGCGCCATCATTATGTGCGATTTCGAATGACATTGTTTTTCTCTTTTCATTGAATGTTTGCGATCTTTATGTGAGACCTCGGGTAGTTCTTAAGTGAATTGTTCAATCAGTGTCTGATTGTGTTTTGTTTGCTGATATATTTTGTTGACATCTGCCGGTGCATAGGTGAATACTGTAATGCCGGCTGATGAGAGAAAAATCGAAAATAAATAAATAAATAAATTTCCACTTCTGACTCCTCTAAGCCCGATACTTTCAAAACATCACTTTTCACTTTTACTTTCAATTTCAAGCTTTTTGGAACATGTTATTCTTGCATTCTGTGGAGACATCAAGTCCTTCTCAATCTAAGCAATCATCTTTTTGCCATTATACTACCAGAAACAATTATTTCATATTTACTTTAAAGTAGCGTTCAAATAATATGGTGTATAATCAAGGTATCTATTAGTTATTCATCATAGCACACAAATTATGAGTCATGTGATTATTTTGGAACAAGCAAAATTATGCTTAAACATCTTGATTTAAATTCTAAACATTTTTTTTTTTGACAATTTAACAAGTCAATAAGTTAAGAAGGTTTGGGCATGTGGACGGATGGATGGAAACACAATGACAAAGAGAATTTACAATGTTGAAAGTACAGATGTGCCGACCGAGAATGACGTGATCGAACACATCCGTTCCGTCCTCGAGGAAAGTCAGGTCAGAAGAAAAAAAAAATAGAAGAGGTTAAATGAGGTTTTGTTGGTGAAAGAAGCGAAAAGTGTGCTTGGATAGATAAGTGCGGAGGTTGGTTGTACGAGATGCCTACCCCTTACGAGACACGGTGCGATGCGTGAAAAACATTTTTTTGTTTATATATCATCCTCATTTTGCATTAAATCCTCATTTTGCGTGCATCAATATTCACACATGACTCCTATTTTATGTGCAACAACGTATTTTTTTTACCACGTACGTGCCTGAACCGCCTGAATTAAAAATAATAAGTTTTGCGTTTTCAATATGCAATTACATTTCAACTTGTGACCTCATCGGATGTTGGTATAATTTGATACATATTATTATTATTATAATTTTTTTCTTCTACTGGCACTGGTCCACCGGCAAAAGGTTTTTGTATCGGGCCCCGTACATAAATGTAATATTTAATTATAAAATATTACATTTTTACTATTACCAACGAGCGTTCGTCGCGGGCGCTACTGCTCTATCTCAAAAAATATTTTTTTATTTGCTTAAGACAAACCTTATACGATTATTATACTCTCTAATTAACCCAATAAATTATTATACATTGGAATCGAACCTACGAACTCCCGTGCAAAATAGTACGAGAGACGGCGTCTTTCTACCAACTAATTCAAACTACTGTACTTATTGTTAAATAAATGAGTTTATCAGATCTCAGAAAGCAAAGATTAGGGCTAACAATGTCAAAACCCCAGCGTTTTCTTTTCCTGAATAGGGCTATTTGGGAATAACTTACCAAACGTTATTGATTTTTGTATCGTTTTCCAGCAGAAGAACCTAACAACAACTATTATAGAACTATTTTTTTTAATGAATCTGTGCTCAATCGAAGTGAACACAAATACACTTTTGACATCTTTCACACTGAGCAAAGGCTTGTGTCGTGAAAGCGGAAATGGTCGGTCCGGCCGGGATTCGAACCTATATACGCTGTGCGCATTAAAGCCGACGATTGATACCACCGGACTACCAACCAATTCAGAATTATTTTGATTAAGTCGTTAAATCCAAGGATTTTCGATTGTTAATTTTCTTTTTCAACTTTAAATCAATCCAAAACATTGACCACCTATTGATTTAATGCAAACATAATGGTATAACATTAAGAACTTTACTATTTGATGAAGTTTTAAACAGTAACCTTATTTTTTTTCTCGAATTATTTTTTCCCATAAAATCGATCACGAATTAAATAGATACTTAAAATCTCTTTTCAAATGCTCATCACTTTTTCTTTCTATTAAACATTTAAGTACTGCGAATATTTTTTTATTTTGGGAATTGGTTGAGAAAAATACCTACTTTTTATTGTAATAGAAGTTTGAATTTGAAAGTGTTCCATTGTGTAATCAAGTAACGAAATACGCTTTTACTACTAAACTTGTATTTAGTTGTTGATGGTGAGATGCTCAATAAAGTTGTCTAATCATTAATTAAAGTATTTTGGAATTTAAATTTTCCCCATCAGAATAATATACTGTAATATTCTATGTATTACACTTGTGGTTTGTAGCTATGAGTTAGATAGATACCAAAGTGTTCATTGTATTACATATTTTTATCAATAGATGTCGTTGACGTGTTGATGATAATAAAACAAACATTTAAGAAGAGAGGTGTGACAGTGTGTGAGCTGTGAAGCGCCAGATAAAAAATACAATCGGTAAGAATGTATGTAAGTAATGTGTATGGATGTAGAGTGACCACTAATTACTGTGGCAGTGGATGGCTTGCCCCCGCACGGTAGCCCCGGGGCGCCCCTGCCCCGTCATTATACCAGGGACCCAGCTAGGCCCCTACCTGCCCCAAACGCGGACACTTTGGGCCCCTAGAGCCGGTTCTGATCACGATCCCGAACAAACGTTTCCTCCCATATCTACTCATTCAGATTTGAAAAACCAGATAAAATTCTAATCCTGTAATAAATTTGGTAAGTTCGTCAATAACTCGGTAATCTTTGAAACCTCACGCGAATATTTTTCATACAATATGACAATGCCAATCCATGAGGAAAATATTTTTCGTACTTTACGTGTCGATATTCGTTTCTATGACAATAATAATGGGAAGAAATATCTAATACTTGATGAAAGATTCCTACATAAAACTGATGCATGAAAAAGTGACAAATAATATTCCGCAGTTCTCAGCGTGGTATAGTAAATAGGACAAAATAGCCAATGAGAACAATAAAAAAGAACAAAACGTCTACAGATCTACCAGGAAAACAGAAAATTATATAGGTTTTTCTTCTTTTACGGTTAAATATACATTCGAATTCAACTGATCAGGAAAACATCTTTTCTCAATCTTATCTTGAATGCAACTTGAAAAGTTCACGCTTTCTCCACTGAAAGACCGTTGTAAATTTACTCGTAGATGTATCAGGGGGGCATGTGGTTCGAAAGGGTAAAATAACTCATTCAATGAATTTGCTCAGCGTAGATCCGACAAAATCCATTTTATACAGATATGCGTTTTACGCTGTTCGTGCCAGGACAGCATGAAACTGCAAGAGGGTTGTTCTTTGTACTAGGTTCGTACAAAGGATGACAAAGTAAGTAATAATCATATTAGCTAGCAATGTGGTAGATACTTTTGCACTCGGAAGATACGTGTATCGGGAATGCATAGATGTGCAAGGGTGTAATTTGAATTATCGATTGACCGAACCAACACATGGGGAACTAAGATTGCAGGGAAATTCGCTTTTAGATTCCCGCCTTTTCGAGTACCTCATATTTGTCGGTATTGAAAAGAAATCTTCAGTACCTACACACATGTATCGCTGTGAAATATTAAGGTGCGTTTACACCAAACGAACACAGAACCAGAGCTGGAAATAGGACACAAAGTCTCTATAGAATAAATCGCTTATGACGAATAATAGTTACGGCTAGGGCATACTGAAAGACTGCCTGTAGAATTTGGATAGGTGTAGGCTGAAAGGAAGCATTATGATCCATCGAAATGAAGTGGGTCGAATTCGTCGGCTCAGTTTTCAAGAAGTTTCATATGTCATTGTGGTTGCAAGAAGAGAAGGAATAGTCAGAAAATAGTGGAAGTCCGTTCTCTCTGCCTATCCCGCTAGTTTCCAGACCTGCGGCCAAACTCCGTATTTGCATCCCGATTCCGATCCAATTGCAATCTCAATAACGATGTCATTATGATTTTGGTTGCTAAGCATGAAAATGGTTTTACGTATTCCTTTACGAAAAAATGGGTATTAAGAGGCCCTATTCTCTACGGATTGAAATAACGACTAGGAATATTTAAGAGATTAAGAAATAATACAATTTAAAGGTCTTTAATATTATTTGTTAATGTTAGTCCACCAGCCCTGATTCCTGATGGCTCCAGGCTCTGACGTGACCTCCCTGAACTCCATTATTCCTATTTTAAGAGGTGCGGGCGCCAGAACTCATCGACCTCCGTCTACCTGATGCCTCTGCCCGCCCTCCCATCTCTTCTTCGACCACTTCTACATCTACGTCCTATTCTAGCACGCACACCTCTAGTTTCTACACTTCATGGGTACCTACTAAGTACGAAGATGGTAAATACCACAACAGAAATACATAGTAATCTTCCATTTACAATAGACAAAGTGTTAAATCTATATTATGTGCTCGATTGGTACATTTATTGTTTTTATTATAGACCTCCACCCGGACTCGAGTGATTTTGATTGGTACATAAAAATTATCGTAATGCAACATAAGCTTGTCTGAGTGCAGTCAGAATTTTTAAAACTTACGAATTCTGAGAGCTTCACAACAACTGTGAAAAAACGAGTATAAACACAAGTATTCAATTATTAGCCTCGGTGTTACAGCTCACGAATATACACCAACCAATTTTGTTAATTTTTAAAAAGATATGAACAAACCTGTAAGAGGCAGGAAATCGAAAAATCAGATCGGTTGATAACCTCACATCCTTAAATCTCAACTGGTCAGAAAAGGCACGACGAGCCTCGAACACCTTCGAGTGCAGTGGGGAGCTCTTGATGCCTCCCTATGCTCCCGAGTGAGGCTTAGGCCCCCTGCATTGCGGGTTGGTTCGGGGGCGAGTCGCGGCGGGCTATTTGGTTTGATTGCTTAGATCGAGCTACGAGGTCGGTTTCGTGCGGTTCGGGTTTGCTGCGGATTAGTCTCCTCTGGGATGGCTTACGGTGAGCGGGGGGCCTTAAAGGGAGAATGTATGTATGAACAAACCACTGCTGACTCAGCCCCATTTTCTACCCAATAAAAAAATCCCAATCATGAGATTTTTCCTTAAAGAAAATTCTTAAGAATCCATGATTTTGAATTTCTGCGTTTTCAACTAGTTTGACCACCTAAATGGGGAACGTGTATAACGTAAAGTGAACACACTAACCCAGATATCTCAGCTTTCAATAGTTAAAAGATGAAAAGCCAGTAGAGGTACATATTTGTAAAAATAATTCCTCTTAAAATCGAACACCTATAATCATATTGATAATTCGCATCATATAGTTGTTGATTATATAGATTAATAATTATTGTAGTTGAGGACTCTCTTTGCCTCCCTATGCCCCTGAATGGGAAAAAGCTCCATTATATCGGTACCTTCATCTTGGTTTATAGTAATTCGAAAGACAATCAACAATCTACTTCTATATGCAAACATTTCGCTGCAATCGAAGTTTACTCCGGCATTCGAATCGGGTGTTGTGGTAATTGATGGTCCAGCACGGAGAATGCACGTTCCGGCACGTGGCACACACTGCGCCGAAGACGAAGTCGTGACCCGCTCATCCCGGCTCGGCCGCCATGTAATCTCTCGCCCCGTACGTCTTGGTGGTGAGGCTGGAGACTGTTCTGTTCCACAACCTCTACCTGATGCAATGACCATACATAATTTAAGTTCGTAATAATTGATACATCTGTTTCTAAACGGGTGGGGTGGCATTGTGACTTGGCTAAGCAATACCATAGCAGGTCTGTATGTCCCCAGGAATAAACATAAGACAGCTTTTCATCTATATCAATATCGTAAAATATAATAGTTACTAGCTTTACCGACAGACGTTGTCCTGTGGACCCTAACCTAACCAGAGGCGGCCCGTTGATACGTGCATAATGTGCACTGCGCCTCCAGAAACAAAAATAAACTAATAAAATAATAGCATTAAAATACATATGTATTTCTAAAACACTCATATTTCATTCGTATTCAAAGCTCAGACAGGAACAACGCGAGAATATAATAATATGCGCACAATTTTGTTGATTTTGTATGAAAATTATCTAAAACGCCCGAAAGGGTGCTGTAGACAATAATTTTTTTGTTAATTTTTTCATAGATGGCGTCGTAGGACATCCATTCCATACTAAGTTTAATATTATATTTTATATTAGATTTCCTTTTCCATTTTTCAACTTTTTATCAGTTAATCTGTTATCCGGAGCGGAGAAGAATTCAATAAATCAAACACTGAAAGAATCTGTTGAGCCGATCTCGAGTTATAAGTGTTCGCACTAACCCGACTTTCATTTATATTATACTAGCTTTCCCGACAGACGTTGGCCTTTTTTAAAGGTGCATTTATACCAAAGGAACAAAGACCCAGAGCTTGAAAATGGAGTATATTTTCCTTATCATTGTTGTTTCCATGGTGTCCAGTATCAACCATAAGAAAATATACTCCATTTTCAAGCTCTGGGTCTTTGTTCGTTTGGTATAAATGCACCTCTATATAAATATTGACTTCTAATTTGTATGTTATTGTATAATGATGAATTATTTTAACAATATATGTACTTAGTTCCGACCGATGCATCTGTTTTAAACAACATTTACAGGGCATATTCTATATATCGCAACAAATGTCAAATAACTTGCAGGCGTAACATCAAAGTTCAAACCCTAATTAAAGTACAAAACTTCATACTGTCATAGCTGAAAAATTGTACCGACACTGAAAAAAGCGAAAGGAGCTATGTCTGGGGATAGGAAGATTGGAATATTTTCTTTGCTTCCCTCTTAGGAACAAATTTCATTCAAATTTCAAATTTTCAAGGAATATTTTGGTGATAAAACTTTGACGAAAATGTAACAACTAATGACTCTAACAATTCATTACTGATGCTCGATTTTTAAATGGAACAAACCAATACGGGCTTACGTCCGTCTTCTACTGTTATTTCGAAGGCTCGCTTAGTGTGATCGCTTTACGTTAACAACGTTCGCTATGAGGTTGTAATGTGTCTCCGAAACTCCCAATCATGAGAATTCTCGACATGTTCAACATCTGGAAAAATCTCATGTATACAACAAGTAGATATTTAATGATCAATGAAATATAGAGATAAAAGTTGGAAATTATTGAGAACAAGAGATCAACCAAATTTAAAGACTGCGACTGCTGTCATGTATTTAGCGCCAGTATATGATTATATACATTTTTGTTAATGTTAATCTTTATTGTTTTGATAAAAGTGTGATCATTTTGTTATTAATGTGATAAAATAAGAAATGGTACTGCCATTGTCTATCATTTCTTTTAAATTAAATTTATTTGACCAGAAATTATCTTCCTTGTGATCGATTTATGTATCCCTCGTAGGCTATGCAAGTGAATCAATCAGCTGGCAAAGCAGTACTTAATGGCCGCTATTTGCTTGACACGGTATTAGGAAAACATAAACTTGCCTAATACATGCGCAGATCTAAATAAAGTTAACTTGTAATGACATGGATTAAAGTTGCGAGCTAACGGTTGACTATCAGGAGAGTATAATGTAATACGGGTACCTATCTACTTATTTCAGTTCAGAAACGAAAAACATTAGAATTTACCTACGGTAGACTAAAGTCTTGTTTCTTCGACTTTTGTACCGTGTACTAAGTTGCTGAATTCAATACACCACGATTTTCTTAGAAGCTTTGGTTGATTTTAAAGATGTCGACACTTAGAATTTATTAATATTTTTGGTGTTTACCGTGTAGTAATTCATATTTCTTAGAATTTAACAGCATAAATCTTTGTAGGTTTATAAAATTTAAAATCTGTTTATCAAACAATTACATAATATTATTGTTCTCATTGATTTTTTGTTACAATAACTAATCTATGCTCACTCATAGTGAACACAAATACACTCCTTGACTCTTTCAAAGTAAGCTACTTAAAGCTTGTGTCGTGAAAGAGGAAGATGGTCGGCACCTAGAATCGACCCCCAGTACGAAAGAATACGAAAGCCGGCGTTGTAACCGCTAGTCTACCAACGACTGAGTACTGAAAACTACACGAGGTAATTCATCAATCAATCAATCAATCAATACTTCCTTTTACACCCAACTCAGGAGCATAGGGAGGCATTGCGTTCGATCTTGCGCAATGCTTATAACCTCCTTTCACACCATGTTCAATCCCTCAGCTCCGCTTCGAAGGAGCGGAACACAGTATGAGAGGGTCTTTCTCGTCTTCGGGACCATGACGGGAGGAAGAACAGCGCTCTCCTCGGCCAACTGTTGTTCGGCATCCTTGACACATGCCCCAGCCAAGTCCATCTCCTCTCCACAATATAGTACCTAGAGGTAAGAGGCCCTCGCTGGGTGCGCCAGCGTATAGCGTCGTTCGTGATGCGGTGGTACAATCTATACCCAAAATTCTCCTGAGGCACTTCATTTCAAATGTTATTCATACGCCTTTTGTATTTTTTGTGCCTTATCATTGACCAATATCGATGTGCAAATATTTTTAAATATCGATGCCCATACAATTCGATGAAAGTGTCATCTTCATGTGCCAAACCAATAAAGGCGTGATCACCCACAGATAGCACCTCGGCCATATTCATTAGTGAAACAGTCTTAGTGCGGACACAAGAGCGTTTATAAGCCATAATAATAACCATTTTCTTTCACAAGTAGTAGTTCTGTTGTGGTATATAATCTCGGGTACAAGTTGCCAGAGCGACCACTGTACCACCAGGCATACCTACCTACCAACCACTATGTAATATCTTAAAAGAATCATGCGCAAGATGAATGGCTGAAGTTAGGGGCACGGCGGAACTAGGATGGCTTGGCAAGTCGAGAAATCTTCACTTGCAGAGAATGAATACAAACACATTTTCTACAAATATGTAACAAGTAATGACTCAAACTATTCATTGCTGATGTTCGATTTTTAAACGGAACAAACCACTACAGGCTTACGACCGTCTTCTACTGTTATTTCGAAGGCTGGCTTTGTGTGACCACTTTACGTTAACAACGTTCACAACATTAGGTGGTAATGTTTTAGTCTCCGAAACTCCTAATCATGAGAATTCTCGACATGTCCAACATGTCGAAAAATCTCAATGTCTCATCTTTATTGCCAATTGGCTTTGTTGGTGCAGTTTTTACACCATGTATAGATTTTAGCCGTGAAAGAGGAAATGGTTGTTGTGAAAAGGGGGTTTCGAACTCTACACCTTTGAGTACGAAAACCGCATTTAGCAATACCGTTTTAAGAATTTCGATTAAATAATATTAAACATTTTGGTGCCTCTGTATAATCTTCTACCGAGTGTTTTACCTATGCAATTATTTTAAAATTGACGAAGATTCCCACTATGCATACCGTGATGATATTATTGTTTAAATTCAAGCACGCTTTGGCAAACCTTATTAATGTAAAATTAATAATTACACTAATCTAGACATTTTTACAGTTTTTAGAAGGTGGTTGTTGGTCTTTAGAGTTTAAAGTTGAATATAATAAGGCATTTGAAAAGTGTATTTAGGTTCACTTCGAGTGAGAACATATTTATTAAAAAAGGGCATTTGAAAATATAACGAATCAATAATTATGCTTGAAAATTTTAATGCTATTTGTTATAAAATACGAACGCAATAATTAGCCTGTCTCTAAGCTTTGAGAAAGAATCAGAAAAATTCACAATTGTGAAAAATATAGCATGTATTTTATTGATTAAGAACAATACAGTCCCCGTTTTTGTGTATAAAAATAAGAATGCTAGTGCTTTCTATTACAGCGATCTCTATAATAGATCAAGTTGAATGTAGGGTTAGTGTATATTTTTCATAACCTGACTTTGCGTTTTTAATGCGTGAAAAATGACCATATTCAGTGTTTTTCAATATTGTGTATTTTTGACACTCTAGCTATTAGTTGTACTTCACAACATGTAACGAAAAGAGATCCTGGGAGAATCCTTCGTAATATGAATTGTTGCAAGAGACGCTGGCCAAGTTAGGGGAGTGCCGTGTCCGATGGTATTGATTATAATGTGGTCATGCCTGTCCGTGATTGTGACGGCACGGTTCACGGACCAGAGTTCACAGAATGATCGGTTCGGGGGCGGGGCAGTTCGGTCGGTTCTTCGGTAGCTTCGGGGCAACCAATTATATCCGTCTACCGAGGATGTAAGAATGCTGTAACAGTGGACACCAACCTCCGGACGATGTTTTATCGCAAGGGCACTTTAAACAACCTTCTTTTGATTTTTCTTCTCCAAGATCAGGCATCAGGTTCCTGTCATTTCAAATCTTCGCTTAGCCCTAGTCTTTGTAATAGTGCTCTTCCCATCCTCCAAGTGCTTCGGTCGTAGTCAGGGGTCTACCAGGTCTTCTGGGTCCCAATACTGTCCTAATAAAATTTTGGTATTTCGTATAAAATATTTATAGCTAAAACAAATTTTCAGAGGTCATCTCTAAACACTGGAATATTAGAAGCTGTTCACACTTTGAACAAAATCCCCTGCGTTGTTCAAACAAAGCATATCTGTTAGTCTTGACGCGTTCTTGTTACTATCTGCCTCTTACTCTTGACATGGTACTAGAAAGACCTTTTACATCTTTCTAGTACTGAAAAACAAAAATATATCGTTAGGTGCTTTCATATAATTTTCTTGTTTTCGTTTTTTCTTGTTTGTTATTTGTATTGTATGTATATGATGATATGATGTAACATGTATGATGATCCCAAGTGTCCTGCAAAGGACCTATGGGTTAATACAAGATAAATAAATAAATATGATCATTAGTTTGTACATCAAAGTCCATGTTTTTTTCAATCGCCATATACAATACTGAAGGTATATAAAAATGTATTTGTTTTTGGATTTAGTTAATTGGATTTTAAATGATAAACAAATTAGTATTAAAAACTAATAATTTAAGTTTACTTTAATGTAGATTGATGGCGTAGCGGGAATAGAGCTACCTAAATCCTAGGACTGAGTATAATGATTTCAAACATCAAATTATGGCTGAAGCAATTGAAATGCTATGGGTATTTTTTCATGATCTAAGTGTGTCGATAAAAATGAATATTGCATCAAGTTCTACTATTTCATATTTAAATGTTTGCAAATTCACCCGTGAAGCTAATTTGTGAAATATAAACTGTTTAACGTCGTAGGTTTTAAAATTTCGTGAAAAAAAAACGTTAAAAGAGCGGCCCCGTTTGTAGTCCCTGCGGTACTCCCGCAATACGAGAGCACCCGATGAGGAGAATATAATTGACCCCACCTGTTCCTTACTCGACTTAATGACTGACCGCCGCACTTGACTGGTATCTCCATCTCTCTCCAGCATCACCACCACCACACCATGTATATTGTTACAATAATCTGTATCGCCTCGAGATAAAGAGTCCAAACCTACACACTTACTCCTACTTGAACCTGGTGCCTATAACCACAGCATCAAAATATTACACACTAGCTTTAACCCCTCACAGTTCATACTTAAACCTTCCCTTATCTTTAAACGGTTAAGGTTATACGTCCCACCTTTTCAAATACCGAATTTAGGAAAATGGCTTTAATTTTGTGTAATATTTGTAAATCAGGAGTTTTGTACAGATTTTGTCAAACCTATTACGCAATCCTTTCTGTGATAGTTCGTTCATTTCTACACGAATTATTGCAATATTGAATGTGGAAAATTATTAATAGAGGTTTTTAACCTAAGCTTACAAATTAAGCTTACAAATTATTGTGTATGCTTTGTCATATTATTATAAGGGTCCATATTCGTCTTATCAATCGTGGTTGTAGTGAGTTTTCTTGAAAACCGACTGTACAGAATATATGAATTATTCTTTGAAGTATCTGTCATTAGACTCAAATCCAATATATACCAATAGTTCATTTCAACCTTACCTTTATCGAAAATCAAGATATTTGGAATTTTCAAAAAACTCGATATAAATGTAATGGAATATTTACGGACAACGTAAATTATTAAATAGATTTATTATATATTGCATGTACATATACTGAACCAAATATATACGTGTTGTAGCTCTGGTCATTATTCTTAGTATTTTTATTTTATGTATGTCAATTTTTTAATACATTTTTTCTTGTTCCGATAATATGTCGACCAGTTTGGGAAATGCCATTAAGAATTTGTTAAAAAACATCGGCAAGCTGTGTTACTCTCGGCTTGATGTTGATAATTTAAGGTCTAATTATTTAAACTGTTATCGATGTTGAAACTGTCCAATAACTAACCTGATGATAGCTTTACGACCGATGTTGAACTCGTTCATCAATGTTCTCAATATAGCCGTAAGATATGTCAAGAATTTCTCCTTCTGGGTCGTTCTTTAGACGGTTTTGTCACTAAAATTTAAGACGTTAGTTGTTTTGTCGTATTTTACTTCCATTCCTACTATTAGCGACCCAAAAATTACATTCACTTACGTTGGCCGTTTTGGCCTCCCACGAGGTTCTCTTTTACATCCATTGGAATGCACAAAATCGTAATTTTATCGCATTTGCAGCCTTCTGCAGAGTTTTGTTTGGAATTCGTAATACATTTATATTTAAACGAAACTCAATTACCAATCTTGATGTCTATGTTTGAGTTGAAGAAGAGGGTTACTTGAAAGCACACTGATAAACGCAATATTTCATTTTTAGCGGAAAACTCAGCTTGAGGAATATTAGTATGGTACTAGAAGCGAAAAAGAAAAATAAGAAGACTTTTAAAGATCGGATAGAGCAAGGAAAGTGTAGATGATGATAAAGAAAAAGCCAGGTCAACTAAAAGTGTTATTGTAGTAGAAAAATTATATTACATTAACGTAAAATTAATCTTCATCCTTTTTTTTTTTTTCTTGTTACCCTTTGCACTCGTTGTCGAGTGATTTGAGTTTGTTGCAGTGTAATCAAAATCTATTAAAAGGTTTTAAACTATTATACCCATCTGTTATGGGTCTTAAGGAACCCAACTAAAATGTTATAAACTTTTGTCAGTCTTCATCCTTATAGACCGTTTAAAGACAACTCCCCGTCGAACATATGTAATAACAAAAGAGTGAGTAGCTGGGTACACAATTCGATAAACAAAAGTCTTTTGGATATAATTACTAGACGTTTTGTTGAAAAGAATTCAACAGTTGCCTACAGATAGGAGATTACGATCGACAGAAAACAGAGAGGCCTCGTGTTGGTCTCCCAAAAATGTTCAATCACGGAGCAACAATGCTGAAGAAGCGATCACGGGGAATAGAATCATCGTTACCGCCGTAGGAGGTCCCTGTCATGTCTTCACTGCGGCCCGACCGCATTAATTCGGCTCTGACGGCGCTTTTTTGGAATGGAACTTTTAAATGTTCTTATTTCTGGCTAAATCCAACTCTTGAAAGACGATCACTCCACTCTTAGTTATAGATTACACCTTTTTCATATTCACATCTCATAATAATAACGGCGTCATTTTTTGTATTTCTGCACTCCATTTTGTGGATTGTTCGTCATATGAAGTTTACCGCCTATATTTTGTTTGTCTCTACTAAGCACTCAACGACAGATAGGAGCTTTGTTGGTGATGTTTGTAAGTTTTTTATTCTTTGGTGAGCAAACCCGTCATTTATTGCTTAAAACCCCTTCTAGGAAAGGATTAGTGGTACTGTTTTTGATAGTAGATCAATGCTTTTCAAAACTTTATTATAATATTTTTACGTTTTTTTCTGAACTAATAGAACTGATTTAATAGAACCTAGTTTCCAGTTAAATGCTTGATTCGAAGCTTTGTTATTTTGAAAGATTTGGACTCCATGTATCGGAGTGAGACGGCTAAAGATGCCGATTTGACGGGATTTTCCACGTTTTGCAGATAAGAATGTGATATTTGGAATTTGATCACCCAAAATGCCGAAAGCTTTTTACGTGAAAGGGAACACCCTAGTCAGCCTTCAAATCTGCGGTGAGTTATTACCATCAGCTTGAAGTGGATCAAATTATACTAACAAGTTTATCATTAAAAATTGACCATATTGTCTTGGTTGCACATCAAATATCCCGCCCTCCAAACGTCCGGCCAAGCCAGGATGGTTGCTGTGTAAATCTCGGCAGCAAACCAACACTGGTCTGCAGCCTCTATCCATTGCACTCTTGTTCTCGGCTTTATTTTTATTTTATGATTGACCTTTAGTTTAGTTTAGTTTATTTTTTATTTATTCTGTTCAACTCAGTTACCGGTCAAGATAAAAACCTCGCTCTGTGAACGTGGCCAATCGTGCGTGTCTTCCGTCTCAAAGACATGAAATGAGTTTTTTTTTGTCTCCGATCCGATCTGGACCCGATCGGTAGGTCCGCTACAGTAATAATAACAATAATATCACCCGACTGCACAAAAAACCCCGAATCGCTGACTGGCTGTGAACTTTATTAAAAGAGTCATGTCAACAACAACTGATGATCGGAGAACTCAAAATTGCATTTCGATCTCTGTAGCTTGCGGAAAAAAAAATTGAATGCCTTTAGGAAAGTTTATCAATATGAGAAAAAAGCTTAACTTTTGATTTAAGCTCGAGCGTACACGATTTATTGTGAAAGTGCAACTACATACGTCGTTTTAATCTGTTATATTGACTGGTATTCTCAATATCACGTTCCAACACAACGCAAGAAGCTCTTGCTTAGAACTTACTCGGTTGCTAGTAGTAACGCAACTAATGTATTGGATAAAACATTGTCAGAATACGGAAATGTCAAAAGTCTCAAAAAAAATTGGATACGACGCAACTCAATCGTCTGTTTTTCATTTCAGAATAATAGTCAATGTATGTGTTCAACTTGATTGAGACGAGCCAAGGTTCATTTTAAATACCAAAATATTTACGAATATGTAACAATTAATGACTAACAATTCATTACTGATGTTCCATTTTTAAATGAAACAACTCCAACAAAGCCAATAGGCAATGAAGAAGACATTAACAAAAATGGATATATTCATATCCTGGCGCCAAATACATGACAGCAGTCGCAGTCTTTAAATTTGGTTGCTATCTCGTACTCAATAATTTCCAACTTTTATCTAAATAACAGTAGAAGACGGTCGTAAAACTATAGTGGTTTGTTTCATTTAAAAATCGAACATCTGTAATGAATCGTCAGTCACAAGTTGATATTCGTTAAGATCTAGTCTTGAAAAATGATCAAGAATCTAGACATAATTAGAACGTATATTCCATATTGAACTGTGGAAATGTACCTTTTATGATTTTGTGCAGTCGCGCCACAGTTTGAGAGTCGCCGATGGATATAATCGGAAGTTCACGTTATCTCAGTGTCGAAACCTTTTGTTTTGTTTCCAGATTTTGTTTTTGTCTTGGTTTGTCATCGTCGTGATTAACATCGATTGGTTCACCGAGACCTCGCAGGTACCTACACCCTACACGTACCTCGGACGGTCCGCAGCATCGCTACGGTCAAACGGTTTCTGATGGCGATTGGTCCAGGGTCTCGGGTCTCTTTGAGGTTTTTTCAACTGTCATCCGTTGTTATCACGATCGCAACAATGGCCCCGATATTATTTTATTTTTTTCGGTAATTACCTGAAGATAATTAGTTTTTTTTTAATATAACATGAATTTCGCCTAGTGTCTCAACGTGAGGTCTTGGTAAGGTCTTTGGAATATTGGCCATTTCACATGGTAAATGATCTTCATATGCGGAGGATGAAACGGAAACTACCAAAATATAAAAGTTGCGTGTGGCATCACAAAGATTAGGAAATCTCATTAAGGATCAATCTTTCAGGATTTTTTTGCGAGGAATGCCAAGAATTTTAAATTACATAAAATGAATCTAGGAGAGTCTAGGAGATTTCAATGCATGGTACGATAATGGTTATGTTTTGAATAATTCTCTTAGGCTTTCACGGCCGGCATTATGACAAGTTGACCCTTTGTTTTCCGGGCTGTTTGGCCGTGGTCCTGCAGGTGATATTTTGCTCAACGTTTCATCTCCTAGTGGGCCTGTGTGAGGTGTGGTCACACTCTTTCGCTTAAAATTACGCGCCGGCTCACTTGGAGATGAAAAGTGGGGCAAAATATCGTGGGGACTATTTTATTAATTTTTGCCCACGTCTTTGTAAATCCTCTTCTCCCCGATTCTGCCATTGAGATCAGCGATGGTGTTAACGCATAGCCATCACGCTCTGACGGTGTCCGTCTTATGAATGGCGATCGGCGAGTGCGGGGCACCATCCATGCATAAAATTACTCCATCACCCACAAGGAAATCAAATTATTCATCTTTACCCACGATCCCATCTTTCGTTCATTCACGGGTCAATACTACTTAGTCCGTATTCACTTAACCAGAGCACTAAACTTAAGTTTATGTATGCTTAATTCAACTTTTTCATCAAGTGTTGAAAGCCCATTGTTCTAACTGTTTTTCTTATTTAGGATATGATCTTCTTAAATTATGTTTCTGATGGTCACTTACGATAGGACAGCTAACGGAAGAAGAAGACGTTTTGTCTTATTAAGCGTAAAAAATTAATATTTCCGGCATTTCAATTATTTACAGTCGATAAGATAAACTGTTTTTAATCACAACGATGGTAATGTTAGAATAGGTGATAGATTTTCCGATAGAAAATATTCCTTATTTGCAACAAACGCTGCCGATAAGTGGATTTCATTAATAACAGTTAAATTCCCACATTTAAACCGATGAATGTAATCCAAAAATAGCCAGCCAAATTCGAAATAATTATAAATTGAACATAAAATATCTGCATCTGATCAAGTCCATATAAAAATGTTGTAAAGCCCGTAATAATCAATTTCATAGATCTTTGGACATTTTTTAACCAGTTGAAATTCGACAGCAAAAAAAACAGGAAGTACCTAATTTCTAATGAAAACTAAGAAGTCTAAAAATCCTATACTCCGAAAGTAGATGAATACGTGCAAACAATAATGATTCTGCTGTAGTACAAATCGACTCTTCTATACACGGTTGATTCTTCTTCTAATATTTTGTTATGAATGAACTGGGAAAGAAAGAAGCGAAGACCTTCCGAATATCAATCGGTTCATTAGCGCTCCATTGACGAATTTGTTTTTGCTTCATTGGTCCGTGTATAATCCAAAGATAAACACGAATCGGACTATTGTCATCGTACAATTGGCTTTTTTACGGTTTGATTTGTAATTAGTCGTAGGAAAGTATCCCTGCTATCTTCATTCATGAGAAATAGTTTACACCGTTTGATGATAATGATCCAATCATAAATTTGATTTGTTTGAAGGTCTGGCGTTGTCCAATAGTTAGAAATTGAAATATCTTAGAATATTAGAAACTGTTTATAGAGTGTAGATAAGCAAATAAAAGTAGACTAAGAAGCAGTACTTTAAAGTAAAATCAAATTCGAATCACGGGTGCATTGGTTTGAATTGTTGGCTGAAAAATCTGTGACATTGGTTCAAAAAGCCGAACACAACAAACTGATATTTGACCGATAAGAGGAATTAATAATGACTGCTAAGCTTCAATAGGATTAGCAAATGAAAATGTTTAGAAAATAGATGAAAACAAACCCAAAAATTCTTCCTTAGGTTGAAATTGTCTTTAAATCTTTCACAATCCATCAAAAGCTAAAGCTGGGAAATTCCGCATAAAAATATTTTTTAGGATAAAGGATCGGATTCGAAAGAAACGCCAGAGGAAAATCGCGCTCATCTTCAACGCGTCCTTAACCTATCAATCGGCACTCCCAGCAAATGAAAATAGCCGCGAATAAAACCGTCTTCACTTGAAAAGTATGTTTGACTGACGAGTGGAAGTGATTAAATGCGTGTTTAAGGCATTTAGCGTGTCGCTGTAATGAGAGTTGCGTGGAGATGATTGCCAGTAGTAGTTGGAACTGCCACTCCGACAATGGGCATACCACAGGGCTGTGTGTTGGGGCCATGGATATTACGATATGTGTATGAATATGAATGCTTAAATTGTATACCTGCTACTTCCTTCAACATATTATCATCTTTAGCATCCGGCAATTGGATCAGATTCCTCTGCCTTTTGGTTTGCAGCTAATAATTTTCTTAAAGATTCCTTTAATCTTCTTCGTTGCTGAATAACCCTCGTATTTTTTATACTCTAAATGCTAAAAGTCGCCTTTTTAGATTTTTTCTTACAATGTAGAACGACTGAAACTTTTGCGAACCGAGGGCATTTATCCCACGAAAGTGACATTAAGCTCTGAGAAAACCATGTGGTTGTCGCCGTTCAATAAAATCTTTTAAGTTATATTGGTTTCCAGCTAGGTTTTAAGTTAAAAGGTTAGATATGAGATTATTTAGTCTAGGTTCATAAATTACAAAGTAATATTGCTAATTAATTAACAATATTGTGATTATTAATTTATGGTTTGGGTGTCTCTCATGTACCACACAAATTTTTATTAAATTACTGCCAACATCCAAGAATATTTAACATTCTGTTTGAGGTTATTGGAAATTAATGATCTTGACACATTTTTTCTCATTTTCGGTGATTTTCATCGATATGTTTTACAAATCTCATTTATTTTGGATCCCCAGCCAATTTCTTATTCGTAAAGGTTTTGCAATGTGTTCCAAAACCAAAATTGAAGATCTATCTACTCCTCTTGTGATCCAAATTCAGTGATTCCTCTCCAACGCTTCTTGCGCATGAGGTTCTCACCAACAATCGATCCTACATTTGTTGTAATTAATAATTATTATTATTGTTCAATACGTATTAACTTACAACCTCGACTAGCTGTCAAATGGCGCTGCAGGACGTGACAAAAGTATGAATTTACGACCGGTGGGTTTGCGCACGGAGAACTGCGGGACCATCGATTGTTTGCCGAGACAATTGGTAGGGCGAGGTGATGTGGATATCTTGTTACACGCTGGTTCCTGGAACTATCGCCAGTAACCAATATCCTAGAAAAGCAGTAGAAGAGCGTGATTTATTGACTTCCAGAGTGCTACATGATCTCAGCAAAGTTGTGCAGAAATAGTTCAAAGATCAAAGCAGAGAAAACATAGTTTGACCTTTACCTTTGACCTGAAGAGACACGAGTCATTGGGTGGTGTTATATTATTTTGATACAAGAAATCCAGTTTATGTGTAGAACTGGATTTCTTGTATAGTCAGGGGGTTTGGATTATAGATTTTTTGCAGCCACATAGGTTCATGTAGTTCTTGTATCAGATCAGATTCCTTACTTCCGATGCATTTAATTGCTAATTTTTGCTAAATTCTTCTATAATATGTTACTGTTTCTGGGGCGACTTTTGTATTCATAATTCCTTTGACGATGGTGCAAAGTAAGCCTGGGTTTCGATACATTTAGGTACTTTTTAAGCATTTCTTCTTAATATTATTTGGCTTGCTGCCGAAAGGTTTTAAAGGGTTTAAATTTGAGAAAAAATCCTGTCATAAATAACAATGAGAATGGAGAACTACAATATAATTGACAAAGTGACCTCAAGATAATGTAGCATGACAGCTTCTGCAGAAGCCAAACGCCTTAAGGAAGTAATTTACTGTTCCAAAATGAATTAAATATAAAGGATTCTATGAGGCCAACTTATTATTTATTTTTACGATTGATATTATTTATTTATTATCTCTTAACAGTAGCCTTTTATAATAATTTATTTATTTACGTACGCAATGGTTATGTTGACCATTAATATGTAGTTATATTAGTTATATAGTGATTTAACGACAACGCGATAGGTATACAATACATATGATTGAACCTGATGCCATTTTGTAAATCTAATGTAATTACTCGAAACGATACGTATTGCCTTTCACTCAATTTTGGCCTTTGTGCACAATTTATGGAGTTTTTGTGTTATAACGAAAAACACTTTCAACGGTTATTTATTTATTTTATTTAGGTTGACTATTTAGCAGAGATGGAAGGTGTGAAAAGGAGATTGAAAGAAGTAAACTGGCTGGTAGAAGGGTTGGAGGTGCACTAAGACCTCTAATGAGAAATAAGAACGTATCTATTAAATCCAAACAGCTGTTACACAATGCAATCCTGATACCATCCATGACGTAAGGGAGTGAAACATGGACATGGACGAAGAATCTGGAAGTTGGAATAAATGCTGTGGAAATGAGATCACTGCGTAGGATATGCGGAAAGCGACTGATTGATAAGGTGAGGAATGAGAATATTAGAAAGGAATGTGGAGTGGATGTTAGCGTAGTGACTAGAATGAAAGTGAATTAATTAAGGTGGTTTGAGCATGTAGAGAGAATTAACGAGGAGAGAATGACGAAAAGGATATATAAATCTGAAAGAATGGGTGCACGCAGACGAGGCCGATCTCGAATGACATGGTCCGATCATATCGGTCCAGTCTTAGAGGACGGCCAAGTCAGGAGCAAAAGGAATAGAAGAGCATGTATGCGGAATGTTATGCGTTTGGAAGAAGCGAAATAGGTTTGTTTGGATAGGAAAAAATGGAAATCCGTACTCTCTGCCTACCCCCTTCGGGAAACGGCGTGATGGGTAAAAAAAATATTCCATCTCAACTTATTGACTTTCAACTTTGTTACTACAATAACTTCCATACCACATTCCCTTCCATATCCCATAGAGTCTTTCCTCGTATTATTCTTAGAGCTCTCACCTCTACTGCATTTATGAAGAACTCATTTTTAAGTAGTTTATACGCATGGAGCCTCTTTTTTCTCGTCAGTTGGTCGTTGATCGATGGGCTGGCCCTCGATGAGCAATCAGAGCGGCCATACCGGCACGCAGGTTATGCTGACCCGGCGGGTCACGAGCCCGGCTCCCGTTCTTTCCGAGTTAATTACAAAACTAAATTACCGGCTTGGGTCCATAACGGAGGCCGTAAAATGTAATTACCCTTTTCCCGGAGTAACCAACACAGGCACCCGTTGAATAGACCATGCTACTATATAATACACCTTCATACCTATTTTAATTTTGTACTACTTCCATAACCAGTTTTTCCAAATTTATAAACCAACGAGCTTCCCCGATAGACGTTGCCCTGTAGTCTATGAACTATGAATATTGAATAAGAATTTAAAAGTATGGTAAAAGTGACTTTTATGGCTCTACCACATATTTTCCATCCGAATTCTGTCAATCGCACCAACTATTCATCAACTGACAGCTTGTCTAAAAAGACAATGTGATTTCAAAATTACACATCTTCACTTTTGCGATTTAATTTATAAAAATGCGCTTCAATGTTGATATTAAATTAGAAAAAAGCTTGAAAAAATCCATCAAAAATCTAAAAACCAACATTTTTAATGTTGTTGTGTGGTTGTTTTACATGACAAATAAAAATTGTGTTTCTATCCAATTTTCACTGATAGCGTTGGCGAGAAATCGTCGACATTTCTCCCTGTCAGCTACCATGTGACGCCAGTTCATTCGTCTTCTGAGCCTTAACATTCACCGATTTGTCCTGGCCTTCTTCGCATAATTATATCCAGGCTTTTTTGAACTTGGTGAACTTAAATACCACGCTCTCGTCTAGCAGGGGATGGCGAGGACTTACTTTAATGTGGTTCCAGTTCCATGTATATTGCATAGTTTCCAGAGAATACCAACGTCGGCGTCGTGAGGAGGTGTAATCAAATCAATCCTTGCGTAGAGCATGTACACCAAATAATGACGTCCAAAGGTGCATGTATACCAAACGAACAAAGACCTAGAGCTGGAAAATAGAGTATATTTTCCTAATCGTTGATATGGTCCCCAAGGAAATAATAACCAGAAAGAACTGTCATCGCCTACTAATAAGTTGTTGTTTCCATGGTGTCCAGTATCAACGATTAGGAAAATATACTCTATTAATTTATGCTCCAATCAAATAATAGGTATGATCCACTTTCCTCTTTGCCAGCTATCCTCTGAGATTGCAGACCTTTTTTCACACGTACATTATATTATACTATTTCACCCAAATCTATGATTAGAGGGATGATGAAGATAATAATATAAGAGTGATTTTGAAGTTTAGTAGGGTGGAGTACAAGGATAGATTTCAACGCGTAATGAAACGGTTTATTACACAGTCTTATTCCTATCATTCAAAGTTTTAAATTTGAAAACGAACTGGATGAAACCAGAACAATTTTCGTTAAAGGAAGGGTATCTTACGCTTTCGACCTTAAGGGTCTCTTCAGCAGGACGATTTAGTCCTAGAGCGGGATGTTGCAGAGCCGATATTTAGCGAGTTTAACAAAGCTTGCTTTTGACGATTTTGTCTTTTGCATTTGCCGTTATTTCTCAAACTATTAATCAAAGCTGTCTTGCGATTTTCTTTCGCAACTGATGAGTCCAAAGAGGACGAAACAGCGCAGAGCTTATCTTTTCCAGCGAAACTGGGCATAATGGACTGCCGCAGGGATCTGTGCTTGCCCCCCTGCTTTTTAATTTGTATACAGCTGACTTGCCACAGACAAAATGCAGAAAATTTATTTATGCTGACGACATTGTCCTGGCGTCCCACAACACTGACTTTTCATCCTGCGAGAGTGATTTGCAGGCAGACATTTCCTGCCTCGCAGACTATTTTAAAAAATGGAGACTGAAGCTGAACCTGTCCAAAACTGAAGTAACAGCATTTCACCTGAGTAATCGACTGGCAGACTATAAGCTCAACGTTTCACTCGATGGTCAAACTCTTCTCCATAATTTCCACCCAAAATACCTTGGTGTGACACTAGATAGGTCGCTCACCTACAAAAATCACCTTGCCGGTGTGGCGGCTAAGGTTCGGTCACGAAATAATATTGTACAAAAACTTACTGGCACCAGCTGGGGAGCACGGGCTGATACACTCAGAACCTCCTCTCTGGCGTTGGTGTACTCGGCCGCAGAATATTGCGCTCCGGTCTGGACAAACAGCACTCACACTAGTACCTTAGACGTACAACTAAATCAAACCATGCGTCTGGTGAGCGGCACGATCAAATCAACACCAGTGGAATGGCTTCCAGTTCTTAGCAACATTGCGCCACCAGAACTACGTAGAAGGGAAGCTACTCTAAGGGAATGGACCAAATGTTACGCCTATCCGGAACTGCCCCTCCACCAAAACATACCATCTGATCACTCCATGCGCCTAAAATCCAGGTGCCCTTCCTGGAAGCTAGGTAATGACCTTATTGAGCGGGGCTATAATGTTGAACAGGTTTGGCGGGAAAAGTGGAACGACCAAAATCCCGACGTTGGACAGCTTGTCCTGGACCCTACAGTCAGACAACCCGGGTTTGACTTGCCCCGCAGGCAATGGACAACCCTTAATAGGATTCGGACTGGTCACGGTAGATGTGGACACCTTTTACACAAGTGGGGTAAAAGGGATCATCCCCTTTGTGAATGTGGCCAGATCGAGACTGTTGGACACATTGTTCTGAGCTGTCCCATTAAAAAATTCGAGGGATCACTGGAAGAGATCAGCAGCGTGACACCTAGGGCACTAGATTATATTGACGCGGAGCTATAGCTCCAACAAACAAAGGTCGCGCGCATACGAGAGAAGAAGAAGAATTCCTATCATTTTCCAGTCCACACTAAAACAAGTAAAACATGGACCAGAGATTCTCAAACCCACGAATGTCGGCCATGAAACCGCTAGGCTAACAAACCACTTATATAGAGTACCAATAAGTCTTAATTGCTGGTAGTCCAGGACTCCATCAGCTACCCGTTGCCGGTAGAAGTTCGTGACCGGTACAAATACCGAGTAGGTATAAAAAAACCTAAATCACGTTATACGGAGCTTTCAATGTAACGAAATAATGACAGAGTGCTCACGCTGCGGCAGTCTCGGACACCAAATAATAATTAATAACGCTCTAATCACAACAATTATTTTTACTGAACTTTATGGCTTTTGGTATTGTTTTTCGTTGCGGGATACGAGGCTTAAAGCCTTCCTTTGGTTATTGCTCACTACTACCAACTAACCAGTGCCGGCACGGTTGTTAACACGCAAACTTGTAGTTCAACCCGAATGTAGGTATCACACAAAACTTTTTGATGATTAAATTTGCAATCTTTAACGGGTGCCTAGACAGATCTTGTTTACTTAATATAGTTTCAATATGCCGAATCACTCGAAAGCGAGTGCTGAACATGAGAATAAAAAGTGTCTAGGTGAAAAAAAGTGTTCTTGGTGCTCGCTTTTGCTAGTTTTGTTTGCTTGTTTTCAAAATGCTCTATTTGCAGCTCTGGTTCCTCTGTTCATTTAGCGTAAACGCACATTTAAAGGAGTCTCAACCGGAAAATTTGCTGATTAATTATTAACTTGAAATTAATACAGTCCAATTTGAAATGAACCCCAAAAAATGTTTTGCTTCTAGGGAGATTTGGACAAAATCCTTATTTTCTCTTATAAGGCAATCCCCTGTAGAGAGAGTGATCGGTCCTTGTCTCTCTTAATTTTGTCATTGATAATCTCGGTGACGCTTTAATCACTAATCAAGGATTGTTTGATAAAAGCTAATTCAAATTTAATCAAACTTACATGAGTATTCACAGATAGTATAAAACTGACCAGTGTTTATCAAAATTAATGTTATTGGTCATGATATATCAAGAGTGACCACTGACCATTGACGTTGGACGGACAAATGATATCGGTAGTGCTGGGAGAACCGATGGCTAATTGCTGGCATTACGGTTGCATAGGTTCTGGCAATAAATCTTTGCCCCCGCAATAATATGTAATTACTAGCCCAAGAAAGCTACGGAACACTCAACTTTTAAAACAATTGAGTTAACCTATTCTTTATACTTCAGTTTCTCTGTGTAAATGCAGTTAATCTATTAATTAATAGCTTACCTGTCTTAATTTTGTGGGATATTGTCGAATTTGCTTGCGTATGTTGAATCTTAATATGTTCATTGTTGCACTTTCGCGATAACTTTTAAAATTTGACGACATCCGGCAATCTTGTACAATTATTGTTATCAAAATACTTACCATTTCTCGCTACTTTGAGAAAGTGTTAATAATAATATATTGTTGAACATGTTAGTAATTTGCTGTAGATATTTAGAACCTATAAGGTTGAACTTTAGAAGTTCTAAATATGTATCTACATCTAATGTCTAACGTTCAACCTTAGAAGTTCTGGATATCTAATATCCTGTAATAATGTACACAAGGCGAGTATCTACGACACAAATGTCAGGAGAGATAAATTTGAGAAAAGTGCTTTAAAGTTTTTTCATATAAATTTCATCATCTATTGAAGTACAGTTCTTCTCGCCTTGGTCTCAGCAACTCGTCGGCATTTACCAAAATTTTCTGCGACTTTCTGTAAATATTCTTTATAGAAGACTTCTAAATACTTAAATTCTGGAAGATGTTCTAACACTCACTTCTATATCTTATCTCTTTCTCTCGTGTCAACGCAACCCTGAAATAATCTAACATATAAATGACCATATATTTACATGTCCTAAAATTTACACTATTTTTATATTATTATTATGTTTTTGACAAATATATATACTCATATTCTTTTTTTTTTATTGTTCACAGATGTTCAAGGAACAGAGCATAGACGGCGCAGGACTTCCCTTGCTAACTGAAGATCACCTTACTGGACTGTTGAAGATGAAGTTAGGTCCGGCGCTGAAACTCCGAGCCCTGCTTGGGGTCAAACTGAACAGCTGCAGCCACTGCAGATCCCATCATACGGGACTCGGGGTCTCGCTGTTGCCTAAAAACGAGCGACCTCCCAGTGCGGCGAGCGAAGAGAGTTAGCTTAAAATTTAAGCTCAATTTAAATGGAGGAGATTCTGCAATGTGACAACTTGACCTTTGATCAAATGAAATGTGCGAATAATAAACAAAATCGAAATTTTTTAGAAAAAAATATGTAATTTATATTAAATCGAAAAAATTCGATCACCTTGTGTTTTTAATTTTGTAAATTTAAAGTGGTGGGTAGACCAGCGGTACCAGTCAACGATTTTTTTACGTACGGTGTACTGAATGTTTTCGGTTCGTATCCCGATGCCGACTCACTTTCACAACACGAACTTTTCTTCGTGTGAAATTGTCTTTTGGTAATCCCAGATTAATTATATCATATTTTCTCTTCAAATATATAAAATTAATTTCATTTGTTTTCCAGAGAATTAATTTATCTAAAAATATAAATAAAAGAAGGTACCTACTTAACGTTAAAAAAAATGTTAAAAAATATTTCGATATTATTTTGTTTGGGGTGTGTGTGTACCTACCTGATAAAAATCAGGTCGTGAAGTTCGAATATTATATGTTACATTTTTTGTATTTTAATAAAGCGATACAACGACTATAATCAAAGATCGCACCATAATACACGAAGAACTTTAACCAAAATACTTGGAATTTTTTCGATAAAATTTTGTTTATTAATCGCATAATTAGTTGATCAATTAACCAAAATACTTGGAATTTTTTCGATAAAATTTTGTTTATTAATCGCATAATTAGTTGATCAAGTGTCGAGGTGACACATTGTGTATCAACAATCTAACTATGGTATAAAATATGAAACAGAGATATAAATAATTTGATAAAAACTGTAATCAATAATTAACTATGAAGCATTTAAACCAAAATATTATTAAGAGTGTACATTACCCGTTGTAATGGCGGCACATCTGATGTATAATTTCTCAATTAGCTGAAGTAAGACTGTATATATATATAATAATTATTGTATTTTGTATAACCAAACATCACACATATCATTATAATTAATAGTTCTTACTGATTTTAAACCTATTTTTTGTAAATAAAAGACAATAATATTATTCTCTATGGTTAGTTACATGATTTTACTTAATTTTTCAAATTTACGATCGAACTGCGTTTTTAATTATAATAACAGATTCATTTTTTTTGCAACGTTGTCAAACTAGGTATAATTTATACTTAGTGCAGAAAAGATATAAAATACACATCTTAAAAAGCAAGTCAGTCAAGGAAGATTCCATTGAAAGTGAATCTGAACGCCGTATAGAGCCATTTTGTAATGATCGACTCTCTCAAATGCCTTTTTGAAATCAAAATTATTTTGGTATCCTAAAATGTTTAGTCGCCGACTTTCGTAGTGGAAGTCTTAAGGTTCGATTCTCCGCGCCGACCATCTTCTTCTTTCACAAAACACGATTTAGGTACTTTGTGTGAAAGATTATAAAAGTGGATTGAGCGCAGATTCAATAAAAAAAAATGTACAGTCGTTTTAAAACTTTCATATAAACGTTTTTTTTGTGACTATCAACTTACAAAATATGGGCTGTTCAAAGCTTAAAAACAATACAGTGATTCTCAAAATGCATTCATACCTATTTTACTTTCTTTTATTCCAAACCGTACTTTACTTAAAAAACCTAAGAAAGAATATTCAATTTCAGAACGCAGTTCAATCTAAATATAATAAAAAAAGATCTCCCTCCATCTACTTAATTATTTTTAATTATTACTTCTACTTAATTATTTACTTAAAAAAACGATACTTAATATTAATTAATTATTATAAGCACACATATTTATGTAATGAATTATAAAATGTTTTTTTGTATAATTTTTGTTTTGTTTTTAAAGTTGATTAGTCAAAGACATCGAAGCTGTTTGCAATAATAAATAAATAAATCTTTAACTCTTTTTTTTTTATTAACATAAGTTACATTTGAGATTCGTGATATTTTATTTAATAATGAATTATGCTATTTGATAAATAAATCAAATATAAATAAATAAATACGTTAAGACATAATTTTCACAGTATTCTTAAATTTATCTTCTTTTTATTAATTTTTTTTTTCATTGTATAATTTAAATAAAAAAAAATCTTTTAATTCTTTTAATGTTATATAAAATTTATCCTATTTTTTCTTGATTTTTCGTTTCTTTTGATACCATTTTGATGTAATAAATCTTATATTTTGATGTAATAAATCTTATATTTTGATGTAATAAATGTTATATTTTGATGTAATAAATGTTATATTTTGATGTAATAAATCTTATATTTTGATGTAATAAATCTTATATATATACTGCATTTACAGTTACGTTGTGTAACCTACAATTTCGCTATAAAAAAAGCTTTCATTAAAACAGAGGTACTTTTGAAAAAATTGACACGACTTGACCAATGGCTAAATAAAGCCTTAGTTTTTAATTTTGGAGAAACGATTTTGTATCTTAAATAATTATTACCTACTTACATAGTTCCTTGATACTTCAAAGGGTGTGAAATGACGTTACCCCTAAAGCCCTTTCAGAACTCTTAAATTAAAATTGAAAGCAGTTTCTTTAATAAGGTACAATTATTTATCTGAAGTGCATTTATTTTTTCTCGATTATTAATAAAAATTATCCGACAAAATCTTATGGATATATTATTTTTTATTTCCTTTGTTTTTTGCATATTATGATATAAATATTATTATTATCTATGAATTTGGTATATTATTTAAATAATAAAACTAAAAATGTTATTTTTTTCATTTCCTACATTATAAAATGGGACCATTGACGACTAAATCGAGACGTGTTTTTTGAACTCAAAATTTAGACCTTAAAGATGATTTTTTTAAATTTGTGTAGAACAATTCATTTATTAGAGTGTTAAAATCATTGACGAATGGGGAGAGCTGACTATTTGACAATTTCTAAAAATTCTTGGAATAGCAAAATAATCATGTAGCACTGATTTTTAAATTTAAAAAAAAAACATATCGAAAGTTCAAATATCACATTTTGTTTCCTATAACTTTGAATTAATTAATAAGAATACAATTAGGTATGTCCCACAAATTGTATCTTTCGACTCGATAATTTTAATATACTTAGGCTCGATTTTCTGCTGATTCTAGAAATGACTTACCAATTTCATATAGAAATAAAAGTATTTAATAATATAATTTCAAACTTTTGACTTTTTATATAATAAATAAATAAACAAATAAATAAAATGTGTAGATTGCTCAAATCAAATGACCTTTATTTGTAAATTTATAAATTACGACAGAGTTTAAAAATTATTTTCTCTAAAAAAACTTAGTTTATGTATGTATTACCTGACTTTTATCCTTTATAATAATTATTATTATGTTCTTTTAATAATCGTGTAAATAAGTATATATCATTTCTTTCTTTTTTCTTAATTCAATTTGTTTTCTTTATTTTTTTAATAATTAAGTGACTAATGTAAACTATGTATCATAGTGATCTTAAATATATATCTTGTTATAGTCTGTAAGTACCTACGTATTATTTGATGATAAGGATTTGACTAGATGAATTTTTTTGTTGAAATCTTTAAACTGTAGATTTGAACTGTACGTTGTTCTGTATAAATAATTATGTAACTTAACGCTGAAACATTATTTATAATTGATGTGTCGAATAAAGAATTATTATATTTCTTCTGAAAAACTTCTTTTTTTATATACTTTCTCCCTATATAATGCTAGCTGACCTGCCCGTCAAACTTCGACCTAGCCCAGAATAATAACATAAATAATATTGACTTATTACATGAATTTAATACAGTTTAAGATATAAAAAACTGAATTAAATTTAGTCAATAGCCAACAATTCCTCTTGGTATAGTTGGGTAACTTTTTTATAAATTCCAAGAGATGGCGGAGGAGTAGGATATATGTCACATGTGAAACATGTTAGATTATTTTATATGTTATTGCAAGAAACGACTACATTAGAACAAAATTTTACTCAATTATTATGGTAAAAGATATGTATACAAACATATTTATAAAATCCAAAAGTCGCACACTGCAATCCTGATACCATCCATGATGATGTATGGGAGCGATTCTTGGATATCTATGTCGTATATTTGTGATATAGATGTTGCATATAACATGGAGTATGTTTTATGGTATTACAAAATTGAGAATCGTTTGTTCATTTCTGGAGTAATTTAGTATGGATTATTTTACTATACTACGCTCGGTATCATCTGGCGAACGGGGCTATGAAAAATAGGTATAAATAAAATAAATAAAGCTTTATTGTGAAAATAAAAAACAATTTTTACACAAACATTGAAAGAGTCAAAGGGCGGACTTATCCCGAAGGATCTCTTTCAGCCAACCCAAAGGAATCCCCTTTTCAATGTATAAATGTAAATAATACCAGTCGATTACATAGTACTATAAAATGAAAATAATTCGAAACATTAATTATTCGAATATGGAATATTCCGAACAACGGTTATTCGAAAACCAATTGAAATTTAGTTTCTGAAAAAAATGTGTTCGTAAAACTGTTTGTGAAACAATTATTATTGCCTTTCACATAAATTTCCTGTCATAAAAATTTCTTTAAGGTCAGTTCATTTTGAATTAACTGTCCTTCATAGGTTCCGAACTTGGTAGCCTAGTGGCATAGGCACCTACTTCAGATCAAGAGGTCCCGGGTTCTATTCCCGGTCTGTTCTAGAATCTTTGCATGTGATTTTTTACTTGAAATTTCTACTCGAGGTTGGAAGATGTCTCAGGGTAGACGGGACCGGTTGACTGGTAGATAATGCAATGCTTAAATTATTTAGTACTGCCGACTATACTAAACCTTATTTTTTTATACAATCAAAAAAATAATTACTCAGCCTAACAGGTAGGTACAAACCCTTTGCTCTGAATATAAATAAATACATAGTATGAATTCAAGGGAGTTATTTATATTTTAGATAATGATTTTTTTACCCATCACGCCGTTTCCCGAAGGGGGTAGGCAGAGAGTACGGACTTATATTCTTTCCTATCCAAACAAACCTCTTTCGCTTCCTCCAAACGCATAACGTTCCGCATACATGCTCTTCTATTCCTTTTGCTCCTGACTTAGCCCTCCTCTAAGACTGAACCGATATATGATCGGACCATGTCATTCAAAGTCGACCTCGTCTGCGTGCACCCATTCTTTCAGATTTATATAATATATTTTTTGTCAATCTCTCCTCGTTCATTCTCTCTACATGCCCAAACCACCTTGATTTATTGACTTTCATTCTAGTTACTACCCTAACATCCACTCCACATTCCTTTCTAATATTATCTACCCAAGTGAACACAAATGCACATTTGACATCTTTAAAAGAATGCAAAATTATTTGCAATCTGAAGGAGGAAGATTCTCACTTTACACTGCATTTAAGGGAATAATAGAAAGACAACAGGAGCTCTTCAATGCGCTAGATCTTCCGCAATGTTTATGACTCCCTCCCACACCATGTCCATATTATTCAGCTTCCTCAATCGAGTCGTGGTCATGACAAGGGGAACACTAGCTGCCTGAAACTCTCACTCGCACTCTTGGGGTCCATCGAGGCGATCGAGGCGTACCTATTCCCTGCGCCTGTATATTAGCACCATCAAGCTATCACTTCATTTGTTGATCTCACATTCTTTTAAGCTAGGACATCTTTAGAATAGGCAAATTTTACCCAATAACGAGTAGTTAGTAGGTTCAACAAAATAATAAAAATAAATCAACTTTTCCTCTGCACAAGTAATTTATTCAATCAAAATATCAATCTCTTATTAATTATTATTAATTTAATTAGTTTTTATTACATAATGTAGCTAGTTAAAAACCATCATGATTTTATTTTTGTTTTAATTGCATAATTATTTTTAATAACATTCATCAGATAAAATTGTAATTTAAAATCAATTAAATTGGAATTATAATAAAACAATTAATCTAATTCAGATATCAGGAAACCATTAAAAAACATGAAGATAATATTGTGGTTTTATGGTTTTGCCAATGAGATATTAATGACTTGGTGGAATCCATGGCTGGTGTGGAAACCTGAGTCATTAAAGACCCCATTGCAATACTAATGATTTTTTGGACTCTTTTCAGATATTCAATTTTAACCCAGAAGGGCGATGTCATCAGTTGATGTTACCTAATAAATTTAGAAGTAATTCTAGGCAATGTGTACTCATTTGGTTGAGCCCTTGATTTTTCATAGGTGCAGTCTACAAAATGTTTTATATGCAATCGATCCTGCTTTACCCACCCACTTATTTGTAAAGGCATTTTTTCACTTTTTGGTGGACCTTCTACAATCATATAGTGTGCGTTTAGGTAGGTATGCCAAAATCGAACAACTTCCAAAAAACAAAAATTTTATGAGCTATTTTCACCGTATATATTAATTTAAGTTGCATTTCAATTAAATTTATAACTAGTTAAAAACGACATTTTAAAAGATTTCGATAAAAATAAAATCATAATACCTAATATGTTCTTTAGAATACAAAAATTAAGGAACTTTTTAATTGATATTTCATCGTGTAAAAACAATACATTAATAATTATACATTTCTTTTTTCTTAAATATAAAAAAATATATATAAAATAAATAGGTTCCGAAATGTTAGGTATTCAATGTTTAAATAAAAAGTGGGTACTATAAAAATAAAAAATAAATTAAAATGTCTATACCTATCACTTGAAATAGGTACCTGTTTAAAAAAAAACAAGACAATACATTTTTATTTTGTTATATCCGATCCTATGTAGAATAGGGTCTAATAGGGTAATATTGTTCTGTGTATCCGATATCGTTTTAAAAACGTCTGACTGCCATCTATTGGAAAATTTTTAAACCTTAACATTTAGCAATGAACTCAACCGGTTATTGTTATGAAAATAATTCGATAGGGTGTACTTAGCTAATTTTCTCAAATTACATAATATAACTATCATTTAATATTTATAATAATTATTCTATATAAATAATTGTAATTGAAATAATTTTATCTATTTATTAAGTACACATAATGTTTGTTTATAATAATTGATATATTAACATTACTGGTTGATTAACTAAAGAATAGGTTATAATTTTATAGAGGTTTGCATCTTGAATAAGTGAAGGTGTTATTGCGCTATGAAGACGAGCTTATTTCCTGAAGCAAGAGATGGGGTTGAAGTAGCACTGGCGATACCTCACCTGGCGTTTGTCCATTGGGGCTCTGAATAGTTGATCCCACGGCGATGGCCCCATTCGAAGGCTGTAAAAAAAAACAAATTTATTTATTTTGTTTATTAATTGCTTAAAATACACATAATACAGTTCTTTTTTTATGGTGAAAACATCTCGAAAACCTGAAATGAGTCCCAGTTGGTAACCAGCGACAGTTTTTTTAATGAACATGGGCTCACTTAAAGTGAAAACAAATATATTGTTGAAATCTTTCACACAAAGCAAAGACTTGTGTCGTGGAAGTGAAAATAGTCGGCACCTAGATTCGAAACCACGATTCGGTCGCTGTACTGTACCCCTATTCTTAGTTTTCTCGGAAGGTAGTCACGGAAGTAAAGAGAGTATTACACGATACATTTTTCTATGGAAAACCTGACAACTATTGACACTGACAATATTGGCACGCAGATTTTAGATAGATTTTTTAAATAGATGACATCGAAACGTTTTTTTTTTTAATTAATACGCGAAAATTGAATAAAAATAATTTTGAAATCAAATTGTCGTTTGTAGTTGGTGCGATTGAGAGCGCGCTGTTCTTCCTCCCATCAGGGTCCCGAAGACGAGGAAGATCCTCTCACACTGTGTTCCCCTCCTTCGAAGCAGAGCTGAGGGATTTGGACGTGGTGTGGGAGGAGGTCTGTAACATTGCGAAATATCGAGCGCAATGGACAGCTATTGTTGCTTCCCTCTGCTAATGCTCCTGAGTAGGGCGTTGACTGACACCCAGTGGCGGATTTGCCCTTAAGGCCCAGTAGGCCTGGGGCGGACAATCGTAACCAAAAATTCTTACTTTAAGTAGGTACATACTTAAATTTCTGAATTGATTTCGATAACAGTTGGATGTAAAGTGTAAATTCTTTTAGCAGTGGAGTGTTCCGGGCTATAAATTCTTTTTTTTTTATTATTTATTGAGGGGCCTTTCACTCGAATTCGAGCTATTTCAGAAAGTTGAGGCAAAGAAAATACATTCTAGCATAGCCTCAAACCGCGTTACGTATTGATTTCATGTCTTGAGCTTTTATGGTGATAAGATACTACTACAAACAAAATGAATATGTATATTATATCAAATCAAACGTTATTAAAATTTAAAAAATAATGTAAACCCTGTTTCTGAAATGAATATTAATGGTTTTTCTGAAAACAAATTTTAAATAACAATCTTGATAAAAAAAAGGGATCATTTATGTGGTTAAAATGTTGGGTACATTCATGGTATGAACATCGCTCCTTTATTAAGGCGATACAATGTTATGAATTATGTCTAAAAACTCTATGGCCAGAACAAAATATACATTTTTATTTCACTCAGAACATAAATAGTTATTGTTCATGGAAAAGCAGTGGCGTGCAGATATTACAATCCGCTATTCAAGAAGAATATGTAACAACTAATGACCCTAACAATTCCTTAGTAATATTGGATTTTTACATGGAACAAACCACTACGGGCTTACGTCCGTCTTCTACTGTTATTTCGAAGGCTGATGGCTTAGTGTGATCACTTTACTTTAACAACGTTCGCCATTAGGTGGTAATGTTTAAGTCTCCGAAACTCCTAATCATGAGAATTCTCAACATGTTCAACATTTCGAAAAATCTCATGTATGCAACAAGTAGATATTTAATAATAAATGAAATATAGAGATAAAAGTTGGAAATGTTTTTGTGTTTCCTCCCATCGTAGTCCCGAAGGCGAGGAAGACCCTCTCATATTATGTTCCGCTCCTTCAAAGCAGAGCTGAGGAATTTGGACATGGTGTGGGAGGAGGTCACAAACATTGCGCAAGATCGAGCGCAATGGAAAGTTCTTATTGCCGCCCTATGCTCCTGAATGGGGTGTAAAAGGGAGTAGGTATTGATTGATTGATATGAAATTTGACCACCTAGGACCTAGGGCAATATGGCAATGGTACATAAATATTTTAGAAGTTACGCTGGCCGCAACAATGTCATCATTTTATTGGACGAAAGTTCAACGACAGTCTTGAATTTCACAAAAATCGTGTGTTTTTTTGGTCATTTTCTCCATAAATACAGAATATTTGGATTTTAGTTGAAATTATTTGTATGTTTATTTATTTTTTTTTTGTGAAAGTACCTACATCTTTTTAACTTGTGTAAATGCTTGCGAAATATTAAGACTATTTTCATCGAATTCGTTGCTTACAATAAATCTGAATTAATAACAGAATAGCCCTTCATTATTCTTCTAAATATTAAGTGTCTTTTACTGTCACTTTGTACATGCCTACTGGCTATATACATATATCTATATCTAATTGTGGACTATGGTTTGGTTTGTCTCCCTAGTATTTTACCTGAATATTTTGTTTGTACATAAGTGTATGTGGCAACTATTGAAATTGTATTTATTGTAAGAAACATTGATGAACCGAGTGTCTCCCAAAATACCTTGGAAAGATAAAATAAAACAAAACAAACATATTCAGAATGTCTCCGCCACTGTGCTAGAGATGAAGGTGCTGAGTTCATTATTCCAGCAGTGCGGCTTCACATGGAAGTCAGACAGACGGAAGTGAGAGAGAATTAAGTACCTACTGTGTTGCTCTATTTTTCGTATTATAGAACGTGCATTATGCTGCCGTAACTGCTCCGTACCCGGATGTTGGGAAAATTACACATTTTTATTCCCCATGCTGTTTAAAATAACGACACGTGAGTAATCTTTCACCTGGAGTTTGTGGCACCTCAAGCTACCAAGTAATGCCTAGATCACACTACGTAACTTAGCTACTTGACCAAAATTCGTTCACAACTGCGTTGCTCTCCGATCTGGTTTAAAAGCTCACATACCAAAAATCTCATTTACACTCAATTGATCTAAAAACAATGAGTCATTAATTTTTAACAAACTTTTTGTTTTATGAATATTGTAATTTGACAAGTCCAAGTACCCCAAGTGGCCTACGGACAATGAAATAAATAAATTAGGGGCACACTAACACCAACTCCTGTGCTGCCGTGGTTATATGTGCTTTCTAATGTACATAGCTCTCCCAAAACTAAGACGAGAGGATTATTTTCAAAAAATGCAATCCATCCCTACTTTATCGTCCTTCTCACAAACTGCGGCCCGCCGACGAATTAAAATATTGGAAAAATCAAAAGATTATACCTGAGTTGATAATTTTGTATGCCGCGCCGGGAAGACGCCAGAGCCTCTCATGTGTTTTTGGATTGATTGTGATGTTAATTGATGTTCTGTGCGACATTTGGAACTATTTCATTATCCATTATGAGTGTATTGTATGTAAAAATGTTTCCACCAGATTTCTGTGTTAAGTGTTGTGACAATGATATTTTCTACTTTCCTAAACAATGTTGTTTTATTTCAATCTCATGTACAAAATTCATAGTTTATTGCTCTTCCAAAAGTATTAAGTAGGTAATTTGTAACATGCCATTGATTGTTGTTTCCTTTTTTTGGGACGTACTGCTGTGATTTTTTTTTTATTTATTGAGGTCTTTCACCCGAATTCGAGTGATTTTGGACTGTGCAAATAAAAAAAAATGATTACAGTGATTGATCATCAATCATACATAAGTATTATAATTTGTAAAAATTAAAAAAAAATATTAGTATAAATTTACAAACGAAGTTAGCGTGAAGTTGTATGTCAAAAATGAGGAGTTGCGGAGCTAACCCAAGACTGAGCTGAGGGGCGGCATAAAATACTAAAGGCAGACCCCACCATCATGTGGGAATAAAAATGGCTCATGACAGGCTTGTTTGCTTGCGATCGCGGGGAGTCTCAGAGGCAAGGAAGCTGCAAAATCGACACAGTGCGGATTCAGTGCCAACGGCAGAGAGAGAGGGATCGTGGAGAGATCTTCGCGTGTCCGGAGTGCGGTTGGGTCTGCGAACCCTGCGAACCTACGTACATTCAAGAATACACCAAAGGCGGTGGGTGTTGGGATTGAATGGGATTCTCGAACTCGAGGCCCGGCAAAGAAGATCATCCATCTTTTCGTAACCTCCAAGTCGTCTGAAAAACTTCAACACGATAGAAAAACGCTCGAACCTATAGAATTTATCGAGAAAGTTTAACCAAGTAGGTATTCTTTTAAAATAAAAAGTTAGAAAAACCTTGAAAAAGTAAAAAGGATAACGTAGACGAAAAGACTTCTCGTCGTTACGATGTGGTTGCTATGGAAAACAAAGTGCCATTCGATTACGTTCAATTATTAAGTAACGTTCATTGACAGCAAGTTGACAGGCGTATATCAATATATCACTCACGCATACCTACTAGTATTTTCTAACAATCGCACACTTGACGACAGTCATGACATTTGAAAAAAAATCGGTGTCTATGGAATATAATTCGTTTATTGTAAAAGGACCTACGGAATAAACTAATCTATACTAATATATAAAAATGAAAGATTTGATTTTTTGTTTGTTTGTTGGTTTGCATTGAATAGGCTCCGAAACTACTGAACCGATTTGATAAAATTCTTTCACTTTTGGGAAGCCACACCATCCCCTGTGAACATAGGCTATATTGAATTTTCAAAAATATTTGGGATCCTTACTAAAACTCCAATAATCTAACCCAAGGTATAAACAAAATACCAAAAATATTAATTACATCGCGTGCGCTGCAAAAACTATTGATGATTCAATAAAATAATGTACTACGACTTTGTAGAAAACATCATTATTTACAAAAAGTGTCGCGACAGCACATGTCTAACTATTATATGATGCCACAATAAGTGTTATTTTATTTTAAAAAAATTAAATTGAAATGCGCAGAGATATAGGCGTCACTGGGGGTACGAGCCGGACGGGAGGGGACCATTAGAATGCTACATTATTCCAGATTAACATAGCCTATAGAATATTTTGATAAAGTTAAGGATCTATAAAAATCATAAGAACTCTGAATTATTTTTTTAAATAAATACCTATCTACCCGTGCGAAGCTGGGATAGACCGCTAGTTATTGATAAATTACCAACATATTTTCGTGTTAACTTTTATAGACCAATAATAATTAATTATAAACGGCAATTTTATAGTTAGGAGATAATTGAACTAGTTAATTGATTAATTAATTCAAAAAAAATACATCGAAGGAGGGGTGAAATTTAATGATTATTGTCTACGGGCAATCACTCTCTCTCTTTCGAGTAGAATAAAAAGGGTTGTTTTTTTCATGTAAAAACGGAAAGATTTCGACGCAATTCGATCACTGCGTATAAAATTTAATGTCTAATAATATCGGCCAAACACTCTTCATTATTACATAAACTTTTTACATCTTGGGAGGGATGTTTACATTTTTAAGAGGGCTCTTAAAAAGGGGTAGCTACTTTATTTGCTATGGTGATTTTTATTGACGGAAGTTTCATTCATTTCCCTTTTAATTTATCTTATATTTTGTGTAGGCGTAACAAAAGTTTTTTAAAACTAATACGGAATTCTCTTTTTATTTTGTTCGTTTCAACTTATATGATTAGAACATTATCCGTCTTGCTTATAAAAATTTCGTTAATCGTAAGATTACGTATAACTCACTGATCAGTTTTTACTTCATTTATAAAAACAATATTTAATCCGCGTTTGTTATGTATGAAGATGACATTTCATACAAAATTTTGTAAACAAACAAAATTGTAGCCCGGCAACGCGAGTGCTTACAACCGAGATGCGCTATTTCAGATTTGAATGATTTCGAGTAGGTGCAGAATAGGTGCCAGACCTTATTTCTTAATTTTTTATTTTATAATATCAAAATATTATCAAGTCCTTATAAAAACACACGAAATCTTTATGTTTCAGCCAAAATGAACTAATTTATGTTTGATCACCTCAATTTTAATATTTGTACCTACTTTAAAAGTACTCTTTGAATATTTTCTTCAAAACGTCATTATATTTATCATAATGATTACGGGAATGCAATATTTGCTTTATTTGTTTAAAATTTCTATTATTAAAATGATAAACCAAAACAAATGGACCAAAATATGAAGGGAGCACCTAATTGTACGGGAAAAAAACTTAAAAACAGTAGGTATATTTATTAAAGAAAGCGTTGTTGTACACTCGAAACCATTGTCAGTTGACATAAAATCCAACATGGCGGGCTAAAATCTACAGAGATCAGCTCGCAATCAATCGATATGGGTTAAACCATCTCGATGACAGCTTGATCGTTATATTTTCTATCGCTGAGCTATTTTTTTCCACTGATCGTTGTTTTTAAATAAAGCAGTAGGTATATGATCACAACTCCACACAGGAAATCAGAATTTTACAATTTTTTAAAGTTCAAAAATAATGATGTCTTTAAGGTGTCATATGATTATGAAAATATTTGACTAATCAGTCAACTTTTTAACCATTTCTGTTATAGGGATGGCTCATGAATAAACGCGCAAGCTACCTATTGTTAGTTTCGGCTAAAGGCAGATTACGCAAATCGAAATGAAAAAAGCATTGCAATTTTTCGAGTGCTCGATAAGATAATAAATGAACAAACGCTTCCTGTGCAACTAGAAATTCTGGCAGTCCCCAGCAACAATGCAGGGATGATATCGTAAGAATCGTTGCTCGAAGTAGATTCGGAGGTTGCAAAGGATAGGGAGACGTGGAAGAATCTGGAGGAAGTCTATGTCCAGGTTAGGGCAGAAATGGGATAAGAAGATAGGAATCTAAACAAAAAAATCATGGTTGTACTGTTTACTTCTTCCTTTTTAATTAGGCCTTCTGGCATGTCCTCGTGAGAAGCTGATTGCCAACTATCCACTCAGCGTTTAGATGTCTGATTTCTTCTGGTTTATTGATTCTGGCTATTTTTTTGTCTCGAGTGTGCTCCATCCTTGAAACATGTTCGTTCCAAAACCATCCCCTCTGTCTTCCTCACCTTACAACATCCTCAATTTCACAGCTCCTTCGGATCTCCGTGTTTCTAACTCTATCATGAAGGGTTCTTCCGGTGATATATCTATTTCATACATGCATGATTACTTAATTAAGGTTCTATTCTATTGATCAATATATTGTTTCCTTTATACATTTTAAATGAACCAAATTAAGTATATTATGTAAGTCCTGGAATAGCCGCAAAATAACTACCCTCAACCTCCAATTTCCGGTTAAGCTCATCCTTTTATTTATTAACTAGCTAGTTACCCGTGGCTTCGCTCACGTGTTACTGTATTTGCTTTCTTTTTGATATTTTGAGGTAACGTTAACGTTAATTTTGAATAACTGACAGAATTATTTTTTTGACTCGGAATTTGGAACAGCATTGTTTAACGCACGTTGAACAACAGTTTTTACGTTATCTCAACAACAAATTGTTAACGTTGGAGCTGTCGTTAATATTTCGACTTGGCCTCCAGGCGTGATGCGATGACCACGTAAAGTAGGTCTCCATTTTTATAATAACGCAATATTCTCCCTTTTAAGCCCCCCCGCTCACCGCAAGCCAGCCCAGAGGAAACTAAACCGCAGCAATCCCGATCCGCACAAAGCCAAACCCTAGCCCGATTGCCAAAAAGACAGCCGCACACAAATCAAGCCCGTGGCGGTTCCCCCCAAACCACCCCATAATACGGGAGGCCTTGGACCCACTCAGGAGAATAGGTTAGGCATAAAGAACTATCCATTGCGCTCGAAGTCGTCCGAGGCTCATTGTGCCTTTTCTAACCGGTTGAGGTTTAAGGAAGTGAGGTGGTCAACCTCAGTATTCTAATGGTATAAGTAATTGGCGTTCGACTATAAACGAATTTTCGACAATGTAGAGTAGGGAGAAAATTAACTGTCCACTGTTTATATTTTTTATTAGATGAAACGGATATCGGCAACTATCCGATATCCGGTCTATCCGGCGGCGTAAATAATATCCTGCCGGATACCGGATAGTAAAAAGAGACATGTTTGGATAACT
Source organism: Mystacides longicornis (assembly GCA_963576905.1). Classification (NCBI taxonomy): domain Eukaryota; kingdom Metazoa; phylum Arthropoda; class Insecta; order Trichoptera; family Leptoceridae; genus Mystacides; species Mystacides longicornis. The sequence goes on from OY756438.1 coordinate 26,181,199, forward strand.
CATTGATTTGTTTATTAAAGTATCACTTAAGAAATACACCTTATAATCACAAAATAAATTCTACAACTTAGAAAATTGATTATCAAGCATAAGGTAAATTATGGAGAGTAATTCTATATAATATTTCGTTATAGACTATTAGACTATATAGAGGAAAACAGCAGCTTTGCTGGTCTTCGTAAGTAAGGGAAGTTTAATAAAACAACGTTTCGTCATATATCATCCTAATGGATGAATTGCCGAAAAGGTTATAAAAAAAAAAATAAAAAAAAACAATTCAGAATCGCTGTACAGGATGCATGGTACGAAAAATATATTGAAGTAGGTAGGTAGGTACCTACGTAAAGTGTTTGTCTGAATTCACGGAAAGTGTATTATTTATCTCTTATATAAAAATGGAACGCTAATTTGCGCGGTCATCGTATGGGTAAGAACACGTTGAAAGCCGATTACGATCCGCGCCGACCAGCTCAAAGATTGTTGTCTATGGTTTCCATGCATTTAAATGGGCATGTCGGAAAGCGGGTTCCTGCTTTTTCTGTGGGTTTCCCCATTCAAATGCATAGTAACATTCTTTGCGCCGGTTGGCGCTAGTCAGAATCGGCATTCTACGTGTTTCTTACGAGAACAGCTGAACTTATATCGCCCATTTTTTTGTCGTGTTTGCTTTTGTCTGAAGGGTCTTATGAAAGAAAAAAGTTGCACGGAATAAAAATAAAACTTCCATATTATTATTACATTTTTTCTAATTTTGAAATTAAATCAGGCGTTTGACAGGAATCAGTTGTTTGATGAATGATACGATTCATGGAATGCTGATAGTAAATAATATAATGATATGTTTTATAACAGATGCAGCGGTTACAGTTATGTTGAAAAATAATATAAGGAACACGTCGTCGTCTGTGTTAAACAACTTTAAACTGAAATCAACTTAAAGTTATACATAAAATCTCGAACATATTATTTCTATTCCAAGGCGGGACGAAGTTTGACGGGTCGGCTAGTTCAAAACTATATTATTATTATAGATTACGCAATAGTTTCGACACGTGTATTGGAGAAAGTAGGTTGGGTTGGCTAGGTGTACCTACCTACGTATATTCATACACGCTGCACCGGACCAGCTCGCGGTGTATGATGTATGTTTATTGTATGAAACGATGTCGTCAATAAATTAAATTTTTACAAAAGTTGTTAAGAAAAGTTCGAGATGTACTGCTATGATGTAGATATTTTTTATAGAAAAATCAATTATCTAGTTGGAGGGTTTCGTCGTTTATCGATATTTTTATAAAATTCTGAAATATATGCACTGAAACTCGTAAATTTGTCATAAAAAAAATATTTTTCTTTATAAAAAAAGTTTGAGAAATGCTGGAACTTTTTCATTAAACTATATTTTAGATATTGTATTTTTCTATATACATACACATTTTTAGGGTTCTAGATTTTATGGTTTTTGAGATATATGAAAAAATTAAATAAAAATTCAAAGGTTGATTACCCCTGACTGAAAAAAAAATTCAACATTCTGAGTATACAAATTTTGTATGCTTAAAGTATTAATAATAATAATAATAATAAACACTTTATTGGTAAAATAATAAACCAAAATTGGCGGGCTTATTGCCTGGGGCAATTTCTTCCAACCAACCTATTATAAATTACATTTTAACAAGTGTTGCTTTTTATATATATATAAAAATAAAATACATACACATACATAGACAAATACATACATAAAACAATAAAAAAAGATACATATATGAAAAAGAAGATTAAACCATATTATAATGCATTACACACTCAAGCATAGCGAGGAAGGAAAGGATCAGGAGACAGGAGCAGGAGTAGTAGAGAGGAAATGACGTTTCAATCTGTTTTTGAAAGAAAATAACGTTGGAGCGAGTCTGATGTCATCAGGTAGTTGGTTCCATAACCTGGCCGCCTGTGCAGTGTATTCAATATTTTCTGAAATTTTAGGATCTGTGTATCAAGCGAATCAAAAGTTATAAAGAGGGGACGGATACACACACATACACGTTGGAAAAGTGCCCCTCACCCCCTCCCCTCTAATTACTGATATCTTTTAAAAACGAAATAGTATAATTTGACTCTTTCTGAAGAAATCATTTTTTTGAAATTTCGATAAAACCAGTTTTAAACTTTTTAGGAGCCACTTAAAAATCATCCCTTTTTATATGTGCCCTTTTTCGTCCCTTTTAGTTAAATTTTGGAAAAATTGCCGAATACGCTAACACTCATTTCTATAGAAGAATTCATATGCCAAATCTCAAGTTCGTACCATGTCTAGTTTCCGAGATATTCGCATACTTTGAAAAACATTCAACCCTATTTTTCACCCCCTTAGGGGTGGAATTTCCAAAAATCCTTTCTTAGTGGAAGGTTTTGTATTGAGACCTACCTGATTTCCAAATTTCACTTCTCTACGATTAGCCGTTTGGGCTGTGCGTTGATGAGTCAGTCAGTCAATCAGTCAGTCAATCAGTCAGTCAGTCAGTCAGGCACTTTCCTTTATTATTATAGATTAGCATCTTCCCAATTAAAAATAAATTTCATTTGCCTAGATTACCATAAAATAAAGCATCCGATAATCTAAAATTTAGGTAAATTATATTTAGGCTAACAATGAACAGACTCATTCCGGAATTTTTTCCCTTCGTTTCATTGTTTTGGAAATAAATGCCCAATTCAAACATTTCATCAGTAGGTAGATACCTACTAGTAAAATATTGCAAGATTTCCTATTGGGGAATTGAACGGTCATTCATGGTGATATTATTTCAACAAAAAAATTGATTTGTTATTCCACAAATTGTTTAATACCCTGACTAGTTTCGCAGGTATAGGTCCTGCATGGTTTCTTAGTCACCTGTGACCATGCAGGACCTGTGCCTTCGTTCGACGCTGAATAGAGCTACTGATATTAAAAGAGTGACTGGAAGAAGCTAAATGTCGTAGCTGGGGCACATCAAGGGAAGTTAATAATTATGAAAAAAGAAGTTAAAGAGCAGTGAAAAACTGTACTCCAAGTTTCTGTCCGATATCAATGTATCTGGGACATGTACTTACTTATAGGAGAGAAGTACGAGGCACTGCACCTGATTTGGTGGACAGCATAGAGAGTCGAATATTCGTGGACCGAATACAGAAATATGGTCACAAGAATCTAGACATAATTAAAACGTTTTGCACCAACAAAGATGAGACATTAACAAAAAATGGATATATTCGTATCCTGGCGCCAAAAATACGACAGCAGTCGCAGTCTTTAAATTTGGTTGCTCTCTTGTTCTCAATAATTTCCAACTTTTATCTCGATATTTCATTTATTATTATAAATATCTACTTGTTGCATACATGAGATTTTCGACATTTTGAACATGTCCAGAATTCTCATGATTAGGAGTGTCCGAAACTAAAACATAACCACCAACCGCGAACGTTGTTAACGTAAAGTGATCACACTAAGCCAGCATTCATTAACAGTAGAAGACTCTTTAGAGGCTTATTCCATTTAAAAAGCGAACATCAGTATTGAATTGTTAGTCATTAGTTGTTACATATTCGTGGTAAAGATTTCCTGGCCTGTGATATCAAGGATTGGACTGGAATTGGAAAAGTCGGAGCGATTTTTACAGATGCCCAAGACAGAAGCAGATAGTCTCGGGTGATAGGGACCCGACGTGAGACACAAAAAGATGAGTAAATGGATTCCAGCATTTACAAAATAGACTTTATACTAGGGACATACAAAAATAATATAGATGTTCTATAGAATAGCAACTTGCAAAATCCAACTGGTTAGGTACATATTTGCGCTTATACGAATACCTATGTTGATGTTGCTCAAACAATATTCAAAGCTTAGCAAAATGCCCAAGACCACAAGAATCTCTAAAAATTGTTGGAGAAGGCCATGATACTCACTTGTTGGCATACTGCTGCAAAAGCTGGAGCTGTAAGGACGCTATGGCATTGTCATCGGGGGACATGATGTGGTTTGAGTCGCTGGACCTTGGCACTAGAGTGTTATCCAGAGATCCACCATCCTGGAATGGAGGAAATCATTATAAAATTGATGTTAACTGGAAAAAAATGTATTAATATGAGGATTACACTACAGTTATTCGAAACACAATAATTGTTCGAATACTCCATTTTTAAAATGGAAATTATTCGACAATATTTCGAAACTGTTGTTCGAACACACATTAGACAGAAACAACATCTGTTCAAATTTTTAAGAACAAATAAGTGGTGTGATTACGACAGAGTAAAATGACGTCGTTGAACACATCCCACACCATATTCAGATCCCTCAGCGGTGCCTCGAAGGAACGGAACACGGTATGAGAGGGTCTTCCTTGTCTTTGAGATGGGGGGATGGGAGTCTGATGGGAGGAAGAACAGCAATCCTTAGTCCACCTCCTCTCCACGATGGTACAAATGAGGCCTGCGCTGGGTACGTTAGCGTATAGCGTCGTTCGTAAGGCGGTGGTACCATATTATAATCAAGATTCTCCTGAAGCACATAGCTTCAATTCAAATACAGAGACATTACAAAATAAAAAAAAACATAAAAAAAACACAGGCACAAGCCTGTGCTTTAAAGCACGGTCAGTTGCCAGGACTCACACCCATACAGGAGAATGGGTAACACACACGCATCAAACAGTTTACATTTGGTCTCGACACTAAACCCCGACGCTTTCCATACCTTGATCATGTTGTTAAAAGCACCACATACCATACTGAAAAAGTTGGCAAATTATATGGCGTCGATTAATCTTATCCTAAAGAAGCTAAATCAAAAGCTAAAGTAATTTCAATGAGAATATGTAGAATGGTGAGTATATTAATTGAAAAATTGAAGGAAGTTATGAGAAAAATGACTCGTCCAGGAGTTAAAACCAGACCTTGGCCTCAAATTCATGATCATCTTCTTCTTCTTCCGTCAATCGCTTCCTCTTTGCTAAGGATCGAAAGCAAAACGCATTCAACCCTTTAAAAGTGAAATTTCAATTTGATACACACAGGGATGTGGAAAATCCTTAATATGTTTATTATTGTCCTTATTCTCTAGACGAGCCGCAGGGATGTTTACAAAGGACCAGCCCTATACTTCCACCCCCATGATCAACGCCCACGTGGACACAATATAATCCAATCGTATTATTCGGTTTTATTCAACATTTTTTACAAGATATAAAATGGGGATTAAGGTAAAAACTTCAGCAAACACAATAATATGGGGACATAGAAAACCCATACTTAATGAAAGTAAAGACAGCGACATGTAACTTTGCATGGACGTTTTGTGTATTGTGTACCATGAACATTGAATTATTATGTCAATTTTTTGTTAATGAGGTACGTAGGTGAAGTGACGTCGTGAGGAAATAAAAATAATATTACGTAAAAAATATTCGTCGCAGAAATAGTCTTTATTAGAAACTATAGCTTTCCCGACAGACGTTGTCCTGTGTTCCTAACTATGAATATTGATTTCGAATTTGTATAAGGATTAACTTTTTACCTTTTAAGCAATCTATGTCTTAGTGTAAGATTGTATAACAAGCACCCGCGACTGCATAATGTACCCAATGTTCACAATGACTTGGTTTTGAATCTTTCTTTGACTGTTTATTGCTATTGTTTTATATAAACTGTGTATTTTGTATGATGAGTCCAAGCGCCTGCAAAGTAAGGGCCCAAGGACGATAGAAAAATAAATAAAAATAAAATTTAATTTAGATCGATGCATCTGTTTAAAACCATATATTTTCCATCGAAATTCTGCCAATCTCACCAACTATCAAACAACTGACAGTTCCTGTCAAACATTAATTTAATTTCAATTTTTCAAATTTGGAATAAAATCTGTAGATATTGTTAAAAGTACCTACTAAGAAGGTTGCCAACTGGGAGTTTTCTTTGATTTTCTCCTCTCTAGCTCTCTCTCTAGATAGCTCTCCATTTTTATATATAAGATAAGATTATGCCGTACACAAGTGCGCTTTCGTTGCGAATACGAATGAGAATGTATGTTATTTTCTCGAGACGGAGCCAAATTAATTTAGATATTTTTTTTTTCAAATGAATCTAGGCTCACAAATACACTTTCAAGATCTTTTACACTAATCAAAGGCTCGTGTCGTGAAAGTGGAAATGGTCGGCATCGGGATTCAAACCCACGATCTTCAATAATTATTGTTTTCTATATCTTTCATCTGTCTCTTTTCATCCTTTTATTGTTTGAAGAGAGATAATAATCAAACAATAATTGAATTAGTAGGTTTCTAAAAATTGTAAAAAGTGAGAAAGAATACTAAAATCTTTTATCGAACGAAGTCCATTGTAAGGTTGACGACCAGTCAAATCTTCTTTAGTGCCCCATTTTATGAGGTAGTTCCTGCTTCTAGTACTTAGTCTAATATATAAAAATGGAGAGCTATTTTCCGATGTCATCGCATCACGCCTAAACGGTTTGACCGATTTCGAATTTTTTTTTGTCGTGTCGACATTGATCGAGATAAGATTTTTATGAAATAAAAAATTACAAAAGTTGCGTGGATAATTAGAAAATTAAAGATAACTCTAACGGCCGGTTTCATAAAAAAATAAAGGAGACTTTCAACTCCCTTTAAAAAATAACAGGTTTCATAACAACAAAACGACATTTCAAACCGACTTTTAGCTAAAGTACCGTTGTTGATTATTATTTTTTAGTTAATGCCGACTTTAGGCAGTTCAAATTTTTACCACCGGAGTTCATAGATGATTTCGTGGCGCTTTTTCTGTCATAAAGATAAACATTTTGTATGCGGTGACACTGTGGACAAAAATGACTAAAATAGGGCAGAAAACATAGCAAAACGGGAAAAATATTATTTTTTTACAGATTTCGTTTACTAATTTATAAAGCATAATAATAAATTAACACAAAAAAACGGCACTTTAATGCTCTATTGAGAAATGAAATTGACAGATCAACAGAAATTCCGCGAAAATATTAGTAGGTATACAACCTATGTTTTCCATAGATTCCCATGGTAGCACTAGCAACTTTAAAAAATTTTTGTGACTTTTCAAATTTTAGCTGAAATATTTTTTATGAAACCCGTCAGCTTAAAGGAGTCTTTAAATTTTAAAAGGGACATTAACTAAAGTGTTCTTTTGAAGCTTTTTATGAAACCGGCTGTAAGTAGACAACCTTAATAGTACTTTTTACCATAGGTATACATAATTTTTATTACAATATTGAAATTTTGACAGGATCTGTCAAATGTATGATAGTTGGTGCGATTGACGGATAGAAAATTCATGGTTTAAAAAATTACCCCTTGTATAAGTTTTTGATGATCGAATATCGAAACGATCATCGAAAAGAGATTCAAAATATTTCCATACAAAAATGATCGAATGATTTGATCGTTTGATTGTAGAACACTATTTGTACGCTTATAAGCGCTTATTGGCGTGCAATAAGCTTTCGATAAAACTCGTACTAGCCCCACTGATGCGTCGGTCGGAATTACATTAGTCAAAAGATAATAATTTATTCATCACCATACAAATTCGAACACTGGACAACGTCTGTCGGGAAAGCTAGTACATAATAATTCATTGGCCATGGCAAAGATCACGTACCCACATACGGCTATTTGCGCCAAGCTAATGGCTGCATTATGTGATTTATGTGATTTCTCTTAGTCCACTTAGAGCAGACCTTGGCACATCTCTATCCTAGGGTTAATGGAGATAAAGGTACCTATGAGTGCAGGACAACGCGAACGTATTCATAGGATAGGAACCTATTCAATATTCATATGCACGCACGAAAATACTAAATTCAATGTGGTGGTCGAGTGACGAAACATTGGAGGTTACTTACAGATAGAATGGTGTTTCGGACACAGAAAGTTAGTTGGTATCCCTATACTAACAAACTTCCTTCCGTTCTTCAAGCAAAGTACCTACCATTTACCCATTTTTTAACTAAACACTCTAAACAGATATACTAACAGTGGTGGTACTAAAAACAATTAGGTATTACACAAATAGTATGGACAACAAAAACAAAATATTTGGTGAATTTTTATAAAAGTTGTGAAATAACAAATAAATTGTTTATTTAAATTATCGTATATAAATAATACCACCAAGAATGCACGTTCAATTCGTTAATTTTATTTAACAAAAACACCAGTTACATAAGTAGGTACATATACAATATAAACATTAACAACGAGTAGGTAAGAAGTAAGACAAACAACAGAAAAAAATAATGTAACAATAATATGTGCAGGTTCGGCTGGGGATAATGGGAAGAAGGCTAAGGGTAGGGATAGGGATAAGGGACATGGAAGAGACAAGGAAGAAGCAAGAGGACAAAAGTAGCAAAAAGTGTTCTGACGTCAGATGTGTTCTTACGTTTTGCCTGAATACCGTAAGAGATGAGTTATTCAAGTTAATGTTATAAAAAATGAATTAAAATACCCGTAGAACGATTTAAGAATGAGCATAATTTCATTAGTTCCACCTCCTCCACCATCGTAAGACAGTCTTAAGCCCGTAGTGGTTTGTTCCATATTTGTCATCAGGGGGGGAGGGGGTTAAGGTAGCTGATTCCCCCTCTGTGATAGCGAAAGATCGAGCGCAATGGAGAGCTCTTGTTGCCTCCTTATAATATGCTCCTGAAGGGAAAGTGCAGTGAAGTGAACTGTGCAATATTTCCTAAACAAAGGATTAATTTGTGCAAGCATACCCCTGTTTGAAGGTCTCCAAATGATGTGTCTGATAAATGCGGTCTGGCTCCGCAGGAGACCACTCCCAAGATGGTGACCAGCAAGACAACGAAGGACATGGAGTTGGTGTTGAACTGCATTGTGATAGACAAGTTGGAGATTCTGAAACAAATCAAGAGTCACGGTGTTAGAGTGAAGATAAAAACATAGGAAATATTTTATTATACTTTTGGAATGCAATATGTAGCAGTTGCATATCAGAATTTCATTGTGTACACTGTGAATTTATACACTAAACCCTAATTAATGCCCGTTATAAGAAGAAAATTAAAATGGAAAAACAATTTTTCACAATAACTAACTAATATTGCACAAAAAAATAATTTAACCTTGTAACTTAGTTCACACATTTCATTTAAATGGGAGTCCTGCTTACTGCGGTCCAATCTGCGCTTATTGACACTAAACTTGAGATTGCACTGTCTCTTCCCCGCTTTGATTATTTTATTGCCAGTGAAAGAAATAAATGTAGAATGATAAGAAGAATACTTGCGTTGGATTGTTCTTTTATTTTGAAATACAACTCATTATACAGGGTGACTGGAAATTCTATTCATTCCTTGAAAGGAGTTAGGTTTTTGAAATTTTTTTCTTCAACCATTCCTTTATTATTCAGCTATTGGAAAAGTGTATATTTGCTTTCCTAAATGGAGTAGGTACTTTGTGTACAATTTTCAATTTTAGGTCAAAATGTGGAAAATTGAAAAAAACTCTATACAGTTAAATAACTCGAAAAACACTGAAATTTGACCCCTGGTTGATGGGAACAAAATTGTTGCAAATTTGCTCTAGTATAACCCCTTTCAAAGAATGTATCGAATTACTAGTCACCCTGTATTGTTAAGAATAATTCATGTTATACCCACTCGATTCTCTTTTAAGTCACATCGAAAAAATGACGTGTTATCAACCTTTGAGTTTATAAATAGCTGCTTTTAATAACCAACTTCTATAAAAATATTAAAATCTAGTTTATTTTGTGGTTTATGAAAGTGGTTTACAGTTTTGTGAAACCATCAGGAGCAAAATATAATTAAGCGGTTTTTTTAAAGAATTTATTAAATTCGAAGTTCAAATAGAAATTACACAAGGGTGAAGGCCTTAAATTTAATAAAAAATACCCGTAGAGTACTATTTACGCGAATTCAGTTCCACTTTCATAATTATGTAGCTCCCAGACTATTTCATATGATTAAGGAATATTAAATGTATTAGTGACATCAACACAACACTGAACAAAACAAACAAGAAGGTCTCCAAGAAGTGTTATTATTACATATTTTAAATACTCTATGTGAGGGTGTTTGTGTGTGTAGACTAGCGGTTACAACGCAGGCTTTCGAGCTGTTTTGTATCGGAGGTCGTGGGTTCGATACCAGGTACCGACCATCTTCCTCTTTCACGACACAACCTTTAAGTAGCTTACTATGAAAGAGTCAAGGAGTGGATGTGTGTTCACTTTGAGTGAGCACAGATTCATTTTATATAAAAAAAAACTTGATTAAATAAATAAACAATAATTGAAGTTTTGAGACTTACCCAGACACATGATAAATAACCATTTTTAAGCAGAATTGAATCCATTTTTTTTAACCTGTCAACCATTGACATAAAAAATATTGGCACGCAGATTTTTGATAGATTGCTTTTACCAGCTTTTTTCTAATTTTTTAACATTGAAGCGCATTTTTTTTAAATAAATCAAAACGCGAAAAGTGAATGAACCTAATTTTAAAATCACATTGTCGTTTGACACAAACTGTCAGTTGTTGTTTAATAGTTGGTGCGATTAGGAAAAGTTATTTTTATCATTCTTTTAAATTCGAATTCAATTTTCGTGGTTAAACCACAGGACAACGTCTGCCGGGGTAGCTAGTTTACAATAACTGTAAGCCACAATAATTACCATAAGACAAATACTATCTTCATAAATGGATTATTATTAGAAGACAGATCTAAGGACAAAGTATGATCATAAAGTTCCACCAACAAAGTTTTATAAGGAATCGTTCGAAATCGAAATCGTTTAAAAACCTGATTGACGCATTACAAAATAAATAAAAATAAATACTCTGTAAGTGAATTAAAACAAACACAGTTGCACTTTCACGATATTTTATTGAGGCTCGAGCGCTTTCGTCTATCTCATGTAGACATTATCAAGAGACTAAAGATATATAAAATTTGTAAAAATAAATTGAAGACATGGTACAATATTGGTAGGAGAACATAATACTACTACCAGATGACAAAATTATTATTATTGCGTTAACATGCAGTGGGGCAAGATATTATGATAAAATGTGTTCGAGGGTGACAAAGGATGGATGTGCGTGGGTTGGGATGTTGGGAATTTATATAGAAACATATGTAGGTATTATTTTAAAGTAAAATGACTAACTAATTGAATGAGATGGTGCTGGGATTTGTATATTCACAATTTGTTCGCGGTTTTTATGAATTTCCAATGTTTCTAATGCTATTCTTGGGTTTCTCTGTCTTTCTGAGTGTAAGACCTTAACATTTTCCATGACGAATTTGTGGTCCTCTTTGAGTCTAGTAGTAATTGCTCTGCCTGATTCGCCGATGTATTTTGCATCGCAATCCCCGCACCATAGCATATATACTCCCGCATCATCCATGCTATCTTTTTTATCTTTGTTATTGTATAAAAGTTTATTAATATTACTATTAGTGTAAAACGCGCTTTTATATTGTTTCTTTGTGACTTGTAAGTATCTGAAATTTAAATAACCACAATTCATAATGTATCAACTAACCGTATTTTGTATAAAAAGCAAAAAAAAAAGCAATGCGTTTAGAGAACAACATAAAATGATAATTCATTGCGTTTTGTATAATTTTACAAACAATCTACGTAATATGGTCAAAAAAATACATTAAGAAAATATTTTATTTTATTTATCCAAGAATTCATTTTGAAATAGTTTACTTTTGATTAAAATAAGGGTATAAATAGAAACAGAGTCGATAAATATTAAAAAAAAAAATATCTCTTTACGTACCTACAATAAATTGGCTTAAATTAATTTAATTAATATAAGCTCAGTTCAGAAAGTAATTTATCAATCATTTCAAGTCAACGTGAGAAATACATTCGAAATCCAGTGAAATTAACAAAAACTGCTCGTTACTGTTGAATTGTTTATTCACAGCTTTATGCAATTTACAAAGAAAAATTTAATGTACAAATAAATAAAAAGACAACATTATATATGTTGGTAAACTCAACAGAAAAAAATGTTACTTAAATAATCCATTAATAATGGCAATACAATATGAAGTTGCATTCATTTTAAAAAGAGAAAATCAAAAAGTTTATACAAACAAGACTTAAATTTTATTTCTTTTTTTTCAAACAAGAATTGCTTATTTGAGTAACATTGTAGTGTAACACTATCATTTACAAACTTCGATAAAAAAAAAATATTTTTAAGAAATCGAAAACTTTTTGATCGCACATCATACATTTTATTCTTCGCTTCTGAAGCATAATATCGTATGTACATATAAAATTAACATGGAAAGTGTCAATCTTGGACTGCATTAGTGCCGCGTACACGCACAGTGGCGCCTCTGTCGCAATATCAATAAAATGGCGCGTCCTTAAGACCACCCCACACGTTATCCAGTGTTATGTTATAGTGTTTGTATTTTATAATAATGTGGTGTGGACCTTAATGGGACGGAACTACATCTTAGATGTTAATAAACTAGAATATAAACGGATGTCTGCTAGACGTCTTAGTAATGTTATTCAGAAACTAAAAACTTAAGCTAAAGTTAAACGAAAAGGGAAGATTGTGTGCATTACAAAACCCTTTAAATGTAGCTTTTTGCATAAATGAAGATTGCTGCAGCGGTATTCACGCAAAAAAAATTCTTAACCCAGATAGACCTACCGTACCGTATATGGTACAATTGATATAAAAAAATCTACCGTTCTGGGGCGTTATAATTACGCTTGAAAGAAATCACGTTTAGCTATGACAAATTATTATTATTTTTATTAGGTACATTATTTTTTACACTTTTCCGCAACTTACGTGTGTATCTATAAGCATTGTACGAGTATTTTTTGAACATCGAAGACGTTCCCGAAACAAGGATATTACTCAAAAAGCGTGCTAAACTAGCTAAAATATTTATTTTAAAAATCATTATATGAAAAAAAAAACGAAAATTTCAGTTCCGTATAAGGACTCGCTGAATTATGAAGTAAAAGTGCCAAAAAATGGGGTGTTTTCGTGCAAAATCTCCCTTAAAAGTAACTACCTACAATGTTTTTACTTGTTCAAAACTGTTCAGAACTTTTGTACTTTGCTGTTTATTTCCAGAAGACCAACTTATCATAACACTCAATATACCTACCTAATTGAAAGGTCTCTTCGGAGTTTTGTTTTGTTGTTGATGAGATATGTATTTAGTTTTTTTTTCAATTTCTGTTAGAGGGTTCTCAAAGGGATAGTTAATGTAAACTACTATTATGGCTTATTTTTTCCAATACATCTTGATCAATATGTACCTATTTTTATGTAGCCTAATTCAGATTTTTACTCAATAATGTAAGTGAGAAACTCACTCGAATTTTTTATGGACTACGGAGCTTTCCGAAGTATTCTGTGGGGAGGGGGGGGGGGGGGCGATTTATTTTTATTTATTTATTTTATTTCTTTATTTTTCCAACTTTTACATAGGTACATATTTGAAATTTATATAGACATATTTGGAATTTATCACCTCACTAGACGACAGCCTACATTTTATTTACACGTTTTCATACAAAATTTTGTAACTTTACGCCAGCGTAAATGTTATTAAAGAAAAAAATAACAACTAATGACTCTAACAATTCATTACTAATGTTCGATTTTTAAATGGAACAAACCACTACGGGCTTACGACCGTCTTCTACTGTTATTTCGAAGGCTGGCTTAGTGTGATCACTTTACGTTAACAACGTTCGCCATTAGGTGGTAATGTTTGTCTCCGAAACTCCTAATCATGAGAATTCTCAACATGTTCAACATGTCGAAAAATCTCATGTATGCAACAAGTAGAAATTTAATAATAAAATGAAAAATATAGAGTAAAAAGCTGGAAATTGTTAAGAACAAGAGAGCAACCAAATTTAAAGACTGCGACTGCTGTCATGTATTTGGCGCCAGGATATGACTATATCCATTTTTGTTAATGCAAAATTTTGTTAACAAAAAGTAAATGTTATTGATTATTGTAATTATTATTGTGTAATTATAATATGTTTATTTCTTATACCATCGTATAGTTGACTTGTGGATAGACATACACATTAACGAACGAATCTTATTATGTTATAATGGTATTTCACAAAGTACCTTCTTACTTGTGAAAAATCATAAATTTTTATACTGATATATTATTATGACCTCCTATGATGTTCTCTAGTGTATTGACTTACATTACTATGGTGGCGAGCTCCTAAGATGAAGGTATCACTAGCTCTCTTATACTTTCTACACTCGATGAAAACTTTTATAATCAATATTTTTATGCGGAATAACTATGAAGATTTTTTTAGGAAGTGTGTGAAATTTCGCACACGTTTTTATAGAGAAGGAGTGGCACATGCTAATATTTTTTTTTTAATTATGCATAAAAAAGATTACTTATATCAATAAAAAAACTTTGACAACACTTCTGTTATGTTAGATATTTGATACTCACACACACACACTTCGATGTATTTGACATTGTGTACAGACGCACATATTATTATTTTGTGTATCTGTGTTTAAATTGAGAAACCCCTGACCATTGGGAAATCAGCTAGTTGTAGTAAGTATGTAAGAAGGTATTAATTTACCCCTACTGTCGTATGTGTTAATGTATACTAAATTAAGTAGTATGTCGTGTATAAGCTCCTATAAAACAAGATTTAATCAGAGTCATATAAAATTAAACACTTAAGTTGATTTACGGGTCCACTCAAGGGTACGCTTTATGACCGCTGATAATTAAATTTATTTTAAAAATTAAAAGAGTACTTCTCTGTATTTAAGGTCGTTAACTGATATTATAAAAGAGGGATGATTTGCTCGAGAAGAGATTGCTCCAGGGTAGTTTTAATATCACTTATAAGTTTTGTTCTGGTCAAAACGTCATCATAGTTTTAATCTTACATTACAAATTGTATAATAATTATTAGCTGTGCGGGTGTCTCGCTAAAACTGAGAAAGGCTTGATTTAGCTTACTTTGGTTTATTTTTAACTAGCTTTTTCTAACTCACTTTTTAGTTTTAATTTTATAAAATGCGCTTTAATTTGAAAAAAAAAAACATGTTAACAAATTTGAAAAAAAATTTGAAAAAATCCATTAAAAATCTGCGTCCCAATATTTTAAATGGCAATGATTGTCAGGTAAATAAAAATTGTGTTTCTATAGAATTTTTCACAGATGTTGTTCTTGTTGTATCTGACGAGACGAGAAAAACCCTATCTTAACCGTGTTCCGCCTCTTCGAAGCAGAGCTATGGGAGCCGAACGTGGGAGGAGGGAATACCTAAACATTACAAAAGATCGAGTGCAATGAAGAGTTCTTGTTGCCTCCCTGTGCTCCTTAGTGGGTTTAGAAGGGAAATGGATGTGTGTGTGTGTGTATATATATTATGTATGTATTATTAATTTTATATGAATCGTTATTAGTATAGGGTGGTTAATAAATGAACCAACTATAACTAAACGGGTAATTAGATTAAAAGTAGGTAACTACAGGTGGTGAATAATTTACATTGTTGATAATTAATTGACAAAGGTGGTGATTAGCATCTTAATCAATTAGCACAATTATATCGTAGAAACTAACTGTGTTAACAATTATACATAATATTTATTAGTATTCCCCTAACTGTATTGTTTTTTACCAGGGGCGGTTACAGGCTAAGACTCCCTAAGGGTAATGTTTTGAAGAACCAATGATTGAACCAATCATAGTCACGAAAAAGTTTAAACATTCGATTGTTTGTGCCGAAGGTGCTTGCTGTGGGGCTAGTACGAGTTTCATCGAAAGCTAATTGCACGCAAATAAGTGCTTATTAGCGAGCAATTATTGTTCTTAAATCAAACGATCGAATCATTCGATCATTTTAGAATAAAAAAATTTAAAAGCTCGTTTCGATCATCGAAGTTTTCTTATATTTTTTCTCCTTAAAGGTCATTTTTCTGATAAAATCCTATACGACAAAAAAAGAATTATCGAAATCGGTCCAGCCGTTTAGGCGTGATGCGATGACATCGGGAAATAATATTAATGTAATTGTCTACGAATATACTTTACTGGTGTATTTGTTGTCCATACTATTTGTGTCATTGTTTGTAACATTATCACTGTTTGTATATTTGTTAAATAAAATAAAAAAGAAAAATAAATAGCTCTCCACATTTATAAGATGAACTTTAATTAAATAATATGTAGCATAGCTGGTTTTTGGTGCTTTTTGAGTATTTAAATTTTTCCGGAAACGTCTCTCAAAAATTTTCCCAATCTACAACTCAAAAAATTAATATTTATAGTAACTTAAGATGCTGAAAAATGTGGAGTTTAAACTTAATGAGATTAGTGTTGTTTGGGTTAGTTGTTAGCGACCACGTTGTGGTAAGCTCGCCTTCTGTATGTTGATTCTGTGATGTCTTTGCTATGTGAAATTGTATGTGTTACTCATACTACCAATGTACAGTCAAGTATTAATAACTTTTTCGTGAAAACCCATGCTAATATTGATTCTGTTTTTTTTTTACAAGAGAGTTTTGGAGAGGGTAGGCACAGAGTACGGACTTTTATTAATTAATTTAATAGTTCCACAATTAATTATTGCTATTAGAGTTTTGAAAGACTCCAATGCTATTATTATTAGATCATCTAGAAAAATCTATCTATTTTCTTCAAGGATGCAAACGATATAGATATTATATTTCATACTAGGGTTAATGAAATTATAAAACTAAAACTTTGATTTGATCTCCTGTGAGACTTCTCAAATTTTCACGGCAACAGGTAACATAATAATATAACTCCAAATTGCGCTTAATAAGGGTTTGACATAAATCGAACTTGACGATTATAACTTTATTCGAACACGTCGTGTGGCAGGTACAGATTTACCATTGATTATTTGAAAATTGTTCAAAATATTTCAATTCGGGCTGATGAATTTGAAAAAATAGCACCTAAAACAAGATTATATATCAGATTTGTGAATAAAATCTGTTCAAAGATGGATAATAATTGAATTAGCGTGTGCCAGTTGGCCGTGTGATTATCGTCTCTCCATGGGACGACGAGGGACTTAGGTTCGAATTCTGCACGGGACATGGAATTTTTCACATATTGAAAATGTTCATAATTACTAGGTTTTGAACATTACCACCTAATGGCGAACGTTTTTAACTTAATGTGATTACAATATGCCAGCCAACAGTAAAAGACGGTCGTACTCCCACTTAAAAATCGAACAGTATTAGCCGTTGATTTAGATAACGAATGCATCCAGGTGTGTGCGAGTATCAAATTCATAACATTACAGTAGTGTTTGTAATTTCTTTTTTTTTTAATATTGATTAAATCTATTTTTTATCCATAGTTCAAAAAAATATTAGCATTCGCTACTTCTCTATAATATATAAACTATAAATGTGCAAAATTACTAGGTACTCCTCCGTCTGCGCGATTTTCGTAAAATTAATCACAAAGTTTTTCCTTCCGCGTATTAATTTTATAATGTTAATGAAAGTCGGGTTAGTGCGAACATTTTTAACTTGAGATCATTCTTCCGATGTTTGATTTATTGGATTCTTCTCCGCTCCGGATATCAGAATAACTAATAAAATGTTGAAAATGCATTATAAATTACATTAAATATGATATTAAAGTTAGTATGGAACAGATTTCCTGCGCCGCCACCGCCATCTATGTAAATTCTATAACAACAAATTTTTTTTAACCTGACAACCATTGTCATATAAAATAATGGTAGGCAGATTTTTTATGGAATTTTTTTTCGTGATCTCAGAAATAACTTTTTTAAATATTTTTAAAAAATATTTTAAAGGTATTTTTGTATAAACTACAAATTTGAAATCAATATACATAGTAAGGACTACAGGACAACGTCTGTCGGGAAAGCTGGTATAATATATATATACTAGATATTATCTGAAAGCGTTACATATGCCCAGCCGTCAGAATTTTTCTATGTAAGATTCTCCTTTCATTATTTCCTACTTAAGCAACATAATTATCTACTTTTCTCTCTCATTATTTTTAACTTTATCTTACTAGGTAGGTAGGTATTCAGAATGTCTTTAATTTTTAAGTCTTAAAAAAGCATTAAATCTCCAAGTTTTTATCAAACAAAAAAAATCGCGTAAATTCTGTTTAATTGCTCACACAACTTTTTCCGCTTTAATATAGATAATCCTGGCACAAATCACTCTTTGAGGGTGGAATGCCTAATTAATAATAAAAAAAAAAAGATAATCCTAAATAATTGCTTTTCTTTGAATTCTCTTCGTGTTGTGTTATTTATTAAATTTAATAGATTTTAATTAAGATCGCAGGGCAAACATATTTAATACAATATTGAACATTATATCCAAAACAATTAAAAGTGAGTGCAAGTCAATGAAAATATTAATATAAATAGAAAAACTTGGACATTATTCATATCTGTATTCTATAATAGTTTTTAATGTTCTGCGTACTTAACGTATGTGTCATTAGGAGCAAAATTTTCTAAATATTTTGTCACATTTATGTTTATAAGGTAGGTACCTACTGAGCTGAATAAGGGCCGTAGAGTGGTGAGGAAAATTTATAACAACGTCAAAAAATCATCGCAGATAGTCGAAAAATTATGACTATGCTAGACAAGTGTGCTTTCGTTGTTAATACGATTGTATTTTATTTATTGAAGTGGTTGGTGGCCCAGCGGTTACAACGTCGGCTTTCGTACTGCGGACGTCGTGGTTCGATCCCAGGTGCCGACCATCTTCCCCTTTCACGACACAAGCTTTCGGTAGCTTACTGTGAAAGAGTCAAGGAGTGTATTTGTGTTCACTTTGAGTGAGCACAGATTCATTTTATAAAAAAAAAAAAAAAATTAGGGTGGAGCCAAATTTATTTGAACGGTTTCTTTGTCATTCGTCTCTCTCTTTCCCTCTTGATGTTTCATCGTTTGTTTGATGCGAGATAGCAAAAAGACAATACAATTTAGTTTTAGTATCTTGAAATTTTTGATATTGGTATCGACATGTTGTAAAGATTAAACTTTTCGTGAATATTTTTGCTTTCTTTTTAAACACTTTTGTGAACAAATAACTGCATAACTGGCAAAATAAAACAAAAACAATAATAATCAAGTTTTTTTGCTAACCAAATATTAATAACATTTTAATCCAAAAATGCTTGTACCACTTGATATACCAAGTTACATAACTATTCAAATTCGAAAATAAAGCTAAGATTGAAAAAACGAAAAAGTTGGCTATGGAGGTGGCAATATAGAAGTGGACGATACTCCTAGTTCCTCCACAGAGATGATCTGATAGATATATCCAGGACCTGCATGTGGAAATATTGGGTCGCATGAACAACATCAATCGTTGCAACCGGGAGATAGCAATTATTCTGCACCTATCATTCGGGAGTGGCAAAAACGCGACTAAGGAACTTTCTTTTGGATAAAAAGGAGCTGTGAAGAGGCACTGACTCACTACAAGACTCAATAAAAGGCAACGATTCATGAACGAATAGAGGGATGTTTCAATAAACCTGGTTTGTTAATGATTCCTTAACCTTCTTTGGAAAAAAAAACTAGTACATATTTTTGTATATTGACATTTATCTTAAGACTTTGTCCTTTGTCTTTTTGTCCCTTTCAATTCTTTTTCGCACGTTTATCAAAATTGTGAAATGAATGGTCTTTTAAAGATAATAAGATAAAGGTGCTTGTTTTTGAAAGAGAAGATTTAAGAACGCAATGTTGTGTGAAAGTGAATGATGAGAACTTTGAACAAGTGGATGAGTATGTTTATTTAGGTAGTCTATTTAGCAGAGATGGGAGGTGTAAAAAGGAGATTGGAATAAGGAAACTGATAGAAGGGTTGGCGGTGCACTTAGACCTTTCATGAGAAATAAGAACGTATCTCTTAAATCCAAACAGTCAATGCACAAAGCAACCCCGATGGAATTTGGAATAAATGCTGTGGGAATGAGATCACTCCGTAGGATATGCGGAAAGAGACTGATTGATAAGGTGAGGAATGAGAATATTAGAAAGGAATGTGGAGTGGATGTTAGCGTAGTGACTAGAATGAATGTGAATAAATTAAGGAGGTTTGGGCATGTAAAGAGAATGAATGTAGAGAGAATAACTAAAAGATATATAAATCTGAAAGAATGGGTGCACGCAGACGAGGTCGACCTCGAATGACATGGTCCGACCATATCGGCGCCGTCTTAGAGGAGGACAAAGTCATCATGAGTAAAATTAATATAAAAGCATGTATGCGGAATGTTATGCGTTTGGAAGAAGCGAAAGAGGTTTGTTTGGATAGGAAAGAATGGTCCGTAGGTACTCTCTGCCTACCCCCTTTTAGAAACGGCGTGATGGGTAAAAAAAAGTGCTATGGTTTCCTTGTTACCATAAGGTATCCAAAAGTCATTGACTCCGAGTTATTGAATAGGCTATGCTATGACATACTTACCACAAACCTTTAGTGCGTAAAACATGAAAGTTTAAATTCTATTCACATAACCACGGTTGCTAGATACATCTAAAACTGACTGGAAATTTCTTAAAACAAGATGATTTTTTTTCTTTCTATTTCTATCTATGTTACTTATTTTTGCTTTTAGGGAAATTGATTTAACTGAAAATTTATAATCCCTTTATCAAATTTCAGAATGTGATTTTAGGGATCGATTCTGGGTCAGAAATTCTACCCGGGTTTGGCCTATCACACACTGGTTGAAAAGGCAGCTCTGCTGAATTTAGTTAGTCTTTTATTAGTTAGTTATCAACTTATTTCTTAGTTAAGAGATTTTTGAATGAACCATAATACACGTTGATAGATTTCGCTGAAATTAATTTTCTCGACGTTTTCGAGGGTGTAGGTTCCAAAAATGCAATTTTTTTTTTAATTTCTGCGTACCCGTACGCGTACGCCAAAATGTGTGCGCACCCATAATTCATAGTGATTCTTATCTGATTTGATTGAAATTTGGTAGAACGGTTAGCCCCTCGATGTAGATGAGTCAGTAAAATGTTGAGATCTGTACCTTCAGGGGAACCCTCTTAAAGTATCCAAAGAAAATTTCACTTGTTCTAGAAAAAGGGCTAGAAATGAAAAAAAGAAATTTCTTCGATTTTCATTGGTATACGGGTTGGTCTTATGCTCCTACACAAGCACGTAAAATTTGAGGTCCGTAACTTCAGTGGGTCCCCCTTAATATTGAATATGTAGTTCTAAAGCAGATAATAAAAAGCTCCAATAGTCGATATCATTTTAAAGTTTCTATAATAATTCCAAGGATAAATTCATTTTAATGGTAAAATTATGAATTTTTATGCAAAGATATGTTTTACACGAAAAGGCTGTTATAATATACTATGAGTTCTGGGCTACCCTAGGTTAGCAGCTTTTTGTATTTTATTAGCACTTTACCGTATTTCCTAGCTGATCGCATGAACGCGGACGCCCAGTTCAAACATGTAACATTGTATGAACGTGTCCTAACTGGGCAGACGGACAGACGTAAATTCGATGGTCCGATCGGTGCCTTGTTTGAAATGATCGCGCGTCGCTTGTATTGCTCTCTTGTATCGATAATTAATACGACATCTACTTGCCAAAAGTTCTTACTTACTAACATTCGTATTTATTTGTTTGCGTTGTCAAGGAACGTGAACGCGCGATCATACGATGGCAGTTAGGTCACACATTTTTTCATCGTGCGATCACAAATTTGTTTATGCGTTCATGCGATCATCGCAATCGCACTATCATGCTACCAGCTAGGACAGGGCCGTACCCATTTCAATCCATGAATTTGAAGATGAATATATTACGAACATTGGCTTTATTAAAACAGGTAGAAAAAAAGGCTGCCACAAGAGCGTTTAAACCTTTTTTTTAAACAGAAGTTCCATTATTTGTTATCAAAATTAATTCAATTGTGATCTTTAAAATAAGCTGGTAGACTCGATGTCAAGTTCAAAGTGATTTTGAAAGATTTTTTTTTACGAAATATTATAATTAGTAAACTGACATACCTACGTTTATAAAATTCAAAATATTTTTCAAAGCTAACTTAATTTATTATGCGTAATGAATTATTCCGTTAGAACATACAGCGGAGTGGCTTATATTTTAAATATTATTAATTTTTCAGAGTTGAAATTTTCTGAAATGTTATTACTTATATGAAAAATGAAAAGAAACTGAACAAAAAATATCAGAATCTACCGTACAACTTATAGCTTCTAAGAAGTTTGTTTATAGTGATTATGGTAATGCTGTTAGAGTTGAGATATATATCTCAAAACAAAACGGAGTAGGAGTTTCTTATCATTCTGAATCAGAGCAATGACTTCTTTATCTTCCTGCTTTATTCCATGTCCCTTATTCCTATCCCACACTCTTTTCCTTCTTCCCATTACTCCCAGCTGAGCCTGCACATATTGTTACATTAGTTTTTCTTTTTCCTATTTTCTGTTGTTTGTCTTACTTTTAACCCGCTCGCTGTTAATGTCTACGTATATACTTTACTGGTGTTCTTATTGTCCATACTATTTGTGTAATTGTTTGTTATAAAATCACTGTTTGTATATTTGTTTAATAAAATAAAAAAAAATAAAAATAAAAAAATTCTGAATGTCTCCATAAAACAACATCATTTTGACAGAGCGAAACATCTAAATGTAGTTTAAATATATAGGTACATACGGATTAAGTAAAGAAAAACTAGCAACTTTGAATAAATATATTAAGTTTGGAGGTTGATATTGTATAAAAAAACTGTATTGGAAAGCTTTATCCAGAAATTATGTATAGGGTTCAAACATTACCTAAACAACTTCATGATTTCAATTTCATTTCATCAAGCCACTCAGCAGTATCCCGGAAAGGGTAGGTCTTTCGATCCGTTACGTCAAGAGCATAACGGTCCGTGTGTATACCCACACTGTCTCCTATTCCTTTTACTCCTGAATTGTTCCTACTTTAAGATCGGTCCACGTCAATCTAGGTTGGCTGCGTCTCCGTGCACCTATTCTTTCAGATCGCTTTTGTAATTCTCTCTTCGTCCATTCTCACAACATGCCCGAATCACATCAATTTTGTCACACTAATTCTAGTCACTACGCTATCATTTACTCCACATTTCTTTCTAATATCATAATTCCTCACCTTAGCAATCAGTCCCTTTATTAATTTATTTATAGGTATATAATCATACATAGGTACAAGGTGTCAAAAAGCGTGGCCAACCGAGAACGACGTGGATCGAACACATCGATTCCGTCCTCAAGGAAGGCCAGTTTATAAGTAAGAGAAATAGGAGAGGTTGTATGAGAAATGTTATGTAAGCTGTGAATAGAAAAAAGTGGAGGTCCGTTCTCTCTGCTTACCCCGTACGGGACACGGCGTGATGGGTAAAAAAATACATAGGTATCCTGCGAAGAGATTTGATTTCTTCGAATCTATTGAGGCAATAATTTCAAAATCAGACTTAAATAAATAAATAAAACTTTATTGTGAAATTAATTAAAAACAATTTTCATACAAACACATAGACGAGTCAAAGGGCGGACTTATCCCGAAGGATCTCTTCCAGCCAACCCAGACTTCTATTATTCTACGGCCAGTTAGTTATACCAAACCTCGCATACTAAATATGTTTATGGGTAGATACTTACTGCATTTATACCAACTTTGAGATTTTTCGTCCATGTCCAAGTTTCACTCCCATACATCATAGATGGTATCACAACTGTTTGAATTTTAGAGATATTTTATGTACCTACTCGTAGTTTTATTTCAAATATATAATAATTTTATTTTGAAAAATTAATAGCTTTATATTATTATGTCTTGTTTTTTATTCATTTAATAGGTTAAACTATGTTATGCGTGGTAATATTTTATACTAGCATTTGTTAACATCTAGTACTCAGATTATTGTGACCCTTTTTCATCTTAAAGAATTATCAACAACTAATGACTCTAAAAATTCATTATTGATGTTCGATTTTTGATGGAACAAACCACCGCGGGCTTACGACCGTCTTCTACTGTTGTTTCGAAGGCTGGCTTAGAGTGATCACTTTACGTTAACAACGTTCGCCATTAGGTGGTAATGTTTGAGTCTCCGAAACTCCTAATCATGAGAAATCTCGACATGTTCAACATGTCGAAAAATCTCATGTCAATCCGACCATCTTCCTCGACGCAAGCTTTATGTAGCTTACTGTGAGAGAGTCAAGGAGTGTATTAGTGTTCACTTAGGGTGAGCACATGTTCATTTATACATATATAAAAAACATAGGTACCTGTCAATGCATTGTATCATAAAACATATAAATATTATTGTTTTTGGATTTAATTTTGGAAATCTTCACATCGTAAGGCCTGTGGGGAAATCGAGCACAACTTGTGATTTATATATGCGGGAGAATTATCGTGAAAACATCCCCATTCCAGCATCGCGTGGCAGAACTACCCCTGACACGAGCTGTGTCATAAATTTATTAATGATTTCACTCTTAATGGACTCGGATAGGTTCGCAGCAGGAGACTTGGCACAACCGACAGAGACACAATCTAGCGAGGCTGACTTGTTGATTCGAATTTGGAAATATCAATAATATTTTTATTGTTATTTTTACCCATCACGCCATTTCCCGGCAGGGGTAGGAAAACGGAAGAACGGACTTCCATTATTTCCTATCCAGATAAACAACTTTACTTACTTAAACAACAACTTTCGCTCCAATCAAGAGCATAATTTTCCGCATAACGTGTCTCCTAATCCTTTTACTTGGCCCTCCTTTAAGACGACATAGATATGAAGTTGTAGCAAATGGTTGTATCGTGAAAGTGGAAATGGTCGGCGCCGGGATTTGAACGCATGAACTTCAGTACGCTGTTTGTTTTGAAAAAAATAACGAGAAAGAAGAAGAAAAGATGTTTGAAAATTAACCAATCTGTTGATACCTCTGAGAAACGCCAATTCTTCAACACTATTATACAGAAAAAATAACAACTAATGACTCTAATAATTCATATTATATTATACAGGGTGACTGGTAATTCGATACATTCCTTGTAAGGGGTTATACTAGAGAAAATTTGCAACAATTTTGTTCCCACTAACAAGGGTAAAATGCCAGTGGTTTTCAAGTAATTTAACTTTATACAGTTTTTTTTTTCAAATTAAATAACTCGAAAACCACTGGCATTTTACCCCTGGTTAGTGGGAACAAAATTGTTGCAAATTTTCTCTAGTATAACCCCTTACATGGAATGTATCGAATTACCGGTCACCCTGTATACTTATGTAGCATAGTCACCAAGGAAATAGGTAACAACCAGAAAGAACTGTCATCACTAACTAACTTGTTGTTTCCATGGTGTCCAGCATCGACGAATATGAAAATGTACTCCATTTTCAAGCTCTGGAACTTTGGTCTGAATGCACCTTAAGAAGCTGTTTTTGTGAATGTTGCTTAACTAAACTGTTTATAAACTGATAGCAATCTAATCTTCTTTCTAATATTATCTTTTCATAATTCAACTATTAATTAGGTGTTCCGTAAAAAGAACGCTAGTAGGTAATATGGATGTCGCATTTTTTTTCACGTCACTACTTTCGACACTCGATAAAATTATCGAGGACCTGGAAGCAAATGAAGACGAGCCTGTTCCTGACTCGATTACAATTATTTTCCCGCTGGAAAATTGTAATGCTGACAACCGATGAGGACTCTGGTGATGAAAATGAAATGACCCTACACAACTTTCCTGGGTCACAACTGCGGGCCACGCAGAAGTTGACGATGAAAACTCTTCGTCAAGTGATGATGAAGAATGCAGCGTTCCATTCGCTCATTTGGATAATCGGCCAAGACTGGAATCAACTAGTTAAGCGATACATTCAAATTGACCAACCAGCTGCTCCCAAAGCTTACAACAAAAATATAGAAGGCGTCGACAGATTAGACAAGAACATTAGTTTATATCGCAAAAGTATTCAAGTAATGAAATGGTACTTCTGCCTTATTTTGCATTGTCTTGCTAGAAAATGCATGGCTTTGCATAATGCCTGGCAACTTTATAAAATCAATGAGCGAGAATATGACCATCTACAAATCCGAAGCAGTGTTTATTTATTTATTTATTTGCAATTATACACCAACAGGTACAACACAAAAATAACAATCAACACATGAACAAATATCAATACCCCAAACGAGTTTGTTGGAAACCTATGGTAAGGGTGTAGGACGAAAACCAGGGCTCACATCACACAATTTTCAAGAAACATCTCGTTCTGATGAAATAGGTCATATTATAAAGTACAGAAGTGAACAACTACGATGTGCGGTATGTCATAAAACCGCTATGTTTTATTGCAAAAAATGTAAAATGTCTCTTGCATCCTAAAAACGGCTTTTATCTATACAATACTGCTTCAGACTGATTAAAAGTATGCTTGTTCCTAGCATTTAAATCGATTTACTATGATACAAAACATACTTTCAGTAACTAGAGAATTACTTTTGAAGTCCCTGAGTTCTATGAACATCCAATAAGCAGAAGTACATATTACTAGCGTTCCGTATATCAAACACCATTTTCCCGCTTTTCCGTAACAGATAGATTTTTTTTAACAATTTTTCCTGATTGAATAATGCCTTGATTAGTCTGTGTATCAAAAATCACAGTGATACTACTAAAAAAGTTATATTCGTAACAAGTGGGTTAAGAAGCCGTTTTTTGTGAATGTTGCTTAACTCCATATCTTGTAAAGGTTAGGTTAGGTTAAGATATCTTCATTATGTGTTGACCAACCTGCTTACAACATTATTAAAGCGAGACTTCTAAAAGCATGTTTCTCGCTCTTCTGAATTCGGTTAGCTGAGGATTGTAATTGTGAGAAAGAAAATAAAGTTGTGAGAATGTTGTAAGATCTTAATGAAAGATGCAAAGATAAAGCCCACATGTAAATACCATCACAATTAAGATCTGTAAACAAAACATAATTATTATCAAATATGTATAATAATTTGTTATGTACTTGACCTTACGCGAAATATTTTTCATACATTTTAGTTAAGAATAATTATAATATCACAATCTTCTGGGTCCCGGGACGTGTCGGGCAATGAACACGCAGCAGATAGGCTAGCAAAAAGTGTTGCATCAACGCTCTTAGTTGGACCAGAACCTTTTTGCGGTCTAAGTGACAAGATTCTTCCAAGAAGAGATAAGAAAGAAGGTAAGGGAGTAAAGAGAAGAACAGTGGATCAACCTTCCCGGACTTAGGCAATCGATTTAGCTCCAGAAAAACCAAAACATGTTTGATCCTAAGTAAAATTATTGGTCTTAAAAACCTTAACGGGTCATTGTAGACTTAGGAAACATCTGAGCAAGCTGGGACTTGAAAATGATGGAACATGTAAGTTCTGTAAAGAAGGGGTAGAAACGCCTCACCACCTCCTTACAGACTGCGATGCAGTAATTAAAGCGGAAACAAAAGTTTTTTTGGTAAACACTGGATTGAGGTGGAGGATTTCGCCGCCTTGGATCCCCTCCTAACGCTGGACTTCATGAAGCGTCTAGCATTAGTGAGGAAGCTGTTATTGAGAGACACCATGTCCAAGCAAGGGAAGTACAGTAGACCTCTACAGGTTGGAGTGCAAATCGATCTCAAAATAAAAAAAATGCCTGCTCTCTGACATGTATTGCTGCTAGTACAAAATAATAATATATGTCTTCTTAAGTACCTGCATAATTAATTTAACATACAAGTACCAACACATCAAAATTATAAAGCAAATAGAAAAGTGCTAATAAGTTTCTTCATATCTAGATAGAGTAGGTAGACACTTCACCTCTACATTACTCTTGAACACACCGCAGAGCTATTTTTCTCTAGCTAGATCATCCATTAAAGTCGGGTTAGTGCGAACACTTATAACTCGAGATCGACTCAACAGATTCTACCGATGTGTGATTTATCGGATTCTTCTCCGCTCCGGATAACAGAATAACTAATAAAAAATCGAAAATTGGATTAAAAATAGTATAAAATATGATATTAAAGTAAATATGGAACGGATTGACTGACAACAATGCCATCTGTTAAAAACTCCATTAGAACACAATTTTTAAATACATTTTAAAGTTCCAGAGTTTCAAAACATTGCTACGCAGTTTTTTGATATAATCTTTCTTACTCTAACGATTCATTACTGATGTTCAATTTTTATATGGAACAAACCACTACGGGCTTACGACCGTCTTCTACTGTGATCAATTTACGTTAACAACGTTCGCCATTAGGTGGTAATGTCTCCGAAACTCCTAATCATGAGAATTCTTAACATGTTCAACATGTCGAAAAATCTCATGTATACATACAACAAGTAAATATTTAATAATTAATGAAAAATAGAGATAAAACAGGATCATTTCTTGGAGTTCTGCCATCCTCCATTCGCTGGAGGTGCCCATACCAGGCCACAATTTCTGCGGACTAATCTGCTCCAAACTCATTTTCAGTGTGCGGGGAGCCTAACTCATCCTTCGAAAAAAAGAGAGGACTGTTGTTAGTACAATTTTTGCATAAATGGCTCGTTATATTTATAAGCCTGTCTTTATGTATGTTTGTTTCTGACTTCTTATTTATTCTATATAGACTTAAACTTACATATTAATTATGTGTCCCCAATAGTCCCCATAAATCTTTTAGCTTTAAATCTTTTTTTTTACCCATCACGCCGTTTCCCGAAAGGGAATAGACAGAGTACGGACATCCATTCTTTCCTACAAACCTCTTTCGCTTCCTCCAAACACATAACATTCCGCATATATTATGCTCTTGTATTCGTTTTGCCCCTCCTGTATATTCGATATGGTCGCCGGTCCACGTCATTCGAGGTCGGCCTCGTCTGCGTGCACCCATTCTTTCAGATTTATATATCCTTCTAGTCACTCTCTCTTCTTTCATTCTAGTCACTACGCTAACATCCACTCCACATTCCTTTCTAATATTATCATTCCTCACCTTATCAATCAGTCTCTTTTCGCATATTATACTACGCAGTGATCTCATTTCTACAGCATTTATTCCAACTTCCAGATTTTTCGTCCAAAATATATTCATAACAGCGATTCGAAAAGTTTTTATTTGGGTAAGTATAGATACATTGTTTTTTCTATAAATTATGTATGAGTTTTGTGAACCAATATATTTTGTTATATCCATGGGTCAAAAAAGGTGGAAGTTTCACGACATATAATATACGGAAAATAATGGAAAATAATAGGTAGGTAGGTATGTGGAAAAACACCCTCAGTAGATTCTAGACTGATTCGTTGCGATGGATTTTGTAAAAAAAAAAAATAGAAATAAAATCGTAAACACGAGAAATATTTTTATAGAAAGAAACCACATTGCACATTATGGAAATAAGTTGGCGGAAATTCGCGAGAAAAAGTACCCGAAAAAATATTCAAATTTGAAATTACGAACAGATTCTATATTTTGTTTTTTATTCTAAGAATTGTGGAGTTGTATTCTCTATTTATAGAGAGAATAACCAAAAAAATACACTAAATATAAACTTATATAGGAGAGCATGTATGCGGAATGTTATGCGTTTGGAAGAAGCGAAAGAGGTTTGTTTGGATAGGAAAGAATGGAAATCCGTACTCTCTGCCTACCCCCTTCGGGAAACGGCGTGATGGGTAAAATAAAAAAAAATAAAAATATAAACTTTTTTGAAACATTAAAGGCTTTCACTTTCGTCGAATAAAAATGCATATCAATGATGTCAATTATTATGGGTGTGTGATAAGCGAGTGTGGTCCA
This sequence comes from Mystacides longicornis, assembly GCA_963576905.1. NCBI lineage: Eukaryota > Metazoa > Arthropoda > Insecta > Trichoptera > Leptoceridae > Mystacides > Mystacides longicornis. The sequence goes on from OY756438.1 coordinate 26,211,187, forward strand.
CCTTTATTTTTTTTTACAATACCTCATTTAAAAAAATATTTTATATAAAGTAGAGCAATTAAAAAAAACAAGAGATCGCACCGGGAATACTGAATAGTGAGAATATTTACTCAAAAAGTTTAATATTCTCATACTTTTTTATCATTCTCTCCAGAAAATGAGTATAGGTATTTACGTTATTTTGATTTTATAAAAAACAGTTTTTTTTTAAAAAAATGGAATTTAAAACTTACTCTGTTTGCTGGTAGGTAAATTCTAGGATTATTTTTGAAACCAAAATTCTATTCAGAATCCTATTATCTTATATATATAAAAAATGTGTGCCTTTTTCTCGCTAAAACTCGACAACTTTTTGAAATATGTATTTAAGTTAATTTTGATTCCGAAATGTTGTTATAAGCTCAGGGTATTTTTAAATGGTGAGAAAATATGGAAAAAATGCGTGGAAAATAGAATAATATCAATCTTCCCAAACGATTGTTTATTTTTGTCGAACTAAGAAATTCATTTCTTGCTAATAATATTACAGACTTTTCTTGAGCAATGACCTAACCTTTAGCAATTTCAATCTCTAATATAAATTAAAGTCGGATTAGTGCGAACACTTATAACTCGAGATCGGCTCAACAGATTCTTCCGATGTGTAATTTATTGGATTCTTCTCCGCTGCGGATAACAGAATAACTAATAAAAAGTTGAAAAATGGATAAGAAATAATATAAAATATTATATTAAAGTTAGTATGGAACGAATTTCATGCGACGCCATCTTTGAAAAAATAACAACAAAATTATTGTCTTCTGCACCTGCACCCTCTCATTCTCGCATACGTAATTACCACTCTTACAGCAGCCCATTTCACTTACTCCACCGTTTCGGGCGTTTTAGATAATTTTCATACAAAGTCAACCAAATCGCGTGCATATAATTATATTTGAGCTTTGAATACGAATGAAATATGGACGTATAGAATTAATATTTTAATGTTATTTTTTAATTAGTTCATTTTTGTTTCTGGAGGCGCAGTGCACATTATGCACATAATAATATGAACGGGCCGCCTCTGGTTAGGACCAAAGGGTCCACAACACAACGTCTGTCGGGAAAGCTAGTTTTAAATAAATCTATGCTGGAAGCAATGTATTCCTTACGTTAAGATTTTATTCAAATGACCCTTGTAAGCAAATAGTTCTGTCATCCCAATAGATTTGAGAAAGCCCTTTATATTAGCCCAGATATTTCTTTATGCTAATTTATTATAATGAATTCTAACGCTTTCTGTAACATATTACATCGTCTTCAGAAGGATTCTCAGAAAGGTAGATATCTATTTGACGGAACTCTTTTTGCTTGTGTTTACGTTACGAAAGCTCGAATCACTCAAATATGTTTTAGATTTAAAATTAATCAATTATAATAATTTGTTAAGTTCGTCCGTAATTCTCATTTTAAGACACTAGGTACAACCCCATACGAAATATTTATCATACAAATGATAAAACAATCATACCACGGGAATAAAGATATTTTTCATTGTTATATTATTAGTCGTTTGTGCATATTCGTTGCTATGGCAATAAACGTGAACGCTGAAAATATTATAAAAACATGTGATACTTTATTAGAGGCTTCTGCGTACAACTTTTGCTGCGGATAATAGTATCTCATAATTATCCGCAGTTCTCATCATGTTTAAAACTGATTTGTATAGTACAATGAATCACCTTTTTTGTGCCTGTGGTTCGACTATCAAAAGGCTTTGCGTTTAGTTATCAATACTTAAAAAAAAACTGTAGAATAAGTAAATAAGATAGATTTTTTTTAAGATAATTTTATGAATTTATATACTTAAGTAGGTACCTACTTATCTTTATGAAATACTTGAGTGTGAAATTTGTGTTCGCTCGCAATTCTCATTTCACTCTTCCTGTTGTAAAGGTGAATCGATATTTTTAGGGTGTCAGTGTCATAGATTGGAACAACAATCACCGGGTCTGAGGTGGGCGTCGAAATGGAAAATAGACCTTCAAAACACCGTTTACCCTTAAAAGTACCTTGCTTACTTACCCTAAACAAGCTCTATTGTTCAGGTATTCAAATCTATTCAAAACTAGCTTTCCCAACAGACGTTGTCCTGTATGAATATTGATTACAAATTTGTAATTTATTCAAAAAATACGTTTCAAATATGTTTATAAAAAATATTTTCTGAAAGCTTGAAAGAAATTCTATGAAAATTCTGCGTACCAATGTTTTGAAACTCAATGGATGTCAAGTTAATAAAAAAAATCGAGTTTTCAATAATTTTATTCTGTTATCCAGAGCGGAGAAGAAACCAATATACCGAGCATCGTAAAAATCTGTTCAGTCGATCTCGAGTTATAAGTGTTCTCAAAAACACGACTTTCTTTTATGCTGCATAGTGTTTTTTCGATTGTTTTCTTCGGTAAGATTTGGGAAATGAGCGATTATTGGTCAAATCGTAAAGATAAAATGTTACGTGTGCAGTTAAAGAATTTATACATCAGCTGTTGGTCAGTAGCCCTCTTAGCATATATTCGAAAATCTTCCCCTTTAATCATCGGTCAATATACCTACTGTTATTACAAGTATGAGAAATTTAATATGTGTTAAGTACGACACGTTTCCATTGTCGGCAAACTTGTAGGGATTAGGAACCTACCTGTAATAACTATTTGGACTTGGCATAACTTCTAGACAATGCCAGGCGGACGAATGATGGACGTGGATTACTGGAACTTTGTTTCCAGCCGGCGTCCTAAATAGCGGACGTCAGCCTGTCCAGCCGGGATCACACTTTAACGATTAAACGATTTAATCTCTTTCACACAATAGTTCTAAGCCATAATAAATCTTATATATAAAAAAAAAACAGCTAAGATAGGAAGATGAGGTTGGAAAAGATACAGCGCAGATCATGCAGGTGGCTAGTTGGAGGACGGTGGCAGAGGACTAAGCTTGTTGGAGGCGAATGCATGCTAAGGGAGGCCAAGGCTCGATAGGGGCTGTAGCTCCAGTGGAGAGAGAGAGAAATAGTATGTTTCAAAACATTTGAAGTGGTTGGTAGTCTAGAAGTGGTAACAGTCGACGGTTTTCGTACGCACAGTGTAGATATTGTACACATTTCCACTTATACGACAAAATTTTTTGCATAGTGTGAAAGAAGTCAAAGTCTATTTGTGTTCACTTCAATTGAGCACAGATTCATCTTACTATAATAATTTAGTAAAATTTGGATTTAAAGGAGTCTGTTCTTGCAATAAGATAATGTGTACAATTGTAAAATAACGTACCATGTTGCACATACGACTTATTTCCTACTACACCGCCATCTCTTGAATTTTTAAGTTATGCAACTATAGAGGAATTATTGTTTTTATTATAAACTTATGGTCATGTCGACCTTCATCCCACATCCGAATCAACAATAATTATTATCTATATAATATTTGCCTTGAACACTGACTCACTGACTGACTGACTGACTGACTGACTGCCTGACTGACTGACTGACTGATGTCATTAACGCCGCTAGATGGCGCGCCACTCGCAACTAAAGACAAAATAATATTGTTCTTCTAATACAATATGGCTGACAGCAGTGACAACTGACAGTAACATAATGAGACATAATGATATTATTTTTATTATGCCTGGTGGCTGAGCACTTTAAAGGTCTTGACGTAGAGAAAACAATTTTTGGGTTATTAAAAAACTCACATGCGAAGTCAGCCATAAGAAAGCAAAGTGTACCAAATTAGGAACTTTTACGCACAGCGGGACTTCATAGTGATGAAAAGCCTTATTAATGCCATGAGTGCAATAAAAAGTTTGCGGTTTCAAGTAATTTAAGAATGACATGCGAACTCATAGCGGAGAAAAGCCATACGAATGCAATAATTGCAATAAAAAGTTCAATCAATCAAATAATTTATACAACCAATGACATGCTAAAAGCTATTTGAATGGTAAGTTTGCAATAAAAAGTTTAATTTCGTTTTTAAGTTTGCATAAATAGTTCAATCAACCGTGTGCTGTAAAGTATCACTTGCGAATTCGGCCAAAAAATTGAAAAATCAGGAAACTTTTACGCACAGCCGGACTTCGCTTTACTAATGCAATGTGTGCAATAAAAAGTTTGTGAACTCATAGCGGAGAAAAGCCATACGAATGCAACCATTGCGATAAAAAGTTTAATCAATCAAATGATAAAATAATGATAAAAGCCATTTAAATGCATATTTTGTTAGAAAAAGTTCAAAATTTGTTTAAAGTCTTACATATGATTTCGGTCAAAAGAAAGCATAGTTTGTATGAAAAAGTTTACCAAATCAGATCTTTAAATCACAGACGCGATTTCGTTGCCAAGAAAACTCTTACTAATGCAATGTGTGTAATAAAAAGTTTTTTTTTTGCATTTTTATAAATAGTTATAGTATCATGAATAGTCATAATCTATCATCGAGTGCTTTACAGTCACACAAATGAATTCGGCCATAAGAAAACAAAGTTTCCATGTAAAAGTTTACCAAATCACGAATCTTTAATCCACACACAAGAGATCATACCGGAGAAAAAACCATACGAATGCCATGTTTTCAATAAAAAGTTTACACACCTAGAGTAATTTTTTAAAGATTTTCATGTGAATTTGTAGCGTTGAAAAGCCATTCATATGCAACGTTTGTTATAAAAAGTACAAGTTTTTTTAAATTTTCTTTGAGTTCTATTATCAAATGGTTTAAAGTCTGACATATGAAAATTTGCATGAAAATTTTACTAAATCTTAAATTTATCCCATAGACACGATATCATAGCAGAGAAAAAGCCTTGCTAATGCAATGTTTGAAATAAAAATTTTGCACACTAGCGCAAAAAAACCATACGAATGCAACCATTGCGATAAAAAGTTTAATCAATCAAATGATAAATCACGATAAAAGCCATTTAAATACAAAGTTTTCATGAAAAAGTTTACCAAATCACGAATCTTTAATCCACACACACGAGATCATAACGGAGAAAAAACCATACGAATGCCATGTTTTCAATAAAAAGTTTACACACCTAGAGTAATTTTTTAAAGATTTTCATGTGAATTTGTAGCGTTGAAAAGCCATTCATATGCAACGTTTGTTATAAAAAGTACAAGTTTTTTTAAATTTTCTTTGAGTTCTATTATCAAGTGGTTTAAAGTCTGACATATGAAAATTTACATAAAAATTTTACTAAATCTTAAATTTATCCCATAGACACGATATCATAGCAGAGAAAAAGCCTTGCTAATGTAATGTTTGAAATAAAAATTTTGCACACTAGCGCAGAAAAACCATACGAATGCAACCATTGCGATAAAAAGTTTAATCAATCAAATGATAAATCATGATAAAAGCCATTTAAATACAAAGTTTTCATGAAAAAGTTTACCAAATCACGAATCTTTAATCCACACACACGAGATCATAGCGGAGAAAAACCATACGAATGTCATGTTTTCAATAAAAAGTTTACACACCTAGAGTAATTTTTTAAAGATTTTCATGTGAATTTGTAGCGTTGAAAAGCCATACATATGTAAAGTTTGTTATAAAAAGTTCACGTTGTTTTTTGAGTTTTCATGAAGAATTCAATTAATCAAGTGTTTTAAAGTCTCATATAAGAATTCGGCAATACGAATGCAAAGTTAACGTGAAAAAGTTTAATCAAACAAATCGGTAGATAAATACCCACATGCCAAAAGCTATTTGAATGTACAGTTTGTAATTAAAAGTTTAAGTTGTAGGTATTTGAGTTTTCATAAAGAGTTGAATCAACCAAGTATTTTGAAGTCTCACATGTGAATGCTCACAGCTATGCTATGAGAAAGTAAAGTTTGCATAAAAAAGGCCATAGGTGGGCGCCACGGGCGCCTTTAAAAAACTAGTTACAATATAATACAATACATTTTTAGCTAATTTGATTCAGTTTCAATGTCGATGTTTCAGTTTGACTTATTTAATTCATTATTATTTATTTATCGTATGGCTTTTTACCACACATCTTAAAATCAGACATAAAACAGTAATAATAGCAAAGAATATATCTGCAGGGTTATTCTCGTAGCGCTTGAATTGCAATCTAGTTGAAAAGATATCTTAAAGGGCGGCTCGGATAAGGATCGGACCAATCAGAGAGAAAGGGGGAGTGTCATGATCGTTCCACGATTAGCTACATCGTATTGTAGACAATCCCTCTTTCTCTCTGATTGGTCCGATCCTTATCCGAGCCGCCCTTTAAGATATCTTTTCAACTAGATTGCAATTCAAGCGCTACGAGAATAACCCTGATGGTCAAAGGTTAAGGTCAATAAATTTATGACCGGAACAAATAATAGACACTGTAAGCATCAGATGTTGGCAACTTATCATTACCTATTGTTTTTCTTATAGTTTCTAAATGTGCATAATATGTGCGGTGCTCCGAATAAGAAGTAAGCCCAAAGGTTTCTCTTCTTTAAAGACCTGCTGCATCTCATTAAAAAAAGTAATTTCGAGTTTTGCGAAGTGCACGTGAGTGGGTGGTTTAGAACGGTTCCCCATCTTGCAGCGGTTAAACACAACAACAATTAAACTTGCATTCTGAAACAACTTTCTAAGTTTACGTTGTCCTTATCACATAGTTTAAAGGTGCATTTGAGAATACATAATTGAAAACAAACTTTCTTATTTCGTAAAACCTTATAAAAATGGGTTTATAATTTTTGCTTCATAAAAGTTTAAATAATCAAATGTGTAGTTTATCAGTATCTCGGTATTTTTTGTTGACACACTCTTATCCCACTCGAAAAATAATTATTTCATAAGTTTTTTTCAAATGAAAAAAGCACTCCGACTACTGGAAACATTTTTCATATAATTTTCGTCGGTATGTCGATGATTTCTATAAATATAGTAACAGATGTACAAGGGGAAATATAATTGTCTATAGTGTTAAATTTTAAAAGAGCTTTATCTATTCTCTATGTATAAACTTACATTACAAAGTTATATTTTGTTCTTAAACAGCATAATACGAGTTATTCGAAAGCGCTTGAAATTCTATTACAGTTTTTGAAAAATTTCGTAGCTGTGTGTGTTTATTCATTCACCTTATGTTTCTTATTCTTCGTTTTTATTTTACCCGGATATTTAAAAAACTATGGAGACTTCATAAATAATTGATGAGCGATTCAAATACGAAGCACAGGGTTAATTCAATATTTTCTTTTCTTCGTGTTTACACATTTTCGAAGGATGTACGTACATAGTGCCGTCTGAAGGAGCACCGTGTTCTTCCCGCTCTACCCAACTTCCTGTTTTTTCCTTAATTTCCTCCTACTAACGCATCGTGTGCTAGTGTGCCAACCATTGCCAACGAAGTAATCTTTTAACTCATCTCAACCTGGCATATTTGTGGAAATCTCATTTGGAACTTATTGACAGCTATCTGAACGATCGACTGCCTTTGATATTAAAAATAATCGTACCAATAAATGACAGTAAAATTTGAAATGTCGTTGCCTAGATCTGAAAATCCCGTGTTTAACTGCTGTCTCTTTCTGTCTCATATTTGATGGTAATTTTTGATTGGTAAGTCATTAAATTCAGGTATTATTTTTTTTTACAAACGGTTAATAGTTAATACTTTAGGCTCCAAGGAAATGTTACGCGCAATATAAGAGCATTTAATGTCTCTTAGCTACTGTATTTGCAACTCCACTTTCTACCTGCAAGCGGTGGACCCTGTTACGTTGGCAATGGCAGTACAATCGGACCATGTGAAAGCTCTGGTCAACTAGCACAAGAGAGTACGCACTACGCAGTGCCTTGCAAAGCTGTCCAATAAGCAGAGCATATCTTGCCCCTGAATCCTATCCTCCTGCCTTCCATGAGCCCTCCCGTCCTATCATTCCGGACCTTGCTGTAAAAAAACCCCAATCCTCAATGTTGTTTTTTTTCGACCAAAATTCCACGAAGTATGCGAGCGGCCTTAGTGTACCTAAGCTAACCCCATGAGTTTACGCAATTATTACATACGCGTTTTCATAATGGTAAAACGCACCATATCTATACTACTATTATAAAGAGGAAAGTTTTGATTGATTGTTTGACGGGAATAGGCTCCGAAACTACTGAACCGATTTGAAAAATTCTTTCACTGTTGGGAAGCTACACTCTCCCCGCTGAACATAGGCTATATTATATTTTAATATAGCCTTTGATCCTTACTAAAACTCCAATAAGGTGCAAAAATTACCTAAAATATTCTTTACATCGCGTACGCTGCGAAAACTATTGAAGATAGAGTAAAATAATGTACTACAACTTTGTAGAAGACATAATTATCTACAAAAAATGTCGCAACAGCATACGTCTAACTATTATAATAATGCCACAATAAGTGTTGATTTATTAAAAAAAAATAATTTGAAATGTGGCAGAGATATAGGCGTCACTGGGGTACGAGCCGGACGGGAGGGGGCCATTGAAATGCTACATTATTCCAGATTAACATAGCCTATAGAATATTTTGATAAAGTTAGGGATCTATAAAGATCATAAGAAAACTGAATTATTTTTTTAAATACCTATGTACCTACCCGTGCGAAGCAGGAACAGACTGCTAGTTTTATATAAAATAGTTGAATAATGACTAACTTTACAGTGTTACAACTTGTAGAAAAAAATAATTAGTTACCATAAACTGTATTTATTTATTTACTTTCTATAGCTTTAGAGCCTTTTACATTAGATAATTTTTAAACATACAAAACAACACTTGACAGTTTGTTATGATTTACAAAAACTTTTAACCTAAAATCTATGCCAACAGCGTTTGGCCTAATTTCGCCGATTTTCATACAAAAAGTAGTCCAAAGTAGCCCAATTGAAAATTTGGTATGCGTAAAGATGAAATCTCGCTAAAAAAAGGAAATTACGAAAATTTTGGTATCCGGAAAGGTGAAAATTCTCTAAAAGGAAAGTAGCCCAAATTAAATTAAAATATGCACTTATACTCAGACAATCGACGTCATTAAGAGAATACGGGAAAAGCAGATCTAAATTTGTCTTGGGTAAACGCAAATGTCTAAATTAATAATTGGTGTCGCGACGCAGCAACGACGCTAACGTGGAAAGAATACGTGCATGAAACTAGATGATGTAAGCAGAATAAATGCATAACTGTGTATTGTTCCTAAAGCTGAGAATGAAGAATCCAGCAAGCAAGAAAACAACAACCTTCTCATTATTTCACCCCAGGAACACTCGACTCGAAAACATACATACATTCCGTAACAATCTTTCATACCTAATTACTCACTTTTTATGTCTGGAAAATTTTTAGATGTAGGTACCTATTTTTAAAAAGTCAAATATTTGAGACAGTATTTTGCACAAATATTTGAGACAGTATTTTGCACAAATATTTGAGACAGTATTTTGCACAAATATTTGAGACAGTATTTTGCACAAATATTTGAGACAGTATTTTGCACAAATATTTGAGACAGTATTTTGCACAAATATTTGAGACAGTATTTTGCACAAATATTTGAGACAGTATTTTGCACAAATATTTGAGACAGTATTTTGCACAAATATTTGAGACAGTATTTTGCACAAATATTTGAGACAGTATTTTGCACAAATATTTGAGACAGTATTTTGCACAAAAAACGCTCGTTTTTTTTTTACTTTTACTTAATCGATTACTCTACGATACCTTGACATAAATATAAATATCTACTATATAAATTAAAGTCGGGTTAGTGCGAACACTTATAACTCGAGATTGGCTAAACAGATTCTTCTGATGTTTGATTTATTGGATTCTTCTCCGCTCCGGATAACATAATAACTAATAAAATGACGGAAAATGGATAAGAAATAATGTAAAATATGACATTTAAGTTTGTATGGAAAGGTTACCTGGGACGCGCCCACGACATCGCGGGTAGTTCCCTCTCATTCTCGCATACGCTCTTACAGTAGCCCATCCCACTTACTCCACCGCACCGTTTCGATAGTTTTAGAAAATTTTCATACAAAGTCAACAATATTATCGAGAACATTCGTGTTGGTAATAGGCGAGGTAGGGTGTGTGGGTGAGCGCATTATTCTCAAATTGTTCCCGCCAGAGCTTTGAATATGTTTCAGAAATATGTAGTTTAATGTTATTATTTTATTAGCTTATCTCAATCGAATTAATTTTGCATTGTTTAACGGGGGCGCAGTGCACATCATGTACATATTAACGGGCCACTTCGGGCTAGAACCACAGGACAACGTCTGTCTGGAAAGCTAGTATGTAATAAAATTGAAATTTAGGTTTAATTGTAGGTGTAGGTAGGTCAACAAACTTGAATTATATAGCCCCAAAGAAACATAGTTTCGCTGAGAGGGGTAAGGCTCAGTTCGACTTTAATCAGATCCATCTTGTCCTAGTCCTTGGAATTCGTCCCATTTACCTAAACACGTTTCCCTTATATATTTTTTTTATTTATTTGCTTGTGCCATATACCCATTAAGGGCACTTGGGCACGTCATGATAACAATTACAATCAACAAAAAATTACAAAACATACAATTTTTACACAAGGCTTAGTACAACATCTCTCTCTACACAAACTTTCTGAGTTTTTTGAGAGAGGAAGAAAGTAGCCCTAGTATAAGTTTTCGATGATCGAATATCGAAACAATCATCGAAAGAGTTTCGAAAAAATTTTCATACTAAAATGATCGAATGATTCGATAGTTTGATTTTAGAACACTAATTGCACGTTAATAAGCACAATGCACCGACCTCGGTAGCCTAGTTGTACTAGCGTGGACTTCAGATCCGAGGTCCCGGGTTCGATTCCCGGTCGGGTCAGAGTTTTTCTAAGTGTTTTTTCACTTGTATTTCTACCCGGGGTTGGCCTGTCTCAGATTGGACGGGACCGGTTGACTGGAAAAAATTGCCTCAGGCAATAAGTTCCGCCGGCTATACTGACACCTTTGTCTAGAAAAGTTTTATATTATATTATTATTATTATTATAGTAAGCGCTTATTTGCGTGCAATTACCTTTCGATAAAACTCGTACTAGCTCCATAGTTAAAAATGATATGAATATGTAACAATGAATAAAATGTAAATTATACCTTACTACATATTGTAAGTAATTGATTGAAAAAATTAAAGATTTGCTCTAATTCAGATGTAGGGTCTGAAATCAGAGCATCGTCAGTATATAAAACAGAGAAAAGACATTAATAAAACATAAAGCTTAAAAATTACATGAAATTAAGGGTAGGGAGTCAACGCCAGTAGGTATGGTATGGCTTCTCTCAGTGGGAGGAGTAGTGGAGTGGTTTTGGTGGAGATTCTCGGGGTTTGGTACAAAAGGTGGGTTCTCAGATGCCCGGTTTCAACCTGCCGAGAAGTCAGTGGGTCCAACTTAATCGTATTCGAACCGGTCATGGACGCTGTGCCCAAATGCTTTATAGATGGCAACTAATTTGTGAGTCTCCCGCATGCGACTGTGGAGAGCCAATGCAGACTGTTGCACATATTGTGGAGGAGTGGCCTCGAAGAGCTTTTAATGGCTCATTTATGGACATTCGCAATGCTACCCCACAGGCTCTGCAATGGCTCAACGAATTGGATATTATTTTGTGACCTCCTGGAGCAGTAATGTGAACCTTTTTTTTCAACTTTTTTATCCTTTTTATATCTTGAATTTAATTTATTGTTTTTAACATTTTGTTCCTTTGATGACGCTGCTGACTGGCAGCTGATTTTCGATGCCATACGATAATAATAATAATAATAACGCCAGTAGGTAAACCGTGCAATTTTATTAAGAAGCCTATTTTCAAAAAGTAAAGTATGAGCCGTTCTATAATGAAAAGTAAACAGAGTGGGAGTTCCGACGAATTGGGATGTTATTGTGGGTATGCCCCGGCCCAAATGAAAATTGTTTTTTTCAATCTAAACAATCATTTTGTAGTTTTGTTCCTCCCCTATTCTTTGGACTTCCTTAAACTTCCTTCAATCACCGTTGGGGATGTTTTTTCAGTTCCTTTTCAGATCTTAGATTCAGCAGGTGTATACAACAAACAATGAAACTATTCGATTTTAAATGATATTGATAAAATAGTATGGGCTTATAACCGTCTTCTGGTTGGCATAAGGCATTTTTCTTAGGAGTAGTTGCATGTAAACATGAGATCAAACTGTCGATGGCCTGAGTCGGTATGTTTATTGTATGAAACGATGTCGTCAATAAATTAAATTCTTACAAAAATTGTTAAGAAAAGTTTGAGATGTACTGCTATAATGTACCTACATATTTTTTATAGAAAATTAAATTATCTAGTTGACGTGTTTCGGCGTTTTCCGATATTTTTATAAAATTCTGAAATATAGGCATTGAAACTCGTAAATTTGTGATAAAAAAAATATTTTTCTTTATAAAAAAAAGTTTGAGAAACCCTGGAACTTTTTCATTAAATTCAATTTGAGATATTGTATTTTTCTATATACATACACATTTTTAGGGTTCTAGCTTTTATAGTTTTCGAGATATGTGAAAAAATTAAGTAAAGGTTGATTACTCCTGACTGAAAGAAAATTTCAAAATTCTGAGTATATAAGTTTTGTAGGCTTAAAGTATTCTATATTTTATGAAATTTTAGGATCTGTGCATCAAGCGAATCAAAAGTTATAAAGGGGACACACACACACACCCTCACACACCCTCTCACACACATACACACTAAATATTCTCCTCCTAATCCTGAGTAAATTCATATATGGAACATATATGCTGCGAAGTCTCTAAGTTGGTGTTTTTTGTCGTCAAAGTTTGAAAAACCGTTTAAAATCTCTAGACCTGTACCCCTATTCTGTAGCAAGTGTAATCACTTGAAGTGTAGGGTAGTCACTTGAAAAAAGTGATTATTAGGCGATACATTTTGTATGAAAAACGTCTATACGTATCGAATGCGAGAATCGCATATAGACGTTTTTCATACAAAATGCATCGCCTAATAGTCACTTTTTTCAAGTGACTACCCTACACTTGATACAGAATAGGGGTCCAGGCCATACAAATCTCACGTATCTTGGCTTAATACTGCCGATCTGTCTCGAGAAAAATGTTCTCTTCAACAAATCGACAGTTGGAATACGGTACTGCTAAAAACAGCGGTGATTTTTTTATTGTAGAAAATTGTCTATGTGTGTTACCCTAGTGACAAAAAACATTGTCATATATTTTGAAAGACTTTCGTCTTGTCAGACGGCGACGCACCGCTCCCTATAAGAACACAGTACAAATAAATGCTAGTGTGATCAATTTAATGAAAATTAAGTTCGCCATTATGTGCTAATGATCGAATCCCGAAAATTAACAATTCTATTCGAACCTGCGTCCCAAGTCATCCTTTGCAGACGCTTACCACTGAGCCAACTGGCCCGAAGCTTTCGTAATATGTGTATAGGTATAAATTTACATCAATCACTACATAGCTGAATACTATTATGCCTCCTTATAATCGAAGAAAAAAATCGAAAAAATCAATGAAATTAAGTATATAAATAGTTAATAAAAAAGGTATAGAGCCACCTGTTGAAAATTTTGGAAAACAACTAGAGCAACCATATTTTTATAGACTGTGAATGCTGTCATGTAGTTCGCGCCTACGTCTATTTTTGTTGATGTCTCATTTTATTGCCTATTGATTGGATCGATTCTTATGCCCATTTTAGGACTAGATCTTAACAAATATACAAAAACCAATGATTCTAAATTATCGATTTAAAATTATTACGTACTTTTGCATCATTAGGAACAAATTTTTGAAAATATTATGCCACATTTTTTATTTCTCAGATACGGAGGTAAAGAGACGTATAAAGAAAATTCGTATTTGAAATAAGTGAGCGTTAAAATTATCTTCATAGATCAGAAAGTCGCTTCAGAAAAGATATCTCTTTAATCCTACCCCGAGTTATATTACGTATAATGTTCCTAATCTTTCTGAGATTTAAAGTAACACAACCTTCTGAAAGGCTACGTCTTATTTGTTTCTAAAAGGAAATGCAAACCCTATTGTCACTTAATCAGATCTCATTTTCCTCCTCCATAGAGAGGAAATACAATAAATTTAATATTCTACTTCATCTCATTTTGAAAGTGTATTGGAGCGATATTATGGTAGGTCGGTCGGTGTAATGATTATCTATATTATATTAATACGTAAAGGAAAAACTTTGAAACCATTTTTACGAAAATTGCGCCGACGGAGGAGTATGAATGTTTGCACACTTAGTGTTTATATAGAGAAGGAGTGTCGAATGCTAATTTTTTTTTAAAATATGTATAAAAATTAATTAAATCAATAAAAAACACTACGTACACTACTGTAATGTTATATATTTCATGCTCACGCACACTTCGATGTATTTGACATTATTTGACACAGATCTTTGGTTTATCTGTAGTCAAATTGAGAATAGATTAATATTTTTTTTTTATTAAATAATCATAGAAAAAACTTTGAACGTACCTATCAACATTTAAAATTTGACGTATCTACGTACCTATGTCTGTGTTTTTTAATGAAAATTTTGAAATAGCGCTCGCTCAGTCTTTGACAATGGAACCTCAATAATGTTCAAACTTATAATTTAAATACCTAACTTATGGTCGAGTTTCAAGCAGTTGTCGACCACTGTTTTTTTTTTAATTAATCAAAAGATGTCGTTAGTTTAAAGAACTTGATTATATCTTAACCGAAATTGATAGTTTATTAAGTGGTTTTCAAATACCTGAATTCTGCTGTAGTCAAGGGATTTTTCCAAGGTAAGATTTACGCACCTATAAGCTTAAAGCCTCCATTTTTTGCTCCCCATCTATTTGGTATAGATTATCCGGACTTATAAACAGTTCCATATTTCAAATAGCTTAGGACCTTATCATATTTAAAGCTGACCCCGGATTTTCCAACAATATTTTTAAGTTACCAGCAGCAAAACCTGTCTCTAAATCAGTTATGTCGTCCCTTAAAGGGTCTCAAATTTGTTTGGGATTGCGGACAATTTGACATTTCTTCTCGTAATAACAGTTCCATTGTAAAACCCTCTGATCAGGTGATCAATAGTGGTCAAATCTAAAATTGTGATATTTTGTTTACGAATTAAAGGGTATTTTAATATCATCCTTAGGTCCATTCGGACACTTGGAATCGTCATTTGAACATTATTTATCCAATAAAAAAAGGAAATTAGACAAAAAAGAAACAGCATAGGCACAGAAAAATATACATGGAAACAAAAAATTAATAGTTTATACCTACAGAGGCAAAGAACAGTCAACAGAACATCATACAAGAGTGAAGCTGGTTGCAGAATAAAGAACTCCGACCATCATTTTGTCCAGTAGTTTATATAAAAAAAATCACAACTTAGGAAATGTAACCTTCATGATGAATTATTATCAATGCAATCGATCGCTAGACAGGATGTATAAGTTCTGGCCAGCGTTCACGTCAATCGTGGCACGGTATGCTTATATCGACCCCTAGTTGTACATTAAAATATATATGTTGTAATGGCTTGTTAAATGGATTTGTTATTTTTTTTTTCACATGTATAAAAAATATATCGTATGGGGTTAAAGTGTTTCAATCACAGTACCGAGTTACGGACGAACTTAAAAAATTATAATATTGAAAAATGAAAATATGTTGTTTTACCTACACCTTTTTAAGCAGGCGTTATCTCTTCTATTCTAACCTTTCAAAGTTGAAAAAAAATACTGTTTTTATGTTACTTTAGTATCAAATGCATAGATTATGAGACGTTTTAAAATTTCATATCAAATTGACACTGAAAGAATTCTGCCAAAATCTTTTTAATCCACCCGGGGAATTAAGTATAATTTCTTGGAAAAACCGTCAATCATTTTCACCCTTGGGGAATCACCTGCGCGATATTCCTTGAGGGAGGATTTCGTATTCAAGACGACATATTTTTTATTTCGAAAACTTGAAAAGTTCTAAACAAAAACTTGATATCGACACACTTTCGACGTCCTGTTTAACATAATATTCTGAATTTCTTTTTCTTCATTCTTAGAGTACCAATATATCAAAACAAAAAAAACCTCCAGGCAAATCAAAATATGTATGCTCATTTTCACCACATTCTAACTTTTATTTATTGCTTTGTTTTTTCCACTATCAGTTGAGCCGAAAAAAAAGTACTTATTACTTATGCATAGGAAACTTACTGCCTGTTTTTCAGGAGTAGATTTATCTTGTGTTTTGTTTAATCTTATTGTTTTAACCCTTGGAAACTTAAGTTAAAAATTACTTTAGAGTAAAAGAAAGCAAAAGGATTATTAGTTTGAAGATTTTTTAGCTATCCGAAAAGTAGTGGGATTACATTTTTTCACGTTTCCTTTTTTAAACTTTTTTTTATTTTATTTACGAAATGGTTGAGATTTTAATTCGGTATTTTGGTTTCGACAATATAAGGCTTTATGAAACTACGGAAAGACCAAAAAAGACTAATCTGTAAATAAAAACGAAACTAAAAACAAAAGCAGGGAATAGTTTCAAATAATAAAAAAAATGTTTAATTCCAAATGGTACCTACCTACATTTAAAAATTCTTTTCGGATTTGGTACCTACTTAACAGTAATTTTTGTTTTTGGGTTCTTACATAACTTTTATTAAGGTAAGTATATCAATATTTTTTACATGAGTAGGTACCTACACAAGAATTACATAAATTAACTGAGTCTACATTTTATACTCTGCCATGTTTTATCCTATTAAGAAAAACCGCAATTTTAACAGAATATAATTTAAAAATAACGTCGCACACGCTAATAATATGGCGGGCGAGAGCTATTTTCCGTGGTCATCGCATCACGCCTAAACGGCTAGACCGATTTCGCTAATTCTTTTATCGTGTTGGCTTTTATCGGGAGAAGGTTCTTATGAAAGAAAAAAAAAGAAAGTTTGATGAAAGAAAAAATTAAAGAAAACTCTACGAACATAGGCAAACTTATTAGTACTTTTTACCATATAATTTTTAGTCTAATTTTGACAGAAACTGTCAATTATTTGATAATTGGTGCGATTGACTGAATGCGGATGGAATATACATGGTTTAAAACAGGCGCATCGGTCGGAATTGAAATGTTCAAATGATAGTAATAATTAATTCATCACCATACAAATTCGAATTAAATGTTTACGCAGGACAACGTCTTTCGGGAAAGCTGAAATAAATATCTACCAAACAATATGCTAAAAAAACGATGCCCTATAATGTCCAATTTTATTCGCTAGAAAAAATAAAGAAAAAAGTTTTTGTTGAATGTACCTATGCAATGAATGACTCTTCTCCCTGTCTATCCCATTTCAAGACACGTCGTCAAAGGTTAAAAGTATTTCATTTAAAAAGGATCTTTTTCCAATAAACTTCTACTATCTCCATGCAAATATTCTTATACAGTATTACGTATGCACTAAAGTTTTCATGCTCTGCAATCTGGATGCATTTGCAAGCCTCTTGAATGGTCTGCATGGAGTTATCTGAGCCTTTCTGCACACATCGGCTGATGCCAGAGATACTCCACTAGAGAGGACGCGATAATGTTTACTTACCCTGATGCTTTCCAGAAAGGTTTTCAAGTAGAGTTGAAAAGCTATCGAGAGTTATAAAATAATATTCGTATATGAAAATGCTGAAAATAATTTTATGGTATGACACTAAAATCTTCTACATAAAGACTTTCATAATATAGTACACTTTAACAGGTATATTAAATTGAAATTCTAAAGGTGTGTTTATACCAAACAAAAGCCAAGCTGGAGAATAGAAAACATTTTCTTGATCGTTGATGTGGTCAGTCAAGGAAATAACAACGAAAAATAACTGTCATCGCCCATTAGGTTGTTATTTATATGGTGCCCAGTATATAATCTTCCTATATCTATTACATACATAAAAATGGAGAGCTATTTTCCCTAGTTATCGCATTACGCCTAAACGTCTGGACCGATTTCTCTCATTCTTTTTTTGTCGTGTTGGCTTTTATCAGGAGAAGGTTCTTATGAAAGTAAAAAAAATAGAAAGTTGCGTGGAAAATTAGACAATTAAAGAAAATTCTAAGTTGGTAACCTTATTAGTACTGGTAAAATAAAATTCTCATAGTTAGGAACACAGTCTGTCTAGTCTACTATATAAATTAAAGTCGGGTTAGTGCGAACACTTATAACTCGAGATCAGCTCAACAGATTCTTCTGATGTTTGATTTATTGGATTCTTCTCCGCTCCGGATAACAGAATAACTAATAAAATGTTTAAGAAATTATGTAAAATACAATATTTAAGTTTGTATGGAACGGTTACCTATGACGCTTCCACGCCATCGCGGGTAGTTCACTCTAATTCTCGCATACGCTCCTACAGTAGCCCATCCCACTTACTCCACCAACGCACCGATTCGAGCGTTAGAAAATTTTCACATAAAGTCGGGCACATTCGTGTTGGCAATAGGCGAGGTAGGGTGTGTGCGAGAGCGCATTATTCTCAAGTTCTACCCGCCAGAGCTTTGAATATGAATGAAATATGGATGTTTCAGAAATAGTTTAATGTTATAATTTTATTAGCTTAAATCTATCGAATTAATTTTGTATTGTTTAACGGGGGCACAGTGCACATTATGTACATATTAACGGGCCACTTCGAGCTAGAACCACAAGACAACGTCTGTCGGGAAAGCTAGTTAGAATATAAAAGAAAGTCGGATTAGTGCGAATACTTATAACTCGAGATCAGCTGAACAGATTTTTATGATGCTTGATTTATTGGATTATTCTCCGCTCCGGTTAACAGAATAACTATTAAAAGTTGAAAAAAATGCGCAAGAAATAAAATATAGTATTAAAATTCGTATGGAACGGGTTTCCTGAAACGCCAACGCCATCTATGAAAAATTCTATAACAACAAAATTATTGTTTACCTGAAAATATTGGTAGGTAAGCGATTTTTTATGGAATTTAATTCGAGCTTTCAGAAATTTTAAAATTCAAACATAATATTTTAAACGGATTTATTGTATAAATTGTATAAAATTTATTATATAAAAAAAAATAATAAAGACCACAGGACAACGTCTGAGATCAAGTGATTTAGAATTTTGTAAATTCTAACTAGCAGCAAAACCTGTCGGAGGACTAGCGGTTATTAATTATCAGTTGGTTGTCTTTTGATTAATTACTTTTAGTTTTTGTGAGTTTTTGTTTTGTTGTTTTACAAATTTGAACCACTGTGGGCTTACGACCGTCTTCTTCTGTTATTTTGAAGGCTAGCTTAATATGATCACTTTACGTTAACAACGTTCGCCATTAGGTGGTAATATTTTTATCTCCGAAACTCCTAATTCAACATGTCAAAAAATCCCATGCAGCTATACAACAAGTAGATATTTAATAACAAATGAGATATAGAGATGAAAGTTGGAAATTCTTGAGAGCAAGAGAGCAACCAACTTGAAAGACTGCGACTGCTGTCATGTATTTGGCGTCAGAATATGAATATATCCATATTTGTTAATGTCTCAACTTTATTGCCTATTGGCTCTGTTGCTGCACAACGTTCTAATTATGTCTAGATTCTTGTGAACATTTTTCAGATCTAGTACTGAATCTAAACATAAGTAATTAAAAAGAGTACTGAGAAAGAAACTGCAAAATTTATAACGAATAACCTATGTATCAAGTAGGTTATGCTTAAGTCAATTGCAAAAATGCATGCAAGGTTGACATACAATATTACCGTGGAACCTCAACTACATAGTAGAAATAAGGTTTGTAGTTTTAGATGTAAAACATAAGACAAGTTTAGTATCCCTCAAACGTAGCGTGAATCATCAAGCATAAATGCGTAAAACTATACATTGTCATGAAAGGATTCTCTCTTAATACTATTTGAGGACTTCTCTTGCGTGAATATTTCAATACTACCAGCCACCCGAGCGTTGCTCCCGCGGTTAAAATTCTTTCAATGTAATTAATTGGATGATTAAAATATAAGGAATGAAAATGGGTGTTGTCAATAAAGATCAAAGTGAAAATGTTGAGGTGGTTTGGGCATTTTGAAAAATTGATTTATTATATTAAAAAAAAAAAAAAAAGTATTCTGATTGGCGTTAAAGTGTTTAACTGCAATACCAATTAAATATAATTATTATTAATTTAAAAAAAAAATAAGGGTGATATAAAGAACAATGGGACGAGCGATGATATAGGTCTTAGGGACAGAATTACATACACCATAATAATTAAAGATAGAACCGGAGTGTCGGATATCATAAAACAAGTGGTCAGGTTAAAATGGCGATGGACCAGTCATGTTTCTGGATTAGATGATTAATTAACTAAATGCCTCCTGTGCTGGAATCCTAGGACCAACAATGGAGGGATGACATCGTAAGAACCGTTGGCTCGCAGTGGATGCAGGTTCCACAGGATTGGAAGACTTGGAGGAGGCCTATGTCCAGGAGTGGACTGAGACGGACTATGAATCTTTCCAACTGGACACCATGGAAACAACAACTTATTAGTAGGCGATGACAGTTCTTTCTGGTTATTATTATTTTCTTGGTGACCATATCAACGATTAGGAAAATACACTCTATTTGCAAGCTCTGGGTGCTTGTTCGTTTAGTATACATGCACGTTTCAATTTTTAAAATAAAATGTTTCTTTATATGCATTTTTATGAACATTCTTTTATTTCTTAGATATTTAATTATTATATTATATTAAAAAGCTTAAAGTCTATCCTAAGAATTATGAAATGAAAAAATACGATTTTAAACCCAATTGATACGCAATGTAAAGAAACTGGCGCGTTTGTAATAAACAGACAACTTTTTAGTTTTATATAAACGTATAATTTATCTATACTAATATATAAAGAGGAAAGATTTGATTGTCTGTTTGCTTGCATTGAGTAGGCTCCAAAACTACTGAAATAATTTGAAAAATTCTTTCACTTTTGGCAAGCTACACTATCCCCGGTGAACATAGCCTATATTGAATTTTCAAAAAAAACTGGGATTCTTACTAAAACTCCAATAATGGTGTAAAAAATTACCTAAAATATTATTTATATCGCGTGCGCTGTGAAAAATGATGATGATAGAGTAAAATAATGTACTACGACTTTGTAGGAGACATCAATATTTACTAAAATGCTGCGACAGCATATGTTTAACTATTATAGTTATGCCACAATAAGTGTTCCTTTATTTTAAAAATTTAATTGAAATGCCACCTCTTGACAAGGCCCTTCATTTGTATCTTGGTATTACTCCCTATCAAAATAAATAAGTTCATATTCGAGACTGCTTCAATACGTTTATACCTACAACTTTTTTAATTATTCAATTCGGACATTCCATTCGAAAGATACCACGAGTTTAAAAATGTAAGTAGGTACCTACTAGAAAAAACAGAGTGGTCGCCACATACCGTGGCTCACCTAGTACAAGTATTATTTCTTCTCAAAGCATCTAGCTAGGCAGCGATATAGGGCGTCACTGGGGTACGAACCGTATGGGAGGGGGCCATTAGAATGCTACATTATTCCAGACTAAAAGGCTGTAGAATATTTAAAAAAAAAATATATATATATGGATCTTCGTGAAAACTTTTTTTTTTAAATAGGTACCTATTTCCCGTGCGTAGCTGGAGCAGACCGCTAGTATTACATACTGTGAAGACCCTAATATGTCGGCTATCGTTAAACAAATGAAGCAAATAAAAAACAAAAGAATAAAGGGGATGAACATTGAACATCGTTATCATCCCGACTGTTTTTGTTTTGTACCCCTAATAATGTAGGCGAACTGAATATTATCATAAGAGGAAAGAAATAATAATTGTAAAAACAGCAATAATTCCTGACGTTATTATGGGTGTGTGACAAATTTAGTGGAGCGCTTCGGTTAATGTAAGACAAGACTCATTGGAATTTCTTTGTCTTACCTACCCTTTTCTGTAAGTAAAATTATTTCTATATACATAAAAATGGGGCCCAATTATCCGTGGTCATTGCATCACGCGTGAACGACCAATTACGCTAATTCTTTTTAGCTCTGTTTGTTATTGTCAGTAGAAGATTCTTTTGAAAGAAAAAAAAAAAGAAAATTTAAGAAATTTCTTAACAAAAAATGTGTTTTTTTATAATATACCTACTAAATTTCCCGACAGTTGTTGTCCTGTAGTCCTCACTATAATGATTTCAAATTTGTGATTTATACAAAAATACGTTTAAAATATGCTTGAATGTTAAAAAAATATTTCTAAAAGCTCGAAAGAAATTCTATAAAAAATCTGCGTACGTTTTGAAATTCAACGGTTGTCAAGTAAATTAAATTTGTGTTGTTTTGGAATTTTTCACATATGGCGTTGTTGTCAGTAAATCCGTTCCATACTAAGTTTAATATTATATTTCATATAATTTGCTTTCCATTTTTTAAATTGATTGATTGATTGAATAATTACTGTCGTATGTCTGCGGTGGGGTTGCCGGCTAAGAATAGCACCTCTGCTCTTTTTGCTGGTTTTTCGAGCATCCTCCATCGAAATCGAAAAATTAGATCGGGACCGTGAGGTTGACCACCTCACGTCCTTAAACCTCAACCGGTCAGAAAAGACACCATAAGCCTCGGACGCCTTCGAGCGCAATGGAGAGCTCTTGGTGCCTCCCTATGCCCCTAAGTGGGGTTTAGGCCCCCTGGATTGCGGGTTGGTTTGGGGGGGATCTGCGGCGGGCTTGATTTGTATGGGGCCGGCTTTTTGGTTTGATTGCTTTGATCGAACTAGAGGGTTGGTTTCGTGCAGGTTGAGTTTGCTGCGGATTTGTCTCCTCCGAGCTGGCCTCCGGTGTGCGGGTGGCCTTAAAGGGAGAATGTATGTAATAATTATTCTGTTATCCGGAGCGGAGAAGAATCCAATAATAAACTTTTTAAGCATCATAAAAATCTGTTAAGCCGAACTCGAGTTAAAAGTGTTCGCACTAACCCAACTTTCTTTTATATTATAATATATTTCAATTGTTATTTTAAAATTCAATTTGCGTTTGACAGAAACTGTCAGTTGTTTGACAATTGGTTCGATCGACTGATTGCAGATGGTAAATAAAATGGTTTCAAACAGATGCATCGGTCGGAATTACTTTGGTTAAAAGGTAATTAATGTACCTATAATTACTTATTCGAATTCTATATTCATAGTTTGTTGGGATTGCTAGTAATTGATGAAAGTCGTTTAGTATTGAACTCAAGCTGTATTTTTAGTTTTTGAGGTTTTCACACTAGCACTATTCCAGAAAAGATTCTACCAGCTGTGTTTTTGAGGTTTTCAAAAACTAATAAAATTGATAATGATTTTATTTCCCATATGACTATAACTTTGTTAATATTAATTGACTATTTAAAAAACAAGACTCTTACTTACACGCATGATTCATAAAATCCAAAAAAAATGTGAGCTACCTACGTTTAAATTTAGCCAATGTTTTCATAAAATTAAACATAATAAAAATCCATAAAATTGCGTTATAACATAAACAAAGCTTTATTTTTTTTTAAATTAAGTATGTATTATCAAATCCCCTCAAATTGTAAAATAATTAATTCAAATTAAATCGATTATATTTTGATAACATCGTTGAAATTATTTATGATTTACAGGAAAATAATATTAATATTATAATATGTAGGTATTAAAAATAACTATGCATTGTACCTACGTACTAAAAATCATATTTATTGTTTCGTTCGAAAATAATTTTTCGATTGTTTTTCCATTCAAACAAGGGCAGCTTCTTCCATTCTTTTCGTAGATCAGTGAACTCGAATTATTGTTCTCGAAATTTTGTTATTTGTTCAGGCAAAAAAATTCGTCAATGCTACGTTTCAATAGATTATTATTTTTAAACTCACTGGAAATTATATTTACGCGAAAATTATACGAAAAGGATTATGAATTTGTAATTTTAAGCCAAGGTGTAAAAGCGGCTTACATTTCTTCCAGTCAAACAGTTCTGTACAATCAATACACCAAACCGTGATATTTAACCATTCTGTTTATTATAATATTATTTATAATGGATATTTAATAATTATCACTACTTTAATGAAATTGAACAAAACAATTCGTTTGTTTTGCCACAAGTTTAATTTACTGACAAGTTTCGTTGACACACTTCCCTTGATTGTCACAGATGACTGTAAAACAATGTTTTTTAGTATCATGTGACCATATTAGAGATGATCTATATATTCATACGTGAAGGAAAAACTTTCTGACAATTTATACGAAAATTGCGCGGACGGAGGAGTATGAAATTTCGCACACTTATAGTTTATTAATTTATTTTTTTGACATTGACACAGACGCATATTATATTCTTTTGTTTATCTGTGGTCAAATTGAGAATATATTCATATTGTTTGTCTTGAATACTAATAGAAAAAAAATGGTACATGAGCTACTGGGTTCGATTGAGAAATCAAAATGTTTGATTGAGTTCTTCAGTTGAAATTTCTATCTTTGAAATCCTGTCTTAGATTGTATGAAACGGAAAAATTGTCTGAGACAATAGAGATATACTTTTGTAAATTCATTTATTTGTGTAATGTATAATGAAAGCACGTTTCATTTTATTAGTATTTATTTTTAATAGGTACTTATTTCTACAGGAATAATTCAAACACGTAATAAAAATTTTGCTCATAATTTTGTTTTTGATAAAATAGATTTCTCGCCCTGAAATAAAATTGTATTTTTAACGACTTCAGCTACAAATCCTGATAGGTGCTATGACAATTTAGTGGGTTTTTTGCACGGTAGAAAACGAATTCCTACTCAAAAAATTACATTATTTCTTTAAAAAAAAACACACACACACATGAGAATGTTCTAGGGCATAAATCACTCAATTGTGAGTGGAATTGCAGAAATAAAAAAAATTCTAGGGTTGAAAAAACCTTCAAAGTCAATGTAGGTATTATTTGAAACATTCACACTTTTTCTGATGAGTAACTTTATAGACTTAATACAAATATCTTAAAAACGAATTGATAAAGTTTTTTTTTTGCTCTATTGATTCATTCATATCTTATATCAATGACAAACGTAGTTTTTTAGTGCGAAATATAATTTCTTACACAAATAGGTATAAGTAACTAAAATGTTTACATTTCTAGAAATTTTCTTCTATGTGTGAACTTATTGAAGTGTTCTCTCCATATCATGAGAGGCAAAAGAAAATTAAGAAAATGATTACCACCGAGACTCGAACCTACGAATTTTGTTATGTTGTAAGTAAGGCGTCCTAACAATCCTCTTCATATTTCATGTTGGATTATATACAAGAAAAATTTAGTTAAATACAGAAATTAATGAAGTACCTATTCGTAATACAATATTAATTTCTAAGTACATATTATACAGAACAAAAAATGACATCAAGGTATAAAAACATCACTAAGTAAGCAGATTATGTAATATTTTTTTTTTCATATATAAGTACCTACTCGTAAATAAAAATTTGAAGAATTTAATAAAGTATGCCTATCACCTCAAGTAAGCTCAAATTAATTTTAACACATATAAATAATTACATTCTACTTCAGAATGAAAATTTATGAAATAAAACATTGTTTAATATTAAGTTTAATTAAACTGTCAAAGTTAAAATGCTTTTCAGAACCGCTGAAAATATATTTCAACTTCCAAACTGTTTTATATGTACCTACAGGTACCTAACTAATCAAAATTTTTGAATTATTTAAAAAACAAATAACGTAGGTGATTTTTGATACCTACATCGATATTAGATTACTATATCTACTTACAACATTAAATTCGTCTATAATACTTAAATGTTCTAATTTTAAATAATACAAAACAAGCAAATATCTTATTGAATATTCTTTTAACAAAATTTCGATTGAATTTCATTGTCTAAAAATGTTTGAATAAACTTTAAATATTGTTTCTTTTATTTTTAGAGCTACACGACAAAGTTGTTTAATCATAATGTAGTGTTTAAAAAACATAGGTAGGTACCTATATGATAATTAATATTGTCATTTTTATGCGTAATATTATTTATATCTTCAATCAGGCTAAGCCTGGTGGGATTCTGCAAATAAGCTCTGTAGGTATCTCATGCTTTTGCATATCTCTAATATTATAAATTATTTTATAAAACAATACACACCTGTTTTCATTCTATTATTTAGGGATTTTGATGTACATCAAATCATACATTTTTTGTTTATTTTTATATTGTGAGGATATTCATAAATCGAGTTCGAGCCCAATGGGGAGCTCTTGTTGCGTTCCTTAAGTGAATTTTAAAATTATAATATAGGTCAAGTAATTTCAATGAAGCATTTAATTTTATCCTACAATTTATTTAAATTACCTGACTAGTTTCGCAGGCACAGAGATCCTGCATGATCACAGATGACTAAGGAACTGTTTCTTAGTCACCTTTGACCATGCAGGATCTCTGTGCCTGCGAAACTAGTTAGGTAATTAAATAAAGTGTGCAATAACAAATTAATTATTTCATTTAAATTACTTTATTTAAATAATTCCACCAAAAATGCACGTTCAATTCGTTAAGAGAATGAATAATATATTTTTACCTAAGTGCGCCTAACTTTTATTTATCTTTTTTTTTTTATTTATGTACCTATTGCTTGTTTTATTTGTGTGAAATATATTACATTTTTTTTAAATATTTTAACATGAACGATATAAATTAATAAACGATTTATTGTTGATTTGTAGGTATGAACAAATGTCTGTACGTAATTTATTTTTGAAATAGTTTCGACAAAATATTCAATTGACAAATACAAAATATCGGTACCTAACATTAAAAAAATTACATAAATATAATTTTTTGACTTACCTGAAATCAAAGCGATGATCTGATGACGGCGAAGTCTGCGAGAGAGTCAGCAGAAAGTACCAGGATCACAGTAACAAGTGGTGCGTCTATAGGATAGCGTGGTTTCTATTCCGCTGAACACCGTTACAATGGGAGGAAGGAGGTGTTCCTGCAGCTTATATAGCGCCACAGCCTCTGAGGGTGTCTGCGAGCGCCCTCCTCACACACTCATGAAGAGCGCACTTGTTTGATATTTTCTACTAGAAGGCATCACCCGTCATCAAGTGACTGATTTCATCGCCCGATATCAAAGCTGCACAAGTCATCTAACATTACAATGTTTAACGAGTGATATTTTTTTATACCCTTCAAGTTACAGGGTAGGCAGAGAGAACAGACCTCCACTCTCTCTAACAGCCGGTTTCATAAAAAACTTCAAAAGAACACTTTAGTTAAAGTTACTTTTAAAATTTAAAGAATCCTTTAAGCTGACGCGTTTCATAAAAAAAATATTCCAGCTAAAATATGAAATGTCAAAAAATATTTTAAAGTTGGTAGCAGCTGGTAGTGTTACCATGGAAATCTATGGAAAACT
Source organism: Mystacides longicornis (assembly GCA_963576905.1). NCBI lineage: Eukaryota > Metazoa > Arthropoda > Insecta > Trichoptera > Leptoceridae > Mystacides > Mystacides longicornis. The sequence goes on from OY756438.1 coordinate 26,238,806, forward strand.
AATATTTTCGCGGAATTTCTGTTGATCTGTCAATTTCATTTCTCAATAGAGCATCAAAGTGGCGTTTTTGTGTTAATTTATTATTATGGTTTATGAATTTGTAAACGAAATCTGTAAACAATAATATTCTTCCAGTTTTCCCATGTTTTTCACTCTATTTTAGTCATTTTTGTCCACAGTGTCACCGCATACAAACTGTTTATCTTTGTGACGAGAAAGCGCCACGAAATTTTCTATGAACTCCGGCGGTAAAAATTTGAACTCACTAAAGTCAGTCATCAGTTGTTAATATATCGTTAAGATCAGATCTAGTCCTGAAAAAATGGACACAAGAATCAAGACAAACTTAGAACGTTGTGTAGGTAGCTATTTTATTTCATTTTGTTGACTTTAATGAAATACTTTTTTACCCGATATCTATTTCTTATCTTATATATTTCTATTGTTATGTTCAGTTTATATTCGACCATAACTAATTGAAATTATATGTTTGACCATTATTAAGATTCCTTTGTCAAAGACTGAGCGAGCGCTATTTAACAATTTTCTTTAAAAATATTGAAATGGATACGTCAAATTTGAAATGTTGATATGTTCAAAGTTTTTTAATACAAAAATATTAATCAATTATCAATTTGACCACAGATAAACAAAAGATCGGTGTCAAATAATGTCAAATACATCGGAGTGTGTGTGAGTATGGAATACATAACATTACAGTAGTGTGCGTAGTGTTTTTTTTTTATTGATCTATTTTAATGCACTCGCCACCCGTTCTCTATATAAACTATAAGTGTTCGAAATTTCATACTCCTCCGTCCGCGCAATTTTCGTAAAAATAGTCACAAAGTTTTTCCTTCACGTATTAATATAAAGATTACGAACTAACAATGAATATTGAGTTACGAATGAACTTATCAAATTATTATATAGGAATGACAATAATTATTACTCAATTGAAATTTTTCTAAGCTCGACGTGTTAAAGTTTTTTTTTTCTATAATGCTTCTGTTTTTATTGTTTCTAATGCGTTCTGCGATTGTTTCTTAAAGCCATAAAAGGTTATTTAATGCCTCGTAAAGTTAAGTGTGCTTTTTAATTCACTCCCATACTAGTTTTATTTATTTATACATTAACTAAGTGACACCAAAGTCATATTAAAAATACTTAAGCATCGAAACTACGTACGATATTATTTCACAGGACATGAAAATATTAAAATAACTCCAGTAGCCATGTACCTACTTTTTTTTAGCTCTGCACTCGTATGTACCTACTTTAGAAAAAGAAAATATCCTACAAGATAATATATTTATCAACCAAACTTGTGGAAATACGTCCTGAGTTCGATTTCTTATTTTTTCTTAGGTTGTTTCTTCCTGAATTAAGTATTCTTTCTCAGATTAGACTAAAACTAGTTGCATGTATACATGAGATCCAACTGTCGATGGCCTGAGTCGGTATGTTTATCGTATGAAACGATGTCGTCAATAAATTAAATTTTTACAAAAAGTGTTAAGAAAAGTTTGAGATGTACTGATATAGTGTATGTATTTTTTATAGAAAATTAAATTATCTAGTTGACATCTTTCGACGTTTTTCGATATTCTTTTAAAATTCTGAAATATAGGCATTGAAACTCGTAAATTTGTCATAAAAAAAATATTTTTCTTTATAAAAAAAGTTTGAGAAACCCTGGAACTTTTTCAGTAAATTCAATTTGAGATATTGTATTTTTCTATATACATACACAATTTTAGGGTTCTAGCTTTTATAGTTTTCGAGATATGTGCAAAAATTGAGTAAAAATTAAAAGGTTGATTACCCCTGACTGAAAGAAAATTTAAAAATTCTGAGTATACAAGTTTTGTAGGCTTAAAGTATTAAATATTTTCTGAAATTTTAGGCTCTATGCATCAAGCGAATCAAAAGTTATAAGGGGGGGACGGACACACACACACACAGACACACACACACACAGACACACTAAATGTTCTCCTCCGAATCCTGAGTAAATCCATATATGGAACATATATGCTGCGAAGCCTCTAAGTTGGTGTTTTTTGTCGTCAAAGTTTGAAAAACCGTTTAAAATCTAGACCTGGCCATACAAATCTCACGTATCTTGGCTTGATACTGCCGATCTGTCTCGAGAAATAATTTCTCTTCAACAAATCGACAGTTGGATGACTGAACGCAGAAACAGCCATCAGAAACCCATTTTTATATTGTTTTATATTATTCATAGAGAGCATTTACACCAAAACAACATAGAGCCGAATCTAGAAACAGGGCATACTTTCATTTATGGTTTATATTGGACAACATGGAAACAATAACAAGTAATAACCAATTATGGAAACAACAACAAGCAATTACTAATTATGAAAACAACAATAAGCAATAACTAATTATGGAAACAACAACTAGCAATTACTAATTATGGAAATAACAACAAGCAATTAATAAGTATGGAAACAACAATAAGCAATAACTAATTATGGAAACAAGAATAAGTAATAACTAATTATGGAAACACCAACAAGCAATAACTAATTATGGAAAAAAACAATAAGCAATAACAAATTATGAAAACAACAATAAGCAATAACTAATTATGGAAACAACAACAAACAATAACTTATTATGGAAACAACAACAAGCAATAAATAATTATGGAAACAACAATAAGCAATAACAAATTATGAAAACAACAATAAGCAATAACTAATTATGGAAACAACAACAAGCAATAACTAATTATGGAAACAACAATAAGCAATAACAAATTATGAAAACAACAATAAGCAATAACTAATTATGGAAACAACAACAAGCAATAACTAATTATGGAAACAACAACAACACTCCCTTTTACACCCCACTCAGGGGCATAGGGAGGCAACAAGAGCTCTCCATTGCGCTCGATCTTGCGCAATGTTTATGACCTCCTCCCACACCATGTCCATGTCCCTCAGCTCTGCTTCGAAGGAGCGGAACACTGCTTCGGGACCCTGATGGGAGGAAGAACAGCACTCTCCTCGGCCAGCTGTCATTCGGCATCCTTAACACATGAAAACAGCAACAACAAGAACTAATTAGTGGGCGATGACAGATTAGTGTCACAGAGAGTTGCAAGGTTTCATATCTGGGGCATATTATGCGTGGGGAAAAGTATGAAATCCTCCAACTTATTTTGATGGGCAAGATTGAGGGACACCGTGGATCTGGTAGAAGGTAGATATTATGGTTTCGAGAAGGTAGATATTATGGTTTGGACCGGAATAGGGCTTAGAGTGCAGGAGCTGTTCTGGGTAGCAAGAGATAGAGGCCATTAAAGAAGTGATTGCCAACGTCAGGGGGGGGGATTAAGGGCACAAGAAAGAGAAGACATTATTGATTAACATCGAATTCATTTTTTTAAGTACATATTTTCTTATTATAACACTTTTCCAAATATATCCCTTCCTACTCCTATACTTCCCAATCTTCCCACACATTCCACGTAACAATTTATTTCACATCCACAACATTGGTATCATTTGTTATAAATTCAACAGCTTTTGTATTTACTTATAAATTGTTTTTTTTTTAAATTTATTATGAAAGTAAATGACAGTCTGTAACTCCGCAAAATGAGAAAAGTAATTCAAAAGGGTATAAAATTAACATTATTTTTTTTAATAATGAATAATTTATTCTTAACTAGCTTTCCCGACAGACGTTGTCCTGTGGACCCTTTGGACCTAACTACAGGCGGCCCGGCCCGTTCATTGTGTTTGTGTACTGCGCCTCCAGTAACAAAAATACTCTAATCATATAATAACATTAAAATATGAATTCTAAACGTCCATATTTCATTCGTATTCAAAGCTCAGACGGGATCAACGCGAGAATTTAATTTTATGTGCACAATTTGGTTGACTTTGTATGAAAATTTTCTAAAACGCCCGAAACTGTGGAATGGGCTACTGTAAGAGTGACAATTACGTATGCGAGAATGACAGGGTGCAGGTGCAAGAAGACAATAATTTTGTTGTTAGATTTTTTTCAAAGATGGCGTCGAATGAAATTCGTTCCATAGTTACTTTAATACACTATATTTTATATTATTTCTTATCCATTTTTCAACTTTTAATTATTTATTCTGTTATCCGGAGCGGAGAAGAATCCAATAAATCACACATCACACAAGTGTTCGCACTAACCCGACTTTAATTTTTATATTAGAGATATTCTAATAATATTTAACCTATATTTTTATTCTAATAAATCAAAGAAGTTTAAGAATTATTTCGAATATAGATAACAATTGTTTAAGTTCGTTCGTAATTCAGTATTTTCATAGAAACAATCAAGCCATACGTGAAATATTTTTCATACTTATATGGGTATGGTGGTTGGTAGAGTGATAGAAGGTTGGATGGATGATCAGTTTATTGTGGAATTAACATGTTATACAGAGTACAGAAAATACTATTGAGCGGGCGCCGTGTGGCGCACCGCGATGTGCGTCGCGAGACGGAAGGTGCGTGTTGACTATGCGGATTTGGTGAAGACTTGATGGTGACTGTTAGTTGTACGGCTTTGTACGATGTGGCAGGCTGCTACTGGATGTCGACATCATGGAGAGACGCTATTGGTGGATGATGTCGTCATGCAAAACATTGCCGCCACACTTATAACCATTAATAACAAGAAACATAATGTTATGATATTTGATTAAAGACTCCTTCATACAACTGTTGCTACGGGAAAATGTCAAATAGAGTGCAGTTCTCAACATGGTAAAGTGAACACAAATACACTCTTTGACTCTTTCACAGTAAGCTACTTAAAGCTTGTGTCGTGAAAGAGGAAGATGGTCGGCACCTGGGATTCACCACAGATTCACTTTTTTTTAGTTTCACAGGCATTAACAAAACAAAATCTATCTACACAATATCTAGAAAGTGTGAAATCTATTCAAACTAAGTTGCATAGAAGAATCGAGCTTCCATTGATCTGAAAATGAGTAACAATACGCGATTAATTAACGATTAGGAAAATGTACGGCGAGAACGATCTTGACATTCTCACCAACATGGATCGCATCAGTAATAAATAGTTTGTGTGGAGGCTGTGTCGCATTCACTATGATCTATACATCTATATTGTTTTTATCTAACATCTTATATTTTTTACCCATTATGCATGCACTTAAAGGGGTTGACATAATATATTTTCAGTCTTTTTATCATACATCTTTCCCCTGCTGGGCAATTCACGAAAAAAAAAAAAAGTTTAGAACTAATCAAATACAGTATTTGAAAATTAACATAGGAAACTCAATGAGATTTATACTAGGAAACTGTGATTTACGTTTTGTTGTAGAATGATTTTTTTTTAAATAAATAGTTTAGCTAGTTTAAATGCGGAAAATGTAAAAATAAATAAATAATAAAAAAAAAACTAATGACTAACAATTCATAAACCAAATTAACAACAATAACGGTACTTTGATGCTCTATTGAGAAATGAAATTGACAGATTAACAGAAATTCCGCGAAAATATTAGAAAAACTCTATGTTTTCCATAGATTTCCATGGTCACACTACCAATTTTAAAATATTTTTTTGACATTTCAAATTTTAGCTGGAATATTTTTTATGAAACGCGTCAGCTTAAAGGAGTCTTTGAATTTTAAATGTTACTTTAGCTAAATTGTTCTTTAGCCGCTTTTTTGAAAACGGCTGTTAGCCAGCCTTCGAAATAACAGTAGAAGACGGTCGTAAGCCCGTAGTGGTTTGTTCCATTTAAAAACCTAACATAAGTAATGAATTGTTAGAGTCATTAGTTATTACATATTCTCTGAGATTAGTGCTTAGTACCTATAAGTGTTTTCGAGTAGTGCAAGTGAATAGAAACTGATCCTATTTACTAAGCGACAAGTCGCTACCTGACTCGCGCGTTGTCGCTATGTGACCTTGTGTTTCGACAAGTTAGTTAGTGACAAGTCGTTCCATTTCGAATGTCTGGTCACTAATCCATCTCGCATGGCTATTGAAAATCGGTATGGCTGCTTCTCTTGCCTGTCCTCCATATGACCTATTTGCTGACAGGAGGCTGAAAGGGCCTTTTACACCTTTTCAGCCTCGCCGATTGATTTTAATTCTGTTCTGTTTTGCTTTTGATTCATTGTTTTGCTTTGTCTATTGATTTTGTTTTGTGTCCTTTTTGTATTTTTTATCATTTTTATGTCAAATATTAAAAAAAAATGTACAAACATTGACGACTCTAAGTTGTGCTCTAAAGAAGCCAAAGGACGAGAGTTGATAAATAAATTTTATAAAATAAAACAACTTCTATTGGCTCCTAAGTGTAAACGGTTACTTCTCACTTGTCATATTGAGGCTTAGTATTAGCGACAAGTACCTACTATGCATTTAGCTACGAAGCCCGCCGTGTAAACCACTCATTAGGCGGTCGTGAAGTTTCGTCAGTAAAATATAACCGAAATTTAACTAACGGATGTTTATTAAATTGGACCTTACCTAATGTATTTAAATTATTATGCGATACTGCAAATAAATTAATTTGAATTGATACTGTCAATCTTTGATGTCTATATTTCTGACTCGTGTATTTTCATGGTCAAATTATTTAAAGATGGTCGATTTCCTGGTTGCTATCATATATGAAAAGTTTACACAACAACCCCTAGAACCGCAAATAATTAACGGCGCGTCAAGAAGGGCTGTTTCCGGCCTGGTAAGATGTCGCCCGGATGTGGATATAGGGATGAAATAACATATTATTTTCATATATGAATGTGATCTGTTACAGCAGATTTTGCAAAATGGGTCGAGCGAGTGTGATTATTTACATTGCGGAGTTCAAGGTTGTTTTAAAATGTGACGTGTTTAAATGCTAGGGTTTTGTTACCATCTTTCATTCCGTGGTTATCGCATCCCGCGTGAACGGCTGGATCAGTTTCGCCAATTCTTTTTTTGACGTGTTTGCTCTTGTCAACATAAGGTTCTTATGAATGAAAAAAATATGAAAGTTGATCAGAATATTAGAAAATTTAAGAAAATTTCAATATGGCTATCTTCTAAGTGCCCTTTTTATCAATGTAAACAAACAGTCATTTACAAAACATAATTATACTCTCATCAATATATAATAATACTTAGAGCAACAAAGACTTTTAACGATATAGCCTAGTGGTATAGGCGTCGACTTCAGATCAAGAGGTCCCGGGTTCGATTCCGGTTCGGGTCAGAATTCTTCTAAGTGTTTTTTCACATGAAATTTCTACCCGGGGTCGGCCTGTCTCAGATTAAACAGGACCAGTTGACCGGAAAAAATTGCCTCAGACAATAAGTTCCGTCGGCTATATTGACACATTTGTATAGAGAAGTGTTATATTATTATTATTGTAATATAATTTTGAAATTAAATTTTGTCGTCTGACAGAAACCGACTGAATTAATTAATCAAAATTTTTGAGACTCGGTAATTCGGACTCTTTCAAGCTGATTCTTATTATTAAATTTTAAGAATAAAGACTCAAACTTGAATCGTCAATTGAGTCAAACTTGTTGTTTTTGTACATAGCCTCTATGGTAAGAGTGATGCAAGAGGTAGATTATGATAAGCGCATAATGAGCACTCCAGCTAGTGGTTGTTATCAGGACTTGAGGATCAGCAGCAGGTGGAACTGGACACAACTTGGAGTGGAGCAGCTGATAACGATTCATCATTATCTGCTGGTAATTATTGACTCCAACTAAACCATGAACATCCACACAGTTCCGCCTCAGATTATTTTGGATTTATGACAGCAAAATTCTTGTTTTTATTAGATTTTTACAACGCAGTACTGCGCTTCGCCATTATGTTTTATGAGCGTGGGCGCCTTCATTCAACTCTTTCAGGATACTGACTTAAGCGATTTAAAGCTAAAAGATTTATGCGGACTCGTAATTAATGTATAAAAGTTTTGATTATTTTGTGTCTTGACAATTTCTACGTGAGTTCAAAGAAAGAGTTCGAGATTCGATATAAAATTTTGTGAATAAGAAACAACTGAGTTTCATTAAATTCAACATAGTGAACTTTCACTACGTTTATTCACAAATCCTACAAAAATGTATTGATATATGAAAAAAAAAACGGGTTAGTTTGAACATTTATAACTCGAGTCGGCTGAACATATTTTTATGATTTTTTGTTATTTGGATTCTTCTCCGCTCTGGATAACAGCGCCCCGTTCCACCATCATACCCCGCAACTTTGCAGTTTTTCAAATTATAGCATCGTTTTTGTTCTAGAGGACAAACAGTTTTGTTTCACCATAGACACTATTCATTAAAAAAATATTACGACTTTGCGAATCTACTGAAAAAACTATTTTGACGTCTCGAATTTGCGTTGTGTTTCAACACGCACCACCCTAGATACCACTGTACAATTGGAAAGAGTTTTCAAACGATCTAGACTAGATTTTTTTTCATGGAGCAAGATTACCTCGCGCTAGGCGATTTTAGCATAATGCAATGTGCAAAGTATGATGGTGGAACGGGGCCCTGCATGACTAATAAAACATCGAAAATGGAGAGTAAATAATATAATATTAAAGATAGTATGAAATGAATTTCGATACAACAATCCACCTGTGAAAAATTCTATAAAAACACATTTTTTATTTCCCTGACAAACATTGACAATCAAAAAAATATTGGCACGCAGATTTTTTATTGATTTTTTTAACCATTTTTCTAATTAAGTATAGTTAACATTTCATAATAATTTGGTAAAATTTGGGTTTAATAGAGTCTATCCATCCAAAAACATATAGAATAATGAATAATATAATAAGCATCACATCACATGTGACTTCCTACTACACCGCCATCTCTTGGATTTTTTTTAAGTTACGCAATTGTTTATATTTACAAACTTGTGGCCCGTCGAATTTCATCCCGCATCCGAATCAACAATAATTTTTACATAATGCAGTATTATAAGTTAAATTTAACTCGATTTTTATGTCATAATAAACTGTATTTCATTCATGGAATAAGTCAAAATTATTGTTTTTATTCCGGGTTAGCTCGAAGGTCGACGGGCGGGTCAGCTAGTACTAAATAAAGCATAATAAAATAGAAGAAAATTGTGATAGATAAATTTTCCATCTCTCACAGTTTGTTTCTATGGGTAAGTTATTTCCTATCGATTTGGTTGTTTGGCCCCATCGCTAATTATTTTGTTAGTAGGTACTTGAATTTTAATTATAAAAAATGCACAAGACTAATGCGTGTAAATATCCCAAAATTAAATGCTAATGAACTCCCTATGAAAGGTTTTTATCCTTCGGCATTATGTGCGTACCACTATAAGAAGAAAAGGACGAGCTTACAATAAAAATCCTAGACAAAGTCTTATTATCGAATCAATCGCCTTTTTTCACCAATAAAATCGACTACACGAGATAACATGATTTTTGTTACTTCATAATATCATTACTACGCCTTACAAAGCCCTTGTGTTAACATTAGGTATATGTATTGCTGCTACAAAAGAACATTATTGGGTTACCTGCAACAGACAAATTAACCCACACTCTAACCTGGAGAGAAAATTCGATGAAATAAAATCAAATATCGATTTGCGCTTATCTACGGAATAATCCTCATGATTTATATCTCAAAATGTGCCTACCTACATGATTTTCCATTCATAAAAGTGATAAAAATTATCCTAAATTTTTCCCAAAAAAAATATACACATGAAATATTCTACCGTCCTCGTAGCCTAGTAACATAGGCGTGGACTTCAGATCACACGCGAGGTCCCGGGTTCGATTCCCCGTCGGGTCAGAATTTTTCGAAGTGTTTTTCACATGAAATTTCTACCCGGGGTTGGCCTGATGAGACCGGTTGACTGGAAAAAAAAATGCCTCAGGCAATAAGTTCCTCCGACTGTACTGACACCTTTGTATAAAAAAACAATTAATTTATTTATTCTATATGCTTTTGTTTTTTTTTTTTATAAATAAGTTTTACACAAAGTTTAATTGAAATCGAGCGCTTTTTTGCTTAATATTTTTCAAAATAAGAGCGAAAACTAAGAAAAGTGATCGAAATATTTAAGTACGTAAAAGTGTTGAAAATTCCTTAAAGTGAAAGTAGGAACTGATTTGTTCAAAAATAATTATGTTCCATATAAAAAAAATATCCTGTCTTGATTATTAAAGTGACGGACGGACTGAAGATGGACGGTTGAAAACGTTTTAACCAAATACACATACTCAAGTAGAACTGTCAAAGTTTTTGTTGATTTTAATTTATAGGTTTGTTTAGAATCTTAAACTTATATTTTATCGAAATAATCTACTTAAAAATAAATCATTTGCAGATTTTTTGTCTCGTATTGTAGCATGAAAAAATTGATAAAAATTGTAGGTAAAACATTGGTAATAATTATTTTTTGTACTAGCGTCCCTTGTTCTAATTCGATTAAGTGTCTGATAATGAATGTCAATTGTGGCAGAGGGTCCAGGACAATGGCGGTGGGGCCTTAATGAAGTGCTCCTGTGAGCTGTCATAATAATTAACACCTCATTGTCAGGATAATCAGCTCGTCCTTGAACAAACCCACACAATCCTGGCCAACCCTTTATATTATTATCTCTGTTGAATTTGTTTTTAGAATAGAATCTAAGCAGTCCTTTTTTTTTAAAAAAGGCAAGGTTTTTACCCGTAGGTGGACTCTCACTTCCCAGTCCGTTTCTCGGTTGTTTATTGATTAAGTTTTATCTAAATTAGGCTTTGTTTTGTTGTTTTGTATTGTCCACGTTTTTCTTTTTAACATCGTTAACCTGTTCCATGGTAAATTAATTTGAACTAGTGGTCCACCAGTGCTCGAAATTCGACCATAACTTATTTAAATTATAAGTTTGAACATTATTAAAGGTTCCATTGTCAAGACTGAGCGGGTGCTATTTCACAATTTTCTTTCCAAAACAATGACATGGATACGTCAAAATTTGAAATGTTGACTTACAAAGTTTTTTTATTATTATTAATCTATTCTCAATTTATATTTCCCCATTTCCATCTCCACCTTCCATTTGAATATACCGCCTTCAAAAAGCTTTCTGCGCCCATTATAAGGTGCTTTTCATTTTACATTTGTTTCTATGAAGTTAATGATCTTTATAAGTTTATGTAGGTGTATAAAAAGGTAACGAAAACTATCCACTATACTAATGCCTTGTTTTTCTAGAAAATAATAGCGGCCGTACCACTAAGAACGTAGTATTCTTTGAGGCAAGTACAAATTATTATATGTTTATCTCTTTCACTGCCTGCACTAAAATAATGAAGGCGCGCAAGAGACAGTGAAAGATTGACGTTTAGTATAACTAAGCGTAGCTTGGCTCCAGTAATAAACAAGGCGTTCTCTTAAATCAAATATGAACAAAATAAAAAGGTTAAATTTAAAAACTGTTGCAATATTACAAACTAATATTGAAAATTAGACTTATATTTGTATAACGGGCGTTTAATTGTAAATGCTCTCTATTAGAAAAGTATTGCATTAATGATATACACACACATTCTCCCTTGAGGCCCCCCCCACACACCGCAAGCCAGCGCGGAGGAGGGGACCAATCCTCAGCGAATCCGACCCGCACGAAACCAACCCCCTAGTCTGATCCAAGCAACCAAACCAAAAAGTCGACCCCATAAAAATCAACCCCACGAAGGTCTCCTACACACCATAATTGAGAGGATGGCCGAGGGGACAGACTCTCGGGGACAACCACGTCAGGAATGCCTGCAAGACTCACTGAAGTTCCTCATTGGATGAACGCGAGGAACTTCAAAGGACTGCTTCTGATAGGACGGAGTGGAGAGAAAGAGTATGTAAAATTGTTGCAAACCATTCCTAGAATTGTAACCAAAGAAGAAGAATGATCGATATCTAAACCTTTGCCTCAAGCCAACCCTTAATTTTGAAATTAGAGCAGAGAATACTTGGATACAGTCATATCCTGGCGCCAAATACATGACAGCAATCGCAGTCTTTAAATTTGGTAACTCTCTTGTTCTCAATAATTTCCAGCTTTTATCTATATATTTCATTAATTATCTACATGTTGCATACATGAGATTTTTCGACATGTTGAGAATTCTCATGATTAGGAGTTTCGGAGACTTCAACATTACCACCTAATGGCGAACGTTGTTAACGTAAAGTGATCACACTAAGCCAGCCTTCGAAATAACAGTAGAAGACGGTCGTAAGCCCGTAGTGGTTTGTTCCATTTAAAAATCGAACATTAGTAATGAATTGTTAGAGTCATTAGTTGTTACATATTCTTTGAGAATACTTATGTATTTTTGTAGTGACGTCTTTAAAATGACGGATTTATAGACGTCATTTTAGCCAGGAAAACTCAATGACTAAAAAGGCTGTTATAGCTAGAAAGTTTCGTTGGTTGGGACATGTATGGCGAGCAGATCAACACTCTGTGCTAAACAGGATCTTCTGCATGAGACCAGAAGGAAATAAGAGCATAAGAAGACCATGGCTGGATGGCGCTGAGAGGGATCTGGGGCTTTTTGGGGTTGGTGAGTAGCGCACAGTGGCTGCGGATAGGGTGGCTTGGAGAAGTTTGCTGAGAGAGGTCGAGACCCACTGTAGCACCGCAGATGTATGTATGTATAGCTATAATTGATCAAAATCCTCGATGTTTTGGGCAGAAGGTGCTTGATGATAGTCCATTTCAAAGAAAAATCAATGGGTTTTGTTTAGTTCTATCACAAAATTTAAAATTCACACTTGGACTGGTTTTCGGCTACTGTCTCTATAAATAAGACTGGCTGATTGATTGAAGGCGGTTGAATGAAGCACGAATGGTGTTTTTCTAGATTGGAAGGAATGAACGTCCGTACTCCTTGCCTATCCGCTACGAGAATCAGCGTGATGGGTAAAAAAGTTAATAGTTTTTGTTTTGCAACTTTTTACTGTCTAATATCTTATTATAAACAATAATTAATTGAAAATAAAGGTTTTACATGTCTGTGTTCTGAGAATAAAATGTTAATAGAAAAATTGTAAAAAAAAGCAACCCACGGGATATTCTAGGAAGGTAGACGATTTTATAATATGAATATTTAACCATGGACCCATCAGACTTAAACAAACATCAATGATTAATATGAAATAAATTTGAGTCACATTATTAACCATATTCATTGTTTTTGCTTAATTCTTCAATGACCTTATTTACGTGACCACCGCTCTTTGACCGACTGTCTGATATTTTTTTTCTGAAAGTCTGGTGACATCAAAGAAGGTATTGCTTGCCCAAACTGTCGTTCTTCGTGTAACTTTTGCCTTTCTATCGCTTTTTTTTAACACAGGTACACTAAATATTGTAATTTTTTCAGTTCTTAACTCTTTAATTTCATTATGTTTGATTTGAATAATTTTCATATATTCCCCGACCGTCATTTATTTTATTGTTGGATTGATTTTCTTGATTTATATATATATATATATATATTTCTGTGAAGATGTGATCACGGAGAGAAATATATGAAGCGTACGCGAAACGTTTTGGGTACTCCGTGTACTCAGGTTGGCTCTGAAAAGAGCCGTTGGTCGCCCGACGTTTCGATTGGATTCCACCAATCATCATCTGGGGCAGATGGGAAGCCGCTGGGAAGCAGCTAACGCGCGGGGTGTGGAGAGAGGTAGTGCACTAAATGTTGACTACCGCGGCGTGTGTGTCACTGCATGGCAGGTGACGTCATTCGCGGTAGCTGGGAGCGGCGATCGCGGCGAGGCGCGCGCTGCGCCGAATCACGTGAGCGCCGCTTGGCGCGGGTGGGAGGGGATCGACGTTCGCGGCATCATCGGAGGTATTGGAAGATGAACGTGAGCTTGCTGGCTCTGTCGAAGTGGAAGGCAAAGATGGGATATCGACTGAGCGATTTTGAGAAACGCGGGGGCGGTGTTTTTCGATGATGGTATGCCACGCAAAGGGAATTCTCTTCGAATCGTCTCGCGTGTTAAGGCTGTGGGGATTTTTATGGATTTCTATAGCTTCGCGGTACACTCGTGCGGGCTCAGTATTGAGCTTAACCAGTGTGCGCGACCTATCGAAATCGATGACGTGTCCTTCGGTCATGTTGTGTAGTGCTAGGGTGGAAGAAGTCTTCTTACCCCTCACGTCAACTTTGTGTTCAGCTATTCTAGCAGACACTCGGCGGTTGGTTTTGCCGATATAGACTTTGGGACAGTCCCGACAAGGAATTTCGTAAATTCCCTGCGACTCGTTGGGGATGTGGTCTTTTGGAGTTCTCAGCATGGAAGAGATTTTGCGGTGAGGATTGAATACAACTTTAATGTTGTGCTTTTTTAGAAGTCGGCCTACACGATCCGTGGTGCCACGAATGTACGGTAACTTTACGAATCCACGGGACTGATTGTTATCGTCATCAGTCCTCTGACGTTGTCTAGGGTTGAACGCCCTGTTGATGACAAAGTCAGAGTATCCGTTGGACCGCAAAGCCGTCCGTAGTCGAGACATCTCCACGGGTCTGTGTTGGTCGTCGGCAATGGACTTGGAACGATGTGCAAGTGTGTGAGCTACACCTGCAATCTGGGCGGGGTGGTGGTGCGAGAATGCGCTGAGATATCTGTCAGTATGAGTTCCCTTTCGGTAAACGTCATACGACAACTTGTGGTGAGATGATTTCTTGACGAGAACATCGAGAAAAGGTAGAGCTTCGTCAGACTCTACCTCCATTGTGAATTGGATGGAAGTGTGAATGGAGTTGAGATGCTCAAGAAAAAGACGTAATTCATCATGTCCGTGAGGCCAGATGACAAATGTGTCGTCGACGTACCGTAGCCACAGCTTTGGTTGTAGGCGCGCACTGCTCAGCGCCCTCTCTTCAAAGTCAGCCATGAATATATTCGCGACTGCCGGTGAGATTGGGCTACCCATAGGAGCTCCTTGGACTTGTTTGTAAATCTTGCCATCAAACGAGAAATAGGTCGTCTTGAGACAATGCTCAATAAGGCTGAGAATGTCAGCCGACGGCTCCATCTTTCGCTCGATGACGTCGATCGCGTCCGGAATGGGTATCATTGTGAACAGTGACGTCACATCAAAACTGACGAGGATGTCACAGGGGTCGAGAGAGATGTCTTTGGTAAGTTCAACGAAGTGTTGGGAGTTTCGGACGAACGAGGCGCAGTCCTCAGATGCCGGTTGGAGAATGTTGGCTAGGAACTGTGCGAGTTTGTGGGTTGGAGAATTTATTGAACTTACGATTGGGCGGAGTGGTACGTTGGGTTTATGGATTTTGGGGAGACCGTACAGTTTAGGACACTGTGAAGATTTTTCACGCGGGACGAGTTGAGTTTTTGTACGCTCTTCGATGTTCGAACTCAAAATTTTTGATTTCGTCATCTTTTCGAGGTACGTCGTGGGGTCGTTGGGATGTAGTTTGTAGGCGTCGTCAAGGAGAAGATCGAGCATCTTCTTTTGGTAGTCAGCGGTGTTCATAACAACCGTTGCTGAACCCTTGTCCGCCGAGAGAACGATGATGTCAGCGTTTTGTTTCAAACGTTTCAGCGCTAAGCGTTCATCGCGAGTAATATTGGGAGTAGGGGGCTTTGAAGATCGGATGGTGTTACACACTTGTTGTCGAATTTCTTCGGCTTCCAAGTGCGGGATTTTATTAAGTGAAGACTCGATTGCCATGACAATATCGTCAACCGGAATTCGAGTGGGGGCGACGGCGAAGTTACCGCCTTTGGCTAAAACGGATTTGGTGGCGTCATCGAGTGTGACGTCAGAAATGTTATGAACAAGTTTGTTCATGTCGAGGGTGGGTCTTGACGGCTGGGATTTGGACTGGGACGCGGAAAGTTTCTCGAACTTTCTATCGAGGCGCTGTGCGTTCAAAGAGGTATTTGTCTCTGAACGGGAAAATGTGACCGAGTCAACATGTGCGAAGTGTTCCGGGGAGAGGGTAGCGGCTATTCTACTGTGAAGGGAGAACAACGATTTGCCTACTTCATCGAGCTTCATACGTTTGAATTGTATTTCGGCTCTCAGGAGGGCGAAACTCGCTTTCTCGAGAATCCTACGAGAAGTGTTGTTGTTGAGATGGTGTCGAAGTTTCATGGACACGGGAATGATTTGAGAATCACGGCACTTGCAGAGAAAGGAAATATCGCAAAGCAACTTTCCTCTCTTAGTGCGAAGAGATTGGAATTGGGAGATGAGAGTTTTATATTCCTTCCCATGAAGGTTATAAATTTCTGTGAAGATGTGATCACGGAGAGAAATATATGAAGCGTACGCGAAACGTTTTGGGTACTCCGTGTACTCAGGTTGGCTCTGAAAAGAGCCGTTGGTCGCCCGACGTTTCGATTGGATTCCACCAATCATCATCTGGGGCAGATGGGAAGCCGCTGGGAAGCAGCTAACGCGCGGGGTGTGGAGAGAGGTAGTGCACTAAATGTTGACTACCGCGGCGTGTGTGTCACTGCATGGCAGGTGACGTCATTCGCGGTAGCTGGGAGCGGCGATCGCGGCGAGGCGCGCGCTGCGCCGAATCACGTGAGCGCCGCTTGGCGCGGGTGGGAGGGGATCGACGTTCGCGGCATCATCGGAGGTATTGGAAGATGAACGTGAGCTTGCTGGCTCTGTCGAAGTGGAAGGCAAAGATGGGATATCGACTGAGCGATTTTGAGAAACGCGGGGGCGGTGTTTTTCGATGATGGTATGCCACGCAAAGGGAATTCTCTTCGAATCGTCTCGCGTGTTAAGGCTGTGGGGATTTTTATGGATTTCTATAGCTTCGCGGTACACTCGTGCGGGCTCAGTATTGAGCTTAACCAGTGTGCGCGACCTATCGAAATCGATGACGTGTCCTTCGGTCATGTTGTGTAGTGCTAGGGTGGAAGAAGTCTTCTTACCCCTCACGTCAACTTTGTGTTCAGCTATTCTAGCAGACACTCGGCGGTTGGTTTTGCCGATATAGACTTTGGGACAGTCCCGACAAGGAATTTCGTAAATTCCCTGCGACTCGTTGGGGATGTGGTCTTTTGGAGTTCTCAGCATGGAAGAGATTTTGCGGTGAGGATTGAATACAACTTTAATGTTGTGCTTTTTTAGAAGTCGGCCTACACGATCCGTGGTGCCACGAATGTACGGTAACTTTACGAATCCACGGGACTGATTGTTATCGTCATCAGTCCTCTGACGTTGTCTAGGGTTGAACGCCCTGTTGATGACAAAGTCAGAGTATCCGTTGGACCGCAAAGCCGTCCGTAGTCGAGACATCTCCACGGGTCTGTGTTGGTCGTCGGCAATGGACTTGGAACGATGTGCAAGTGTGTGAGCTACACCTGCAATCTGGGCGGGGTGGTGGTGCGAGAATGCGCTGAGATATCTGTCAGTATGAGTTCCCTTTCGGTAAACGTCATACGACAACTTGTGGTGAGATGATTTCTTGACGAGAACATCGAGAAAAGGTAGAGCTTCGTCAGACTCTACCTCCATTGTGAATTGGATGGAAGTGTGAATGGAGTTGAGATGCTCAAGAAAAAGACGTAATTCATCATGTCCGTGAGGCCAGATGACAAATGTGTCGTCGACGTACCGTAGCCACAGCTTTGGTTGTAGGCGCGCACTGCTCAGCGCCCTCTCTTCAAAGTCAGCCATGAATATATTCGCGACTGCCGGTGAGATTGGGCTACCCATAGGAGCTCCTTGGACTTGTTTGTAAATCTTGCCATCAAACGAGAAATAGGTCGTCTTGAGACAATGCTCAATAAGGCTGAGAATGTCAGCCGACGGCTCCATCTTTCGCTCGATGACGTCGATCGCGTCCGGAATGGGTATCATTGTGAACAGTGACGTCACATCAAAACTGACGAGGATGTCACAGGGGTCGAGAGAGATGTCTTTGGTAAGTTCAACGAAGTGTTGGGAGTTTCGGACGAACGAGGCGCAGTCCTCAGATGCCGGTTGGAGAATGTTGGCTAGGAACTGTGCGAGTTTGTGGGTTGGAGAATTTATTGAACTTACGATTGGGCGGAGTGGTACGTTGGGTTTATGGATTTTGGGGAGACCGTACAGTTTAGGACACTGTGAAGATTTTTCACGCGGGACGAGTTGAGTTTTTGTACGCTCTTCGATGTTCGAACTCAAAATTTTTGATTTCGTCATCTTTTCGAGGTACGTCGTGGGGTCGTTGGGATGTAGTTTGTAGGCGTCGTCAAGGAGAAGATCGAGCATCTTCTTTTGGTAGAAAGGGAACTCATACTGACAGATATCTCAGCGCATTCTCGCACCACCACCCCGCCCAGATTGCAGGTGTAGCTCACACACTTGCACATCGTTCCAAGTCCATTGCCGACGACCAACACAGACCCGTGGAGATGTCTCGACTACGGACGGCTTTGCGGTCCAACGGATACTCTGACTTTGTCATCAACAGGGCGTTCAACCCTAGACAACGTCAGAGGACTGATGACGATAACAATCAGTCCCGTGGATTCGTAAAGTTACCGTACATTCGTGGCACCACGGATCGTGTAGGCCGACTTCTAAAAAAGCACAACATTAAAGTTGTATTCAATCCTCACCGCAAAATCTCTTCCATGCTGAGAACTCCAAAAGACCACATCCCCAACGAGTCGCAGGGAATTTACGAAATTCCTTGTCGGGACTGTCCCAAAGTCTATATCGGCAAAACCAACCGCCGAGTGTCTGCTAGAATAGCTGAACACAAAGTTGACGTGAGGGGTAAGAAGACTTCTTCCACCCTAGCACTACACAACATGACCGAAGGACACGTCATCGATTTCGATAGGTCGCGCACACTGGTTAAGCTCAATACTGAGCCCGCACGAGTGTACCGCGAAGCTATAGAAATCCATAAAAATCCCCACAGCCTTAACACGCGAGACGATTCGAAGAGAATTCCCTTTGCGTGGCATACCATCATCGAAAAACACCGCCCCCGCGTTTCTCAAAATCGCTCAGTCGATATCCCATCTTTGCCTTCCACTTCGACAGAGCCAGCAAGCTCACGTTCATCTTCCAATACCTCCGATGATGCCGCGAACGTCGATCCCCTCCCACCCGCGCCAAGCGGCGCTCACGTGATTCGGCGCAGCGCGCGCCTCGCCGCGATCGCCGCTCCCAGCTACCGCGAATGACGTCACCTGCCATGCAGTGACACACACGCCGCGGTAGTCAACATTTAGTGCACTACCTCTCTCCACACCCCGCGCGTTAGCTGCTTCCCAGCGGCTTCCCATCTGCCCCAGATGATGATTGGTGGAATCCAATCGAAACGTCGGGCGACCAACGGCTCTTTTCAGAGCCAACCTGAGTACACGGAGTACCCAAAACGTTTCGCGTACGCTTCATATATATATATATATATATATACGTTTGATAATATTTTATTATTAATATTCATTCATTAATGTGAAAGATCTCGTCAAATGGAGAAGGCAACGTAGGCACACTGGAATGAACATGTGAAAAGAATGTCGGATGACAGAAATCCTCGTGTCGACCTTCAAGGCAACTCTGAAAGAAAAAGGCCCTCGGAAAGACCACCAATGCGGTGGAGAGACAGTTTTAATAGAAAAGAGTGGAGTTCTGTTCTAACTGCCTACCCATTTAGGGACAAGGTTAAATAGATAAAAAATGTATATTGTATGCTATCTTAAGACCTAATTTAACTGGAGGAAGTTGCTACATACCTAGAGATAGATTATAAGCAGCCCGTATTTGATAAACATTCTAAATCTCTGGGGATTAAAATGCTAATTACCTACTATAATGAATACATGAATCATTTAATTTAGGTTCTTTTGTTTATAATTACTCACACTCTCTCACTGGCAGGCAAATACGGACAAAATTAACTGTTTAAAATTACTTCATACAAATGCAGACAAAACTGTTGCAAGATAATAATAAATGTATGTACTCATAACTGACGAAGCCCAATGCAAAATGGCAGTGTTTATCAGTCAACCTCAGGTTAGAATTTCACGAAGACATTAGCACAGTGGTTCGATTGAACACCAGCTGCATAAAAACTACGATCAGTGGAAAAAATAGCTCAGCGATAGAAAATATTGTGATCAAGCTGTCATCGAGATAGTTACGCGTATCACTTGTTGTGAGCTGATCTCTATAGATTTTGACCCGCCATATTGGATTTAATGTCAACTGACAGTTGTTTCGAGTATACAAGAACGCTATTTGTAATAAATACACTGTATTTAAGTTTTTTCCCCGTCCAAATATGTGCTCCCTTCATATTTTGTTCCATTGTATTTTGGTTTATCATTTTAATAATAGGAAATTTTAAGAAATAAAGCCAATATGCATTCTCGTAATCATTCAAGAGCTTACAACCATGATGTACCAATTAAATTTTTAAGAAATATAATGACGTCTTGAAGAAAATATTCAAAGAATACTCTTTAAATAGGTACAAATATTAAAAATGAAGTGATCAAAGATAAAATAGTTAATTTTGGCTGAAACATAAAGGTTTCGTATGATTTAATAAGGGCTTTACGATATTTTGATATAAAATAAATAATTAAAATATAAGGTACCTACCTATTCTGCATCAATAACTCGAAATCATTCAAATCTGACATAACGCATCTTGGTTGTAAACACTCGCGTTGCCCGGCTACTATTTTGTTTGTTTACAAAATTTTGTATGAAATGTCATCTTCATACATAACAAACGCGGATTAAATATTTTTTTTATAAATAAAGTAAAAACTGATTAGTGTAATTAATTATACACAATTAATCATACGATTAACGAATTTTTTTATAAATAAGATGGCAGGGGTTCGGTGATTCAGTCTCGTGGGTTCGGTAGAGGTCAAGACACACAAACACACTCATACTAAGAACTTATCACTCTCCAAATTAAGAAGGTTGCGGTGAATTCGAATTATGAGACTGGTGGGGTCCAGTACCTCCAAAAAGATTAACAACTACTACACCAGCCGTTAAATGAACTCAACTCTTGCTCAGAAATTCACAGCCTATATCCAACCTATATCAGGGTTCTGCATATTTCTGTCTTTCTATTTCAGAGTTTGCCAACTTCGCTTTTATGAATGGGAGGGGATGTGCCGATCAGATCTTCGCACTGCGGATGATTACGGAGAAGCTTTTGAGTAAACATCAGAAGCTGTTCTGTGCATTCGTAGATTTGGAAAAGGCATATGATAGGGTAGATAGGGGTAAATTATGGGAGGTTCTATCAATCTATGGAGTGAACAACCGGTTGATTCGTGGCATTGCTTCGCTATATTCGAATAGTACTGCGTGTGTGAAGGTGAATAGTCACGTTTCACCGGAGTTCTGTCTTACGAAGGGTGTGAAGCAAGGGTGCGTCATGTCACCATGGTTGTTCAATTTGTTTTTTGATTTTTGCGTCAGTGGGTTAAAAGATATAAATATAGGGGTTGAATTGAATGGAATAAAAGTATGTGCGCTTATGTATGCCGATGATTTAGTACTTATGGCTGAGTGTGAAAATGATTTGCAAGAACTTGTGTCAAGTGTGTTTGAAAATTGTGCAAAAAACGGTCTAAAAATGAATGTCAGCAAAACAAAGGTTTTGGTATTTGAAAGGGATGAAGCAAGAACGAATTGCAAAATAACGGTAGAAAATGAATATCTTGAGCAAGTGAATGAGTATGTGTATTTAGGAAGCATGTTTAGTCGGGATGGAAAGTGTGAAAAAGAAATCGAGCGTAGGAAAGTTGCTGGTTGCAGGGTGGGCGGTGCACTAAGACCTATAATGAGAAACAACAACGTCTCACTACAAGCAAAGAAACTAGTGCATAACGCAATCCTGTTACCATCGATGATGTATGGTTGTGAAACGTGGACATGGACGAAAAAAGAAGAATGTAGTATAAATGCAGTAGAGATGAAATCTCTACGAAGAATATGTGGAAAAACTTTATGGGATATGGAAAGGAATGAAAATATTAGGAAGGAATGTGGTATGGAAGTAAGTGTTGTGACAAAGATGAAAGTTAATAAGTTGAGATGGTTTGGACATGTGGAAAGAATGGATGCAGACAGAATGACAAAGAGAATTCATAAGGCTGAAAGGAAAGGTGTAAGAAAGCGTGGCCGACCGAGAATGACGTGGATCGAACACATCGATTCCGTCCTCAAGGAAGGCCATGTAAGAAGTAAGAGAAATAGGAGAGGGTGTATGAGAAATATTATGTCGGTGGATGAAGCGAAAGAAGTGTGCTTGGATAGAAAAGAGTGGAGGTCCGTTCTCTCTGCCTACCCCTTACGGGACACGGCGTGATGGGTAAAAAAAAAAAAAAAAAAAAGCCAAAGAAAAAAACGATGTGGCTTTTGTTTAGTACTAGCTGACGAGACAAACTTCATACCGTCTCAGATTCAATATTTAATATCCAATCATGTTTTTTTATGAATTTAATGAATCACCATATTATATTGGTATTAGCAAACCTAATATTTATTCATAATATGTATACGGCACCACTGTGCCTTTAACAGGTTATAAAAATATCAATAAATACAATTCAAAAATTACAATAACGATAAAGTTCTCAATAAATAGACATATAAAATCAATAATTGAGAATTTTTATATAGCATGACTATATGTAAATGAGAAAATGCTGATGAGAAAATTATTACCTATTACACGTGATATTATTAGTTTTTTTGTTTGTATGGAAATATCAGAGTCTTGCCGTTATATTGTTTGGGTTAGGGTTGTATTTTGTGATTTTTTTACTGCTCAATGCAGTCAGTGTTGAGTATATAGGTGAAATACGTAAAAAAATATTTTTATTTACATGTATTAAATGAGCCGCATGGTTCAATATATTGTAATTACCTTTCGATTCGATATAAAATATTGACATGATTACAATCACATTAGCCGACATACAAATCTTTGAACATCGCAGTTAAAACTGCCAGTGACACCCCACAAACAGAAATGTAGGTAGGTACAGTTCTCCCTTTCCTACTAAATCAGAGGCGCGGGTAAATTTTAATATTTTTTTTCAAAACGATTTGTCATTCTGGAGCAGGCCTCATTTGTTGCTCCTGTAGGACTCTTTGAATCTTAATAGGATTATGAGATTTATTACCCACAGATTCTACTTAGGTGCATAACTTTATTGGAATGATTAATATCAATACTAGCTTTCCCGATAAACGTCCTGTAGTCTTTTCTATGAATATTGATTTCAAATTTGTAATTCATACAAAAATACGTTTAAAATATTTTTGAATGTTGAAAAAGTTCTAAAAGCTCGAAAAAAAGTCTATCAAAAATCTGCGTAGCTACCAATATTTTTAATGTCAATGGTTTTCAGGTTGATAATAATTTTGTTGTTATAGAATTTTTCATAGATGGAGTTGGCGTTGCAGGAATCCGTTCCATTCTAACTTTAATATTTTTTTTTCAACTTTTCAATAGTTTTTCTGTTATCCGGAGCGGAGAAGAATCCAATAAATCAAACATAGGAAGAATCTGTTCAGCCGATCTCGAGTTATAAGTGTGCGCACTAACCCGACTTTCATTTATATTAGAGATATGTAATCAAAACATTAATTTTACTCTCTGTCCATTCTTTTCTGGTGTCGTTTGTCTAGCTAGATGATATAGTCTTTCTCTTTTTCACGAACAATATTCTGTCATCTCCCATTCTTTCCACATGATCACTCCAAAAGCGTCTTCGCTCTCTACCTCATCGAACAATGTCATTGACGTTACAACTTTGCGATATGCCCTCGTTCCGAAATTTGTCAACGAGAGTTTTTTTTATGAATCTGGGCTGATACCGCTGGTTTACCATCAATTCTACTACCTTACCTTTAGGTAATCTTTGTTCCCAAGCATACTTCCATAGCACTTCATTTTCGTTAATATGAACCCTTTACTAAGCCCACATACATACATGCCTCCTTTCTAGCGTATAGTCTGTCTATAATATAATACTATGGCTGTATACGTAAAAAGTGATCACAACTAAACCAGCCATCATGATTGATGAAGGTCGTAAGCCCTAATGGTACACATACTAACATTGAAATAGCACTCATACAAATGTGATGTTTGCAACAGATATTGAGCGTGTATTCATAAGAATCGCGTCCACCATGTGGTCTAAAAAGTTTACGCACTAATATTGTTAATACTATGGCGTTAATTGTAGGTAATGTTTGCAATAAAACATGCTGTGATTTTGTGCAAATAACTGTTTTCCTTGATCAACACATCACGCGTGAATGACCGGACCAATTTCGCCAATTCTTTTTTTGGTGTGTTTGCTATTACAAGGAGAAGGTTATTATGAAAGAAAGGAGGACCTTGCTGATGCCAATGACAGGGCCATACATGTGGCCAACCACTGGAGATTCTTGGTCTGACGATCCGGACTCGGAAAGTAAGTAGGTAAATTAAGAAAAAATAAGAAAGATAAAAAATAATAAAATACGCCCTAGACAACATTTAAAACAGGGTATAGGAAAATTGCCGTGGGGTTGCCGGCTAAGAATAGCACCTCTGCTCTTTTTGCTGGTTTTTCGAGCATCCTGTAAGAGGCAGGAAATCGAAAAATTAGATCGGGACCGTGAGATTGACCACCTCACGTCCTTAAACCTCAATTGGTCAGAAAAGGCACAATGAGCCTCGGACGCCTTCGAGCGCAATGGAGAGTTCTTGTTGCCTCCCTATGCTCCTGAGTGGGGTTTAGGCTTCCCACATTGTGGGTTGGTCTTGGGGGATCCGCGGCGGACTTGGTTTGTGTGGATCGGGTTTGCTGCGGATTGGTCTCCTCCGGGCTGGCTTGTGTTGAGCGGGGGGCCTTAAAGGGAGTATGTATGTATAGGAAAATTAATCGCGAACAATTCATCGGGAACAATTCATCGCGATTTCAATTTATCAATCTATATTGTAAACTTAAAAATAAGGTAAAGCTTCAGTTTAGTCACTCCTATAAATTAAAGATGGCGGCGATTTTGACATAGGTTGGAGTATTACCGTGTTATCACTCGGGGAGGAGTCCACCCCCCAAACCCCCCTTTTTAACTAAGTTACAACCTTAACCTAACCTATATATCCAAATCGTATATAAAATAACCTCGAAATCATTAGGGGTGACTTTACTGAAGTTTTACCAAAAATAATTACAGAGTTATATACAAAAAGCCAGAACCCGGAATCGAATTGCATTCTAAAAGTACTCGCGATGAATTGTACCCACGATGAATTATTGTACTAACGATGAATAATTGTTCCCGATGCATTGTTCGGAATTATAGGTAAGATTAATTTATCAATATACAAATAGGTGTTCAATATTAATAGCAAAGACAAGACATAATTCTGGAAAGTACCTACTTAAAAATAATAAATATTCAATTAACAATAATTCTCTACAATCGAGAGCTAACTCTAGATTTAATTTAACAAAAAAAATACGCGATTCTCCGAGGTTACAAAC
Source organism: Mystacides longicornis (assembly GCA_963576905.1). Classification (NCBI taxonomy): domain Eukaryota; kingdom Metazoa; phylum Arthropoda; class Insecta; order Trichoptera; family Leptoceridae; genus Mystacides; species Mystacides longicornis. The sequence goes on from OY756438.1 coordinate 26,264,397, forward strand.
GAGATAACGTTGTTAAAATAATATCCAAACAGACATAATTTTTTTTTTTTTTTTATAAAAATTAAGCGGCCTCTAGGGTTCGCAATAATGCTGTGGTTTTTATTACCTATGTCTAAAACCAAAATTAGCTTGAATTTTTTTTTAAAAAAAGCCTTACAACTTGTTCTAGATATAGAAGACCAGGGTGGCTACTCTTGAAACTCAATCCCGATCTGAATGTCGACCGTTAATACCTTTAACGAATTATGTAACAAGTAATGACTAACAATTCATAACGACCACTACGGGCTTACGACCGTTCTATGAAGGAATTAGCGTAGGGGAAATTGGCTCAGTGTTTACCGTCTCAGCACCGAACGACGAGGGACTCAGGTTCAAATCCTGCCCGTAGCATGGGATTTTTCCACATGTTGTAAATTCTCAACATTATCGGAAATTTGAACATTACCACCTAATGCCGAACATTGTTAACGTGAAGTGGTTGGTAGGCTAGCGGTTAGATTAAGTCGTGGGTTCGATCCCAGATGCAGACCGTCTTCTTCTTTCACGACACAAGAGTCAAAGAGTGTATTTGTGTTCACTTTGAGTTAGTGCTGTTTAATTTTTATAAAAAAAAGTGATCACACTATGGCATTCAGATTTGGCTGAATCTGATCCATAAGATGAGATGAGATTGAGATGAAGAAGGAGTAATGATTTCTTTTCTCAAGGTCAAATGATATTGGGAAAAGTGGTCTTTATCTGAAGATGAGAAACTCTCTTATGAGTTTTGGCAAGGTTAAGAATATCTGGAGTACTCACCAAGTTTCACTATTTCTTTATGAACTAGATTAAACAGTTAACAAGGAATTTGACTAACTACCGAAATGAAACTCGATTTTATATTATAAAAAACACAAACACTATATTAGTGAATTAAAATAAAGTATCACAGGAAAATATATTTTAACTTAAAACTAATTACAAATATATGCACTGGTATTGGGGTTCTGAAGAAAAGAGTAATAAAATTGTATCTTGAAAAAGCTTTTATACTAGGATTATTCACGCAAGATCTTTTTGTAGAATAGGCGGTGTGTTCTCCCTCTGGTGTGAAATATCCAAAGCTAGTTGACTCGGTACAGACGGCGATGAATCTGCATAGTTGATAAAATACGAGATGTATTCGTCGCACTCCGCTAGATGGCTCTTTGTTCTGGATGGTTCTGATGGATGGTTGTCATCGGATAGAAAATTAGTTTGTGTGATATAAATTCGATATTACATAACCGCCATATAGCCTCCCGCAAGAATTTATGGCGTGCTATAAATTCTGATGTAGATCTGGTGATGGAGTGTGGAGTGGAACTCTGCAGTCCTCTGGTTGAGCGGTTTGTAGGATGGTACGTCTTAGATGATGACTTGGCTCGACTGGGCTGGGTGTTGTAGCGACTGGAACTTATGAGAAGTTGGACAGAGTGTTCACGACGTTAGTGCGGTTGCACTGGGGTAATATGATGGCTAAAATAGGTTAAAACAGCGTTGATGTGTTTTACCATATGAAGCGGCGATGTTGATTTGCGCTCGGCCATTAATGCAGCAGCGATGGTGCGTGTGCTGTTGTAACTGGTTGATCCATGATGTCTGTTGACGAGCAAGGAAAAATGCATCAGTTGTTTTCAGTGGGGTGTCATCGTGGTGTGATGTACATCTGCCACTGTGGAGAGAGACAGTAGTGGGGCAAAATTCGTTGTAGAAGTTTGGCCTCCGAGCTACGAAGTCTGTGAGACAACTCGTGTAGTCCGCCTTTGCTAAGTACAGCAGGTGAAGATTGCTATAGTAGGCTTCCATCAATTGGATTGTGGTTGTGTAGTCCAGCGTTGGTTGAGTAGTGTCGTGATGAGATAATATGCAACATATAGAATAAACAAAAAAATGTACAATAGAATTGGTATAAGTATATTTGTTTTAGGGTGGTTCTTGAATTTAAAAGATTGTGAAGTAAATTTTAAATTTGAATTTGAAATAAAAAGTTATTTGAGTACCTATATTATAAACAAATGTTGACTTTGAAAAAAAATTTACAAGTTATATTTCACTAAGATAATTGTTCTAGGAAAAATTTTCTTAGTGTAGTGTTTCGATGTTATCCTTTGTTCAATATTCAAAATAAAGTTAGGAAAAATTATTAAAATTGGTATTGAATAGGTATGGTTCGCAATTGGTATATGTTTAAATACTTTTTCCATAATGTTTATGAAGTGAAGTTACTATGAGAGATCCTTTATATATAATAAAATTTGTTACCAATCTGGTATTAGCAATATACAGTTGGTGGTTTTGTATTGGGATCTGTAATCATTTTGTAAAAATACATATTAGAATTTTTATACAATAAAATAAGTAAAAAGTAGTAGGTAGACATGGTAATATAGTTGTACATAGTGTGTTTGAATTAAAATTTTTCATAATGTTTTATTTTGTCAATGTATGTGTGTCAATAATGTTAAATAAATGTTACTGATTTGGGAAAATTAGTATGACACTTTTTAGAATTCCGTTTTCAATGGTCTTTTGTATGAATGTAAATACATTAGTTGTCTTTTTCTTAACTCGTTGAGTTGTATATTTGATGGTAAAAGATTATACGTATGACGCTGTTGTCATGTGTGTATAATATGGACAATACGTATGACGTTATAGTCATGTGTGTATGTCCTTTGGTAGACTATACGAATGATGCTATGATCATGTGTGTATGTCTGTTGCTCAGTCACTACAAGAAAGCTTTTGAGATGGGTATCTCTGCTCTTGTGTGTATGTAGTTAGCCGACGAAATGGGAATTTCGGTCTGAACATGCGCGGTGCATTGTACTAGACGTGGCGTGAAATACATAGAGCTTTTATGAATACATGTGTATGAGTACATGTGTAAAGTATTAGACCGTATTTGCATATGTAAGTTGACCTCGAATTGAATTCGGACTGAGATTCTTGAGACAGAATTTCTCTAGTCGCGGAAAACGTTAATTGCACTTGGCTAGTAGTAGATGGTAATATAAGATGGTAATATAATTGTTTTACATTGACAATTTAGATAGAATATATTTATAGACCATTGAAATGTTTGTATCGTTGATAAGTTGATACATAATTAATTATTTATTGACCAGAATAAAATAAGAATTGGTAGAATATGACTGAAATGTTGGTAAGATATTAGCTGTAGGAGTCTGAATGTCCTTTTGTGTGTTTACCAAATATCAATATGACAATATACAAATGTATGTGAAAAATGCGATTTAAATTTCTTGTTTTTCTTTAAAATGCAATAATGCGCTATGAAAATCTAATAAAAATGTAGGTATTTGTTTTGCTTGTTGTTTATGTAAAATATAAAAAGGTTACCTCAAGGTTTGGCAACATAAAAACAATGTACTTGTAAATCTGCAATCAGATAATCAAAGGTTATTATTTTGTAAAAAATTATTTAAAATTGCAATTCAGCATGCGATTATAAATAGTTAATGTATTAAATTAAGTTTTATTATTATTTAAAGACATGAAAAGTTTTATGAAAAAATCTCGATGTGACATTGTATCGTGAAAAAATTTAACCTACAAAATTTATTGTTCACAAATTTTAAGTTTTTTTCTTTTTTTGAAGATTTTAATATCGATTTTACAGCGTTTAGGCATTATTGATTAAATATATGTAACATTAAATGGAAGGCAGAAAAACAAGAGGCTTTTAAAAAATAATCCGATAGGTTGAAAATTGTTTGGAAAAAAATTATGCGCTGAATGTCGTTTTACAATGTTATTTTTAAAGATTTTACTTGCCTGTGAACCCATCGGATGACTCATCCCTTCAGAACCAGTTGAATTTTCGAGTTTGCACAAGATTTTACCCTATATTTATATATTTTGTCTAAAATTTGAAAATATTGATCGCGAACAAAACGGCTGGTGAGCTATTTTGACAGTTGTACTCGCAGTAGAGTGAAGTTGGCGTCGAATGGTAAATGTGAGAGACGCGCTTTAAATTTGAATGTAGTATGTGAGATGAAAATTTTAATTGTGGGACAATATTATTTAGATGGCTTTGTGAAAGAAATAATTTGGAATGAATGTATAGATTGTTAAATATTTGATATGGATTAGTGGACGAAGGTGTACATGTGACAATTTTGTTAGAATGATTGTTGAGAAAAATTTGTTTGAGAATGTTAATGGATTGTTGGAGATTATTGGAAAATGATGGATTAAGTAGATAATTGAAGGGTGTTCGAACGTCGTAGGGTCACCAATTTATTATTGGTAATTGATAGAAGGGTGCTCGAACGTCGTAGGGTCACCAATTTATGGCATTCAGATTTGGCTGAATCTGATCCATAAGATGAGATGAGATTGAGATGAAGAAGGAGTAATGATTTCTTTTCTCAAGGTCAAATGATATTGGGAAAAGTGGTCTTTATCTGAAGATGAGAAACTCTCTTATGAGTTTTGGCAAGGTTAAGAATATCTGGAGTACTCACCAAGTTTCACTATTTCTTTATGAACTAGATTAAACAGTTAACAAGGAATTTGACTAACTACCGAAATGAAACTCGATTTTATATTATAAAAAACACAAACACTATATTAGTGAATTAAAATAAAGTATCACAGGAAAATATATTTTAACTTAAAACTAATTACAAATATATGCACTGGTATTGGGGTTCTGAAGAAAAGAGTAATAAAATTGTATCTTGAAAAAGCTTTTATACTAGGATTATTCACGCAAGATCTTTTTGTAGAATAGGCGGTGTGTTCTCCCTCTGGTGTGAAATATCCAAAGCTAGTTGACTCGGTACAGACGGCGATGAATCTGCATAGTTGATAAAATACGAGATGTATTCGTCGCACTCCGCTAGATGGCTCTTTGTTCTGGATGGTTCTGATGGATGGTTGTCATCGGATAGAAAATTAGTTTGTGTGATATAAATTCGATATTACATAACCGCCATAACACTAAGCCAGCTATCAAAATAACAGTAGAAGACGGTCGTAAGCCCGTAGTGGTTTGTTCATACCATTTAAAATCGAACATTATTAGTCAGTCATCGGTTGCCGATATATTCGTTAAGATTTGTCCTTAAAAATAGACACAAGAATCTAGACAAACTTAGAACGTTGTGTGACAACTTACTGTATGGGACATGTGTATGAATTCATCCGATTCAAACAACACAGAAATCACGCACAATCACTTAGCATAGGTAAATGTGTGTAGGTATGTGTGGCCCGCTGAAAACTCTTCGGGTAGGTGGGATCAGTCGAGGATCAGTTACAGTCTTATTTATAAAAAAGCGTTAATCGTATGATTACGTGTAACTCACTGATCAGTTTTTACTTCATTTATAAAAAAAATATATTGATCCGCGTTTGTTATGTATGAAGATGACATTTCACACAAAATTTTATAAACAAACAAAATAGTAGTCGGGCAACGCGAGTATTTACAGCCAAGATGCGCTATGTCAGGTTTGAATGATTTCGAGTTATTGATGCAGAATAGGTAGGTACCTTATTTTTCAATTATTTATTTTATATCAAAGTGTTGGTTGTAAGACCTCGGATGATTACGGGAATGCAATATTTGCTATATTTATATAAATTTCCTATTATTAAAATGATATCAATATTGGGAATGCAGCCGAGGGACACTTGCCGAAATGCCTTTAAAGACCTGGGCATAATAACATTGGCGTGCGCATATATACAGGAATGTGTGTTGTTTGCTCGGAGAAATCTGATAAACACACCCCTTACCTCGCATCACCATGCATACGAGACTAGGCGCGGGGATGAGATCCGACCCGTCCAACACCGACTTACCAAATTGTCCCGGAGTTTTGTGTGCAATAGTGTAAGACTGTATAACAAGCTGCCTCAAAGCATCAAATCTCTCGAGGACGAAGCTTTTCGGAGAGAAATAAAATCGTATCTTGTTGAAAAATCCTTCTACTCAGTCGACGAAATGTTAAATTGATATGTAATAAGTGGAATGAATCTGTTTGTATTATGTTGTCCTGGGCCACCCAGTCTATAATAACACCTCCTCCCCTCTAAAACATTAAACATTTTTAAAAGCAAAAAACATTTATTTTTTGATTATTGCTATTATTGTTTTATTATTTTTGTACTGACGAATGCATTAGTGGCCCTTTACACCACGCAGGATTTATGTTATTCTCTTATTTAAGCTCTTATTTTGTACTTAGTGTGAAACTATAAAATTTTGTATTGTGTATTATTTGTTGACAATTCCGAGTGCCCTATGGGGCCTATGGACAATAAAGAATTTGAATTTGAATTTTGAATTTGAATTTGATAAACCAAAATACAATGCACAAAAATGTGAAGTGAGCACATATTTGGACGAGGAAAAAACTTAATGCAGTGTATATATTTATTACAAAAAGCGTTCTTGTGTACTCGAAAACACTGTCAGTTGACGTTAAATCCAATATGGCGGGTCAAAATCTACAGAGATCAGAACCCCTATTCTGTAGCAAGTGTAGGGTAGTCACTTGAAAAAAAGTGACTATTAGGCGATACATTTTGTATGAAAAACGTCTATACGTATCGAATGCGAGAATCGCATATAGACGTTTTTCATACAAAATGTATCGCCTAATAATCACTTTTTTCAAGTGACTAACTACCCTACACTTGCTACAGAATAGGGGTACAGCTCACAATCAAGCGATATGCGTTAAACTATCTCGATGACAGCTTGATCGTAATATTTTGTATCGCTGAGCTATTTTTTCCACTGATCGTAGTTTAGGTATGAATAAAGTGATATTGAGATATTCTTATTCAAATGAATTAACTATTTATAAAAATATATGTAATATCATTCTAATGCAATAATATCATCAATATGCAAGAATTCCAAGCAAAAATAATATTGATTTTTCTGCTTGGAGAAATGAGCTACCGGTAGGTACCTACTATTCATCTCACACTAGCTTCCCCGACATACGTTGTCTTGTAGTACTTACTATGAATACTATTGAATACTGAATTCAAATTTGTGATTTATATGGAGTAGACAAAGAAGAAGGTTTTGGAGGTACCATGTCGAAAGGATGGAAGAAAACAGAATTGCCAAGGTCGTGATGCAAGGGATACCAGATGGACGCCGGCCACCAGGACGCCCCCTAAAGATATGAAGAGAAAGCTGGACTTCATCGTCACAGGAGCCCGACTTGAGCTCTTCCTAAACAGATCTTAGATCTAAACAAAGAGGAAGAAGAAGAAGATTTATATCTGAAAAAATGCGTCCAAAATAATATGTTTGAATGTTACAAAAATATTTCTAAAAGCTATAAAAAAAATTCATGAAAAATCTGCGTACCTACCGATATTTTTAACATCAATGGTTGTCAGGTAGGTAAACGATAATTTTGTTATAGAATTTTTCATAGATGGCGTTGGCTTCGTAGGAAATTCGTTCCATACTAACTGTAGAATATGTAGCAGAATGATGGACGATTGGTTTTAAAATAATATGGCAGCTTTTGTTATAAGGATTCACTTTATTATTAAGAGTAACAAAATAACACAATGCTCTCACCAAAAGCGAAATATAAGAGAGAGACCAAAGACAAAAAGAAACATTAAGCAGCATATAAAAAGGACAATAACTGGAAATAATATTTATAGCTTTCAACAATACATGGATGTGACCAATACCCTATCATTACAATAGAAGGTCAACAAAGCATATTTCAACACTAACTTTGATATTCAATTTTATAATATTTCCTATGCATGTTTTAATAGTAGTTATTCTGTTATCCGGAGTGGAGAAGAATCCAATAAACTAATCAAAATCCAAACTCCATTTACGCCCCACTTTAGGGCATAGGGAGGCAACAAGAGCTCTCCATTGCTGACCTCGAGTTATAAGTGTTTGCACCAACTCGACTTTCTTTTATATTATAGATTGTCAGCATAAATTAACATAAAAATACATCTTCAATCATAATAATTGGTTTGTGGGTGTCCCTTTCCGAGAATAGTCCGGAATAGTCCGATGACATAGAAGACGCCCGAGGTTACTTTATAATGCTACTAGCTGACCCGTCAAACTTCGTTCAATATCTTCAGACGATAATAATTATTCCTGCCAAAATATCTTCTTACATTCTGAAACATCGTGGTAAATAAAAATTTGCTAATCAACCTCACAACACATTTATCAAACTTAACTCTTCTTCTTCTTCTTATTCTAGGCCTAAAGACCTGTTATTAAGAGGTGGGGTTTGCCTCTTGCGAAATCGACTCCCAGCTGTCTATCCACCTCTTTGGTGGTCTGCCTGGGAGTCGTCTTCCGTGGGGTCGGCCGTGCAATGCAATGTGAGGGAGTCTGGATGAGTACCCTCGTATTCCTTATTCTATATCTGAGGGTCTTCCCTGCAATGCATATTAGAGTCTTCATTTCTGAGACTCTTAGAGCATTTTTTGTTATGGTGGTGTCCGCTCTAGACTCTATGCCGTACGTCATAAAGAGTCGCACACGAGTTTTGTAAATTTTCATCTTGCTGCTGATTTTCATGTCGGGGTTTTTCCATATTGAGTTCCTTAAACAACCCGATATGGCGGCAGCCTTGTTTATCTGACCCACTATTTCAGCTGGCAGATCCGCTTTTCCACATAAGTCCACACCGAGGTACCTAAATTTTGGCACCTGTTCTACGGAGATACCATCGACAGATATGCTGCAGTTAATCGGTGACCGTGAAAACACCATGCTTTTTAAAGGATTATCTAACAACTAATGACTCTAAAAATTCATTACTAATGTTCGATTTTTGAATGGAACAAACCACCACGGGCTTACTACCGTCTTCTACTGTTGTTTCGAAGGCTGGCTTAGTGTGATCACTTCACGTTAACAATATTCGCCATTAGGTGGTAATGTTTGAGTCTCCGAAACTCCCAATCATGAGAATTCTCGACATGTTCAACATGTCGAAAAATCTCATGTATGCAACAAATAGATATTTAATAATAATTAATGAGATATAGAGATAAAAGTTGGAAATTGTTGAGAACAAGAGAGCAACCAAATTTAAAGACTGCGACCGCTGTCGTTTCGAATGCAGATACTTTTTGTGCTTGGGCTTTAGTCAGGTGCATTTACAACTTATTAAAAATATTTATAGCCTATAGCGCTAAGCGCCAATGAGACCTGCTCTAGAGGGTATTATTTTACTTCTGTCTTTCTCGGCTACGGTGTCTATACCTAAAGGATATAGGTTTTTTTCAGACTTCATTTTATTTATATAGATTATTTTCTATCCCTTTTTCAATTTTTTGTTAGTTATTATGTTATCCAGAGCGGATAAGAATCCAATAAACCAAGTATCATTAAAATGTGCTAAGCCGATCTCGAGTTGTAAGTGTTCGCACTAACCCGACTTTTATATGATAGATATGGAGCATTATACCGTTTAACCCCTCCTAACAAACTTTCCATAACCTTGCAGGTTTTTTTATAATAAGTTAGGTTCCAATTAATGTTGTCCGTATTTTTCAGTTCCACATTACATAAAGCCTAATGACATTGTCCGAGGTTCTCATCGCACAGACGTCCTGACGGGGTAGGCAGGTAGACCGGAACACGTTGGTCATACCGTGACTCCCCTCAAACGTCATCATGGAGGACAGGGCTGCAATGGTAAAACGAGATTTTTATTTCTGTGAATTCTACAAATCATAAACTTGGAAGGCCACATAGCGTACCTAAGCGACAAAAGTGCAATTTTACAAGAAAGGTTCTTTTTGTTTAAAAATAAAATTTAAAAAAATTTAGGACTTTTGAAGTTTTGCTACATAGTCATTAAAAGTATAGCGCATTGATGAGTTTTTTAGTGTTATATAAATACGGATGCTTTTCGGTACTTTTTGTCGCTTAAGATGATTTTGGTGTACTAATTATTTATTTTTATTTGTTTCATTTTTAAATGCATTAAAAATCTCTTTGAGTGGATAAGTAAAAATAAACACACACTTCACTGAATAAAAGGAAATGCACTTGTTGTTGTAAGAGACAAAATGTATTACAAATATTTTTTACAAACTACTAATGAACTCTACTAACACAATAGATTCACACAAGTTTAGAACTAAATTACTCGCGACTTGACTAAAATAACTATAATGTGAGGCATGGGCGCCCGCAGAAAATTTTCTAGGGGGGGGGGGGCAAAATATTTTTAGTAATGTTTTAATTTACTTTGATGTTTTTTTTCTCTATTATTGACTAAAAATTTTTTAATCTTTCAGTCCAGGGGGGGGGGGGCAAGTGCCCCCCCTTGCCCCTACCTGCGGGCGCCCATAATGTGAGGTAGGTTTGGTAATTGTCCGCTATCCATAAACGAATCCCAGTCAATTAAATTATACATTGATAAAATACCAAACTTAACATCACCTTCGATGTATTTGTAAGTAACTAAGTACCTATATATTAGCCCGTAGGGCTAAAAAAATCTTACATTATTATATATTATTGTACCTATCTAAAATTTGACTGATTTGTTAATTCACAGCACATAAAGATAGTCCATGAGCACACTTTTGTTTGAGTGTGACATACCAAAGCAAACTCACACTCAAAATGGATGAGATTCATTTGGAGTGATCGTGGACTAGTTGGACTAATTTTTTTGATGCAGGTAATCCACTAATCCTCGAATGGAGTGATGGTGAATGGGGATCTTTGTGGAATCAGTCAATTCGTTGTGTGTGCCTACCTCATCAAATTATTCAAAACGGTTGCTGTTTTCAAACCTTTTTTGTTCTAAAAATTCGATACTTGAAAGACTATTATATTATATAGCGTAAGCGAGACTTTATCCGAAATTGTCATTTTTATCGCAAGTGACGCTAAAAAATGTTCAGCGTCTATGTATCTGACTGCCATGTATTGTGGCAAATTCGCCATTAAGTGGATGACAAAATTCCTCAGGAAACGTTCCAGACTAGATAGAACATGCCAAGATAATCGCAATTCTAAGCCAGACCAACCTAAAAGCTGCAGACCAACAGCTCTCCCAAGTGTGATTTTCAAAATCTTGAAAAGGCTTGTGTACAATAGAATGACTCCCAAAATATACTTAAACCAATCCCGATCACTCTCTCGAGAGTGAATTGCCAAATCGTAAGAATCCAAATTGTGCAGGATGGCTTCCGCCCAAACCCCAGCTGAAGTTACCAAATACTTGCTTTGACCATATCAAGGCAGGGTTTAAGAAAAATCTGAAGTTAAAATTTACCTAAATACTTCTCTCTTCTCTCTTCAGTCCGTGTCTCGATGCCGAGGATCGTGACCGCCATGCATCCCCACCAACTCCCTCCATCCCTCCCGGTCTTCAGCCATTCTTATGGACCCATGCAGTGTGGTCCCTTTAACAAGATCGGATCATTTCGTGGGCAATCGTCATACACTTATTAGTTATTTATTTTTATTCATAAAAATATGAAAAAAGTAGTAAGTGCCAAACAAAATACAATCAATGGCTTTTTAAAATATGAACCATTACTGACTTACAACGTCTACTATTAATAATTATTTCAACAGCATGTTTAATGTGATCACATTTTTTATATTATGATTCATGATTTTTTTCAAAGATCCAGTCCTGTTCCGATTCGTTACCCGTTAATTGGAGACGGACATTCCTCGCATCTCCCACAAACCTCATTGCTTCTCGTTAAACGGACCCTTAATCCCACGTCTAAACACGGGTGCCTTTTTGTTCATGTAAGTGTTACCAAAATACCAGCTACCACTTTCCGGAAGCTTTTTGACCTTTTAACAAGCTCGTTTGAACAAATACACATTAATAAATAGTACCTACCTACTTCTACAGGAATATTTTGAAAATATCAGCATTCTGTTGATTCGTTTGCCTGAATTTTCCTGCAGACTTATTGGAAAGCATGGCATTAGTGTGATTACTTTACGTTAGCAAAGTTAAATACCTCAACGAAAGAAAGAGGTAGTTGGTAGCTCAGTGGTATCAGACGACGGCTTTCGTACGCACAGCGGATTGGTATAGGTGTGGGTTCGAATCGCGGTGCCGACCATTTCCACTTTCACGACACAATATTTGAGAAGAAATAATACTAGAGAAATAATGTGCTTCTTCGCATGGTCCCAACTATTATTATTATTATAAGTACCACGTGACTGCTGTTAAACTCATACAAACTGTGACGGTTGTCGAGAGGGGTGTGTGACATTACGATTTTTAATTTTCAATATTTTAGCGTTAACACAGAGGAATTCGATGTTTAATCATACAATTAGTTAAAGGAATTGCCTATGAGTTTTGTTGTGTTGTCTAGTGCTTGTGAATGAAAGTAAAATGAATTATTATTGATAATTATTTATCTTCAGTCACGTGACTGTTGAATGAAGGAACCGATTTTCCGGTCAAAAAAATTATCTTATTATATTTATAGTCAGTGGACACAACCCTTTTTGGTTAGTGTGAAAAATGTCATTAGCTGGAACCACACTGAGAGAAATTTCGTCATGGTGGAGGCACGTACAGTAAATGGTTTTATAAAAACCGCAGAATACAAGAAAAAATCATAAACTTTTATGAAAAAAACCATTATCATTGAAATAATCAATTTACCTTATCTGCTTATTTCCATTCCCAAGAATGGAATTTCCGAAATTCTCGTATCAGGGAATTATTCAAGTAATTCATAGAAAGAAACAAGTTTACTTGTTTTACGTTTTTCTCAGTAAGAATAGAAATAATGTAAATGCTGTATGTCATTGATTAAACCAATGCAACTTGAATAAAACAATGATTCTATTTATAATAATTTAAAATATCCTGTACGGGAATTGTTTTTTTCTATTACGGAGATGGTTTATATGAAAACGCAACATCATTGGTATTTTCAATGACGGAGCATGAAGTTTTTCCTGGACATCCGTACAATTTCAAAAACCTATGCAAGTCAAATATATTTATGTTGTAAAATCCATTATTTCTTTGGTTTTGAGTAAAGCCAGTACAAATAATAGGATAATAGGTAAGAGCTGGTAGGTAATGGAAAATAGCTAGTAAACTTGAAAAATTCAATGACAATAATTAATTTCAACAGAAACAAGTAAATACGAGAATTTCGCAAGGACAACGTGAAAAAATCCAGGCCCTTGACTTTCTCCCATACGGCACCTGTTAAAACCAAGTTCGTACGGGGTTTTCGCAAGTACGTACGTAATGGAGTAGGTATATTTTTTTACCAGACGCAATCGACCTACCTCTTGATCTACCATTAGTTTGCTCGAGCTCGTAGATGCAAGACTTGTTTACTCATTTCTTTATAAAAGTTAAAGTTTATTCTAAAATCATTTTACAAATTATGGACCTAGTTATATTTCTCTATACAATGTGTTATCTGGATAATTATTGATCAAACGAATTGTACGAACAAAAGACAAACATTTTACGTTGAAATTGCAATTGCGACTTTAAATAATTGAAATAGATACCTTAATTAAAACTCCGTGTTCATATTTATTTTCTCTTCAGGTTAACAACCTATTTTCTTATAAATAAGTAGGTATACTTAACAGATTTTTTTTGGGAAATATTGATTTTTTTTTTCTATTTTATTTTAAAGACCTTCAATTGAGATCAAGTGATTTTACTTTAAAAAAATATGAAAATATTTTTTTTAATATTCTCAATTTAAGTAGGTATTGCTATATTTTTTTGTTCATAAAACTCGTTTGACATAAAAAAATTAAGTGCCGTATATAAGGATAAAAAATAAATATAAAAGACAAAATAAAATATCTATGAAAATGTGATTTTTTTGGGAAATTCTTCTTCTTTTTCTTTTATAAGTGAAGTTTTGATAAAGAAGAATATTCCAAAAAAACTTCCGCAATTTCTTATTTTAAAGAAACAAAATATTTAGTTTTTTCCACAATTTTATTCAGCTAACCGGTTTTCGAAGACCGCACGTCTTCTTCGTCAGGCTAGTAGATGTTAACATCTACTAGCCTGACGAAGAAGACGTGCGGTCTTCGAAAACCGGTTAGCTGAATAAAATTGTGGAAAAAACTAAATATTTTGTTTCTTTAAAATAAGTTCGAAGTATGTTCCACCAAGTAGCCACGGTCGAAAAGATAAATTATCTTCCGCAATTTCATCGATAAGTTTTTATTCGTACAATTCGTTTGATCAAATTTCGAAATAACACATTGTAGATGTTAGGTAAACATGTGTGATCCATACGGGAGACAACTGAGGGATAGCCTGAGAAGACGGTGTATTATCCCAGCTGTTTGGCGAGTTTCCTCAGGGAGACTATGCGTCACCAACTCATCGGTTAATAATTTAGATGAACTCTACAAAACGAGCCGAATGTAATCTAGGGAGACGCAAAAATTTCATCTAGTCATCAATACCTCCATAGTGTCTTGTTTTGATCAACTGGGAGAAAACGTATCAAGTACGAAGAAGACAAACTCAATCACCTAGATGTGTGGAATATTTTAGATCTAGGTAGGTAGGTATTGAGAGCTTAGATAGCAATGACGTAATAGGTAAGAAAGGGGCTGCTACCTGGTTGAATCAATTACAGCATTGCTTTTTCCTCGTAATGTACTAGAAAATAAAAAGGTCTTCCTTAGGTATATCAATGAGTTGTACCAAGCACAGCATTGGTGTTTCCTCGTACTTTACTAGAAAATATAAAGGACTTTACTTAGATATATCAATGAAATTAACGGGTTGTCCTAAGTACGTCATTGGTTTTTCCTCGTACGCTACTAGAAAATATACAGGCCCTTACTTAGATATATCAATGATGTAACGGCTTATACCGCGTACGGCATTGATTTTTTCTCGTACATTAATAGAAAATATAAAGACTCTTACTTAGATATATCAATGACGGCATTGCTTTTTCCAATGAACTATCATTTAAAAATTCAATGACATTGCATAGATCAATTCCTCTCCAATACGTGCTAATTTCCAGTAAACCGTACGGGAAAATACCTCGTATGAAAATTCAATGACGGAGCATTGAAAAAACCAATGCTTCACTCTGAGTCAAAAAAGACAGTTCTTACGAGAAAAAACTCAAGAAATACGAGCTTTTCCCCCTTACTTTTCTCTCAGTGCATAGATTATAATATCATAATACCATAGATTTTTTTTATAATATAATATCTACGTAATAGTTTCAACAAAAATAACGTTTTGTACTAATAAACTACACTCGAATATAATATAGTGTGAACGACTTTTGGTCTAGTTATAGTGTGTAATTTAACTATTAAACTACCAAGTGTGAACTAGAGCTTAGGCATAAGTTGTCTTGAAACATCTAAAACTCTGGACCATGGCACACTTTAAGTTGTACAAATGCCTTTAACAATAAAGGAAAGAACTTGATTGTTACATTATACTCCGACGTAGAGCCCAAAAGGATTATGCCGACTATGTTTTATTCTTTTATTATCCTTTTACTAAACAAAAAAGCCTATTTGTAGAGCCTCCCTTCTGGAGTGTAGGCGGTTTTCCTGGTGCAGGTGCGGGTAGGTAAGTTCTTGGCTGGTCGCATGACGCGGGGAAGAATATAACAGACCGCCCACCGCAGAATTTGCTCACGGTACAAGACTCACTGCAAGGTATTTTGGACAAATCAAGGATCTCCTTAAGGCGAACTCCTGGCTATTACAGGGTGCAAATACTCTTCAACTTAGGTACATGTTTTTTTTAAACCATCACGCCGTGGCCCTTATTTGGGGTAGGCAGAGAGAACGCATCTTCCCTCTTTTATATCCAAGCACACATCTTTCGCCTACACCTTTTGCATCTGGCCTTGTCTTTTTTTTTATCCAATTGTTCAATCTGTGTCATTCTCGAACAAACACGCATTATTACGCCCCACACCTTTTCTTTCAACCTATATGGATTATTTTCGTTGTTCTAATTTCTTTATTTTTGTATTTTATTTGTTTATCTTCACAAATGGTGCAAAGCAAGACGTGTGTCATGAAAGTGGAAATGGTCGGTAAACGTATTCGAACCCACGATGTCTGAGGCTACCAACCACTTCTATTTGCATCCATTCTTTCAACATGCCCAAACCATAAGAGGGTAACTATGACATTCAATCACAATACCGATCCGATTTCAATCTCAATAACGAATTCTAACGACTCGGATTGAGTTTCAAGGGCAACTCCCCTGAACTGATTAACATTCATCTTTGTTACAGCACTATAACTTTCACACCACATTCTTTCCTAATATTCTGATTCCTTTCCATATCCCACATATTCTTCTTCGTAGGGCTCTCATCTCTACTACATTTATACTGAGTAAATCCTTCTTTTTTTCGTCTACATATTATGTCCACGTTTCCCAGCAAAATCGTAAGAAAAATTATTGTTATGAACATGTTCGGTTTTACTTTATATGAGTACCCTGTATCAAAAGGATAAAGATTATAGGTATAAGGATTAACAATTTAAACTTTGCGTATGAAATATTACTAAAATTGTATACTTACTTTACTACCCCAAAATTTACATCTGATCCGTTAAGCTTTCGAAAGACGACAAACGAAATTTGACGAACCAATAATAGGCTTTTGTCAAATCTATTGTCTTTTGTTTTTCAATGTTTCTTCATCGATAAATTTGACTCCCACTATACTACCTACGATCTACATTGTTTTGTAATTTTAATCTCAAAAATGTCTGCGTCATTCAGTGCTTTTAATAATAAGTAAAGAAAAAGAAAGAAACAAGGTATGTTGTGCACAATAAATGTGCCTACGAAAAAATTTTCAAATCATAATAATAACTTATTGAAAAATTAATTTGATGGAAAAGAATTATTCATTGTTTGATTGTCCTTTAAATAAGTTATACCGTCCCTTTATGGGTCCAAATTTTACTTTATTACCTTCAGAGAAGCAAACATTTCTTACCATAGTAACAGTTGTATGTAGGAACCTCTGATCAATTGCCGAAATATACATATTTTTTTCGAAATAGGTACATTATTTTTAATGCGCAATATACATTTCGCGCAGATAACTGTAGCTTTTTACCCGTAGTTGGATTGGATTTTGTCATTTGTATGAGAGCTCAACAAACAAAGACTTTGACATACGAACAGACGAACAAGGTATGTTTTGTTTTGAGATACGAGGAACCAAATGAAGGAGGTTTAGCTAGGGATGTTGTGAATATCAGAATCAGCATCAGCTGATTATCGGCAACGATTTCAATATCAGCATCCGCATTAATTGATGCTGATTTTATTGCTGATATTCAGTTCTTGTCTTGTCTGCTTAAGACGGGACTTGCGCTTGTCGAATATTCTCGCGAGAATTTTCGATCAATCAAACGTCTAAAAAATATAATTAAGGAAATATTTTGTGCACTATCTTGCAAGTACCTGGCACCCCCATCGGCCGAATTTCCCAGCAAACAATTGTTTAGTTGTGCTGTACCTAACTTTATTATTTAGTTATCAATGCGAGACACAAAAAAACACTGAACAAAACATATCATGACACTAACACATAGAATCTTTAGGGTTCCAATAACGTGTATCTACCGCATACCTATTTATGAAGCTGTGGTAACAGATAAAAACCTGAAAATACTTCCAAGCTGTTATTCTTAAAATATACTAATTTCCCTTTAATAAAACTTAAATTCTGATTATTTCTATGTACCTACCTAACAATGAGAGAGGTGAAGTTTTGTATTGAAATATCTCATTTAATTTAAATTTTATTATTGAATCTTGTCTCATAATATAATAAAAATGGAGAGCTATTTTTCGTAGTCATCGCATCACGCCTAAACGGCTGGATCGATTTCGCTAATTCTTCTTTTGTCGTCTTGGTTTTTATCAGAAGGTCCTTATGAAAGAAAAAAATAAGAAAGTTTTGTGGAAAATTAGAACATTAAAGAAATCTTTAAATAGGTAACCTTCTATGGCAGCTAATAATTTATCTCCCAACAATTTTTATAAAATATCAAGCGCCATCTATATATGATACAAAACGCTATCTAACGAAATGCACCAGAAGCAAGTACCAAATTACAACAAGAGCGATTCCTGTAAAATCATAACTTCATTATTATAATTATATACACCAGAGGGAGCCTTTGACACGATTTTTCTACAGATATTTGCAAGAATAAATTGAATATAAATTTAAATCTCCAATGTAAAATTTCACTCCTCCTTTCAGAACCTTACGATGCAGTTCATGTATTAGTTTTTAAGTGAAAAATATTTCTGTGATAATTGTTAAAAGTATTATTATAATTATTGTGTTAATTTGAAGTTAAAAGTTTTTCATTTATTAGTGATTTGAACCTCTTTGTACTATCATCAGTAACTATTTTTAAAGAGTTTATCAGCTGGCGAGTATAGAATCAAAAATTATTTTCCTATTCACTTTGGAATCAACTCACAAGAGAGTCTGCCTACCTGAGTTCTCTGTTTTCTTGCCACTCTTTACTTTGAAGAAACTTTTTTTTTAAATGGAAATACCTTATTGCTAGAATATCAGATCTCCTGAAAAACTATGGATCAGATGAAAATCTGAACCCCATACTTCTAAGTACTTTTTACAATATAATTTAGTCTAATTTTGAAATTAATTGGCGTTTGACATAAACCGTCAGTACGATTGACAAATGCGGATGGAAAACAGATTTAAAACAGAAGCATCGGTAGGAATTATATTGGTTAAAGGGTAGTTAATTTAATTTGAATTCACTAACCTAATTCACTACCTGCTAAGGCATACTATAATAAATCAATACAAACGCATTTGAAAAGGGACTGCAGGACTTGCACGCCCTGACGGATGATTCGAATCGTAACCAAGGGGTAAAATTAGGAGCGGCCGTAAGAAGAAGAAGAATATCATCAGCATCAACATCAGCATCAGCTGATATTGAAAAAACCTACATTAACAACAACCCTGGTTTAGACCTTGATTTACTCAAGCAACTTTTATTGCTAGTACGGAACGTATTATGCTCCTATCTCGAAGTTTCACTGTATATTATGCTTTACATGCGGAAGATGAGCTCCGTGTGTTATCAGAAGGAAAGATAAAGGCCTGCCATGAAATTGATTAAAATATACATGAAGTGGGATCATCTAGGAAACAGAATATCCTGTTGTTTATATTTGTATTTAGAATAGGAGGCAGATATACTACTTACCTCGCGATAAAAAAAATTGAACAGTAGAAGGAAAAGTGGTACAACCTATTTAATATTAAGCGTAACCGACTGAAGTCAGTCAAATTTATTTAAAAGATAAATAAATAAAAAACAACGCAAGATAAAAGACATACAAATATAATATATGATAAGTCAAACAATAAAAGTCATAAAAAGCCACACACTCAAAATATACAAAATGAATGACCTAATGACCTTCGGCGAATAACTGCCCCCGTAGACAAATTCAAATTGGCGTTCGACTACAAACGAAGATTTCGCCAATGTATACAATACAATACAATAGTGCGAAAAAATTAACTATCCACTGGAACATAGAAACAATTATTTAAAAATTTTAGTGACTTTGTCTCTTCTACCTTTGTTGATGCCAATCCTAATATGCCTGAAATGATTTGTGATAGCGCACTGGATATTGGTAGTATCTATTTTGATAGTAATGACATATTAAAGAAACTTAAAAGCATAGACCTAAATAAGGGCCCAGGACCCGATGGAATACGATTGTGTACGATTTGTGTACGATCGGTCTTATTATTGCTGAAATATGTTATTATTTATTGTTTTTATATGATTTTAGCGTCCAGTTATATATTAATCTTTTTTTTTTCTTTTTTTTTTTACTCTGTTTTTAAATACACTTAACTTTTTATTATTTGATTCTAAAAAGCTGCTGTTTTGAGTCCTCCCGCTTTTTGATATACGCAGACGACATAAAAATTTATAAAAAAATCTCAAATATCACCAATTGTCTTGAATTACAATCAGACCTTACACGATTACAATATTATTGCAAAAAAAAACAGCTCTTTCTGAATGCCAAAAAATGCAACGCAATATCCTTCACTAGAGGCAGAAGTCCGATACTGAACAAATACCTAATCAATGGTGAGAGCATTGAAAGATGCACTGAGGTCAGGGACCTTGGGGTAATCCTCGATACAAAAATGACATTCAAACTCCACATTGATGGTATCGTTGATAGAGCCTTCAGATGTCTGAATTTCATCTTAAGGACGTCGAAACCATTTAAATCCACTAAGACTATTAAAACTCTATACCAAACTTATGTTCGCAGCATCCTGGAGTTTGCCTCTGTTATATGGTGTCCCCAATACATTTGCTACATTGATAGGTTAGAACGGGTCCAGAACAAATTGCTGAAACATCTTAATTACAGATGTAGGGTCAGTTTCGATAATATCTTGCAGTCTGCACACTACCACAAAATTATGACTTTGGAGAACAGACGGACTGTTACTGACATGTGCTACTTATTTAAACTTGTTAACGGGTTGGTTGACTCCAGCGATCTTCTCGGGGATATATGTTTTCGATGTCCTTTGAGATCCTTACGATCTCAAGCCACATTTGAGATGCCAAGATGCGGAACTAATTATGCACAGAACTCATTCTTAAACCGTTCTACAGGCACTTACAATTCATTTTTTAACAATATAGACCTGAATAGCTCTTCTCTTACGGTTTTCAGGCACACACTTGACGTCAGAGCAATGACTTCTTTATCTTCCTGCTTTATTCCATGTCCCTTATTCCTATCCCACACTCTTTTCCTTCTTCCCATTACTCCCAGCTGAGCCTGCACATATTGTTACATTAGTTTTTCTTTTTCCTATTTTCTGTTGTTTGTCTTACTTTGAACCCGCTCGCTGTTAATGTCTATACGTATATACTTTACTGGACAATAGTCCATGCTATTTGTGTAATTGTTTGTTATAAAATCACTGTTTGTATATTTGTTTAATAAAAATAAAATAAAAAAATAAATCAAACAAAGTCACTTGTATAAAAATATAAAAAGTGGACAGTTAATTTTCTTCCTACTCTACATTGTCGAAGAATTCGTTTGTAGTCGATCGCCAAATGCAATTTGTCTAGGCCCACTGATATCGTGATAGCTAACAATATTCTTGTCTATGACTTGATGCAATGTGAACACTTAAAAAGGCGTACTTGTCATTTTGTCATGTATGCGTTGTTTGTATATTCAACTAGCTTTCCCGAAAGACGTTGTCCTGTGGTTCTAACCCGAGGCGGCCCGTTCATATGTACATAATATGCACTGCGCCCCCACAATAAAATACATACTTAATTCGATTGAGTTAAACAACTAAAAATATTAACATTAAAATATTTCCAAAACATCCATATTTCATTTGTATATATTCAAAACTCAGGCGGGAACAACGCGAGAATATGATATTCGACCTCTATGTTCCCGATGTTGACTTAGTATGTTTACAAAAATCGCATTTCGAACCATCCATGACGACACGTGTGGCCTTATACCAAACATACACAATATTATGAACGCACGTATGAAGGAGATAGTTGTGCAGATACATCCATTATTAATCTTGGTAATTAATTCTGTTAACTGGACGTCTTCACTGCAATTATTCATGTTATGGAATATATTACTTTATTATTACACTAGCTTATACCCGTCATGCTTTACATTTTTGATTCCGAATGTCAGGCTTGATCGGTAGGTAATTAAACAGGTTCTAGTCTAGCTTCCCGTTGCTTTGCAGACCTCTACAACTGACATAAGCACAGGAAAAGAAGAATGAAACTTTCACAATTCATAAAAAGAGAGAAGAATGACACTTTTAATGTTTATTAAAATTTTGTATGAAGATCCTAAAAAATTGAGTTTTTTTTAAATAGCTCTAAATATGGTAAAGTTAATGCAGCAAATTATATCAAAGAACCTTCTCCGGCATTTTGCACGGCTCTGTGCAGATTCATATCTGACCTAGCATTTGTACTTTGAGCGTGATGCTATGACATACGGTAAAAAGCAAATAAAAAAACATTTCTGAATTATTATGTAGATGTGGAGCTGCATCGGAATATGTACTAACACACTGCAGTTAATAAAAAATTATATCGCACGAATAAATTTTATAAACAGTATTTTTTGACTCCTTTTTTGTTTTTATTTATTGGTGTGCATTTTGTGCATACTTGGATTGTTACGTATTACTGTTTTATCACTCTTATGTCCCTGAATAAGCCTATGGCTGAAGAATACCTATACAATTTACAATTACAAATAATGTCGAATGGGATATCTATAAAGAGTCAACGTTTATGTGAATACAAAAAAAAATATACTTTGATAAATGTTTAGGTATACCTCTTTTGTTCTGAATATTATTTTTATGGTGGGCGTTATGATGAAGGATTTGAGATTTGGTTAAGTATTATAACATTTCAGCAGGATATTGGCATGTGTGTGAAATCTATTCAAATAATTAATTTCCTGAAAGATTCTGGCTTAATATTAAAGGATGTTGGTGTAGATATTGTGAGGCTCTAAGCTGAGAATATCAAAACAATAACTGTCGAAAAAAATATATGAAATAACGTTAGGAAAGAGCTTTTGGAATATAGAAACTTTATTAGGTGGTCTTTTGTGTGGAATTTCTATGCGTAAGTTTCCGCCCATTTTGCGTTGAAACCGCATCTGCAAAGTATACGAATTAACGAATATGTAACAACTAATGACTCTAACTATAATTCATTACTACTGATGTTCAATTTTTTAATGGAACAAACCACTTCGGGCTTATGGACCGTCTTCTACTGTTATTTCGAAGGCCGGCTTAGTGTGTTCACTCTAAGTTAACAACGTTCGCCATTAGGTGGTAATGTTTAACTCTCCGAAACTCCTAATCATGAGAATTCTCGACATGTTTGACATGTCAAAAAATCCCAACAAGTAGATAAGTATTTAATAACTAGCTTTCCTGACAGACGTTGTCCTGTGTTCCTAACGATGAATATTGAATTCTAATTTGTATGGTGATGAATTAATTATCATTTGACCAATGTGATTCCGAACGATGCGTCTGTTTTAAACCATGTATATTCCATCCGCATTCTGTCAATCGAACCAATTGACAATTTCTGTCAAAATTGGAATAAAAATTAAAAGGTAAAAAGTACTAATAAGGTTGTCTACGAAGAGTTTTCTTTAATTTTCTAATTATCCATGCATTTTTATTCATTTTTTTCTTCTAAAAGGATATTTTCCTGATAAAAGCCTACACGACAAAAATAAATTACCGAAATCGGTCCAGCCATTTAGACGTGATGCGATGACATCGGGAAATATCTCTCCATTTTTATATATAAGATTAATGAGAAATAGAGTTTATGAATATAAGTACACTTTCTACATCTTACACTTAAACCAAAGCTTGTGTTGTGAATGTGGAAATTGTTAGTACCGGGATTCGAACCTAAATTGGGACTGCGGAAATTTTTTTTCCGTAGTAACAGAAGTAAGTTGGAATCTCTCATCAAATGTCATATAATTCTTCCATATAATGTTTTCCACGGACATCATATGTCACTATTTTATCGTCATAGATACTATCAACTTACCGAAAATGTATATAAACATATTTCGCGTGATGTCAAAGAGCTTCAACGAAAATATTATGCTACAGACGACTACACCTAGGCTACCGAGACCGGTAATATACCTACGCATTAAAAGATTATATTGATATGTTCTCAATCAAAAAAAGATGCTACAAAATTAATATAATGGCTTTTTTTTCATATGTACGACAGAAAGTATTTGATTGTCTCCAACGCCTTCTTCCATACATCCACACGTTATGGACTTCCAATCACGTTGCCGGACTCGTGGAAAGCATTTGATACTGTCCACCATCTAGGAGGTAGTTTGATATGCAATTAACGGACCGTACCTTAAAAAAATAAATCAGACAGTCCGATTTGAATCGGATCGGAAACTCATAAAAAATTAAGAAAAAGATTCTTAGAAACAAAATTTTAGAATACCTGTTTCATGATATTCAAATTCCTAAGTATTTTTTTTTTCTCGAACAAGATATCGTATTTAATTGAACTAATTGAACTTAATACAATGATCAGTGCAAAAAATAATAAATAAATAATTGAACCAGATAAAATTGAAATCAAGCTAGTAAATTAAAAGAATTTTCTATACATTTTCATTGAATCGAAAGATGGCGTACCTATCCCCAAACGTATTGTATTATGGGGAAGGTCTAATTTGGAGACGCCATGAGCAGGCAGAGGAAACAAAATAAACCACTGCTTACAAATCACCCCCAAAAAGAACTACCTTCTTATTGTTTAATACAAAATATTGATGTTTTGTCATTTAACCAAAAGATGGCTCTTTCCTCAAAATTATGAATAACCGTAAATATAATATTATGTAAAGTAGCTAATAATTAATGGTCTAACCTAACCAAATCGGATCGGAAAGCGAACGTATAGAAAGGTTCTATCAGAAACAATAATAATATGTGCGTATATTACAGTCGGAGGTAATTATTTTTCCTTTTACTAGTGTGTCTGCGGAAAAATGAACCACGTGATCAAGTCACATGCGAGATGCTCAGGTAATTAAAACTCTGTGATTGATCCTGGTGTTATATTAAATACAGGAATTCACATTGTCTCCTCCTTAATCTATATTATACGAATACGTCGAGCAAAAAAAATACCCCTTTTTACGAAAATTGCGCGGACGGAGGAGTATCAAATTTCGCACACTTTACAAACACTACTATAATGCTATGTATTTGTAGTATTTGATACTCACACACACTTCGATATATTTGACATTGACACGGACGCATAAATTCTTTTGTTTATCTGTGGTCAAATTGAGAATAGATTAATATTGTTTGTCTTTAAGTTGTTACATGTCGGGACATGTGTTAAGGATGCCGAATGACAGTTGGCCGAGGAGAGCGCTGTTCTTCCTCTCATCAGGGTCCCGAAGACGAGGAAGACCCTCTCATACTGCGTTAAAGAGAATTGTGTGATGTACTTAAATATCTTCTTCTATTTCCCTTACTCAAGACGGAGTCTGTAATGTCAGGATTGGCCTTTTGAAATGCTGGATTCCCACTCACCTTTCGTCCATCCGGGGTTCTTTGGTACACCACGCTGGGCTGGATAGGGTGCGGGATCAGGGCAACATTGGCATACTGATGCTGGAAGACTTAGCTTTCTAAGGAAGTGATTCTGCCTCAGGCATAAAATCGAAAAGTCATATCGAGACCTGTAACGATATTTTTCGTTTGCTAAAACATCGGCAGCCCCAGTATTGCATCTACCTGCCACCCTCAGGATCAATAGGGGTGGAGGTCACAGGGATGCGCGGGGTGAGAAGCTTGGCCCAGGGCAGCGGTGACGCGCAGGTCGGACAGATCGTTTCAGTGTGCATTGCGAGGAAGTGGAATTTTAGAACGAAGTGTAAAACGACTATATAATGGGGTGACGTCCCTAAACTTTTGGTGGAGGAGAGAGGAGGATTTATCCTCCTCCACGTGCGTGTGCGTGGATTTCGATTTTAGAACTATTGTTATTTATTAAATTAGTGTTGCGCAAAGACTTTTATGTGATTTTAATGGACATTATGGACTCTGTGTGCGTATCGTGCAAATAAATGATTCGGATGATTCTAATATTAATTTTAACGTGTTTTTAATTTTAAGTTTCGCTGTAAGTTTTGGGCATTAGTCTTAATTATATTATGTAAGTAGTAAATAAATTTTAATTATTTTACCATAAACTGCATTCTTAGTCATTTCCTCGACACAAGGATTAATGCCCCATCTACCCCTAGACAGAGAAATACCCGAGCCGGGGAAAATGTAGCAGACCGTGAGGCTAACTCACATCCTCAAACTCCAACAGGTTCTGACAAAAATTAGGTGTACTACGTAGTGATTTGTTCCATTTAAAAATCGAACATCAGTAATGAATTGTTAGTCATTAGTTGTTACATATTCTTTAAGATCTAGTCCTGAAAAATGGTCACAAGAATCTAGACATAATTAGAACGTTGTGCACCAACAAAGCCAATAAGGATAAGACATTAACAAAAATGGATATAATATTTGAAGGGTTTGTGTATTTACGTAGTGAAAGTTCATTATTATGAATTAAATAACACACCAGTTGCACTTTCACAAAATTTATATTGAATCTCGAGCGCTTTCGTCTCTTGACAATGTCTGCGTGAGTTGGACGAAAGCGCTCGAGATTCAATATAAATTTTGTGAAAGTGCAACTGTGTGTTACTTAATTCATAATAATGGATATATTCATATCCTGGCGCCAAATACATGACAGCAGTCGCTAAGTAAGTATGTCTCTATATTTTATTAATTTTTAAATATCTACTTGTTGCACACATGAGATTTTTCGACATGTTGAACATGTCGAGAATTTTCATAATTAGGAGTTTCGGAGACTTAAACATTACCACCTAATGGCGAACGTTGTTATCATAAAGTGATCACACTAAACAAGCCTTCGAAATAACGGTAGAAGACGGTCGTAAGCCCGTAGTGGTTTGTTTAATTTAAAAATCAAACATCAGTAATGAATTGTTAAGAGTCATTAGTTGTTAGATATTCGCTAAAATTAGGTGCGTATGAATCCAGCAGCCCATGAATGAGAGTTAGAAGAAGTCCGCTGAATTACAAAGATTGTAGCAGAAAATTGCAAATATCACATTTCGGTGAACGAATAATTACACAACAAATGTGATTACTTTTTTTTTTAGGTAATCATAGGGATGTGTTTCTAATTACGTATTTCCATCATCCGTGAAAAGATATCTAACGTATATATATAAAAAATATTATATAAATGGAGAGCTATTTCCCGATGCCATCGTATCACGCCTAAACTGTTGGACCTATTTCGCTAATTCTTTTTTTAGTCATGTAGGCTTTTATCAGGAGAATGTCCTTTTAGAAGAAATTAAATTAAGAAAAATGCATGGAAAATTAGAAAATTAAAGAAAACTCTACGTAGACAACCTTATTAGTACTTTTGACAGAAATTGTCAATTGGTGCGATTGACATAATGCGGATGGAATATGGTTTAAAACAGAGGCATCGTTCGGAATCAAATTGGTCAAATGATAATTAATTCATCACCATACAAATTCGAATTCAATATTCATAGTTAGGAACAGAGGACAACGTCTGTCGGGAAAGCTAGTTATAAATGTTTTGCCAAAGTCCCAATGTCGCCTCCCCAAGGAAATTAATAACTAAACAACATCCATAACGTTTATTTAGTCAAAATAATTATTAGTTTGTTAAGCAGCGTGAAAATATGTAAAGTTTTTGGATAAAATATCTAACGCGTGACCTCAAACTAACCTCATTACATAATATTATAAAGTAGAGGATAATCATATTATGATAATCCCATTAGATACGGCCTTCAGGTGCACAAAGATAAGAATTGTGGTGGTCGTTTTGGCTGTTAAGTCCAGTTTTAAATAAGCAGACCTTGTCGCATTTTAAGCAGGAATACTCTGAAACACCTACTCACCATGTCAATCCCCTGGCACTCAGCAACGATACTTCTCCATCGCGGTACATCCAAACTGTCCATTTAAAAATCGAACATCAGTAATGAATTGCCAGAGTCATTAGTTGTTACACATTCTTTAAGATCTAATCCTGAAAAATGCTCACAAGAATCTGGACATAATTAGAACGTGGTGCACCAAACAAAGCCAATAGGCAATAAAGATGAGACAAAAATGGATATATTCACATCATGGCGCTAAATATATGACAGCAGTCGCAGTCTTTAATTATTTTGGCTGCTCTCTCATTTTCAATAATTTCCAACTTTAATAATTATTAAATATCTACTTTTTGTATGTACATCGGATTTTGAGACATGTTGATCTTGTCTAGAATTCTCCGGATTTAGGAGTTTCGGAGAGAAAGAAGTCAAGATGTCCCGGGTTCTATTCGCGATAAGATCAGTTTTTCAATGTGTTTTCGATTGAAATATCTACCCGGGGTTGGCCACTTGGCCAGGCTCACATTGGACGGAATTGATTGAATGAAAATAATGCCTCAGACAATAAGTTGTAATATTTGTAAGGAAATGTGTACCAAAATGTATTTATTTATTAATATGATGTAAGTCTGAAAGAAAAAGTTTGAGAAAGGGTGATCGACCGAGAATTTCGTTTATCAAACATTTGACTACTTCTTCAATAATTACTGAAGCAGATTTAATGTGGATAAAATGTGCTATGTTGGTGGAAGAAGTGTGCTTGGATAGAAAAGAGTGGAGTACCGTTCCCTTTGCCTACCCTTTACGGCACAAAATGTATTATGTAGTTGAAAAAATCGATCATTTTAATCTCCCTATTTCCTGAAGAACTCAAGTTGAATACAATGAACAGAATGAATTTGTCACAGAATGTTGTATGGACGAATACTGTTTCAGAAATCGTTTCAGATTAAAAATGTTAAAAGTGTGTAATGTTAAAAATTATAGGTAATACTATAACTGCTAGTATAATAATAAATAGGTACATATTCATTAATTCCTAGATAAGTGTCTGTAGTTGATAAAATAATATTAAATTGACCGATTTGTTTTTGGTTTTCAAACAGTTGTGTATCTCCATCTACTGACAATTGCTCAAAGTTTTTTTTTCATATTCCTGAAAGGTTGAAATATTTCCTAAAGACATCTAGCGATATAAAATGAAAACATCTTAACTCTTGTTTCGTACAACAGCTAAAAGGTAAATAGGTACAATTCCTTTCTAATAACAGAATAAATGTATATATTTAAAATCGTCAGGTATTCGTTACCTATATATTTTTCACTACATACACACCAATCCTCCCTTTAACTGAACACTAACCTATGACAGTACATCTTATTTTGAAGAACATATTTTAAGCTACAAATAAGTATATAATATCTAAATCGTTTACTTTGCAAATGTTGAATAATAGTGTTAAATCTTTCTGATAATCAAAATTTTGTCTATACACAAAGAAACTTTACTATATACTAGCTGACCCATCCGTCGAACTTCGACCTAATCCAGAATAAAAAAATAATTTTGACTAATTACACGAAAATTAAAAATAGAGTTTACGACATAAAATCTTCCTCTATAGTTGTTGTTACCTACAACACCGCCATCTCTTGGATTTTTTATAGTTGCTTAGCTTTAAAAAAATCCAAGAGATGGCGGTGTAGTAGGAAATAAATCACATATGAAACACTTGTTGTATACTATGTTGTTGAAACAATTGACACCATTAGAACCAATTAATTCTCACCGAATTATTATGGTAAGATTAAACATAAAGCAAGTCTATCACATGAACATTGAACAGTTCTAACAACCAAGGAAGTGATCCTCAGTGTTGTCTCAAACATACACAAGGGTGGAAACTCTATCATCATAAATATTAACAAAAAAGCAATAATAATAGAAGTCGAGAATTCACATTATATACTGAATGTCACCGCGGTATTTTCCAACACCTTTGAAACATAATAATAAAATATTAATTTAATTTGAACTTTGCAAATCTGTTTTGAAACAAATTTCATGACCTTCAATACCTAAACTTATCTACTATTGAAATATTATTGTACCTATAGTTTTCTTGTAGTATTTATGTAAGTTTGAAAACTATCACCAATATTTTGTATTTAATTATCTCTTCTTTAAAGGAAACTTATTGGCCTCAGGCAAATCTCCCGGAGTTAACCCTAAATCAACATTCTTAGACGCAAACTGCGTGGTCGATAGTATCTCTGAAGTATATTTATTAAAATGTGTGGGATTTTGTGATTAGAATCAAATTACGATCTTTGATAAAGTCTATGCACTACATAGGTGGTGTTATAATAGTCGGCAGAATTTAATTCTTAAGACCGTTAATGGACCTTTCTCTGCCTCTCAGGCGCTTGGGTATATTTTGAAGGTCTTTTCTTCTGAGCAGGCACTCCTCATTAGTTCTATTCAGAACTTAAAGAAAACATTAAAAAATCATGATGGTAATAAATAAATTAACATTAATTGATTAAATTGTCAGTCATTCTCTCCTGGACGCCTAAGCGGCGATCGGTATCAACATAACAGCGCTAATCTTCAGACCACCAGCTGGGCATACAAAACTGATAAGTACAGTTAGTGGTTGGCTAAAAAATTAGTTAGTGAATTAATGACATCTATTGAACTTAACGAGAAGTGGCCACTGACTCTAGATAGCGACGGGATATTACAGGAAACGAAACAACAGTAAAAGACTGTCGTAACCCGTAGTGGTCTAAATTTACCATTAAAAGAATAAAAAATATAAGTGTCATTTATTAAGACCCGCGTCGGGTATTTCTTTAAGAGACGGGAGAAAAAACACATGGATACGAGACAAGACCAGGGTTTACCAATCTATGTGATGGAGAGGGTTGCCACCCTGAAGTGGCGATGGGCGGGCCATGTGGCCAGATGCCCGGACGACAGATGGTCGAAAACAGTGGTGGAGTGGCAGCCTAGACAAGGCAGAAGAAATGTCGGCAGGCCCCAGGCCGCGCCGGCTGGACGGACGACATCGCGAAGATTGCGAGCAGCCCTTGGATGGGGAGGCTACTCAGGACGGGAATGATTGAAAGCAGAGAGGGTAGGCGTATCAATGGACGGAGACAGGCTGATGAAGAAGAAAGAATAAGATTAGGACATGCTTTGCTATGGGCCATTGGTTGAAAAAAATGATGCAAAATAAAAACAAATTTCTAAAATTAAATAAATTTATTTATAGCTCTGCTGTAAACTAACACTGTATATTAGATGTATAATGATATAAATATAGTGTATGATTTTGTTAATATTAAGACAGAGACGATGCTGACTCCTTCAATAGACGTCCCTCTTTTTCTTGAAGCAAGTGACGGCGTTAAAGTAGCATCTCCAGACGCGGCCTTTGGGTCTGGAGTCGTTGTTGTTGGAGTTATGTCCTCGGCGTTGAAGGTCCACCTGGAAGAATATCCTTTTGTTATCTTGGTAGAGTAAATCTGGAGTGTATTGCTTTATGATAGTGAAACATGGACTGTAAGCCAGAGCGAGAAATGTGGTGCTGCAGACGCATGCTAGGGATCCATTGGTAGGATCATATCACAAACGACGAGGGCAATCCCTCGTTCTCAATAGAACCGGGATAAAAGGTATCTCTTGAAAAGAGTTGCCCAATAATGTGACAAATGGATAGGCCATAACATCAGGCACCCGGGTCTGCTCTTTACCATAAGGAGTGATTACGGCAGAAATCATAGAGGCCATCCCAGAGATAATTATATAGACCAGGTGATCGGGGACATGCGCTGCGAAAACTACCAGGAGATGAAGAGGCTGGCCGGTGACAGAAAGAAATGGAGGAACAAAGTCGACATGCTTGGTACAGACCAATCTTAGGATTGTGACTCCAAAGAAGAGTAAGTCCTTTCACACGAAACTTCGTAGATTTTCGCTTTCGAGATTTGCTATCTCTGCGCACATTGTACACCTGTAACTGTGATTTTATAAACAGTGCCTATGCACGTGATTTCAGAGATCGTGCATCCGGCCTTTCAATACAAATGAATGAAACAGCAATCCCGATTGTTTCGCTTAAGGCCACTCTTTGAAAATTTGGTATGCTCGGCAAAGCAAATGTGCCCCAGAGAGCATGATATGGCAGGCAATAAGTTGCTGACTGATACCGGAAGATGTCCTCTCTGGGACATGTGTTGGAGAGGCGTGGGCCGAAGACAGATTTCCTGGCTCCGTAATGTCCACAATTGGACTGGAATCAGAAAAGTCGGAGAGCTTTATATGTATATGCCCATGACAAGGAAAGATATAGTCTCGAGTGATAGTTGACGCTGGGAGTACCTCACATGAAGAAGATACCGATGTAGGGTTGTGTAAAAGCTATTTTGCATAGTAGTCTAACTTACATTATTTGTCTCGATTCTCCTGAAATTGAGTTCGTCTCCCGGACTTATTCTGGGCAGAGGCAGCAGCGGTGGCTGTATGTTCCTGGGAGACACGCTCTTTCCAGGAAGTGCCGCCATGGCAGGAGTGTCTTCGTCTTCCAGGGCCTTCTGCAGAGCCACCATGAGTCTGTCCAGTAGCAGAGCAGCGCGTTTGGGAACAATCACCTGGAAATATATTAAATTATTTTCATTTGGTAAAAGACATTTAATGTTTATTTTTATCCATTACTCCGTGTTCCTTTAGCTTTCGATTTTTCCACCGACATACCATTTCTCATACAACCTCTCCTGACTCAACTCAATTTCTATTAAAGAATATGTAACAACTAATGACTCTAAAAATTCATTACTGATGTTCGATTTTTGAATGGAACAAACCACTACGGGCTTACGACCGTCTTCTACTGTTATTTCGAAGGCTGGCTTAGTGTGATCACTTTAAGTTAACAACGTTCGCCATTAGGTGGGTATGTTTAAGTCTCCGAAACTCTAAACATGAGAATTCTCAACATGTTCATCAACATGTCGAAAAATCTCATGTATGCAACAAGTAGATATTTATCTATAATAATCGATGAAATATAGAGATAAAAGTTGGAAATTATTGAGAACAAGAGAGCAACCAAATTAAAAGACTGCGACTGCTGTCATGTATTTGGCGCCAGGATATGACTATATCCATTTTTGTAAATTTCTCATCTTTATTGCCTATTGGCTTTGTTGGTGCACAACGTTCTAATTATGTCTAGATTCTTGTGACCATTTTTCAGGACTAGATCTTAAAGAATATGTAACAACTAATGACTCTAAAAATTCATTACTTATGTTCGATTTTTGAATCGAACAAACCACTACGGGCTTACGACCGTCTTCTAATGTTTTTTTTTATTTTTTTTTATTTAAATAATATACATTTAAAATACAACAATCAATTAAACAACACAACACAAGACACGGTATTCCTCCATAAGCAACTTAATGCTTGAGCGGAGGTATTTTTTTTTTTTTGTACAAAACTTTATTAATCAAAAACAAATCAAAACTTTCCTCCACACACATACATACATAAACACCTCTCAGACACAAACACACATACATTCACGACCGCGGCTTGTATGTTATTTCGAAGGCTGGCTTAGTGTGATCACTTTACGTTAACAAAGTTCGCCGTATCCGATTTCTTCGATATCTCCGACTTCAATTTCTATTGCTGCTTACCTGACCTTCTTGAGAATGGAATCGATGTGTTCGATCCACGTCATTCTAGGACCACCACAAACTTTTCTTTCAGCTTTATAAGTTATCTTTATTATTCTGATATCACCAACTTATTAACTGTCATATTTCTAACAACACTAACTTCCATATCACCACATTCCTTTCTAAAATTCTCACTCCTTTCCATATCCCACAATCTTTCCACACATTCTTTGTAGAGCTCTCATCTCGACTACAATCTTCTCTTTTCGTCCATGTCCTCGGGTAACAATTCCAGTGCAAGGTAACGAATGACAAAGAAGTTTAATAAGAAAAATACTCATTATGAGTCAAAACGTGTATTGAACCAATCCCATCTTGAGCCGTTTCGTGTTAATTGAAGGTAAACAATCTTGAGACTTAAGCGATGCCTCAGGCAACAACTTAATCATGAAATATTACGAAAATATTGGCATTAATAAATTAAGGATAGGTATCATTTGGTATTCTTTAGACGTCCTAAACCTTCTCCTTGAAAAGATCACGCTGTGCAATCGCGGTGTGTCATGGAAACCTTGCACCATCTTTTGCAAGGCTTTAAACGTCTGAACGTTTCTCTCAAATTTCTTTTTTGAATAGAGCTCACGGTCTTTTATATTGGAAATAATCTCAACAGACACTGAATCTGCCAGTTCACGAACAGTAGGGCACAATTTTCCGATATTTATCTAAGATGCTCTCCATAAAGTCAAAGGAGCAACCATTGTAAAAGTCAACGATCCAGCTAGCATACTCCTAAGAAAGTTAGCCGCTGAGTAGGACGTGACGTGTAAAGGTTCTTTGAACGGAAAATACTTCGGACCACTCAGAGATGGTGAATACTGGCTCATTCGGTCTAACCGCGAACTATATGAATAGTACGATGCCGCCAACAAATGCCGCAAAATTCATAAAGCTTGGCCGACTCTGTTGGCTGGGCCATGTTCCAGGAACAAGCGAACCATTCATTCTCAAAGAAATTTTCAGTAGGAGACTCTCTGGAAGGCGGAGCATTAAAAGATCCAGGCTGAGATTGCTGGACGGAGTGAAGAGAGAACGATAGGAGGCGGACAATTGGTGTAGCATGGTAGATGACAGGATGGCATGTAGAAATCTTTTGGAGAAGGCCAAGCCAAGACCCACAGAGGGTTTGAGCGCCACGGATGTATGTATGTATATTTGTAAAAGGAGTATAAACCTCCCTCCCGAGTCCCGTAAGGCTAGTTCAGTCAGTTAATATTATTTTTCCTTCGTTTTCTTTTCTAATGCCTTCAGCTCAATATTTCTCGCAGAATCATTCAAATATTTACTACCATATTCAGTGTTTTCATTTCTGAAGTTCTTAGAATTTGTATACTCCTGATCGTGTCTATACTGTGCTTTTACACGTCATATACTTATTTTGTCAATCTTATATGTCTTTCAGCTTGCCAAGACTTTATGTTTTCATATTGTGACCCTTAGTGCATCCAAAACTGCAGTTATCTTATTTATTTGTGGTTGTATTTCTTCACAGAGGGTGATTTCTTAAAAGTTATCATATTATTGTGTGAAATTTAATGTCCAATGATCCTTTGACATTTTCAACTCCGCTTCCAGATATATTCCTCTTGTATTGTTTGCTAAAATATTTCGATAAAATCTTCCAACACTCCTAAGAAGATAGTTGTAGGAGTCTCCTTGCAATTGGATGGATATAGAATGACGAGGAGGAACTTGGAATTGTGGAAGAATATTAGTAGAATAATTATTGTGTAGGCCGGTTAGTTGTGCAACTTATAATTGGTCTGATCTAAGTTTCATAACTATATACAAGAGAAGAGCGGAGTGTGTTGTGTTCTTAGATACTGGAAAGTTGTGCGAAAACAATATTGTTTATTACTGGGAAATAAATAGTAACAATAATTGACATATGCCCTTTTACGAGTCGGAATCTCAGAACAATTAATGTATTAACTAAGAGCTTCTTTCTGATAACCTTCTAATATTTCCATTTAAAAATCGAACATCAGTAATGAAATGTTAGTCATTAGTTGTTGTTACATATTCTTTAAGATCTAGTCTTGAATATGGTCATAAGAATCTAGATTAAAAGTTAAAGTTTCATCATTTTATGTGTTAATTCTCAATTGTTGTTTCCTTTCATATTTTTGTGTTGTGTTTACTGTCGTAACTAGTAATGTTTAACTTTTTTATAAAAGGATTCGGCCTTGAAAATAAAATAAAACTTACAGGATACTCATCATACTTGATCTTCCCGAACTCGTTGTCCTCTATGGTGTTCCCGAACATCCTTTCATCCGTCAGGACCTCTTCTTCCTGGCCAAAGACCACCAGGAACCTCAGGGAGACCAGCACGATGGTGATTACTGCTAGAAGCTGCATTCTGGAACAAGATTATGTCATCGTGTCAAAATTACTTAAATTATGACGATAGTCAGTTCATAGCTTTATAGATCCTTGCACCCTTTTACGGGAGTACAAAATCATAATGTTCATAGTTGTTCAAGTTAAACTTGATATTGAGCCAATCCATGGCTTGCGACCGTAATCTACAACTACATCACTGGTCACATTAGCTTTTCTTAGAAAACATGCTCGACATAATATTATGAACATTGGTTTAAAAGTGTCAGCCTAAGGTTGAACAATGTTAACAGTTTCAAATAATAGATAATTATTTATCCTTTCGACCGTGGCTACTTGGTGGAATATACTTCGAACTTATTTGAAAGAAACAAAATATTTATTATTAATATATTGTGGAAAAAACTAAATATTTTGTTGTTTCTTTCAAATGAGTTTCAAATAATGGAAAAATAATCTAAAAAAAATGTATTAGGTACTTCCTACTTAAAAGTAAAATCCAATACATAAATGCAATGTATCACATTTTTGCTGGTAGATAAAACATCTTCAAATTATTTTGGAGGTATTTTATAATATTTATAATATATTTTACATTTTTTCCAATTATGTATGCTAAAATTTTGCATCAACTAAAAATTTTAATTTCGCGGGTAATGTCAAGTGATTTGAATTAATCCGAGCGATAATGCATATGAAATCGATCAAATTGAATAATAATATTATAATATTATGATCGAAAAAGTAAATATAATGAGCCCCAAACACAATTTCGATTTTATGAAATAATGCCTTTTTTATATTATGTGTTCATAACATTCGTTTAAAAATGAGATTTTTTTAAGTGGAAATTTTATTATTACCTAAGTATATTTTTTTTTCAAATCAAAACTAATAATCCATAGCTTTATCTAGTTTTGGGTTCAAGAGCCCCAAATTTGTTGAAATATTGAACATTTTCACTAAATGGTGGCCTAACCCCTGATAATTAGCGTAGGTATTCATGTTTACTTCATAACTTACAATTTAATAGCACCTGTATAAATTGATCTAACGTTTGGTGGGCCTCACCAGAACGTATTTCAAGTAAGGACCTCGTACTAGATAGAGTTTAATCGATAGTTAAATATTAACTCAGACTAGTACCTACTTATGTAATTTTTGGAATGAAATTTAAATGTCAATATAACAGTACGATGATGCTTTAATGTATGTATCTGCGTTCACTCAAAGTGAACACAAATACAATACATTTTGTGAAAGAACTAGGTAGATGGTTTTTTTAATAAGTTTATCAGTCTAAACAAAAAACTAGAGGATTTATATACAATGGTGAAATTACATAACTGCCTGTAGAACAGAATAATCATGGTAAATTATGCAAATCACCTGTTTTCTTGCAATTTGCGGTCTAGGTGATTGCTCCTCTGACATGGCGAGATTTGCTTAATCCTGGTTTTATTTTTCTGTATATAGAGTTTTACTTTTGTTTGATTGATCTTTCGTTTGCTTTCCAAAGCGTTGTTTTCTAAAATGTTTTTTATACCTATTTTGAAATGTAAATGCAACATTTGTTGCGTAGATAACTAAATTTGGTTACTCTTTAATTGAGTGACATTACTAGAATTTCAAAACCTTATACATACCTAATATTATTTTATATGTAACTTAATGTAACTGATATTAATAGTAAATTGGAAGAGAGGCAACTGAGATGGTACGGGCATATTAGACGGAGAACACCAGAACACACGGTTAACAAGGCGATGTCTGTAAATCTTCCTCGACCTCCATCAAGAGGGAGACCCAAACATACATGGATGCAACAGTGCGACAAGATCCTGCAGAGGAACGGCCTAGATGAGAGTGTCATAAGGAGTGAAGAGAGTATAGCCTGACAATGAGAAGAGCCGACCCTAGCAGCCTCCAGAGGCAGTAAGCTGGGACAAGTGCCAGGAAGAAGAAGACAATTAATAAATGTAAGTTGTTGCTTCGACTACGATATGTAAGTACTTATTCAAGATCTAGAACAGAACAACAGTTTCATGCCAGTATCTCGGTGTACCAAAACTTCAAGGTTTCCTGTTATATCTTCAAAATGTGTTTATTTTGATATTAACCGGGATTCTATTACAAACTGTTGTCTATAATAAGAAGGATACTAATGAGTTAAGGAATAGGTAAACTAAGTAATTAAGAAAAATGACACTACTTGTCGTTTAAACCTACGCGATAATTCCACAAACATCTCATGTTAGGTATGTAATAAGGATGTTTATTATCTCCAACAGGAGACTTTTCAGCTAGCTATATAATGTCTAAAGCACCTTTACCCCTAGTATAAGTTTTCGATGATTGAATATTGACACGATCGTCGAATGAGTTTCGAAAAAAAATTCCATACAAAATGATCGAACACTATTTACACGCTTATAAGCGCTTATCATTTGAAATTTCAACCCATCAGAGGCTGACCAGTCCCAGATTGGAGGGGAAAGAAATCGAACGTAGGAAAGTTGCTGGTAGCATGGTGGGCGGTGCACTAAGACCTATAATGAGAAACAACAACGTCTCACTACAAGCAAAGAAACTATAGTGCATAACGCAATCCTGTTATCATCGATGATGTATGGGTGTGAAACGGGGACATGGACGAAAAAAGAAGAATGTAGTATAAATGCAATAGAGATGAAATCTCTACGAAGAATATGTGGAAAAACTTTATGGGATATGGAAAGGAATGACAATATTAGGAAAGAATGTGGTATGGAAGTAAGTGTTGTGACAAAGATGAAAGTTAATAAGTTGAGATGGTTTGGGCATGTGGAAAGAATGGATGCAAACAGAATGACAAAGAGAATTCGTAAGGCTGAAAGGAAAGGTGTAAGAAAGCGTGGCCGACCGAGAATGACGTGGATTAAACACATCGATTCCGTCCTTGAGGAATTCTTGAGAAAGGCCAGGTAAGAAGAACGAGAAATAGGAGAGGTTGTATGAGAAATAGTATGTCGGTGGAAGAAGCGTAAGAAGTATGCTTGGATAGAAAAGAGTAGAAGTCCGTTCTCTCTGCCTATCCTTTACCGGACACGGTGTGATGGGTAAAAAAATATACACACAAAGGTGAAAAGAGTATTGTTTTGCTTATTTATTATGGTGAATGGAGACTTCGAAATTTTGGAAAAAAAATGTTTTCTGTGACCATGCAGCTGAATCGTGGATGTGGAAAAACAAATAAAATCTTTTATAAACATTTTTATTTCAATTGTTCCACCAACAATGCACGTGCCATTCGGTAATCCTCCAATTTATATTCATCTGCACTTTATAAAAGTGTTGATAGGTATAAATCCCGGTGTAGATTTTTTTCTTCGTTTGGGTTTGTGGATTGGGAATATAAATATGTAGGTATGTATGTATTCACTAACTTCTAGAAATAGCCTGCTAATATTTGAAAAAAAATCAGTATTTTTTTCTCAGTAGAAAGATCTTTGGAGCAGTAAACTACAATGGACACTGGAGAATACGTTATAATCACTACGTATTCTCCAGTGTCAACTGCAGGATAAAAATGGAAGAGTCTTGTATTACCTATAGCTCTATTTTATAGCAAAATTTTTATTATTTATTACAATTCATAAAAGTACGCAGATTGGAATGGTTGGGTCACGTCAGCCGAATGAGTGATGATCGTATCCCAAAAAAGGTCCTAAACACCTGTCCAGATGGCCGTAGGAGTAGAGGCAGACCCAAACTGAGATGGCTGGATGACACGGAGGACGACATCAGAGCGATCGGAATGACGAACTGGAGGAGATTGGCAGAGAACAGAGTGGAATGGAAATATTTCTGGCAGAAAACAGAGAGGAATGGAAA
Source organism: Mystacides longicornis (assembly GCA_963576905.1). NCBI lineage: Eukaryota > Metazoa > Arthropoda > Insecta > Trichoptera > Leptoceridae > Mystacides > Mystacides longicornis. Next base: position 26,304,053 of record OY756438.1, read on the forward strand.
GATTTCTGGTACATTGCTGGCACACTCTGATTTCGCAGCCACCCCTTTCTAACAGCCTTCACATCTATTTAAAACAAAGATTAAGTTATGGACATTGGGAAATATACATAACAAAGCAACATTGTCGAAAGACGATTAAATTTAGTTATTGCTATATAGAGAGCTTGTAGGATTTCTAGTACCTAACTTTTTTAAGTAACAATAATTGTCAGAGAGAAGAATAATACATATGTATAATAAGTGCATATTGACAGTTCGTATACACTGCACCTAAACTTTTTATAAAATGCCAGTAGAGATTAAACAAATCTTTTTTTTATGCATTTCCACTCACAAATTTGTGCTTCTCTAAATATAAACGTGCCTGCTCTGGTTGGGTCTCATTTACCTATTCAGTTGGAAGTTTTGCAGGATATCTTGGGTTTTGTTCCATAAAGTAGTTTTGTTTAGTTTAGTTTTTTTTTCTTTCTTCTTTACACCGTTGATTGATGTTTGTTGGGCCGAAGGGTGTTATGACTGTGGAGTTATGCTTTATTGTTTGTGGACTGTACGTATTTGAGTTGGTGGTTCGTGTTTGTATGTTACTTTGAATATTCTTTTTTTATGAACTGTTAAGATGTTTGCCCTAGTACAGGCTTGGCCAAATAGGGCAGCATTTTCATTTGTTATCTGTTATCACTGTAATATTGTGTATGAATAAATAAATACTATGTTTCGGTCATTATTATTTATATTTGGCTTTTCGGTCAGATAAGGCAGCATGCAAGCATCTGACAGCAGACGGTTTCTACCTGGATTAACTTATCTTCCATTGACAGTTAACTGCGGGACAAATAGGATCACCAATACTAATTAACTAATACAGTCCACACAAATCAGGACGATTACCAAATAGATTATGCAATCACTGTGGCTTTATTGGAATACCTAGTCCAATTGTTAATTTTTTCAGGCAGATTATGCAATCACTGTGGCTTTATTGGAATACCTAGTCCAATTGTTAATTTTTTCAGGCATTATTGGAATTGATCGTGTGATAAATTGGAATAGATAATAGCTGTTAAGTACAATATTAGCCTTGATAATTTGAAATTTTCACGAAAAATACTGGCCTTGATGGTACTTAGGTAGATATAAGATGCTTTTTAAATCCAAGTTTTTACGTAAATACGTGATGTAACATTAAAATATAATAACAATTTTATACACCGAAATAAAATACAATAGAAACAATATTATATTTCTCACATTTTTTGTAAATAAACAACCATAAAATTTATTTTGATGATAATGAAAAAGAAAAAGGAATATTCAGACACGGCTACTTCCCTTAGGTGATATGAAAATAGCAAAAAGTTGTAGGATTTAGGATTTAGGCACAACAAAACCCATAAATACATAATATAAAATAATAGGTAGGTACCCTAAAATTCCTAAACAAAAAAGATAATAGAACATGTATTGTAAAGTATTCAAAACATGAGCTTACGTGAGAAATCCAATCAGGTTTAGCCTAATTGTGGGTATTAATTGCAATAAGATTTTCACTACGCACAATAAAAGAAACTAATAGTGGTCGACCAGTGCTCGTATTTCGACCATAACTTATTTAAATTATAATAAGTTTGAACATTATTAATTGTCATAAAATAAGCGAGCGCTATTTCAAAAATTTCTTTCATAAATAATGACATGGATACGTCAAATTTGATAATATGTACCTACAAAGTTTTTTTTTCATTATTATTAAAATCTATTCTCAACCTATATCCCACCATTTCCCGCTCCACCTTCCATTTAATACACCGCCTTCAAAAAGCTTTCTGCGCCCATTATGAGGCGCTTTTTTCACATTTGTTTCTATGAAGTTGATGATATTTAAGTTTAGTTGTCTGTGGAAGTGTGTGTGAGTATCATAGTATATACATAACATTACATTAGTGTTTGTAAGGTTTTTTTTTATTTTATCTATTTTTTGTGCATAATATTATTTCATTCGCCACTCTTTGTCTATATAAACTATGAGTCGGTGAAATTTCATACTCCTCCGTTCGCACAATTTTCCTAAAAAAGGTCACAAAGTTTTTCCTTCACGTAGGTATTAATAATGACACCTGTTGATAAGATGGGTTCCGTAAATGATATTACCTTGCAATATCTGCACTAATGTATTTGAAAAATAAAATATTTAACATCAACTTGTCAGCATACAATTTATTTTGTCGTCTTCGAAATTGTTGATCAGGTATTTTGAAGTCAGAATAAATAGCGACAGGACCACATTCCTATTATGGAATTCCAATAGTGTGATTTTTGGACGTCACTGCTTCGATTATTTCTGTTGCCGAACGACAGCTGATCGAGAAGAATGCTGTTTTTCCAATCAGATTTTCGAAGCTTATGAAGGTTATGTCTATAGTTATTTCAAAGCAGAGAAGTACAATATGGATACAGCGTGGGAGTCGGTCATTGAAGATGCTTAAAAAAAGCACAATCAAATGCTCTTTTTGCATCCTTATGCAGATGCTCTACATTGGGATCATATTTACCTAGTTAGAAAGCTTAAATCTACCTCCATGCTTAATTTAGATTTATTTACGAAAAATCGCTGGGCCGTTTGCCCATTTATAGCATTTTGTAAGACAATAATTACGTGAAAAAATAACAACTAATGACTCTAACAATTCATTGCTAATGTTCGATTTTTAAATGGAACAAACCACTACGGGCTTACAACCGTCTTCTACTGTTATTTCGAAGGCTGGTTTAGTGTGATCACTTTACGTTAACAACGTTCGCCATTAGGTGTTAATGTTTGTCTCCGAAACTCCTAATCATGAGAATTCTCAACATGTTCAACATGTCGAAAAATCTCATGTATGCAACAAGTAGAAATTTAGTAATAAAATGAAAAATAGAGATTAAAGTTGGAAATTATTGAGAACAAGAGAGCAACCAAATTTAAAGACTGCGACTGCCGTCATGTATTTGGCGCCAGGATATGACTATATCCATTTTTGTGAATGTCTCATATTTATTGCCTATTGGCTTTGTTGGTGCACAACGTTCTAATTATGTCTAGTTTCTTGCGACCTTTTCAGGACTAGATCTTAAAGGAAAAATAACAACTAATGACTCTAACAAATCGTTGCTAATGTTCGATTTTTAAATGGAACAAACCACTACGGGCTTACATATTATGCAGGTTCGAATCCTGCAAGAAGCACGCGGTTTTTCGACATAATATGACTTATTTAACACGTCGAAGATTGGGACGATGGGAAATTTCTGGCATTTGAATTTGACCCTCTACCTGGCGAACGTCATTAACGTAAAAGTGGTCACAATAAACAGCAGTAGAGGAAGGTCGTTAGCTCGCAGTAATAAAATTGAAAAACTAACTATTTTATGTAAATCGAACGTAAATTGGTATGATGTTGGCATATATGCACGAGCTATTTTTAGTCCAGCTGTTTAACCGCCAATTTCATAGTGGAGGTCGTGAGTTCGATCCCCAGTGTCGAACGAACATCTTTCTTTTTCACAACACAAACTGTTAAAGATGACAAAAGTTTATTTGTGTTCACTTTGAGTAAGCCCTGATTCGTTAAAAAATGGTAATATTAAATTAAAGATCTTGAAAAAAATCTTACCTAATTATTAGCTACGTGTGTCACTTTTCTTGTAAGCTGTAGAAATCTTCACATTCCTTTCTACGATCGACAAATAAATTAACCCAATCAAAAACTACTTAATTTGTATGTATAGTTAAAAAGTTTAAATGAGTATATAAATGAAACGGCAGAAGAAAGGTTACTGTTTGTTCGCTGTGAACTTCCCAAGCTCTTTTTGAACTTCTCAAATAGAAACAAACTCGTACAAAATAAACTCTAGTTCTAAAAAGCAAACAGTTAACAGGAATGGCTCGGAGCACCTCTTCTGCCAATGATATTCGCCAGCCGACTGAGCCTTCCAGTCATCAAGTCCACATCCTTTATTATAATGTTTATCATATTTCCGGTGTACTTTTGTGGAAGGGAGATGAGTCCATTTTTTGTACGTTATAATCATTAATAATTATTATTACATACAGGATGACTGGTAATTCGACCAATTCCTTGAAAGAGGTTATAATTGAGCTTATTTGCAATAATTTTGTTCTCATTAACAACCTAAAAAATAAAACGTTTTTAAATCACAAGTAAGTTTATTTCTTGCTTCATTTTGATTTTTCGAAGAGATTTACTCTAAAAGAGTATGATATATTTTGATGCTAACCATTAAAAGTCGAACACTAATAATTGAAGAGATTAATTTTATACAAATTGGAACCACTATACTGCGGACTTCCGACCATCTTCTACTGCTGTATCGAAGACTGACTTAGTGTGAGCAGTGAGCACTTTACGTTAATAACGTTCGCCATTTAGGTGATCAAATTCGTCAAAATCGTTGAAATTCCGAAATCATGTGAATCTTCGATATATTCAGCTTGATGAAAATTCCATGTATTATTTCCATAGCCGCTCTTGTATTACGTTTCGATAAAAAGACTGCTTCTCTCTGCACAATGTCGTGACCGAAGCCGGTGGAATTCAGTCTAAAAGTCGTGAAACAAGGTTCTATTTCAAAGCTATTCGGTAAGATAGCTGAAGAATATATTGTATAAAAAAAGCGCAAAATTTGCTATGTTTAATAAAATATATGTGTATAGGAAATAATTTCTATATATTAAAATGGACCCCTAATTTTCGTAGTCATCGCATCTCGCATTAAGTGCTGGATCAATTTGATTAATTCTTTTTTGTTAGAAAAGGGTTTTTTGAAAAAAAAAAAAACTGCAGCCATATCAGGATGCCTTAGAGAGGTGGTATGGAAAAATTACCATATGAATATATACCTAGCAAGGTCAGGATATACTAAACATGCGTCCGTGCAATTATGACCTACGGTATAGAATCCAGAGCCGATACTGTCCGAACCAAGAACCTCCTTCGTACGAGTGAGATGAAGATTCTGAGAAACATCTCCGGAAAAACCCTTCGTGATAGAGTCAGAAACACAGAGATCCGAAGGATCTGCGAAATCGAGGACGTTGTAAGGTGGGGAAGACAGAGGAGACGGTTTTGGAACGACCACGTCTCAAGAATAGAAGACACAAGAGCCGCAAAAATCGCCAGAGACAACATACCACAAGGAAGCAGACCTCCAGGACGACCGCCTAAACGCTGGAGGGACAGTTGGCACTCAGCTTCCCAAGAGGACAACATAGCAGGAACAACAGGCCTAATCAAAGAGGAAGAAGAAGAAAAAAAATAAAAAAATGCGTGGACAATAGACAAAATTAAAAAAAAAACTTAATGTAACCTACTCAGAACTTCTGACAGTATAAACTTTTAACTTTTTTTTTAATTTTAATTGACGTTTGACAAACTATCAGCTTATTGATAATTGGTGCATGGTGCGAGTGTCGATTTATTGTTTTATGGCTTTCAGAAGTTACTAGAAATTAAATATTGATTAGGAGGTTCTTCAGTGGGATTTGCATTCGTGACATTTTTTTCTCAATATAAATAGTGACATACTTAGGTATGCATTGCTAAAAAATAAATGTTTTGGAAAAAAATCTCATTTTAAAAATAATTTTGTAATATTTTTTTATAATAGTAATAAAATTGTATATTATTTTATACATCACCATTCTATTTTTCCATATTTGTGAAGTTATTTTAATTAAAATAACAACTGTAATTTCTAAAATAATATTTCTTTTTTGGATCAATTCAATTCTACTCACAGAAAGCTAAAAGTTGCTGTCAAGATATGTTTAGCTACAGGAAATTTAGTTGAGAATCGAATGCCTACTTGTTCAAAATGAATTAATTAATATGTATTAAAATTAGACAAGATTTATTACTACTATCAGCACCTCTATTCCATCAAGAAGTTTCTCTGATTCCCCGTGGAGTGCTAGAGGTCACATTTATGTTTCTTCTTCACTTCCTTTCAAGGAGATTCGCTTTTTGAAAAATATAGTAACAGAAATATGCAATTACGTTACATTAGGAATCATTTTTTTTTTTCATATCGTCAGGAGCAAAGAGAACATAGATACTTAACCGAAATAGTAGTTGCATAAATTCAGGAGTAAAATCTTCATTGCGTAATTTCAGGAGTCATTTTCAAATAGATTGTATTTGCATAAAGTAAGACGCCAACCATACCAATTTGCATTATCCAGGTGCGCCGTTTCTGCATATAAAATAAACCCAAGAGTGTTGAATGGCTTTTTTTATATTGTTTATCACAAAGTTCGTTCTGAAAATATCCTGTATGGGCGTAAGTTATGGAGCTTTTTTTTTTATCTATAATTAGATTAACTTTGTCACTTTTTTACTTATTTTAACTAACTTATAAATTAACGATACATTCATATGTGTATTTTATTTTTTTGTCGTATTTTGAACCTTTTTTATTTTTTTTTTGTAATAATGAATCTATGCTTACTCAAAGTGAACACAAATACACTCTTTTACTCTTTCACAGTAAAAGCTTGCGTGGTGAAAGAGGAAGATGGTCGGCACCTGGGATCGAACCCACGACCTCCAATAAGAAAGCCGGCGTCAAAACCGCTAGGGTACCAACCACTTTATTTCATGTGCATTATCTTTCAAAATGAAATGATCCAAATGTTTACGGTCGAAGAGCTAAATTAATAGGTTTTTGCATTATAAGTAGGTAGGTTTATTATGCAGAGGAGATGGACTTGGCTGGTACATGTGTTAAGGATGCCGAATGACAGTTGGCCGATGAGAGCTCTGTTCTTCCTACCATCAGGGTCCCGAAGACGAGGAAGACCCTCCACACCGTATTCCGCTCCTTCGAGTCTGAGCCGAGGGATTTGGAGTCATGGTGTGGGTTCATCATAAGCATTGAGCAAGATGGAGTGCAATGGAGAGCTCTTGTTGCCTCGTGCGTCAGGAGAATTTGGAGTTGGATATTATGCATGTAAAAGTTATTGACGTCAATGTGCCCAGATTTGGTGGTTATGGCAAAATAAAAAATAAATACATACCTATATGTATGTAGGATATAGAACTTTTTCTAACCCATCACGCAGTGTCCCGTAAGGTGTAGGCAGAGAGAACGGACCTCCACTCTTTTCTATCCAAGCACACTTCCTTCGCTTCTTCCACCGACATACCATTTCTCATACGACCCCTCCTTTTTCTCGTACTTCTTACCTGGCCTTCCTTGAGGACGGAATAAATTGTTCAATCCACGTCGTTCTCGGTCGGCCACGCTTTCTTACACCTTTCCTTTCAGCCTTATAAATTCTCTTTGTCATTCTGTTTGCATTCTATCCACATGACCAAACTATCTCAACTTATTAACTTTCATCTTTTTAATAACACTGACTTCCATACCACATTCATTCCTAATATTCTCATTCCTTTCCATTTCCCACAGAGTCTTTCCACATTCTACTGCATTTGAACTTATAGAACACCATAAAATCAGTTCTGTCAATGCTTTTAAACAAACTTTAAGCTTTGGCTATCCTTGCACGACACAATAAATAAGAATACTATTTATTTTTAGGTCAGGGATTTGAAATTTAAACGTCATAAAAAAAGTCTAAGTCCTTAGATGTTCAAATTCTTGTTAAACTACCTACTCAAAATCGAACAAATTAATCAAATACTTACACTTATTTTGTAATATGTGCATAAAGAATTGATTAAATAAACAAATACATGTTATAATATGCTTAAAAATAATATGTAAATTTTTAAGATTGTGGCTTTGTTCAGAAAATCCATAATGTATGTTTTCCTCCTACATAAAATAAATAACGTAGGATTTTGCACGGATATTGTTTTTATTTTTTCAATTTAATTAGGAAGTGTCTTAAAGGGATTTAAACTTTTGTTATATTTTTGTCGCACTGTCCTTTTTTCGTAATTATTAAACCCTATCTT